>CM037597.1:108140709-110540709 GCA_021018995.1 Chloranthus sessilifolius | reverse complement strand
TTTAATGCTAATGAAATAGACCATAAACATAAAATGGTTTAATGCCTTGAAGCATGGAAAAGACTAAAGTGAGACAGGCATATGCCTCAATTGCTCATGGAAACCAAAATAACTGGCAAAGGAAATGCTTCTCTTTGCTTACTTTATTATTCTTCATCGAAATTACTTGATGGTTTCTTTATTTCAATAAATGCCTAGTTGGTAGTTCCTCTAAATCTTGTAATGGGCGATATTTTGACAATGGCTTGACAATTTTTCACAAGGAAGAGTAACGTCTTTTTTAAGACACAAGTACAAAAGATTTCCCTATTTACATGCAATCAAGATCCTAAAATATCTGTAATGATTTTAAATTTTTTATTCATTACTGACCTAAACCCGACTTACACATCATAGATGCATATAGACCCTAACAATTGTTTATTCTTTATCATCCTTCTGCAATCACATGTTCCTTTACATAAAGAATGTGCAATTGGCTACATTTAACATCAGTCATTGAAATCACACAAGCTTAGTATGTATTGATGTCTAAACTGAAGAATCTCAAAGAGAAAATTAAGGTTTGGAACATAACAAGTTTGGATTGGAGGGGAAGGTAAAGGAGGTGCTTCTCAGTGAGATGTGCAGAGTGGTTGTGGCGGATGAAGGGAGGGTTCTCTCCCCAGGGGAGTTTGAGCTAAGGACGGAATCACAGGCGAAGTATAATAGCAAATGTCTCCAAGAAGAAATCTTGTGGAAGCAAAGATCTAAACCCAATTGATTAAAAGCGGGGACATCAATACGAAATATTTTCACTCGATTGCTAATGTGAGAAAGAAGGTGAATGTCATCCAATATATTATTGTGGATGGGAGGAGGTTGAGGAGGGAGGGAAAGGGGGGGGGGGGGGGATTTGTTAGGCTTTATGAGTTGTATACGGATGAAGCTTGGCGTAGGCCTAAGTTGGGCGGGGTGCCTTGTGACTCCATCTCTGAGTTGGATAGGGATGCAACTGAAAGGGGTTTCGAGGAGGATAAGGTTAGAAGAGCTATCTTCAGGCTGACAAAAATAAAGCTCCGGAGGGCGAATGGTTTTACCATGAAATTTTAGGTTCTAAAGGATGAAATAATGGCTTCTTTCACTATTTCCATCTCAGGGGCCACATGGGGCTAATGATGAACTCCATGCTCATCTCACTTATGCCTAAGAAAGAAGGGGTTGAGACCACTGATGAGTGGAATTATCTTCAGGCATTTGTGGGGGTAGACAATTGTTGGATGTTTCTGTGATGGCTCTTGAAGCAATTGATTCTTATCATAACAATGGAACCAGGGGTTTTATGTAAGGTGGATATGGAAAAGGCATGTGATCGTGGTCACTGGGGTTGCCTGGATAATATGATGCAGAGGATGGGTTTCAGTGAAAGATGTATATGGTGGACGAAAGCTTGCTACTCTACTACTTGGTTTTTGGCTATGGTCAATGGAACTCCAAAAGGGTATTTTCAGAGTTCATGGGGGATAAGGCAGGGGGATCTATCCTTGCCTTTCCTTTTCAATATGGTAGGGGAAGCCCTTAGTAGGCTGTTGGAGTGGAACGAGATTCAAGGGTTATTTCTCTGGCTTCTGAGTTGGAAGAAGGGGCCGACTATCACGCACTTGCAGTATGCAGATAACACGATGATCTTTTATGCAGGTTCAGCTGGGGAATATGGTATGTTTGTGCAGTGATGACTGTCTATGAGGCGATTTCTAGTGATCTCCATAAAATTAGACTGCTGGGGGCATGGATCAAAATATCGTCCGATACCGATACGTATCGGACGATACGTATCGGTATCGGAGGTGGGCGATACGGTACATTAAATGTACCGTATCGCCCATTTATAAGGCTAATACCGGACGATACATTCAATGTATCGTCCGGTATTTTACTGTTCCGGTACGTATCGTCCGATACGTACCGGTTTTTGGCCCGGACGATACGTACCGGAAAACCGGCATTTTGATCCTTGGCTGGGGGTTGATGTGGATGAGGAGACGTTGCATGTCCTAGTGAATGGTGGAGGGGGAGTTGTGGACTATTTGCTTTCTACTTATTTGGGCCTTCCACTTTGCATGGGAAAGCCTAACACCAGCCTTTGGGATCCTATTATTTGAAGAGTTGAGCAGAGATTTTCTAAATTTTTATATCGATAATGCGGGAATTTGGATCCTAGAGGCTTGCGTATTATGACATAATACAACAAGGGGTCAATTTGGGATCCTATTATGACAAATAATACAACAAGGGGTGTGTTAATTTGGGATAGTGTCATAATAGCCTTGTTGACAAATTGACCCAACTATATATCTATCAGCCCAACTTGCTTGCGTGTTTTTCCGCTATTTTTATCCCTTGTTGACAAATTGACCCAACTTAGATATCTATCAGGCCCAACTTCTTGTCAATAATACTCCTTTTCCCCTTCTTGACAATAAATATGGGAAGTTTTTTCAAAATTTTACCCTTTTTGTCTAAGTTGTCCAAATTTCCCTCCTTGCTGTATCATTGTCATATCTCGACTTTGTGACTATTACTAAATCTGCCTATACTAGTCCTACAATAACTACAATAGGATTGCGCCCAGTTGTATAGATCTATTGGGACAACATCATCTTCGACATTTCCATCATTTCGTCTAGACATCTATACTCTAATCAAGGGTAAAAAACTCAGGTATCGGTGGCCGTATTGATCACTGTTTTGACTAATATGGTATAGGTCAATATAGACCGATATATATATATATATATATATATATATAGGGTATCAGTCGATACTGATGGGATACCAATACTAACATCAGTATCGGTATGGCCACATACCAATATTCATCGGTATCAACCGACTCTTTAAATCTTAACTTAGATCATACATTGCGCTGTTTGTTGGAAAGCTGGAAGCTCAGGCTTCTCATCACAGCCGTTCAAGAAGATGGTATAATTTGTTAGTGATGAGTTTTATGGAATTGGTTGTGTACTTCAGTCCCCTTCGCCAGCAATCCCTGCCATAGATATCCCATTTAGCAGGCGCATTCAAGCTCATGAGGTCACCACGTTTTGCTATCCTATAAAATCTGATAGATTAAGAAAGCTGTTTTTAGCCTTTCGGCTGATAAAGCACTTGGATTAGAAGAGTTTTTAACTTCCATTTATAGCAACCGTTGAGATATTTTGGAAATCACTGTTATCGCGGTCATACAATCCTTCTTTGAATTTGGTCGGCTCCACAAAGAAGTTAATTGCATGTTAATTGTTCTCATTCTCAAGATGGGTGCAGCTACTGAAGTGCACCATTTCAGCCCACCTCTCTTTGAACCCTCAGTTACGAAGTGAGAATAAAGATCCTGCCAATTATCTGCAAGTTTTTAGGCCCAATATCTGCCCCAATCGAAATGGATTTATTAAAGGGCGGAAAATACATGATAAAATACTACATCGTTGTATGAACTTGTCTGTCAACTCCATTTAAAACGAACAGTTGTCGCATGTTCATTAAAGTTGATTTTACGAAGGCATCCATTAGCTGGGATTTTGCCCTTGATTGGTTGCATCAATTGGGCTTCCTTGCCTCCTTTGTCAATTGAGTCAAGGAGTGCATATTGCACCCTTTGTTTTCAGTACTCATTAACAGGTTGTCTAGAGGGTTTTTCTAGAGTAACTGTGGCCTGTGACAGAGATCCAATCTCTCCTTATCCTTTCCTCATTGCCCTTGAAGTGTTAAACTGCCTCTACTTAATCAAGCCATGGATGAAGGGGAACTCAGAATCTCTCCATTTGGTTTGCTGCCCATTCACAGTTATGGGTAAGAAACCGCTTGCAATCTTTGATACACACTCAACGCTTCCACAGCAATCTGTCTAGATCTACAGTTACCTTTGGGGGGCATGTTACTCCCAAAAAATGCACTACTGGCTTATCCCCACCCTCCAATTTGAAAGGATCAAACTACCTATTAGACACCTCAGGCTTCCACTCTTTTGCACTCGGACAATATGGGTTCATTGTGCACCAATCATCAATTGCATTCCCTATGCCATCACCTCTTAGAAAAGTCACCTCCTTTCCTTCATCAGACCCGCTGAGCTCATTAAACCAGTACTAAGTAGCTCTATGACTCAATAGTCTCATTACACAACCCGAGGATCAGGTCATGGTACACCCCATGAACCAACAATTAATGACTAAGGCAACCCACCTAGACAACTGTTCCACTTGGCAACAAACAATATGGCCTTTAGGCCTACATAATATAATGACCTCTATTAAAAGACAAGGGGAAAAGCATGATGGGGACATCATATTCAAGTAGCCGCCAGTGGCGTTTCGAAGGCAGAAGAAATCAACAAAAGTGAAAGAAAGAAAATAAACTCAAATTCGGAGAATTGAAAATTGATCAGTCGATCAATCGACTCTAGCCATCGATCGATCAATTTTAGTCAGTGGGCAATATTCTGAACGTAGTTAATGTTTGTCAGTCGATCGATCGAGTCGGACTTTTCGATCGATTGATTTTAGTCAGCGCTACAGTGCGGATTTTGATGGAATTGTATTTATTTTAGTAAAAATTTCCTTTTAGAGTTTTATTAGCATTAGGATTATTCTTATTTTGAGATTAGGGTTTGGTTAGCCTATTTAAAGGCTTGTAAACAATTTCATTATTAGTTTTTGGTTAATTAAAAATTGTTTTTGCAAGCTTGGGAGTTCTAAACTTTCGTGAGGGTGTGATTTTCTCAAAACGGAGAGCGATTCTGCGATTCCCGAGTGTGGTTTGGTGCGAAACCAACTCTTCTTCCATCTCTATCTTCTTTAGATCTACGATTGCGTAAGTAGCATAGCCCTAATTATTTATTTCTCAATTAAATCCCAGATCCAACCTATTTATCCCATAAAAAAATAAAAATCCAAACTCAACCTATTTGTTCATGGTTAATTCATTATTAGCCCTTTTCTCTTTCATTCAGTATCGAGAGAACCCGCTTGCAAGTTCGTTCGACGTCCTAAAACTATCGGAGATCTAGCCATTCATAAGAACCCTAGTCTTCTAGATCCGATAGGGAGTGTACACGAAAAGTAATGCTATTGTGGGCTGGCATTAAATCATTTAATTGAATTTCTAGAATTTTCCGTGATTATTTGTTATGAGAAATTGTTATTTTAATTGCTTGAATTAATTTTGATTTTAATCTCAGCCCTAGCATTGCATTTAGTAAGTTCCGGCATCAATGCATCTACCCATAACTATACTTTGGCACCCGTTCAAAAAAAGTAGCCATCCATGTAACTTATGAGGCTTATATAACCAATCACAGTATCAAAACTTTGGAGTGCTGCTCCTTTTTAACTGAAAACACTGTTACAAAAAGAAACGCGCAATCAGCACTAACACATCCATCCAAGCAGCTCCAAAATACTATAACAGGTTCGAGCAGCAAGATCAACTTCTTAAAGCACCAAGAGATGTACTAGAGATCAGGAATCATACAGAAATAGCTTCATAGATGGGGCGTCTCCTTCATTTGAGCACAAAAGTATTTCTCGATTCAAACCGGACCATTGGATTAAAATAACTCCATATATATCTCCCTTCAAAAAACTGACCAACCCTTTATGGGGAATTTTCGAGAAACAGCCTGGGAAGTCTGTGAAATCAGAGATTCACAGATTTCATGGAATTTTCCAAAAACCACATCCTTCCAAAATACTACAAAAGCTCATAAAAAATTCTGAAAAAATAATGAAAAATCTTCTAAATTCAAGCTCTCTTGAAAAACAATTATTCTTGACTGCTTGCCGTAAAAAAAAAATGACTAGGGCTGACGTCAGTAACCCTAGGTGTAAACGTTAGCAAGGTCTGTTTCCTTTCCCCTTTTTTTCCTTGATTTTCTTCTTCTTCAATAATGGTAACAAAAACAGAAGTAGGTGGTCTTCTTCTTCCTCTTCTTTTGCAACGCCGGCTTGCATTTTCTATCATTAAGCCACATGTATATTTTCTTCCCAGATTCATGTATGAAAATAATGGGCGTAGTGAAGACAACACATTAAAAAAAAAAGTTTGAATGGATGTGACACAAGATTAAATATGGATGGTGACAATATGAAATTTGAACCACAAATGGAGGTGTGTTGGAGAATACAAATATCCGTGTATGTGGCGAATGCAGAGCATACGTCAAACGAAACCGACATATGAGCACTAAGGACTCGCAGGATCAACCCGCTGCGATACACCATGATAGAGCGTATAATCTAATAAAACAAAGATAAAATAACTAAAGAGAAATACCCATTTATTGGAGGAAAGAGAGATGGAAAGAATAAGGAGGGAGGAGAGAAATTGAAAATTAAAGGCTACATTGACGCAGGACAAAACCCTAAACTACGTGCGTGCGATGAATTAATTACTTGCCGAAATTAATTTAAATTAAATTCAACATTGAATTTGAAAATAAAGCGAACACCTTAGGGCTTCTTTGTTTCCCATATGAGAGATCATGCTCGGGTTCAGGAAAGGTCTAGTCCATGCGCTAGATCCGTTAGGTCTGCGGTGTAGATCGGTTCTAGAGGTAGAACTCTAGATTCCCATATTAAAGCGCTCACAATTCAATGATGGGATCATTAATTTTCTCCGGTATTTGATGCGAAAGGGTTTAATAGCTCTGATGGGATTTACAATTGTTGAATCGGATCGGTTCAATGATTTAGAGAAAAAAACACTAGGGGTTTTATGATTTCGGATTTATGAAAATATTTAGAAGCAGAGAAAGAAAATAAAGTAAGAGATAAATAGAAGATAGATGGGGGCTTCACACCCTTGGCTTCACACCAAACCCTTCTCGGGAAGCGGAGAATCACTCTTCGTGGAGGCTCATCTCAAGCACACAAGCAAAAACTCTTTTCATTAATCAAAAAACTAATTACATTGTTTTTCTTAATGACCTTATATATAGGAGGTCTTAAAATAAAAGAAAACCCTAAAACAATTAAATAATAAAAGACAACTTTAACCCTGAAATTTAAATTCGAATTCTGAGAGAATTTAATCTGCGTGATTTCAATTGATCGAAAGTGACACTCGATCGATCGAAAGTGACACTCGATTGATCGAAATTCAATCGATCGATCGAAAGTGGTACTCGATTGATCGATTTATATATATATATATATATATATATATATATATATATATATATATATATATTCCAGAATGAAGTCTCTTTCTCGCTGCTGTCGATCGATCGAAATATGGGATTGATCGATCGAAGCAGAATTTTGATTGATCGAAAGTGCAGTATTCCTCCAGTACGAAATTCTCCTCCTCTACGCTTGGTTCTGATTTCCATTCCGCTTCTTCCGACGTCGGTACACGCGAAATTGTCCATATCCGATGTCTACAATGTCCGCGTCCCCGTCATACATCCTTACGAATTAGATGGTTTGCTTTACAAAGTGATAAGCCCTTTATATAGAGGGCTACATAGACACCAATTACATTTTTACTCAATGTGGGACTAAACCAACAACTCAACTAGGCGCTCATAATACGAGCAAACTACATTTACTTCCCACACGCCCTATTCTTTGTAACATAACGCCATCCTATTGAAACATTGTTGGTATCTCTGCACATTGGAGAACCCTATTCCTTCATATCATGGATTTGAGATGCGGGGCAGATTCCAGGGTGGATTAGAGGCTGCAATGGTGGAGGCAAAAGGGCTGGAATTGCTTCAGGAAATTCAGATTTAAAAAGGGATTGGACCTGAGATTTAAAGCGGGTCTAGAACAGCCCAGAAATATGGGTTAAAAGGGGCGTATATTAGGGCCAGAAATTGGGCCTCGTTGGGGTTTAAAACAGGGTAATAAGCTCACGTGTCCCATTAAAGGATCCATGTGACAGCTGGATTTTCAGAAGTTTCTAGAACTGCAAATCTTGTTGGAGTTAGCCCGAAAAGATAGGATGGTTATATAACACCTGCCTTTTCTCATAATAGGCAGCTACCCATGAGCTACTACAGCGAATTTTTTCTTAACAGTTACTTAGTAACCCAAATATGACTGTAGGAAAATCTATAAACTGGTAGCGAATAGCGAGGAAATATCAAATTCTATTTCAAAACCCCGAATTGGAAGGGTCTAACTCTATGACACGCACCACGAAGACCACTTTTCATCCGTCGAAACGTTTTACAAAACCATTGTAAGTACAAAATTTGGAGAATGATGTCGAAACCCAGGACTTCATTATCAAACTTTCCGTGAACTGAACTTCGAGATTTCTTGTGTGATATTGAGATCTGTTTTACTAACAAGAATAGGCAGTTATATTCAAGTCCACGAAATTTCTCATGTTAGTTTCAAGAAGATTTTGAAATATTTGTCGATCAATGTGAAAAAATATGGCTTTTTTTGAAAAATATGCATATAATACACATTTTTTTTGCCATAACGTACTAAACATGTATCATACCCCTATTTTTTTAATAAAAAGCGTCGCATATTAGATGTTTTTCCCGTATTCTACCGTTTTTAAAAAAAATTGCTTTAAAACTCTAACAAAAAATGATATTATCTCTTTTTTCCTGATTTTCCATTTTTTTTTTTTGTCGTCCGTATATTACAGTTTTTTACCTTTCGATATTTTGCCTTTTTCCAACTTTCTCGCTCACCATATTAAACCTGTACCCGTATTTTGTCACTTTATGCTAGATCATGAAAAGGAACTAGATATTGAAACTTCAGATAAAATAAAATCGCCAAACCAGTAACATTCCAACTACTTAACCTCAAGGGGTTAGGAGAGCTGGCCAGGTACTTGCTTCCAAAAGCAAGAGACCTGAGTTCGAATCCCCTCCACCACTTGAAGCCACCCTAGGGATTTATATCCCATGCTGACCCGGCATGTGCTAATTTGGGGTGCACATGCCCCTGGGATTAGGCGGGTGCTCTAAGAGGCCCAGATACCCAGGTTCTCAAAAAAAAAAAATTAAATAAATAAATAATAAATAACACTCCAACTACTCAGCCAAATCAGAAGGAATTTCGGTCCCCAAAAAGCTTCACAAATTTCTTTATATTCCTGAAGGATTATTTAGCATATCAACAGCGCAAGAAATTTTCATCATAGCATGATGATGGAAGAAATATTCCTATAGAATAAATGCACATTTCAATTAATTTGCCTGCCGGCAAAAGAAAATGAAACTACGAAACCAGTTCCATATATATATATAAACATACTTACTTCTAAAGAGATGGTTTTCAAGACTTCCTCGTGTCATAAATTCGTAAACAAGCAGCCGTTGATCATCTTCGATGCAGTATCCGATAAGTTTAACGAGATTCGGGTGGTGCAGCTGCCCAAGGAAGTCGACTTCGGCCTGCATTTAGTAAACAATTAAATCGAGCACCATCCACACCAGTCTACCTACCACCTTCTCTAACACCAAATTTCCAAAACAAAAAACAGAAGAGAATACTACTAACCACCCATTCCCTGTGACCTTGAAGGCCATCGGGCTTAAGACTTTTGACGGCAACGGTGACACCCGTGCCTGGTTTCGCAGGGCCAGTTCCGTTCTCTTCTATCCATCCTTTGAAAACAAATCCAAACCCGCCTTCCCCGAGAATGCTATCAGGTCGGAAATTCCCGGTGGCGGATTTGAGCTCTTGGAAAGTAAACTGAAGTAACTGGCGAAAAGCTTTCTCTTGGGTGGGCAGCGGCTGGGGGACGTTGTCTGTGGATGACAGGGCTTCTTGGGGAGCAGAGAGATCCCGGTTGCTAGCATTCAAATATCGGGTCTCGGTTGCTGCATCCATAGAACCCAATCCAACCGAGTGTTGGATACCTTATTCAGAATTAAATCTTATTCGCAATTCAACAAGAAAATTAATAAGGAGAAACTATATATTGGCCCATTAATTCATCTATATACTGAAAATGCAATTTTAGAAGGAGAAACTAAATCTAATTCCCAATTCAACAGGAAAATTTCGTTAGGTTTGGATTTAGGTGCTCATATTTCTTTGTAAGAAGATAAAATTAAAAAAAAATTCAAAACTAAAATTAAAACTCTAGGAAAATAAAAAGTAGAGACAAAACCGATTCCTTCAGCTTTGTTTATAAAACAACCTTGCAACGGACCCACTAAATCTATCTATATTATAAAAATGCAATTCGAGAAGGAAAAAACAAAATCTAATTCCCAACCAAAAATTTAAATTTTTTCAGTAAAATAGCTGACATTTTGCAATCATTTTCAATTAATATTGTTTTATATGTTTTGTGGCGTGCATCCAAAAGAAGCCTTAATAAAATAAAACCAAAAAATAAATAAATAATGTCTCAAATTGCAAAAGACGTCAGACAGAAGAAGAAGAAGAAGAAAAGCGATGGGTTCCCATGAGATCACAAAAAAAAAAGATAATTAATTTAATTTATTGTGGGCTTAGTTAACTCAATTAAAATTTAATTTTTTTTAGCAAAATAACTGACTTTACGAACATTTGCAATCTACGCAATACCCACTTGCAATTACTAGTATTCTAAATTTTTTGTGGGTGTACATCCAACAAAGTCTTAATAAAATAAAACCAAAATCTCAAAAAATTGCAAAAAATCTCAGATAGAAGAAGGAGAAGATATTTAATTTATAAACAAATACCTCAAATTGCAAAAAAAAAAAAAAAAAACTCAGACGGAAAAAGAAGAGATGGGTATATCCATGAGATCACCCAAAAATAATAATAATAAATAAATTTTAAAAAAAACACTTAACTGATATAGTTTATTTAATTAATCGTAGGCTTGGTTAACTCTATAATTTAAATATTTTTAGCATATATAAATGATTTTTTTTTACAAACATTTGCTATCTATGCAATACCCTTTTGCCATTAGATTATTTTAAATTTTTTGTGGGTGTGCATTCAACCAGCCTCAATAAAATCAAACCCAAAAAAAAAAAAAAAAAGAATAAATAAATACCTCAAATTGCCAAAAAAAAATCAGACAGAAGAAGAAAATACATGGATATATCCCAAAAAAAACAAAAAGTCTAAAAGGGTTAATTGAAGAGTAGGTACCAGCATCATAAACAAGGCTGGTTCTAGGTAGGGTATTAGCAGAATCTCTGGAAAATGAAGAGGGTTTGCAGGAGGCACCCTTAACTCCCCTCTTGAAAGCTGACCATGACCACCAGCACCCACATTTCTGATTCTCCATCATCATCTTCTTCATCTCACTTCCACTTGTTCTTCTTCTTCTTGTTCATTGCTCACCAACTGGGTACTACAACTACTACTACTCTCTCTCTCTCTCTCTCTCTCTCTCTCTCTCTCAGTCAGGCCATAAGGTGCCAATACTTTTCTGTAAAGGTAAAAAGGAAGAGCATATGTTGCTTCCACCCATCATCACCATCATCACCACCATTATTACCACCTTATATATTTATATACTTTTTTTCTTTTTCTTTTCTTATTAATTTTTCATTCCCAATTTGCCTTTTTCTTTTCCTTTTCCCCTCTTGCATCTAATCTATCTCCACCACCACCACTCCCATGATTCCTCAACATCACATCATCCCCAACAACTACTATTCCCTTCTTTCTTTCCTCTCTCTTTCTCTTACATTTGCACCGTAGCAAAATAAAATGCTATACCGAACATAATACGGTTATCTCGTGGCATCAATCACGAGAATATATGCGACCACAATTTAAATAATAATAATCAATCATGAGAATTTGGGCGGCAGCAACTTGAATAATAACAATTAAGTATTATTACCCACAAAATTTAGGCTCTATGTGATGCATATTTATCATTAAAAAAGTAATTAAAAATATATAAAATTAATGCACTTAATTAATTAGGATCAGACAAAAAAATTATAATAATTTTTTTTTTTTTTTAAATTGCATGTCTCATAGATTAACCCAAAATAGATGTTATCTTTGATTGACTATGACACATGGCATTTGATCTCGCACCCCAATGTAGCATTTTGTTGCTACACTAGAGTCTCTTTAAACCATGATTCAAAATTTCGGCCGAAATGTTTCGACTTCAAATTCCACCGAATCAAAACAAAATCTTAAACTTTTGGACTCATTTAAAGATTTTGGCCAAAATTTTGATTCAAAATTTCGATTTCAGTCCCCATTGAAACCAACGAAATCCGAGATTTTGAACCATGGCTTAAACCATAAGAGCATGGAATCAACAAATGCACATAATCATAGGTGTGATTCGAATTGAAGGTTATAGGTGTGGGTCTGGTCTGTCCGATACAACCTGACCAGACCCGATAATTTACCGGGTCAGGTTCATAAAATTGGTTTTTCGGGTCAGGTTGGCCATAAGACAGCAGACCTGACCTTCGGGTTGGGTCGGTTTAAGTTATCAGGTCGGGTCCGCTTGAGTGCACATCGGATCTGGTTGACAGCCCCATTTATAGGTGGCAGACTGGGTTTTGTTTGACATTGACATGGCCCAAAACCAAACCATCTGCATTCCAAAGTCCTTTCCATTGCCTTTCCACGTCACATCTCAGTATCTCATGCGCCTCTCAAGTAATGGAATAGCTTCCCCGGATTTATTATTGTTTATTCATTTGAATTTAATTATATATATATATATATATATATATATATATATAATAAGAATTTATTTATATTTTAAGCTACTTGTAAATTGCATTCCTTAACTGTAAAGCAATACTAGTGAGACAAAAACACCTCACTAATAATACTAATCATTTTCTCAAAAAAACTAAAAATATAATAATACTAATCATGAACTCCCCATAGTGATAATGTCACGACCCGAAATTCTACCCTATCCTGAGGGCTTAGAATTTTGAGTTATAACCTGCACATATCCCGGATATGCTAAGCGGACATACACCTAATCACACCTAATCACCATATCCCGGATAAAATCATAATCCACCAATAAAATATAAATCTAATCGGAGACCAATCCGATAAAATAAACTATAAAATCTGCAATACTAGTATCAATAGAACTCAATACCCAATCCACAATGATCAGTAACCGGCACTCGAATCAAGATCAGCACCATAGTCCTCCTGATAATCGACAGCGTCGCCCTCCAAAGGCTCCTGGCACTCAACGCCCGAGGGATCAATGAAATCAACGTCGACGAGATTTAAATGGCTCGCGTCTATTCCACCAACGTAATCACCTGCAACTGTTAGATTGTCGTGGGATGAGTTTACTCAGTCACGTAAACTCAGTGGGATACACCACAAATCCACCCCATACTACTCAGATGCATTGTGGGTGCATCTTGTGAGTGATAAACATAGTATCTCAAAGTAGATAACAAGAAAAAAATAAAATCATTTGTATATCGTAAAACTCATATCATATCATAAATGCAAAACCATGATCTAGACACTCATATCCTAACGTACCTTACCATATCTCATAACATATCATATTATATCTTATTATCATTCTCGCACATACGTCTGTACATCGCATGAGCATAACTAACATACTCATGAAATCCTAAAATAATTGTGCTAGAGTCGCTACTCGAGCTACTATGGGAGGGTCAATATAGTATCATACCACCATATCATAACGCCCTCGTGTCATATTCATACTCAACCATCCAACCAATAGGAAGACATAATGGTCAAACTCACTCATAACATACTCATACTCATACTCATAATCTCTCCCAGACTTCCATCTTGGCTGAAAGGCGTTGCCCTTACGATGGCTACGCAAGGAACGGCACGTACAGAGACTTAAGTTCTTTATCTTTTGCTGGCCTACAAAGCGATGTCTTATTATCATACTCGTATCATAACTTATCTTGTCTCATACTCATATCTTATCATACTCTTATACTTAATCCTAGGACAAACTATAGTGAGACAACTTTCCTAATTCACGCTTCCCAAGAAAAAAGTTTCGTAGTAACCTAGATGTACTTCGTGTGGTAGTCTATACTACCATAGAAGTGTTGCATCCGTATATGGACGCTGATATTCCGAGTTTCACGTGACCGTAGAAGAAACCTCACCACAGCTAAGGCCCAAAGCCCGATTCTCGTATCATATATCATATCTTATCCTCTCATATTAAAGCTCGAGGTGATATGATCACCGTATATGCCACCGTATACGAAGTTATACTAAATTCATACTCATCCGACTCGTCATGGGTCCCATTCCACCATGAGTTGTAAGGCATGTGAATACGGTGTATTCCTCGCTTCGATATCATCTCAGTGAGTCACCACGCCCAAGCGTAGGTATGATCTCATACACTCTCGTACATATGTCCTAGCTTACTCATAACTCATATAATATAATTCAGATGGAAATACAGAAAGTCAGACGTACAAAAAGATTTATATTATATTATCTTATATTTATATATATATATATATATATATTTATTTACACACATTCCAATACAGCATAGAATATGATAATTATAAGTGTATTCTCGATAACAAGAAGGTCGGGGTTCGATGTTCACGAGGTATTGAATTCCTAACACTTCGTGTTACCGAAGAGGTTGCGTTTAAGCGATAAATTGATATATATATATATATATATATATAATAATTAGATAATTAAATTAAATGGTATTTATAATTATTAAGTTATGATTTATCATGACCATCGATTGAAAGACCTTACGATATAATATACACAGGAACTTTGGTCATGAGAATTAGAAAATAACACTAAATTCGAATAGCCTTGAGTCATTAAAAATTGAACCCGACTTGTTGCTCTATTTTGACCTCTAAAACGTCAGATTCATGAAATGGCTATTTCACATAAAGTTGTAAAACTCGCTGTCTTCTTTCCAATGCGTCAAGAATCACATTAATCTGAGGTCGGAGTAAAACGATATGGCCAAAATACCAGGACAGGTGCATCAATAGTCGCGAGGTCGGGTTCGTGGACGCGAATTTGAGTTCGCAGCTATGAGTTCAGACCCGAAACTTCAAGATGATGCAATCTATTATTCTTTTAAATTAAATAAAAATATAATTTAATTTTTGGGCTTAATTAATTTTAAATAAATAATAATATATATTATTATAGTCTTAGTAGAAGGATAAATTCTAACTATATAGATTTGGAAATAAATAATATCAATATGATATTATGACAATTAAATTAATCTATCAAATTTATAAATATTAGAGTTTAATTAATTTTACAGATATAAAAGAGGAAGTAAACATATTAAATATGCAAACCTAATAGAATGTAAAATATTAATGGCCTAAACAAAATGGATTCTTGAAAAGAAAAGAGAAATAACATATAAACCCGATTTACAGAACATACAACTTTCAAGGGAAAACATATATTAAACATATAGGTCTATTAATTTATGAGATATTTGGGTTTAAATAAGATTTTTAAACCCGTCGATGCGCGATCGAACGCATCCTACGCGACAGGATCTGAGAAGAACAAGATGGATTGATGGGTACCCACCTCTTGAAGCGTGAACGGAAGATCGACGGCGATTCGGGTTGAAAAGGTCGATGCCCAGGGCATCGGTTCGTGTAAGTCTTCAAAGAGAATGATTTTTTATTATAGAGAGTAGAGAGTTTTTAAAGTTTTATTTATAATGGAATAAAATTTTAGGTAAACTCTAATTAATAGTTTTCGTAGAAGATTTAATAAATTAGGAGATTTTTACACTGAATAAAAATTCATACGTAACTTGGATAGCTTGAGAAAAGGTTTCGTTCCGTGCTTTGTATAAGCACCGAAGCAATTGGTATTTCTCTATCGAAATTACAGTTATACCCTTTGACTTGCTTGATTACTTAAAATGGACATAACTTTTTATATTCTTGTCAGAAGTCGTCAAATTATATATCGTTGGAATCATATCGATAAACACTTTGCAATGAGTCTATTTTTTATATAGGAAAAATTAGAATTTTTCTATTTTAAAGGTGGATTCCAATTCCGATGTGGAGCGTTAGCACAGTGCATAGTGTGATACATCATCTAACACCGTTAAAATAAAGTCTAAAAATCCGGGTTGTTATAGATAAATTTCGTTTTCGATAATTTTTCGGTGGGGTCTTTTCGGTACATTTCAAATTAATTTCGATACTTTTAAAAAAAAAATTGAGAAAGTTTTAGAGATTAAAAATATTTAATATATATATTTAATATTTTTTTAAAAAAATTACTACAATATATACTAAATTACTATTATATTTTAAAAAAAATACCAAAATTTCGCAAAAAAATATCAAAAAATATCAAAATTTTCCCAAAATTTTTGTTTAACCCCCTTTTCGATGAATTTCGGCAAAATTTGTCACTATGGTCCTATCAAAAATATATAATAACCAAAGAAGCATTAGCCGAGTTGGTAAACTCTCTCTCCAATGTGAGGGAGTAGGAGTTCAATTCTCTTCCTCCACGTGTTCCCGCCCTTGTCTCTACAAGGTGTGCTCTGCAACTGTCACATGTGAATGCATGTCTGCTCCTCGATTCTTGGGGCTGTCTCAGTCATTTGGTTGTATATAAAATATATATATATATATATATATATATATATATATATATATATATATATATATATATATATAAAGAGTATCTTTAACCCGAGTTTCAATCGAGTCGGACACATAAACTTGAGTTGTTGCGGTCAAGCATGAGATGTCTAACTCGACTTTCAAGTAAGAATTTGGCTTAACTGACCCATTGACAGCCCTACTCACAAACTCGATTTTTCAGGGGCTAAAATTGTTAGCTGATTTGAATCAAATAATGGAGATCATTTTTCGTCCCAATATATAATGGATCTTTAGATCCAGATCCTAATATCATATGGGCAAGTTTAGGTCAAATTTTAATTTCACGTAATACACATAAAAAAAGTGATCCAAAATTCATATTTGATGTACGCCATGATCATATTTATTTATTGGGATGTGTACTATATGAAATCAGAATCTAACCGTCCTATAGGAAGCATGTGATCTCAAGACCTATTATGTGAAAGATTAGGACGAAAAATGATCTTTATCATTTGATTCAAACAATCAACATTTGTAGCACGTGAAACTCAAATCTTAGGTTACAAATGGTGCATATGTCTAGTTTGGATTCAACCCAAGATTGCATCATTCGATATTGAGATCAAAGATGTATAAGCCTACAGATTTTGATTCTATATGGCACACATCCGAAAAAGTGAATAGGGAATTATGTTTAATGTACACCTATGGCCATGCTAATTTTTGCGACGTGGGTCTCGTGAAACAAAAAACTGGCCAAGCCATCTAATGATACATTTATGATCTCAAGATTCGTTGTGTGGAAGATTGGAGCCCAATCATCTGCTTTAAAGTAATCAATAGTCTTCGATGTTGATGCCTTAATGGTGGGTGAAAATAGGGATATAACCCTATAAAAAATTGCAT
Source organism: Chloranthus sessilifolius (assembly GCA_021018995.1). NCBI lineage: Eukaryota > Viridiplantae > Streptophyta > Magnoliopsida > Chloranthales > Chloranthaceae > Chloranthus > Chloranthus sessilifolius. Next base: position 110,523,230 of record CM037597.1, on the reverse strand, counting down.
GGTTAACACAACATAATAGCTTAAACCTGTTTTAACGGTTAATTTTCAAAAGGGTAGCTTTATTTGCACCTACTAATCTCTGAGGGCACTTACACCCAAAATTATTAATTGCTTTGAATTAGAAGATGGAGATCTTTTTTTCGCTCTGCCCAAGAGATCTTGGCATCATGGGCATACCATCAAACAATCAATTTTTGGTTTCATGTAGTGGCAGGTATCCCAAAAAGTGACTTGAAAATCAAGTTTGAGCATAATGTATACTGTGTGATTTTCTCATCACAGTCAAAGCCTATCATCTAATCCAATGGTTGACTCTATTAAATCAGATAATAGAGATTGTCTTTCATGCCAATATTTGACATCAAAGATTTTTATATCACGGCCTTCAAATCGGATGGCTTAGATGATGTTCCAGGTGGCACGGGTCTCAAAAATACCAAGTCTTTCTTTTAACTTGCACATCCTAATCGGATGTGTAAGTTGTAACTCTCATATTAATGAAACTATGTTTTTTTTTATTTAAATCAAGGCCCTACTATCATATAGATAGATTTAAGAGCAAATTTTAATTTCATGTGTATAACATCCAATAAAAAGTGATCCAAAATTCATGTTTGATATATGCCTATGATCATGCTCATTTATTAGGATGTGTGTTCCCTGAAATCAAAATCTAATCGTCATGTCATATAGTAGGCTTGTGATCTCAAGACCTATTATGTATTGGGACCAAAATTGATCTCTATTATCTGATTCAAGCAATATGTGAAACTCGAGTTGTAAGAAAGAATCTTAGGTTACAACGTCTCTCTACTGTTTACTCTTGTGGTTGAGAGCAAGGATCAAAATTTCAGCCGAAATGTCTAAAATTTCGGTCGAAATTATTGGTTTCGGTCCCCACCGAAACGATAATTTGGACTGAATTTTCGGTCCAAATTTGTATGGGATCTAAATTTTCGGCCAAATTTTCGGTTTTCGGCCGAAATTTTACCCGAAATTTTGATCCTTGATTGAGAGCCTAAAAGGGAGAAAAATGGTACCCCAATTTGCACTCACCAAACTCTAAGGGCATGCCAAATAGTATTGACTACTTTGAATGAGATTTGGGAGATTAGTTTGGTCCCAATCACCCACACAATGGATATTGAGATCAAAGGTGTACCATCCCATATCGCACACATGAAAAAGTGAATCGAAAGTTATGTTTGATGTACACTTATGATTATGCTAACTTTTGGGATGTGTGTCTCGTGGAACAAAAAACTGGCCATCTATTGGTGCACTCTTGATCTCAAGATCCATTGTGTGAAAGATTGGAACTGAAAATGATCTCCAATCATTTGACTTTAAAGTAATCAATAGTTTTTTATGTTGGTTCCTTAAGAGTTTTGGTGGGTGCAAATAGGGATACCCTATAAAAATTGCATGATTAGCACATCGTAATAGCTTAAACCTGCTTTAATGGTTAATTTTGAAACGAGTACCATTATTTGCACCTAAATCTCTGAGGGCACCTACACCGAAAACCATTGATTGATTTGAACTAGAATACGAAGATTGTTTTTCGCTCCGATTTTTAGAGATCTTGACATCATGGGCGTTCCATTAGACAATCAATTTTTGGTTTCATGCGGCACACATCCCAAAAAGTGACTTGAAAATCACATTTTAGCATGATGTGTACAACAGTTTTTTCTCCCCACAATCAAAGCCTATCATCTGATTTAATGGTTGACTATGTTAAATCAGATGATAGAAATTATGTTTCATGCCATTCTTTAGCATCAAATATCTTTATATCATGACCTTCAAATCGGACAACTTAGATGGGGTTTCTGGTGGCATGGTCCCAAAAATACCAAGTCTTTCTTTGTAGCTCATGTGTCATAATACAAATCTCATGTGCAAATTGTAGCTCTCATAGGAATGACAATATTATTTAGTTATTAATTTATACCTTTGAATATTTCAAGCATACTCTTAAACTAATCCCTAAGGTAAGGAATTAATCTTAAGAAAATAAAAATAACAACAATTATTTTGAGCATTAGTGACTCTAGTGGGGATAGTTTGGATATGTCTAAGGATATATATATATATATATATATATATATATATATATATATATATATATATATATATATATATATATATATATTAATTTTAAAAGAGAGCAAAAGATATGAATATTTTTGGATGAATCCTACATGCATCATAATGCCCTTTAGACAAGGACATCTTCGAATATAATTTATTTTGTGTATACAATGCATTAGATAATGATTTGTGCTTATTAGAATTCCTATATTTAATAATTGAATAAAGTTGAGGTAAAAAAGTTTTCAAGAAAATATGTTAACAATTTAGTAGATACATGTTCATTATTGAAAATATTTTTATTATTATAATGCGACAAGTGTGGAATTGAGACGAGAGACTAAACTATTAGATTTTTCATCCGACGGTCTCTATATTAAGTTACTAATTTTTTTTAAATCCAATCACTAAAGGATAACCATTATTTATAACCATGGTTGTGAAGAAAGAATTTATGATTGTAAATAATGATACTTGTCACTGAAAAGACTCTTTAAAATTAAGTGTCAAATATAGTTACGCCCTCTTTTTTTCTTCCCCAATCTCTCATTCCTAGAAAATTTCTACCCCCACGTGCATAGCACGTGCCACCAACTAATTTAAAAATCAAATTTAATTAAGAACGAGTTAGCAAGTATGATTAATTACTGAAGTAGATAATAAACTATTACAATTTCATTCATAACAAGAAGACCGATAGATCAATAATAAATTTATGAAAAATTATTCCATAGTGCGGGTTCTGGGGTGTTTGATACTGTATGTTCTCTTCTTGGCCTCCTTTAAACCTCCTACCTTATCTTTGCTCGGATTCCCTTTTTTTCTCTCTCTAATTTCTTCATGTTGGCTGAATTAAAAAAGGAAATCTCCCTCTTTTATTTGTGTGTGAACTAAGAGAAGGTAGAGGGATTGAGTTAGAATATATAAAAGGGCTAGATTCCCAAATGAGAATCCAATTTGGATTCCTTCCTCTTTCTTTTCTTGCGGGGCTCTGTCTCTTATGCATGTAAAATAACGGGTTATATATATAGAGAGAGAAAGAGAGAGAGAGGGCTGGGGATATGCGATCAGGCATAGAGATATCTCTGCGCATATTGATAGGAGCTCGACACGTAGCGCCTAGGATTGGGATTCGATCGATTGATTTGGTCAGATTCTGATATTTATCTGTTTTGAGGAAAAATGACTTTGTGACTTCCTTTTCTTCGTTACTTTTGACATGTGAAATGTAAATTTGATGTGTTCTAAGTTATGTTCAAAAGGATGTGATAGGAATGTCACCTTGAAAGAAGAAATCTTCGTTTTGACTTCAAGTTGAGGTAGGGGAAACTCATTACTCATTACAATTTTTAATTAATTTCATAGATATCATTATAGGATCAAATGAAATGATTAGAACTTTTAAAATTTATGCCTTGAATCTGATTTGACATGATATCCATTTAAATTAAGTTGTAATCTTAGCAATGGAATTAGAACTTGATGATTTGATTATAATCGAATGTTTGGATTGAAAAGTGATGATAATTGTTTGAAATTGAATTTATGAGATTGACTGCATTTGAGAAATGAAAATCCTATTAAGTCTAAAACCCTTTTTATAGGAAAATTGAAAGTTAACAAAAATTGAATTGTTAACATTGAAATCTTTAAAATATTAGTTGCATTTGGATATCGAATGATTCGACGTTAACTCTGATTTTTGGTAGACTGGACATTTATTGTGTGATTGTACCCTTCATGCATACTGAACCGATACGGTGGATTTTTTTTGTACATATTGCATACTGCATATCTTGAGGACGATGCGATGGGTTATCCATACACCTATTACCTTTGTATGCATCTTGAACTATGCGATGTGATTTTTGTATTTGCATAAATTGATTGAACCTTGTGAATAGATAATGGGAATGAATCGGACGGTTATCCATATACATACCGTACATTAACTAGACCACTACAATAGGATATTTGAAGACTGTAAGATATGAACGACAAATTTAGAACATAAGATTTAAATGAGAAATTAGAACACTGTGAACTATGAATTAAAAATTAGAACATTATAAGAAGTGGACTAGAGGATGTGACATACTGAAAGAGGTGAATTTGGAAAATGAGGAATTAGAAGATATGTGGAACTTCAAACTGTTTTGATTTAAGAATGCTTGAGGTTACGTTCTGACAAGGAATTGTCCTTGCATCTGTCATAGAATTTCTACTTTTGTTTCAAATTGAATATCCACTCTGTGTCATATTTGTTTCGATTCTTGAATATCTACTCTGTTTCATTTTTTGCTACTGTCATTAAATCTATGTGACTATATGATGAGATGTCAATTGAATATGAGATTCTTCTACTGAGTTTAGACTATTAGCTCACCCTGACTATACGTCACAGGTGTAGATTTTGTTCAGGACTCCAGGAGAAGAGGATCTTCCGCTTGAGAAATTGCCCCTAGTTCTAGGATCGTAGGTTTAGTATATTGTGAACTTTGGTAAGTTAGCTTTGGTACTTCTGTGCTATTGTACACCACTGTTAGGTGATGGTTGTCCATCACTGGTGGTTTGTTTTAGTTACTGTTTATGTTGGATATTAGAACTGGAGATTTTAATTATGTCATATGTATTATCAGCTTTGATTTCTGCATGTGTGTGGATGTATCAAATATTTTGTATCAGATTGTGATCTACAATTTGGCGGTCCGGATTTCCCATTTGGCTTTGGTGTAAAGTTAAAGAAAAAAAATATATCTAAAAAAAGTTTAGGTTGGAAAAATTCGGGCTATCACATTTTTAATGAGAAATACTTTCAGGCACCGGAGAGACGTCAAATGGAGATCCAATTTGTAAATCTGGTACAAGGATAGATGATGGTGCGTGAATATGAGGCAAAATTCACCAGACTCTTGAGATTCACACCATTACTAGTGGTCACTGAACTAACGAAGACCCAAAAGTTTAAGTACAGCCTGAAACTAGTCATCAAGGAGAGGATTTCTCTATTTGAGCCAACAATATATACACAAGTTATAAGATTGGCCATCATCGCCGAAGAGGATATTGATAGTATGTGTAAGAGAAGGAAAGAACAAAACGCGAATAGGGCAAGTCATATGCAGTTGTACATCTATCAGCCAACGAGCCAGAGACCAAGACTATTAATGCCTGCATCCCGTCAACCTACCCAAATTGTGTCTACCCCAACGGTGCCCTTCCAACCTTTAAATTCCACATTAGTCAAAACATCGAACGGACAGTAGACTTCGCACCTTGCACCATCCGCTTCGATTGAACCATACTCCTGAAATGGAGGACCACATAAAAAGGAGGAGTGCTGGTGAGTCACAGGAGCATGCTTCAAGTGTGGTCGGACAAGACACCAGATAAGAGACTACCCCAAGGTGAAAAAGAGCAACGGACGAGTTAATGCACGCAGTTGATATCGGTAGTTCATAGTCTAAACTTATGGTCCTAATGTATTGTAATGGATATTCTTAATGCTTTTTGATAGATAGTTTCGTGATAGGGGACTAGGTTTATCGTTAACTTGCAAATTGATGTTTAAATTGGATCTATACCTATGGGATCCTTTGAGCAATGGTTAACCCTTGTTAATTAACGATGCAAATTTTGTCTGTAGTAACGACATACTTTGCCTTATGGTTAACCTTGGAGATTTCTAGATTAAATTTTCCTTTGCCGAGATGGCATACCTTAGACTCATGTTTATGGGCGCTTGTTAATGATTTTTGTTCTAGTGATGAGATACCTTTCAACTACTAGTTATGGGGACATTAGTTGATAGTTTAGGCCTTGTGGTATTGATGTAATTTGCTGCAAGATTTAGATCTTAATGGCGACAATGGCACCTTTATATAGTGATGACCTATTTACCTTTAATGTCGAAACATCTACTATACTAGACACTCCAGAAGTCAAGTCGTGAATTTTCGAGGACGAAAATTTCATTAAGGAGGGGAGAATGTAATGACCCCAAAATTTCGAGGATGTTAAATCATTAACTTTGACGGAGAATACGATTACTAGTATCCGGGCTATCAAGTCTCCGTACCCCATCGAATACGGCACGCCAAATTTCGAGGATGAAAATTTTGTAAGGAGAGAAGGATGTAGCAACCTTGATTTTACTGGTGTTGAATCGTTGACTTTCGACGATGATATGATTTTCTTTGACCTATTTGACTTGGCCAATCATTAACGACTGTGATGCGGTCTCCGACCCATCGACCTTAAATTGGGTAAATGCACCCAATGTACAAATTTGAAAACTAGTTCCTGATTCGAACACTAGATTTAAAATCGAACTCATGTGATAAGTATGTTTGTTGCACACGACTCAAACTCAGGGATCAGACCAGCTTCGATTCCCCCTTTCAAGCGCTATAATTATAACGCATGGGCTTACATAGTTGTTATTAAAGAACGTCTAAGAACGAGATGAACGACTTGGGAGTGATCAAGGGCGATCATGCACCCTAAGCACGAACCTAACTCGAGCCCAATAACCCAAATTAATATAGGTGTATATTTACATAAGTGTATCATCTATATATAATAAATATAAAGATATACGTCTTAGGTAATAGGCTATGTGCTTGGTTGCATGAACAAATGCGCAAGCCGCATAAGAGCACAACGGCTAGAGGTTTAGCTTATAAGCGAGAGGTCTGGGGGTCAAAACGGGTTAAGTGAGCCTTTAGAGTTCATTTTTGGACTTTTAAATAAAAGCTAATACACCAATTTTGGTATACCATCCCCACGCTAGATCTACTTCCTTTAGCATAAAAGAGAACCCACGCAGGATTTGGGTTTTGAGAGCCCGTGTAAACTGTGGAAGAGTCGAGAGAAAGAAGGAGAAACTGTGGAAGAGTCGAGAGAAAGAAGGAGAAAGCATCCATCTCCTTCCCCTTTTCAAAACCCAAACCCCCATTGGATTACCAATCAAATCCTTTTTCTAGATTCAAGAAGATCCCTAATTTAATTTCATCCTCGAGAACCGACGATCGTCAACTCCACACGATCAAAGGAGAGGTGGAAACCAAACCACTCGATCTCATCTTCTCAAACCCTTTCTCCTTCTCATTTCCTTCTTTTGGTGAGATCATCACTATTGATCTTGCCATCTCAAATCCCTTTGACCCCGTTGTTTCATATATACCACGCGAATCCTTTGATTCCGACATCGTAGAGCTCGAAGAAAAAGGAAGAGATCAATCATCGAATGAACGACGAGCCATGGCGTCAATCGTCGGCTTCTCATGCACGAATTTAGAAGGTAAATTCCGAAACGCTTCGAATGCGTGCCTAGATCGTTGGATGATTGTGAGTTTTGAGCTTGATCAGTATGCATTTTCGGATTTGCGTTCAAGGTTTGGGAAATCCGTGGTCGGATGAGAGGTGGAGGGCTTCGGCATAGATCTCTGTTGATTGGACCATCGTAAGCCCCGTATGCACGCTTTAAAAGGTGAGATTTATTATTTTTAATATAGGGTATGCTTAGATTAAGATCGTATGTGAATAGAACATCGCATACCTTTGATTTTGGGATTTTTCGAACCCAAAAAGGGTCACAAATGGTCACTCACAATCGTCGCGGTGAGTGAAAACTTCATTGCGACGAGACCCCTCCTGAGGCACTCGCCGCGACGAGTGCTACATGGAAATATAGGCAAAAAATGGTACTGTTCGTTCTCGCCATGCTGTAGGTGCCTGAAGACCTCATAGCTGCGAGCTACATTCCCCCCATGGCGAGCTACATTCCCCCGCGGCGAGCTACTGTTCACAATGCCAAACACCTGCTCCATATTTCAGCCATAACTTTTGACCTCGAACTTCGATTGGCGCGATTTTTGAGGTGTTTGAAAGAAGACAATGAGCTATATAACTTTTATGAATTAACAAATTTGTGAATCTAATGCTTTAAAGATCAAAATTTAGTAAAAAGTAGGGACAAATTTTACAGGATCCAAAGTCAGCGCGGACTTGTCCTTTTCGCCTTAGTTTTGAGAAAACTTTAGAACTTCCACATGTGTGATATTTAATTATTAACATTGAGTATATGAATGCTTCGTAATATAGGTTAAGGCTTGGAAATGTCTGTGAGGATTTTGTGCACAGTTTTGTGTGACTTTGCGTGATTTCGCAATAGAGGTAGGAGAAATTCACTACTCAATTGCATTCAATTTCGATTCATAGATTTGTATGATGTATTTGATTTGAACATGTGAAATGCTTTTAGTTATTGAGAATTTGATTTGCATTTGGATAATTGAAAATTGAATATGAGTTTTGACGCCTGAAAGTTTGAATTGAAAGCTTTCTTTTAGAACGGAAATCAGCTGGACCTTTGAAATTCCTTGAATTTTAGTTAGCATTGAACTTCTTGAACTTCAAACATGAACTTTGCATGTTTTATCGGATTTGAACTTCGAATGTGATCATTAAAACTGATTTAGAAATTTGATTGTTGAATTATGAGTTCGTTTTTTGAAACCTTTGAAATATCGAATCCTTGAAATTGACTACATCGAACTTTGAATCTTTTAACATAAACTTTGAATTCGAATGTGACATCTGAATCTAAATATGAACTTTGAAATTAGAAATTTGAATACGAATTTGAACCATCAATCTGAACCTTGAAAATAAGAATTGTGAATCGAACCGGCACGACGGTTACATTCGTGAATTGATCCGGCACGGCGGGATATCTGTGAATCGAACCGGCACGGCGGGATATCCGTGAATTGAACCAGCACAGCGGAATACCCGTGAATCGAACTAGCACGACGGTTAAACCCATGAATTAAATTGTCACGACAGGATATCCGTGAATCGAACCGGCATGGCAGGATATCCGTGAATCGAACCAACTCGACGGGATATCCGCGAATCGAATATGTAAAGTATGCAAGTAAACCGAATGATAAAATAGATAAATTGAAGTGGGCCGCTATGGGCGAATTATATACACACACTGAAGACTGTTAGGGCAGATTATACATGCATTCGTGGACTGCTAGGGGCGGATTATTCGTACAATGGTGGACCGTTATAGACGGATTAACTATATAATTATGGACTGCTATGGGCGGATTTAAATATAAAAGAATTTAACATGACCTTTGAATCTGAATCGCACTTGACTTTGAATTTTTATGAAACTCGACCTAAGACACATGATTTTCAATTCTGTTTTGATGTGAGAAAAAGTCTTTGTATATTTCAAAATGACATGGTTGTTCTAATATGAAATGGTTTTGAAGCATGTCCCTATTTTAAAATGAAATGCTTTTGAAAACTTGTATTTAGATATGCATTTTTATGAGAAACTGCTTTGAAATCTTATCATTTGAATCTATGCATAAGATGATAAATGTAATTGTTCTTGAGTTCCTCTACTAAGCTTGGACTGTAGCTCACCCCTCAACTATACGTCACAAGTGCAGGTCTTAAGTGAGATCCAGAGCTTGAGGTGAACCTTCTACCAAAGACCGGTGGATTTGATATTGATATAGTTGTGGATTTTGAGGTTTAGACTTGGTACGTCCAATCATCTTGTAGACTGGTAGAATTAGACTTGGGATGTACATCTTTTGGGTACCACTGTTTAGGTGATGGTCGGTCATCACCTAAACACCATCACCGGTGGTCTTTATAGCTTGTCTACTGTTCTATATAGAATGAGATTGTATTTTCTGCCATATATATATCTTCTTTGAATTCCGTAATTGTGTGGATGTACCAATAGTATTCTGTTTTCAGATCGTGACCTGTAACCTTATCACTAGGTGTGATGCCCGGCTCGTATACTTCTTCCTCAACACCTCCAACATCCTCGTCTTCCTCTCTCTCAATCAAGAGATTCATTTTAGGGTCTCTTGTAGGATATTGGGTGGCAAAGTGTCCCAGACCATGACACTTATAGCACTTGATTTGAGAATCACCCTTCGAGAATTCTCCAACCACACCTTTCCCTTTGTCAAACCTCACATTTGTAGAAGTGGGTTTGGGAGGTGGGTTCCTCACACTAAGCTTTCCCTCACCGGTACGATGACCACTAGTGTGTAGTTCAATTCGCCTTACCACAATCGTTCTCTAATATCGCTCAAGATCTTGCACAACTGCATAACACTCTTTAAGATGCTAAACGGGGTGAGAGATTAATTCCTTTTACAAATCCATTTGCAACCCGGTGCGAAATTGGAGAGAGTAACCTGAGAATCTTCCGACACATTGGTTCTCATCATGAACTCCTCAAACTTGCCAATATAATCAGTCACGAGTATACTACATTTGCGTAAGGTTTGCCATTAATTAAGGAGGCAATTGTAGTATGATAAAGGGACGTACTTCTTCGTAAGTCGTTCCTTCATGTCCTTCCAAAAAATAATTAGAGTACGACCCGCATTCGCTCTCATGTGTTTGACGTTAACCCAAAAGAGTCGAGCTCAACTGATGAGTTTCATTTTGGCGAGCCAAACACATCGCTCATCACTCATATTATATCATTCAAAATGATGATCCATATCGGAGATCCAATAAAGGAAGACTTTAGGGTCCATTCTCCCATCGAAGGTAAAAAACTCAACTCGAACATTTTTGAGGAGTTTTCCATTTGGATCGAAGTCATCTCCACGACGAGCTACATCCCTATGGTTATGATTCCAATCATTCTGATTACTACCGCGTTCAAAGTGTGGACCATCACGCTAACGGCGTTGATCATAATGCTCAACAATCCCTTCCAACCGATTGACCCGGTCAAGTAACCAACTATTAGAAGCCTCAAGGGTCGTTCGGGCTTGCTCCATGGTAGTCATCCTATCATTAATTGTACACAATTCAACTTGGAAGCCCCTAAGAGCATCGTCAACCTCACTTATGTCCATGATGATCATGGCTTACTAACACGGGTTCTAAAATGACATGCAACTATGAACCAACAATGAATGGGGGCTTTTGTCAAACACGAGACGTGCACACTAATGAAATAAAATGCAGTAAAATTAAAATGTCATGCAATGATGCCCTAACTTCAAACCAATGGCTTTGATACCAAAATTGACGCGGGACGGCGCCCCTAAACGGCGTGAACAAAGATGAAATGCTGGTTGACCGAAATTAAAATGATTAATTCAAACATAATCTCAAAATTACTACAATACCTTAGGGTTTCATAGATTTCCAATTAATAGATCGTGCGAGATTCGGCTAGGGTCCAGTCTGATGCACGAGTCCCGTTAGATTCGCGGAATGGGTGATCCTTGAGATATAACTGTAGCATTTTCCAGATTAGGGTGCTTATTCGTCGATCAGATGTGAAGTCACTAAATCTCACTAGGGTTTATAGAATCATATCGATTTAATGGCTCAAATGAAATATGGGGTTTGATTTTTTAGAATGATCAAATAAAAATTGGCTGAAATAGGTTTATGGGATTGGAAGGAAAGCAGAAAATTATGGGCATCTCACCCTTGGCTTCACACCAAATCTTCCTGGAAAAGAAGAATCACTCTCCTTGAAAGCTCATCTCAAACTTAAAGCAAATAGCTCTTTTCATTCATCATCAATTGCCTCCAAAAGGCTTACAAAAGATATTTTATAGTATGCACAAACAAACAAAATCCTAAAACAGAAAAATTATGAAATTACCTTAAAATGATTACATTTGACTCAAAAGAAAACCTAAGAAAATGACTAAAATTGTTAACGCTCGATGTAGACTCGCTCGAGCGACTTGTTCTAGAGAGAAATCTTCTGCGCTCTTTGATGTCTTGCTTAAGCGACAGCCTATGCTCGCTCGAGTAACTTTTGGTCGAAAGTTAGGACTTATTTATGAAGCCTTCTCGCTTGAATGGGAAGTGAGGTCGCTTGAGGGAGTTTGGGCAATGTGTTCTCCTTTAGGCCTGATTTTGGTTCCCTTTTTATTTCTTCCAATGCCGGTATACGCGATATAGTTCAAAGCCGATGTCCATAGTGTCGTCATTGATCCTAAGAGTCTCTTATAATGTTATGTATCTCTTTTGTTTGACGTATGTTCTACACATTGCCACCTCTTCGAATCATTGTGCAACAGAAAATGGGAACATTGGTTTGTGAATGTCCTTGTCTTTCTCCAAACACATAACTTTAATGTTGTAGACATGCAACCTTTTTTTTTCTTGTTCCCTCTTCCCATTATCTCCCATGCGCGTATCTGATTTTCCTTATTTTAAGGGGATAATAGGGGATGTAAAGAAGAAAATAGAAGGGGCTTCTGTAGCAGCCAATGAAGAAGTAAAAAAAAGAAAGAAGATGAGGTATGAAGAAGAAAGAAGGCCAATCGGTTGTTGCTGGCAGCCTTAGTCGGCTGCTGCTGCTACAGGAAATGAATAAAAAAAGAAAAGGAAAATCCAAGATTGTTGACATCAGTCCTAGGGTTACTGACGTCAACACTGGTCAAAATTTGACCTCAAATTGAAGATCTGAAGGCAGGGTTTTTTATCAATGTTTCCCCCTCTACACCATTAACAAAAAGAGTTTTTCCTTTGGGAGCCATTACTTGCACACGCTTTTCAAGTGATTGCACCGTATTTTAGGGACATGAGGTATGTAAAAATATAATATGGGCCGTCGGATTTGAAGTTCGTGATCAACAGATCTCTAGTACATAAAATTGGAGCCAAACACGATAATTGACATGATCTATTGTAGTCAATTGTTAAATTATATAATAGCCTTTGACTCTATTTAACCAAATGATGAAAATTATATTTTGTTCTAATCTTTTGCAATTGATATCTTTAAATCATGACCTTCAAATCAAATGGCTTAGATGGTGTTTTCACATAGTAGAGGTCGCCAAACTAGCAAGTCTTTCTTTTAAATTCGGTGCAATCACTTGAAAAGCGTGTGCAAGTAACAGCTCCCTTTTCCTTATTAAGAGTCTTTAAAGGTTTTCAAAATGGTTTTTAAGCTATTGGGTTTCACGATTTTCTGGAGTTTCGATTTCTGTAGAAGTCGATAACTTCTATGTTTGTGCGGTTTGGATTGATTTTACACTAGCTTTTAGATGCAAGTGGTCTCCTGTGATTAGGATCTATATTGAATGAGATTCTAAGGTATTTGAAAATGGTGAAAAATGTTTTTGTAAATATTGAGGTTCCCTTCGATTGTTGGGCAATCAAAAGCTCGTTACTGCTACTTGGGCTTGGATAGGAATCCATCACTCTGTCATTTGCTTTGAGTGAGATTTAATGCTTTTTTGGCATAGGGGTAGCGTTTTTCTACATTACCACAGATTGTGTGGGTATTCCTTTTAAATGTGGGACAATTTTTTTTTTTTTTTTTTTTTGAGATGAAATGTGGGACAATTGAACAGCCAAAATTGTCTGGGTATTCCTTTAAATGGAATCCCTTCATCTGTATCATGTCTTGTTGCCCAATGCATCCCCCTATAAGTTGCCTCTTATCTTTGTTTAGGGAATTTGCTTTTGTAAATTGAGCAATTTTTTGGAGCTGAACAGGCACAAATGAATTCCAATAAACAGGAAAGAACACCAAAGAGCACAAGGAAAAATAACAAGGAACTATTTCTCTATAAATGAAAACTCTAGAGGCAACTAGACATGATAAAGACAAAGGGATTGATAGCAAGCAAATTCCATCAGGATATACATAAAGGGTAGCTTCATTAGCACCCATCGAATCTTGGAGCGCACCTACGTCAAAAACCACTGACTGCTTTGAACAAGGGATCTTGATATCGTGGTGTACCAACTGTCTGATTAAAAAAAGTCAATGGTTTTTGGCATAGGTGCCCTCCAAGATTTGTTGGGTGTTAATAAAGCTACCCATACATAAGTCATAGAAATCATTAAACAACAAAACGTTGCCATCCTCCGGTGCTAGTAATCATCTCCACACTACAAAAAATATGTTTATTAGAGACGACTTTTGGCCATCTCCAAAGATGTCTAAGCCGTCTCCAATAGTATTGGAGACGGCTTCCATTTAGTCTCAAATAGTCTCGTCTCCATTATCTTTGGAGACCAAATAGAGGCCGTCCCTAATAATCAAGATTATTGGAGACGGCCATAAGCCGTCTTCAAAGACATGTTAGAGACAACTTAAAGCCATCTCTTATTATTGGAGACGGCTTTTAGCCGTCTCCAATAAGTGATCTGATGTTATTGGAGACGGCCAATAAAAAAAAATTTAATTTGGCCGTCTCCAATAAAAAAATATTTTAATGCTATTTAATTTTTTTGCTCAAAGGACCACATTGTCTAATAGTACACATTTATAACCTGCATTTTTTTTTTTTTTTTTTATGAAAATTCATACTTTACATACTCACATTTTCATTCACATTAGCAAAAACGCATTAACATGCTCAAAGCTCATTCAGAAAAGTAAATTTTAATTCATAACACCGCAATTTCATTTACAACAAATTTATGTGTACAAATAACGACTCCCATTTTTTCTTGCTACAATATTACAAAAGAAACTTGCATAACATATTTTACTTTGGAAATTTTTTTCATCACCGAAAACTTTTTTGATATGCCCTATTCCACCTTTATTCGGACTTATATCACCATTGTCGACTTACTTATAGTCCTGCAAAGAAAGAAGTTTCTCACCATCCACCAAAGCAAAGAAAGAAGCTTCCTCGCCTTCAAAAATTCCTCAATGATAAACTCAGCAACCAGCAGCCCCAAACTACCCTTTACCAGCATAGACTCAACAGCTTTGAATGCATACTCCACCTAAAAGACAAAAAGCTTGATGGTAAAATTGAAACCATAACTTCAATGAACATGGATAATGTCACAAAATTGGACTATTGAGTTTGACAAAACTAAGCACAAATAAATACCATATAAGAAACTTTTTTGGCCCCAGGCACCATATTACCCAACAATACACATCCATAACATGCAAATAAAAATAAATAATAAACAAACAAAAAATATACAATAATTTTTACCACCCAATTATTTATAATAAACAAACAAAAAAAAGAAACTGAGACAACAAAAGCATAATTTCATACTCTATGGATTGTAGGTTGTAGCATCATTTTCATAGGTGGGTTAGTGATAATTCCAGTGATCTATACGAGTGGCGCAATATGCAAGTGAGACAACAACTTGTCATATGTCGTTTGAAGGCGATTCGCATAGACCTGGATTAAATGGCTTCCATCAAAAGCATAAGAAAAATAAGGTTTGAAGAATACCTTTTAGAGGAACTTTTGACATTGGAGATTTTTAACGTCAACCATCAAATTTGGAAGGAGATGATGGCGAAGATGGTTGAGAGTGGCTCTCGGCTAAACCAGAGTATAAAGCTGAAAAAATAGACCCATAAAAAATCATCAAATTGATTTTATGTCCAAATTCGCCCTTAAAAAATAACAGAAATTACAATCTAATCGATCGAATCATCCATATGTCATTTGAGAACCAAGACATGAAAATGCATTGCAAATCAAAGCTTCATATATTATTGATCGAAAGAGAACCAAGTGGATAGACATCAAATTTTTCTCTGAATCTTTGATGATCTGAAGTTAAGCATGAATCACCATAAATAAAATGAAAAACAGAGTACTAATATTCTTCCCTCAAAAGTAGACGATGACTTGATGATCTGAATTTGGCTGGGGATGAACTCGAATTTTTTGTCTTTCTTTGCTGCTGCTTTGGTTGAAGATTATTAGTTATTTGATCACAAAAATTTCCTTTCCTAGTGGTGGTTGGGGATGAGACAGAAATTTCGATATTAAACACTGTCCGTATACTTATATATTACTCAAAGGTGCTAGATTTACTCATAGCTATGTATAAAACATAAGGAATCAATTCCGTAATATAAAAGCCGCGTAGATGAGTTGACTTTTATAGGACTGGATCTCCTCAAAGAAAGGCATCATCATCACGAGCGCTATTAAATCTTATGAAGAAGAGACTTTCACGGCTATCAAAGACAATATTCGAGTGTGTCAAGAGTTGAATGATCAGAGGGTGGTAATGGTATGATAATAATAAAAAGGGTTAGGCATGGATTAAGACTTAATACTTAAGAGAGAGAAGTTTAACGGGGTCATATCCGGCGGGCAGAGAAGTCACGTTTCCTCATCTTTGTGGGTCACGGATCATGTGTGTTCAGGTGGTTTTGCTACACATTGGTTAGGTACCAATCTGAACTATAGTCAAGTGAGTAGATAATGCTCTATTTATATAGTTGTACAAGAAAGAATCTCAAGCAATCTTTGGAATGCCAGTGAGGTAAAATACATACAAGGTAAATAACAGATATGACCTAAATACAAAAAAGGTAATAACAGATCGTGTACAGGGGGAGATGAGAAGGAGATAAAGACATTTGCAGTAATGATAGTGTGAGGCTGTGAAGTATTGAAAGATGCCCTATTAGTTTCCAATTAACATAATGCGATGAAGACCTTCCACCCTAGAATATTGAATGAAATTGTTGCTCGTATATATAGAGAGCAAATCATATGGCTAATCATCTCTTTGATGGGGCCATATTGGGACATGTCTGATGTGATTTTGCCACTTTGTTTACGTTGCCATCAGTCTGAACTACAGACATGAGGGTTGGTTCTTGGATTAAAAACTAACTTATTTGGCAGACATGCTTAGACACGACAGGGTCTTCAAATGGACATTGATTAAATTCTATAGCAGGGGATTTTCTTATTCTTTTTATTTAGAAATCCATACCTTTAGTAGCTGGTTATTGATAGGAATGGTATTAAGTTGGTCATATTGAACATGGCATGTGAAAACCTATCCAGAATTTAAAACCACTCGATCATGCTCAATTATTTTCACTTGATCTGGGCATCTCAATCCTGACTATGTAGTCATGAATTCTCAATCATGGTTTCCCAATCTGAATCTCTGGTATACTTGGTCAACTAGATGTTCAAGGCCATTAATTTAGCATCTGTTACAAAATTACTATACGAATTCTTAAACTTAAATAGCATATGCAATTTTTTTTTTTTTTTTTTTTTTTAGTTTGCTCAGCACGCCTATTTCGAGAAATTTTTTCAAAAATTTGATTAATTCACAGAATTTTGTGATAAGAGTTTAATCATATATACTCAGCTAACAATGCCTATATATGCATATCACTAATTCACAATAACAGAACATGCAAAACATCATAAAAAAGGATTAAAGCATATGTGAGATCAGTGAATTGACCGATTAAGTAACTAAAAGTTCGGCAGACCACCTATTCTGAGAATTTTTCCCTAAATCTGATTAATTCAGACAATTTTGTGACAGCTGCTTAAACATACATAATCGGCTAACTACTCCTATATATTATGCATAATTTTGCAGTTTCAATTTTCCCATTAGATAGTGATTGTAGCCAACCTTCACAATAGGCGTGATGAACTCCACCATGAACGAAGGAATTTTGAGCAGTGAAGGCCAGAATGAATCAATGAAATTGATCAATAATCCCTTGATATGGGATCCATCATGATCCTGTGGCAGCAAGGAAACCCATTCATTATCCCAACAAAGAAGCAAACAATTACATGAAGTGACAATCCATAATAGAACGTTTCATTTATAAATCAAATAGAAAGAACAGAGAAGCTGAAGCTAATGAAGCTGAACTGTCATTATCATCAGATGGCCATATCTTAGCGACTTGATACTATCATACTCCTTTCCGTGCTGCAGCCCAAGAATCTGTTTAATATTCTGAATTTCGGCAGTCCATAATCTGCTTGTGGTTTGCTTCTCTAACATTCAGCAGTTTACCCCTCAACGGGAACACACCGTAGTGGTTTCTGCCTACAACAGAGATCCCAGCCATTTGTATAACCAGAGAACAAAACCCAATTTTCAAACCATCGCTAATTTGCTATAAACCCAACAAGTAATTTTGTGTCCAATAATTTATGAACTTATTATACTACTACTTACAGCAAGAGCCTTAGCTGAATCTCCTTCTGTCAAAATCAAAGAACATTTATCAGAGTTTTTTCCCCCAGCATCATTAGAATCCTCGAGCTTCGTAATTCGAGTTTTCCCCCCCAACTTCTTTTCCATTATTTGAGCTTTGTGAATTCTATCCAAGATAAAATTCACAACAATGAACTATGCAACAAACTAAAGGAGAACTACCTGATAGAAAGGGCGCCAATAATCAGCAAGAGACGAATCCTTCTCAAAAATAAGAATTATGATTTCCAGTGACAGATGTACTAAGAGGAATTGGGATTAAAATCCGAAGACGGAAATAGAAAGGGACAGGGATCAAAAGAGGCCCGGTTTATGATGCCGATGTTTCCTTCACTTAGTATTTCAGTTTCTTTGTGCTTCTGTGTGTTCATTCCTAGCACCAGGGGGGGAGGGGGTTTCTGCTCCAAGACTTATAGACTATACTAACACATGCAATTGAAAGCCAGTGCTTGACAGATTACTTAATTGGGAAGCAGGTCAGAAATCATGCCCAGTTGCAAAAGCTATTTATGAACAAATACAACAGAGTAAGAAGCTAAGGATATGTAAGAAGAGCGTAGCTCTCCTATTGTTGGTTCTTGATAGTCAATTGGTGATTGAAGGAAAGCCAATATTTGAGATATACAATGTTTTTTAAGACCACCGATGATGATTTTGATGCTCTATTTTCATTAAAGCTGATCAATGGTTCAAAATAAATGTAAATTAATTTGTTGAAACTAGATACTGTGTAGTAGCGCCTTACAGGGATCTCTAGATCTGCTTTGGGAGACACAAATGCTCAATGAGCCATAGGCTTCAGTTTTGCTGCTTCGCGAAGTGCTATACCTTCAAGATCCCCAAAATTTCTTCCCCTCAGTGTTGGGTCTTGTATTACCTAAATAAAACGTTTAGCAAATAAAAAAATGAAAAAGTGAAGCATGATATTAACCAACTTCCACTTTGCTATATAGGAAAAAAGCAGGCATCAACTTAAGATCCTAAGATGAATATTGGGTAACATGCCACAAAGTAATAAGTATCATAGAAAAATTGGAGAACACTTGAATAAAAAATAAAATTAAAGAAGAAAAGAGTGCTTCGTAAGAACGAACCAGAGATCATCTTACTTCCGCTCTTTTTCACTACAAAATACTAGGAAACAAATTCTAACTGATTATAATATTAACTTTCGTAACATGTTCCTTAGTAAAATTGTCACATTGAGAATTAGATTACCTCATTAATCAATTATAGTGTTTCCTTTCAAACAAATACTTTAGTAATGAGCCTTAATTTAATCACAGGTATTTTTCACAGGAACATAATAAAATAGCTGATTTAAAAAAAATTCTATGGCAAAATGCCATATAAGACTGTTTTTTTCTACAATCTCAGTGAAACTCGCCTTTATAGGTGCCTTATCCAAATTTCAAAATTAAAGTTATGAACAAAGCATATCTAAGGTAAGTGTAAAGCCTCTTGAGTCCAAGGCATTGTATACAATATCAGTACATGAGGTGCCAAACTTTCATCGACTGGATTCTTTTTGTCATTATAACTTCATTGGACGAGCATTTCAGAGAATTTTTACAATAAAGAAGACACAATCCAGTGATCAGACAATAAACTAGTGGCATCAACCAATAAAAATTTCCTTCCAACAAATGGGAAGCTTACAGGAATCCTCTGCTTCAGGTAATTAACAAGCCTCACTAAAAATAAAGCACGTTCATGCCAAAACCAACCTCTGAGACTGAGCTTTACAAAGGGGCTGTCCACATCAACAAGCTCGGTTTCTACTAAAACCAATTCAGGTGTTGATACAATCCATTACAGTAGGAGTGCCATAAGGACTTCTTAAAACATGTAGATTAAAACTCACCTGTTATCCCAACTGAAGTATTGAAGATCTGTGCAAACTGCAACACACAACATTTAAAAAAAACGCCTTGAATCTTTTCTTCCAAACCTCAAAGGATTAATTTCAGATTCATTAAGATTTACAAGTAGGAAAGGAAAGGAAAGAAAAATAAAAATAAAACTCCCAATCGTAATTAAACATAATTAATTTGAGAATTGACTAACTTCATTGAAATTTTTTATTCATTCTTCTGAAAATATAATAAACTTCAAATCATCATGTTGAAAATCAGAAGAAAAAAAAAGTATATACACACACACACACACAACTCCATTTCTAGTGCATTATTTGTTGCCAAAGAAATAAATAAGAAGTATGAGATCTGCTTGTAACCCAAAGATCATGGAAATTCTCATCTGGATCCCCTTAAGTACCAAATTTATATGGCTAACCAAAACTGAAGTATCGAAGATCTGTGCAAACTGCAACACACAACATTTTAAAAAAAGCTTTGAATCTTTTCTTCCAAACCTCAAAGGATTAATTTCAGATTCATTAAGATTTACAAGTAGGAAAGGAAAGGAAAGAAAAATAAAATAAAAGTCCAAATTGTAATTAAACATAATTAATTTGAGAATTGACTAACTTCATTGAATTTTTTTATTCATTCTTCTGAAAATATAATAAACTTCAAATCATCATGTTGAAAATTAGAAGAAGAAAAAAGTATATACACACACTCACACACAACTCCATTTCTAGTGCATTATTTGTTGCCAAAGAAATAAATAAGAAGTATGAGATCTGCTTGTAACCCAAGATCATGGAAATTCTCATCCGGATCCCCTTAAGTACCAAATTTATATGGCTAACCAAAACAAAAAATTAGCATATATAAACATCAGAACTGAGACATCAACTCTCGGTTCATGACCAATGTAATTAAAAACATTAACTCTCAGCACTGACACACGGATGGATCTATGAAAGAAAAAAGACTGGTCCTAATTCCATAGACATAAAATAAATTTTTGTATACAATTTATGTAAGTATTTAGTTTACCACTTCTCAAGTACGCTGGGGGAGTGAAAGCCAAGTGTGTGCTGTAGCTTTTTCCGTCTCTGTTATTCTTCATTGGACCAGCATGAGAGCCTGGGATTACCATCCTATGATCAAGAGCTGACACACGATAAGGGATCGATGATAGATAAAGGCAACAGAAACAAAGCCATGTAAGAAGAATTTTACCTGATCAAACAAAACTCTATAAGCATTGAGGTAGCGATATAGTGTCCTGCCTTTGCTGCTACAATAGTCCAAGGCTTGCGCTAAATACGGAGCGACTCTCAATCTCATCGTCCATTTCATAGGCTGTGTTTCCCCTAAACCACCTCGATTGATAACAAGCAAATGTAATGAGCTTGACTATTGCTTATTATAAATTAAGGTTTCCAATAATATAAGTTAAACTATATTAAAACTACATTTCAATCAATTGCCATTAGTGCATAAGCATTATATTAAAAAACCTAATACACGAGTAATCAAAACACAAGAACACGATTACGAAAGAAGATCTCAGGATTGAATGCTTACAGTGAAAGAGGTGCTTTGCGAGGGTTCCGCTCGGCATGAACTCGTTCACAAGCAATCTATCATCACCTTCGCAACAACAACCAATAAGATTCGCCAGCCTCTCGATGCGAAGCTGGGCGATAGATCTCGCTTCTTCTTGCAAAAACAAATAAGACGAAGCAAAACACAACCAAACCTGATAGCTGAGATCTGATCGATTCAGCTTGAACCGAATTCAATCGTCTCAAAACCCTAGCTCAAACGCTTCGTCTCAAACCCTAGCTCACACCGATTTTGATCATCTCAAATCCTAGCTCAAACCGATTTCGATCATCTCACACCCTAGCACAAACCGATTTCGATCGTCTCAAACCCTAGCTCCAACCATTTTGATTGTCTGAAACCCAGCCATCGTCTCTAAACTCAAACATGTTTTTAGTTTTTGAAGTCTTCACAGCATCATGAGAATAAATAGATTTTTCTTAGCGCCGGATGTAACTTTGCATGAGATGTTGGCGGGATGAGTTCGCATTTGCAATCTTTTAGAGACGACTTAAATGCCTTTAAGCCGTCTCTATTGGTGTGAAAAGGGACTTTTAGAGATGGTTTTCTATGCGGTCTCAAAAGTTTTTACCCACCAACGGATCACTAAAACTTATGGAGACGACTCCATAGGTCAAAGCCGTCTCCAATAATAGCAATAGATACCCTTTTTAGAAAGGCCGTCTCCAATAACCTCATTATTGGAGACTGCATCAAAAGCCATCTCTAAAATCCGTATCCAAAAGTCCTCCTTTTTGTAGTTCCATAAAACATACCTACACCTCTCTTTAAAATGTATGAAATATGACCAGTAAGGCACTTTTCTACAAGCTTGCCACTGTTTAGCCCAAATCATTTTTGTGTAAGCTGATGAATTGAGAGAAGCAATTTTTCATAGGTTGTTAAAGTAGATCTCCACCTTCTTTGCCACGCTTGGACAGTTACGGAAATAAATCCCGACCTCTTTTACCTAGAAACAAATTGTATATCATCAAATAATGTTTAACTACCAAGTATAGATTAGATCAAATCAGCAAAGAACTATAACTGTGGCAGGGTAAAGTATCCCACAGATCACAGTCACAAAGTCGGGAATCAGCAATAAATCGGCAAGGGTCTAACTCGGGAAAAATCGGTGAAAATCGGTTGAAGTCAGAAAAAATCAGGGAAATTAATATATATATATATATATATATATATAACATTTTTCAAGTAAAAGATAATGGTTTTACTGAACAAAATAGGCAAAAAGAAGAATAGAAGTGAGCTTTGAGACGGGCTGGCAGCAGAGAGGGTGATAGCCCTAGGGTTTTTTTTTCACTTTAAGTATAAGTGAAAAAAAGAAGAAAAAAAATCGAACAACACCACAAAATCACCGATAACGGCGGAGATGCTGACTCGGCCAATTAATCGGGACTGTAGTCGGGATGACTGCAACTCGCGACTTTTTTCGAATTTTTGAAAAAGTAGGAAGCTTTTGTGAGTATGCAACAGATATTAGGATAGGTACATGAATGCATCCCAAGATAGTATGATTGACATAAAATTACAATCAGGAATAGCAATTTCATTTCATTTCAAGCATGCTCGAACTTGACTAGGAACTCACCCTGAGGCCTCATGAATCAGCAATATGGTCGGCTTAGTCAAACAAGTCAAAGGAATAATATAACAAAATTAAAGGGAAAATTAGGGCCTGTGCCAGTAGCACAATCACAATGGAAGGTTGACAATATTGCAATCTCAAGGTCGCAGGTTCAAGCCCAGCTTACCCATAAAAAAAATGAAAGGGAAAATTCATAGTTGTTAAATACTTAAGACTGTCAATTACTCTGCAAGTTTCTTAAAAACTGGCGACTTGATCAGTTGATGACCGAGTGATTGAGTTTGTGAAAAGACTTCCATTCTTTGGTATCAAGAACAAAAATTATACCAAATACTATTCCAAGAAACATACAACTGGAAGTCGCAGTTCATTTCTGACAGATTGTAGTGCCAAACTCATAGAAGCAATGGCGTATGATCAAATATGATGTGAACGACTTAGAATGGTTTTGTAATCCTTGTGCGTCAGATTACCTGAGTAAGAGACTTCCAGTCATTGTTGGCAGATCCAATATAAATATCTTTATCATCTGATATCCAAACTTTTGCATGGGCAATTCCAGATCCCCACCACTCACTATGCAGTAAGGTCGCATTTTGCACGTTTGGTCTCCCTGAAGCAAGATGGGACGATTCTTTGTCATAATCGGAATAGACTCCAGTGTGCTGCAGAATCCTGTAACATGTTCAGTGTTGAGGTTAGCATACTGAAACAGCAATGCATGCATGACCCCCTGATCCTCATAGTTTAGGAACAAAAATCAAGACCCATGGCATGGATTTCTTTCAAATTTATGGAACCCTACTTAACTAGATCTTCAACCGATTGAAATCATAGTGACCAAGTCGGGGTTCAGGTATAAATCGGCTTGGAAATTTTCAAAAAAATTATAAAAATAGAATAATTAGAACTACAGAAAAATACAGAAAATATGGAAATTTTCTGTAAAATTCGCAAATGATTCTAAAAATTCATGATATATGTAAAAAGTCACGAATAATTATAATCTTATTCATTCTTTTAAAAAAATCGTGAATTATTCGTGACTTTTTCAAAAAGTTGGAGAATCTGGTCACTTTGATTGCAATGATCACGGAAAACATATGGACCTTTGGTAGAGATGGTGCACCACAGAATTTCCACTTTGGAGATGCATCACATGCAAGAAAGTATATTCATAATTGGAACAACACATGCAAGGATAGATCAACGTATTTTTAAATAAAAAAGTAGTTTCACATACATATATAAAAAATTGGGTATAAATTACAAGTGTACATGTTCAGAAATAAATAACAATGTAGCATTGTTTATGTGTGAAAAGTACCTAATGGGAAGCTTATAAGTACTAATACTGTAAGGATATTTCTGAAATGAACTCTCTCTCTCTCTCTCTCTCTCTCTCTCTCTCTCTCTCTCTCTCTCTCTCTCTCTCTCTCATTATATATATATATGCTTGGTATCTTTATACCTTGCAAGAGTAAATTCACCCATCTTGGTTGTGGATGAGAATGTCTCTTGAAAAGAATATCATCTATAATGATACAAAAATCCATCAAAGGCACAAATTGAGAATCAAGCAGAATTTTGCATGGTATTAGAACTTTTAGAGTCGGGCCACGAATCCTAGTGAAGCAATTCCTAAGATATTTTCAGTTGTGCTAAGAATTTTCCCAATCAATCTGTCTACATTGATTATTTTTTTCTGCTAGGCTTTATTAAGCTTTCAGAGATATAAATGTCACCCTGCCTAGAGATTATGATCAGCACAGAACCTCCCATACATTTTATCTTCATATGCCTCTTTGTTTCTTTCTATTACATATTCTCTCTCTACATGAATACCATGGGATCTTTGTGAAGTAGTGCTATACAAAACAAGAGTGGTGTTTGAAGTTAAGATTCTTATTATTATAAAAATCATTAGTAATGTGTCTTTCTATGTCCTACCTCCTCTATGAGGATGAATGTCAGAAGGCCTTGCTTCCCTCCACATCCAAACTCCAAAATCGCTTATGGATTGCCTCAACATGTAGGGAATGCTAAAGGCTCTCTATCAAATTTCAAGGAAGGAAGAAGCATATGGAAAGTACATACTGCGGGCCCTTGAATCACTCTGTAGACACTACATACCTGGTGGTATACACATGGGAAACCACCCCATCTGAAGCCTCAGTTACGCTCAACTAATCCTCCAAGATGCACCAGTTACAAGTGCTAAATTTCAGTTCTCAGATGCCTTAGAGCTCACTTACTTTTTAACTTACTAAATGTCTGGAGTTAGTACTATATATTCTTCTAAGTCCATCTCAAGTCATTAGATAATTGTCCCTGGTGCTTAGTTACCGAAAGCGTGTAGTTGGTTGGGAGCGGAAGCGTCATCAAAAGCTAGGAATTAAACTATTTTATGATCAGAGGTAGGAGCGGCACACTAACTAGAAGATTCCTGCTACTAGGCCCTAGTGTGAGTGTCACCTTAATACCTTATTTTAAAGTATTGAATGCTCTAAACAAGGTGTCTGATCAGTATCAATTACACAGTTTTAATTTTTTCATTAAGTTGGTTTCTGTAAGCTCTACAAGTTTCTTTTCATTTTCGTTTTTTATAATTATATAATCACCAAAGCTCACAAATCAGAGAATTACATACACTGTTGCTTCTTTTTTCTTCTATTGTTTTGGAGAGACTCATAGTTTTTGTTGTATATAATTTTAGGTAGTAAGCGAATGAAACACCAGCGGTGATTTCTACAAATAGCTACAAACTATAATAGGTTAGTTATCTTTGATAAACGATGATTGGAACAGAGGGAATATAGTGATACAATCTATCCTTTCCTTTTGCTTCTCTCCTTAGTTATAAATTGTATTAATTGATCAATTTTTGGGCTATGAAAATGCAACAAAAACATAGAGTGCATGCGGCTGAGATGTGTATGTTAGATGAATGTGTATAAGAAGGATAAAATTAGGAACGAGGACTGCGACGCAATAGGCACGAACACGTAGGACAGGAAGACCAGTAAAGACTTGGAGGGAAGTAGTGAGAAGCGACATGAAGGATTGTGATGTTACAGAGAGCTTAGCATTGAATGAAACAAGTGAAGAAATAGGATTTGCAAAGCCAACCCCAAATAGATGGGATAAGGCTATTATGGCGATGAATAATTAAACAAATGTACGAAGTTGGTTTGCCAGACGCATAGACATTGTGTCACACAAACCTTCTAATTGAGCTAGAAGCTCGGATTCCTCTATTTTTCAAGTTTCTGGTTTGGTAATATTAACTACAGTTTTTGACAATTGGCCTAAAAACATTTACCCCTTTGTTACCTGAACTTCGGAATTCCAATGGAATTCCAATTGCTAAAGATTTCGCTACTTAGGCTCCACGTTACAATCAAATGGTGAATTTGAAGAGGACTTCTCAAATAGGATTCATGCATGTTGGATGAATGGAGGCAAGCTAGCAGAGTATTGTGCGACCCGAGAGTTTCACTTAAATTGAAGGGACGTTTTTATGAGATGGCGGTTAGACCTGCCATATTATATGGTGCAAAATGTTGGGCTACAAAAAAGCGACAAGAAGATAAAGTACATGTGATTGAGAAGCGTATGTTGAGATGGATGTGTGGAGTAACAAGAAAGGATAAAATACGCAATCGACAAAATATCAATAATGCCCTTTGGGTCAAACAGGTCAAATACCAGCCCATATTAGGTCAAATCGGTGGATATATATCCGGTATGAACTGAACAAAATACCAATAATGCCCTTTGGGCAATTTTTTTATTATAGGTACAATATTGGCTGGTTTTCCAATATGTATCCGATATATTCGAGGCCTGAGACCCGGCTGATATGCTGAATATTTCGATCTTTAAATCCCTGGTTCTAATTACAACTCAAACAAATCATATGATCAACAGTGTCCTTGGCAATAGAATGCAGCCATATTAATTCTATTAAAATCCCTCGTTGGAAATAACACATCATCAGTTCATTCGTAACCTAGAGTAAGACCTCTAAAACTATTTGAATAAGAAAATCAAATCAAATCAAATAAAAAAAATCCCCAATTACCTAATACTAACATTCTGGTCGGCGTCATTTTCGATCGAGTCGTAAACTTGAAACCCATCATCAGCACCAAACCTCTACATTTCCTCCTTAGAGTATCCATAGTCACTGGACTGAGGTCGTCGGGGTGCGACCGGAGCTTCCAGTATTGTGCGATTATGTCAAGTTTCCGACCCGAATTTCCCGCCAACCAACGGAAAACATCAGCCGTGCGTCAGATTCCGGTGACAACTTTTCATAAGTTGGAAATATTAAAAAAAAAAAAAACAATGAAATCGAAAAGGGTTTTCTTTTGGGAGAGAGAGAGTATTTAATTATTAGTGGAGAGAACGGTTGAGACCCAAGGCAGTTGAGGCATGTTGGTTGGGATGGGTTGAACGAGACATGCGTTGCATCCACAAGGATTAGATGGTGCACCCACTGCTATTATGTATGGCTCATAGTAATATAATACAACAAGACAATAAAGTTGACCTTGTTCTTCATATCTCTCTCTTCTCTCTCTAGAGAAGCAAGGAGATCTCCAAAGATCTTGTTGTTTGTGCTCTTCTGAAAACATGAATTTGAATCAAACAATGGAGATTCTTTTGTCTCAATCTTTCAAAAACTGTTGTTAAGATCAATCAGACAGTCATATATTGATTTCACATAGCACACAACTTAGATCATGGGCAAATGAGTTGACCTCATTTTTAGGGATATGTGTCATGTGGAATCAACGTTTAATCGTCTGATTGGTGTGCCATGATCTTAAGATCTATCGAGAAAAATTAGAATAAAAAATAATCTCCACCACCTTATTCAAATTAATTAATGGTTTTCGTCTCTGAAAAACTATGTGGTCCTTACTATAGAAAGGGGTGAGAACAGCAGTATCTTAAGGTCAAACGCTGGTACCTATAGGATGTCAGTTGGGCTTACAAATTTGTGCTAGTCAGCTTTTGATAGGCTTCCACTGTCTAAAATAACCGATATTCCTATGTTTGATAATAGGCAGTGACAGATTTTCTTAGAAGGGTACAGTTGTCTTGTTATTTGGATCACTTTTTCAAATGTGTCATATGAAATTAATATATATCACATTTTATGGGTGTATCGTAATCTAAAGATCTTTAATGTAAAGGATGCATATAAAAATAATCTCGACAAGGATGCTGATGAAAACTCACCACCATGGCATTTGACTTCATTGATAATCCACAAAAAAAAAAACCAAGGATCTCACTCTTCCATGGCTGCAACTTCTCTATTACCCAAATCTCTCGCTCCATTTCTCAATTCTCCCCTCCCTCAAAGTCACCACCCTCATCACCATCAACCAAGGATCAAAATAGCGGTTTCGTTTTCGGTTTCGGGCATGACCGAAACCGAAAATTAGAACTGAAATTTGGGCCGACAATTTTCCCTCCATAATTTTTTTTTATCAAAATTTTGGTTCAAAGTTTCATTTCGGTGGGCATCAAAACCAAAGCATTTTGGCCGAAATTTTGTTCCAACAATTCAAATATTTAAGGATAGGTATCCAGGAGTTCTTGGGGATGTGATGGCTTCACCAACCGGACAGCAAACATGAATTGAATAAGAATGTCAGGTGGGAAAATGTATATGATCCATATGATCACTTCCCTCGGCCAACAGAGTATAGTGACATTGTAGGACTTCTCAAGGTGGTATTTTTCATCTTATGCATAGGAATTTAAAGACTGATATATATAGCGGCCGGGTCAAAGCTGATACATATCAGAAATATTGGATCGCATTAGCCAAACCGGCTGATATTAAGCCTTTTTTCTTTTTCTTTTTAATATTTTAAAATATATATCAAAAGGGCAATTTTGCATTTTGTCCGCCGAGCGATATGACCTGATATTTGACCCCATATGAAATCTGGGGCGTATATTGTAAGGAAATTGTACATATATATCATTAAACAATTGGAAAGGAATTGAGTGGATTGGCTAAACATAGTAGGTACCTCAGGAGTGGACGGCTGAGAAGAGAAGTATGGAGCACCCTCAAAGAAAGGCATATCCATAGCAGTGAATAATTTTCTCGTTTGGAGTTATAGCACCTGTAACCTTTTGACACACCAAAATATCTCACAAAAATACATCGAATCTCCTTATCATCTAACTTCTGCCTTTGGATGCGAAGATCATGAACAAAGCAAGTGCATCCAATGATACGAGGGTCAACTAAAAAACAAGGGGAGTTCAGGCCTCAAGACATGCATAGGAGTTTGACCATTAAAAATGCACGTGGGTGTATGATTTATGAGAAGTGTAGCAGTAAGCAAAGCCATGGACCGGAAAGATTTAGGAGCTTGCATGACACGAAGAAGTGAACGAGTCACTTCCATGAGGTGCCTATTCTTACTCTCCGCAACATCATTTTGTTGAGTATAAGGGCACGTAAATTGGTGTAAGGTTTCAGCCTTGTTGAGATGATCCTGACATGTTAAAGATGTGTACTCACCACCATTATCAAAGCGAAGAACTTTAATGATCTTCCCAAACTGAGTATGAATCATGGCAGAGAAGATGATATAGGTGTTGAGTACTTCATCTTTAGTTTTCAGTAAGTATACCCATGTGTATCGAGAATGGTCATCAATAAAGTCACATAATATCTATACCCCTCAATCGAAGGTAAAGGAGCTGGAAAGGAGCACACAAAGAAGAAGCAACCCGAGGTCTCTCAGAGACAAAATAGTATATACCACCATGCTCGAACCCCATGACATAAGTTTTCCTCGCAGTCAGTTCCTGTAAAATGCAATGAGTAGGATAAAAAGTTATAGAACAATTTAAGGACTTGGTAAGACTACTGACAGATAAGAGATGAGGTTTAAGACTCGGAAAATGCATAACATTTGAAAGAAGATCCCCAACATCCGCATGAATAATTCGATGAACAACAACCATGAGTTGCCCTAGGAGCATGCATAAATTGTCCACTAAGGACACTGCAAAGGCTAAGTCTAGTCGAGTGTTGGTGAGTTAAATAAATCTGCAACCAAGTCGTTGATACTCAGAGGAATTAGGAAAAAAATCCCCAACATCCGCATGATGATAGTGTTTGGGGTCCTTAGGAGACTTAGAAGGATTACATCCAAGCATGCCAGGGTCCTTCAATAGCTCAAGAGAATAATGTCTCTGGGATAAAGAAATGCTCCGACTAGATCTAGCAATCTCAATACCCAAAAAGAACAGAAGTTGCCCCAAATCTATAACATGAAAGGATTTAACCAAACCAGCCTTCACCTTGGCTATAAATGAAGAGTCATCGCCTGTGAATATTATATCATCAACATAGACCAAAAGAATAGTGCAAAGTCCAGCTAGACTGGTGTGAATAAAGCATGTATGATCAGAATGACACCGCATGAAGTCCATGGCAAGTATAACTGTACTGAAACAATGAAACCACGCTCTTGGAGATTGCTTCAATCCATAGATCGGCTTGAGAAGCCGACACACCTTCCCTAAATACTCCTCCTTAAGTAGATAGCCTGGAGGGGGGTGACATATAGATCTCCTCTTCCAAATGCATGTGAAGAAATGCATTCTTCACATGTAGCCTATAGAGACGCCAATGATGATGTGCAACAAGAGAAGTAATAAGATGAACATATGAGGAATAGGAAAATCAATAAGGTAAAGAGTGACACAACTTCTTTTACCCTTACAATGAGGAAAGATCAAGATCATCAGTGGTACAAGAGCAGTAATAATAATAGGAGAATGCAAAGGATAAGTGGGTGCAGGTATACTTGAGGGTGTTAACTCCAAGGGAACCTCTGGCAGTGGTGCAGAAGTAAGAGGCAAAGTTCTATTGCAGCGCTGATATGTGAGATGAATAGGCAATCGATCATCAGAAGTAGGTTCCACAGGAGAGGTTGTCGACTACGCAAAAATACTCTGTATGGGCTCATTAGGGATTGAAAGAACCATAGTAGGTACCTCAGGAGTAGAGGGCTGAGAAGAGAAGTATCGAACATCCTCAAAGAAAGACATGTCGATAATAGTGAATAATTTTCTCGTTTGGAAATCTAACTCCTATAACCTTTTGACACGTTAAAATATCCCACAAAAATACATCGAATAACCTTATCATCTAACATCTGCCTTTGGATGCGAAGATCTTAAACAAAGCAAGCACATCCAATGATACAAGGGTCAATAGAATACAAGGGGACTTCAGGCCTCAAGATATGCATAGGAGTTTGACCATTCAAAATGCGTGTGGGTGTAAAATTTATGAGAAATATAGCAGTAAGCAAAGCCATGGACCAAAAAGATTTAGGAGCTTGCATGCCACGAAGAAGTGAACCAATCACTTCCATGAGTTGCCTATTCTTACTCTCCCCAGCACCATTTTGTTGAGGAGTATAAGGGCATGTAAATTGGTGTAAGGTCTCAACCTTGTTGAGATGGTCTTAAAATGATAAAGATGTGTACTCACCACTATTATTAGAGCAAAGAACCTTAATGGTCTTCCCAAGCTGAGTATAAAATATGGGAGAGAAGATGATTTAGGTGTTAAGTGCCTCATCTTAAGATTTCAGTAAGTATACACATGTGCATCGAGAATGGTCATCAATAAAAGTCACATAATATCTATAGCCCTCAATCGAAGGTAAAGGAGCTGGAAAGGAACACAAAGCAGAAGCAGCTCGAGGTCTCTCAGAGCCAAAATAGTATAAGCCACCATGCTCGAACCCCATGACATAAGTTTTCCTCGTAGTTAGGTCCTGTAAAATGAAATGAGTAGGATAAAAAGTTGTGGAACAATTTAAGGACTTGGTAAGACTACTGAATATAAGAGATTAGCTTTAAGATTTGGAGCATGCATAACATTTGAAAGAGATAAACTAGCTGATAGGCGAACATTACCCTGACTAGTGATAGGGATAACAGAGCCATCAGCTATACGCACCTGCATAGGAGTAGATAACAAAGAAATAGAGGAGAATAAAGGCAACTCACAAGACATATGAACAAATGTTCCCGAATCAATCATCCAGGGAGATGAGGATAATGGTGGGATGGACATAGTTGCAAAGTAGGTAGATGAAGTACCTGGCACAGGAGTAAACAGTGAAACCTGAAGACATCCACGCAAATTAGCAAGCTCAACACATAGCGTAGATAGATCATATAGAGACTTAGCAGGAATCTTTGAGGACAATAGAGCATTAGAGGAACTGCATGGACCCAATAACACCCATAGCTTGGCAACATGCACTGTAGAAGTACCCTAACGTGGAGGAAAACCATGTAGCTTGTAGAACTTAGTGCGATCATAAATTTGGCCATTCAATTTGGTACTAATGATCCCATGGCTTGGGAGAGAATCAAATGAGCCCAATAAACCAGTACCTTTGGAATTCATTCTGGGAAAGAACATTTACAATGAAAGCACATAGTAGACAAAGAAATGGCAAGCGAATGGGTGGGAAAGAACATCCATTGTGCTGCCAAAAAATAAGTAATAGAGGCCATGTAACAAACACAAAAAATCAGGAAAAAATGAATTAATAGGCTGCAAATAATCAAAATCTGCAACAAACAGTCCAAGACGGCGTTTGCAACATAAGACACTTCAAACTTTTTTTGCAATTTAAGGCACATTAAATTTAATTTTACAGTTTTCAAAACCTTAGAAAATAATTTACAAGACGTAGGAATACCCACCATCGTCACCTAAATAGACAATTGTAAAAATATATTCCCTGAGAATACTACCCAAGCCCCTTTCTCACTAGGCGGCAGGGTTAAATCTCACTCAATATCTCTGGGATGTGCTTATTGTGTACGGATAGACCTCCGCACTGGTGTACGGATTGGCCGTCGTACCGGTCACGGATATCCTGCCGCGTTAGTCGTGGGTATCCCGCCACGTCGGTGGGGTATTCTAAACAAACCTCAAATAAAAAATATAACATGTGCTTTGCATATAGTTGTTCACCGTGTAAAGTGCTATCTTATATCAGTTAGGCCTCAACAGTAATTATTCAATCATATATATATATATATATGTATATATATATATCCTTGGGATGTATAACTTACTCGCATCACACTGATGCCTTTATTACTTTCTCATCTTCTGGGGATGTCTCATTCTCATTAAATTACTTGATCTTAGTTACTCGCATCACACAGATGCTTTTATCACATTCTTGGTGTCACACACACACCCATTTTCATAAAGCTTTTCATAATTAAAACATTTTCAATTTCTGATAAACATATCACTACATACATGCTCTTGCAATTAAAGTACAAGTCCAAGCATCAAGGTCCCACGCGGCTCCTTGTGCTCGCTCTCACACGTACCTCTTATGGTACATCACAACACATGTAACACATCATTAAAGCTGAAATGAAAAAGGTCCTAGACCCTCCATAAATCTCAAAGTAAAACTATAAAGTTTGGTAAAACTGCCAAAGTCGATTAATCGATTAATCGAAACCTAAATTGATTAATCGATTCCCAAAATCGATTAATCGATTCCCAAAATCGATTAATTGAAATCCAAATCGATTAATCGATTTCCAAAATCGATTAATCGAGATTCAATTTCGATTCATTGATCCCAAATTGATTAATCGAAATCTCCAACATAGTAAGGTCGATTCTCAAATCGAGTGGTCGAAAGTTTGAAGTCGATTAGTCGATCCCAAATCGATTAATCGAAATTCAAAGTAGATTAATCGATTTCTCAACTCGATTAGTCGATTTCCCCAGGTCATGTTTCTCCAGCCATTGGAGGTACCCAGTCGATTAGTCGATTACCAAATCGATTAATCGGACATCCAAATCGATTAATCGAAATCCAATTCGATTAATCGAAATCGGGCTTACTTGACTTTTCAACTTCCAGACTAAAATCGATTAATTGAATCCCAATTTTGATTAATCGATTTGGTCCGATTCAACCCCCTTTCTAGCTGTTCTTCCAAATCTCATTTCTTTTCTTTTCTAAGCCTTTAATCTATCCTTTTACACATGCTAGACAGAATTTCATTCATCCATTCTCTATGTATTGAAATCAAATCACACTTACCTTAATAAATCCTTCAAAGGGTTGATTTGTTGTATTTGATGGCTAGGGTTCCATCATTTGCTTCAGCGATTCCAAATCGCCTTGAATCCGATAATAAATGCTCCACTTTCCCTCAATCCAACCACAATAACTCATTTGCAATTAGTTACCTTCTCTCTCTCTTCTTAACTCTTCAACAACCAAACAAAAGGGGAATAGGGTTATTAAACCCTTATATCCTCTCTCCTGCTTGTGTGTTAAACACATACACCAGAGATAGGTGTATGTGACCACTAACTCACACTATACACCATACTTCGGTGACATTCGTACTATGTCAATTCATCACTCCATGTATTCAATGTTTGACCATCACTTGGTCAAACCTACGATCAATCGGCATGGATCCCTAGGTCAAGTGAAACGCTTAATTTTTTGGGATATTACAGTTTGCATTTTAGATTGTGAATCCTAGGTAGCACTTTTGACATCTTGGTTTCTCCAAAGTACTTTTATGAGGGGAACCATTTTAGAACACAACTGTTGTTCCTTTTGATCTAAAATCTGTATGGGTCTCTTAGTGTAAGTTAAGTCTTCTTGTAGTTCGATGACTTCTTCCAACAACAAGTGACTCGGATCCGGAATATATCTTCGCAATATAGAGATATGGAAGATGTTATGTACACGTGTCATCTCTTTAGGAAGTTGTTGCCGGTAGACCACAATTCCAATCCTCTCGATCATCGAGTAAGGTCCAATATCGCAGATTCGTAATCCTAATTAATTATAACTTATTTCTCTGAATTTTTTATAATTATCTTAAGGCGATAACGGCAACATAAGAAGAACAAAAAATTAGTCTAAGGCACAATGGCAACATAAACCTCTCTAGCATAAAACTTGTTAATGAAATTAAGGCAACAACAACAACATAGTCGGGTGATGAAAGTCTAATAATTTCAATCATAGGACAACAGTGGCAACAAAAAGAAAGAAATTATAGAAATCGTGAAATCCTTTTAAAACTCATAGACAAGTTTCAAACTTATATTCATTAACCAATTACGATAAACGAATTCAGAAAACTAAGAAACTCTTAACTATTCATACTAATCTTTGATATCGGGATCCCAAACTTAAAAATGATTTAGTTACTCATTATTTATATTGAATTGAAAATAATTACAGAAGACATAATTAAAGAGATAAATTAAAAACTGAAATTAAAAACTAAAACTAAAATTAAAACTAAACTACTTTGATCATCGGCCTCCCAGATCTTAGTTGTCAGCTATGATCGGGAATTCCTAGATGGCTTATTATGGACGCAGACTCTCTTATTTATAGTTTCATAAGAGGATGGTTACAAGAAATCAAAACTCTATCCTAGGAAAACTTCCTACTCTAGAATTTTCCTAAAACTAAACTTCCTAACACATATTCTTCTTTGTTTAGAACTCCTTTTACGTGAAGATCTTTCTTCCTTGTAGTTACTAGCTTGATCTTCGCAGGATTCTTCCAGAATCGTGATCTTCATGGACTCTTTAGCTATCTTTGTAAGATTTCATAAATTATGATTATGCATGACGTTCCACCCTCTTACAATGGTATTGTGAGTCTTCATAATCGTATCGTGCAACTTAATTAGCGCAATTGTGATTACGATTGTAGATTCTGCAGTGTATTTTTTCACACAATTTGTCTCTCGATCGCTCATAATCCTTTTTTTGTTCTTTCGTAGGCTTTTCAGTGCTGTCGTACTGCTCTTGATGCTTTTGTGGTGTAATCGTATGCTTACGATTCTTATTTTGCTCTATTGCAAGGCTGCGATTTTGACTTATTTCTATTCTGAGCTTACTATTTCATTATCCTACTTCACGGTAGAATCTTGAGAAGATCATAGGAGTTATGATCTTGCTTTGCACGCTTGTATGGCTGCGATTTCTGATTTGTTCAGCTGCTATCTCTGTTCTGTGCTATCGTGAGTCCTTTTTGCAGAGATATTTCTTTTCTTCTATCTGGTGATCTAAATATCCACTATCAAGGGATTGTTAGTATCAAACTATGGACTATCAACACTCAAATGAGGGTATTAAAGTCATAAAATCTGTGAATGGTCACAATCCACACATAAAGAAAATTGACTAATTATGCCATCTACATTGACTTCAACATCTCCCGATGGGTTGAACCTAACAAAAGAGCAAAATCTCGCAAATATTTTGGTGCAGTAGGCCTCGTTCGAGGGCAAACGGGAACATGTTGCCTACACGAATCATTAAAAATATGACAAGACCAATCTAAAGTAAACGGAAATCTAGAATTCTCAGGAAGAACCCTAGCAGAAAAAGTCATACCAAAATAATAATAATAATATAATAATTATAATAAGGACTGAAAAAGTCAGACATAGTAAACGAAGTAGAAGAAAAGAACTTAGAATAAGAGAATTTACTTAAAAATATGAATAAATTCGTCCAAAAGCAAGGTATATATAATAAACCACACCAAATCCTAGTAGAACTCTAATTATAGCTCCAAATTCGAATATGGGTGAATTATACATTGTTCTAATAGTGCATAATTCGATTACACTGCAATTTAAGTGTATAATTCCTCCCTGCATTACTAATTATACGCTGCAGACCTAGTGTATAATTCAACCAAAAAAAAAAATAATAATAATAATAATATAATATAATAAAACCAAAACACAAAAAATAATAATAAACTCGACTATCCCATACAGAAAGCCTCCGTCGACGCAAAACAGGTAAGTATCACTCATCGGCCAATATTTTCATAAGTACAATTATTCTAACATTAAGTATCAAACCTTTTTCAAAACCCGACTTTCCTAAACTTAAAAAATTACCATATGTCCTCTCATAAGTGATAATCATCAGTGTACGTCAAAAGGTTAGAAGGAGTATCTGGCACATCGAGCGTCATCTTGACAATTTGAATAAAGCTTGGGTCCCCAAATCCTGCCCCGAAAAATTTACTCAGCGACGTCTTCAGAGCCGCATTTTCAGATTTTATCGAATTGACTTAAGTTAAATTCTCTTCTCTCCTGTAGAGTTGAACATCAATATATACTCTACTTTAAAAAATCATAAATGTTTACCAAAAGAGACCCCTCGAGCGTCGTTAGTGTGAGCAATGACGCACCTGATCTGACATGATCTGCACGGCCATCACCATCTTATCAAAATTATTTTCCCTTTTTTCTTGGCATTCACTTGCACCACATGTATTTCAATTGCGTAAAATCCCCCCGTCTAGTCGTGACATGCACCCACGGCAGCGGAAAAACCTTCGATTGCTACAATAGGCCTCCGATTCATCACCTTACTTAGTTTATGCGGACAAATAAGAAAGTCGAGTGTTTCATGTCAGCTCTTTTAGTTCACACTTGCATCAAGGTGTCTACTTTCTTCAACGTATAGTTACTCTGTAAGGATGTGCCGAAGAGGGGCATCTGTAGAGACCCCATGTTCGGTCTCTCAAAGTATACAAAAGTGTTCAGTCATCATCTCATCCTACTGATCAGCCTTCAAAACTTCATAATTTAAACCCGAATCTTGGGATTGCTAGGCTTCATTTAACTACTAATGCTTGCTTTTAGTGCATGAAATTATGTAACAGGATTTGAAGGCTAAAAGTACAAAAAGTGGTTAAAAGAGCAAAGTTAAGGAAGACTTGAAACCATGGCAAAGAACAGGGCAGAAAATAAAGAAAGAAAAGCCAAACTGTCAAATTCGACAGGTCAGGATCCATTTTGGACTGGTCGAGATGCACCAAGGGAAGAGGAAGAGAAGAAATAAAGAAAACTACGACAATCGACCGGTCAAGAGTTGAACTCGACCGATCGAAACCAGACAGAAAAGAGGGCTTTCAGAATAATTAAATTGGATTGGTCGAGATCATTTCGACCAGTCGAGTCTGGAGAAGCAGATTAAAGAATTCAAAGTTGACCGGTCGAATTCCAATTTTGACCAATCGAATCTCAACAGAAAAAGAGGATTTGTACAGCCTGGGAAAAGAATTAATCGACCGATCAAGTTTCAATTTTGACAGGTCAAAATAGAGTTTTCATGCAAAAAATCAGCCGTGATAGGCTAGTTTTGTGACGTCATGAAAAATTCTGATTTCTAAATAGGTCCGACCTTATGTGCGTGTCTGACAGGTCACATAACTGACCTCGTAGATTTTGTAGAGTGAATTAAATTCCAAGAATATACCTCGAGTGGAAAAGAAGTAAGTGTGATATTGGTTAGATGAGTGACCGTACACCGACATGCGATGTGCCGGCTTAACACTCAAAATTGGGTCCTTGTGTATAAAAGCATATGGATAGATAATTCCATTCTTTTGCTTGTTTGGTTTTTTTGTGAAGAAAAGAAAGAAAGGAAAGCCTAAGCTCCCTCCTCCTATCCTTCTTATGTGAGCCAATCATTTGGATTGCATCATACGCGATTAGGGGAGTGAAGGGTGGTGTGTGTTGACGTGGAGCTTCTTCATAGGCTTCGTTTAGAATCAATCGTCGAAAGAATCGCCGAATTTCGCTTTGCTTGGCAACTATCCTTGAAAAGAGCATGAATGACCAAGGAATGATAAGAAAAATATGTTAATTGTATAGTGTGTAGGTGTGTTAAGCTTTAGTTAAGATATGATTAAAAATTGTGAAGTATAGGGTTCAATTTTAAGGGAAAATGAGTCAAGGAAGAAGAAGCCTGCAGGGCTGAGAATCTATCAAAATCGATCAATCGAAATAAGTAATCGATCGATCGATTTTGACAAGACAAAAATATGAATAGTTTTTGGAGAAATCGATCGATCGAAATGGAATTCGATCGATCAATTATGGAAACTGATCAATCGGCTGATCGATCGATTTGGGAACAAATTGATCGGATTAAGACGACAGAGAATTGTGAAAATTCTAAAGAAATCGATCGGTCGAACTAGAATTCGATCGATCGATTTTAGAAACCGATAGTTTGAACTGGAATTCGATCAATTGATTTTGGAAACTGATCGATCGATTAGGGATTCGACAGATCGATTTGACCAATTTATGAGGTTTTCTATTTTTAGGAAAGAAACTTGGGGAGACTTGGGGACTTCTTTTTCTTCGTCACTTTTGACATGTAAGATATAAATTTGATGTGTTCTAGGTTATGATCAAGGGTACGTGATGAGAGGGTTATCTTGAGAAAGATAGATCTTCGTTTGGCTTCAAGTTAGGTAGGAAAAATTCCTTACTATGTACATTTGATACAACTAGCATAAATGTTGTGATATGAAGAAAACACAATGTGAAAATCATGAACTTTGTTATTTAATAAGCATAAGCTTTGTACATGGATTCTCAACATGACAATGTGTGTGTGTGTGAACTACGTAAGATGTGTACATTTGTAGTGTGTGAACTTTGAGATTTCCAAATTCTAAATCTGGTTATCAAATACCACATTTCACAATAATAAACTATACGTTAGACTTCACACTTTGATTTAAGGTTCACGTAGAATGAATCTCTTGTGTTTCAGGACGGCGGGATATCCGTCATTTTCTTACCTATCTGCGGTAAACTTCATTCGGCACAAGCATCCCTCATACAAAGGGGCCTGGGCATCATGAAAATGGTTCATTGAATGACGATGGTTGGGATTTCCAACGATATATGTATGACTCTCGATGCTATATATGCTCGAGATTGTATTTAAGTAATCAGTATAAGTCTTCTTTGTATTATAAGAAAAGATTTAGAATCATGTGATCAAGCTTTGAAATTTGTATTTAAGATCAATTTTACTTAAATTCAAATACCTTTAAATTGTGATTCATTATCTTAAAAAATATGTTCGAATTATGTCATGAGATATATATATGATGCGAAAATATACATGCTATTGATGTTTCCCTATTGAGCTTAAGATGTTAGCTCATCCATCGATTATACGTCACAGGTATAGGTGTAGATACGGGCTCCGAGGGCCTTAATCCTGAGGACTCATAATATATTCCGGAGGAGGAGACTGAGCCCTCTCCAAAGGAGTTTTTCTAATAGTTTGGGAGATCAGTTAGGATAGATTTTTGTGTTACGTGGTGGATCAGACTGGGTAGGTTCAGTCAGTTTTTATTAGAAATTCTGAATTTATGTAATTATGATATTATTATTTTGTGAACTATATTTCGGTGACGGTCGGCCGTCATCGATTGTTTAGTTCGGTTCTTTTGTCCATGTGTTTTTGGCATGAAATTAAAATCGTCTTTTTGTCATGGTCATCGATATAGTCATATATAGAATAGGAGATTTAAAATTTCCTTATTATGACTCTATCTGTTTAGTTAAAAGTATTTGCTTTGATTTCCACTATATGTTGGATGTGTCAAGTGTTCATAAATTCGGGGATCACCTTTAAGGGCGGTATGATGGCACGGGCTCCGGGTTCAAAAATTCGAGCTGTCACAAGTTTCTTCTAGTTTTGAGAGTCCAAGATTTCTAGCCTTCTTAGTTTAGTTAGGATACATTTTTAGAGTTTAGCTCCAAATAAAAGACATTGTACTAGGGCCATATGATCTATAAATAAGGTCCCTAGGCATAGAGAGATAGAGAGCAAGCTTGGAGCCGAGAGCTCTTAGTTTTTCCTCTAGGTTTAGGTTTTCTAGTTCTAGGTTTAATTTTAGTGTCTGATTTCAGAGAGTTTATGAGATTCAGGGCTTTATAAATGATCGCACAATGATCAATTCAACAATGATGGTCAGAGTTGCAATGCGTGGCTAAATTCTAAAGCTTGGGATCTCTTGTATCAAAGATGAGTTTTTAATTTCATATTTTATGTCTTTTCTAATTTGAATTCTCCGTAATAATGATTGCATGATTGAGGTTTACTTTTGTTATTGTAAATGCGCTTAAATAGAGTTAATTCTATTTTTTTATCATTCTAATGGCCTTGTAGGGATTAGGATTAGATTTAATAGGATGTGCACCTTCGGATTAGTAATTATAGTCTAGTTTGATAGGTTTCGTGCAATAATGCTTATGGATTAGGTTGTTAGAGATTAGACGGATCACATCATCCCAACTGGTCCGTGATTATGAATAGGATATGATTATTTTACCTAGCTTTAGCTTGTAGTAAATAGAAGGTCTATTACCCAGAATTTGGATTAGATTAGGAATAACATACAAATTAAATACGAATCTGCGATTAAGAGGGATCCCATGTTGTTTTCTCATTGTTTTCTAAATCAAAATTTATCTTTCTCTTTTTATATTTCTTTATATTTTTATTTTTCTTTAATCACTTCTTAATCTTTCACAGGTTTATTCGGAGCAACGAATCAAAAGTGTCCAACTTTTGCGGCCCCAAAAATTTAGAAGCTCAGATTTGTCTCTCTCCATGCGTACTAAAATAAAAAGTAAATAATATTAAAACCAAATCCTAATACAATAAGTGTCTATACCAGTATGACACACTATAGTCAGAACATGACTAAAACGATCGGGGAACATTATGCTTTAACACCTCCCCCATTTATATAATTAACCCCTATGACCGATAATGAGACTTTTAAAATTACGCCAAAAATATTTCAAACACTTCTAATATTCCATGGGCTAAGAGATGAAAATCCTTATTCACATTTAAGGCAGTTTATAGAATTGTGCAACCTTATCAGAATCCAAAAATTGCTAGAAACATCTTTTCGTCTAAGGCTATTTTCATATTCTCTTAGAGATGAAGCAAAGTAGTGGAAATATTCTTTACCTCATAATTCGTTCGCCAATTGGGAGGACTTGGAACGAGGATTTTTCATGAAATACTTTCCGATACAGAGAACGAATCAAATCCGATATCTGATTAGAACTTTCAAATAATCTCCGGATGAATTTCTTCAAGATGGGTGAACGCACCTCAATGATCTTTTATATGAGTGTCCTCATCATGAAGTCCCCCGTTGGAAAATAGTCTTCACTTTCTATGAAGGTTTGAATGACAAAAAACGGCACATAGTTGATGTTGCCTGTGGGGGAATGTTCTGTATTTTATCTGCTGAGGCTGCTTGGGAACTCTTTGAGAACTTTAGCGAGGAACTGGTGAAATGCCAAGCACCGGGTGAGAATGAACCTGAGACTTCAAGGAGTATACCTTTTAATGGAAGATAAAAATTCAATCGCTGGGGGGTGTAAAATCACACCCAACATCTCAACAAGGAGAATCCGTTGGATCTAATTGTGGCTCAACTCAGAAAATTCCTCAGCACTCTCCTATATGTTGCCCCACACAGACCCAAGACCACACTGACATTGAGGAAGCCTTGTTGCAATTAGCCGAAAGTTGGCTACAACATGGCCATATTCAAACACAACTACTCAATAATCTCCTGGAATCCGTTACACAGTTAGAAACTCAAGTTGAGCAATTAATTATTCTGGTTAACTTGAGAGAGAGTAATTATTCTTTCCTATGGCCAGATGGCACCCCAGGAGGAAATACTTTTACGAGAGGGACATCAACTCCCCTTGATCGTCATTGAATTCCTTAGAAATGACGATTTTTCATAATAGAAGCTTTCTACCGCTGCTGATTACGTGAGAATTATCACTGCCATACACCAAATTAGAAGATCTCTAGAAGTCTAGTGAATCACGGATTTGAGAAGATTGATGAAGATACACTGTGAAGATCTTTGTTGCCGTTACTAAAGAACAATCCATAAGCATATCTACCGTCTAAAGAAAGGAAAAATAAAATTAGGAATTAGATTTATATTAGGAATCTTTTATTTTAGTAGTTTATTTTATTAGAATTAGAAGTCTTTATAAACTGACTCTTTATGATCTATAAATAAGAGAGCTTGATTTAGGAATAATCATTGAAGAATTTCAGCATTAATTGACGCTTGAGGTTGGATTTTCTTCCGATCAAAGTAGTGTATAATAGTTAGAGTAGATTAGATATCAGAGGTTTCTCAAGAGCAATTGACAACTGCAATTGAGTGCGGAAGATTAATGTAGATATCCTAGTTTCTCAGAAGTAATTGACGACTACGGCTGAGGGGTGAAAGATATATTTATTTGCTTTTTAGTTTATATTTTATTTACTTTATTTACAGCTTTGTAAATATCTTCAAGTTTTAATTTGAATTGATAACTCAGGTTGAGATTTGTAGATTAGTGTAACGATTTTTACTTTTCCATCTTCAGTTTTCTAAGGTTTGATTTACGCCTAGATTTAGGAAGTTGTTAATTAGATTAAATTTGTATTGATAGGATCTTAGACTTGATTGATGACCAATGCTAAGAAACTAGAGATATGGTGTAACGATACTATTTAAATTC
The DNA here is from genome assembly GCA_021018995.1 of Chloranthus sessilifolius. Classification (NCBI taxonomy): domain Eukaryota; kingdom Viridiplantae; phylum Streptophyta; class Magnoliopsida; order Chloranthales; family Chloranthaceae; genus Chloranthus; species Chloranthus sessilifolius. Next base: position 110,479,547 of record CM037597.1, on the reverse strand, counting down.
ATAAATATCCGATAGTTAAAGATTGGGATTGATGACCTCAATCAAAAGGAGGATTTAGATTTATTTTATGCACTTTAGATTAAGAACCCATTCTTTTACTCATATTTTTTCAGTAGATTAGATCTTAAGGATAATATAAAATTTTAAAATAAGGATTTAAATAGAAGATATAAATAAGAAGTAATTAGATAAATAAATTTCCTCGTAGGAACAATCCTATGCTAGTACTATGATTTCCATTGTGTGCTTGCAATAGATTAAGACTTGAATTTAACATAAATATAATACACATAATAAGCACGATCACCGACCTGACATGACTTGCGAAAGCCTTCACCATCATATGACATCATACTATCTAGTCACTTGACCTTGTCTCTGGACATTCGTATGACACTACCCCGTACCTCGATTGTGTCAATTTCCTTCCGTTTGACTGCGATATATGACGAGATGCCACTTACACCCGCAATTGAGGATACACCTCTGGGCAGCTACACTCTGGCATGCGAATGATTGCTTTTAGCTTGAGCTGATAGATAAGAAAGCCAAGCACTTCATGTCAGCTCTACGATTCACACTTGTGATCTCTCAAAGAAATGAGAAGGCACCCTCAAAATGGGGTATCTACTTCTTCGATGCATCCTTGTTCCACAAGAATGCGTTGAAGAGGGGCATCTATAGACACCCCATTTTTGCCCTCTTAAAGTATACAAATGTATTTGATCAACCTTTGACCATGCCCACGACCTTCAGAAGGAAACAAACTCCCTCTGGGAGCCTTAAAACCCTAAATACAGGAACATATATTGAAACAATAGTATATGACTGAATCCCTGACTGAAACAATGGCTTTGTGGCTCAGACCCGACCCGATCTAGGAAGATCCCGAATTACGCGCCTGAACTAAGGCGCACAATTTTATTGCACGCATTGATACATGCGCGCAATTGGTCCCACTTAGACCAGGTTTGCTCTTCCTATGGACCACCTTAAGACTCAATTATGCGCCTTGTACAGGGCGCGCAATTGGTCCCACTTGGACCAGAACTTCAAATCCCAGACCGCCAAAGCTCTCCAATTATGCACGTGCCACCTAGCGCGTAATTGCATTGCGCACTCTTGCCGATGCGCGGAGCTCTAAATACCTAGACCATATTCCCTGATTGCACACTCTTGCCGCCCATATTCCCTGATTGTGCACTCACCACAGGGCGTGCAATTAGTTCCAAGCGAATTGGAACTAGGACACCAACTGAGCCAGTCAGCCGGTCATTCACCGAGTGTGTGACCGACTCAAACTGGATTAAGCATCTTGGACACGGCGCACAATCTAATTACACGCCCAGATAGGACGCGCAATTGAAATCGATCCTCCAATTGCGCACCTGCCCCCGGGCGTGTAATTACCCCGATACCTATAAAAAGACCCCTACCCCACAACCACAACACAACAATTCTCTTCCCTCTCTCAAGCTTAAATCTTCTTAGAAATTTTGAGGTTCTCAAAGAAAGCGGTTGAGCTACTTTCTAGGTTTCTAAAATTGTAGAATCTTCTCTAGGAGCCTAAGTAGTCAGGCTAGCGACACTGTCTAGCTAGCCCTGACTCTCGAAGGAGTACAAGAAGGATAAGTGCCCTTAGCCTTAAACAGCCCTCAGGAAACCCTTGCCCAAATTCTTACCTTAGAGCCCATTAGGTCTCTAACCTTCACCAATTTTCTCAACCTTAGTCACTTGATTTGCCCAAGGGAGCTTATGGAGGGTACCCGGGAACGGGGCCGATCCTCCCAAGCATAGAGGGCCACCACCCCCCTTTTTAAGTAGGATTAGCAGAATTAGGAAGTTAGACTAGATAGATCTTAGGCTATTTTAGCTATTGGAGTCGACCGACCGGCGTTCAGCAAAGGAGTCAGCCCACATCTCCCCACGCGTAATCATTGACGTGTTACAACATTGATAAATATCTGTAGCTGGCAATCACATCACCCATGTATTCTTCATTTAATATTCACTTTTTTCTTTCAACATTTAATATTTCTTAGTTTATTCTATCGACCTCCGCCAGAGTCCACGTGGACCAAATTAGGCCACTTCTTCCGGAGACCGAAAGGACACTAGAAAAGTGTGTACCAACAGGGGCATCTATAGACACCTTGTTTTCGACCTCTCGAAGTATACACAAGTGTTTGGTCAACCACTGATACTGCCCTGATTTTTGGAAAAGTCAACCTTTTCAAAAATTCCAAAATCCTATTTTATGAGAATTATATGTTGAGAATTCAACATATAATTGATTATACATTGAGAACTCAGTGTATAATTGGACCCGACCCAGGATGAGTTCCTGATTATACGCTGGAATCCCAACGTATAATTGATTATACGTTGGACTCCCAACGTATAATTGGTTTGTATTGGACTAGTACTCAAATACTATGTGAACCGATCCGCTCTTCGGATTACACGCTGAAACAATAGTGTATAATTCATTATACGTTGGAATATTAGCATATAGTCAGTTCGTTTTGGATTGAGACTCTCTCTTAAACCCAATCGGTCACAGTCAATCACCTTGACTGACTTCCCCAAAACCGCCTGGATTATATGCTGTAACTACAATGTATAATTCATAATATGTTGGGCTTCCAGTGTATAATTAGGAATATATGCTAGACTTTTAGCGTATAATTCCGAATTATACACTGGGCTTCAAGCGTATAACTACACAAGACCTATAAATACCCCCTACCCTACTCATTCTCTACACACATCTTTCACTTACTTTTTCTCTTTGGAACTCACGAGGTTGGCTCTAAGATTCTGAACTAGAACTAAGTTGAATTCTAAGTATTTGGGCTTAGAACTTCAACTTTCTTCTAGGAATCTTATAGAGTAGTCGTTCTAGTTGGGGGTGACCCTTCTACTTTGATTCTCGAGTTCTCCAAAGAGGGATAAGGCTGACCCTAGATCCAACCCTTAGGAAACTCCTGCCGAAAATTCTTACTTAGATCCAATTAGGTCCACACCACCCATCATATTTTCAAAACAATCGTAGCCATCAACCGATTTTCCCAAGGGAGCCAACGGAGGTTACTCGGGGACAAGTTTGATCCACTTGCGCATAACAGGTCAACACACCTCTTTAATTAGATCATTCACTAGGATTAGAAGAAAATTCAAATTAGCTAAAACCTTACGCAACCCTAGCTGCTAAAGTTGCCAGACCGGTATTTAGTATAGGAATCCAACCCACAACATTCCCACTCTATCCTCGCGATCACTGACGTTCTACAACATCGATAAACATTTGTAGATGACGATCACATCGAATTCAGATACAATTAAATCCATTATATTTACGTCTCATGCCTTACTTGATGATAATTGCAAATGCGATGCTTTGAGAACTAAAGAGTGAATTTGCATACATTTACAACACTTAGTGAAACCAAAGGAATGCTTATATTCAATTTTATCTCTAATTGATTATTAAGACATGAGTTACTAGATATAATTAGAGGGGCACTTATTGAGTTTATCTTTCCCCCATTGTTAGCATTTCAGTGATGGATCGAGTGGATATTCGTGCATCTCCTCAAGCATAGACATTGAGAAATCTGTTGAAATAGAGTCAGTCGAGGAGTTAGTAAGGTTTTGTGTTTTATTGTAAGGGACTTTTGGAATGTAATGGTGCTCACGATGATCAATGAATTGTAACAATGATGTACAATTCTTTTAAAATTATGAATGAAATACTAGGTTATGTTGTTTGTTTAACCTTTTAGTTTTGCTTTGATTATTGGATCTGCTCACGCACCGAAATTCGTGGTGTATTGAATTTCGGGGCGTGACAACAATTTCTTTGATTATGCTGATATTAAACAAAATCCATGAAGGGTTCTTTGATAATGTTGTAACTGAAAAAATCGTTGTTATTTGTTTTAATAGGAAAATAGATATAAGGCGTGAACTCAAGTGTTTTAATCTATCAAAGGCTAGCTCTATTATTTAAAAATAGAATTAAGTTTAAAGGGATTGCAGTTGAATTTTTTTAACTAATGAGGTTAAACAAGATTAAATAAAGGTGTCCATTATTTACTAGTAGAGCTTCTTTAGTCCAACCAAGGTTGTACATGCAAAAATCGTTGATTGTTTTGAATCAAATGAAGATTGTTTTATGCTGTAGTCTTCCACATAATGGATATTGCAATCATGGACGTACCATGAGGCTTTTTGTTCCATGTACTTGATGTCCCAAAAGGTGGACGTGATCATCGGCATAACATCAAATATAATTTGCAAAGTTGTTTGGGGATTTGTGCCACATGGAATCAACATTTGCCCACGATCTCAATATCTATTATGTGGCATATTTGGACGAAAAGTGATCTCCATTATCTGATTAAGAACATTTAATAGCTTTTCAGATGTGCAAACGGTCGCAAAGAGAGAATATCTAGTTGCAAATAAAGGTACTCAAATTAGGGCATTAAGTGGAGATACCTCCAAATTGAGGACCCACTAATACCCACTAAAACAAGAATTTAATTGAGAAAAATTAAAATTTAAATCTAAAAATTGAAAGATAATAGAGAGCATACTACGGGTTACAAGAATGATTCTACAATTGGCTGCATTTTTCACATACCCGTGTGACATGATTAACTCAAAATAATACCTCTTATGGGCATAAGACATGATTTAAAGGAAAACATTATTTTTTACACTTCTTGGTCCTTATTTGATGGATCAAAGATACCGCGACCCCAACAAAATGGGTGCATTACATTTGTGCTCCCTTTGACTATGTCTTTAATTGCGAATATGTATTAGATTGTATCCATTTTTTTAATATTTTTTTTATGACATCTGATCAATCTTATCCAGATTAGTGTGGTGAGAGCAATCAACCCAGCCGCCCTCAAATAGAATATAGAAATAAGTGCCTTCTAAAAGAGAGATCTCCAAAATCCTAAAAATAAAATCTGATGGGAAGAGGAGAAAAAGAACAACTATTAAGAGTGGTGTCTAAAAACCTTATATATATATATATATATATATATATATAAAGAGTGGGGGTGTCTAAAACCTTCTATCTATATATATATAAGGTCTAAAACTTATATATATATAAATATAAAGTAAAAGATAGAGCCCGAAGGCCAAAAGGCAGAGACGGCGGAGGAGACCCTCACAGACAAACACCCCTTTTCCCATCTTCACCCACTCTCACTCATAAACTCAAAATAACCAGAGAGAAGAGAGAAGAGAGAAGAGAGAAGTGTGTGGTGCCTGCCCTAGAAATAGAAAGATGGCGGCAGCGGGTGCGTGGCAGCCGCAGGAAGATGGTCTGCGAGAGATCTGCGGTCTGGTTGAACAGCATATATCGCCAACTTCTGATCAGCCTCGTATTTGGCAGCAGCTCCAGCACTACAGCCACTTCCCCGATTTCAACAACTATCTCGCTTTCATTCTCGCTCGCGCCAACGTATTTACCCTATTTCTTTCTTTTCCACTCTCTCAAAATAGGGTTTTTGTTTTTTTTTTGTTTTTGGGTATTTGATTCAGTTATATTCGCTGTTCTTATAAAGTAGACTAATTGCCTAGGTTTTGATAGGGTTTACGATTGCCATAATTTGATTTTGGATTAAAAATAATCACTACTATATATCTGTACATCTACTCTAATCTAATATACTGGAATCTGATATACGTTTTTAGTGATTATTATGTGTGGTTTTCGTGGACTGATTTTGTTATGCTTTATCAATGTATGCATGTATGTTAGATCGTAGTGGCGAGTTTCACTTAGGGCGCCCCCTGTCTGATAAGTTGGAAATGCTGATTATTGGTGGAAAAGAAATACGGATTCCACATGTTTGTGTTTGATAGCATTGTAAGGATATGGAAAGGAAATTAAGTATTTGGCAGACTTTCTAGAGGTCTGCACAAATTTTAAAATAACCACTTTGTCGGAAGATGCCACTCGATTGAGGCTATTTCCGTTCTCTCTTAAGGACTGGGCAAAGCAGTGGTTGAACTCTTTGCCCCGTGATTCGATTGCGAGTTGGGAAGCATTACAGAGCAAGTTTCTCACAAAGTGCTTCCCAATTGGCAAGACGAATCAGATCCGGAAGGTAATAACAATGTTTCATCAGAATCCGGATGAGTCATTTCATGAGAGTTGAGAACGGCTCAACGAGCTTTTGCGCAAGTGTCCTTATCACGAGGTTCCGAACTGACAAATAGTGAAAAGTTTCTACGAAGGGCTGACCGAGCAAAACCGGCATATGATAGATGCCTCTTTTGGGGGTACGTTTCTCATGAAGATTGCAGAGGACGCTTGGGAACTTTTCGAGAATTTAAGTGAGAACTCGATGCAACACGTTGCATCAAGTAAGACTGATTCCGAGGTTTCATGAAATCCACTTCCTAAGCGAGGAGGGATGTACGAACTGAAACCGACGACGGATATTTCTACCAAAGTCGAGGATTTGGAAAAGAAATTTGAATCCATGTTGGGTACGTTAGTGCACCTAATATCTCATATAAGTAATGCTTGTGGCATTTGCCAAAACCCCACTCACGAAGTACCTGATTGTCTGGCTGCTCCCTCATACCCGATTTGGTACAAGAGCACATCAATGCAGCAATCTCCTACCAACGATCGGATAACAATTTTGGGAATACGTATAATCCGGGTGGGAGGAATCACTCCAATTTGGCTTGGCGAAGCAATCAAGGGCAGGGTACAACCCAGCCCCTTAGACCGGCATTTGCTTCGCAACAGGGTTATTAACAACCTCCTGCGCAGCCCTATGGACAACATCAGTTCAGACTCCAGCAGAGTAGCAATTTTGAGGACACTATCTCACAAGTTGTTAATGGCTGGCAGCAGCAGTCTCAGGAACAAACGCAGCTACTCCACTCTCACATGCAATTGATTTCTAAGCTAGGAACCCAGATTGGGCAACTAGCCACTGCATTGAATAAGAGAGACGAGGGTTGGTTATCCCAACCGGTGAACAATCCTCAAGGTAAGACATTAATGGGGGAAATTTCTTCCCTTGGTCAAGCGCAAGCTGCCACTACCTTAATGTATGTATGCATGTTAGATCGGAGTGGGTGAGTTTCACTTACGGCGCCCTGTCTGATAAGTTGGAAATGTTGATTATTGGTGGAAAAGAAATATGGATTCCACATGTTTGTGTTTGATAGTATTATGGAAAGGAAATTAAGTAGGCCCCACATAGAAACTTAATTTCCATACACCAAGCCATTTTATGAGGGAATCAATTTAACCTCTCAAGTGGCTGAAATGGAGTTTCTAACCGACACAATAACAATTTTTTGTTTTGTCATTTCAATACTTATTTGATATAAAAAATTTCCTCTTCCCAAATAATCAGACCTACTGTTTTACTGCTTGGACAAGAAAGCCTTTTTCCATATTCTTTTCGAGACACACTAATCAAATAAGATTAGTCAATTTTCAATATAATGCATTTTTCAGAGAGCCTAATAAAAAAAAACAAAACCCTCATTTCCATAGGAAATTATTTTCAAAGTGTGCGTAATTATGACCTTGGACCTGTCCTTTACCCAAATATCTTATTGGTCTTGGACGGGTATTATGAGATTTATGACATTGCTAAGCTCAACATTAAGCTTATCATCGAAAGCATAGATTCCATCAGCCTGAAACCTGATTCGATCCATTAACTTGAAGGAAAATTGGCATAGCTTCATTTGGCATGCTCACCAAATTCCTAAACATAACATGTGTGCTTGGCTTGTGATTGATAGAAAACCGATGGCCTTTGAGAATCTTATGAAGAGAGGTATTTTCTCTCAGTAATGGATGAGTAAGGACCCAACAATCTCAAGCTTAATGACCAAGAGCTAAAAAGAGAAGGCTTGGCTTGTTTGGAGCAATAATGAAAACATACCAAGGCATTTTTGTTTGCCTTAGTGTGGTTTTAACCATGTAATTCCATTTAACTTATCCATATTAACTAATTATTATTATAAGAGAGTACATTGTATAAGTTGTTGAGTTTAATAACCAAAATAATCCTTCCTTACCAAGAGAGTTTCACTTTCAGTGCCACCCCACTACTTTCTTTCTTCACTATTTCTAGTCTCTCAGAGTCCATCTTCAAGTTTTATACCCCACTACTCCTTTCTTCACTATTTCTAGCCTCTCAGAGTCCATCTTCAAGTTTTATTACTATTACGTCCTAGTTACACTAGGAAAAACCAACGTAAAGAGAGTTTGAAGTGTGGGTATCTAACTTTATATATATATATATACACACACACACACACACACACACACACACACACACACACACACAATTACACATATACAAACAAACATACATACATACATACAATATATAGAAATGATCATAGTAGACATTCACAAACACAACAAACCCTTTCCCATCTTCGTGCCTTTAGCAACACCCCTTGCCTTCTCCCAGCTGTGCTCAAGCGCAGCGCCCGCCTAGAGCGCATTTGGTAATTGCACAGTGAGCGGACCGAGTGCTGGTGCGCCTGCTTCCGTCCGTTCGTCACATTGCTAAACGCATCTAACTTATTTACAAATAATCTAGTTGGATAAATAAAGCTGTTAACACGCTTACTCGCTCCATTTGAACAACCCTCTCGCTTTTCTAACGTATTTTCACTTACTCTTAAAATAGGGTAGGGCTATTAGTGGGGCGGATCAGGTTGAGTCAAAATTTTGGCTGCCTGATAGATCAAAGGGTATATGGTCGACCCGACCCAACCTGACCCGATGGTGCACCCCTACACACCCCGACTTGATCCAACCAGACGGGTCAATATATATATGCCCGATCCGGACTGAAAACTTGACCTATCGATGCCTAACCCGACCCAATTTGGTTCCTCATTGGGAAGCTGTGAGTCATATTCTGAGATACTTAAAGGTTGTCCCGGCCGTGGTCTTTTTATCCAAATCAGATGGGCATCTCCGGGTTGAAAGATGTTTCGATGCTGATAAGGTGGATCTCCATCCGATAGGAGTTTGATTACTAGTTACTGTGCATTTCTTAGAGGCAATCTCGTTATATGGAAGTGTAAGAATCAAAGTGCTATATCCATATTAGGTGTTTAGTTTGAGAATAGAGCCAGGAGACATAGTACTTGTGAATTAATATGGATGAAGATTCTTATGTAGGAATTGGGCTCAAGGTGAATGAGCCTATGAAGTACAGTGTGATAATCAGGCAGTGTCCCATATTTCCCCTTTATATGATAGAACAAAGCGTCAAAGAGTATTCTCTTTCACTTTAGGCAAGAAAAAAGTGACAAGAAATAAGATCTCCGGTCATTACCTTAAATCGGTGAATCAACTGACTGACACGTTCATGAAGGCACTTGGCGAAATCAATTGGATCGGGTCTGCTCCAATTTGAGTGTCAATGATGTCTATGCTCCAACTTGAGAGGGAATTCTAGAATTGGTTTACAGGCCTAACTTTGTATTTACAAATAGCCTTGTTAAGCATATACATGTTTTTAGTAGGCATATTAGTTAATAAGGGTAGTATAACTATAAGTATCATTGCTTTCTCGCTAATGAAAAAATGTATCAAGTTATTAGCAATAATAGGCAAGATTAAGTGTATGTGCAAGATTGTGCATGTCTCTTTTGAATCTCGTGACCTCTCTCTCTCTCTCTCTTTTCTAAATCCTTTCTCATTGTATGTTGTTCTTTCTTCTTGTATTTCTTGTCCCTTAACATGAAACCCTAATCTCCTAAACTAAAGCTCTATAAATTCTAATTTTTTTTTTCTATCTCAATTATGAAGCTTCTTTATTATTTTACAATTCCACGTCCATTTGTATTTTGTTTTGAGGTAATGGGGTCTCACCTTAGGCCTAAGGTAAAGCCCTCACCACCCACTTTTTGGGCCCCATGATGGACATTTTTGGTAAATCCAAATTTTTATCCAAGTAGCTAAACATCAAATGAAGACGATCCAGCCAAAAAAATATGCTCATCAAAGGGTTCAAATTATTTGATCTAGGAAATTTAATATGAACAATTCATATAAAAAGTAGGGTTCATATTGAAGTTCTTGGATTCGATGGCTCAGATCCTCTTGGGCACAATTTTTGGGCTGCACAAATGTCAGAAGATTTCATGCCACTTGGGCAACTTGGATCAGTACAGTTGCGTGTCGCTTGTCACCAAAATGGTTTAGAAGTGAGAAGGTGCGGGTTTTGCAGTTCTATATTCATTTATATATTGTTTTGTGTATTTAAAATCTTGAACTTGACCCAATTTTGTGCAAGTACAGTGCTATTTGCTTTGTGTTATGAATTTTTTTTAATCTTTCTCCTTTTCTACTTTGCAGTATTTCCACTATAAGTTTGAGCATTTGCCTTTTTATCTGAAAACAGGGTAAATCAGTGGAAACAAGACAGGCAGCTGGTCTCCTCCTGAAAAATAATTTACGAAGCGCATTCAATTCCATGGCTCCTTCATATCTGCAGTATATAAAATCAGAGTTGTTGCCTTGTATTGGAGCAGCTGATAGGCACATAAGGTCTACAGTTGGAACAATTATTAGTGTTATTGTTCAAGAAGGGAGGGTTTCTGGCTGGCCAGAGTTGTTGCAAGCCCTTGTCCAGTGCTTGGATAGTAATGACTTAAATCACATGGAAGGTGCTATGGATGCTTTATCCAAGGTTGGTGCTTCTGTCTCAGGATTATTAGTCTTTCCCACTAATTTTCTGCGATTAATGACCAGAAAATGTTTTATTTAAGCTAGGCACTCCTAATGACTGGTAGCTCTCCCTATTTAATGTTCGCTCTGCTGATGACTGTTTTGGTAGTCTTTTTCTTTTCCACATACCATACATACTACTTATTTACTCTAAACCTATATATATGTACACACACACACACACACACATAAAGGGAGCTGGGAAGGTACCCCAATGACTACTTTCACTGTACACCAAGGTCTACATAGAGATCAACGTAGCATCCAAAACATGGAGCAAGGTAGCGTTATTTATATTTAAAAAAAAACAAATTCAGAACATCTCTACCGTGTATTTTTTGAGGATTAAATTCTTGACCTTTGAATCACAGTCAAAATTTGGCTTTAACATTTATAATTCAGTTTTGATTTTTTTTTTTTTTTTTTTCCTTTTTCAGATTGATCTATACAATCTTCTGGGGCTCCATGTGGCACCAAAACAGTGTTTTAGGTGTTACGTGGAGCAAGGATCGAAAGAGCGGTTTCGTTTTCGGTTTCGGGCATGACCGAAACCGAAAATTTGAACCGAAATTTCGGCCGAGAATTTGAATTTCGGCTGAAATTTCCCCTCCATACTTTTTTTGACCGAAATTTCGGTTCGAAGTTTCATTTTGGTGGGGATCGAAACCAAAACATTTCGGCCGATAATTTGAATTATCGGCCGAAATTTTGAATTATCGGCCGAAATTTTGAACCATGACATGGAGCCCCAAATGAGCTTGGTGTTCCTATCTTGGGGTACACTTCCTCTTGTCCATATACATATAATAATAATAATAATAATAATAATAATAATAATAATAATAATAATAATAATAATAATAATAATAATAATAATAATAATAATAAGTTACTCCAATGCTAGATGATTAGGAAAAAAAGGATTGTGTTATGGTGACTACTTTTGGGGAAGGAGTAAGGTATAAGATTTGGTGATTGATGTCGAGTGAGGTCTTGGGCAAAAGCGTGGTTTGCTGGGCCATTCCACAAGTTGTTGAGTTCATTGCAAAATTTTATCGGGAGTGTGTGAGCTATCCACTATTGATCAATTTTGTTGGACAACCTTTATGTGTAAAATATTCATGTGCAATTATCTTCAACATCAACATCAGGGTTTTTTCTTGCTAGCAGGTGAGTGATGTGCAATTCCTCCAAAGATGGTCAATCAAAAATTTCTCCATTCACCTAAAGATAGTCTATATCCCGGAGATCTAAAGATAGTCTATATCCTAGAGAGCAGCCACTTTGTGTGTAAAAAGCCAAAGGTTAGGTCTATATCTGGTCCACCCCTCCTAGCACCCCGTATCTATGGGACAAGCACTAAATAATTGCCATTTTTTCTAAATAAAGATGGTCAATCAAATATTCCTCCATTGTTCTATAGTTGGACATTATGGGGTTTTGTGGATTATGCCAGCACCCATTGTGGATCATTCTCCAGTGTGATCTTGTATTCTGCTCGTTTCTTCAAGTCAGGTTTTTTTGTCTGGTATGTCCTGTGGCGATGTTATAGTGACCGATCTGTAAAGGAGTTTCAGAATTTAGTGATTTATAAGAGAGGAGAGAAGAAGCTACCATTACGCAGGTTTTAGTACGACCAAAATTTTGAGGTATTAGAGATGAGCAACTACATAGGTGTGTCATCTGTTTGGACTGTGGTGGTGGTGAAGATAATTTAGTGAAGAGATGGAAAAAGCCATCTCAAGTGGGACTCCCAACCCTCAAGCTGAATTTGTTGTCTCTTGAAATATGGGCTTGACTGGTGTCCTTTATTAGAGACTAGAGACCATAGTCACAAAAGTTTCGATTTTTTTGAAAAAAACGCCAAAAATTTCCGAACTAAGGGTGTGTCTGATTTCCCCGAGTTTTACCTAATTTAACTGAGATGAATGATGCATATATATAAAAGATTGTTACATCAATTATGTAATTATAGATATGCCTTGCATCAAACAACATATAGCTTATTTTGGTTAATTAAAGCATTATTTCTATCTTGAAATATATTTTAATGTATTTTAATTTTTGTTACTTTTTTTACTTCCCCGAATTTTGCTGAATTATCGAATTTTCCCGGCTTACTCCCTTGCCAAAGTATTGCCGTATCCGGAGTTTGTGATTATGCTAGTGACACCCATTTTCACAAAGTTCGGCGAATCGTACGGGATATTTGGTAAAATTCGCCGTACTACCCCTTTGACAGATAAACCGCCAACTAAACGGACGGTTTGGGGACTTTCTGAATATTCACGATTCGCCGATTAAGCCGAAGTCGTCAAATCAGCGGGTCTTTAAAATAAAATAATAATGTGGTAGATATCAGTTATTTCTTTACTGCGCTACTTTCCTTTTAGAATTTCATTTAGTTTTCTATTTCATTTAGTTCTGCCATTTTCTGAATATTCACGATTCGCCAATTAATCCGAAGTCGTCAAATAGCGGGTCTTTAAATTAAAATAATAATGCGGTAGATATCAGTTATTTCTTTAGTACTTTTACTTTTAAAATTTCATTTAGTTTTCTATTTTCCCAAGACTCGCAAGTCCCAATGAGACGTCTCTTCACATCTCTTTTTTCTTCTATGCCTCAAATAACCCTAATTCCTAAAGTACTATCTATCTAATCAGCATGTGTAAGAGCAAGACTGCAATGTTAAGTCCATAATATTGTAATATATATTTGGCAAGTCTCCTAACTTCCGGCAGTATTGTATCTCTGGCGTACCTCTGATCGGAGTGTATTTGATCGTCCAACGACTCCAAAATAACCGTTCGATCCAAAAAATTTTGATCTCTATTTTTTCTTTTTTATGATTGTGGATTTGAGATGTCTAGATTATGGAATACATTTATTTTTACTAAAAATATTCCTGAATTTTTCCCGAATTGATTCACAAATTTATCCGAATTACTACTCCTACTGATTTTTTGTCGAATCTGAACTTTGTTACTATGGTGACAGTTATTGGTACGAAATTTCCGACACAGCTGAAGTTTGTGCACACTTGATAAGGATTGAGGTTTTTGCAGATTCAATCTTTGGTCCTCTCATTGTCGAAGATTCAGAATTTAGTTATATATGGGAGAGAAGACGCCACCATTGATAGGGTCTTTGGCCCAACGAAAATGCAAATGCCTTGCTATTAACTGTGCCATGATTTGATCACCTAAATTCTTGTTACTACTATTTAAATGTGAATTGAATGTTGTTTGCTGTTATTGTTAGACAAATTCATCCATATGGCCATTGGCCTTTTTTTGTGTGTTCATGCGGAGGTCTCCTGTAAACTAATTCTTTGACATCTGCATTAATAATATATGAAGCTTCATTAGAATATTTGATGCATTGTGCAGTATTATTGATTCTTTAAGATAGTGTTTTTTGCTCATGCGGAGGTCTCTTCTAAACCGATGTTACCTGGTTCGCTTGGTTCGAATTCGGGTTCGCGGTTAGCCAGAGCCGAGCAAACCCTGTTCGCTAGGAGTAGGATGAGTTTTTACTCATATCAGAGGTACATAAAAAGGGTAGAGGTTCTACTCCTTTCTTTTGCAATATTTTTTAAGGAATCAACAAATAAAAAAAGAAGATAGTGGTTGGTCCTGTTTGCCTATAGCAGCGAACCGGACGGAACTGAACTGAACCCGTAACCGGTTTGCAGTTCCGTACCAACTCTAGCCAACCGGGTAGCCCTGCCCTTAACTAATTCTTTTACATCTACAATAATTTTATTTGAATGTTCATTAAAACATTTTTTGATTAATATGATTGAATGCTCTTTTTCCATTGTTTTTTTGTTAATTGTGTTGTTTCCTCCAAAACAGACTTTTAACGTATTTATTGGATTGTGCAATATTATTGATTATTTAAGTTATTCCTATTAATCACCTAATGAATATTTTAAAAACTCGAAATATTGTTATACTTGTACTCAAGATCCTTGGCGAATTGGTATTATTTATAGTTATTTATATTGATTTAGTATAGGTGAAATCATCTAGTTAATGTGTTTTACCGCAGATTTGTGAAGATATACCAGAAGAACTTGATTCGGACGTTCCAGGATTAGCTGAGCGTCCAATCAACATATTACTGCCCAGACTATTCCAGGTAGTTAGCTAAAGGTTTCTTATTGCTATAATAGCATTGGTTTCAGATTAAGTTTCCCAGTATATGATGTTTCTGGTGGTCTGAAAGCTGTGTACTTCTGGGCTTCCGAATGCAATTAGTCTTGAAAATTTACTTGATTTGTCTGATTCAGTTTTTTCAATCACCACATGCCTCAATCAGAAAGCTTTCCTTGGGTTCTGTAAATCAGTACATTGTAGTCATGCCTGCGGTATGCTTATCCAGTATTCATTCACCTTTTTCTTTGGCCTTTCTAGAATTTGTTAAAATGTTGTTAGATATAGTAATATGCACTAACTTGTTGTTGTGGTTCAGGCATTACTTCTATCCATGGATCAGTATCTCCAGGGTTTGTTCCTTCTTGCTCATGACCCTGCCGCGGAGGTCCGAAAATTGGTTAGTAGATTCTTGATGACTGTTGGTGCCTGGGGTATTGATGGAACTAATACAGATTGTTTAGCCAATAAATTGTATGTATGATTCCAGGCATACATTTGTCTAGATAAAGAAAATTATTGTGTATGTTTCTTAATTTTTTTCACGTTTGGTACATACGAGGTAGTCTCAGTTGCATATTTCTGCAGTGATGGAATCATGCATCCAGTTGGACCATTAGTATAAAACTGAGGGTTGATTTGATATTTGGTTGCGGACTAAACTGAGTCAACCAAGCCGAGTTCCAAATTGAGAAACAATTTTTGGAAGAGTCCTGGCATCACGAATCATCAATTCTGTAAACTTGGCATCCATCTTCATCAATAATGTACACATGGTGCACTTCGGTGGAATCTGCACCTGATTCATCCCAATAGTTACAACTTTGCACAGTACTTACAATCTGATCAATAGCCTGTAAGAGGCTGCAATTGACTGTTAGGAGCAATGGTCCACGTTGAATGAACAAAAGTTCTTTTGATTAGGATGGTTTGAATGCCAGCATGATGTTTTCGCTGAGTCCCATCAAGACAATGGCCTGCCTGTTGGATATCTCAGATTGATGAATTTTGTATGCCACCTGGACAATTTGAGCCGTGCACCACAATTGCTGCGTGGGCCTGTCCACCTAGTACCAGCTCTTTATTGAATGTTCTGTTAATATATTCAATCTATGCACATTTCCGTCAGGATATCATCACTTGATGGAATCTTTCAACTGGGCATATTTTCTATACTAATTCAATGAATCCTCTAGTAGGTTAGCTGTTAGACTGTGATATAAATTCGTTTGTTGAATTTTTGGTAGAGTGGCATTCATGTTTGTATGCAGTTCGATAATAGAGATGTGCTCATAGACTGTTGATCTGTAAATACCTCGAGCCTTATTGAATTTTCCCACATTAGTTTTTATTGTTTTTTTATTCTATTTTTTTATTTGTTTTATCAGCATTAAGCTAATTTGATTAATATGAATGAATATGCATCGACCAAGAGCTTAGCAAGGCGCTAAACCAGAAAAGGATAGCAAAACAAAAAAAAAACAAGGAATAGGAAAATACAAGAAAAAGGGTAATTCAAATGGGCCATCACACAAGAGATACATAAGGAGGGCCATCAAGGTGGGCAAACTGCTCCCATTTTGTAGGAATTTCAGCTGATGCTCCATTTCCAGAGGGAGCCAAAGTAGTGCATCACCAGCACAGGTCCTCCCTAATAGATTCACTTACGCCGCTAACTGTTTGGTATTTCTTTTCAAATATCCGTCTATTACGCTCCTTCCAAAAATCGCTATTGGGAGCGCCCTCCAAATATCTGCCACAGTTCCTTGTAGGACCTCCTTAGGCCAGCCAATTAATACTAGGGCACAGGATTCCACTAGCCAATCACAAATACCAAACTACTGATGAATCTATCCCATATTTTAGTAGCAAACTTGCATGTCAAGAAAAATGGTTCCCCTACTCTTCCTCTAATCCACAAAATTTTGCATTCCTGAGGAATGCCCTTGCCTCTTTTTCGAAGCTGCAAACAGGTTAAGACTCTTCCCCATGCTACCTCCCATGCAAAGACTTTCACTCTATATGGGCCTGGCATCTCCACAATCAGGTCCACGGTTGAGGGTCTTCTTCTCAGGGAGTTATAGAAGGATTTCGCTGTAAATTGTTGTTATCTAATACCCAAACCCTTTAGCCCACTTCCTCTCACTTAAAGTTCCAATCCAGGCTGTGAATTCCTCAATTTCATTAGGATCCATCTCAATTTGATACATCTTCCCAATATTCTGCGCTGATACATTTTACAAATTTTCACTCTGGAAATTTATGTAAATCGATCAGCTACCAAATCTTCCCCTCACCACCAGTGCAACCATAATCTGACTTATATCCCTTGATCCGACACTAAATGCCATGCAATAATCGCACCTTTTGGACACCTTTCCACCAACTAATCCTTTTGGCCTCACGGCCCTCTAATGGACCCCTCATGATAGTCCTGACCATATTTCGCTTCCAACCTGCAAATCCACATAGATTTGGTTTCATTCACATATCTCCATAACCACTTTTCTAAAAGAGCCTTGTTCATTGTTTTTAAGGATTTAATCCCTAGCCCACCATCTTCAAGGGGGAATGTCACTATATCTCAATTAAACACATATTTTTTTCTTTATCTTTTGGCAGCTCCATAAAAAGATCCTCTCAATTTGTTCCAGTCTCTCCACTACTGCCGCAGGACATTCAAACTTGGGAGACTCCATAGATGGGAATGCTAGGTGAAGCGCAGCGTTGATCAAAGTGAGACGTCCCCCAACTGAAAGTAGGACTCCTTTCCACCCTGCAGTTTTGTCCAATTTTTATGTTATTGGAGCCAAACTTAGACAAAATTGATGTGATCTGCAGCTTGTCTCACATTATATGGTTAATAAAAGTGAACAGAAGGAAGAAATACCCCACAAAGAACTAGAAAAGATAACGAGAACCAAGGATCAAAATTTCGGCCGAAATGACCGAAATTTCTGTCCAAATTATCGGTTTCGGTCCTCACCGAAACGATAACTTGGACCAAAATTTCGGCCATATTTTGTATGGGATTGAAATTATCAGCCGAAATTTTGGCCAAATTATCGGTTTTTGGCCGAAATTTTGATCCTTGATGAGAACTCACAATTCCTCTCATTTCAGAAAAAGAAAAATAATAGAGTCCTAGTCTAATAATACTTGTCATGCTAAAAAAATAAAACCCAAAAATTTAAGGCAAGTAGCCACTCTCAGTTCCCTATGTTAATGCACGTGGTTGTCTTACAGACTTCAAACAAAACCAAGAGCCTCCTAACGCAGTGGCGAGATTTATATTTTTTTTTGTCGTATCGTATAGATCTAACTGAATATCTTTTGAGATTTTAGTCTGATTTAATATCTCATTACATTTTTAAGATAAAAAAGAACCTAAAATGTCCCCCAAATTGATGGATTAAGGCGATGTATGATGAAACAAAATATTTTGTGATATAAATAGAAGAAAAGACTCCTATTTTCCTAAATAGGTCAAGAATCGAGATAATAAATTAAAATATTGTTCCTATTTTTTAAGAAAATGATTTGGCATACTATGATAGACCTTAGACCTTCTTTCTCTCCTGCAATATTCCATGACCATGAACATGACTAAATACGTGTTTGCCCAGAGATGTATGGGTCGATATAGAATGTTGCGTAGAATAAACAAACCATGGTGAGACCTGTTTCCCCAGTACTTAAACATCAAGAAGGAGTTTGCTTTTGAAATTTAATGAGGGACTCTGATTTAAATATGCCACCCTTAATATTATGACATGAAGATTCTCCTTGGATTATGAAAATGGTATTGGAGAGTTCACAATCGGTTTGTTTCTTTACCTATGCATCATTTGCTGGTCATGGGCGTGAGCAAGGTTGAACCTGGACATGGTTTACCCTAGTAGTGTTAGAGAGTCATCTACATGGAAAGTCTTGACCCTCTGGTATCGCCCTTCGGCACTCTTTGTCAATTCTGGCGGCTGCCCTACTCCGGCGACCTGCAGCTCCAGCGGCAGTCACCTTCTTCTTTTAGCCTATTTTGCATTTTTTTCATTAGAAACATTATTCTTAACTTGAAATACATTATGATATAATTTTTTTAAATTTCTTAAAATTTTTTGAATTTTTTGATTATCCCTGATTTTTCCCGAATTTGACTATCTTTGACCAATTTTTGCCGATTTTTCCGAAATTAGACCCTTGCCGATTTATTGTCGAGTTACAACTTTGTGACTATGGAAACAAGAAAGGATAAAATTCAGAACAAGTACATAAAAGGAAATTTGAGAGTGACGCCTTTGAAAGAAAAAAATTACTGAGTGTGGTTTGGACATGTTCTTCAGAGGCCAGAAGCAGACTTTTTTACGAATGACTGAGACCCTACAAGCGCAAGGAAGTAGGAGAAGATGAAGGCCAGTGAAGTAGCTTTAAATGATGATATGGAATGATGGAGAAGGCTTGGAGTCCGGAGGTCTGAACATTAGCATAACAAAGACAAATGCATGGAGTGCAAATTTGTGAACATGATAGCCTGGAGGAGGATTAGTTAAAATGGAAACTCATTTAGTGCCACATTACCATAGATTTCTCTAATTAAGCTCTACTTTACAATCAGATGGTGGATCTGTAGATATCTCATATAGGAGATGAAATGATGGAGGCAAGCAGGTGAGTATTGTGCGACCTAAGAGTTCACTTAGATTAAAGGAATGTTTTTATAAGACAACGGTTAGACATGCCATGTTATATGGTGCGGAATGTTGGGCTACAAAAAAGAGAGAAGATAGTAACCATACTTGCATGAAGCAAGTTACTCTCTTTTTTTTTTTTTTGGCAGCTGAAGCAAGTTACTCTTGGCTGTTAGCCTTATGCTGTATATTGTTGTATTTTAATGACTGGTGTAGTCTATTTAAATGTTTTTGCTCTTTCCAATTTTGACCTGAGATCAATGCTTTTTTGACATTTTCAACATGAGTTAGATTGAACTTCAAGGTCAGTCTCCATTCTCTTCATGTCGAGATTTCTTGTGAGAATTGTGTGCATATTGGTATTGTACATTCTCATACTCTCGTAATGAGACGTGGGGCACTCAGTAGAACTTAATCTCTCAATTCTTTATTGCATTTGAAACTTGTGAGGAACTAGATGTGAGTATGTTAAGGGATCATTCAATAGTTCTCCTGGATGTTGATTAATTGTTGACAAAAAATTTATCTGAAAGTTGGTTATTTGGTGTCCTGGCTTATTTTAACAAAAAATACAGGAAAATCGGACAGTTTTGAGTATAGAATCTTCTGCCAAATAATTTGGCTTTTTTCTGTGGTCTTTGACAAGTTTATGCAAGTTAATGGGCTGAAAATTGAATTTTGCTCGTAAGTTGCTATGGGTTGGAATTGAGTCAAATACTAAATTGGATTGTAAATAATAAGATATATATATATTTTTTATTTTATATAGATATAGAAATGATAACTAGTATTGTAAAAAGCAAAGATACTGATTATTCAGCTATTTTCCACAAACTAATAAATCCCGCTAGATGATTTCCTGTTTTGGTTAGAACTTGATTTCTAATACATTTGTTTATTATCTATTTATTTTATGTCTCTTTAATGCAGGTATGCACAGCACTGGTCCAGTTAGTAGAAGTCCGCTCGTCTTTCTTGGAGGTGTGCATATTACTGCTGCTTGATATTCCTTTATTTATTTTTTTTCTGGTTCAATATTCAGCATGCCAATATCTTTATTGCGATATGTTAGGCAGATGTTGATGTGCACATTACAATTTGCCCCTCACTTGTAGTATTGCCTTTGCGATCTAAGCCCCGATCTTGTAGATTAGGAATGCATGTTTTATATCTTATAATCAAATGAAAAAGTTTATATATATATATATATATATATATATATATATATATATATATATGTATATGTATATATATTGTCCTTCTTATTTTACAATATTGTTGTTCGATGTATGTGGCAGCCACACTTGGGGAATGTAATTGAATACATGTTGCAAGCGAATAAGGATGCAGATGACGAAGTCGCACTGGAAGCTTGTGAATTTTGGTACTTCTTATGCCACCACTTTACAATGTGTTTAAAAAATATTCAATAGACTGTTTAATACAGAAGTACCTACATAACACGCGCTAGACACTTTTCGACGTTCCTTTTATATTCTTCTTCCAATGAAGGTTCCTACGTTGGGAGTTAGGCTAATCCTGTTGAAGATTCTAGAGATGTTTCACATTCTAAGGGAATAACTTGTGGCCATGTTTTATCCTGAAACCAATTTGGAGGCAGACTTGCTAGCTAATGAGGGACTTTCCCAAGTTTTTTTACTTTGGGTGATAGTATCCCCAAGATTTGTCGTTCTACCTTTCAGTTCCCTTGTGTTAATTCCCTGATGTGTATTTTATATGATTTTCACCTTATGTATTTTCATCTTCCCTTCCTTTTTTAAAATATCACATCTTTATCGTTCGAAAAAACAAAAGACATACCTTCCGAGAAATTTTCTCTATCTTGGCAATTTTTTTATATATTCTATAGATCTCGAAACTAATATTTTATGTTATCTATGCTTTACATAGACACACACATTCATGTGTAAGTTACAGATTTCATGGTGCCGTGCATGTCTAAATGCATTATTGTAAATAATAGGGCTCCTAGAAGTGGTAATTGGTTAAGTAAAGTAATGTTTTCATGGCTATCTCATATGCATCATATCTTATAAATGCCCCATTTGAGGTTGTTAATAACAAAACCTTCCCTTGCCAAATGACATACCATATTGACTTGATACAATTAGAATGCCAATACTTTAGCCCGTATAATTTGTCAGAAATAGATGTTTAAAGTAAATAATGATACCAACCAAACTAAAGATGAGTTTATGTTCTTGTGGTGATATCCTATCAGATTGCTGTTTTATTTATACTAATTCATCTTATTTGTTGATTTTGGTGCCAGCAATTTCAGCTTTACAGTTGAAGTGCTGAAGTTAACTAATTTATTTATATCTTGAATTTTAACTTCTGTACATCTAGAAATACACCATGGAAAGGTTAACTGATCAAGATACTGGAAATGAGAGTTGAATAAACTTTGCCTTTGTTGAATATCAGAACCATAATTCTTTTAAAAATTTAGCAAGATCCTTTTCGCTAGTGCCTGTTTTTTGTCACCTACTATATTTGGGTGTGTTTGGATGCATTTTTTTTTAATTGCAATTTTACATTATATTATAAATGGGTAAAGGACTTGTTATGGCTTATTACCTATACTAAGTATTAAAATGCTATGTTCACCGTTGTCATATGCGAACGCATATGACATCAGGAAGGGGTGGATGGCATATGCGATCCAGGAAGTATGCCATTGCATACTATTGTATGCCATGGCATACCATCGCATATGCGATAGTATGCCATGGCATACTTCTCCAACATTGATTTTTTGTTTTTTTGTTTGGCTTTTTAGGCTTCCCCAAGCCCTATTAATAGGGGATTTATTTTCCTAATGCATATCACGACTCTCAAAGGTATGTTTTGGGTCTCTTTCCTTCTCTTTTGTATGGTCCACTTTATTTTTGTACTATTTGTTTGGACTTATTTTTATATTTTTCCTTCAACGGGTTATATACTTTTATTTCTCATTCTAGACACTACAAAATTAATAGAGCACAAAATTAACACAAACATATTACTTTTCAATATGAGGACTTTTTGGGATTTTTTTGAAAAAAAATAAAATTTTATGCCATGGCATAATGGCATATGCGATGGCCCTATGCCATCGCATAGGGTGCATATGCCATTTGACTACATTGGCTATGTTAGCTCCTAAACTTAATGCAAATTTTTTCCCCAAGATTTGTAACTATTTTTATGTGTTTTTGTTTCACTCGTCAACTGATCCTTCATGATTCCATTAGGATTTCTCTCAATCTTACCCCTTCTTCCTCCATTGTAGAGACCTCTTGAAAATGCTTGGATTGGAGTCTTTTGATCCGGATCAAGCGACAATGATCTTACCATTGGAATTGAGACAGTGCAATCTTGAACCAGCAATGTTGTTAACACGATAGTGCTTCCATGATTGAGCTGCCACAATCAAATTATGATTATCTACTGCGACGATTGAATAGTCATGATTGAATGACCATGATCACTTGGCCAGATCCAATGCTCTCAATTGGGTGGCCATGATGAAGAACTTATGATCAAATGATCATGGTCATACGACCATGATCGAGTGACTGTTTTTTTCGTAATGACAATCGACCATGATCTTCTTGTTATGATAGTGCAACCACTTGTTTTTTTTTTTTCTTTCAATAATGCATTTTTATTTGCCGATAAAAAAAATTACTTGAGTGAGCTGTCACAATTGAGAGATCATGGTTTAAAGGCCATGACTGAGTGGCCGTGATTGACTAACCATGATTGAATTTCATGATTATAGTCACAAAACTCTCCTTTTTCAAAAAATCGGAAAAATCGGCGAGTAATCTGTGACATTTGTGATGCTGTTTGATTCTTTTCTTCTTTTTATGCATGGTGGGTGGGAATTTATCTTTGCGTCTTGTTGCTTTCAATGATGAGATCATTAGCCTTTGTATTAAGCCTATGCTGCATATCAACATTTCAACAATGGCACTTATTGATGTCATGACACCATGAGTTGCGTATCAATATTTTTGTTAAGGTTTTCTGGTGATAGTGGTTCTCCAATTTGGTGTTACATCTCTGATAGCTCCCGTAATCCTCTAGTGTCACATTAAAAGGACCGATACATTTTCTGTAAGCAGTGTTCCAGTTAACGTGTAATTGGAATTTTCAATACTATAATGCCACATTTAGGCTTTTTGCCTTGCCCATTTCATTCTTGAGTATCAAATATTTTACTTATTTTTGTTTGCACATATTGTGATTGTCAGGTCAGCATATTGTGAAGCTCACTTGCGTCCCGAAAGCTTAAGAGAGTTCTTACCACGGCTAATTCCAGTATATCTTATACCCTTGTTATCGTAAAATTGATTATTTCTAACTATCCCTTTGATTTAATTAGAGCTATTTGCTGTATCTTTTACGATGTAATTTCTGTAGGTTTTGTTGTCAAACATGGTTTATGCAGAGGATGATGAATCACTTGCTGATGCCGAGGTAAATTTTCTTCATTCTCTTCTTATCCTTTTCTAATATTTTTGGGACGCAGTTGCAATCTTGATTACTTCTTTTCATTATCTCACATTTCAGCACATACTTGCAGGATGACGAGTCCTTCCCTGATCGAGACCAGGTTATAATATTTTATTTCGTAGTTCCTGGGTGCTATGTTTTTCATCTGAAGTTTAAGTTTGCAAATAATGAGTTATTTATGGTGATTTTTTGGCTACAGGATTTGAAGCCTCGTTTTCATTCATCAAGATTTCATGGATCAGACAGTGTCGAAGAAGATGTACGCCCTTTTTTCTTTTTGTCTACTATCTGCTTTTAACCAGTCACAGAAAACTTCCCTCCCCTCCCCTAAAAAAAAGTTTAAAATGCAATTTTTTCGAAAATGCATAAAGGCTTCTAAAACATATATTTTTGAGGCTTTTGGAAAAATGTACATTTTCCCTGTTTAAAACACGAAAAATTCGTTTTAAACAAAAAAAGTACTTACCATTTTTTTTTATAGTTTTAATATATCTTTAATTTTTTTTTAATATTTTCTCGATTTTTTTGTTGTTCTTTTTCGAATTTTTTCTCTTGCTGTACGTACTCCTGTACTCTGATTTCCCCTTTTCCCTGGACTAACCGCTTTTTGCCTTTTTTCCCCGAAATTTTCTATTGCCATCTTATTCCCGTACTCCGCCTTGGTGACTATACTCTTTAACACTTTGATACACATGGAACTTGTTTGACCCATGGGATCAAAACTCGGCCAATACTGATACGTAACAGTTTCGTCGAGAACTGATAACGCTACCACCCTGATGCAGGTATCAGCATGGTATCGGTATCGGTCCGACACGGGTCAGGATCGGCTGATACTGCCTTGGTATCGGCCGGTACTGTCCGATACAATTATTTTTATATTTTTTTGCTTTTAAAATAAAATAAAATTATTGGCCGATACGGAATCGGCGATACTGTATCTTTATCAGTCCAAGATGGACCGATACCGAGTTTGATACCTTGGTTTGACCTGGATTGCTGCCCCGATGATGATCCATAGCATGTTGAACCGGTACTTTACCAACTGCTAGATGACTAATCGTTTTGGAATGATGTCATTTACAGGATGATGACATTGTCAATGTTTGGAATTTAAGAAAGTGTAGTGCAGCTGCCCTAGATATCCTTTCAAACGTATTTGGAGATGAGATTCTTCCAACTTTGATGCCTTTGATTCAGGTAAAGATATTATTTTTAGTATAACTAGTCTTTGATCACCACATATGATCCTTTTGCAAGTCTCGTGTCCAATTTCGTGTGCAAACATGACTTCGATCACTAGATTTTACTACATGCTCCCTTGCTTATCCTATTTCTTTGTTGATTTATGGGTAAATTATTATTTTACCCATTAAATCTTATAAAACCATGAGATACCACCAGTGTATAAACTATTTAGCTCATGGTGCTAATCTGAGAGGCACACGCTTCTTTAACTTTTAACCATTCAAGTTAGAGGTGTCAATTGGCCAGGCTTTGGCCTACATTTTTGTGATTTCTACGAGGCACAGCCTGATCCTGGCTCATTGCCACCCTTAATTAAAGTGGTTTAGAGAAGATATTGTTCTGAAAATTTTACAAATTCACACTGTTTCTTTAGCTAAAGGTACAGCGTACCCCTTTTCAGTGCTCTCTGGGCTATGAGTAGGTTTCTCATTCTTCACTCACAGAGGATATGTTAGGTAATTGGACCTAAGAACCAGTTTTGGTGCTCGGTTCTCTTTCTTGGTCTACTTCTTTCACGTGCTTCACATGGTTCACATTTAGTACATCTTGAAAATACATTTTACTGTTCATCTCATCTTCTTTTAGCATGACCCTTCGATCTTCGCCTTTAATCCATCTTTTTTTTTTTGATCAGTAAAGAGAACTTATATTGATAAACAGCAAGGTGCTGAGCAATACAATACAAGGAAAAGATAAAAAAAGCCGAGAAAACAGAAAAACAAAAAACAACACCCCAGCCACGATTACTGACAGGGCGTGACCAGCCCAAGAGCCCAGACCACGGCTTAGCCCGGGTTCCAAATTACATGCTCGCCATCCTGCACAAACCCCCCTCTAACCACCCAGAACCACATCAAGTCCTTGATGGACTTCATAATCATCCCCACCGAACGGCTTTTCTCCTCGAAGATCCCCGTGTTCCTTTCTCGCCATATACTCCAGAATACGGCGAAAGGGGCAGTCCTCCAATAGTCCCCTATCTGACCCTCCAAGTTCATATTTGACCATGTCAAGAATTGAAGGTACGGTGATTCCGGCATAACCCAGCTCATGTTAAAGGACTTTAATACAATGCTCCAGATCTCTTGCGCCACCGCGCAATGAAGCAACAGATGCGAGGCGGATTCCTCCCGAATGTTGCACATAACACAATGGTTTGGGACATCCTTTCCCCTACGGATCAGCTGGTTCAGCGTAAGAATTTTCCCCTTGAAGAGGGTTCAAGCGAAAAACTTGATTTTAGGAGGGGTGGGCGCCTTCCACAACTTAGCGCCTTGGAACTTGATTAGTGGTCATTTTGATATCATCCTATAATAAGATTTTGCGTTGAAGATACCATCCTTGCTGGGGGCCCACGTATTCAGATCTGGTCTCTTAGCACCCTCCTGATGGTGGGATGTGCCTGTGGGTGTCATTGCGTCTCATAAAGCTTAAGGATGAGAGCTGAGAACGAACCAACCTCTTTGTCTCTTAGCACCCTCCTTGTAGTCACATCCCACCATCGCCCCCCCTGGTTCTCAACAAATTCCTCGATCATCCCAAGCTGATTCGTAGATAAAGCGTAGATGTCGGGAAAAGAATCTTTGAGGAGCCTACTATCCGCCCACACATCTTCCCAGAATCGGATGCGAGTGCCACAGCCCCATCTGAAACGCAACCCTCTAGTAAACACTGACCAAGTGCTGCAAATATTTTTCCACCATGCCGACGTCCCTCTAGTTGTCGATGTGCAGATGCCCCAATTGCCTATGGATTGTCCATATTTCTCGCTCAACACCTCTCGCCAAAGACTGCCCCTCTCTTCCATCCTTCCAGCTCGCCAGAACTATTTCCCTAAAAGCGCAATATTGGTACTCCTCAAATTGCGAATGCCCAACCCACCGCAGCTGACCGGTAGTTGGCAAGCATCCCAATTTACAAGGTGATATCTTTTGTCTAATCCCGAGCCCTCCCATAGGAAACTCCGTTGAATTTGCTCCAACCGATGACCCCCCAACGGGCACTTAAACATCGACATATAGAATATTGGCAGGGAAGATGAGATTGATTTAACTAGGACGAGACGTCCCCCACTACTAAGCAACTTCCCTTTCCACGAGGACAACATTTTTTCGAACCTTTGAACGACCGGATCCCAATCCCTTGCAATAGGTTGTCTAATCCCCAGCGGCAGGCCCATGTACCTTATCGACAGGTTTTCTATTGGGCAGTCCATAGTTTGAGCAAGCGTAGTCATCAAGGGTCCTCACTGCCAATGCCAATAACTGTTATAGCAGATTTGAATAAATTTGTGCGCTGCCCGGACACCGCCTCATAGACCGCCAGAACATTGCACATCGCTCTACATTCCCCAACCTCAGCCACCCCGAAAAAAATTGTGTCATCCGCATATTGCAAATGTGAAATGTAGCTGTCATGACTTCCCACTTGAATTCCAGTTATTCGGGACAGTTGTCTCGCCCGCGCAATCAACCCCGACATTGCTTTGGCGATGATATTAAAGAGAAAGGGGGATAGGGGTCTCCCTGTCGGATCCCTCTGGAGCTCTTAAAATAACCCGCAGGTGTGCCGTTGATTAGTACCGAAAACCAAGCAGAGGAGACGCAACCCCGCATCTAACTCCTCCATTTAGCACCGAAACCCATCTTGCCGAGCATGTAGTCGAGGAAGCCCCAACTTACCTGGTCATATACGCTTTCTCCATATCCACCTTCTATAGAAATGCGGGTTTACGATCAATATGCGCTGAATGGATTGTCTCCTAGGCCACAACAACCAAATCCACTAACTGCCTGCCCTGTACGAAGGCTCCCTGATTATCCGATATTATTTTGCTCATAACCAGCTGGAGGCGATTGGTGATCACTTTGGCTATGATTTTGTATAGGCAATTGATGAGGCATATAAGACGGAAGTTGGAAATATCCTCAGCCCCATCCTTCTTGGGTATGAGGGTGATGAATGTGGAATTAAGACTCCAACCAATGAAGCCAATAGCAAAGAACTCGTGCAGAACCTCCATCAGATCAACCTTGATGTCCACCTAGAAAAATTGGAAAAATTCCATGGTGAACCCGTCGGGACCCGGCGCCTCACCCGCCATACCTCCTCTTTGCTAAACTGTTGTTCCATTCCCGTGTGATCCTCAGTTGTGATAGACTTGAACGACAACCCATCCAACTGAGGCCGCCGCAACCCCTTGTCGGTGTATAGCTGCTCATAGTACACAACGATGTTCTCCCGGATCAGCTCCTCATCCGAATAGGGTGACCCGTCCACTATAATGCTCCCAAAATAATTTGATTTGTTACGCGCGTTGGCCACAACATGGAAATATTTGATATTGGCATCGCCCTCCTTGAGCCATATGACCTTGGCCTTTTGTTTCCAGCTTACCTCTTCGGCAAAACACACATTATTGAACTCTAATTTTTTAAGGAATCTCTCTTCTTGTTCATCCGTCGTAAGTGCTCTAGCCTCCTCCATGTTGTCCAACTTTTGTAGCCGAGATTTTGATCTATGGTCACAGGTAAGGACCACCATCCGGTGATCAGATACAGCCTGCACTAAGCATTCCAGCCTTGCGGTTGGGAACACTTCTAGTCATTCCAGGTTGCATAAGAACCTGTCGAACCTACTTAAGGAGGGGATCGCTTGCAGGTTTGACCATGTGAATCGCGCACCCGTAAGTGGAACATCCATCAGCTCCCAATCATTAATGAACGAGTTGAAATCCCGCATCACGGTAGCATCCGGCGGTCCACCTAGCTTCTCGTGACCCCATCTAATGGCGTTGAAATCCCCTCCTAGACAAAAAGGAAGGTCCATCTGGCCGCGAGAGCCGCCAATTCAAATCAGAAATCTTCCCGATCTCTCTCGCAAGACAGGCCATAAATTCCCGCAAACATCCACATTTTTCTGGAGTCCTTATTCCGTAGCACCACCGCTGCCGAAAACAGACCCACCTCCTCCATTTTATCAAACATCTTCGCATTCTATGTGACAAGAATGCCACCAGAAGCACCGATGGAATCCACACTGAGCCATTCCCATTGGTTTCTTCCAAGTACCGACCCAACTTTCCTCGTGTCACAACTGCCCCATTTAGTTTCTTGTAGCGTAATGACGGCTGGATTTAGCGTGGCAATTACCTGCTTCACCCCGATGCGTTTGCTCCCATAACAGATACCTCTCACATTCCAAGATAACATCTTCATGACCACTCCTCGTGTCGCCTGCCCACAACAAAAAGGCAAGAGCCTAGGCCCCACCGACCACCCTCCCATCGTCATTCCCCATTGTAGCCGCGCAAGTTCTAGAGACCCGCGCCAGCGCTTCTTCTTGGTAACATGGCGTTTATCGAGGATGGATTGGAAAACCTCGCGGAGATCCTCCTCCGGCCCCTTAAAAGATAATCCGAGTTCGTGCCCAACGTAGATGAGACGGTCAATCTCAGTCGCTTCTGTGTCCACATTATTAGTCTCCACTTCCAATCTCATGAGCAAATTCTCTTCACTGAGATGATTAGGCGAGCAATCTTGACAATGTGATATGGCATCCCTCCCCGATAAGTTGCTCGAATCTCTCAGATCTTGCTCCGCCATCGGCAGATGAGTAACGGGATCTGGTAGGAGTTCACATCATCGCTACAGACCGTCTGATCGAATCTTTGAGAGGGCACAACTAACCGGTAGAGCTCTTGCACATCTACCGTCGGAGATGGAAAGGAACCAACATGAAAAGCTACCGGAGCAGAGTGAGTCAATCCCCTTACAAAGGAGGTCCGTAGCAAGCTCCTCACAACACCAACGGGCCCTGGTCCCAGGCCCATCAGTGACAGGCCAACCGAGACTTGGAGAGACCTTGTCGAGGGCCCCCAGCCCAAAAGCAAATTGAACCTACACGGGTCCAGGTGTTGAACGACCCATGTAGTCCCCCACTCCAGTAGACCATCCATTGGAGTACACGTGCTGAGCTGTCGAGCATCCAAGTCAACCCCCATTAGCCAGCCACTCCCCACGCCATCCGAAGTGACTCCCAGCTCACCCGATCGGCTCTTCTCGAGGTTAGATCTACGCTGAGACGCCAAAAATCCATACCGTTCTTGGAGCCCACGTGTCAACCAGCCCTGAAGCTTGCCCCGAAATCCCTTATAAACCTTTCCTCTTCGACGATATACCTTGAAACCCTTTTTGGTTGCAGGGTGTCTCTTCTAGAAATGGAAACCTAAAGCTTCCATGTCCATCGGGTCCCAAGTACGGAACCAGTCGTCCAATCTCGCCGGCAGCCACGCCGATTCACCAACCACCCCCGGTTGCAGCTGTACGGTGTTAGAGTTATAGTACGGCGAAAAGGTAACCCTAGCACAGCTCGCCGTAGCACGCTCCAGCTCGCTGGAAATCGAAGAGTCCTGGTTCGACGTCGGCTTTACGAAAAGGTGTTGGTTTTCTGATGAGCCAACCCGCAAAGGAGTCCCCTCGTCAGTTAGTTGAAGCTGATCATCTGCGATCTCCCCCTCTTCCATCTCTAGCCTAGCGCAATGAGCACCCCTTTCCACAGCGAGGGAGCAAGCCCCACCCGGCGCCGAGGACGACCCCAGTGTACACCTGGCCCCGGTGGATTCGAGGTCGTGCTCCCCACCAAGCAGCCCGCTACAGGCCAAACGGTTCTATCTACCCCGTCCCTTCCTGGTTCGATTTCCGCCGCGGCTTCTTCTGCGGCACAACCGAGTTTGTATATCCTGGTGTTCCAGGAACTCGCGGCTTCCTTGTCCGGTGCCTGCGGACGGGGAAGCCGTCGGTCCCATGAGCTAAATAGTTAGTCCATCTTAAATGATCAACTTCTCTAGTTTTCGTTGTTATTATTATTACTATTTTACGTATCATAAAAACTTGTAGATACCTTTCCCCTTCGTCTCCAGCTTTGATGTACAAATTGGTATATGCTTCATACGTAACTTTGCTTATTGCTTTCTTAGCTATCATCTTTACTAGGTTTATATATTTTGAGATAATCCATGCTTCCCTTTTTTACTATTTCTTGAAGTTTGTTTTCTTTCACGAATAAACTTTTGAATCTCTATAGTCCACCATTGCGTTTTCTTCTGTGTGATTCTTTCCTATAGTCTTTCCAAACACCTCTTTACTGAGCCGTTTAATACAACCCACCATATGTTGCTGACAATTCATTTTGGATCCACACCCTAATTCTGCTCTCCTTGGTCAACAATTATTTCATCCCCCAACTTGGTGTTCAGAAACTATAGAACAGTTATCCCGTATGAATCCTTTTGTCATGTTGGATTTTGTTCATACCTTTTATTCCTTCTAAAGCTCTCAATGCTACAAGAACTTTTCGCAGATACTGTAAGTTAGACCAACGTGCATACATTGTAGGGTACCTCTATTCGCGCCAACCGGTTTTCTGAAAGCACCAACGTACGGAACCCCTTGAAACCGATTGACTGCGTGGAATCAGATGATGAAGATCGTATTTCATCGTGATCTTCTACACAGTGGGTCTTGAGTTCATAACCGTACCATCAGGCGGTCAATTTTTTATTCCATGTGGCACTGATACCCAAAAAGTGGCCCTAAAGACATGGCACACCACACTCAAATGTGATTTTAGGACCTTTTATTGGGATCTGTGACACGTGAAATAAACAATGTACAGTCTGATGGTAAGACCATGATCTCAAGATTCATTGTGGGATGATAGGGTGAAAAGCGATCTCCATCATCAGATTTCAAACAGTCAATGGGCTATAAGGGGTTGCACACGTTGGTGCTTTCAGAAAATCTGTTGGCACAAATAGAGGTACCCTACATTGTATCCTGGTGGTTTATTGCTGACTTTGACCTTGATCTTAGTATTATATGATGGTTAAGGTGATTCACTCTCTCTTTTAAGAAGGCTTGTGTCATTGTGTGCAACTGGACGTTTTTTAGAGCTATTTTGTTATGATTTTCCAAGTCATTGGATGTTCTCTAAATTTTTCCTATTTTGGCAGACCAAGCTAGCCGCCACTGGTGACCTTGTCTGGAAGGAAAGAGAAGCCGCTGTTTTAGCACTTGGGGCAATAGCAGAGGGATGCATTAATGGTCTCTACCCTCATTTGCCAGAGGTAGTATGTCTGATTTATGTTAACGAATACATATGATAATTCAGAATTTATTAGTTTTCTGTACAAATCTCTTAAGTGCCCTAGTTTTATGCTATCTTACAAAATGCATCTTTTTGTTATCTTCTGGCTGAATAATTCAGTTTGCCAGGATTTAATTTCTAGGCTATAAAATAAAAAGTTTTTTAGGTATGGACCTTTGCTGCAGTGGTGATAACCACAGTTGTATGGCATTTGAGGTTAAGGATTCAATCCAACGGTTACCATGAAATAAAAAAAAGACAAAATTCCACTTTATGGGAACTGAAACACCTTTCATCCAGTACCGAGGATCATATTCCTCAATAGATCTTGGGAGCAGTAGTAGCACTACATAGTAATACTATCCAGTGATTGACCAAGGATATGGTGTTGAGTTTGGTACTGTCATAAATAGGTAGGAGGCCCAAAATTTCAGAGAAAAAGTTCATAAGTTCCCGGGGGAAGTGGATAGCATTTCAGCTATGTAACCCATGTACATGACTTGTTTGGCATTGAAGTATTGGATATCGGTTTGGCACAGGATTACCCAATTCGCTAGCGAATCGCATGCCGGACCTTAGTTCTGTTCGCTACAATTCGCCAGTAGTGAGCAAACCGGCTATATTCACAGGATTGAGTCAAAGTTTACACCTGGTGGGTTTCGATCCCTGCACCTGTGCATTGAGCGTCACAGCTCTAACCAGATATTATTGCAAGTTTTTTTTTAAATGAATGCAAACTGTATTATATGTTATATGACATTTATAGTTTATTTAAAACTTGTTAAAATATTTTTAAATTTTAGTTTTCGTTAAAAACTCATCCTGCTATTAGCGAACCGGTTTCGCTTGGATCTATGGAATTGTGAATTACGAACCTGAATTCAAACCGAGCAAATCATGAATCAGATAACATTAGTTTGGCTTTGGCATCCATTTTGAAGTGTTTGGACAACAAAACAGTTTGTTTTGTTAGCAGATAACATTCGACTGATGTCACATTTCATTTCGATGTTTTAGTAGAGCAGTTGTAATTATTTAGTATGCAGGCATGCACTGTCATTAAAAGAATTGTTTTTTTGAGGGTCGATATGATAATCATGTCTCATGGTTTTACAATATTAAAACAGTTATAACAATCTCTTTTTTCGAATCATTGTATTGGAACCTTCTTATGGAACTAATTTGGTCATATAGTTACCAAAAATGAATTTGAACGGTTGCCATTTGATTGATTCTCAAAATTTTGTCCAAGTCTTGAATAATGCCTGAGATAAGAACTGCAAGTGCACGTCAAGTGTACATAGAAGCAGAGATACAAGCACCTAATTCAGTCACATCATAATTTAAACGAAATCATTTGCATTAGTTGTACATGTCAATGCACCAATAAATATAAAGGGATCACTATATATATATATATATATATATATATATATATATATATATATATATATATATATATATATATTGAATGATGTATCCATGATATCAAAATTCGGCCGATATTGAAACATTTCGGTGATGCGTATCGGTTTCGTTGAGAATCGATACTGATAACACCCCGATACAGGTATTGGGGTGGTATTGGTAACTATATCAGTATCAGACCGATACTGGGCAGTATCGGCCGATACTGGTCAGTATCGGCCGATACTGTCTCGGCATCGGCTGATACTGACTGATACACCCAATTTGTTATATATATTTTTTTTGCAAAAAAAAATTCAACTGATACGGTATCGGCGATACCGTATCCTTATTGGCTGATACTTATCAGTCCAAGGTGGTCCGATACCCGATACCAATACCAAGTTTGATACCTTGGATGTATCATTTCTTTTTTACTTTGTTGGTTGTACTGTGACTGTTTTTTGTTATTTTTATTTTACCTAGTGGTCGACTGCTTAATATCCAGTTGTATGTCAATTTCTGTTTTGGTTGATGTATAGGTGATTGTTTTTCTGTTCATTTTCTTTTCATTCTCCATTACGTTAAATGTTACTTACATGCTGCTATGCTATGGGTTAATGGCTGCTAGCTCAATATTATATGCAGATCGTATCATTCCTCATACCCCTTTTAGATGATAAATTTCCTCTTATACGGAGTATCACCTGCTGGACTCTTTCTCGCTATAGCAAATTCATTGTCAAGGTATCGTTATATTCCTTTTGTACTACTTGTACTAAAGACGAATTCCATATTTTTTTTTAATGTATTCTGTACTTTATTGTTTATGATGTAGCCTAATGGATGTTTGGTGAAAACTTGAGGACCTATATCCATAGCTTGTTAATTTCTCCGAACATGGAACGCTTCTATGAGCTTCCCTCTTCTTTTTTTGTTTACTAGGTGTTTATAATAATCACCACTGCCACTTAATCCGCTCTATTTGTGGTCGGTTTTGCGAGTTACATTCTTCACTTCATTCATTATATTATATGGTGAAATGCTTAGCAAAAATAAATAAAATTACTAGATCATATTACTATTATGTTTGAGTAATAATTTGTAAATAACCAAATTTTTACTCATTGCATTGATGTTCGTTTCCTTCCCCATTTCAATAAGAACAAGTTATATACAAAAGTGAAATTCCTTACCCTAGCAACAAAGCAGAGAGTATTTTTTGTTGCTTCCAATATGAAATCGGGTAGCTTTAAACGCATCCACCGAATCTTGAGAGGCACCTACACCTAAAACCATTGATTGCTTTAAATCAGACGATAGAGATCGTTTTAGCTCCGATCTTCCACCCAAGGGATTGTGAGATCATGGCGCACCTATTAGATGGTCCATTTTCGATTCCACATGTCACAGATCCCAAAAACGTAGCCCTAAGTCATATTTGCTCAAACATGACTTTAGGGCTACATTTTTAGGATCTGTGACATGTGGAATCGAAATTGGAACGTGTGATAGATGCGCCATGATCTCAAGATTCCTTCCGTGGAAGATTAGAGTGAAACCCGTTCTCTATCATCCGATCTAAAGCAATCAATTGTTTTAGGCTTACGTGCCTCTCAAGATTCAGTGGGTGCCTTTAATGCTACCCTACAAAATTTTGGGAATGCTTGGCACTTCTGTTCTTAGCATAGTTTTCCTTTGATAGACTTAGGCCATGTTCAGGTATTTCCCCAGTTATCCCAAAAAATCTCAGATTCCTGACAACCTAGTTTCCTGCAGATTCCTGGCCAACTCAGATTCCTGGCTTTCCCCAAGTGTACTTTTAGGCCTCAGAAATGCTCTGATTCCCGACTTTTCATATAAACGAAGGATTTCCTGTGTCCTTTCAGTTTTTTCAGAAAAGCACAAAATCGGTTACGTTTAGGGACATCGTATCACCCTGAGAATGACCGCAGTGCATCCGATATCGTATCGTACATATTATAAGCTAATTTTTTGTTGATGTACGATCCATGAGAGATTGAACACAATTGTCGGTCGAATTATTCAAAATCGATTCCTACAACTATACTACCCGTTCTCCTATCATAATAACACTATAGAGTAGATTGTACAAAGAAGGAAAGTACATACTTCATTAGCCACTACATTCACAAGCAGAGTTGCTCGAATATCTTGAGATTTGTGCCATGTGTCGCAACATCTAAATCAATTATTTCGTGTGCCATATAAACCTGTGTCGTGTGGTACATATCTTATGTGTCACGCAATACATCATCTATGCCATTTAATTTCATGTTTTATAAGCATGGTATAAAAAATCGCCCGATATCGATACGTATCGGTTACTCGCAAACCGATGCGTATCGGCCCCAATATGTATTGGTATCTCAACTCGGTATGGGTATCGGCTGATACGGGCCGTATTGGCCGATACGTATCGAGTATTGGCGATACGTATCGGGTATCAGCCGATACAGTATCGGTTTCCGACGATACCTTTATTTTCTTTTTTGAAATAGGTCATTACTTATTGGTATGCGCCTTGGATTTTTAAAATCGACCATATTTCGGCTCCATTAATTTTTGGTGTGATTTAGAAGTACATCTATTTGAATTCGACACAGTGTCCGCGCTGGATTGCACGCATCAAATGAGAGCTCACTGTGCACCATGAGGTTGTTGCACACCGAAGCCCCACTCACAACC
Source organism: Chloranthus sessilifolius (assembly GCA_021018995.1). Lineage (NCBI taxonomy): Eukaryota > Viridiplantae > Streptophyta > Magnoliopsida > Chloranthales > Chloranthaceae > Chloranthus > Chloranthus sessilifolius. Next base: position 110,442,906 of record CM037597.1, on the reverse strand, counting down.
TTTACTTGAAACACATTATTATTTTTTTACTAAGGTTAGTTGCTTACTCCCTTTATCCAAATTAATTAAAAAGGTCACTTTTGCAATTGAAATCACTTTTTTGGCTTCTTCTTCTTCTTCCTCCAGCCAGTGAACTAGAGAGGAGAAAAACTCTTTGCTAGAGAGTGTTTTCCAAATAAGAAGGATCTAGAAGGCTTGAATCCCCATCTCTTTTCTCTTTGCCTGCTTCTATTAACAACCCCAACACCCTCTTACATCTCCGCCGCTCTGATTTTCCAGAAATCTCGATTCTCTCATAGAAGAGAGATCGGACGGCGCCAACACCCCCTTACATGCACTGGGCGGAGACCTCTTCAAAGTAGCCGTTGCAGAGAAGTGATTTGCTACCTATGTCAGAGGGGAGTATACTCCCAAGCCCTCAGTTTCTGACTGTTTCTGAGATTTTTGCTAGGAAATGGTAAGCTGAGCAAACTCAGAAAACCATCGTCTTCTGATGGGGCCTACCGCCATTGCCGAATGGAGGAAAGGCTCTGAGTCTGCAAAAAAAACCTACTTTCCAAGCTGTGCTCGGTTTCCTCTCTCAGGAACTCTATTCGAACATGGCCTTACTATAATGTCAATACTGTGATGCATATTGTCAAGCTGCAATATTGGGGAGCATCATTTATCCACAATATGCTGGAATTTTTGGGATAATAGTAAAAAATAAAAAAGTTGAGAAGAAAGTAAAACAGCATCATTAATCAATACAAATTCTCTAAAATGATTTCTCAAGAATACAAATTCTCTAAGTGATTTTAGTTTTTGTCTATGACTACATAGCGAATGACTTATGTTAAGTTGGTAACTAGGTGTTCCAGTCTATTGATCCATCCACAAATCACAATTCCACAATCAATAAAATTAAAACTAAGATAACTAGTTAAATAACAAATTCCTAGATGGTAAACCAATGAGCCCTGATTGTAAATAGAGAGGTTACGCATTACAAAATACAAATGTACTGTAACTCCAAGTCCACTTTTGTTTATTTATTTGTTATTTGAACTACAAGTCCACATTTCAGACAACACAAAGTGGATAATAAAGTAAGTCGTCGTCGTCACCCTCCTCATCATCATAATCATAGCCGTATCTCATATATATGGGGTTGCCTTTATGGGTCTTATTCTCCGTTCATTTCTATTCAGGGGTAAACTCTACGTTACTTTGCAATGCTTCACATTGCTTCTCATTGTTTCCCTCTACGTCTTCACCGGTCTTCCTCTTCTCTTACTTCCTCGTTCTTGTATCCAGCAGTTTCTAGCCTTTTGATGGTTAAATGTTGAAGATAATTACTACAATCAACTTTAGTTTGTAGTTTATGTTGAGTAGGGTAGTTTTGGTATTTAATGGTTGACAAAGTGTTTCTCTAGTCCCTCCAATTATCGGGTCTTCGTAAGATATCGTAAAACCTTTCCACAAGCACCCTTTCCTTGCGACTTTTTGTGGGTCAACTTATTAGCACTCTTTTGCGGCTTGGTTGGGGATTTCGAGTTTTTTTGGGTGCTTTCTTCTTTGAAGCATCTTGTCAAGCGCTTGGTCGTGACTTAAAAAAAACCCTCTATCTGGGTCTAAGGCTTAAAGCCATCCATAAATTGAGGTAACGTGTCCCTCTCAGACATATCTCAAATGTCCAACATCAGTGCGAAGAATTGTTTGGCGTACTCCCTCACTGTCTTAGTCTGTTGAAGTCGCCTTACCTTCCTTTGGTTAATCATTTCGACATTCTTGGGGAGGAACTGACTCATACTCTCTTTTAAAGTCGTCCTATGCATCTATTTGGCACTAACCGTTCTGCACATCTTCGTAGCGAGTGCCACCACAGCTTAGCTTGGTTTCACCAATACAATATATGGTGGTTGTAACCACCTTGGTTTCCTCTCAATCTAGACACATGACAAGGAAGTGTTGTTCCAAATCAAACAAGAAATTTTCAAGTTCCTTTGCATCCCTGACCCCTCCATAACATTGTAGATTGGGTACTCTCACTTGACCATGAGTTTCTCCTAAACCACTACCATTTGTCCCCCAACGCCTTTGTAAGGACGCCCATCATTATAGTAAAGTCTTCAATGGGGCTTGGAGGGCCTCAAAGGTGCCCCTTGTCTCTTTTGTTAAGGACTTACCGACCTTTGCATGGGTCTTGACCCTGTCTTTTAGCAACTCCACTCGTTCACCCCCCATCTCACCATACTAGTCATCACTCCCTCAAATTGGTCAGCCGTGGTCTTTAGTCTCTTTATACGTTTTTAATTGGTCCATCTGCTTTGATCTACCTACTCTCTACTTGAAGCCATCTCAACTATGCCTAAGGTTTCATTGTCTTGAAACCTACTCTGATACCTCTTGTCATGGCTAACACTTAAATTCACAATTGTGCGACGTCCATGCGCTTCGTGCTTCACGTGAACCACTGAAGGCTCACAACTGAAGCAACAAAGCTTATTCCGAGGAAGTCGCAGGCTTTCCGAAGGTAACATATACATCGACAACCGATGCAAGCACCTCCCTCCTCCATGGAGTTGACCCCGTACATAGGATAGTTAAGCCAAGCCCGAGTAGTCCTTAGGTGCGAGATTGGCATTAAGGCAACCTAGCATTAGCGATAGACCTGCTCACAAAACACATAGCAAAGATGACACTAGAAAGGAGAAAAGGTAAGACAGATTTTGTTAATGTTTTAAGTGCAAATGTACATGTGAAAGCAAGCAACACACTAAAGCTAGAGGCCTACATTGTAGCGCAATGCGTAATCACTAAGCAGTAAGCTACAACCATTATACCTAGGTCTAAATAGACAAACGTTCAAAAGTTGCGGGAGAACCTATAAGTGCTTGGTTTGACATACTAAATAAATGCCACCTTCCTTTACCTATTTACACACTGGAGGCCGTGAATGCCAACCCGCTTGGATCTTTAGCATCATATAAGGAGGACTCTCCCTTCTTTGGTGACTTTTTTGTGACCAAGTTGTTGTGGCTTGTTTCCATGGTCATTGTGTTGCATAGTGCAACATGTTTGAGCAAGTGTTTTGGTCAATGTATGGTCTTCACTGTCGTGAGCAGTGTGTTGTGCAGTTTATATTCATCGATTTTGTGTATAAACTTAATTGTGATCATCGAATGCACCAAGTTGAGGTCACCTTTATCAATTCAGGAGAGTGTTGAAGCATAGAAGTGTTGAAGTGTGCAAGACTACAAGACTGTTGGTTGAAAACCAGTTAAAAGCATCAATGGGCAAATTGAAGCATTATTGGCAATCACGCTTCAAGTTGTGGGGAGTGTTCAGTGCAATCGTTAGAATAATATTTTGTCATAAGGTTACATTGATTTGGGTCGTGTTTGGTATTTTTGGTTATTGATGGTGTACATGAAATTCTTGTGAAGATCAATGTAGGCAATTGACATATGCGACCCTATGCGATGGCATGGCCCCAACGCAAATGCGATTGTGCCATGGCACAAATATATATATATATATATTGAAATTTTTTTTTCCAAAATCCTCAATATTGAGAACTAATATATTTGTGTTAATTTTGTGCTATATTAATTTTGTAGAATGAAAATAAAAATATGTAACCCATAAGTTGGAAGGGAAACTATAAGTTTCATTGATTTTAAACAAAATAGTACAAAAATGAACATAGGAACATATAAAAAAGAAGGAAAAGAGTAAAGAGAAAAATTATTATCTAAGTAAAAGTACGAAGCAAGGGTCAAAATCTCGCTATTCCGATACGTATCGTCCGAGCTCCAAACCGATACGTATCGGACGATACGTATCGGAATAGTAACTTACCGGACGATACATTGAATGTATCGTCCGGGCCTTCCCATACAAATTGGACGATACGGTACATTGAAATACGGTACATTCAATGTACCGTATCGTCCTAATCCAATACCGATACGTATCGTCTGATACGTATCTGTATCGGACGATATTTTGATCCATGGTACGAAGTACCTAATCATTTGTTCCTACTTCCTAATGGTATTGTGTACCGGCAAATTTTTTTACATATTGGTCTCTAACTCACAATGGTGCAGCTGTACCTCCAACTCCACTATCGTCGTCACTTGCATTGCCGTCATCATCCGAATCGTCTCCTTCCTCAACATATTGTTCTTCCTCATTGGTTTCTTCATCATCCAATCTCACTAAGACAATATCTATATCGCCTACTAGTGCTTCTTCTTGTATCTCATCTTCTTCGTCTTCTTGTTGTTAATGCGAGCGTGAGCTACCTTCCCCCGCCGCGGATCTTCTCCTCCGCCCCATAGGAAGCTTGTCTCCAAAAGCGGCCTCTTCCACTTGCTTCCATGTTAGATCCTTATCCGCAAATACTCGCTCGTCGGAGGCATCCACCATCCAAGGAGAATCAGATGATAAGTCTTCGAGAGAGATGAGATCATAATGTTTCGAATTTTCTCAGTTTTTGAGGAATCGATGTCATAGCTTTTGGTTATATTGCACAGTCCAATTTATTGAGTTTTTTTTGCTCAAGCTTGTTCGCTTCTTCGTGTGTATCTATTTAAGAGAAACATTTAATAAATATTAATATCTATTAAAGTTTAAACAATAATTAAATTAAAATTATAAGATTGAAAATAAAATAAAAATAAACTAATTACCATCTCAAACGTGCTCTAATTACGTTCACATGCCAAGGCGGTACATGTAAGGCAAACAACTCTAACGGCCATCTTTTTCTATAATCCACATTTTGTCACCAATTTCACTCCATAGAACAACCACCAATTGACTACAAACAATAGTATTAATTAGATATATTTTTAAAAAGAGACGGATTATTTAATTAGAATAATGAAATGTAATAAAAATTAATTATAAACATTCTTACTAGGTATTTTGGATTCTCTTTGTCGAACCACAATTTCTCTTTCGAACATCACTTGAGCATTCTTGTATCGATTGAAAGACTTGATCTTGTTCACCTTTGTCCGAAACCATCTTTTCTAAACCGTCAAGGAAACTACTAATATGTGTTGCTTCCGCAGCTTCCTGGTTTGGATAAGAGAAATAGATCGCGGGATATAGGGGAAATGCGGCGGAATACAACAGGCTAGACATTTGGATACCTTATCTCTTATCAATTATGTCAATAATGGGTTGATAGAGACGATATTTGTACATATTATTGAATTTAATTTTTCCATAGCTTTCTCCATAAAACTATAGATATAGCCTATAGTGGGCTTCTCATGACCATCAACTAATCGTAGTACTTCTACCATTGGTTGCGAATCTCTAAGTGATTGGGCAACATTATTTTAATAAGAGTTGGTTAAGATGGTTTGTACCACCCACTTTCCTTCGTCCTTCTTTGACCAAGCTCCATTCCTCCAATTGGTGGAAGTTACGAAGCTTCTACGCTCTTCTCGTTTAGCATACATGCTTTGTAATGTCAATAAGGCCAAAGCAAAACGGGTGATAGCGGGGTGTTGCAAATTAGCTCCAATTGCTTTATGCATGTGGTGGAGTAGAAGTACATGCATATACATATACACTACTACCTTCCTAGCCTTAGGTACGGTTTTAATGTGCACTTTCTTATGCCTTCTAAGATTAAGTCTAAGCAATGGGTCGCACATGAGGTCCAATATATGTGTGGTTTTCGTTTCATTATTAGTCTATCGATGGCCACTAAGTTTGCCGCATTGTCCGTGACAACTTGGACAACATATTGCGCACCAGTGTCCTTTTCTATCACTCATTTATGAGGGAAAATAAATATTCGGCCGTGTGAGAATAGGCCGAAGCATCTACGGATTTAATGAACATAGTTACGGTAGGACAATTTGTCAAAAAATTGATGATTGACCTACCGGCCCTATCGGTCCAACTGTTGGTCATTAGTGAGAGAGGCTTTTGTGAAGTCTACCTCATTTTTAAGACATGTATGCCTTATCTCATGATATGAGAGAACTTTTAGGCCGGGTCCAAATTCTCCAAGAGCTTCAACCATTACTTTAAAACTCTTTAACTTTACGACATTGAATGCAATTCCAGCCTGGTACATCCACTTAGCCACATATCAAATGGTCTTGGGTTGGTCGTTAGCTTTAGACTTATTTTCTACAGTGGTTTGGGCCTGGCCCTTATCACAAGCGTCTACCACATCCTCGGGATGTGGTCTACAAGAGACGAATTTGTCTATTCCCTTTCCTTTTCCACCACGCGCTCTTTTAGGGGGTGGTGGTCTTACACTACGAGCCATGGAGGGAGTAGATTTAATGTTCTTCCTCATCTTTACCAACATCATAGTATTGTAATCACTTCGTCATTATGCTTTGACTTCAAAGTCTTATCCATCCATTGCATGATCTCTTTTCGAATCTCTGATGTGACATTTGGACATGCCTTAGCATTCGATCCGGGTTGCCGAGCAAGATGTTGTTTGTATCTCCCTATTCCCCCCACGCTTCATTGGACTTGCTTTTTTCGGTTACATTCTTGTTTGTGTCTAAAAATACAGCTTTCGTTTCAGTGGAATTTACCGGCCTAAGAGTGTTGTTCAATGACGTAGACATAACGACAACGTAATTTAAAGAAGTGGGTGGAGAGAGATTAACAATCACACTAAAAAAGGAAAAAAAAAGAAAGAAATGAGGTGTAATGAGGAAAAACAATCAAACAAAATTTAATATGAATTATAAAATAATTCTAACTCTTGATTCTTGAAGTGATTCTTCCCTCTTTGCTTGAAAAATGATGAAATGCCAGTGAAGATTCAAGCTCTTTACTTAGTTAACTACAAAATAGAGCAAAAGAAATTATCAACAAAGATTTAAGAGAGAGAGAGAGAGAGAGAGAGAGAGAGAGAGAGAGAGAGAGAGAGAGAGAGAGAGAGCACTAAAGACTCAAAAAAGAGACCAAAGAGACGCAAATCATACCTTGGATGGATATGGTATGGATTAGGAAGACAAACCCCCCATTTATAGGCATTGGGGATGCCTAAAAAGCAAAAAATAAAATAAGCTCCAACGGTCATAAATATGACCGTTGGAGGTGTGTGCCATCGCATACCATGTATGCAATTGCATACATGTTTTTTTTCGCATATGCCATCATGGCATATGCGACAACACCATTTTGAATCACATATGTGATTGCATATGACAATACTGGTGAAGATATATTAGGGATCGTGTCAGGTATGGTATTTTAGTGATATTTTTTTTTGGTAAAAAAAAAATAGAACTCACAGTAGTTCTTCTTGCTTATCATTTTTAGTGGGATGAAAGAGAGAGTTTTAGAAGTTAACATGAGCGGGTCTTTTTTTCGTCACCATCATCATTTTCTTATGAGAGACTTTTAGGAGCTTAAGGTTTTCGCAAGATTTCGAACGGGCTACTTTCGAGAAACACTGGAGAGGGCTCGAGAGAAATGAAATGAGTGTGAGGTTGTTTCTTTATATATATAATCCATGTTATGATTTTTCCCTTTAAAAACTTTAGTAAACACCCTCAAGTCCCTTTCTTTTCGTGACTTGAGTTGGCGAGCCGAGTCGACAAACTCAGCTGAGTTTTTGAATTGATTCAGCGATCGAGTTTTAAGACTAGTCGAGTCGACTCTAAACTTGGTCGAGTTGACTCACCTGAGTTTCAAGTTGACTCGTTGAGTTTTTAGTCCATGGCTGGGACAGTACATCCAGCCATGAAAATCACCACAATTTCTTCTACAGACCTCAGAAAGTTCTGAGATTCTCATTTAATCAAAGGACAGAAACCGGTGCAAATACCCCTAACCTTCTGCCTCAAATCAGAGGTATCGTCCTCAGTGTCACAGAAAACCGTGTACAGTAGTTTCACGGCTGAAAAAAGATATATACTCATTCAAATGAGTAAAATTTCAAAACAAACATCACATACATTCAACTAAGAGAAATCCAATTCAACCTAGTGAAGGTTTGAGTGTTGTAGCTATCCCCTTGCTCGAGATCCGTGATATGTTGATTTTGAGGGTTTCATGAAGAGATCCCATCGACATAAGTGAAATAGATCTCAAATCGAAAAACACCAAAACAAAAAGTTGTTGGGATTGAAATTCTGGTCAAAACCCCATTAATTTTTTCAATCCAAGATCAATTGTTTGACCATGCTGCATCAACATGATGTCAATGTGACATCAACAAAGGAGATGATGACGTCAACTCGAGAGGTGGATTCCGGTGATGGCTTCGTGGATCTGGACTTTGATATACAATGCACAACCTGGGCTAGCCTTAAGATACTAGAGGATACGGTGGACAACCACATGATGAGGAGTGTGGGGTGCATGCATAAACTGATTGGCTAAGCTAACGACATCGAGATGAATCAAGCAGCCCACTGAACGCTGCTACTCATAAGGATTTGGGAGAAGATCACCTTTATTCCCATGAAGAGATAGCTTTTGGTCCACTAGACATGTGGCTGACTTACAATCAAGCACTCTTGTATCATTGAGGAGAACAATAGTATAATTTCGCTTAGAAAGAAGGATCCCTTTCTTAGATCGAGCCACTTCAAGTCCCAAGAAGTTCTTCAAACTGCCCACATCTTTCACTTCAAAGTTGCGGACAAACTCACTTTTCACATTAGAAGTAAACGAAGAGTCGTCTCCAGTGGGAATAATATCATCCACAGACATGAAGAATCATACAGCCGACTGGACTCGAGTGACTAAACTAAGCATGATATGAGTGACATCTCTGAAATCCCAAATCAATAATCACGCTACTGAAGCAATGAACCAAGCTCTAGGTGATTGCTTCAACCTATAAATGGACTTTCGAAGACTATAGTCATTGTCCATACATACCTATTCCAGCAATGGTTCATTTATGTTCGCTACAATGTTTTAACTGCTCGAGACAAAGGCCTCCCTCCGTTAACTATCTATATAAATATCGTTCCAAGAAGTTATTATTTTCCTATGTAGATCCATGCACTCCCAAAGAAATATCATAATTAATAAAAATCTTAGGGATGGTAAATGCTCCTGTCTGGCAGAGATTATGACAAAAGGACTGATTTAATCAATTCAACACATCTGTCCAAGGAAAGGAAACAAGATTTCCAAGAGTCTTCAGATTTGTGCAAGTGGTCCAACAAGGGTTGGCAAAGCGGACATACATGAGGATAAGGGCAAGCCTAGTTGCCTAACTTTTAGTTTAGAGGAGCACCAGAAATTCCTTTTTGTTGATCAAGTTACCACCAAAAGAAAACACGATTCTTCTTCGGATTAGCTTGCAGAGCAATATCTTCTTTATCCCTTTGTTTTGATTTGAGGCTTTTTGTGCATATCTATGTTATTTCCAGTCTTCAACAAAATTTAATTGCCTCATGGCTCTGATCAAGCCTCATATATTTTGGTATTTGTCAAGGATGATAAGGCACTAATTACCAACCCTTTCGTTTAATGCAAATCATTGCTATTGTATGTGATACTTAAAGCACAGTTGGTAGTGTATTTAAATAATATTTCGCTTCAATCTAACATGTTCTTCCTTTCTAACTATGACTGATTCCAAATTTCTTTATTTTTTCTAATTGCCAATTGTTGGCTGAATATCAACTTTTATTCCTTAAGCCGTCTATTTTAAACTCGTCGACGCAGGGCATTGGCCACCAAAATGGTCACGAACAATTTGATAAAGTACTAATGGGGCTTCTACGAAGAATATTGGACACCAACAAGCGGGTGCAGGAAGCTGCTTGTTCAGCCTTTGCAACCCTTGAAGAGGTTTTTTTTTTTGTTTTTTCATACATAATGGCTTAATAGTTACACCTTTGAATTTCACTTTTTATAGATGCCAACTGTGGCCTGGTTTAACTGCAGGAAGCCGCGGAAGAGCTGGCACCACGCTTAGAAATAATTCTGCAGCACCTTTTGTGTGCTTTTGGGAAGTACCAGGTTTATGATAGCTCTTCGATCTCTTAAGTTAAATAGTATGGCATAGTGACGAAACTATATTCACAGCGATTGACTTTGCTTAATTAATTAAACCACGTACTCTGTTAAATCATAATCTCGTTTATACAGTATTCTATATTATTGCATTCTAATCTTTTTGTGTTTTATGTTTAATGTTCTCCAGAAACGTAACCTCCGAATTGTTTATGACGCTATCAGTACACTAGCCGACGCAGTTGGAGGAGAGCTAAATGAGGTACTTGCTCTTGCTATTACTCTTGGAAGAAAGTTTGGTATTTGGACCAAAAGTCTAATTCTGATGTTGTTTAACTGTTGATTATTATATTGTCCTTTTTCCTTTTTTGCTGATCATCATAGTTAACTTACAGACCAAATATCTTGATGTTTTGATGCCTCCATTAATCGCAAAATGGCAGCACCTTTCAAATTCTGACAAGGATTTGTTTCCGTTGCTTGAGTGCTTCACATCTATTGCACAGGTATGCTTATATGTGCTAAATGTATAAAATTCCTTGTTCAATCATATATATCGGAAGTAGCTAGTTTTTATGTATATTGTTCCCAAATTATTCAATCTTTGAGAAAATGCTTGAATTTGTTTATTAACACTCCTGTCTTTTGCTTTTGGTAACCATATATATATATAAAATTGGCTTTCAGCAATGGGTTTTGTTCTTCTATGTTAATATCAGGCTTGCCGTACCCAAATAGTTAAACAATGTTGAAGAGTGGATATAGTTCCCTAAGATGGGTGATTGGCCTTTCTCATAGTTAAGTAGTTAACCTTGCAAATGAGCGTCCCTCCTTGATTGATCAGTGATCTCCTTAAGTTGCTCGGCACATGGGAATTACATACATAAAAGGGTTTCTGAGATATGATGATTATGATTGAATCACATGGCAAATCAATCAATCATATGGTATTTAACCGGGTAATGCTTTTATAAACTCCATACAGGGCATTGCGTAGACCATTTAAATTAGTTTTTTTGAAAACTCATCTCCATGACAAGTCAACAATTGAATGTAATCAATGGTCCAATTTTCAAATGGGATTAATCTAGGTGGAGATTAGATTTAAGTATTTATTTGTTTTTAAATAAATAAATACTTAAATCCAAAGTTCACCAAAACATGATTTGGGGTGCCACGTGACACCTTCTTTTAGAGACCTTGGAGGACGCTCACCGTCCTCCATTAGAGGACCTTACCTTTTTCCATATATATATATATAGGAAAAGTGGGGAAGGGGACCTGGGTACTTGCCCCGTATTCAACGCAGGGAAAGTGCTCTGATTCGGTGCCATGTGGCACACACCCCTTAGGGTGTTCATATATATATATATATATATATATATATATATATATATATATATATATATATATATGGGGAATGCTCATCTCACCCTCTTTATTGTAAGGTTAGCATTATCCACGGACCAAAATGCTCCCATGCAGTGGCATTATGGTAAATATATGAAGGAAAAAGTCGCCCTTTTTACTTTTTCGGGGGTAAACTTGTAATTTTCTTTTTATTATTACACGTTTGCCACTTGAAAATTAAAATTGTAACTATAAGTTTGCAACTGAAAACGTAAAGAATGGGTTTGCCCTTCATTTATTTACCAAATGCCACGGCACGGGGACATTTTTGTCTAGGGAACCTCGCAATGAAGAGGATGAAGTTAGCATTCTCCACAGATATATATATATATATATATATATATATATATATATATATATACACACGCGCGCGCTTGATCTAACGGTGTTAAAATGAATTGATGAACTATTAATCTGTTCGTTTTTTTTAAACTGTTAGATCAGTGATGAACAATGCTTTTAATTATTATTGTTATTATTTATCTGATAATGGATCAACCTTGCGCTGAAGTCTGTGGCACCCAAACTCATGTTTGATGTGTGTGTATACGCACAGTCATTATATATATATATATATATATATATATATATATATATATATATATATATATATATATATATATATATATATATATATATATGCTCTAGCTCAGAACTGAGTGCTGGCTGGCTCTTTAGAGTCCTGGTGCTGTGTGTGTGTATTCCATGGATTATTTCTCCAATGGAGCAGGAGTAGAGCAATCTCATACGCAAATCTGGTTTGATCTTTTAGGGGATGTTGATAATTTGTTCCAGATCAAGATCTGAAAGACCTTGTCTCATAAGAAATCTATTTGGCAATTAATAAAAATTAGGTAGCTGTTTCCTTCCAAGGCATTTTTGAGGTTGCTCATGCTTATTGTAGGTTTTTTAGGCTTCATGCTTGTATTCACTACCTTCTTTGACTTTGTTGTATTTAGTAATTTGGGTAACAAAGTGATACATGAACTAACATGAAACCTTAGTATGATTTGGCTGTGATTAATTTTGAATTAATGTAAATTATGAAAGCAATAATTTTCTAACAAGTTATCAAATAAAATAAAAGAATTCTAATCAAGCAATTTAAAACAGCCCAAACTAAAGTTACTTCCGTGTTACGTTCCCTATAGGACATAAAAGGCAGGGTTCTTGCAAAAAAACTAGATCTCCGATAGTTTAGGGTATCGAACGAATTCACAACTGGATTCTTTCGATTCCATAGGAAACAATAAATAGGGATTGAATGTATAAAATTTTTTAGGTCTCAAGGCGAAGAAACCTTGTGTTTAGGACAATAGATCGATCTAGGGTTTTGGTTTCAGAAAGATTGAATACACAGAAGCACAAGATTAATTCGAGGAAGATGAAAATAAAATTCTAACACAACTATGCACTACACGTATTCAGAAGTAAAAGTAGATAAGAAGGAAGAAGAAATTGGTCTCACACCAAACTGCATGCAGGTAGAAGACTCGCTCTTGTAAGTTGAGAGAATCGCACCCTCGAAGAAAACTCCTCACAATCTCTCAAGTTTTGCATAAACATTAATTAAACCATCAATAATAATAAAGTTGTTTACATGCCTCCTTATATAAGGCTCAACTACTTAACCAAAATAGAAAGTCTTAGAAACTAAACAAAGCAAAAAAGGTCAAAACCCGTCCATAAGTTGGAGTCCAAAAAAATATTCGCGCAAGTTCGATCGATCAAATTTAAGTCTCGATTGATCGACGACGGTGTCATTTTTAGGATGATTCTCGGGTCGAAATCGATCGATTGAGGTGGAAAGTCGATCGAAGTTGGATAGAAGCTGCTCCACTTTCACTTGCTTCTTACTTTCCTTCATCTTTTCTTACATCTTTTGTAATTCATCCCTGATGAATGATGATCGTGATGCTATTCAAAGAGATCCGGATCAATCTTCCTTTGTGATCCAAGTATTCTTTGAACCGGCTTGTTCTTCCACTTGATCAAATACTTTTGGAAACCCCTATGGTTTTTAGACACAATTTGATATTCAAAAATATCTTCAATTACCTCTTGGGGATGGTATGCTGATGAAAATTGAAGCCTAGTCCCCATTTTATGCCACATTGTCCTCCAAATATAACTAACGAATTTGGCATCTTTGCCAGGCACAGTATTTTTGGGCAAACCATGCAAATGAACAACCTCATCAAAAAACAGTTTAGCAATATTACTAGCGTCCGAGTTTTTTGAACAAGCAATGAAATGGGCCATTTTCGAAAAATGGTCCACCACAATGAAAACTGAATCATGCTTCCTAGTAGTCATAGGAATTCCTAATACAAAATCCATAGAAAGATCTTGCCACCGAGTGTGTGGCACAGGTAAAGGTGTGTTTAATCCAGTGTTTTGCGTTCGTTGTTTTGACTAGGTGACAGACGCGACACTGACTTGTAATCTTGGCAACATCTCGTGTGAGATTGGGACAATAAAACCTATCACCCATTAATGGAATTGCTTTGTCTCGACCAAAATGTCCGACGACACCTCTGACATGTAATTTCCATGGGGAAATCTCATAAAGAAGTGCGGGGAATACACAGACGGTGTCCCAAAACAAATACCCATTTTGTAGTGTATATCTACACTGCCTATCTCCTTGTTCACTCACGAGTGAGGCATACTCTTCTCCAAAATTTGGACATATGAGATACTCATCCACTAATCTCTCAACTCCAGTCACCCTTACACTCATGGAGTGTAACATCGCCACCATACGGCTAAGCACGTCGACAACTTCATTCTCTGTCCTATCCTTATATTTCAGCACAAAGGTAAACCCTTGAAGTTGTTTAACTTCTTTTGTGAACTAAAAAGGCGAAGGGCTTCATGGTCTGGGAATAAAACAAATTCTTGCGGTAACAAGTAATGTTTCCAATACTTTAGACATTGTACCATCGCACACAATTCTTTATCATACATAGAGTACTTTTGCCTGGCCTCGTTTAGCTCTTTACTGAAGTAAACTATAAGATGACCCTCTTGGCTCAATACTCCACCTATTTTTACACCTGACGCATCGCACGCAACTTCCAAGACTTTGGAAAATTTTGAAAGGCGCATGACAGGAGCCTCGGTCATTCGAGACTTAATCTTCTTCTTAAATGCTTTAGCTCCAACAAATGTCCATTTAAACTCCCCAATTGAAACCACAAATGAACCTCCTGTAAAATGTGGTTAGCTCGTGGAAACTACGAACATCGTGAATGCCCTTAGGTTCGGGCCACTCCACAATGGTTGCCACCTTATCAGAATCCGCAGTCATTCCTTCAGATGTTACAACAAACCCCAAAAAGACAACGCTAGCTGACATAAATGTACACTTCTTAAGATTCGCGTACAATTTCTCTCCTCTGAGAGTCAAACAAACTTGTCTGAAATGGTTTAAGTGTTGTTCTTTATTGCGGCTATAAATAAGAATATCATCAAAGTAAACCACTAGGAACTTGCCTATGAAAGGCCTCAACACTTCCGTCATGATTCGCATATACGTACTTGGAGTATCAGAAAACCCAAAAGGCATGGCTAGCCATTCATAGAAACCATCCTTGGTTTTGAAAGTAGTTTTCCATTTATCATCGGGACGAACTCGAACTTGATGGTATACACTTTTTAGATCAATCTTCGAAAATATTGTGGCACCAACCATCATGTCCAACACGTGGTCCAGTCTCTATATAGGGAACCGATACTTGATCGTGGCCTTGTTAATAATGCAACTATCAACACACATCCTCCAAGACCCATCCTTCTTAGGGATGAGTAGCACTGACATAACACACAGACTCATACTTTCCCTAAAGAATCCCTTATGGAGAAGTTCATCAACATACCTTTTCAAATCAGAATGGTTTGTTGAGTTCATCTGATAATGGGGCAGATTAGGCAAAGTAAAACCGGGAACTAAGTCAATGGCATGTTGAATATCCCTCAAGGGCGGTAGCTCTCCCGGAAGGTCTTTTGGGAAGACATCCTGAAACTCATTTCAGACTGGCCCCATCTCTCTAGAGTGTTCAACACTTGACTCTTTAGGTGACTCAATAATGACGAGAACATAGATGATGTTCTCCTCTTTAGCCCTTCTCTCAAATTCTAAATGGCTGACAATGTTTATGGCCTTAATTTTCTTCTCTCTCTTAATTGTGCGATTGCCACTTGGTTTGCTTGTCTTTGTACTCGATGTTTTGGGGGAAAGGTTTTAATTTAATCTTCCTCCCCTCATGCAAGAAGGAATACACATTCGATCTCTTGAATAGTGTGACGTCCTTATCATATAATCAGGGTCTCCCAAGAATGACATTTGATCCATTGGCACAACATTGCACCATAAGGTGTTCTTATACGAGCCAAATTGTATAGGAATTGGACATCTTTGCGAAAGCGGGATTGACGATAAATCGACCCATGCTACTCGATAGGGTCGAGGGTGGGTAGTGGGTGTAAGTCCTAAATGAGAAATTGTGCTTTCAGAGACAACATTGGTACAACTTCCTCAATCGACTATGATTTTGCAATCCTTTTCCCCACATTTGGCATATATATGGAAGATATTATCCCTACGCCAATCGTCGCTATCCTTTTGTTGGGCTAGAGTGCATCTAACCACAAGTGCTTGTGAGGTATTACCCTCCTCAACGGGATGAGTGACTTCCCTAATACATGCCATGGTCCTATGCCCCTTTTGATCTTCCTCATCACCAGGGGACGCATCAGGCTCATAAACTTCTTCTTCCCATTGTCCTTACTCTTCTTCACTTTCCTCCTCTATGAATAAGTTTTGGGAAGGATCGTGAGTAGGGCATTGCGCTGCAAAATGCCCAAAGCCATGACACTTATAACATTTAGTCGGACCACCACTCTTGGTACCTTCAACCATCACTCCCTTAATTTTTATCAAATTTGGAACTCTGGGGAGTGCTTTGTGCGGGTTTAGGCAACTGACTTCCTAAGTTTGGTTTAGACTAAGAGGTAGACTTATAACCAGATCCACAAGATTCAAAACATTTAGGAGCAATTGGTTTCAAGTACAATTCTAACGCTTGCACCCTAGTTGCACTCTTCCAAATCTTCAACGGGGTGAGGGATGAGTTACTTTTGTAGCTCCGGACGTAAACCAGTCTGAAACCTAGAAAGGGTGATTTAAGGACTCTCTCGTATGCATTGGCCCTCAACATGAATTGCTCAAATTTGTTGATGTAATCACCGACTGACATGTTTCACTATTTCAAACCATGCCATTGATCCATGAGGCATTGGTCATAGGAAAGGGGAACATATTTATCATGTAGCTTCTCTTTCCTGCCCGCACATGTGGAGATGGGGTCGTGACTGAGAGCCTCTCGACGTCATTCCATGCTTGTCCAATAAAGTTTGGCTTGTCCCACAGGTTTCAGCTTGACAAACATCACTTTACACTCATCCGTCATATCATACCAATCGAAATAATGGGGTCCATGGCGGCTGCCCAATCTATGTAGATTTTTGGGTCCATCTTTCCTCCTAAAGTGGGAGCATCAACCTTAACTGATTCCGTACCTAATCATCCGGGTCGGGATGAGTTTCACGCCTAGGAGGATCCATCATTCTCTCATTGTGATTAATCCTATGCTCACCGTGAATCGATCTCGACAAGCCTTGGAATTGGGCTGCTAAGTCCTGTTGGGCTTGTTTGGCCTGCAATTGGGCTTGTATGGCAGCCATGCGAGTGTTGAAACTCTCTATAAAAACATCTAACTTACCTGGATTCATGGTGAGACTTGGAGCAAAACAAAGTAAAACAAACACATACTATATGCAACTGATGATACTGACTATGAAACCTAGAACTTAGTATGAACACATTTATGGTGACACTTGGAGCAAAACAAACTAAAACAAGCACACATTATATGCAACTGATGGTACTGACTATGAAACCTAGAACTTAGTGCTGATAAAAAAAAACCCTAGAACTTAGTATGGACGCTAACAACAATAAACTAATTAACCTCAAGGGGTTAGGTGAGCTGGCCAGGTACCTGCTTCCAAAAGTAGGAGACCTGAGTTTGAATCCCCTCCCCCCCTTGAGGCCACCCTAGGGATTTATATCTTGTGCTGACCCGACATGTGCTGAATTTGGGGTACGCATGTGCCCCTGGGATTAGGCGGGTGCTCTAAGAGGCCCGGATACCCAGGTTATCAAAAAAAAAAACAATAAACTAATTGTTCTCTAATACCAATTTGATGCAAGAACTAACACGAAACCCTAATAAGATTTGGCTAAGACTAATTTTGAAATAATGTAAATTATGAAAGCAATTTTGTAACAAATTATCAAAGAAAATAAAAGAATTCTAATCAAGCAATTTAAATAGCCCAAACTAGTTTTATTTCCGTGGTATGTTCCCTATAAGATCTAGAAGACTAGGGTTCTTGCGAACGAATTAGATCTCTGATAGTTTAGGGTATTGAATGAACTGACAAGTGGATTCTTTTGATTCCATAAGAAACAATAAATAGGGATTGAACGTATAAAATTATTTAGGGCTCAAGACGATAGATCGGTCTAGGGTTTTGGTTTCTGAAAGATTGAACACACAAAAACACAAGATTAATTCGAGGAAGATGGACATAAAATTCTAAAACAACCATGCACTTACATGTATAAAATAGATAAGATGATAGAAGAAATTGATCTCGCACTAAACCGCACGCGGGTAGAACACTCGCTGTTCTAAGTTGAGAGAATCACATTGAAGAGAACTTCTCACAAGCTTCTATGTTTTGCATAAGCATTTAATTAAACCATCAATAATAATAAAGTTGTTTACATGCCTCCTTATGTGGACTTAAACAAAGCAAAAAAGGTCAAAACCCGTCCATAAGTTGGACTCCATCAAAAAATATTTGCGCAAGCTCGATCAATCGAATTTAAGTCTCGATCGATTCACCGATGGTGTCATTTTTAGGATGACTCTTGGGTCGAATTCAATCGATCTTCAATCGATCGAAGTTAGAAACAAGTTGCTCCACTTTCAGCTGCTCCTTGCTTTCCTTCATCCTTCCTTGTGCCTTTTGTAATGTACGAAACAGTTTAGATATCTACTTGTGCCTCCGGTACACGATAAAAGGCATCTTGGCTTGGATGTCCTTATCACAAAGGGAAGGTTAAAATGCTATAACTGCACACAATTATGCAACTGAGAAACAATATAGGATGACTGAACGACAATTCATGATGAGTTTCTAGGTCAAACTTATTCACTAATGTCACTTGATTTTGCTGCATTTCTTTGGTTGACCCAAAAACTAATGGTGAAAGTAGCCCTCTATAAAAGGGTTTTTTTTGGTCCAAAAAGTTTATTTTTGGCCAAAAACTTCTTATTTTGTAATAAGAATAATAAATGTGATTATTGTTAAGTTGTGGACTCCCTATCAGATACATCTTGATAAATCATAGAGATCTATCCAATAATAACATTGCTTGATGCCGACATACTTATTAGTTGCATGGAATTTTTTTGAAAGCACGATATCTAGTACTTACCATTATCATTGAATTTTAATGGTTCTTTGTATGTTGTTTTCAGCTTTTTTCCACTTATTTTTTAGTCATATCAACAGATCTTTTTTTCTCAAATACTCTTATCCATTTATATCCAGTATTGAATTTCCAAATTATATTCAGCTAATGTCAAAAGGCTAATGGAATACAAATCTATATAACAATTGTTTTTTTTTAAAACCTATTTCAGGCATTAGGTCCTGGATTTTCTCAGTTTGCTGAACCTGTATTCCAGCGGTGCATCAGCCTCATCCAGACCCAACAGTTGGCAAAGGTTCATTTACGAGACTTTTCTTTTTCTCCATGGCACAGTTAGTTGTTTCTTTGCTTGACTAGCCATCACTTGTTTTTGGAGACATAAAGTTGCATTAACTCTTTTGTCCATAGGCCCTAGTTCGAGTTGTTACCAATGTTCTGAAAAACGGTTGGGGCGCTGCGGTTCGGGCCCCCGGGCGCCCAGATTTAGCTCGGGGCGTCCACCCGAGCGGACCAGGCCTGGGGCACCTGCCCCAGCGTCCACCCCGTCCCAGCCTCAAACCTCGCTCGGTGCCCACCAACTATTGTTTTTTTCTTTTACAACTCATATTATATAACTTATAAACTTATCTTTATAAGTTATAGAATTTATTACTTAAAACTTTATATAAGTTATATGTAATTAACTTATACTTAATAAGTTATTTTATAAAATAACTTATAAGCTATAAGTTCTAACTTCAGGGGTTTAAGCTTAAAGAGTTAAGCACCTCTCTGCTCCATTGTTTCTCCGAAGCTGAGGCTCTTGGCTGTTGCAGGTTCAGCCGTTCAGGTGTGTGTGTGTGTTTGTATACATATAAAATCTAAAATCAAAATATGTGTACACACACACACACACACACACACACACACACATATATATATATATAGTTCTTGGGGCGTTCGCTTAGGCGCCGCCCGGCCCGATCCTCTTAAAAATCCACCCGATCCCGTCCGCCGACTTTAGGAACATTGGTTGTTACACATATGCTCATCGTCTTTATGGGATTATTAATTGAAATTAGAAAACTAAACTGCTGATAAGCTCAAAGTGGACTTGCCACTTGATTAAGGAGAAATTAGAATTAGAGATAATTTGCACACCGCATTTGAAATATCATGATCAACTTGCCAATATGCTCACTATGGCTATTGGGAACAAAGGCTATGTAATACTCTATCCAAGTTGGACAGATTACATATCGATGCAGCAATTGGAGGGAGCGTGCTACTAGTTTTGGGGTAATTTTTGTCTTTGCTTCTGCCTTTATGGCTTTCTTGTATGTTCGATCTTCATCTACTTTTCTGCTTTTAATATTAAAGGTGTAGTTCTTAGAGACAAACTATATCTAATCTTCTCTCCCAAACTCTACTTCCTCTCTCCCTTTTACTCTTGTTCTCTAATTTTTTTAGTTATTATTTTATCTCAAATCTCCCATGGTATAGTAATGCAAATATGTACTTGTTATCCTATGAACTTTCTATGCAGTGGATTTATTGTATTTGCATGGTGTCTGCCATATGCACTGTAAGTGGACTGGGCCAATTATTTGGGATTTGGGGAATGAATGTGTTTTCATATATCTGGTGGATCTTGTTGATTTCTATCCTTGATCCATTTTTTTAAAAACCTTCCCCTACTAGTACTGTACTTAATCTTGTACTTTACATGGCTCGACAGTTCATTTGTTTCACACAAGCCTTACAATCTTATGAGCTACATGTCCATGTTCTTTCTTGGTTGAAGAGTTTTATTAACTCTTAATTATTATTCCCTTGATGGTTTCATTAAAATTTAAATTATGTTCACATATGATTTGCTTAATTTGCAGGTTGATCCTGTTACTGCTGGAGTTCAATATGACAAAGAATTTGTCGTCTGCTCTTTGGACTTGCTCTCAGGGCTTGCAGAAGGTCTTGGTAGTGGAATAGAGAGTCTGGTAATGCCTGTTTAAAATTTTTGTAACCATATCTTTTCTTCCACATATGCATCTAATTATAAGTTCTTTATAACTCATTTTCACTCAACTGCCCAACACTCTAAATGAATGTCACAGATAACCAAAAAATTGAAGCAGGCATAAAGGTTATTGTTAATACGCTATTGGACTCAAAACTTGATCTAAGAGAGTAATTCTTCCAGTGAATTGTAATACGATACATGATAGTGATGCGATAGAAAATGATATGTATCATTTTTAATTGTATCTTACAATACACGATACAATATGGTATGATATAAACAATACAAATGACACATGTCATTTCAATTATAACTTTACTTTTTGTTATAAAAGTTATATTACTTACACCCCTTTATTAACCCTTCTGTATTTATCAAATGAATCAAGGACCAAAAGGAATGGAAAAATGAAGAAAAGAGAACGAAAAAAAGGAAACTTTAAGATTCTTAGTTCTACGAGGAGGAAAAGAAAGGGGAAGGAAACAATGACGATGAATTAACGGATGATGAAGATGATGGTGTGGGAATGAAGATTAAGAATTAAGATACGTGCAAATAATACAAGTATACAATATACACTTACACCACACATATTGTAAGGTTTTTTAGATAGTGGAAAAATAGAACAGTCACATTATTTTATGTGACTATGAAATTTGGTCTGCACTTTATGAATCAATAAGTGTCTTACTGTCTTATCTTGTTCAGTATATTTGATTAAAATTCTAATTTCTAGTGTTACATATGATGGAATGAATGCTTTTGACGTTAGGGTTGTCAACAGGCCAGGCTTTTGGTAGGCCCAATTGTTTTCAACTCCAAAAACTAGTCCCAAACCCGGCTGAGTGTAATTAGGGCCGGACCAGGCTCCTCAAACAGAAACCCAACCTGAACCATGTTCGGGCCAGGCTATTGGTAGGCCTAATTGTTTTCAACCCTAAAATCTATGTCTGAACCTGGCCTGGGTACAGATCAAGGATCAAAATATCGGATTCGCTGTCGGTTTCGGTCCCGACTGAAACCGGAAATTTGACTGGAATTTCGGTTTTTCGGCCGAAATTTCGGTGCCCATATATATATAACCCAAAAAACTTCTAAAATTGTGATTTTTAAAAACTTATTTTTTTTTTCATGTATCCGACTCTCTAGACCGTCATGTAGAGTGTGTTTGGGATTTCACTCATATATATATATATATCGAGATCGGCCGATACAAGCCAAAAACGGTGCGAATATGAGTAAAAAAATAGAGCGAATACGAGCCGATACGAACCAATTAGTATTATGTGTGTGTATACATATATGGGCCGATGTCCGTCATCGTTGGAAAATATCGGCTGGAGCCGAAATCGGCTCCGATCTAGATCTAGATATCTTTACAAACAAAATGAATGGAGAAATATTAATATAGACTAATTTATCGGCTTAAATGACAGTGGGTTACCTTGGAAACTCGCAATGCAACCTTTGAACAAACGAGATCTGTAATCTCTGTGGTGGAGAGAAAGTGAAACGGGAGGGAAGGAGAGATGTGAAAAGGGGTTTCTAGAGCATTTTAGCGTTGAGAGAATCCAATGGGATGCAAAAAGTAGGGTTTTTATTCGGTGTGTAAGGTGTAGTACACACTTAAGTGCAAAAATTCAAAACAGTTTTTGTTCGGTGGGTTCCGAGACCGAAACATTTCGGCAGACAATTTGAGATATCGGCCGAAATTTTCATTAATTCAAGAATCACATTAATACCTCTTCGTTCCTATTGAAAATTCAGGTGCACTATTGATGTGTATTTTAGATCCGCTTGTTTGAATCGTGGTCAGATAAAGAGAAGACGTCAAAAGAGAAAGTGGACCCACGAATGGGTTTTTAAAAAAAGGTTCGTTAAAGACCCGTTTGATCAGAGAGAAGAAAATCCAAAGTTTATTAGGGTCTTCAACTTTCAATCCCGTCACTTTTATATTTGGCCTATTTTGAAGTGTCAAGCGAAGTCGGATTAATGCGAAATTGGTCATATTTGAAAGCTTATCGAAGTAGCTTTCCAACAAGCAAAAATTTGAGCAATTCCGACAAGTATTGAAGAAGTTATGGTCAGTTTTCGGAGGCTGCACATAAAGTGACGAATTTCAAGAATCCTAATTGAATTAGGATTAGTCTCTTTTATTATTTTATTTTAGAAAGTAAGAGTTGTTTCTTTTATTAGAAATAGGATTAGTTTCCTTATTGTTTAGAACTTTATTGTTTTAGAAGAATTATGATATTTATTTTATTTGAATTAGGAATTAGAGTTATACTAGGATTTCTAATTTTATGCATCTGTTAGCCTATTTAAAGGCTTGTAAACACTTTTATTATAAGTTTTTGGTTAATGAAAATTGCTTATGCAAATTGAGAGTTCTAAGCTTTCGTGAGGGTGTGATTATCTCAAAACGGAGAGCGATTCTTCGATTCCCGCTTGCGGTTTGGTGCGAGGCCAACTCTTCTTCCATCTCTATCTTCTTTAGATCTACGGTTTGCGTAAGTAGCGTAATCCTAATTATTTTATTGATCTCATAAAAGCCCTAAATCAATATTTTGTTCATCATTAATTTTATTAGCCTTTTATTTTCGTTTGGTATCGAGAGAACCCACTTGCGAGTTCGTTCGATGCCCTAAAACTATCGGAGATCTAGCCGTTCATAAGAACCCTAGTCTTCTAGATCCGCGATAGGGAACGTGCACGAAAGTAACACTCTTTTGGGCCGAAATTAAATCACCTAATTGAATTTCTAGATTTTTCGTGATAATTTGTTATGAGAAATTGTTATTTTAATTGATTAAATTAATGCTAATCCTAATCTCAGCCCTAACATTGCATTTAGTAAGTTCCCGTATCAACTATGTTCATTTTAGAGCGGAGTTGAATACTTCTTGGTGGATAGGTGCCTCAAATCTCCGACGTAATTCTGAATCCTCCTATGTTGTAATTCTTTTCTGTCTGCTTTATTAATAAAAATTACGTTCAAATTTAAAAATAAAATAAAATAAAAAACTTATCCAGTTATCGAGCTATTTATTTAAGGATTAATGGATTTTGTATTCTTTCATTTAAGTTATGCTTACAATCGAGGTTGACAAATCGTGTATCCTATCATAAAGTAGATAAACTTATATTTTTTTAACTAAATTGGAAAAAGTAGAAAAGTATATGCAAAAAATCTAAAACATTATAGAAATTTATATATATATATATATAACAGTTTATGTCATATGCTTGAAATACTCGGTGTTAAATAGGGTTGTCAATGGGCAAATCGTGTATCATATCGTGTATTGTCCTTTGGAATTATCATATCATAACGTTGATACTTATATTTTTATAACTAAATTGGAAAATGTAGAAAAATATATGCAAAAAATCTAGAACATTATATATATATATATATATATGTAACAGTTTATGTCATATGCTTGAAATACTTGGTGTCAAATAGGGTTGTCAATGGGTTTGGGCTTCAGCTCGAGCCCAGACATGCCCAATTTGCGGCATGTTTGAGCTAAAATACTAACCAAGCCCAAATGTACCCAGGCCACACCCAGCCCAATCTGTACCATGGTTCAAAATTTTGGCCGATATCTCAAATTATCAGCTGAAATGTTTCGGTTTGAGCTAAAATACTAACCAAGCCCAAATGTACCCAGGCCACACCCAGTCCAATCTGTACCATGGTTCAAAATTTTGGCCGATATCTCAAATTATCAGCCGAAATGTTTCGGTTTCGGAACTCACCGAAATGAAAACTGTATTCTTTGGTAAAAAATTCAGCCCCTGCAAATTATCGGCCGATAATTTGCAGGGGCTGAATTTTTGCACTTAAGTGTGTACTACGCCCTACACATCTAATAAAAACCCTACTTTTTGCATCCCATTGAATTCTCTCCAAGCCAAAATGCTCCAGAAACCCCTTTTCCCATCCCTCCTTCCCTCCCCGTTTCACTCTCTCCTCCACAGAGTGTGTGTGTATATATATATATATATATAACAGTTTATGTCATATGCTTGAAATACTTGGTGTTAAATAGGGTTGTCAATGGGCAAATCGCTTCGGAACCCACCGAAACGAAAACTGTATTCTTTGAATTTTTGCACTTAAGTGTGTACTACACCCTACACATCGAATAAAAGCCCTACTTTTTGCATCCCATTGGATTCTTTTCAAGCCAAAATGCTCCATAAACCCCTTTTCCCATCCCTCCTTCCCTCCCGTTTCACTTTCTCTCCTCCACAGAGGTTACAGATCTTGTTCTTTCGAAGGTTGCATTGCGATTTTCCAAGGTACCCCCACCGTCATTTAAGCTGATAAATTAGTCTATATTAACATTTCTCCATTCATTTTGTTTGTAGATTGGAGCCGATTTCAGCTCCGGTCGATATTTTTTGAAGATGACGGACACTGACCAATATATGTGTGCACACACACACACACACACACACACGCACATATATATATATATATATATATATATATATATATATATATATATATATATCTATCTCTGTGTGTGTGTGTGTATACTAATTGGTTCATATCGGCTGATCTTGATATATATATATATATATTTGAGTGAAATCCCAAACACACACTAAATGACGGTCTAGAGAGTCGGATGCTTGAAAAAAAAAAGTTTTTAAAAATCACAATTTTAGAAGTTTTTGGTTTTTTTTTAAAAATAAAATATGGCCACCGAAATTTCGGCCTGGCCCCCATAATTTCAGTCAAATTTTCGGTTTCGGTCGGGACCGAAACCAACAATGAATCCGATATTTTGATCCTTGCTAACCGCAACTAGTCGGGATTCAAAAGGTCCAAACAAAATATTCCATTCAACTCCTAAAATTAAATTTCAGCACTAATGGCCTTTATATAGGCTTTTACATGCATAAAATTAAAAATCCTAGTCTAACTCTAATTCCTAATTCAAATAAATGAAATATCCTAATTTTCCTAAAACAATAAAATAAAATCCTAAAACAATTAAGGAAACGAATCTTATTTCTAATAAAAGAAACATATCCTATTTGCGAAAATAAAATAATAAAAAATCTAATCCTAATTCAACCAGGGGTCTTAAAATTCGTCACTTGCAATGTGGCCTTCAAAAATTGATCATAACTTTTTCAATACTTGTTAGAATTGTGCGTTTGTTGGCTCGTTGGAGAGCTACTTCAATGCTTTCAAAAAAGACCAATTTTGCATCAATCCGATGTCGTTTTGACATTTCAAAATAGGTCAAACACAAAAGTGACGGGATTGAAAGTTGAAGACTCCGCGAGGATCAGAGACTTTTCGGCAATAAACTTTAGATTTTCTTTTTCTTTCTTCTTTTCTTCCACTTCCTCTTCCCACTTTCTTTAGTCTTCTTTCTTGGATTTGCACTGCATCAGGTATGATATCATGCAAATGTAGTTGATTCTTAGGGCAACGTAGCAGTTCCATTAACCATCTTGCAGAAAAATATCCTCAAATCACTTGGGCTCATTGTTCACGGCTTCTGCCTCTTCTGCTGTGGTGTTAGCATACCACTAGGATGAAAATGTTAGCGAGACATTTCATGTATTATTGTGAAAGTTTCTCGCAGTTGCATCTAATTTCCAGTGCTGATCGCAGCCATGGTATCATTTGATGATACCTGATTTGTTGGTTCACTCTGTTTGAACTTGGCTTCATAATTCGCCATTCTCAACATCAACGCGAACCCGATTTGCTAGGGGTAGGATGAGTTCAAAAATAAAGTGAAAATATTTACTAATTTTAAATTTAATTATTAAGTAGGTTTAAATTTACATTATATAAAAAGATATATGCAAGTTGTGCAACAGATGCAAAGTGGGAGCGCTGGTCATACATTCCTCTCTCAAGCTTAAAGATCAGGGTTCGAATCCCTGTGAGCTTGTTTTTGCGTCTACCTTTAAACACAAAATTGGGTGTGGGGGCCGGTTCGTCCTTCCTGAGCGAACCGAGCTGTGAACTGGTTCGCAATTCGCAGGGCTAACCCTGGTATCATTTAACAGTTGGTAGGGATGACCAGTTAGCTTATATTAATAGGCTAATTAATCAGATTTATTGAATGCAGCTAGAGACTGGTATCAAAACTCGGCTGATACTGATACGTATCGGTTTCGTTTAGAACCGATACCGATACCACCCTGATACAGGTATCAGGGTGTTATCGGTATTAGTATCGGACCAATATGGGTCAGTATCGGCCTGTACTGTCTCGGTATCGGCCAATACTGACTGATACAATTATTTTCTTTCTATTTTTTTTCTTTTTTTTCAAAATAAAAATAAAAATATAGGCCGATACATATTGGTCCAAGATGGACCAATACCCGATACCGAGTTTGATTCTTGGCTAGAGGGATGTTTCAGGTGTGTCTATTTACAGAACATATATATTCATCAGTGATATATTGTTACTTCCACATAATCAGAAATATGTGCTCCTATACATTGATGAATCTTCTTTTGTAGGTTGCACAAAGTAATTTGAGAGACTTACTTTTGCAATGTTGTGTGGATGATGTTGTTGATATTCGGCAAAGTGCCCTTGCACTTCTTGGGGACCTTGCAAGAGTGAGTTGAAAAATTTCCTGTTTGGAACTTTGAAAAAGTTCATGCCTTTAGTTTCTATGGCTTAACAATTCTTTGTGATGCTATATGGACAGGTTTCTCCTGCGAATTTGCATCCACGTCTGTCTGAATTCCTTAATGTTGCAGCCAAACAACTGGTATGTGGGGTTTTCTGCAGAATTTAAATTCAGATTTTGACATGGGATAATGGCTCCTGACCGACATTTAAGCACCAAATGGTGTTTAAATGATATTTTACCATTAAAGGTAGATATTTAATCTCGCACCATAGAAGATTGATTATCATTATGCCATGTGGTGAACACTTGTGATCAATCTAAATTTTCCAAGTGACAATCTATCATCGTAACATGTCTCAGCCCAAAGAAACATGCCTGTGGATGAATGAACATTAATATCGGCCATTAAAACTGAAAATAACGATTGATATTAAAGTCCACATATCGGATGGTTTAAATTTTCCCTAAACACAATTTTTGGGCCTGTTGCATGTCAATCTATGATCTATCACTTTTACGATACAGATCACCCACATGTTAAACCATTGATAGTGTAAGATCATTTGAACACCATTTTGGTGTTTAAATGACGGTCAGGAGAGTTGGGCCCTTTAACATAAGACTGATCCTATATCCAACATTTTCCTGTACAGCATGTTCCGGAGATAAAAGAAAATGTTTCGGTGGCAAATAATGCTTGTTGGGCAATTGGAGAATTGGCAGTGAAGGTCAGTGAGCCTTGTGATACCATTTTCTAACTTGCAATCCAACTGTTCTTAACCACCACAAGAAAAGAACAGAGGAAAAAAAATTCCAACTTTCTTTTGAAATTGCTGCAACAATACTATCTTGATTTGCATATTCGTTTTATTTATTTTTCTACTCAAGTATCAACTGGATTTTAGTTTGCTAATCTGAATGGACATGATTCAAACATTTAAAACTCTCCAGCGGTATGCTTAAATCGTAAACAAATAAGCTGGTATAATTTGGATTATTACGATGATGAAGGTATGTGAATATATGACAATGTAAATGTATGTATAGATCCTCCGCCCGACTTTCTACATCAGGGGGAGATAGGGAAAGTTGTGTACTTGCCAAGTTGATTTATGATTTTAAGTAGGCGTTTCATGCGTAGTTTCATCGTTTTAGTGGAGTTATTCTCAATTTGGGATTTAGAGATGCCACTGAGAGCACACTATATTTATTCACCATAGTCTAGTGGGCCACACCATATTGTTTATTTATGTTCATATTTTTCTCATTGCGGATGGCCATTCTTTCATCTCCTATATGACGAACGAGCTTGGTCGCAGCTTTGAGGTTAATGACAGGGAATTGACGTATGATTTTGGGATTGGAGATTGCTTGTTTGAGAACATGCATCTTTTTCTTAAAGGAAGTATGTTTTAGACCATCTCAGTGATATGGTATATGCTTAGTTGCGAGCCTGCCCCATCTCTTCTCAATCCCAAGCATTCTCTCCATGAAAAGGAGGGGGGAGTTATTAGCCGATCGTCATGAGTACCAATGTCTTGTAATTCGTCTAATCTATCTTATTCTTACTCGGTTGGATATCCCGTTTGTTGTCAGCTTGGTAGCCAATTTATACATTTCCCACATACTCCCCATCTTGCTGCCATTCATTGTATTGCGAGATACATCAAATTTAGCGTAAGTCGTGGACTTGTTTATCACTCACATGGTCTCCTCCATATTTCAAGTATATTAGTGCCCGATTAGTTGGTGCTATTATTGATTGTCATTCTATATCAGGGGATTGTGTGTTCCTTTGGAGCACTCTAGTTGCATAGAAGAGCAAGCAACATGTGGTTTCTCGCTCTAGTCCCAAGGTAAAGTATTTAGCTATTGGGCATGGAGCGTGTGAGTTCATCACTTCATTCTCTTACTTCGAGCTGGGAATTCCTGTCAGTGGTCCTTTGTCCCTTTATCATGATAATGAAATGGTAGAAAAAACGCATATGATTCTATCTTACATGAGAGGATAGACTATATTGGAGTGGATGTCACTTTTCCAAAGAAAAAGTTCGGGATTGTACTTCGCACCTTGATGGTTTCTCAACAATTAGCCGATGTGCTTACCAAGCCAGTTGCACCTATGATTCTCCAGGATGTTTTTATCAAGTTGGGCATGCATGACATTCATACTCCAGCTCGAAGGAGAGTGTTGGTGTATGTTGTATATTAGATATGGTGTAACATATAATAGTAGATGTGTTATGTATATTTTTCATTGTTAATATATAAAAGCTGTTGGGGAGCATTTACTCACTATGCTATTCAACCCTAATTTCTTCTCTCTCATGATGAGAGCATCATGAATCAAATAGGAGAGGATAATGTTAAAGAAAATATTGAAGTATTGGCAAGTGACAATGATCTTAAGGTAGTTGAGGAAATTGGGATCATTTTGGAAAGGTAAATACTAAAAAAGAGTTCAAAAGGAGCTTCCCCCTTTCACTCAAGTCATGAATCAAATATCAACCCCGGAGGCTGGTGAAGTCGTTGATGAACTCCTCATGTTTTAGATTTGAATCTTCCAATTACCCTTCGCAAAGGAACAAGACTACCAGTAAGTTTTTATCCTACCAAAACTGTTCAGCATCTCACATGTCATTTGTGTCTTCATTAGATTCTACTACCATTCCTATGAGTGTTTTAGAGGCTCTTTCGTAGTCTCAGTAAAAGGAATTCATGATGCTAGAAATGGAGGCCCTTAACATAACCAAACTTGGGATATTGTTTAGCTGCCTGCAAGAAAAAAGGCAGTTGGATGCAAGTGGATTTACATTGTGAAGGATAGATTTGTTGGTTATGTAGAAAGATATAAGCCATGATTAGTTGCAAGAGGGTTTACATAGACACATGGGGTTGTCTATCAAGATACCTTTGCTCTAGTTTCCAAGGCTATTACTATTTGGGTTCTCTTGCCCTTGCTGCATACAAAGATTGGCCCATATTCCAGCTTGATGTATATATGTTCTTCTCTCCTGGTTTCTCCTGTCAGGGGGAAGAGAAAGTTTGTAGATTGAAGAAGTCCATCTATGAGTTAAACCAATCTCCGAGAACATGGTTGTGGAAGTTTAGCAAGGCGGCTATTGAGTTTGGGTATAAAAGAAGCCACTATGACCATAGCATATTCGTGAAGAAGGCACTCTCACAACTCTGGTTACTTATGTTGATGATATCACTGTCACTAAGGATGACACTGAGAAAATGCTACTGTTGAAATGCTACTTAGTAAAGTATTTGATTTGAAAGACTTGAGTCCTCTTAAATACTTATTGGGAATTGAAGTGGCCACATCTAATATGGGGATTTCACTGTCACAGAGAAAGTACACTCCCGATGTGTTAAAGGAAACTGGTATGTTGGGATGTAAGCCAACAATTACTCTTATTGAGCAAAATCACAGGCTTAGTGGAGTGAAAGGAGATCTTCTAAAGGATGTGTGTGTGTGTGTGTGTGTATATATATATATATATATATATATATATATATATATATATATATATATATATATATATATATATATATACTTGAATACGACTCGTCTTGACATTGCGGATCAGTGAGTGTAGTAAGTCGGAATGATTTTCCAAGGACCACACATTTGAATGTTGTGTATATGATTATGAGGTATTTGAAAGGGAGTCTAGTTAGGGGCCTCCTCCATAGTAATCATGGGCATCTGTCAGGGTGTTTATGATGCCGACTAGGCCGTTTCCTTGAATGACAGGATATCCACTGCTTGCTGTTGTACATTTCTAGGTGGAACTATAGTGGCATGGAAGAGCAAAAAAGCAGCATGTTGTCTCCAACTCAAGCGCAGAAGGAGAGTTTAGAGCTATATCCCTAGGTGCTCGTGAGGGGATGTGGCTTAGATTTATCGTGGCAAATCTTTTAGTGGATGTCAAATTACCTATGACCTTGTATGTGGACAATGAAGCAGCACTCCACATAGCGGAAAATCTAGTGTATCATGAATGGACGAAGCACACTGAAGTTAACTGCTACTTCATCCGCGAGAAAGTTGAGTTACCAGAGTTTTGCACTCCTCAAGTGAGGTCGGAGGATCAGCTATTGACATGTAGACAAATGTTGTTGGGGGCTAACAATTGTATGACATCACCTCCAAGTTAGGCATGGTAGATATCTATGCACCGACTTGAAGAGAAGTGCTGGCTTGTCCGTATGTTATATCATTAAGTTGTTGTCTATGTTAATGTTTTAATCCCTTTATGCAAGTGTGGTGTGTGTTAGTAGAAGTGGGTATGCCAAATAACACTTTTAAGTGAGGTAAATGTAAATGATGAATGTGAATGAGGATCATCTAACTCATAACCCTAGTTTCTCTCTCTCTCTCTCTCTCTTCTTCTTCTCTAACATGTCATCATTTTTACTATTATTTGGCTGAGACATGCCAATGTTTGGCTGCTAGTTGGAATACTTGAATTGACCAAAGATGTGCACCATATGGTGTATAAGTGAACTGTCATGGCTCTAAACTGGGTAAATGAGGTCAGCAGGGTCAGTCTCTTTACTTTTATTAAGTAAATCGTTCAAAATAAATACTAGAAATAGATTTGATCGCTAGATGGAGAAGTCCCACCAGTCCATTAGATAACTGAATGTAACACATCTATATTTCACTTAATTGACAAATATTCGATGATAATATTATCCCTAAACCATGAGGAGAAAAAATGAAAATTAAGTGTGATGGCGAGATAAGTATTAAACATGTGATACTCTCCAATACCTATCCCCTATGTGCGATTCCAGTTTTGATATCTCCAGGCTCTCATGATCAAACCTCCTCTGCTTCTATTGCCAACTACAGCTATTATGGCTGTGTTTGGCATAGCTTTTTTTCAGATCCTTGCTAGAGCCAGATATACTTGCGTTAGTAGGCCCCCCTTCTTCTTGCTAACTTCTTGCAAAGCAGGATTACTTGCTCTAGCACCTGCCAGAGCATATAAAATCTGCTTTGGCAAGAAGTAAGCAGCATGGTTTTAAAACACGGAAACTCGACTCGACTTGGAAATCATCTGAGTAGAGTTAACGCGGAAAATCGGT
This sequence comes from Chloranthus sessilifolius, assembly GCA_021018995.1. Lineage (NCBI taxonomy): Eukaryota > Viridiplantae > Streptophyta > Magnoliopsida > Chloranthales > Chloranthaceae > Chloranthus > Chloranthus sessilifolius. The sequence continues at coordinate 110,410,237 of CM037597.1, read as the reverse complement.
CTGACTCTACTCGCTTCGACTCAGGTTATTATATATATATATATATATATATATATATATATATATATATTTAATAGATGAAAATTCATTATTGTTCATATCCCATCCATTTAATAATTAGAAATTCATAAAACACCATCCATTTAAATATTCATTACATTTAAACAAAAGGTTAACTTTACATTATCAAATCTACCACATTCTAAACTCTAAAGATCAACCACATCCTAAATTTTAATATTAACTTATTAAGTTCACTCTTCATCTCCCATTTCCTAATTTTCTTCTTTTTCGCATCCATGTCGTCCAACCATGCCTCAGTATCTTCCAAGTCCTCATTTTCATGGATCCACTCATCAATCTCATTGTCAAGATTGACAGGATCATAATTTGAGTCATGTCTCTTCAATGTTTTTTCTCGAACCTCAAATTATAATGAATGTAAACTAAATCATTCAACTTCTGTTGCTTTTGGCGGTTCCTTGTTTTTGTATAAATCTGGTTGAAAGTACCCAAATTTCTTTCACAACCAGATGATGAACACCCCTAACTCAAGATGCAAACCGCAATACGTTGGAGGTCCGGAGTACAACCACCATAAGATTGCCACCAAGCAACTGCAATTATATTTAAAGAATTGTTATATAATTATATATGTAAAAAATTCGACTTAAGAAATAATATAACTAACCAAATTAAATCAGAAATAATACTTACCAGGAGATAATCTAGTCCTACCGATAATGGCTTTTTCCGTTCCAAATGTATGCATCGCGTCATTGTAATAGGTTATCTAAAAAAAATATAAACTTTAATATCACACATCACATGATCAATGGTGAAAAATATGAAGTTTACTTATGTAATATATTAATCTAATATACTTGCTCTGTCGCAGAGAGTCCAACATCAAGATTCCGTTCAAGTAAATCAATTGCTTCTTGCAAGTCAAGCCAGATCTCGAGATGTTTTGAAACATCAGACCGGAAATGAATTCGTGGATTGAGAAAATAACCAGCAACATGTAAAGGAGAGTGGAGAATTGAATCCCATCTATCATCAATAGCCTTCCAATATTTCTCATATTGTACCTCATTGTGGTTGTGGGCTTCGGCAATTTGCATTTTGGCCTTATCCATTCGATCATATATCTCACTCATCACCGGTTCTTTACCATCCACATACTTTAAGAGACTAATAAGAGGAGAAATCGGCTTATGAATCTCATCCAACTTTCTCCATAGGCTGACATCAGTTATTATACTCTCAACCTCCTTCCCCTCATTCAACTGTGCAAATTTAGAGGTGAAACATCTTAGGGCTGCCCTCTGGGAATACAAAAAAATAAAAATAAAAGCTTTTAGACAGTGCAATATTATATTAACTTTATTTAAATTTTAATAATAAAAAATTAAAATGCTAACTTTTATTACGTGCTCGATGAGGCTATCAAGAAGGATGAAGTTTGTACCAAAATGAGTGACCCCTGACTTAAGGAGCTATCTTTCAGTTGTATATTTCCTCATCATAGCCAACACTCTTCCTTTGCTGTAAATAAACTTTGTTACCTGCTTACACTTTTCTATAATTTATGATATGCAGTCTATTTTCCCAATTGCCTCAAGGATGAGATCAAGGCTATGAGCCGCACACGAACTCTAATACAAATGTTTTCTCTTTGCCACTAGTAACTTTCCAGCAGCAACATAGTTTGCCGAATTATCTGTTTATCACTTGAATAATGTTTTCTTCCCCAACTTGTACAATATTATCTAGTAAATTATACAAATTCATTGCATTTTGTTCAATTTTGGATGCATCAACCGATCTAATAAACATTGTACCACGCGGACAGGACACCAAAAAATTAATTAATTTTCGTCCCTTCTGATCTTTCCACCCATCTGACATAATCGAACAACCACTCTCACTCCATGATGTTTTGAACTCATTTAGGTAAAATTTGACCACTTCAACTTTCGACTGTAAAAGAGGCCTAGATAACTCATACGGTGTTGGAGCCTTGAAACCTTGACCATACAAGGCTATCGCCTCGCACACCTTCGGAAAGTAAATGGAGTCAGCTGCATGGAATGGAATGGCAACATGATAAAACCAACGAGCTATCGTCTCACATACACGCTTTCTGGATGCCTTATCCATACATGTCATCACCTTCTTTTGTGACATGTTCAACATCTTTACCTTTCTTTGATCTAGTTGAAATACTCTCCATCATCGACTTCAGTGTCAGTTCTACTTCCAAAACTCCCCAAGTCACTGATATAATCTTTCTCTTCTTGCTTTCTTCCTTGTTTTTCATCAAAAGCTCTTTCATTGAAGCAGATATACGATCTGAAACTTTCCAACATGTCTTGGCATCTCCCCCCCCCCCCTCACAACCACATTTTGGTAGAACAATAATAACACCTCAATTTTTTTTGTTCGTGGTAACTGCAGTACCATGTGACCATCCCGGGTCGGATAAATGAGAGGTGTCGATCTCTAATGGTAGAGAAGGATTAAATGCTTCATTAGCAGTACCAAAATTTTGTTTCATCTCTATGAGACTGATTGAACAAGTGATTAATTTGTATACAAAGGGGAAACGTTTACAGATATTTGGCACTAATATATGGCAAATTGGCAACAGTGAACAGAAATTGTGCACTAATATCTAGCATTAAGTGACAATGATATTATTAATAATAATAATAATTATATGAATATAAAGTGGGAAAAAAAACAGATTTTAGGGCACCTGTGGCTTATAAAGTGAAAAAAAATCCAGATTTTAGGGCATCTGTGGCTTATAAAGTGATTAAAAAAAAATCAGATTTTAGGGCATCTGTGACATAAAGTGGGAACAAAAGATTTTAGGGCACTTGTGGCATATAAAGTGGGAACAAAAGACAGATTTTAGGGCATTTGTGGCTTATAAAGTGAAAAAAAAATAGATTTTAGGGCATGATTCAAATCTGTGGCGCAATCGTAAAAAAAAAATCAGATTTTAGAGCTTATGAAGTGAAAAACAAAAACAGACATTCAAGGCACGAGAGGGCGATTGAGGGCTGCGATGAGAGAGGCTTCTTCTTCTCTCGTTGAGTTTCTAACAAGGATCAAGCCCTTAAATATATAAAGGGGCAAAAAGACAAGTTTGCCCTTAAACTTCAATTAAAACCCCCTCCAGCCCAAATTTTTTGAAATTGAAGTTGACTCGCCGAGCCGACAAACTCGGCCGAGTTTTCAAGTCAACTCGCCAAGTCGACCGAATTGAAGCCCTAATCGAGCCTATAGACGAGTCAACTCGAAATTGGGTCGAGACGAGTCGACTCGCCCGAGTTTCAAGCCGACTCGTCGAGTTTTAAAACCATGGTAAGCAGAGAGCAAGGGAGAACTGCTGGAGCAGGTAAATCCTGCTCTGCAGGGAGTTAGCAAGGAATAGAGGGACAATAGGGGAACCTGCTAAAGCAGGTAGCTGAGATTTAGCAAAGAGAAATGGAACCTACTAAAGCAGGTAAACCCTGCCTTGGTAGGGAGCTAGCAGAGAGCTATGCCAAACACAACCTATGACTCTGCTAAAGATTATAACTCCAATGGTATGTGGTCTATAATTTTGTCATTCCCATCTAGATATTTCAGGACTACGTTTCAGGATCCTCATGTGGGGAATTGTCTCATGTTAACTTGTAAAGAGATGGGGGCCAGTCAAGAATCAAAATACCTGCAAGTGCAAGCACATCATTATAGGAAGTAGGAACTTTTGTGGGCATGTATTTTTCTATAATCAAAGCCCAAGCTGCAATATTATTCCGATTGTACTTTTACTGATTCACAACCAACCCATCATTAACTGTGCAGCAAAAATACTGCACAATTGTTATAGTGCTCCTACTTGGGAACTGCGTAAGCTTAGTAAATTCCTAATCTTGGCATGTAACGAATTTTAAGAATTCATCTGGAAACGAGATGTTTGATGAAATGCCTCATTATATTGGGACATAGAGGTCAAGGATCAAAATTTCGGCCGAAATGACCGAAATTTCAGTCCAAAATTTCGATTTCGGTCCCCACCGAAATGATAACCCAAAATTTCGGTTATTTCGGCCAGATAAGAAGATTTCGGGCGAAATTTTGTCCTCGCCGAAACCGAAACGAAATCCGGAATTTTGATCCTTGATAGAGGTGATGGCATGGGTAGAGAATGTTGAAGTTTAGTCCCACATCTGGTATTCATAGCCTTCTCTCTCCTATTATAAGATTCTGTGCCCTCCACTCACTGCCAATTGGTTTCGAGATGGATACCTGAATTTATTATGGTATTAGAGCTGGCCTTTCTCTACTCCACGCCACCGAGTTCAATTGTCCACGTGATTTGGCTCAGTCCGGCCAACACGTGCGAGGGGGTGTTGAAGTTTAGTACCACATCAGGTATTCATAGCCTTCACTCTCCTCTTATAAGATCCTGGCCCCTCCACTCACTGCCAATTGGTCTTGAGATGGATACCCAAATTTATCAGGGAATATATTTGGACAAAACAACCCTATATCGGAAAAATGCCTCGGTTTTTGTAGAGGCCGAGATGAGTTCCAACATCAACATTACAACCATGCTAAACAATAAATTATTTCTTACATAGTATCTTCTTTCAATTTCTGATATAAGCATGAAAATTATGATGCAACGAAATGGTTTCCCAATATCTATCGACATGAATAGGATTCAGCTTATGTCATGCGCTACATGTCGACCATATTCATCGACAGAATTGTTTTCCAGCTGATAAGGTTTTCAAAAATAATGGCTGGATAAAAAGGACAAATTACCGGTATAGGATAAATGATCATAAATTACATATGGCAATGGTCAGGCATGACCCTAAATTATAGTAATACATGTAGTGATGTAGTCGGAGTTCGGAAATAAAATGGGAAGGGAAAATTCGGAATTTTTTTTTGACAAAGTTGGCCAAAAGTTCTATTGAGAGAAATTTGGGAAAAATAAAGATAATAAAATATATTAATTATTACAAAATATATATATTTCGTATATTAAACATTTATTATTACTTTTTAATATATTTTTTGAGCAAATTAACACAGTAGTGAATATTGACATATAACATAACTCTGTAGGCAATTGTACATGTTAAACAGTCTAACCATTGACAAATCAACAACCATAGGTCCAAAACATCATTCATGAATCATGAATTATATGTCCTTTTTTGGTACAGTTATACAATTATTAATAATATTTTTCTTAACATTCCTTAATCTGTGTTTTATGCGTGAAATTCATGTCTTAAAAAATGCATTTCTAGGACGTTTACTCGCACTCTAATCGATCAGTTATTATGTTGCATTTCAGACATTCTTTTTATGACTGTGGACTTTTTGGTTTCTACATTTTTTTTCCTTCATATTCTCACAGTAGGTTTCCATTAGTTTTTAGGGATTGACATTATGTTTCAAATGTTCTGTGTCAACAATTATGAACTTTATACTCTGGTTTTTGTGTACATTATGTATTATTTCATTGCAGCATAGTATTTCTTTGGGTTTAGTGAAAAAAAAACATATTATTTATTTAAGTTCATGGATAAAGCATATTTATGCCTTTCTGATTATTGTCTTGGCCGTCTAAAATAATCTACTCCTAGTTACCATGTAGGTGTGACTATATGAAGGTGGCTCTGCTTCTCGAATTTATTCTTTTGTAATCAAGATTGGATGCATGCTTGAAGGAACTTTGCTTTGTCACTTGATATATTGGCCATGGTTGACTGATTTTTTAGCTTCTGTATACAGTTTCGCCAAGAAGTTTCTCCAATTGTGTTGCCTGTTATCTCATGCCTAGTTCCAGTCCTTCGAAATGCCGAGGTGATTTGATTTCTTATTTGCTGCAATCAGTTCATAGTTCTTTTCTTAATGTTTATTTACTATCTTAATTTTTTTCCCCGATGCTGAACAGGGTCTCAACAAGTCACTCTTAGAAAATAGTGCCATCACTCTCGGGAGGCTTGGTTGGGTCTGCCCAGATCTTGTATCGCCACACATGGAACATTTCATGCAATCTTGGTGTAATTCTTTATGCATGTACGATAAGTTTTTATGTTCCATTCCTTATGAGAAAAATAATTTGATTTGACAATTTTAGATGCAAATAGTCAAATTTGATATTTAGTTTATGCAACACCATCTTTGGTTTCGTAGTCAGGAGTATAATAATTTAATTTGTACTCTTTAACCCCAGCTTTGAATCCAACAGTTGCTTTAATCTCTGTTTGTGGTGTTATGACTCCCTCCCTACCACTCATGAATTAAGAATTCTATGATCTACTCGACATGGATTTCGCATGAATGAAATTTTTCACGGAAATCTTCCCAAAATTTAACCTTTCTTATACATCAATTGTCTTCATCAGTACTTATTTTATGAGTACCATAGATAATTTAGTTATCATAGAATAGTGTAAATGACTCACATTTTTAGAATTGGAGAAGGATACATGATAAGTGTCAAATATGTTCCCCCCATTATGCTAGTAACACACAATCCCTCTACCTATTTATAATGTGTAATCATATGCTGTAGGCATGCTCTAAAACTTTACAACTAGACTTGACTTGGAAGTCAGATTGGTTAACTTAAAAGACTCAACTCGTTGCACCTTGGTAGTTTAGTAAATATTAAAATAGGAAAATAAAAACCTAAAGCTAAACGCTAAAATAGCGTAATTCACTGCCGATCTCAGGTAGAAAAATAATATCCTAAACCTAAACAGTTATCGAGTTGAAAAAATTATCGGGTGTCATGGTTCAAAAATATTTATCCTTAGAGAACCTTTAAATGAGGTCACCGAATCTTTGAGGGCACCCATACTGAAAACCCATTTAATGCTTTTAATCAGACGATGGAAATCGTTTTTCGTCTCAATCTTTCACATAATGGATCTCGAGATCATGGGCGTACCATCATCGGACGATCAGATTTTGATTTCATGTAGCACAAATCCCAAAAAAGAGATAAAAACATCACGTGGCACTCGTCACGCTCAAACCTGTTTTTAAGGGCACTCATCACACCATTGAAAGGTGTATGTCTAATGAAATAAAGAAGAGATTACATCTAAGAGTCAACACCTGAGTAATTTTTTTCATCCATATTATTTGTGGATAACATATATAAAAAGGAACACGACCTGGTCTCACATCTTCAAGTTTCTATGCATACATAAAATAGTACAATGTAATAGCTAATTAATTGTAGTCTTTACTATTATAGTGAGAGAAGGTGGAATATCACCCAAGTATTTTATTTTTTCAAATTGACAAAATTGGCAATGGTTTCATTATTAAAATAAGAATAACATTCCAAAAAGGAGGGCATCAAAGCCTTTTACCAAAAAGGGCATTAAAATCTCTCTTAAATTTATTTTATTAATAGATGGGAAGAACGCCTCTGTTTTTGAAAATATATCTCCACTTCCCCCCCCCCCCCCTCTCTCTCTCTCTCTCTCTCTCTCTCGTCAAAACCATCTCTCTCCCTCGCCTTGCACCAAAAAGGGCATTAAAGTCGTTTTATTAATAGATTAGAAGAACAAAACCCTCTATTTTTGGAAACATGCCTCTCCACTTCTCTCTCTCTTGTCAAAACCATCTCTCTCCCTCTCTCCCTGTGTCATTCAAACTGGTGGTGGAAAACCATCTCTCTACTCTTAATCTTCTACTTGTTCTTCTCCTTCTTAAGTTTCTTCTACTTTGTTTTTGTGCTTATTTTATTTTTCGATTGATCTTTAGATTGTATTGGTCCTCCTTTCCAATTGTTGTTTATTGATGGAAAAAGTTTGTGCACATGAACCACATCGGTGAAAAAGCACAAGTGCCAATAGCGATGAAGAAGGAAGCATGAACAGTCAGATTGACATGTCCATTTTCCAATCACATGCATTGCATCTGTATTCTACTACAATATCATAGTAATCATTTTTTTAATAATCTATAACAAGAAAACTCTCAATCTTTTAAGTATAGTTCTCTCTCTCAAGCACTCAAACCCTAGGACCTAATCAATCCGCCCTAGGCTCGACCTGATTGCTAAGTGGCTCGACTCTGGGACTCTCCTCGAACCGACTCTACCCAACTCATTAACACCACTCAAATTCCTAATTAATTTGTGATTTGTGTCCCACAGCCTTGCAGAACCAATCCCATCCCCAATTTCTGAACAGTAATGTTGAAGTATGACATAGTGGACATTAATTTCGATATATGATAGTAATTATTGGTGGATGTTGATACATATCAGTGACATGCATCAATCTGGCTGGAAACTGATACCATCCTCATAGTAGTATCAGTGTCGAGGCCAGTCGGTGATGAAACATGGCTGATTGGCCAAGAAAGGTGGCCGATTGGCCAGGAAACTTGGCCGGTCGACTAAGAAAGGTGGCCGATCCGCCAGGAAAGGTGGATGATTGGCTTTTCTTAATATTTTGTTTATTTGTTTAGAATTTCTGGGAGAAATAACCTGTATCCGTTACTCGGGTACCGATACCTGGGACTCATATCGAGGTTGATACCTTGGTGCTATACCTCTCTACAATGTATCTGCTGACCTGTTTCTAGCATTGGCGAGTTCAGTAGTTCTGAAACCTCAGGGGTTTCAACATTCTTATTACAGCATTAGGTGAGTAAAATATTTTTATGCACAAAATATCTTCACCTGCTACTCTGTACACTATAATTTCAGTGCATAAGATACACCAGTTATTATCAATATATGGACCAAGGTTCAATGGCTTATTAGGGGTATTGGCCGGTACGTACATGAACCCAAAATACTTATAAAATCAACTCTTGACTTCTGTAGATTGGAGTGTCTCAACTAATTTGTCCTTCTAATTGAAGTGGTTTCTAGGTCTGCAATAATGAAACTAAAGTACATTAGACTCGGAATGGCAAATTATACTTATATCCTTGATGGATTAGCAGTCCCATGGGGTAAAGGTATTTGCTGAAGAAAACCAATATAATATTCCTTCACTCTGGAACTGACGATAACTGTAGAGGGAGTTGGCAATCCAAATATTATCTAAGAACTTGGGCAAGCCGAGATTATTTTTGCATGGGATCGATCATAAATTCACATATTCATGCGAATAGTAAAAAAATTGTGTTGCATATAATGCTTTTTGGATCTGGACATAAGTTCTTTGTTGTTCTGCTTTTTTAAACATTTCCATGAGCAGTGTTTCAGTAGCAATTAAATTATGCAGGATCCGTGATGACATTGAGAAAGAGGATGCCTTTCGAGGTCTTTGTGCAATGGTATACACATGCTTTTCTTCTTTCATTAGCACAGAAGATTGCTAGTTGCTAATGCCTTAACACATTCTCTGCAATTTTTGCAGGTGAGAGCAAATCCATCGGGTGGTCTGAGCTCCCTTGTTCACATGTGCAAAGCCATTGCAAGTTGGCATGTGAGAACACATCTTGAACCTCAAGAAACTAGAACACAAATCCGTTATATTATATATAACTTGCATATATACAGCAGTTACAAATGAATATACACTGCCCTATCCATTATTAGATGCTGAGATTTATTGTTCCAGTCATGGTATCAAAACTCGGCCGATACAGATACATATTGGTTTCTAGCGAAACCGATACAGTATCGGGTTCGCACCTGGTTTCGGTATCGAGTGATACAGGCCCGTATTGCTTGATACGGATCGGGATTTGGCCGTTACCCCCTTGATTTGGTTTTTTTTTAATAAAGTTGTTTCACCTTTTTTTTTAAATAAAATTTCCGTTGCAGCCGATACATATCGGTCCTCCATGGACCGATACCTGATACCGATCCCAGGTTAGATACCTTGGTTCCATTCCATCCTAAACTTCCAGTGATGACACAAAGTTTCCACATCCAACAGAGTCTGATCATGAATTGGATGGTATTTGATTCAGTTGCCTGTAGCTTAAGTTCAAGTAATTTTGAACAAACCCTCTTGCATTCAGAGGAAACATATATAGCACCTTTTTTGGCTGATGTCTATTCATTGATTAGGAAATAAGGAGTGAGGATCTACATAATGAAGTTTGCCAGGTTTTGAATGGATATAAACAGGTGCATCTCTCTCTCATATAGTATCTCTATCCATGTTATTCTGCTCTCTGGAAACTTTTAAATCTTGCTAGTTTATAGCATCGACTATAAACTAGCGGGATGATAGCATTCTTTGGAGCTCTCTATTTGCTAGCGGGTAGTTTTTATCTTCTTGTGTTTTCTTGTGGAATGGATTTCTTTGTTTCCAATCGAAAAAAAATGTTTATAGCATTGACGTCAAAATAACAAAATTATATAATGGAACAGATGCTTGGGAATGGAGCATGGGAACAATGCATGTCTTCTTTGGAGCCCTATGTGAAGGAGAAGCTGTCGAAGTATCAAGTGTAATGATTTTGGAACAAGCTGTTGGCATTTGCAGGGTTCATGTGAGCATCTCCAGTTGGCCTGCTTCATTCAGAGTTGTAAATTTGCGGTGTGGAGCGTAAGTAGTCTTGGGTGTACTTCCAATTGTGCATCTTGAGTAGTCAAGCCATGGTTTCTTTAATTGATAGCTGACATGTGATTTGTGGAGTTCTGAGCACACTTAAAATTGGGTCCCGATTTTAGCATGAAGCGAATTTTCCCCTTCTGCAACACTGCCAAAAGACTGCTATGAATGAAATATTATTAATGATTTTATGGAACAGAGAAGACTGAATTCAAGCAGTGGTCAATACAGGTCCAGGAGTGCGGCATTTTAAGCATTTCTGAAACAGTGTGAGCCCTTCGGTATATTTTATACAAAAAAGAAAAAGAAGAAATCACCCCCCCTCTTGGTTTTTTCTGTTCTGGTTGTAGTTTTCTCTGTTAAACCAACCTTGTCAGTGGAACCGATTGCCACAGGTTTTGTTACAGGGAATTGTTTAGGGAGGAGAGGTTTGTCTGTTTTTTGTTTATTATTTTAGCTGCCATTAAACTGGCGCTATATTGATTACTGTGAAAGCGGGGTTTTTTTTTTTTAATTAAATTAAGATTTATGCCATGAGCATAGCATGTAAAGTGTTGTATGTGTTTCTGGGGTCACATTTTCATATTCCTGGTGACAAGATTAGGTCTTTTTTAGTTTGAGCTTTTGGTGTTGTAGGCTCGTTTGCCCTGGATTTCTATTATATTGGTGGTGATACCTTGTTTATTGTAACTTTTTATCAGTATGATTTATGAACACCCGTTTCTGTTGGAATAATTCGATCTTTCTCTCCCATTTTTTGTTTTTTAATAAAATAAATGTAAATCAGACATTATTATCAGTATGACTAACAACTGCCTAGTATGAACCCATATTTTATTTACTGGGTTTGCACCATAATCTTGGTTGTGCTGCCCAATTTTCTTTTCAATTATTTCTTTGTTCTTTGTATATAGGTGAGGGCATCTCTTTCTGTGGTTTCTCCATGTCCCTACTGAGTTATAATAGCAAATACTAATGCCTGTTCAATAGTAAGATTGGAAGCCACCACACAAATTCCCACTTCCAAAGGCCATAAATTTAACAATCAGGTGTCTATTTCACCATGAATATGGTATACTTGTCTGGGACATCTAGTTAGCTATTTATTTTTTTGATTAGTTGTTAATCTTGAGATTAGAAGTAGTTGTATAAATAGTATGAATTCTTTTAGAGTACCTTTAAATCCATCAACCAAATCTTTGAGTTCACCCGCGCTGAAACACATCGACTGCATTGAATTAGACGATAGAAATTATTTATCGTTCCGATCTTTCACACGATGGATCTTGAGATCATGGGCATACAATCAGACGGTCATTTTCTTATTTCACGTGGTACACACCCAAAAAAGGACTTTAAAATCAATTTTGAGCTTTCCATGTAATGTTAATGATCCCTTTTTTGAGATGTGTGCCACCTTAAATAAAATACTGACCATCTGATGGTACACCTATGATCTCAAGATCCATTGTGCGAAAGATTGGGACGATAAACAATCTCCATCATCTGATTCAATGCAGTCAATGTGTTTCACTGTGGGTGAACTCAAAGATTAAGTGGGTGGATTTAAAGGTACTCGTTCTTTTATCAGCAGCATCATGTATTTGGGGAAGGTAGTTTTAATTGATTATGCTAATTATTACACACGGAGGAAGCGGGAGAAGACCAATGAAGCCTTGGAGGGAGGATATGAGCAGTGACACAGAATTAGGCAAAAAGATTGCGGAGTTATGGAAAGCTTAGCATTGATAGAAAAGAGTTGAGAAATAGGACTTCCAGAGCTGATCCCAAATAGATGGGAAGAGACTATGATGAGTTTCCGGGTTATAGGTGTTTCCATATTTCTTTTTAGATTCCTAATTTTAGGCTAGTGTCACTACCACACCCCCATTTATGTTAGAGCCACCTCACTTAAACAAAGAAAAAAGTCGTTGACTACTTTAAATTAGACAAGGGTGATCGTTTTTCATCCCAATCTTTCACACAAAATCTTGAGATGATAAGCCTACCATCAAACGATTAGATGTTCATTCCACGTTTCACAGATCACAAAGTGAACGTGATCATAGTGTATCATCATATGCGTTCAACATTCAAATTTTGGGATGTGTGCCACGTGAAATCAACATCAGACCGTCTGATGTTAGGCCCATGATTTCAAGATGTATCATGTGGAGAATTAGGACGAAAAATGATCTCCATCGTCTGATTTAAGGTAATCAACTGAATTTTCCTTTGCTTAAGTGAGGTGGCTGTAACATAAAAGTGGTGTGGTCTATTAGGATTAAGAGTTTCAAAATCCGTTTAGTACTCGGAATTTTGGTCTTAAAAGCATGAATTTTGGAGGTTTGGGGTGCTTCATTTTCATATATGAAAACCCTTGCAGGTCAATTACAACTTGATTGACACTTGTATCACTCTTTTTTCTTTCTTTCATGTGTTCTCATTAGTTAGTTATGACATTATTCCATCAATTTGGGGTTGGCGATCATAAGGATTTGATGGAGTTTCTTACCCTTGGTTGTCAACCTAACAGTAACCCTCCGCCTTATCCCATTTATTTTGGGTCAGCCTTGTGAGTTTCACTCAACTCTAAGCTCTTTGCACCCTCTTTCTCATGGCTTTCCCTCAGGTTTTCTCTGGTCATCTTCTACTTTCTTATGCTTGCACTGTCCCAATCCTTTGTAAAGGATTAACATCATGCTTTCGATGAACATGTCTAAACCACCTCAAGCAATATTTCATAATTTTTTTCTTTCATAAGTTGTGAGAGAGAAAAGCATCAAGCCATATTGTTTGCAATCAACGACGCCATCAATACCATCCAATCTTTGTGGGTTGAAATATGATGATTTCTTCCATTGTGCAGTGTTGATCATGACTAACAGTGGCATCAGAGCAGTTTTGACGCTCCTTCGACTATTTCAACTTCTTTTAATATTAGAATTATTATTCTATAATATTTTTAATTTTATTTTAAATAAGTGTTGCCGGATTTTGTCATCATCATGGATGAAATAGTGACGGCCAGTGATTCGGGTGTCAAAAGAAGAAACGGCCAAGCACCGAGGGTTACAAACATACGTTTCTTATAAATAGATAAGTTGCAATTACAGATTCCTCTATGGCAACCAATGGAGCCGGTGTAATAACCCAGATTTTTGAATTTTATTTAATGGTATTAGATGATGTACCACACAGTGCGTGGTGCTAACGCTTCACACCGGAATATACTCACTTTAGAAATAGTCTGATTTTTTTTATATATCAATATTAGACTCATTGCAAAGTACTCGTCGATATGATTCCAACGATATATAATTTATCGATTTTCGATAAGAATATAAAAAGTTATGCCCGTTTGAAGAGGGCGGGTTAAAGGCACAATCAGAATTCGAGAGAATCACCATTTACCGTGCTTACACAAAGAACGGAGCAAAACCTCTTCTCAAGCTTTTCAAGTCGCGTATGAATTCTACTTGCGTAAAAACTACTATTTTATTAAATCTTATACTGAAAGTCTTAATTGTAGTTAACCCATATAGGGAATTAGATATATATTTACTTCTTCTCTCATTGTCTCTTTATTCTCTTCTCGCAAAAGCTCCCGATTGCCATCTTTCATAATTCCTAGTCGGATCTCCATCGATTTTCGATCTTATCAGAGAATCTTACACCATCAAAGTTTCTCATCGCCGCGACCAATTTATCGTAAGAAAGGAATTCTCGCGAAAAAACTCGGGCATATCGTCTCTCGAATCCGATCTCCATCAACCCAAATCATCGTAGGATTCGAAACACGCTTCAACAGGTGGGTGCCTCTAAATCCATCTTAAATTATTTAGTTATTTCTTAAAAATAAAACCCTAATTTTTCCTTAAATTTTGATAAATTTCGGGTCTTAAAAATATAGAAATTAGGCCCAAAATTGATAGGATCGATTTTCCCAGATTTTCGTGAAATTCGGCCAAACCCTTCAACAGACACAGCCTCAGTATTTTGGCCATAACTTTTTACCCCGAACTCGGATTGACGTGATTCTTACGGCATTGGAAAGAAGACAACGAGATCTACAACTTTGTCTGAAATAATAATTTCACGAATTTAATATTTTTAAGGTCAAAATTGAGCTGCAAGTCGGGATACGTTTTAGATGATCCAAGGTTATACGGGTTTGACATTATTTTTTAACTCTTTGACTACTTTAAGCTAAACTTATCTCTAGACTTATAAATCGCTAAGATTAAATAAAATACATTAAATAGCTTGCATCGAATAACAATCTATAAGTTTAAGGGGTCAAATATGAACGTTTTTCAATACTTACCATTCTATTACCTCCTCTAAGCCTCATACAATTCTTGAATTGACACATGCGCTCCTTTAGAATTTTAAAATAGGTTGGATCGCTATACCAGTCAATCACCAAATTTCATGAATATAATTAACCTTAATGAAGTATAGTTTCAACACTATTGTAAAATAAATATAGTTAAATATTTCTTATTTTCTGTTTTACTTTAATATTTCGTATGTTATGCTCTTTATTAATTTTCTTCAAAAATATGAAATATTTAAGATTTATGTTATAATTCATTCTTATATATGTTTACCATTATTATATGACATTCATCATATAGAAAATCATTTATAGGGCATACGACATAAGTTAAGAATAAAATATGACACATGACTTAAGCCTTCGTCACGGTGGGGTTTCTTTCACGGTCACGTGGAACTTGGAATGTAGGCATCCATGTACGGATGCAACCCTTCTATGGTAGTATGGGATACCACACGAAGTACATCTAGGTTACTACGGAACCCGTCCCTTGGAAAACGTGGTTTAGTGAAGCCTATCGCACCGTGGCCTATTCTAACTAAGTTTTAAGAAAAAATGAGAAAAGAATATGTTAAGACACATATATATTAAGAAAGTGGGGACTTAAGTCCACGCAAATATAAAATCGGGGCGGGGACCTAAGCCCAGAACCGAATAATGTTATGATATGTTAAGATACGCTGTGAAGACCAGCTAAATATAAATTAAGTTTCTACACGTGCCATACCTTACGAGCCACCGTAAGGGCTTAACGTCTGCAGCCAAGACGGGTCTTAAGGACATTATAGCCTTGTCTCGAACTAAGGGGACATCGTGGTTACTATGCCGGCAACCTCATCTGGCTGGATGGTGGTTATCTACACGTGGACCTCGCATGGTAGGCTCGAGCAGCGATCCTGGCACAGATCGTTTAAATAAGATAAGATGCGAAGTACGTTGTGTACGCATATGGAGTAATTAATAAGACTTACGATATGTTACGTATGCTAAGTTGATGAGACAAATAGGAAAAGAGATAAGAAAATAGAAGCATCATGCACTCTTTATGTTATATTAGTATATTTTTTAGTCTTGATTATGATAGTCTATGAATTATGGATAAGCTATTTCATTTATTTAAGATGTTGGTTATATTTTAAAAATGCACCGCAATTCAAGCGATTGCACACACGCCCACCTGAGTAAGTTATGGTGGATCGATTGTGCAACCCGCTGAGTTTACGCGATTGAGTAAACTCACCCCCCTCCCAAAATCTAACAGTTTCAGGTGAAGATTCTGCTTATCCCGTCCGTGATGATTTGAAAGCTGCTGATCCAGAGATGGCTCATATAAACAAGGATGTCGGCTACCACCTTGATGAGAGCGTAGATCCAGCAGATTTTTACCAGCATTGAGAACCCTTTTACTCTAGTTTTTATTATTTCTTGAGAGACTTGTTTTAGCCTTGATATATGGTGTGAGTTTACATTTGAGACCATTTTACCCTATTTGAAACTGATTTTGATTTGATATCCTAGATGCATGGTTAGGATTAAGTACTTCATTATTATTGTCTATATTTTTCGTTATTAATTTATTAGTAAATTATTTTTAATGCTATCTTAAATGCCTCAATCCATATGCTAAGTCAATTTATAGATTATGTGTATGTCCGCTTATTGCCTTAACCAGCATGCGGTGTCATAATACGAAATTCTAGGCCCTCGATATCGGGTAAGGATTCTGGGTCATGACAGCCGACAACGCCAAAGAAGAATACCTAGAGCCACCGGGCTCTTGAATGCTAAACGAGTTTCATATGAAAATATTTTTATTAATAAAAGATCTGAAAGGAAGCAGCAAGAAAAAATATAAAAGGATTGTAAAGTTACACCAACTTTAAGGAGTAGAGATGAAAGTTCGCAAATCCCTTATTTTTCACTATATGCACTAATCATATAATGTATTCAAATAATCAAATAAAAGGTAACACCCACCTACTAAAGTACATTGAGTTTTTTATCAAATTTGATCACATTTTTCATGGGCCTTTGCATCCTATCTTCATATTGGGTGCCACGTGGCATCCAATGGACTCGTGGGTAGCGCCAAAACGCTACCCTCATAGGTAGCATCCCAAGCCTCTAATGTATTAAACCTTATTAATAATCATAGTGCTAATCATGATATACTGGTGGTTTTCTTTTTTCCTTAAATCAAGGCTTTCCCTATTTTTATTCTATTTTGAAATATTTTTAATTAATTATTGTTGCACATCATCTGGGTTTTGAGCCAATCTCATTGCCTAAACCATTCAATAATAGCATCAGAAAATTGAGCCTGACCCTTCATTTTTTAAAGATGGTATACAGCTATCGACTAGTATACACAAAATACATACCTACATTTAGGAGGCTTTTAACATCGTCTGATCAAAAAAGACTTTAGTGGCCCATCTGCAAGGACATTTTTGAAGATCTGTGACAAATGAAATTAAAAAAATGACCATCTGATAGTTGTGCCGTGATCCCAAGATCTAGTGTGAAAGATCGGAGTGAAAACCAATCTCCATCAGCTGATTCTAAGGAACCAATGGTTTTCAAGTAGTCGTATTCTAAGGAATCAATGGTTTTCAAAGGGTCTACAATGTCGGCGCTTTCAGAAAACGCATAGGTTCGTGGATAGGTACCCGCCTTAGGGTCTATTAGGCTATGCTCCCCGCTTGCTTCAGCTGCTCTCACATGGAGTGCGTTTGATAAGTGTGCCAGGAGCTGACAGAGAGGTGGCGGGCTTTGCAGGCAGTTGGGTTCAGTTGGCTTGTAAAGGAGAAGAGTGAAGGGGCAAATACTTTTTGGGAAAAAAAAATGTAATACCTCAAGGTTCCTAGCTACCTATCAAAAGATCAAAAAAATAAAAGGTTGCAAATGTATAAAACTGACTTTGTGTAGTAGCACAAGTTGTGCAGAGGTAATGCACCTAATACCAACTCTCCATAAATTTGTATCAGGTGTATGCCCTTCCCCTTATACAAATTCATCAAATTACATTTAACTAACCAAATCCACAAAAGTCATACTTTTGCCATTACTTTTTATGCCTTGAACTAGAGATGTTAAGTTATGTCCCAATCTTTCACAGATTAGATCTTAAGATCAAGGCCCATATATCAGACAGTCAGAAGTGAATTATACGTATCACACATTCCCAAAGTCACTGATCATCACGTACCATGGTGCACTATGATCACAGATGTGGGCCAGGAGGAATCAACATCTAACCGTCTGATATGCAGCCGTGATCTCAAGATCTAACCTGCGAAAGATTAGGATGAAAAAAAACGACCTCTATCATTTGATTCAATGTCAGTCAACAGTGTAAACAGTGGAACCATCAGTTGCGAGACAAGAATCTTTGGTTGCAAAACCCGCTACCCATTTATTTATAAAGGAAGTCATTTTCCAAGGGTTTATATAATCAGCTGTTTGTTTGACACTCCTTTCTTATAATCCAAGCTTGAAACTAGTGTTGTTGGCAAAGATCATATTGCATAATATACATTAAAAACCATCGTAAGGACCGTTGTAAAGCAAATACTACGAGCAACGTGAAAAAACCAATCTACTGTGCCAACAGCCAAGAAATACAACTTCAACCAAAAAGTGAATAAAAAAATTCCGTCGTCCTGTCATAATGTATAAATCATAATTACCCATTCCCCTGCCGAAGGGGTCATCCAAACGAACTCACTGTAGCAGGTGCCGGTGCAAGTACTCGAGAACCGGGCCATCACCATAAACCTTAACGAAAACAAAGATCCTTAAGGGCATCATACTTTGCATCAACATCCTGGTAAAGATTGCGCAGAAGCAAAAGGAGACATGCTCGCTGCTGACTCGCTGCAATGAAGCAGGTACGTCTGCCGACTCGAAGACCCGACACCGTTCGGCGATCCAGTACTTGAACTCGGAACATAGGCAGGTGATGCCCATCTCGAATTATTAGGGGAATGCAAATAGGAAAAGCCCGAGTTTGAAGAAGTCAGATGAGCAGTGTGAGATCTGTGAGGCGAGGCGGTTCTTAGATCGAAGAAACTTCTACTTACACTTAGCGACGGCGAATTGCTATCCGACCTAAGAGAGTTAGGCACATATGGAGTACTGGAAATGGAGTGATTTTGAGAAGCTGGAGACCGAGATGAGGTAGGGACTAGTATTTGTATGGCGGAAGATGATGCCAAAGACGATTGGGAAGATAATCCAGCGGAGGAAGCGGATGAAGCCAGAACTGAGGATAGCAACGGAGTGGACTCGGAGGCTGGAGGACTACCTGTGGTAGTCCTTGCATCGCGCTTGCAAACCGGGCAAAACGTTCTCCAACTTGTAAGCCAAGAATCCACACATATTGCATGGAACTCTGTCAAAACATCCAAAAAAATATATGATATTTAAGCAAGAACAGTATGGAAATCAGATGAACAAGAGATGATTGCAGTAATACAATATCAGATGGTCCAAAACAACGGTACATAATACTGATTAATATTTGAGAATATGTAATTCCTTGTTCCGGTTGAGAAATCAATTGTAATTTTTTGGATTGGAAAAATATTTATTTATCTAATTTTTTTTAAATGATCGGTGAAAGATTTTCTATTAAGAGAATAAAAGTTACATCGAAAGAAAATGCTAAGCGAGCAGCTTAGAGCACTCGAAACAAAAATCGAAAAACAAAGAATTATTATTTGAAAAATAATTCTCATAACAGCAACAAGTCCATTTAGCCAAAAAAGGGGGAAACACAGGCTGGTCTTACTACCACACCACTCTATGTTACAGCCACCTCACTTAAGCAAAAGGAAAAATTTGTTGACCGCTTTGAATCGGCTGATGGAGATTTTTTTATGTCCCAATCTTTCACGAAATTGATCTTGAGATCATGGGCCTACCCATCAGATGGTCAGATTTTGATTCTAAGTGGCACACATCCCAAAAAATGAACGTGAAGTCGTGAACCAAGTTTGGTGGTAAATCGTGATTACATACACTTTTTGGGATGTGTAACTTGTGGGATCAACAACTGACGGTCTGATGTAGGCTCATGATCTGAAGATCTATTTTGTGGATGAGTGAGAAGAAAAATGATCGTCATTTTTTCTTGGTTCAAGTGAGTTGGCTGTAAGATAAAGAGGGATTGCTCTCAAAGTGGTAGCTTGGCCATGTTCTCAACTACTCAGATAGCATGTGAGTCCCCCAATTCCCTAGTAAAATGATCCAAACTAGTTCGGGGTATCGATACTGATCAGATCGGATTGATACTGATCAGTATCGGCCGATACCCTATCCGTATTGGGCCAAGATGGACCGGTACCCGATAGCGACATTGACACCTTGGATATGATAAGATACATACTGTGAAGGCAGGGCAGTATCCGAAGCTTCTCTCCAGCATTATAGTCTTCAAGGCATATAGCACATGTTCTTGAAGTACAGTTATCTTCTAAAACTGTCGTAAAAATGAGACTCGGCATTGCCTTCACCAAGCGGCTGCTCATCCCCTGGAACTCCCGCACACGAGAAGCCCGTGACCGTTCTCTTCTAATACGGTGTCTGCGGACAAAGAAACAGGTGGCCAGTACAGCAGACATAGCAAGAAGAGATATGAAGGAGATGGCCATGATCGACCATGCTGAGTTTTCAAAGGTCGGGATAATCCACAGCTCCGTATCGGTGGAGCCAGCGTATTTACTCAGTGTCAGCCCCGAGGCTTTCGAGACAAAAACGGCGTGTATTTTGATACCTTCCGAATTTCCGGCCACTGCATCATTTCCATGTGGTTAATAATAGAAGAACAAATGCATCATGTCTCAATATGGAACCAAAAGGAAGCTAAAAAATAACTAATGCATAGATGTTAATATTGATAGGTCAACTCGTGGACTCAAATTTGATTTACATGACTTGAAAAACGTCGCTCAGAAAGATTTTGCGTCTCTTTCTTGAGATGTATCAAAGAAGACTAAAAATGGGAATCAGATAATTGCAAAAGGAAAAAGAGGCAAACAAAACGAAAAATGTAAATTATATCCAGTTGAATGTTACATAATCTGAATTTTTTCATCATCGCCTCTAATTTGGATCAGCAAAATAATATAAGTTTCATAATATAAAATACAGCTTATGAGTATAGTATTGCATATTATAATAAGAAATAATAGTTATAATAAACGAGAATTAGATTCTTAGACTTATATTATAACAATATAAGCTAACAGTTGTGTGGATAAAGAAATTAGTTCAGAGACTGTGGTTGGCTCCTCTTGGAACGCGAGTACATTAACAAGAAGAGCACCAAGCTGGTGAATACTACGAGGATAAATATAGATTGCATATAAAAAAAATTGAGGTGAAAAGGAAGTAGGTTAGAGACTCGGCGGATGGGTTAAGGTTAAGAGAGAATGAAGAAAATCATTAAGGTTAAGAGAGACTGAAGATTGCGATGGTTAAAATTATTTTGGATAAAGAAACCTTATATGCCCGCACGTGACAAGCTGGGTTAAACAGAAGTATGAAAAAGGATTTTTTTCATTTGATGGATAAAGCTAGTACATAACAGACCTATTGTAGGAAGCAAATCCATTGGTGGAGACTTTACTAGACATTTGGAGAAGATAGGAAGCATGCATATATATATATATATATATATATATTATTTTTATATAGGACAAAGAAATGAGATCCACAGATGACTAGAAAGGTGGCAAATGATTGAAAGGAATAAGATCACAAAAGAAGAAAAAATAACAACATTTAGAAAAAAGTTGATGAACCAAGAAGTGTGAAATCAGGGATGCATCCAAATAATATGTGGGAACAAATAGTGGATTGTGTTAAACGGACTGTTTAAGAGGTGCTTATGGAGTCCAAATGAAGGGGAGATATACATGAGAAACATGATGGAGCAATATGGAGATTGAAAAGATATTTTTCGAAAAGAAGAAATGCTTTATGGGATGGAAAAAAAACAAAGGGAATAACAGATCGTGAAAGACATAATTTGGAAAAAAGGAAAGCTAAGAGAGTCATGGTAAAGTTAAAATATGAAGCAAATAACATTTTGTATACATTTGGGATGAAAGGGTGTGAGAAGAATATAAGTTTTCAAAGACGAGAAAATTAGAGACATTGACTAGGTGACGTGAAACAAAGTGATATAAAGAAAAAAAAGGAAAAATATATATTTTGCAAATGATAAATATATCAAAAAAAGGAACTCACGCGAGAAGGAGAGTCAAATCAAGAGATGATTAACAAAGTATTTGAAGTTGAAGTGATGCGAACTTCAGATCCGCTTGTTTGAATCGTGGTCGGATAAAGAGGAGACGTCAAAAGAGAAAGTAGACCCGCGAATGGGTTTTTAAAAAAAGGCCCGTTTGATCACAAAGAAGAAAATCTAAAATTTATTAGAGTCTTCAACTTCAATCCCGTCACTTTTATGTTTGTACGAAGTTAGATTGATGCGAAATTAGTCATATTTGAAAGCTTATCGAAGTAGCTTTCCAACGAGCCAAAAATTAAGCAATTCCAACAAGTATTGAAGAAGCTATGGTCAGTTTTCGAAAGCTGCACAGAAAGTAACAAATTTCAAGAATCCTAATTGAATTAGGATTAGTCTCTTTTATTATTTTATTTTAAAAAATAAGAGTTGTTTCTTTTATTAGAAATATGATTAGTTTCCTTATTGTTTTAGAAGAATTAGGATATTTCTTTTATTTGAATTAGGAATTAGAGTTATATTAGGATTTCTAATTTTATGCATTGGTTAGCCTATTTAAAGGCTTGTAAACACTTTTATTATAAACTTTTTGGTTAATGAAAATTGCTTATGCAAAATTAAGAGTTATAAACTTTCGTGAGGGTGTGATTCTCTCAAAACGGAGAGCGATTCTTCGATTCCCGCTTGCGATTTGGTGCGAGGCCAACTCTTCTTCCATCTCTATCTTCTTTAAATCTACGATTTACGTAAGTAGCGTAAACCTAATTATTTATTTATCCATTAAATTTCAGATTTAGCCTATTGATCTCATAAAAACCCAAAATCAACATTTTGTTCATCATTAACTTTCTTAGCCTTTTATTTTCATTTGGTATCGAGAGAACCCGCTTGCGAATTCGCTCGACGCCCTAAAACTATCGGAGATCTAGCCATGCATAAGAACCCTAGTCTTCTAGATCCGCGATAGGGAACGCGCACGAAAGTAACGCCATTTTGGGCCGGAATTAAAGCATCTAATTGGATTCCTAAAATTTTTGGTGATAATTTGTTATGAGAAATTGTTATTTATTAATTATTTGAATTAATTTTAATCCTAATCTCAGCCCTAGCATTGCATTTAGTAAGTTCCCGTATCAAATTGGTATCAGAGAATCAGTTTAGTTTTAGGGTTTTAGTGTTCATATAGGTTTTAAGGTTTATTTTGTTATTAATTTAGAATTGCATCATTTCACATTTGTCTAGGGTCTGTCTAGCTCGTGTATGGCTTTTATCTGATTTTTTTTTTCTGGTTTTTTGTCTGATTTTTTCGCCAGCTTTTTTCCCGTCCGATTTTTGTCTGGTTTTTTCATTTGGTTTTCCTCTAGCTTTTGTCTGATTTTTCTTCTAGCTTTTTGACTGAATTTTTTTATCTAAAATTTTGTCTAGCCTTTGTCTAATTTTGTCTTGCATCGTCATGGACCTCGATAGGATAGAAGCCCGTCTTAATGATTTTGCGGCCGCCTTTCAGGTACAACTGCAAACTCAGCAAGAGGATTTAAAAATCCGTCATACTCAAAATCATAGTCGGACTTTCCAACTTGAGTCAAGGAGCACCTACACTAAATGGAGCTCTAATTTACGGTTTCCACCATTGAAACCCGTGATTACTCCTCCGCATCCCCAAATTGCTAAAGTAAGAGGAGTAAGTGTTGAGAACCCTAATCCTTGTAGTCGTAACAAGTGCTATAAGTGTCAAGGACTTGGGCACTTTGCATACCAATGCCCCACAAAATCTCCCACTCCGATTTTATTGACTAAAAGAAGGAGCCAACGAAGAGGGCAGTGGAAATCGTGCATAACCCTAGTACCGTGATGAGTGACAAGGAGATAAGAAGCTGATGAAAGCCTAGTTTGTGTTAAAGAGACTTTTATTTCCCTTGTGAGTAGTGATGTTGAGTCGCTCACACTTGAGTCAACCGAGTCACCCACGCGCGATTCGACCATGTCATGTACACGCGATTTGTTAGTGTCCGTAGAGTCAATTGTTTACGAGTCCTTATTGTTGGTAGAGTCGAGTGCACTTGAATCTTTGTAGTTGATCGAACCGAGTACACACGAACCAATCGAGCTACTTGCTTATGAGTCATTGGTACCCGTAGAATTGGGCGCACACAACTTGTTGGTGCCCATTGGGTCGAATACACGTGAGTCCATCGAGCTGGGTACACAGGACCATTAGTGTCAATTGAATCGAGTACCTCAGAATCTTTGGTTTTGGTCGAAGCGAGTACACACAAGTTAATCGAGTCGAATGTACATGAGGCCTTAGTGCCCCTTGTGTTATTCACACATGCGTCGTTAGTGTCAGTAGTGTCACTTACACATGAGCCTATAGAGTTTGTAGATGCACATACACCTTTTTTAGGCCAAGCAACAAAACTTTCAAACCCATTCCTTGATGCCCATCCACCTAAGACCAATCCTATCTACTCATTGATTTCCAAATACCCGCCTGAACAATATGTGAAGAGGTTAGATGGAAATGTTTTGAGAGATCCATATTTTGTTACCAAGGAAAGACACATAAAACATATTGATAGTATATTCTTAAATGGAAAGGTAAACCGAAAATTGATAACACTAGAATGCAATTTGGAAAACATCAAGCATACCTCATCCAGTGAAAGGGTAAGCCGAATACTAGAACACAGAGATTTTCTCCCAATGTCCATTCATCAAAGGTCATCAGAGTCTGCGTCCACTTTTGCATATTGCATTCATGAGTTCTCTGCAGATTCTCACAGACGGTTCAAAGAATTCCAAGAGGGTGATTTTGTGATGGTTCGGAATAGACCCGAGCGATTCCCGCAAGGAGTTACAAATGAGTTACATGGTCGCGGTGCTGGACCCTATCAATGCTTGAAGCGTGCCGGTTCTAATGCATACACCTTAGATCATCCGCCGGAATTGAGGATTAGCACGACTTTCAATGTGGAGGACCTTGTTCCATTCCATGACCCTTCAACCATCCCTGCCAACCCATTTAAGCCTTATATATCTGATGACCCAATTATTCCCCTTCCCACACCGTTGGCCCCACATACCTGGCAAATTCGTGAGATCATCGAAGATGTGCTGGAAGATCAGATTGTGTCCACCAACCAAGGGAGACTTCAGACGTATTTGGTCAAGTGAAAGAACAAGAGCGATTCAGAGAATACGTGGATTATACAAGAGTTTCAACAGATTGACCCGGATCTCTTGGACCTCTATCACAACCAGTATTCATTGGGAATGCATCCTTCTAACCCAGGAAAAGTTGATGGAGACGTCCGATTCAAGTCGCTTCCGATCGAAATTCCCTCTATATTGTCTGTGAACGCAACCGTGAATATCCTTGCCAACCAAAGTTCGAGGTCGAACTTTTTCAAAGTAGAGGGGAATGATGCGAACTTTAAATCCGCCTGCTTGAATCGTGGTCGGATAAAGAGGAGACGTCAAAAGAGAAAGTGGACCTACGAATGAGTTTTTAAAAAAACGCCCGTTAAATACCCGTTTGATCAGAAAGAAGAAAATCTAAAATTAATAGGGTCTTCAACTTTCAATCCCGTCACTTTTATGTTTGTCCTATTTTGAAGTGTCAAACGAAGTCGGACTGATGCAAAATTGGTCATATTTGAAAGCTTATCGAAGTAACTTTTCAACGAGCCAAAAATTGAGCAATTCCGATAAGTATTGAAGAAGTTATAGTCAGTTTTCGGAAGCTGTACAGAAAGTGACGAATTTCGAAGATCCTAATTAAATTAGGATTAGTCTCTTTTATTATTTTATTTTAGAAAATAAGAGTTGTTTCTGTTATTAGAAATATGATTAGTTTCCCTATTGTTTTAGAAGAATTAGGATATTTCTTTTATTTGAATTAGGAATTAGAGTTATATTAGGATTTCTAATTTTATGCATTGGTTAGCCTATTTAAAGGCTTGTAAACACTTTTATTATAAACTTTTTAGTTAATGAAAATTGCTAATGCAAAATTGAGTTATAAACTTTCGTGAGGGTGTGATTCTCTCAAAACGGAGATTGATTCTTCGATTCCCGCTTGCGGTTTGGTGCGAGGCCAACTCTTCTTCCATCTCTATCTTCTTTAGATCTATGGCTTGCGTAAGTAGCATAAATCTAGTTATTTATTTATCTATTAAATCTCAGATCTCTAGCCTATTGATCTCATAAAAACCAAAAACCAAAAATCAACATTTTATTCATCATTAACTTTATTAGCCTTTTATTTTCATTTGGTATTGAGAGAATCCGCTTGCGAGTTCGTTCGACGCCCTAAAACTATCAGAGATCTAGCCGTTCATAAAAATCATAGTTTTCTAGATCCATGATAGGGAACGTACACGAAAGTAACGCTATTTTTGGCCAGAATTAAAGCATCTAATTGGATTTCTAGAAATTTTCGTGATAATTTGTTATGAGAAATTGTTACTTATTAATTGTTTGAATTAATTTTAATCCTAATCTTAGCCTTAGCATTGCATTTAGTAAGTTCCCGCATCATGAAATAAAATCAACATTAGCAAAGATAAAAAAAGGAAAGTAATCAAAACATATGGTCTGTAGAGGTTCTAGATTCCGATGAAAGAGGGGTCTTTTGTAGCTAACCAACTTGTTCAACAATATTTCAAGAACAAGAGATGTGTCCGAAGAATAAAGAAAGAGCAATGTTGTCCTTTTTATAAGAACAATGGGATACTAAAAGAGTATCTCAAAGAAAGAAAAATCCAAAAGAATTTGTGATTTCGGTCTAAAAGAGATTCCTCAAGTTGCCAGATCAATGCGTAAAGACTGAACTAGCAAAACCCAACACTGCTAAACAAAACAACACAGCTAGAAATCACAATTTCTCTGCAGCTTCTCTCAGTTTGATCGAGAAAATTTCCTTCTAAATAAGAATTAAGAAAATTCATGTTACATGTTGCATGTTGTCGTAGATAAAAGTCTAAACCAAAGAGAGGAAATTAGTATAGAAGAGAAGGAAAATTGGTGTTGTATTATTGCATGAGAAACAAATCAAACGCATGAAAGTTTCAGCCCTCTTAATTGTACACAATCAATCAAATTAAGATTTAAAACTCTGCCTTCCTATTGAACCAAGTGGCTTACTTTTTAAGTTTCCTTACTTCAAAGAGGAGACGAATCCTACTTGGATCGATGACTCATCGACCCCTCTTGCCTTATTCTAATTAACCAACCAATTAGCATGTAGGGCACTCCTAATTGTCAACGTGTTAATTTTAATTTTCTCCTTGAATCCTTTTAATTTAGTCGCATGGCTAATTATCTACAAAAATGACATGGCTACCACCTCAATTGCCAACTCCAATTTCATGTGCCCTCCATTACATGGCCTTAACACCTTGACCGAACGAGCATTAGCAAAAAGCACCTCAATCACTTTTCGTTCTTCATGTGCATACTGTTTAATAGTTAAGAGCAAATCTTGTCCTTTTGATTCTCTGACTATGTCTGGACTAACGTTCCAAGAGATGTTTCATCCTCCTTAGCCAGCATGTGGAGCAGAAGCATGGAACTCCATGATAAGCCATTTCTAACTTGCTTTATTTGTTAAGTTTTTCTCTTCCTTTAGTCCCTAGCCTTGATGTGTGGCTACTAGCCCCCTTTTATAAAGGTCTTAATTTTGTGAAGAATGTTATCCCAGTGTTGGTATGGACACACTTTATTGCATTTTATACCATGTGAAGTGTAATCATTCACTCGTTACAATGGAACAGAAGCAGAGAGGTGTCAACAACAACAAAGAAACAAAGGAAAGGAAAACAAAACCATAAAATAAATTAACGTGAATAACAATAATAATAATGATAAATAAAATAAAATAAATCCAATATCATCATGATGTGCCAAATTGCAGTGCTGAATTGCAGTTATCACCATTCCACAGGAATATCTATCTGATCACCCTCTCTCCCCACCCCCAATCGTCCGACATTCCAACGTAGACTTTTTCATTTGTAACTACACAATAACCTCCCCATTTTTTCTTAAATTGGATTCTCACATTTAACTATTAATGCAGACTGCAGACTGCAATACTATGATTTCAGGTTAAGTACTTAGAATCAGATTTAGTGCGTAAAAACACTACTAAACGGTTGCCGTTATTACAGTATTCACGAGCATAATTTTTTGCCCACAATTTCAACAAAAACTCATTCCTCATTTGCAGTCATGTCACGAATTTTTCCTTTAAGAGTAGTTCAATAACTGTAACTATGTCCGAAGAAACTAACTCCATGTTTTTCCTCTTTTAGAAGTACTATTTGGGAATTGTCATCCTTAGCTTAACCCACTGAAATTGATTGTTATGGTTTGTATCAATCACCTCCCTGAACTGCAGCCCCAAATACCTACCGATTCATATAATAAGAACCAGAAAAATCAGTTTTGGTTTCACCTGTGTGCTTCCCTGCTTCCCCTTTGGCAATTAAGAGCAATATAAGCCCATTAAAGAAGATTTCATAATATCAGATTCCTGGAATAATATAACCGCATTCAATTCCAAGCTCTTAAAATATAAGTACGAAAGATTGGGTGCAAAAGAAAAACCAGAAAAATACCTTAGAAGGTTCACATGGCGTTTATTAACCAATCCCTCACACGATCTGATAATTAACGTGTCATACACAAAGTTAAATATATCCCCCAGTTGTCAAAATTAGAGAAAAGAAAACTAGAGATCGCGACCAAGTAAGGTGCATTAGAGATTAAGATCAAAAGGTTTTGGTTCAAAAGAAAAAGGACATTACCCAGTGTTGGTCCTGTAAGGAGTGTTGGGGTGGACGGGATATAGACCTAACCTTTGGTTTTTATGCATAGTGGCTGCTCACGTCTTCATGCATGACAGCCCAAGACTTTTACCATTGCACCAAGTCAGTCGTTGTGAAAAAGATGAGATAAAAATAGATAACAAAAATATTTTAAAGATCTATTAAACACGGAATATGTTAAGGAAGTAGATCAAGAAGAAGAACCAAATTACGGGATGATAAACGAAATAACAGAAGCTGAAGTAAAAGCAATCTTAATAAAGATGAAGAAAAGAAAAGCATTAGGATCAGATGGAATACATATAAAAGTTTGGATTGTGTTAGGAAAGAATAGACTGAATTGATTGACTAAAATATTTAATCAGATACCAAAAACGAAGAAAATGACTGAGGAATGGAGGAGTAGCATTATGGTCTATTTCTATAAGACGTCCAAAATTGTGCTAACTATCGAGGCATTAAACTAATGAGCCAGACTATGAAACTTTGAGAGAATAGTAGAATGGAAACTAAGGCAAGAATCAAATGTTTCGCAAAATTAGTTTGAATTTAATCCTGGAAGATCAACAACTGAAGCTACTTTCCTAGCAAGAAAAATCTGCATAGAAATATTGAGAAGAAATGCATCCCACACTTATATATTGAGATTATCCAAGACATGTATGAGAGGGTGATAACTAGTGTAAGAACGGCATGTGGAGAGACAAGTGAGTTCCCTGTTGGAGTTAGGCTGCATCAAGGATCTGCATTGAACCTTTATTTGTTTGCCCTAGTCATTGATGCGTTACTCATAGATATACAAGATATACAAGAAGAGATTCCATGGTGCATGTAGATAACATAGTATTAATAAGAAAAGAAATAAACGATAAGCAAGAATTATTGAAGAAAGCCTTGGAGTCAAGGGGTTTGAAAATTAGCAGAATAAAGATGGGATACATGGAGTGCAAATTTAGTGAACATGATATCCTAGAGGGAAGCAAAATACGGAACAGAATGTCGCTTGAGGTGGTTTGGACATGTTCATCAGAGGCTAGAGGCAGACCTTGTGCAGAAGGTTGAGATACTATAAGCACATGTAGGAGAAGAGGAAGAGCAGTGAAGATGATACAGGACAAAAGCACGAAAACCTTAAAATAGTGTTAAGCCCAGACGATAGGTTTAGGGTTTCGATTCCCGGAATAAACTAAAATAACAAGAAGAAGAATAATAAGGAAGTTCAAGAGAATCTTTGGAATTTCACCAACGAAATTGTTGGCTTCACACCAAAGAACAACACTAACTCTTGCTTCAAGAAATTTCTCACAAGTTCTCAAAGTTGAAAATATCTCTCTCAAAGAATTTTCATTCAGTCATCATAATCATTCGTTAACTATTAAAATTGTCTTTACATAGGTATTTATAAAGCTCAGAACCCTAACTAAGTCTAATTACCGAAATTAAGACTCCTAACCAAAAAGGCAACTAACACCTAAAAGAATTGAAAATCGATGAGATTCGGCCTGATAAGCGTGGACAGGTCGTGCACGCGAAGGTGTAGGTTGGCAACTTCCCCCTCTGTTCGAGCTCGCGCGCATGAGATTGCACAAATATGACTCTCTGTGAATTTCTGCCCCTTTTTTACCCTTTTTCTTTCTTCCTTTTCCTTCCATGTGCGCGTCTTCCCAAAGTGG
Organism: Chloranthus sessilifolius; assembly: GCA_021018995.1. Lineage (NCBI taxonomy): Eukaryota > Viridiplantae > Streptophyta > Magnoliopsida > Chloranthales > Chloranthaceae > Chloranthus > Chloranthus sessilifolius. The sequence goes on along the minus strand of CM037597.1, from coordinate 110,379,575 downwards.
GGTCTTCTTCCATGGCGCACACGTGCACATGGGTCCTCAACCAGTCTTTAACAAGTCTTTTAAAAATTCATTGGCAGGTCTACTCTCTCATTAGTTTTCTCCTCTTGATCAGTCCATGATTCCAACATGTAGGCTTCGATTTCATATCAGAAGACCTAGAGGGAAGCATTGACATAAAGGATTGCGAAGTTATATAGATCATAGCGCTGATTAGAAACAAGTGGACGAATAGGACTCGCAAAGTCGATCCCAAATAGATGGGTAAAGTTGTGATGATGATGATTAGTTGTCTCACCATCTCCTAGAAATTAGCCTCTTGTCAATATCCTAACCTCTAATAGACCTGCAATGTCACGCGCTAAATAAAATGTGAACTACTCTATTTAAAATACAAAATTTTCTTAAATGTGAGACTAAAAGTCAACTTCTTGTGACTATTTGCAGTCAGGTTACAGCGAGGACCTCCAAGGATCACAGCTAAGATACTTGCATTAGTATTAGCTAAAGCATCCGTCTTCCAATTTCCCTCCTGATGAATCTGGGAGCAGGGCAGCTGACTTCTCAATACACATCTGGTCATCATAATATAGAAGACTAGAAGATTTCCAACAGGTGTCATTTAAGAATTACAACACAAGGATACACACATCATATACTCCAAGAGGGCTGGGACTATACACCCGGGTGTAGCGTTTAGGGCTACACACAGACCATTTGGACATCACGTGGCACCAATCACTAGGATCAGGTGCAATGCCAACTTGGATAATAACAATCAGGTATAAAATTTTGGCTCTATCCGATGCATATCCACCATTAAAACTGTGGTCAAAGATGCCTAAAATCAATGCACCTAGTTGGTTGGGCGTCACATTCTCTTCACCCATCAAACAGAGGGCAAAAAAGTCAAAATAATAATAATTTTTTCAAATCACATGTCCAAAGGCTGATCAACCCAAAACGGGTGTTGTTTTGGATTGATCATGCCACTTGGCATGTGATTTGGCATCTGGGTGTCGGTTGCATTTCCCCAATTCTCATATTACAATTATGAATGAAAGTATGCCCAGCAATTTATTAATTAAGGTAACTACAAACAAGAAAATATATGAAATATTGCAACAAATTGAAGGTAACAAATTTAGGGAAAATACCCTATTCCAAAACCTCAAAAATGCAATAAAAAAATAATAAGAACACAACTATGCCATCAGATATATCAAATGCGTGATGTTGAACTAAGAAAATTCATTCAGTGTGCATGTGTAAAATATATACAAGAAAAAAACTAGAAAGCAATGTCAAACTTGAAAAAAGGCAATTACTTGCAACTAAATCCCCATTATCTTCATTGTCATAGATAATAGCTGCTTTGAAGCCTGCAGTTTGCACTCTTCTAACTTTGTCTTCAAAGGTACACCTGCCTCTAACAACCAATGCAAATGGAGAACATGTATTTGTGACCGCAGCAACTTCATTAATCAATGAAGAGCATGCATCAAGAGGTTCAGCCAGATACAAGAAACCGCATTCACCAGATTCTCCAATTGCTGGAGCTGAAAATCGAGAAAGAAAAAAAGAAAAAAAAGGGTTATCAATAATTTCAATAAGATGATGGAAAAACAAAAGGGGAAATGGAAAGAGAAAATTTGAAATAAATAAATAAAAAGGCCTCACAACGTTTTTTTGATGAATAAAATAGCTTAACGACAGACCAAATTAAAATAGTACGTAGGAACACAATCATGAAGTTAGATTTAAGGAAAAATATCGAAAGCGAAGAGTATGTAATTTCAACAAAGCTAAAAACTAATTAAATCGTTTTAGCAACTAAAGATTCTAAATTGTCCAAGTGGCAATCTATCATTGAAACATGCTTTAGCTAAAGATTCATGCCCATAAGTGGATGTGGTCCCTTCCGAATTGGCGAACTTTAACGCCAGGCATGATTACTAAGAATAACAGTTGGTTATATACTGCATAGATCGGATGGTTCAAATCTCCCCAAAAAATATGATTTTTGGACCCATTTCCCTTCAATTAATGATCTAACTTTGACGGTTTGGATTTCTAAAATCTTCAATTATCAATGGTGTATGATCATTTAAACACCATGGTGGTGTTTAAATGACGGTCAGAAGAGGTATGCCCTAACTAAAATGAGGCACAAGAATGTTATAAAACACTGGTGCCAGAGAACTCTTTAACAAGTTCCATACAACTTCCTACAGCATGACGGGTTGAAGAAACACCTTAAACAAGAAAATTACCATTTGGAGTCTCCACTGGACTAAATGGAGTCTGTACTAGACTAAACACTAAGGGACTTATTTGGGAAACATTCCCGGGGCCCAGGAATCACTCCTCGCCCTGAGAGTCAATCCTGCATGGGAGGATGTAGTTTGGTAGCATGCAGCTTATAGCTTCTGCGTGAAGCTAGGAACTACAAAAAACGTCACTTACCAAGAAACAGCTCGAAGTCACTTCTTGATCTTCGATTTTGCAGGAATTAACAGAGATGGATGAGATGGATGCTACATATCTGTAGGGACAACAATAGCCCTGTATTTTCACTAGAGTACTGATTGCACCCTAGAATGCACGTCCAAAAAGGGTTTTCTAATTTCATTCAATGATGTTTTTTTATCTCCTCTGACTGAACTCGTCCCCCCTGTAGAGAGGCATTCACTGCTCATGGAGCTAGAAATTGGCAAAGTATGGCTGCAACATTGGATGACGAGCCAGTGGCGGCGACACGCAGTAGCCCTTTCAGTCTTTCTCTTACACGATATACATGAACACATTATTATTATGTCACGCTGTGTTGATGGTTTGATATAATGAGGAACCTATTGTTCTTTTTACATTTTTTTTGAGGGCTGGTAGCCCGTCTGATACATTTTATGGTGGTTGTGATTGTGATGCACTCAATTATTGTACCCTTTATGATATTTTAGGATGGCTGTGGTTACAATTTATAATAGTACCCATTATGCCTATTTTTTTATGGCCGTGGTTATTTATGATGGTCGTACTTTGATTTTACAACTTCATGAAGCACCTAAGATTATTTTCTTATAATCTTTTATATGTCTATTACGGAGAAGCAAGATAGGGATGAATATAGGATATAACTCGATCTTTACGTATTATATTACATGTTTCTATTATATTTTCCGATCATGTGGTTATTTGCAGAATATGGATTCTGATGAAGAAAATAAAAGGGCACATGATATGGGTTCTATTAACCAACAAAACAGTGCACAACCTGATAACAAGTTCGATTTGTTGGTTATTACTGTTATAAAATCAACTACAAAATACAATAATTGTTATATCGTGAAACAACCTCATTAAAAGCATGGTGGCAGGGACAGGAAAAAAAAGAGGTTTATATTATTTGGATGTTAATCATAAGTGCACGCCTGCATTTTTGTTGTTGCTAACACCGCTCTCGACTTTCCACTCATTGTTTTTGTCCATTAATGCCCACCATCATACCCTTTCACTTACAAATATAGCGCATAGATGGGGAAGCTATCGAACTGTTATCAGCATTCGATAGGGGCATCGAAAGACTGAATTCGAGTATGAAAAGGCACTGGAATGTCACAGAATCCATGCAAACCAGGGGCCTAAAAATAGATTTAAACGAGGACCAAACAGGGATTGAATTTGGGCTGCAACTGGGTCTTAAATGGGCGAGGACAGGAGTCTCATAGTCTCAGTTTCTAGGAATTATGATCCCTACAAATCAGGACCACTCAGCCAGTAAAATATTACTAATTTGAGGGGTGTCGAATCCAAAACTATAGGTGTTCAGTGTTTTTTTGTAAGTGGCAGACATCTTTTTCTGTTATCTTCTTGAGTCCTAAAAACTTGGTGCAGACAAGTTAGTATAAAGCTTCTTTATTTACTTTATTACCTAGCGTCCAAGTAAGATTAGGAAACTAAGTTTGAGCAATATTAGAAGTCTAGAATAACAGGTAGGCTAGGACTTTTATCGTCTTTATTTATTTACTTATTTATTATCGGTAAAGGACAATTATATTGAAAAACAGCAAGGCGCTGAAGAGACCAATACAACGACACGACCAAAAAACAGAGCAAGAGCCAAACAAATAAACAATACACAGGACAAGACAAGACCCCAGCCTAATTTAGCCCGGGTCCCATAGATAGGACTCCTCTCTTGACACATTCCCATCCCTCACCACCCAAAACTACACCAAGTCTCGAACCGCCTTCATGATCATCCCCATTGGGCGGCTTTTATTCTCAAATATCCGGAAGTTCCTCTCTTGCCATAAGGTCCAAAATACGGCGAACAGGGCTGCCCACCAGTAATCTCCCAAGTGGCCCTCCATTTTCACAAACTCTCAAACAAGGAAATGAAGGTAAGGCTTTGCCGGCGTAACCCAACTCATACCAAAAGATCTAATGACGATGCTCCATATCTCATGAGCCACCCCACATTGGAGAAGGAGATGCGAAGCACTCTCCTCTTCGTTGCTACACATAACGTAGCGGTTAGCGATCTCCTTTCCCCTTCGAATAAGCTGATCCACTGTTAGGATTTTATCTTGGAATAGAGTCCACACAAAGATCTTAACTTTGGGCGGAATGACCTAATTCCACACTCTCGCGCCTTGGAATCTGACCAACGGGTGACGTGAAAGCATTTTGTAATAGGATTTGACGTTGAATTTTCCATCTCTTCTCGGGATCCATATCAGCTGGTCTTCGCCCTGGGTATTCCTTTGAGTCTCATAGATTTTAAGGATAAGGTTAGAGAACGATGCGACCTCCTCGTCCCTTAGAAGCCTTCTGGTTGAGACCTCCCACCGTCTACCCCCCTGCGTTTCAGACACAAACTCCTCAATCATTCCAAGGGGGTTCACAGATATCGCATATATGTCCGGGAAGGAAGACTTGAGGGATCCATTATCGGCCCAAGCATCTTGCCAGAACAGAATACGCGTGCACCAGCCCCAACTGATCCTCAGACCTCTGGCGAAGTAGGCCCAAGTGCTGCAGACATTCTTCCACCAAGGCAAAGTCCCTCGGTGCACCGTGTTGTTGATAACCCACCTGCCCAAGGATTCCCCGTACTTTTCGTTCAGCACCATACGCCATAGACTATCCCTCTCCTCCACCCTACCCGCTCTCCATAACCATTTCCCTAGAATAGCAATATTGGTCCACTTCAAATTGAGAACTCCCAATCCCCCACAACTGATGGGTAGCTAGCAAGTATCCCAGTTTACTAGATGGTAACGTTTGTCCAGCCCCGACCCCTCCCACAGAAAATTCCCTTGGATTTGCTCTAGCCGGTTGATGACTCCCATCGGGCATTTGAGCAGACATGTAAAAGAGATTGGAATAAGATTTGCATGAATTAATTTTATGACAAGATTTCCTTTTGAGAAATAACGTGACGGTTTCGAGTCTTTACTCCACCTTGCTGCCGTGATTTTTGAATCATGAAAGAGGAATTTCTGAAGGTCTTTACCCTGGATCTCTGTGTGACTACTGCGTCACAGATTGTAATACAGAACCTACGGGCAGTCTCATATATTTGGTAAGGTAGATTTTCAATTGTAATAGCTATTACAGAATATAAGAGGACTGGGGGTTTTTCCCTCATCAGTTAGGCGTGCTAAATTACGGAATGGTGGGTTTAAAACCTTGTACTCATTGATTCCCTCATTTAAATCGGTATGTAAATCCTCTAAAATTTCGATGCGAGGTTTGTACCCCTTCCAAACAAGTCAAGAGTGTCTATCCTTCACACATGCACAAGTACAGTTCCTCTTTTAAGTTGATTCATTCAGATATTTGGGGTCCTTCTCAAATTACCTTTCCAAGTTACTTGGGTCTATCTCATGAAGTCAAAACATGAAGTATTCTCTAAATGTGGGAAATTTCATTCCACAATTCAGACTCAATTCATCCACTAAAACGTTCCGATCGGATAATGGTGGAGAGTATACCTCCCATTCTTTTACCTAGTATATTCAGGAGCATGGCATTATTTACGAGTTCTTGTGACCCTATACTCCTTAACAGAATGGAGTAGCCGAATCCAAACATATGCATATTATTGGGGTTGCATGTTATTTGTCGTGGGGTATGTTCGTGCCTAAGACATATTGGTCAATGGCCTTACTTATTGCCTGTTTTTTCTAATTAATCGTACTCCTTGAAGGGTTTTTAATGGCCACACTCCCCCCCCCTAGTTCTCCGGCCTACTGACTCTATGCTTCCCACAAACCTTGCTTGTTTAGATGTACTTGCTTTGGTGTGCACCTCTATCTCAATCAGCATAAGTTAGATGTTCGATCTATTAAGTATATATTCATTTGTTACTCTGGTATAGCTAAGAGATATAGGTGCTATGATCCCAAATCTCGTAAACTTTTTACTTCGTTGGATATTACATTTTTGAGGATGTTCCCTATTTTTCCCCTCATCAGTCTAAGTTATCTCATTTCCTTGCACCTATTGTTGTTCTATCTCCTATTCCTCAGCCTATAGGCTCCTTACCTTCATCATCTCCTTCCACTACTTCTACACAGTGGCCTCCCATTCCTCCTGTACAGATCCTATTGACACTCCATGTTGCACTCAGCCTCCCTTACAAGCAACAAAAGCAGTTTCGACAGAGATTTCTAGCCTTCTATCAGGCCTCCACCTCAACCATATGTGCAGGTAGATTCAATAGAGAGTTTTATCCTTGTACCTGCTTCTCCTACTTCACCCATTTTCTTCCTCTGCTCCATCTGACCTGAATTTACCTATATCTCTTTCCAAAGGGGTCCGTTCATCTACCATCCCTTATCCCATTGCTAGATATGTTTGTTATCATGTTGTCTCTTCCTCTCGTGAGGCCTTCTCTTTGCTATTGATGTTGTTACTACACCCCACTGTCCATGCTGCCCTTTCTCATCTTCATGGAAAGCAACTAAGAGAGGAGATGGATGCGCTTGAAAATAATTATACCTGGGACATGGTTCCCCCACGTCCTGAGAATAAGACTGTGGGATGAAAGTGGGTCTTTGGAGTAAAGCATAACCACTATGGCAGTTTTGCACAGTACAAGGTCTGTCTTATTGCTAGCGGATTTATGCAATCTCGAGGCAATGCCTATGATGCTACCTTTGCCCCAGTGGCTAAGCTAGTGTCTGTTCAGGTTGTTATATCTATTGCGGCCATTCAGACTTCCCTCACCAGTTAGATGTGAAGAATGTTTTTTCTGCATGGGTATCTCACAAAGGAGGTTTATATGGACCCTTTCTCTGGCTTCCAGCTTCAGGCGGAGGCAGGGATAGTTTGTAGATTTCAAAAGTAAATTTATAGGTTCAAACAATCACCCAGAGCATGGTTTCATCGCTTTAGTAACATGGCTATTGATTTTGAATTTCAGAGATGTCACTCTAATCCTACACTTCAGTCACTCGAGTCCGGATGATCGTACAATTGTCCTTATCTATGTGGATAATATTACTCACTGGAGATTACTTCATTTATCTCTCATAAAAAGTGAGCTTGGTCGTAACTTTGAAGTAAAAGGTTAAAGCAGTTTAAATTTTTTGGGGGTCTAGAAGTTGCTCGCTCTAAAAAAGGGATCTTTCTTTCTCAACGGCCACCTGTACAAAGCCAGTTGACACTCCATGTCCCACTCAGCCAACCCCACAAGCAACAAAAGCAGTTTCAACAAAGATTTTATCCTTCTATCAGGCCTCCACCTCCACCATCTGTGCAAGTAGATACGATAGAGAGTTTTATCCTTGTACCTGCCTCTCCCACTTCACCCATCTCTTCTTCCTTTGCTCCATCTGACCTGAATTTCCCTATTTCTCTTTCTAAGGGGGGCCGTACATCTATCATCCCTTACCCCATTGTCAGATATGTTTATTTTCATGTTATTTCTCCTCTCACAAAGCCTTCTCTTTGCTATTGATGTTGTTACTACACCCCTCTGTGACTCTGTCCATGCTGCCCTTTCTCAACCTTCAGGGAAAGCAACTATGAATGCGCTTGAAAATAATTATACCTGGGACATGGTTTCCCCACCTCCTGGGAAAAAATTTGTGGGGTGAAAGTGGGTCTTTGGAGTAAAGCATAACCCTTATGGCAATGTTGCACAGTACAAGGTCTGCCTTATTGCTAGCGAATTTATGCAAACTCACGGCAATGACTATGATGCCACCTTTGCCCCAGTGGCTAAGCTGGTGTCTGTTCAGGTTGTTATATCTATTACGGCCATTCCGTCTTACCTCACCAGTTAGATGTGAAGAATGTTTTCCTGCATGGGTATCTCACAAAGGAGGTTTATATGGACCTCAGGCAGAGACAGGAATAGATTGTAGATTTCAAAAGTAAATTTATTCAAGCAATCACCCAAAGCATGGTTTCATGTCTTTAGTAACATGGTTATTGATTTTGAATTTCAGAGATGTCACTCTAATCCTACTCTTCATTCACTTGAGTCTGGATGACCGTACAATTCTCCTTGTCTATGAAGATAATATCACTCACTGGAGATGACTTCATTTATCTCCATATAAAAAGTGAGCTTGGATGTAACTTTGAAGGACAAGATTTAAGTAGTTTAAGTTTTTGGAGGCCTAGAAGTTGCTTCCTCTAAAAAAGGGATCTTCTTTCTCGACCGAAGTATACTATTGATCTCCTCAGTGATACAGGAAATCAGGAATGCTTGATTGTAAAATCAGTTTCTTCTACAATGGACCAGAAGGTATCTCTTCATGGGAGTGAGGGTGATCTTCTTCCTAACGCCTATGAGTATCAAAGGTGGTGGGTCGCGGCTTTATCTTACTCTCACCTGACCGGATATTACTTTTGTCGTTAGCTTAGTCATGCAGTTTATGATGCACCTTGCACTTCTCATCTTGTTGCCGCCCATCGTCTTCTTTGGTACCTCAAGGCTATCCCAAGTTGTGATGTCGACTGGGTTCGATCCATCACACATCATCGCTGTACTGCTGGTTATTGGGGCTTTCTTAGAGGCTACTTGGTTGCATGGAGAGCAAAAACACTAGTATTGAAGCTGAGTATCGTGCTATTGCACATAGTACGTGTTAGATATTGTGGTTGTGCTCCCTTTTGTCCAAGCTAGGATTCTCTCTCAGTGGGCCATACCGTTTTATTATATAAAGCAACCAATAAGATTGCTTCAAACACGGTTTTACATTAAGGAACAAAACATATTGAAGTTGATATCCATTTTGTTTGGGAAAAGGTTTGGGATAGATGCTTAGAGCTAATCAATGTAGCCTCTTCACAACAGCTTGTAGGCATATTGACTAAAGTCGTTGGGCTAGTACTCTTAGTGAGGCTATAGTCAAGTGGGGCAAGTTGGATATCTACGCTCTAGCTTGAGAGGGAGAGTTGGTAATGCAAATGTGTGAGTTAGTATTTGAGGTGCATGAATAGTTTCTTTGGTGGTGAACGGATAATGGTTCTCACTTAATATAAATGCTACTGAGAGTCTCTCATCTCACTAAGCCTCCTAAATCCTAACTATTTCTCTTCTTCCTCAAACCACTAACTTAATCCTAATACTACCTAACCTAAACTACTCATTACTGACATGGATCAAAATATCGTCCGAGACCGATACGTATCGTCCAATATGTATTGGTTTTGGACTTAGACGATACGATAAATTGGGGTTTTCTCAGGCCCCTTAAAAATAATCAAATTATCGTTCGTATCGTCCAATTTATCGCCCATACCAAACAATAATTTGAATTTATCGTCTAATAATTTCAAATTATCGTCCAGTGGGGCCCCCAACTTCAAGTGACGAAGGGAAACCCCTTTAAGCTCGTATTACCCTCTAAGCATCGGATCTACGATCTCCTCTATTCTCCTTTCGTCTTCCCTTCTATTTTTTTGTGGAAAAATATAGATCTACCTATAAATATGGTAGATCTATATTTTTTAGCCCCAAATTTGTGGGTTTTGTGGTAAAAAAATTTGAAAAAAAATACAAAACCATTAAATATATTTTCCTAAAATTTTAGGGTATTTTTTGGGATTTTAAAAAAAAAAATTGTATCAGCACGATACATTGAATGTATCAGCTGATCCGTTGATACGTATCGTCCTGGACGCTGGACGATACGCATCGAAAATCCGAGATTTTGACCCATGATTATTGAACCCTAATCCTCTTCTATATGTTCGGCTTGGAGGGACATCTTACATATATTTCGAGATCCACCCTACAATATGGGGTGGTCAAAAAGCCAAATAAGTGGCTCATTTTTAGCCCCTAAAAAAATTTAATTTTTGAACCTCTTTCATACTTATCACGTCGAGGTAATGCAAAAGAAGAAACTACAAAACCAGATTCAATTTATCGTAATTAATTAGTTATTGTGTTGATCAAAAGTATTCTGAAACACGGAAAAAATCATTGGTTTATCAAATTATCTATCGAATTGTGAAAAGATTCAACCAAAGATATTTGTTTGTTTTAAGTCAAGATATATATGGAGTAAGTCCCGATACAGCAATAAAAGCAAGACGTGTAGGCAGATCGACTCATCAAGTTCCCATTGAAATGGGATCTTCACAAGGAAAAGCACTTCAAGGTATGATATTATCACGTATTAACTGGGAGTCCACTACTTAGGGTGATCTTGTTGTGCATTGTGATCTCGGTGGTATGCTTCATCTTACAACATGTAATATTTTCGTATGTAGTAAGAGCATGTAAATTTATATACTGGTATGTTTCATCTCCTATACTTAGATTTTGATGTGGACTACCCCCACCCGGTCCCGTTAGCGTCTCCATTGTGCATTTTGTTGGTCGTTGTTTATATGCTCTCAATCTTATGTACTTGTGACTAAGAGATGAGAGTGTATAGGTTGGGTTGTTAATCGGTCGGGTTACAATGGGGCCAAGGTCAATCCCAGCGGAGCCTTACGTCGCCCGGGATGCCATGGACTCAGCCCAGCCCTACACTGGATCGGGCCGAGCTGCGAGCCAAGATTTTTATTTATATATAACTAAAGAATTTTTTTTAAAAATTATATTAAAAATAGATTTAAGAGCACATACATGACACCTATTAATGGTTGATTATGGGGACCAAGGATTAAAATGTCGGATTTCGTTTCGGTTTCGAGCATGACCGAAACCGAAACCGAAATCCAAAATTTTGGGAGAAATTTTGAATTTCGGCAGAAATTCAGCCAAAAATTTTCCCCTCATACCAAAAATCCCGAAATATTGGATTTCGGTTTCAGTTTCTGGCATGCCCGAAACCGAAACATTTCGGCCGAAATTTGAACCATGATGGAGACTATCATATTTCAATGGTGGTAACCAACATCTACTAACTGCTTTTTATTCAATATTTGCTTCTTATCCTCTTACAATAAAACTAAATGAAGCTCGATCAAGCCAAACAAACACATTATAGATGTAGAAAGATTATGAAAGAACAACACACACGCACCAAGACGCACACACTTTACGCACACTCACACTACTACCACCACACACACACACACATATATATGTTGTTATGTATAAAAGCCCGGGCATTGATAGAGAGTAGGAAAAGTTATGGAGAAGTTTATAAACAACTTATGAAACACTCCATAGCACGGGTTCTTGTTGAGAAAACTTATGGAAAAGTTTATAGAGAATACGAGAAGTTTAAATATGGTATTCATAGATTCGCAAAAGGCATATGTTAGCTTTCGAGACATAACCTTATGGACGATAAAGAGGAATGCATTCTGAATGAATTTATTGAGATTCTTCAAGACATATATTGGATGTACAAAAAGAGAGTTGAATTCCCTGATGGGGTTGGTCTGCATCAAGAGTCCGGTTTGAATCTTTAACTTAATTGCTTCATTGGTTATGGATGAATTGACAGTATAAATCCAAGAAGAGGTCTCACAAGAATACACGTTAATGATAAGTTGGAACTTCGAAGAAAGACCTTAAAATCAAAGGGTTCAAAAGTTAGTTGAAAAAGATAAAATATATGAAGAGCAAGTTCAGAGAAAACGTGAGCTTGGAGGAAGAATTAGTCGAAATAGAAAACTATTTAGTGCTAATTGGCCAGCAAGGAAACAGTAAATGATAACTTGGAACTTTGGAAAGTTGCCTTGGAATTGACAGGTTTAAAATTTAGCATATAAAGATGGAATACATAGAGAGCAATGTCATAGGTTTCAGTATTTGGGCCCTACAATACAACTTGACGGTGGGTTTGAGGACATCTCAAACATAATCAATGCCAAGTGGGGAAATGGAGACAAGCAAGTAGTATGTGATGTGTGACCAACGAGCACCACTTTGATTGAAGGGACGTTCTCACAAAATGGTGTAGACTTGCATTGCTATGTGAAGAGTGTTGGGCGATGAAGCAATTAGAATACAGAGTTCAAGTAGCTGAGATGTATATGCAGAAGTGGATGCGTAGAGAAGTAAGAAAGGATAGAATTAGGAACGAGTACATAGAAGGAAGCTTAGAAATGGCCCCCATTAAAAGAGAAAATTAAATAATGTCGCTTGAGATGGTTTCGGCATATCCAATGGAGTCTAGAAACAGCTCCTTTAGAAAGGATAACACAAAGACGAGAATAGGAGAGCCAATAAAAACTTAGCATTGAAAAATGATATGAAAGACCGTGGGTTAACAAAAAGTTTAGCCCTCAAAAAATTATAAGGAAAGATAAGAATCGCAAAGCCATCCCCAAATAGATGGAACAAGGAGATGATGGCAGTATTGATGATGATCATGACTTTTCTAGTGATAGTGATTTCCTTTGATGGAACCCCATTGAAGATTCGTGTGTTTCACTCATTTCATACCTGCACAGAGTTAAAAGAAGCAAATTTTCCAATAAAAATTGCTCGAGTGTTTTCACTTAGTGTATTCCATGCTTCCTACAAATCAGCTAATGAAGATAAAGAATTAACAGTTATGAAGTTACAAATGACTTAAATAAGAAAAAAAGTATTCTTCTCGCCCAAGGGCATGCAGTATATAGACAGGTCGAAGTCTTAAATGGATCACCACTTATTAGAGCAAGGGATCATAGAACAGATGTTCCTTCTTAAGAATTTTCCCAATTATATTCCTATCCTTAAGGGCGGGTCATAGGAGAGCTTTGGCTCTAATCAAGGGTTTCAAGTCCCAAATTTTAACTAAAGCCCCTAACCTAAGCTATGTGCTGGGAAGATAAGAAAAGGGGACTTAACTAAAATTTCTGATTCAATCAACCAGGTCGTTATATTTGGAAAAGTGACTCTTAGAAGTATCATTTCAAGTAACGGCAACAAATCATCAAATACCCTTGTGAATCGCCCTCTCTACAAACCGGTTTGAATATGGGACAATCAACCATGAATGAGACCTAGTCGTCCCCTATTGAATCCCTGGAGGATTGCAGGGATTAGAAAGCAAATCTCTAGCAGCACGTCTCCACCCACCAATCTAATCTCATTAGACTAGAAATAAATCTTGGTTTCCAAGCTGGCTGTCACGATTCTCCATCACCCTTTGCCAAGGAAGGGAAGACATCATTAACTTTCTTAGTTTGCTCCACTTCTAAGCATCCAGTGTCATGTGGGAACATCACTTCCCTAAGACCTCCTAGGAATACTTTTCCCTATGAAAGTTCTTTTGATTTTTTTTATTCTATCTGCCACCATGGAGAAGAAAACAAAGATCAACATAAAGCCAAATAGAAAGATTCACTAAAAAAAATTATGATCCATCCCAAATTCCATGAAAGCTAACCATCAACCCCCAAGATTCCATTGATGCGGGACGCCAAGATCGAGAGCCGTAGATTCGGGCCGCAACAGATTTTCCAGCCAAGAAGAAGCGGAACGGAAATCAGAACCAGGAGAAGAAAGGAGAAAAATTTGCGCACTGCGCAGTCGATCGATCAAAGCCATATTTCGATCGATTGACGACGACTAGAGAGGAATTTAATTCTGGCGTGTGTATATATATATATATATATATATATATATATAATTTGATCGATCGATTTTATTTGATCGATCGATTCAATGCTTCAATCAGTTGAGTATCACCGTCGATATATATATATATATATATATATATATATATATATATATATATATATATATATATATAATTTGATCAATCGAGTACCCCTTTCAATCGATCGAGTGTCACTTTCGATCGATCGATTTCGCGCGAGAATGAGTTTTCTAAATTAAGGTTTAGCGGCAAACTTGTCTTTCTATTATGTTTATTTTCGTTTTAGGATTTTATTTTAAGACCTCCTATATAAGGTCTCTCTATAAACAATGTAATTAATTATTGATTATTGAATGAACGAGCTTTTGCTTTTGGAACTTGAGATGAGTTTCTCCGAAGAGTGATTCTTCTTCCCGAGAAGGGTTTGGTGTGAAGCCAAGGGTGCGAAGCCCAAAATCTATCCTCTATCTATCTCTTTTATCTTATTTTCTTTTCTACCTCGTGTGATCTCACAAACTCTAATTCCAGCCTTCAACCTACAATACCCCGAAGTTCGAACCCTAAATCCCATCCCACCAATAAGCCCACACGAATCAGAATCTTGAGAACACTTGCAACTCCGTTATTGAATCACGAGCGGCGCCCTAATCTGGAAAACCTAGAGTTCTACCTCTAGGACCAATCTGCACTACAAGGCTAACGGATCTAGCGTTTGAACTGGACCCGATTCGAACCCCAATGCGATTTTTCACATGGAAAACTACGAAATTCTAAGATATTCGCGTTACTTTTAGGTTCATTATTTAAAATTAATTTAAATTAATTTCGGCAAGTAATTAATTCATCGCACGCACGTAGTTTAGGGTTTTGTCCTGAGTCATCCATGAAAGCTACCAATAAATCTCAAATTTTAGGATTAAGGAGATTTTGAGGGGAAAAGAAAACAAGTGTTATAAGGTTTCAAGAAGTAGAAAGCTTTTGTAAGGAATAGATGCTTGTTTGCATGTTGAGGACGTTCCTTTAATGTTCTGTAGGACTAGTTGCTGCGGTTAAAGCTACTAAAGTAGAAGCCGAAACTGAGGAGAAAGTTAGAAATCTTCTTTCAATTGTATTCACATCGTCAATAAAAGGGGCACCTCTAGCATTAATAAATGGATGCAAGATCCAAATCCTCCTCATTGGTGCTTACTAGTTGTAGCTAGTATGATCCTCAATATTCTCAAATATTCTCCAATTTTTGTTATGTATCCCACGAGCTTTAAACATAAACTCTTCAGCTAACATAACTGAAAATCATGGTAGGAGGAGGAACATACTCTGTCAGGGTCATGTTGGGTATCGAATTGAGGTTATGTCATGTACGATATGTGTTATTCTTGTCTTTCTTACATGATCGACTTAAAAATCATGTTTTGTAGTTCTCTTCTTTTATTCAATCAAAAGTTGGATGATTGATTCTCTTCGCAATTCCTATTCAACAAGGATATATAGAGATCACGTGATGTTGTTTGTTAGGCAAGTAGTGTGATGTTGTCCGATTTTTTCCTTCTTTTTTTCACTTACACTAAAGGGAAGAAAAACTTTCAGGTTTTCTACTATTTTGTTCATTTTGTTCACAAAAAACCTTTAGGTTTTGCCTATTTTGTACTATTTTGTTCATTAAAACTATTATTTTTAACTTGAAATATATGATGATATATTTTTTACATTTTTTAATTTTTGAAAAAAAAAATTTTAATTTCCCCGACTTGGACCCTAGCCGATTTATTTCCGACTCCCGACTTTGCGGCTATGCTAAGATTCCTATTTATGGACAGCATACATCAACAGTGAGAACGTTCACTATGCAAAAATCACATAACCAGTAATATCAGCAATGAATTTCATCAATTACTAGTGTTGCTCCACAAGCAATTTCCCCTGAGGTTGTCAAATTGTATCTCCTCTTTGGAATAAATGTAGAGTGTATCATAAACTACAGTAAGATCTTTTATAAATATGTAAATAGGGAGAAATAGAGAGATATATCCAAAAAATATCAAAATTTAGAAAATATTAACATATAACAATTTATGACCATTTCCATGAAATTGTAAGTGTAAAAGACATTCATCCATCATGTATAACATTGAAAATTAGAATTTAGATCAAATAAATTGAACAAAAGTAAACAATTAATCAGACTAATTTATAAAGTGTAGACAAAAATCGATAATCACATAAAGTCATGAATTTCCCAATTCTGCATTATCTAAAAAGAAATCCCATATTATACAATAATAAAGATAATGTAAGTGTATATTGTATACTTGTATGATGTGTCTGTCAACTTCCAAATTCGAATATTAAAAATAAAAATAAAACTATAATTGTCCAAGTATATCAATGTATCTGCATACTTGTTTCTGCACATTGTATGGAATCCTAAACAATATTAAAAAAAAAACAAGTCTTCATCCTTCATCTCCATCCCCAATTACAACATTATCATCTTCATCATTGTTCTTTTGTCATCTTGAGTAAAATTCTTCAATAATTGAATTGCCCTTTTCTTATTCTATTTCTCTCAATTTTTATTTATGTTTTGGTTTTGCTTGTTTCGTTTGATAGATTCTGAAGAATTAGTATGGGGATCAAAGCTGAGGGTAAATAAGTAAAAAAAACTTCTTTATATAAAAGTAAAGTTATAATTTAAATCACATTTATCATTTATATCATGGATCATACAGTATTGTATCTTGTATCCTATGATATAAATAGAAACGATAAATATCATCACTACGTATAATTTCGTGAATAACAATAATTTCGTATTTGAAGGGCTGTGGGGATTTCTCACTCGAGCCCCAAGACTCACGAGTACTTCAATGAAAAAATCTTCTAGACGATTTTGCTTTCTCTAATGAGTACGTACCGAACGACAAGTACCAGTTTCGGAGGTCACTGGTACAATACTTTGAATGTATTGTGCCTGTGCATTACATATATATTGGTGATGTATCATCCGGAACCGGTACGTATAGGACGATAAGTACCGGTTTTGGAGTTGGACTGGAAAACCGGTATTTTAAACCATGGTCACAACAATACACAAATTTGATGCGCTTCAATGTCTACAGATAAATAAAATTAACGATCCATTAAACCTCCAAATAACAAAAACCCAACATATATTGCTCACCAAAGTTCGCTTCGATGTCATCGAACGATAAAGATCCGCTGTTCCCAATCAACACAACCTTGGCCGAAGTCACGCCGACCAGTAGAAAAGTAACAAAGAACAAGATGGAAATAGAAGCCGTCTCCCGTTTATATTCTCTATTAAAAATTCCCAATGCCATGGCAGTAGCAAAGATACGAAGCTCCAAATCGACTAAATAATCACCACCACCACTACAACGTAGAAACCGAGCTCGGACGCTTCTAATTTCTTCTTAAACCTTCATTACCAAGACACAAAAAACCATATTTTTCACACTTGCAACCAAACAAAACAACCAAGGAAAAAAATTGAAAGAAGAAGTAAAATTTAGGGCAGAATAACAAAACCATCTTATGAATCTATTAAGCTCTATACAATGAAATTTCTAATTAAAAAGTTACTGACCCATGAAACCTAAGGGGGCCAAATCAAAGAACCCTAATCAGAAATAACAAAACCTTTTAAACCAAGAAGACAAAATCAAGAACCCATAAAAGAAGAACAAATATAAATCAAGAAAATCTATACATAAATCTCAAAAAACTACTTAGAACACAGAATCATAAAAAAAAAAAAAAAAAAAAAAAAAAGTAACCTGAAACTGAAGAAATTATAGTGAAATTAGAAGAGATTATAGTGAAGTGAAGTAGGGAATCAAAACATCTGCTTCCATGCTGCTGCTTCTTCTTCTTCTTCAGTTTCTCTTTTGGTTTCAAGAAAGATCTGGGCAGTGCCATCTCCACTTTCTATCATCATTTATTATTAATATTTATTATTATTAATATTGTTTTTGGCAACCAGAGATTTGTTCTTTGCAACCAGAGTTTGGATGGCTTAAACCATTTCCTATATTTTCTATGGTATCGTAGAGAAGGCATTTAGAGATTTTATTTATGTCTATTGTTACGGCATCGCTTTCTTCCATCTAATGAAATGTTTTAACATTGAAGTTCGGCTGAGCCTCGTTTCCAATGTGTTTTAAACTCGGTTTTGCAAATATGGTTGCAATGAAAAAATCTCCACCATCGCCTCATAAATTTACCTAAACAAATGAAAAATCCGATGATTGCTTTAAATCAGACGGAATGAGGTAACACCACCCTTTAAAAGACATCGGATGATGGTTTTGAGTTTACATATAGTGGGGGAAAAGCATCCATTGGATTGATTTGACTTGATTTGATTTTATAATAGAGCGAATGTTGAATCTTAGAATCGAAGGATGTAGATCACTTTTCATCATATCTTTCACGCAACAGATCTTGAGATTATAATCGTACTATCAAACGGTCATATTCTGGTTCCATATCGCAAACATCTCAAAAATCGAATGGGAATATACCATAGCATCAAAACATAATTAGTGGATCAATAATATGATTTAAAGTAGGGTAATATTATATACAACTGCTAAACCTTTGAAGAGATATGGTTGACTGATTCCAATCAGTTGATAGAGATCATTTTTCACCCCAAGTTTCCACATAATAGATCTTGAGATCATGTTACACTTATCATACGGTCACATCTTGATTCCACGTGATACAATCTCCAAAAAGTGATTGTGACCATGAGTATACTTATCATTCAATTACTTTTGGGATGTGTGCAACATGGAGTAAATATGCGATTAGGATAAAAAGTGATTTCCATAGTCTGATTCAAGGAAGACAATAATTTTTCATAGTAGATAAATGTGTGTTCTTCACAGGTTTGACAGGTGAATGTAACGTTACCCTTTCTATTAATTGTCTTTTCTCACTTGTGCAGACCTTAGTTGCCAAGAAAGAATATTTGGTTGCAAATAAATGCATTGTTTATAATATAATAAGATAAAGATGGACAAAGCAACTAATTCCTACTCTCTTTTTGGGGTTTTGTTTCATCTTATCACAGCTCAGCACTAATTGATAAGCATGCCCACTACCTTTTTTAACCTTTTTGATAAAGTAGTGAGCTGGAAACAATGCTAGGCTAGGCTCTATCAAAATTTGACCCGTTCCACCACCATTGACTGATCTCAATCAGACGATGGGGATCATTTTTCTTCCTAATCTTTAACACAATAAAGCTTGAGATCATAACCCATATATTAGACGGGCATTTGTTAATTTCATATAGCACACATCTCAAGTGACTATGGACATAGCGTGAGTATAAGAAGAGTTCCCAAATCACTTTTGAAAACTGTGTAATCAAATATTTGTCTTTGTGATAGGTGAGATATAACTCTAAGATATATGGTGTGAAAGATTGGGATTGACAATATATTGAATTGTCAATTGCAAAAACCCGTACTTTTTTAATTTATATTTATTTTTTAAAAATAAAATTAAAGTGTTTAAAATATTTTTAAAAATTCAGATTTTTGCATTTATCCCCCGAAGATATGTCTAATTTGCACTCCGGCCCAGTGTTTTATATACTTACATTGTAGCCCTTTTTCTATGTATCCTTTACATGTTAGTTATGAATTTATCGACAAAATAACATTTGATTGTTTTGAATCAGTTGATGGAGATTGTTTTTTGCCTTGATATTTGATCTAATTGATCTTGAGATCATAGACCTACAATCACACGGTCAGATTTTGATTTCACATCGCACACATCTTGAAAAGTGACCCAGCAATCACATTTGGTGTACATCCATGACCATCATGACAAATCAAAATGTGACCACTTGATGGAAAACTTCTGATCTCAAGATTCATTGGGTGAGAGATTGTGGTGAGAAACAAGCAACATCATCTTATTCAGAATAGTCAAAGATTAATTTTCTAACCAATTCATCACTCTAGGAGTAATAAGTAAAGGAATCGTAAAAACAAGGGTCACAATGTACATAGGTGAAACACAAGAATAGACTGCAATCCCTTAAAAAGGAATATTATATATTAAGGCTATGTTTGGGTTAGCTCTTATAAGAGCAGAAACAACTCTTTGCTCGCTTTGGGACATAGTAGATAAAATATGCTCTAGTAGAAAATAGACAGAGAGCAATTTTATCACATAAAATAGCTTCCATTCAGAGCAAGCAGCTCTTTGCCCACTCTCTGTTATAATAGATAAAATCTGCTTTGACAAAAAATAGATAGAGAGCAATTTTACTACTTAAAATAGTTCCTTGCCAGAGCAAATAAGGCGTAGAGTTGTAAAGCAGTTCTCCGCCAAAGGCAAAAGGCAAAGAGCTAACCCAAATGCGGCCTAAAACAAAAGCTAAGTAGGCATTATTTATGTAAGGTGAGTGGCGGTAATAAAGAATTATGTACGGAGCCATGGTCTGCTTGTCTTATTAGGCTTTGGATATAAAATCTTAACCCTAAAAAGATTAGCTTAAAACTCATTTTCTTATCTTTTTAATTTAAACTAATGCCTAGATTTAGGTTGTACCACCCTAGGTCTAAGGCTTGGAATAGTTTAGAGTACCTCTAAATGCCCAGACAGCTCATATCCCTTGAAAATTGTTGATTTTTTCAAATCAAGATAGTTGAGTTGGTTTTTCACCTTGATCTTACACATAATAGATCTTGAGATCATGGCACATCTATCAGTCGATCAATTTTTTATTCCATATGTCATAGACCTCCAAAAAATGACTCTTCAATCATATAACACACATCACCCTCAAACCTAATTTTAGGGGCATTTTGTTTGTGACATGTGAAATCACAAGCATATCGTCTGATAAGTACATTATGATCTCAAGATCAATTATGTGGAAGATCTGAATAAGAAACGATCTTTATCATCTAATATGAAGGAATCAATGATTTCAAGGGGTCTAGAACATGAGCGCTTTTAGAGAACGTGTGGGCGCATAGAACGTGTGGGCGCGCTTAGAGGTATCTTTTTTCTATGGCCAATCTTAAAGAATGCACAAATATCTTAGATACCCATCTTTAGCATTGTTGGTCAATCTCTGACCCAAGCACCACTAGCTGTGCTCATGTCGAGTTCCTGATACGAAGTCAAACGAAAGAGAACCATATGAGAATATAAAAGACAGAGTGCATCAATTTTATGATTCCATCCACACAATATGAGCATGTAGAAAAGAGAGTTGCACTACAAAAATACTGTGTTTCAGCGGCACCTAGTTAAGGGGGGGTTATTTAAGGGCTGTCACTATAGATTACTTATTTTATTGGTGGTGTTTCTTTTAACCCGAAAACTTGTGCCGTCTAATCACCGCTAAGGACGATTTCCGAGCAAAACACTTAATATATCCATACACAAAGCATAAAACAAAGTAAATATATCTAACCAAGCAGATAGAGGTATTATAAGGAATTTAAATCTCCAATTTTATATATGACTTTATCAAAGACTATCACAAAAGACAGTTCTAATTTCATGCAAAAACATATAGATAAAAGAACCGAACCGAACCACCGGTGACGACCGAGAGTCACCAAAATATGATTCACAAAATAATACAAAAGCTATGTACCGAAATATATAAAACAAAATAATTGGACGTACCAAGCCTTACACACTAATTACAAAACTATATTCTTTTCAACTCAGTCCACTAGAAAAACTCCTTAGGAGGGGGCTTAGTCTCCTCCTCCGGAATATACTCTAAGACCTTAAGATCAAGGTCATCAGTACTCATGTCTACACCTGTACCTGTGACGTATAGTCGAGGGATGGGCTAATAGTCTAAGCTCAATAGGGAAAACATCAATAGCATGCATATTGTCACATCACACATATATCTCATGACATAATTCAAGCATGTTTTTCAAATAAAAACTCACAATTTAAAAGTAATTAAATTGAAGCAAAACTGATATTTAATGCGTATTTCAAAGCACATTAACATGATTTACAAAACTTGTTCTCATAATAAAAGAAAATTAAAATGGATCACTTAAATACAATCTCGAGCATATATAGCATCGAGAATCACAAATATATCGATGAGAACCCCAACCATCGTCGTTCAATGAACGATTTTCACAATGCCCAAGTCCCTTCGAATGAGGGAGACTTGTGTCAAATGAAATTTATCGCAAATCGGTAATAAAGAACGAATATTCCGCCGTACCGGAGCCCAAGGGGTTCGTTTCGCATGAATCCTTAAATCAAAGTGTGAAATCTAACTTATTAAAATGTGGTATTTTATAAGTATATTTGGAATTTAGAATCTCAAAGCTTATACACACATATATGCGAGTCTTTCTGATTTCACACATACACATATAAGTCTTTCTGAGTTCACACACACACACACACACATATTCATTTTTTGAAACCAAGTACGAAGTTCTTGCTTATTTAATGATAAAATTTATAAATCACACTTAATTTCATCATATCATAGTATCTATGCTTGTTGTAATCAAATGCATATGTTATAGGATTTTTCCTATCTCAATGCAGAGCTAAAACGAAGATTTCTTGTTTTGAGGTAGCCCTCCTAGTATACACCCATGATCAAACCTAGAACACACCAATTTACATCCTATAAGCCATAAGTGATGAAAAATGGGAAGCCCTAAAGTCTCCCTGAGTTCCCTTACTAAAAACAGAAAAAATCTCAGAATCTGTCCAAATCGATTAGTCGAATCTCAAACCGATCGATCAGTTTCCAAATTGATAGATCGAATTTCATTTTGATCGATCGATTTCTCAAAAAAATCCACATATCTCTATTTTCACAATCCGATCGATCGGTTCCCAAATCGATCAATCGAATTCTATTTCGATCGATTGATTTCTCCTGGAACTCCTAATACACTCTCTGTTTTAAAATCCGATTGATCAGTGTACAAATTGGTCAATCGGACTCCAAAATTGATTGATCGAGTTTCATTTCGATCTATCGATTTCTCCAGAAACTTTCACATTTTTGTCTTGTCAAAATCGATCGATCGGATACTAATTTCGATTGATCAAATTTGACAAATTTTTCAGAAACATGAGTTTCTTCATCCTTGACTCACTTTTCCTTAAATTTGAATCTTATTCTTCTAAATTTTCAATCATATTTTAACTAAAGCCTAACATAACTAAAAATCACTCAAAAACATACCTATGCTCACCCTTTGAGGTCGTTTCCTCGATCCACGTGATCTCGCCCAAGGGAAGGTTTTGGAGTGAAAATCATTGAATCGAACACAGCCTTACGACGAATCTCCATTCCAACACATAATACTCTTTGTTTTACTTATCGCGTGTGATGTGATCACACGATTGACTCACTCAAGAAGGATAGGAGGAAAAAGTTTGAAGTCTCTTTCTCTCTTCTCTCTTCTCTCTTTACTAAACAACCTCTCAAACAAAGCAAAGAAATCTCCTATCCAATTTGGCTTTTATATTCAAAGGCTTAGTTTGGGGTGTTAAGCTAGTACACCGCACATTGGTGTACGGTATTTCATCTAACGCTCATATTATCACTAACTCCTACTTCACTCGAGATGTATTCTGACACTTTAACTTACTATAAAAAATTTATATTGTCAGCTGTGTGACTTGTCGGACACGCGCACCGAGTCGGACTTGTTCGAAAATCGAAAATTTTCGAGATGTCACATTCTCCCCTCAAGAATTTTCGTCCTCGAAAATGAACCTAAGTCACCTGGTCACAAGACGCTAAAGAGCTACCAAACATTCACTACTCACATTTAAAAAGTAATTGGGATGAAATTGGATCACGAATCCAATACAACACATGGTCAATTTGACCTACTATTGTACCTGCATGAAAACCACTTATCTAACATCAACACTCTGCACTGTCACAACATTCACATTGGCAGCTACCAAACACTGCAACCATAATGTATTCTTATACGACCAACGAAAGCATGATTATCACACAAACCAAAAGAGAAATTCTCATTCATATGCAAAATAAGAATTTTGACAGACAAAGTGAAGTCTATAAAACTATTGACATCCAAAATGTATTCCATCCATAAGTGGCAACCATGCCACAATAGTTTAAAGATTTACAAGCCAAAAGATTCAGAAATCACGTGTGGTAACCATACCACCATAGTTTTGGGGATTAATTACATAAAATTTCAAAATAATCGCTAGAAGCTCTCCTCAATCCTCAACATCACCCGGCTGCTCGTCTTCGTCGCCAGCTCCTCCCGTTTCGGAACCAGAAGCCTCGGGTATGTAAGCTCATGTCGCCGTCATGCACTGTAAATAATTGGAAGGGTACATAAAGCGTATCTTCTCGGCCATCACTGCCTCATGGTAGTGCAAACGACGGTTCAACTGACAATTGTTCTTAGCCATGAGGGCCAGAACATCATCAATCGTAGCTATGGATGCGTGCTGAGGTGGTGGCACATAGATTGGAGCACATCGCTGAGGCGGAGCCGCAGGTGCTGGCTGGTCCTGTTATGGTGCAGTAGGGGCAGGGTGCTCTTGATCTTGAGGAGCAAGTGCAGGGTGTGCTTGTTCACTAGCACCCTGACTTT
The DNA here is from genome assembly GCA_021018995.1 of Chloranthus sessilifolius. NCBI lineage: Eukaryota > Viridiplantae > Streptophyta > Magnoliopsida > Chloranthales > Chloranthaceae > Chloranthus > Chloranthus sessilifolius. Next base: position 110,354,917 of record CM037597.1, on the reverse strand, counting down.
TCTTCAATTGATTAAAACTTTTTCTCCACTCATTCAGGGAGTAGAGCTTTACGTTATCATTTAATTTCAGCTCATCCTCTGAAAGCGTATACTCATCTCCTCTTGGATTAATCCTCTATCATACTGGAGATAAGGCAAGCATACAAAATCTCCTCTGCGGGTTTTGCTCCCCCTTCTAGCATTTTTCCCTCGGCATACTTGATGCCATCAAAAATGACTTTAGGGGCACTAAACCACTGGCCTGCAAAGGCCGAAAATAATGCCTGCTGTACAACCCCGACCCTCTCGGTCTTGTGTCTCAATGGGTAAAGGTTGCATTTAAAGATTGTGTCTAGCATCCAAAGGCGACTGGGCAAATCAACTCTCTTTATTTCTTGGCTTGATCCTTGCCAACCCTTAGTCATTTTCTCTATCACGATGTGAAAAACAACCGAATCTCGGTTCGGCTTCGGTAAATCAATTTCGTCACCATACTCAACATAGCACTCTAGTGCGTCGGCAACATGGCCATGGTTAAACTCATATTCTACCATCTATTTTCGTACAAATGGTGTTTGGATGTACATGTTTTGATAAAATAGTTTTACCAAATGGGGTAGTAGTAATTGATGAATGGGTGGAGTAAAATCTCTAATCCGGCCTTGCCGAGATACTGAAAGGCCCAATTCGTCACACCCTGCTCTCGGAAGAGCGCTTGATCAAAGGTCCATTCAATTTCAAATCCCTTCGCCGCCCACCATGCATTGGGTTGTTCCCATGGTGGTGGTGGTGGTGGTTGCGAAGAACCTGATTGTGATTTGGCTTCCTTCGACACTGAAGGTTTTGATGACTGTCGAGTTTTGGGAGCCATTGGTTTCTAGAATCAAATAAAAAAACTAGGGCTTGCAAAAACTAGGTTTGAACTTGAAATCAAAAACTCCAAAGAGGTTAGGGTTTACCTTTTAAGAGATTCGGATTCAATCTTGCGAAGAATTGACGCTTTAAAGATGGTTGAAAATCTAAGTTGAAGCTCTCCAAGAGCAACCAAAAGAAAACCCCCAAGAAAACTCAAGGAAATTTCTAAAATTTCGAAAAAGGAAAAACCCCGATTCCGTTATATATTGTCCAAATTGATCGATCGATTTTCAAAATCAATCGATCGATTTCCCCTTGAACTACGTCGGTCAATTATTTCGATCGATCGATTTTGAAAATTGATCGATCGGTTTTTATTTTAACTCTGTCGCCTGATAATATCGATCGATCGGTTTCCAAAATCAATCGTTTGATTTCTATTTTGATTGATCGACTTTCATCAATTTTTGATATCTCTCTGGCTGCTCTCTATTTTTTTCAAATTGATCGATTAGTGTGCATTTCGATCGATATGTTTTCACAGAAAAAACATGTTTCTTTGTTCTGTCAAATCGATCGATCAATTTATATTTCGATCGGTCAGTTTTGACAGAAAACCTTATAATTTGTGTTTTTCACTCTTAAGTGATTGTAGCTTCTTTAAACTTCAACTAAGGTGCTCTTTATAAATCCAACAAGCTACATACACATTAAAACACCTATTGTACAATCTCATTAAACATTACAAGTTCAAAGATATCTCTCGATGCTCATTGAAACAAAAGTGGATATTGATCGCGGATCACGGCGCGCTCTCAAGTGGCCTCTTCTACTTAGTGATTCCGCCACTTAACAAGCACTAAGGGAATACATTTTGTGCGCAATACTTGTTCCTTCCGATCAAGTATCTGAATAGGTTCTTCTCTCATGGTCAAATCCTCATAAATTTCAATAGGTTGGTCATCGAAAATGTGAGTTGGGTCCCTCACATACTTCCTTAGCATCGATACGTGAAATACATTGTGTACCTGATCAAGTTGCGGGAGTAAAGCAACTCTATATGCAACTTCACCAACATGTCCAAAAATGTCAATCCTATGTAGCGTGAGCTTACCTTTCCCCGCTTTCCAAAGCGCATCACACCCTTCATTGGTGAAATCTTGATGAACAAGTGATCTCCAACTTGAAAATCGACGCTTGTCCTCTTTAAATCGGCATAGCTCTTCTGTCTACTTTGAGTTGTCTTGATCCTTTCACGAATTAGACGAACGGCTACGGCATTGCTCTCGATAACTTCTTGACCCAATATAAACTTTTCTCCTGTCTCTTCCCAACTAATCGGTGATCTACATCGTTGTCCATATAGTGCCTTGTAAGGTGCCATACCGATGCTCGTCGGAAAGCTGCTATTGTACTCGAACTCGATCAACGGTAAGTGTTGATCCCATGAGCATATCTTCGATGATTTGATTCACCCGCTCAGTTTGTCCATTCATCTGTGGGTGAAATGCCAAACTAAAATCTAATCTTGTACCCATTCCCTCTTAAAACTTCTGCCAAAACTTTGATATGTATAACGGGTCATGATCTGAGACAATATTCACAGGAATACCATGCAACAGGATGACTTCTTTCATATACATCTCTGCGTGTCTACCTGCCGAATACATCGTGTTGTATGGCAAGAAGTGAACAAATTTAGTTAGTCTATCAACAACCACCCATATGGCATTATACCGCCTTGCTGTCCGTGGTAATCCCAATATGAAATCCATGGAAATAGATTCCCACTTCCATTCTGGTATTGACAGAGGTTGTTATAAGCCTGATGGATGTTTGTGATTGACCTTCACTTGCTGACATACTAAACACTTAGAAACGTATTCAGCGACATCCTGTTTCAAACCTCTCCACCAATAATTCATCTTCAGTTCCTGGTACATCTTGGTACCACCAGGATGAATAGCATATTTTGACTTGTGGGCCTCGTCTAAAATAGTTTGTTGGGGATCGGCATCGGTCGGTATATATTGACGCCCTCTGAATAATAGCGATCCATCCTCCTTGATGGAGAAATCTGGTTTACTGCCATCAATCACACCCTGTCTGATCTTTACTAACTCTACATCTTTCATCTATAACTCGTAGATGCTATCGAAGATCATCGGTCGTATAGTGATGTTTGCCAAAAAGGCTCCTGAAGCTTGTATCTCGATCTTTGTGACATACAAAGAAAGAGCTTCCAGCAGTTTCCATCTACAGATCCCCATGATAAGGCTAGACAGTAGAGTCGAACTCTTCCGGCTCAAAGCATCCACTACGACATTCGCCTTGCCTTGGTGATACTGAATGGAGTAATCGTAATCTTTGAAAATTTTGATCCATCTCCGTTGCCTCATATTTAATTCCTTTTGTGTAAACAGGTACCTAAGGCTCTTGAAATCTGTGAAGATCTCAAAGGTTTATTCATACAGGTAGTGTCTCTATATTTTTAACGTGAAAATCACTGCTGCCAGTTTCAAAACATGTGTCGGATAATTTTTCTCATGATTCTTAAGCTGTCTCGACCCATAGGCAATAACTTTCTTATTCTGGTTGAGCTCATAGCCTAAACCACTATGTAAAGCGTCATTATACACAACAAACCCTCCATTGCCTGATGGAATAGTCAACACTGGTGAGGAGGTTAGTCTCTTCTTAAGTTCCTAAAAACTATCCTCACATGCCTTGGTCGACTCAAATTTAACATCTTTCCTTGTGAGTCTTGTGAGTGGTCCTAAAATCTTGGAAAATCCTTCCACAAATCGTCTGTAATACTCAGCCAGACCGAGAAAATCGTGAATCTCAATCACAGTCTTTGCTTGTTCTCATTCCATTACAACTTTGATCTTTGTTGGATCCACTATAACACCTTCTGAGACAACATGTCTCAAGAAGCTCACCTTCTCTGACCAAAACTCACACTTACTCAACTTAGCATAAAGTTGGTGTTCACGTAGTGTCTGGAGAGCAATCCTCATATGCTGCTCATGCTCCTCCTTTGTTTTCGAGTAAATGAGGATGTCATCTACGAACACGACTACACAAGTATCGAGGTGTGGCTTGAATACCTGATTCATGAGATCCATGAATAAAGTTAGTGCATTAGTGAAGCCGAAAGGCATCACTAGAAACTCGTAATGCCCATATCTGGTTTTGAACGCCGTTTTTTGAATATCCTCGACTTTGACTCTCAACTGATGGTATCCAGATCTCAAATCGATCTTGGAAAAGAATTTTGCACCTTACAACTGATCAAAGAGATCATCTATCCTGGGCAAAGGGAATCGATTCTTGATAGTCAACTTATTCAATTGACGATAGTCGATGCACAATCTCATCGACTCGTCCTTCTTCTTAAAGAATAAGACCGGTGCTCCCCATGGAGACACGCTTGGCCTTATGAACCCTTTATCTAAGAGTTCCTACAATTGGTCCTTTAACTCCTTCAACTCAGCTCGAGCCATTCAATAAGGTGCTTTAGATACTGGTTCCGTGTCCGGTGCTAAGTCGATGACGAACTCCACTTCTTGATCTGGTGGCAATCCCGATAATTCATTCCGGAAACATGTCTTGAAACTCAAGTAATCGAAATTTCTACCATTACGTTCTTCTCTTCTCGTTGCTCTTTCAGAAAAGTCAGGTATCCACTGCATCCATTTCTCATCAAACATTATGCTCAGATCGCGGAGATAATCGGCACAAAGGTTGATTGCATGCCTAGAAACTTGAATGATCTACTCCTATTCGGTCAAAAGTAACTATTTTTCTCTGGCAATCAACACTCGCGCCATACGGGGATAATCAGTCCATGCCAAGGATTACATCGAATCCTTGCATATCCAGCAGGATCAAATCCGCCACCAATTCATGACTTTTGTAATCCCTGATAGCGACTATAACTGACCGACATACTGTATTGGTACTGACTGAATTTCCCGTTGGGGTTGATACTGCCAAAATAAAATCTAGAGTCTCGGTAGCGACCTTCACTCTCTTCACAAATTGCGGCATCACAAATGAGTGAGTAGACCCTGGGTCTAACAACACTCTTACTTCATAATAATAATAATCGCCTTTACCATACATTTGCAAAGTACTTATGTCACATAAATATTTAAACAATTACATATGCACCAAGAGCTAAATATGTAAACACTGGAATTTAAAAGACTATTTTTAAATTTATGCACCTTCTTCATCTAAAATTTCAATCAATGATATATACTAAATTTTAAATAGGAAAATTTCACCTTGGATTATATCATTGCTGACCTAAGCATCCTGTGCGGTAACGACATACGCGCGCCCTTGCACAGTAGGCCTCGTAGTCTGTATAGGCCTTGGCATAACAGCTAATGTTGTCCTCTCCTCTCTCAGTTATGGGCAATCTTTGATCATATGCCACATATTTCTACATTTGAAGTATCCTCCCGTATCCCGTCTACAATCTGCGGTCTTGTGAGACTTGCCACATAAGGCACATGTCTCAACTGGAGTAGATGATGCTGCCCTAGAGAACCCCTGGATAACTGATACTCCTGTAGTAGTCGTAGGGCCCTCATAACAGAAAGGTCCAGCTAAAGAGGGCATAGGTGGTCTAGAATAATTGGGCTGGGTAGGTTGTCTTGGGACTAGCACTACAAATCTTGGCTTGTTCACCGACTCGAAATTGTTTGGTCTCCCTTGACCTGCTTTACCCCTATTCTGCTGGTCTCGCCTTTTATATATATCATCTATATCCTTCTCGGCAACCAACGCCTTACCCATTACTGCTCCGTACGTCTCCAACTCCAGTACAAAAATCCTTTCACGTATAATCGGCTTTAAGCCGCTTTAAAACTTATTGGCCTTTATCAATTCCTGTGGCCACGTATTGTGGAGCAAATCTAGACAACCTCGTAAAATCCGTACCGTACTCTCGTACGGATATTCTCCCTTGCTCCAATGTCATGAATTTGGCCTCCATTTGGTTCCTCACCTGCTTGGGGAAATATTCTTTGTTGAACACTTCAACAAATTTCTTCCAAGTTTACAATCCATATGAATTTTCTTGCTCTCTCATCCTCAACACCGATTTCCACCAAGGATCGACTTCTCCTTCTAGCTAAAAGGAAGCCTAACTTACTTTCTCCTCATCGATACACGGTAATCTTTGTAGGAGTTTCTCGATTTGATTAAGCCATTTCTCTGCTTTAAGCGAATCCGTCTAACCATAAAAATTAGGAGGTCTCAATCTCCTCAACTCAACAAAAGTAGATGGCGTAGGTGGAGTTGGAAGTGGAGGTGGCTGCTGATGGTTATTGACATTATTTGTAGCCATCAACGTCGTCTGTTGAGCCATAGCATTAGCCATGGCCTCCATGGCTTGCGCCATTCTCTGTCTTTCATCTCTCTCTCTCTCTCTCGATTTCTTTCTTGGTTTCTCTCTTCTGGAATACTCCCTTCTGGAACATCTTTGTTACCAAGCGGAACCCTATTTGAGCTAGTGAAAATCTCATCCCCACTTCTCAAGTTTTGTCCATGACCGCCTCTTGGTCTACCTCTACCCCTAGTAGACATAATGTTCTGCAAATATGAAACCAAAAGTTTCATTAGCAGAAGGTCCCTATATTCGGATAAAATCTTAAACACCTTATCTAAGCCTAAGATTTGTCAGAAATCTCTAAAGCTAGAGCTCTGATATCAACTGTGACAGCTCATATTTTTGAATCTAGAAACTCGTGTCGTCGGATCGCCGCTAAGGACAATCCCCGAACATAACACTTGGTACATCTACACACAAAGCAAAAAATAAAGCAGATATATCTAATTAAGCAGATAAAGTTATCATAAGAAATTTAAATCTCCAATTCTATATATGACTTTATCAAAGATCATGACAAAAGACGATTCTAATTTCATACAAAAACACATGGACAAAAGAAAAGAACCGAACCGAACCACAGGTGACGGCCGACAGTCACCGAAACATGATTCACAAAATAATACAAAAGCTACGTATCGAATCTAATATACAAAATAAAAATTTGGACGTACGAGGCCTTACACACTAATCACAAAACTATAATCTTCTCAACCCAGTCCACTAGAAAAACTCCTTAGAACGGGGCTCAGTCTCCTCTTCCGGAATATACTCTGAGTCCTTAGGATCAAGATCCTTAGTACCCGCGTCTACACCTGTACCTGTGATGTATAGTCGAGGGATGAGCTAATAGTCCAAGCTCAATAGGGAAAACATCAATAACATGCATATTGTCACATCACACATATATCTCATAACATAATTCAAACTTATTTTTCCAATAAAAACTCACAATTTAAAAGTAATTGAATTGAAGCAAAACTGATATTTGATGCGTATTTCAAAGCACATTAACATGATTTCTAAAACTTGTTCTTATAACAAAAAAAATTTAAATAAATCACTTAAATACAATCTCGAGCATATATAGCATCGAGAGTCACACATATACCGATGGGAACCCCAACCATCATCGCTCAATGAACCATTTTCACAATGCCGAAGTCCCTTCGAATGCGGGAGACTTCTGCCGAGCGAAGTTTACCGTATCTCGGTAACAAAGAACGGATATCCCACCGTACCGGAGCACAAGGGGCTCATTTCGCATGAATCCTTAAATCAAGGTGCGAAGTCTAACTTATAGTTTATCACCATAAAATGTGGTATTTTATAACTAGATTTAGAGTTTAAAATCTTAAAGCTTACACATACATATGCGAGTCTTTCTGATTTCACACACACACATGTCTTTTTGAGTTCACACACACACACATATTCATATTTTGAAACCAAGTATGAAGTTCATGCTTATTTAATAACAAAATTCATAAATCACACTTAATTTCATCATATCACAGTATCCATGCTTGTTGTAATCAAATGCACCACATGTTATAGGTTTTTTCCTACCTCAATGCAGAGTTAAAACGAAGATTTCTTGTTCTGAGGTAGCCCTCCTAGTACACACCCATGATCAAACCTAGAACACACCAATTTACATCCTATATACATCCTATAAGTCATAAGTGACGAAAAACGGGAAGCCCTAGAGTCTCCCCGGGTTCCCTTACTAAAAACAGAAAAAATCTTAGAATTTGTCCAAATTGATCAGTCGAATCCTAAATCGATCGATCGGTTTCAAATCAATCAAATTCCATTTTGATTGATCGATTTCTCCAGAAAATCCACAATCTTTGTTGCTATCGAAAAGTCACCGGTGATGCTCTAGCGCGAAGGACCACAACTGTACTACAAAGGCCCGAGAGCTCCGGCTCTCCCCTCGATTCCTTTACCTTCTTTGCTTTTCCACTATCATAGAATTGAGCTATTACACTGCCCAAATTTAGGCAAGCGGAAAGGGCTCAATAGGATCGGTGTGCCTTCGGGTAAGAGGAAGTACTGCTCATTTTTTTTATTTTTTTTATACATATATATTTTATATGCACATCCAAACAGCCATAATAGAGACCGCTTATGAGAGGGTTGGTCTGGTGCCTAACACCTTCCCGATCGATCACCGAAGTCCCTACCCAAGAGCCATTGGCGTGAACCGAAATCAGAGTCATATTTTTGTACTTCGGTGCTTTCAATATTGATTTAAGTTTCTCGAGACACCAAAAGCTCCGGGTGGTGACTCTTTATTTTTCATACGAGCGTATCGTCGCGACAGATTGTAAAAAATCCATGGTTGTACAAATGGCGACTCTGTTGGGGACTAGCTAGTAGAGCCTCCCCTTGAAATTTAGCTTCTTTTTTTATTATTTACTAATATATTTTTATTTTCTCTTAGTTTTTACTCAACCCTACTATTCCGTCAATTTTCTTACCCCTACTTCCATCATTTACGTGCCTTAACCGATTGGCGGGCCTACTTGCGCATTGTTTTTACAATTCCTCTACTTTCCGTCATTTACGTGCCTTAGTCGATTAACGGGCCTACTTGCGCATTGTCTTTATAATTCTTTTACTTGTCTTCGATTACACGCCTTAGTTGTTTGGCGGGCCTACGTGAACATTTATTTTATTATAATCATATCCTAGCAGTGGACGTCGGCCCGTGGAGGCGGCATGGGACCATCACCACCCGTTTTTGGACTTTAAGAAAACTCCCTTAAAATCTAAAATTAAAATTGAATCAAGAGGGGGACTTAATTGAATTTTTATCGAGGTAGATTTTTCAAGGGTTGGGAATTTTAGTCAAAGATACAAACGCCCGATTCTTAGTACGACGGCAACCCCTAGTGGTGATGATCCAGAAAAGTACCCACCCATCCAATATCTAAGAAGGCTCTTGCGCTAGAGGTATATAGGTTGGTGGATCAATCCTGTTACAAAGTTTCAAACCCTTAGGGAGAGTGTTAGTTATCCCGAATCGACCTTGTATCCCTAGGTTCGGTGAGGAGAGACCCATTGCAACTAAGAGACTAGTCCTCGAAAGCATTGCTTCCAGAAAATGTAACATCCCAAAGATTTGGACTTTGAATAGTGTGCCTCGGGATATGTGCCCATCAGGTCACTAATTTTGAGCAGGTGAAAGTCAACTTGATGATTTAGATTGGATTAATTTTGGTGTGAAAAGTGCACACCCGTATGGTGTTAGATCATTTTATAGGGTCTTATTCACCTATTGTGGCGTGTATGCACTTTACACGTGAACCGGGCTTTTAAGTATAAGAGAGGGAGGGGCTTCTTTTAGAAGCCATTTGGTTAAAAGGTTGAGGCTTTAGGTTTCTAGAGATAGAGAGGGAGAGGAGAGAAGAGAAAGAGCAAGAGGAAGAAATGGGCTTTGGATGTGTTATGTGCGAAGGATTAAAGAAGGTGTTCTAATCCGTGTAAAATCCGGAACTCCAAGCTAAGAAGATCTAGCTTGTTGTGTGAAAGCTCGGATCGAAGAATCGATGTATATAGGAGGTTTGTACGAAGCGTGTGTGGATGATCACCTAATGATCATGTCGAAATTGTGAAAATCGTGGGGCTTGGAAAGATCAAAAGGGGTTTGGAAACCCATTTGCTTGCTAGGAAGAAGACGATCCGATCGGGGAGAAAATCGTTGGATTAAAGGTAAAAATTTTGATTTAAGTTGTGATTTGTATGTAGATTAATCCTTAGTTAGATTATGAGTGAGAGATTTGAAGAAAATGAGTTAAGATTTAAAGAAAAATGAGTTAGAGATGCTTGAATCTGATTTTGGGTGAAATCTGACGAAACCGTTCGATCGATTTTAAAACCGTTCGAATGAAATTAGTTGAGGGTGAAATCTGACGAAACCGTTCGATCGAAATTAGAAATCGATCGAACGATTTCGTCAAGCATGAAATCTGAAGGTTCTGGTCGGTTTGAAAATCGTTCGATCGATTTTGAAAACTGTTCGAACAAAATTAGAAACCGTTCGAACGATTTTGAAAATCGTTCGAACGAAATTAGAAACCGTTCGATCGATTTTAAATCGTTCGAACGATTTTGACTGGGCTCGCCGATACTGCTTCAGTATTTTGGCCGTAATGTTTTACCCCGAACTCCGATTGACACGATTCTTATGGTGTTGGAAAGAGGATGACGAGCTCTACAACTTTTGTGTTTTGATAAACTCATGAATCTAAAGTTTTAAAAGTCAAACTTTAGGAGGAATGTTGCATCAAATTCTATAATAACATGAATTTGCCCGTTTCAACCTTGGTTTTGAGAAAATACTTAAATGTATATAAGTTATTAGTGAGTAGAGTTGATCTTTGATGCATCATTGTGTGCTTGTAATATAGATTGAGGTGGAAGGCCATTGAAAGGACCTTGCTTGGCTTCGCGTAACCTCAAGATTAAGGTAGGGGAAACTCGACCTAAATTTGTATATTTGACTTGATTCATAGTATTAGATGAGTTTGCATGAATATGATGAGTTGATCAGAGTTGGATATGTTAGAATTGGAGTCTTATGATTTGGAATATGAACTCATGAAATCGTGATTATGCATGTGATAGTGTTCGATTCTAGATAACCTTTGATATTGTTTAGCTTGACTCGTGTTTTGAAAGTAAGATTTTGAGATCGCTGGTGACACTTGTGAATCATTTTGACACCCTTGGAACTGTGATTTACTCAACGACGCTTGGACTTTTGACATTTGCATTATGAATCCTTTGGATTCTTCGACTGCATCCCTTGGGCCGGTACGGCGGCCTATCCGTACACGCATTCATACATACGCTGCATATGCATCCCTTGGAACATCATTGCATCCCTTGGACACTTTGGAAACATTGAACACACTTTGGAAACATTGAGCACCCTTGGACACCTTGGAATCATTGAACACCTTTGGACACCGTTGGACATGATTGCATCCCTTGGACACTTTGGAATCATTGGACACCTTTGGATACCATTGAACATCGTTGCATCCCATGAACACTTTGGAAACATTAAACACCCTTGGAAACTTGAAACACCCTTGGACACCCTTGTGCTGTTTGTGTTTGTGTTTGCAAATTCGACATTATTTGTAATGTGTGTGAAATCTTGGATATACTTGGATAAATCTAATTGTTTTAGGATTCTTTTCGATTCTTTTGGATATGTGTACTATTGGATGGAATATCATGGTAAAGTTAAATGTTTAAGGTTGAGTTTTGAAATAGAAGAAATTGATGAATGCTTTGAAAAATGTGTTTGAAAAGAAAAGGAATGATTAAGTTTTGGAAGCAGAAATTAAATGATGGTTTTGACTCTTGATTGAAACTATGTTTTCAAATGTTAAATGTGAATTTATATTGTTTATCCTCTACTGAGCTTAGTTGTTAGCTCACCCCAACTATACGTCACAGGTGTAGGTTTGGGAGGGCCCAGATTACATACTAAAAGAAGGGAGCTTCCGCACAAGGATTTGTACTCTATATAGGGATCGTAGAATTGTGCTTTGTGAATTTGGTGAGTTAAGTTTTGGTACATTCGTACTAGTGTACACCATGGTTAGGTGATGGTTTCTCATCACTGGTGTTTATTTAGTTATGTTCTTGTTGGATTTTTTATCTGGAGGTTTTAATTATGCTATATGTAATAATTGCTTTGATTTCTGTTTATTTATGGATGTGCCAAGTATTCTATATCAGATTGTGGTCTACGATCTGGCGGTCCAGGTTTTCCCATTGGGTTTAGGATAAAAAATATATATATATCTCAAAATATTAGGTTGAGAAAATCCGGGCTGTCACAGTTGGTATCAGAGCTTTAGGCGTTAGGTCATATTGGGGCACATGTGCGATAGAATGAAATTCTGTCAAAACTTAGGAGGGATTCACAATCCCTATTTTGAATCCTTCTAGTGATTCAGAGTCATGTCTCTGAATGACTTTAGGCTTTGTCCGATCCTAGGCGTTAAGTCTCTCATGAGACTGAGAGCCCTAGCTGTAGGTGCAAGAATATAGTAGTAGGCCTAGAGATGTGACATTAGGTTCTGTCAGGACATAGGCTGTGAAGTTTTGAATATTCTGTTTGAATATAATGACTGGTTATTAATTGAAACCTGTGTTTTATTGTAACAGATTATTATGTCTGATAGAGGTAGAGGTCGACCTAGAGGCGGTCGCAATAGAAATCTGAGTGAGGATGAGATCCCTGCGGGTTCTAGTAGAAATCAGAAACACCTGTCGGATGAAAGGGATCAGAGGAATGAAGCGACGGATAGAATGGCGCATGCAATGGAGGCTGTGGCCGCTTCCATGGCCCAACAGACTCAGTAGACTGCACTGTTGGCTGAGTAGACTGCACTACTGGTTGCCAATAATGTGATCCATCAGCAGCCGCCACCACCACCTCCACCAGCATTATTGCCTTCATCATTTGTGGATTTCAGGAGATTGAGACCTCCTAGTTTCTATGGGCAGACAGACCCACTAGAAGCGGAAAAATGGTTGAATCAAATTGAGAAACTTCTACAAAGACTTCAGAGCACTAAAGACGAGAAGGTAGGCTGGGCCTCCTTCCAGCTTGAGGGAGATGCTGATCCCTAGTGGAAATCGGTATTGAGAAGAAGGGAAATTGAAAACCCTCATCATCTATGGACTTGGGCAGAGTTTGTCAGAGAGTTTAATCGGGAATACTTTCCCAAACAGGTGAGAGTTCAGATGAGGAGACTTTGCAAATCTGCAGCAAGGAAGTATGTCGGTGCGAGAATATGGCGTGGAGTTTACATGCTTGTCACGATTTGCACCTGAACTAGTATCCACAGAGATCATGAGGGCCGCCAAATTTGAGGAAGGATTGAAGCCGAACGTTCATGAGCGGGTATCGATTTTCGAGCTAGAGACCTATGCTGAAGTGATGGGAAAGACAATTGTGCCCGAGAGAGATATAGATAATCAGTATCAAAGGCAGGATCAGCAGATCAAGGATAAGGCAGATCAAGAGCGATCAAATACTTCTGGGCTGACAGACGAGAGACCGAAATTCTTGATGTCGGCACCACCTCAACCTACTCATACTGCTTATTCAAGACCGTCCATGTCTACACCTGCGGTGCCCCTTCGCCTTACAAATCCCACGATCGTTGGGGCATCATGAGTACAACAAACTTCCCACACTTCCTCGTCCGCACCGAGTGAGTCATGCTCAAGATGCGGGGGACGACATGAGACAGAGAGATGTCGGTGGACTACGGGTGCTTGTTTCAATTGTGGCCGAATGGGACATCAGATCCGGGACTGTACTGAACCAAGGAGAGTTAGACCAACTTCGGCGTCTGTTCAGAGGCCCTAGGCCCACTCTGACTGTTGATATTTTGTTTTATTTTGTTTCTTTTGTGGACATGATTTGTAATTCATGATTCACTTTTGATGCGTGATTGCATAACCTTTGTCACGATGAACGAGTTAAGTCTTGGTTGTTATAGATATATTATCGTCGTCTCATTGGTTGTTATAGATAGCTTATGACTTAGCTTTTGTGGTTGGGAGATGTATTTTTTTTAAACTTATGATATATTATGTAAGCTAATTATTGTTAGTTTTATTAACATTTAGGGTTTTGGTTTATGGAGATATAGCTATGATATGTGGGTTCGATGAGGTGGTTGGTGAATACATCATGGGTATGTATGCGAATAGCTTTCTTAGCACCATTTTTTTATGAATCCGTTGTGGATAAAATCAACTTATGTAATCATAGCCAAATTTTATCGTGCCTATGGTGGATATGCCGAGTGAGCTTTCACGTATGGTCAATTCTCGAGAACAAAAAAAATTCCTTTAAGAGGAGGATATTGTGATAACCCTGGTTAAATGATGTTGAATTTTGATGAGGATACCTAGATGGGGTTATCGAGAAATAGCTGCGGACCTTGGATTGATTTTGAGACACATGAAATATTTCAAAATTTGATATTTTAACTTTTAGATGTTTGCAAATCTTTAAAACATGTACCTTGGACATGTGTCCTTTCAAACAATCGTGGCATGATTGCCACTGCTCACTATTTTTGACGATTGGGGCCTCGTTGCCACCAAGTGATGTGATTACATGTGTTGGTTGTGCTTTGTATATTTTTCTATTTTGATATATATGTCATGGTTCTGATATAGCTTAGTTTAGTTGGGTGTTCTCTATATTAAAGGTATTGTTCTGTTTTGGTATATGTGGGTGTTGTGATTGCCTCGTTGTGCTGATGATCCTATGTCGTGATTGTTGTGACTGCTTTGTCATGCAGTTTTGTCGGTATTCTTTGATCAAACGGAATGCCTTTGTTGGTTCAATTAAAAATTTTAGCATATTGTGGCAACATGGATATAAATTAGAATTGTACAGGATGTGTGGATTTGTAACTTGTGCAGGATATGCGGTTTGAATTTATGCAAGATGTGTGGATTTGTAACTTTTGCAGGATATGTGGTTGGAATGTAGGCAGGATGTGTTGTTGTGGTTGCGTCCATAGACGTGCTTTACTATGTGTGTGGGTCTCCCATGCGGGGGGGAGCCCTTGAATGCAATTTTCGGAGTCGAAAATTCCTGAGGGGCGAATGTAATGTCTCAGAAATTTCAGACTTTAAATAGTATATCTCGGGAAGCGTGTCCGACTGGTCACTTATTGGACCAGGTAAACGTTGACTTATTTGCTTTAAGTTAGGTAGGTCATATGACAAATATAAAGTATGTACGTTATAAGAGTTAGTTTGATTGGGTCATATACATCTATCTAGGTGTGCATGCTTTATACTCAAGTCATGAGTGAGTTATAAGGAATTGGGAGGCTTTAATTCTCATTACATCATGTGTTGGTAGTTGAGAAGCTTAAGCGGAACTGAATGAGACTTGAACAAGCTTTGAATTATTATATTTGACACAATTTCACGATGAATAATTATATGTATTTGCACAACTGATTTAAGGTTCGGAGAATACCCCACCGACGCGGCGTGAGTTTAAGTCGATATAGAATGAAATTTTACTCATTTGAGTAGATTTTTAGAGGCATGAGTTTTCAATGGGAAGAGGTATGGATTTTTATGCAAGTATGTATGTAGATGTGTAGGCTATGAATGTGTGTATGTGCGGAGGTGAATGTTACTCGTGGATACATATATGTGTGTTCATGTAGGATGTGAGTATCAGCACTATTGCTTTGAATGGTCTTCAGATCGAGATATGGACATCTTCCAATTGGTGTATGATTAGATTCGATCAACATGTTACTACATACAACAATTTTTGAGGATGAAAATTTTATAAGGTGAGAAGAATGTAACATCCCAAAGATTTGGACTTTGAATAGTGTGCCTCGGGATATGTGCCCGTCAGGTCACTAATTTTGAGCAGGTGAAAGTCAACTTGATGATTTAGATTGGATTAATTTTGGTGTGAAAAGTGCACACCCGTATGGTGTTAGATCATTTTATAGGGTCTTATACACCTATTGTGGCGTGTATGCATTTTACACGTGAACCGGGCTTTTAAGTATAAGAGAGGGAGGGGCTTCTTTTAGAAGCCATTTGGTTAAAAGGTTGAGGCTTTAGGTTTCTAGAGATAGAGAGGGAGAGGAGAGAAGAGAAAGAGCAAGAGGAAGAGATGGGCTTTGGATGTGTTGTGTGCGAAGGATTAAAGAAGGTGTTCTAATCCGTGTAAAATCCGGAACTCCAAGCTAAGAAGATCTAGCTTGTTGTGTGAAAGCTCGGATTGAAGAATCGATGGATATAAGAGGTTTGTACGAAGCGTGTGTGGATGATCACCTAACGATCGTGTCAAAATTGTAAAAATCGTGGGGCTTGGAAAGATCAAAAGGGGTTTGGAAACCCATTTGCTTGTTAGGAAGAAGACGATCCGATCGGGGAGAAAATCGTTGGATTAAAGGTAAAAATTTTGATTTAAGTTGTGATTTGTATGTAGATTAATATTTAGTTAGATTATGAGTGAGAGATTTGAAAAAAATGGGTTAAGATAAAGAAAAATGAGTTAGGGATGCTTGAATCTAATATTGGGTAAAATCTGACAAAACCGTTCGAACGAAATTAGTTGAGGGTGAAATTTGACGAAACCGTTCGATAGAAATTAGAAATCGATCGAATGATTTCGTCAAGCATGAAATCTGAAGGTTCTGGTCGGTTTGAAAATCGTTCGATCAATTTTGAAAACCGTTTGAACGAAATTAGAAACCGTTCGATCGATTTTAAATCGTTCGAACGATTTTGACTGGGCTCGCCGATACTGCTTCAGTATTTTGGCCGTAATGTTTTACCCTGAACTCCGATTGACACGATTCTTGTGGCATTGGAAAGAGAATGACAAGCTCTACAATGTTTGTGTTTTGATAAACTCATGAATCTAAAGTTTTAAAGGTCAAACTTTAGGAGGAATGTTACGTCAAATTTTATAATAACATGAATTTGTCTGTTTCAACCTTGGTTTTGAGAAAATACTTAAATGTATATAAGTTATTAGTGAGTAGAGTTGATCTTTGATGCATCATTGTGTGCTTGTGATATAGATTGAGGTGGAAGGCCATTGAAAGGACCTTGCTTGGCTTCGCGCAACCTCAAGATTAAGGTAGAGGAAACTCGACCTAAATTTGTATCTTTGACTTGATTCATAGTATTAGATGTGTTTGCATGAATATGATGAGTTGATCAGAGTTGGATATGTTAGAATTGGAGTCTTATGATTTGGAATATGAACTCGTGAAATTGTGATTATGCATGTGATAGTGTTCGATTCTAGATAACCTTTTATATTGTTTAGCTTGACTCGTATTTTGAAAGTAAGATTTTGAGATCGCTGGTGACACTCGTGAATCATTTTGACACTCTTGGAACTGTGATTTACTCAACGACGCAAGGACTTTTGACATTTGCATTTGCATTATGAATCCTTTGGATTCTTCGACTGCATCCCTTGGGCGATGCAATGACCTATCCGCATAACGCATTCATACATACGCTGCATATGCATCCCTTGGAACATCATTGCATCCCTTGGACACCTTGGAATCATTGGAAACCTTTGGACATCATTGCATCCCTTGGACACTTTGGAAACATTGAATACACTTTGGAAACATTGAGCACCCTTGGACACCTTGGAATCATTGAACACCTTTGGACACCCTTGGACATGATTGCATCCCTTGGACACTTTGGAATCATTGGACACCTTTGGATACCATTGAACATCGTTGCAGCCCATGAACACTTTGGAAACATTAAACACCCTTGGAAACTTGAAACACCCTTGGATACCCTTGTGCTGTTTGTGGTTGTGTTTGCAAATTCGACATTATTTGTAATGTGTGTAAAATCTTGGATATACTTGGATAAGTCTAATTATTTTAGGATTCTTTTCGATTCTTTTGGATATGTGTACTGTTGGATGGAATATCATGGTAAAGTTAAATGTTTAAGGTTGAGTTTTGAAATAGAAGAAATTGATGAATGCTTTGAAAAATGTGTTTGAAAAGAAAAGGAATGATTAAGTTTTGAAAGCAGAAATTAAATGATGGTTTTGACTCTTGATTGAAACTATGTTTTCAAATGTTAAATGTGAATTTATATTGTTTATCCTCTACTGAGCTTAGTTGTTAGCTCACCCCAACTATACGTCACAGGTGTAGGTTTGGGAGGGCCCAGATTACATACTAAAAGAAGGGAGCTTTCGCACAAGGATTTGTACTCTATATAGGGATCGTAGAATTGTGCTTTGTGGATTTGGTGAGTTAAGTTTTGGTACATTCGTACTAGTGTACACCATTGTTAGGTGATGGTTGGTCATCACTGGTGTTTATTTAGTTATGTTCTTGTTGGATTTTTGATTTGGAGGTTTTAATTATGCTATATGTAACAATTGCTTTGATTTCTGTTTATTTATGAATGTGCCAAGTATTCTGTATCAGATTGTGGTCCACGATCTGGCGGTCCGATTTTCCCATTGGGTTTAGGATAAAAAATATATATATATCTCTCAAAATTTTAGGTTGGAAAAATCTGGGCTGTCACAGAAAACCACCAAAAAAAGACCAATTTCGTGTTGCTGCTCTGCTGTCAAAAATATTTGACCCCATTGTTTATACCTGGCACATGTAAAATACGCGCCAAGCTTAGTTTTTCTTAGATTTACTTTGGCGCATGTAATACATGCACCAAGCTTAATCTGACCTAATCTGGCCTGGCTACACACGCCAAGTCTAGACAGAGTTGTGCAGCCCGAATATGAGGCCTATCTCACCATCCCGAGTTCCTCGCTTAGTGGCTTAGCACCTCTAATAGGTCTTGCACTCTCCGACACCAAATATGCCCCCGCCGGTCAAAAGAGGGTAATTTGTTATTGACTCGCTCCGGGGAATCGGGTTGTTTGCGTTGATTCCCGTGCCCTCAATAGATCAAAGGGTTTCCCTTTGACTCTTTCGAAACATATCGGATCTCGCTGCCAAATTTATTTAGAGTACAAATACCACCTGAAATAGGAATTCAAGGGCCCTGGAGTTGTTCATCATAAAAATTCATTTACAAAATTTCAAAAAAATTAAATAAACCAAAAACCTAAAAAAGAGGAGCTTTGTGGTGCCGGCATAACGGCATCGCCTTACCCTCTGTCATCCCGTAGGGGAAGGAGGAGAAAACTTTATGGGCCCCATCCGAGGCATCCGTACCCCACCCGTCATCAAGCTATGTTGTGGGTAGTGCATCCGGCATATTACGATCCCAACTCATCCCCACTACATTCCCCAACTCATTCCCATGCGGAAGAGATGTTCACATCCATCCCCCACACCCAATCCCCATTTACCATCACCGGGCCATTCGGTGCACCCGTTTTCTCATTCACCATCGCTCAAATTGCCCAAAATCCGACGCCCCATTCCCCATCATTTTTCCAAGCCATGCCCAAGTCTCCCATGTCTACTCCACACTTCCCCTCCAATCCAAACCCACCACATATATCCCCGTCTACCCAGGTCATGGCCAATTTTCCCAACCCATCCACCATGCACAATTTTCCCCCATTCACATCCAACATACCCCATATTCCCTCCACTTCCAACATACCCAATTTTTCACATCCATCCACACAACATACATCCCAACCCTCCACATCCAACCCAAATTTTACTCCACGTCCAATCCTCATAACCCCCATTTTCCCACATACACCCAAGCAATGCCCAATTTATCTCAATCCCCTCCAAATACACCCCATTTCCCCTCATTCACCCAAAATCCACCACATTTCCCTCAATCTACTCGGGTCATGCCCAATTTTCTCCAATCCATCCAAATAATGCCCAAAATTTTCTCATCAATCATGTACAATTTTCCCACCTCTACGCAAGTCATGCCCATTTTCTCCCATACATCCCCCTCATGAGGTGAGCCATCCACTTCCAACCCCATACCCGACCCCATGTTAATGATGGAGGACATGGTGAAAGCCTACACCATTTGGAAGGCCTCCCAAAGCCATCCTCTTCCACCCCAAATACCCAATCCCCAAAAAGCCCTCCAAATTTTCCATACTTCCTTCCCCTAAAATCCTAATCAACCTCTCATTGTCCATATCATCCAAGCCCCTCATCAATCATGGGGTCATTTGAGCGGGCTTCAAGTCCGAATATCCAATACCCAAGCCCATCAAGGCCCAATACCCCATACCTAAGCCCATCAAGGCCCATATGCCCAAAGCCCATATACCCTAGGCCCAAAAGCTCAAAGCCCATATGCCCCAGGTTCATAAGTTCAAAGCCCACAAACCCAAGGCCTAGAAGCTCAAAGCCCATGTGCCCCAGGCCCACAATCCCAAGACCCATATTCCCAAGGCACACAAGCCCAAGGCCCACAAGCCTGAACCGGACCAAGCCCAAGGCCCACATCATCAAACCATCCACAATTCCCCCAATTACCCACATTCACCTATACCCAACAAACCACCATTCCCCTTCAAATTGCTAATCCCCCTCATCCCTCTCATCCAATCCCTCAATTTAGCATGGGCCCCATTTATCCACATGTCTCACACCCTTCCCAATATGAGGATCTATCCTATACCACAACCATCCCCAATTTACCCATCCTCTCATCCCCCAAGCTAATCAACAAAATTCTTATCAACCCTAGTTGTCTCATCAGGCACCCGCCCAAAATCCACAATTCATTCATCCCCTTACCCCACAAACTCATCGTCAAAGATTTCCCCACATACAGTGGTCCCACCAAGAACCCACTCAACCCCTCTAAAATCCCCCATTCACTCATCAAAATCCTCACCAACCCCAATGGCCTCATCAAGCACCTGCCTAACCCATTCAGAATCAGAAGGATAACCTCACCCCTCCTCCACCGTATGTTGATCAATAATACAAGGAAGATGAGCTCAAAAATAGTGGGACTTATGCGGGGCATTCGCCAACTTTAATCTCCCACCACCTACACTTACCAATCCCCAGGCCGTCCAAAATGAAGGGAGGCAGCCTCTTGAGGGATTAACCCTTGCTCCATCATCCAGAGAATTCGAGCGGTTGAAAGAACAAATGGATAAATCCAGAAGCAGCTGATGAAGTTAGGGGGAACTGAGATTCATGCGACAGACTTCTCAGATCTGTGCCTTTTTGCTGAGGTACCACTATCACCTAAATTTAAAGTGCCCACATTCGACAAATACAATGGCACGGGCAACCCCATTATACACCTCAAGTCCTGCTGCGGGTACATGTGTAAATACGGCGGAGACGAATAACTCATCATCAAAGTGTTCCAGAAGAGTTTTACGGGCCTAGCTTTGAGATGGTTCACTTCTCTTGAACCATTTATGATTAAAATATGGAAAGATCTGACCCACATATTCCAAGAATAGGATGTCTACAACATAGACATTGAACCCCGCAAGTCAGATCTAGCCCGACTAAAGTAGAAGCCCGACGAAGCATTCAATGACTACCTTGGGTGGTGGAGGGCATTGGCAGCTCAAGTCCGAAACAAAATACCCGATAATAAGCAAATTGAGATGATCTCAAAAAATACTCTACCATCCATCTCAGACTTCTTGGTATACCAACAACAATCTAACTTTATTGATTTGGTAAAGAATGCCAACCGTTGCGAGGACGTAATAAGAGAGGGACAATTGAGCAAGGAGCAGGAGCAAAGGTCAGCGCCGTAATGACCACAACCTAATACCAATATAATACCATTCCGGTTTGGGACAGCACCACAAGCCCCAACACCAACAAATCAGGCTCCAAGGCAGAACAACGTCCCCTGGGGGCAAATGACCCCTGAGCAGAGAAGGGTCCGATACGACCGAGTATTTACTCCCTTAGGACAATCCCTAAATGTCCTCTTGCCATTGCTGATTGAGAAGGGTTTAGTTACTCAACTTCAACCAAGACCCCCACCGAATCCAATCCTAAAAAATTATGATCCCAGCACACACTGCAATTTCCATCAAGAGCAAGGACATCCAACTGATCGGTGCTTTCCTTTGAAACACGCGATAGAGGATTTGATAGAGGCAGGGAAACTCATACCCCCAACACCCCCTAAGCTAATCAGCACACTAATATCATGCAGGCACCATTACCGTCGCACTTGCTGGGAGGAATGGGCCCAAGGACCACCATTAACATGTTGGAGGAAGGGATGAAAGAATTTGATCCCTCTGAATCTATCGCTAAAAAAGGGAGTTTCATGCCAACCGGGCAACAAGGTCATAAGAATGAGATCATAGGGGTGATCAAGCCATTAAATTTAGCTGATTATTTTTTATACCCTATACCACAAGTAGCAACCCTAGATTTGAGGATGTATTTCCCTACACTTGCGCCTGTCAACCATGTGGAGCCCAATTTTTACTCACCCCAGATATTTCAACCATTCCCAACATCAATAGTTGATCACTATGTGTCACCCAATCCATCGCCAGCGCTAATCCAATACAGTTGGCCAGATTTTGCTCCACCCCCAATCAATCCACCTCTAGTACCACTCCATTACGATGGGCCCAATTTTTCCATAGCCCCACAAGTTTACCCATCTCTAGCACCAGTTAACCAGATTTGGCCCCGTTCTGTTGTGCCATCAATACAGGCACCTCTGATACCCTCACCCACCCCATTTCAGATCCCAGGGCCAACCTACAATCCCCATCAAGTCCTGCTCAGTTATGAACAGACGGACATCAATGCAGGCAGTAGCAGAGAAGGGGTCATTGATTTCATTACCCGATTAAGAAGAATCTTTAAATAACCTGAAGTATTGGTACCAGCCCGGTCAGAAGAGAAGGTTCGAACCATTGCTGCATCCAAAGCCCGGGGGATAGACCTTGAGGATGAACCTCGATCACGGCCTCACATCCGGAGCACGTTCGTGAGCACAGGGGTCATAAAAATTGATCAGAATGGGGCGACATAGTTGACCCCACACAAGTCGGTAGCTGCTATTCACCCAACCAATCCCCAAATCATTCTCCCCAATATGGAAATAGACATGGCGTCCTTATCCCTCTTCGAGGAGGAAGTTCCCCCGTCAATGTACCCCCCTGCCATAAGCCATCACAAACCCATGCTGACGTTTGAGGACAAGGTCCCGAACGAGCCCAAGATAAACATGATGGAAGCTGACTCCTAAAAGCCATCTTAATCAACCTCCTCCATTAAATAGGTAAAGGAGCAGCACCACAGGTACATAATTGGGTGATTAGGCCCTTAACTCTGGAGGCAGCAATTGACCTGAAATCTGGCACTCGCTTTCCAAAAAAAAATAACCTATAAAAAGTGAGGTGAGCCCTTGGCAGGCAATATCATGTGTATATAGAGCCTCGCCTTACCAATGGCCCATTTATGAAGAAAAAGAAAAATCTAATAAAATAAAATAAATATAAAATAATATAAAAAATGTTGTCTTTTAAAATTCCTGAGAAAATTAAGAAAAATGATGCTTTAATTGAAAAACCCGTCCCACGTGAAATCACCCCCTTTCTTGTAAAAATATAAGAAGAGGTAGGAATCATGAGTCCTCTGAGGAGTGTCCCAGTTTGCCGATTTTGAGCATGGCCCTACTCGATCGTTGAATAGATTGAATAGGTCAATCTGGGTACCAAGGAGGTTCCTAGAATCACTAAGATTGGAACATCGCTGTCCCCAAGGAAAGAAAAGGCATGATTGATTTCCTTTGATCATATTAAGACATCTTTGCATGGTCATATAAGGATATGCTTGGTTTGGATTTTGATTTGGTTGAACATGAGCTGCCGCTATATCCAGATATTAAGACAGTCAAGCATCCTCGAGAAGATGGTCATCACCTACCGAGATAGGAGTGAGAGGCTATCATTTGCACTATGGGCCTACAGAACGTCGATCCGTACCGCTATAGGGGCAACATCGTTCTCCCTTGTGTATGGAATCGAGGTCGTCTTGCCAGTAGAGGTTGAAGTACCCACATGTCGTATCCTTATGAAATCTAGTCTACCAGAAGCTGAAAGAGAGAGATCCCATTTTGAGCAATTGAACCTACTCGATGAGGAAAGGCTCCTAGCCTTTTGTCGCACCTAGACGGATCAGAAAAGGATCACACATGCTTACAATAAGCGTGCTCGCATCTGAGATTTAAAAGTCGGTGATACTGTACTCAAAAAAATCTTCCCTTCCCTCCACGCTGTTACGAGAGGGAAATTCAAGCCTAATTGGGAAGGACTCTTCGCCATCCAAGAAATACTTCTGGGATACGCAATCCGCTCGGCGACAAGGTAAGTGTTAATAAAGTGGATATGTGACTACTCAAGGACCCAATAAAAGAGGCAATCATTTCAAAGCCAGGTAGCTAAAAAGCATCCTTAAGTGATCCTACCCTTTGCAACACCCGTTGAGCCATGAGCCTTTCTTTCATAAACCCTTCCCCAGAAAAGAAAAAGTGCATATATCAAACAACAAAAAGGACAAAAAGAGTTACCATAAAATCCAAAATTAGAAAAGTAAAATCCCAAAAGTAGGATGTCTGAAAAAAATAAATAAAAAAAAATGAAAAAATCATGAGGCTTGTACAGTCAAAATCCCCCAACGAAGAAGTGTATTACGACAGTTGGAACCCAATAAAGCAAACCTTTTCACCCAAGAATACCTTCAAAATTTCTAAACTTACCCATGGCCAAAATACATCCCAAGAGAAAACCCTCTTTAAGGTTTACAAGCAATCACAATATCCGTTTAGTCAATACAAGTCAAGCTGTGAGACGACAAAGAACTCCGTCCAGCCGGCTATGACGGAATTCATATCCATGTCGTGACCTTTGAAAAATAGAGAAAAAGAAAAGAAAATAAAAATATACAAGCTCAAAGTAAAATGGACGTGGTGAAAACTCGCAAGGGCGCAACGGGTAAAAATAGCGAGCTTGTGCGGATCAGGTGAAAACCTGAAAAGTCACCTGAGGTAAAAATGCATACCAATGGACGTAGTAAAAACCCAAAAAGGGCGTTACGGGTAAAAAAGATGACAACAACAGGCACGGCGAAAACCCGTCTTGGGCATGTGAGTAAAAATGTTCAAAGGAAAAAGAAAAGGAAAATCTTTAGGTACTCCCTTGGTTACAATTTTGAATTATCTGGTCTCCAATTAGGCCGCTCATGTTAGCTCAAATTAGATCCTGATTAGATGTATCTTTAGATCGCACCGTCAAACATATGACCTGAGGTAAGGATAAAAGGTTGATTCGATTCAAAGGAATGGATGTTCCAACCGTGGTAATATTTTTGAACCTTACTCATGTCCGACCACATGAAAGGGTTCGACTATGCTAAAAAAGGGACCCGTTACTTCATCTCACTGTTAAGGCATAAAAAAAAGAGAAAAGGCAAAAAAAAATATAAATAAAATTTCAAATACAAAAAATATATATATTTCTACCCTTTTCCATGTATATATTTATAACATCGTACTTCTATCTCAAAAATTGAAGAAAAAGAATAAAAAATCTCTGAAAATAAAAATTCATATATATATATATATATAAATCTTGAAAAATGAATAAATATAGGTAAAAGTTTATTTTTCCTTCTGCTGATTAGGATACACTTTTTTGTATATAAACAAAAAAGGGACTGACATTTTCTCAAGATGTGCAGGAACATCAAATGGTCTAAAGCCTAGAAGCAAGCAACTCTCGATGATGGACATATCAGATAAAACATCCCACCACCGACTTCCAGTCTATTCAAAAAAGAAAGAAGAAAGAAAATTATTTTGAAAAAGAAAAAAAAAAGTGTTTTCATTGAACTTTTCACGCACAGCTACGCACATGCGTATTTTAAGGCGATAAAATGTCAATATTTTATCAACAATGCAGCTGTGCTAAATTAATATCCTAAGTCTAGGGTTCGCCTTGGATCTTTAGATCCTACTTAAATGTAGGAGCAATGGTTTCAATCTCGATCAAGCGATCAATGTTTCGATCAGGTTGATTCCACTGCTAAATCTTCAAGCTAAGCGCTTTGTCTTTGGATTCAAATGAACGTAAGTGTCTAAGCTTCAGATTTTTCATGAACTTTTCTGAGGTGTGGACTCTTGGTCTGTGTAGTCTGGGCATGCACCCTATGAGGTTTGAGGTCTGGGTAACTCCGTTGAAAAAGGTCAATCGTTGGTTGAGACCAACCTATTAAAAATAGAACTACATATCAATCAACTATATGTAAACATGCATGCAGAATGGTTCATTTATCTTATTTTCGCAGGCTTAAAATCTGCATTGGCGCGATATCCCTTGGATAGGCACCATGCATCTGGGTATCCGTAGGATGGTCATTTGTTTTAGTAAATAGTACTCGGACGGGTTCTGGGTTGGGACTTCTATCGCCTTTGTTGCTTCTCGCCCCTAATGGGTGCATGCTTATGTATAGTAAAATTGTGACAGCCCGAATTTCGACACCCCGAAACCCGTGCTATTAGTACGATCCTCCAGACCGTGCCCCAAAACTATGCACAGAATATTGGTATAACAAGTAATGATAAATAAATAAAGCAATTACTTGCATAAGGTGAAAAAGTAACATGCCCATCTGGCATAAACAAAAGACAGTTCTACTTTCATGCCACTGCATGAACAGAGAACCGATCTGAACCATTGGTGATAGGCTGATCACCCCAGATGGTTCATCTAAAAGAATTATCCACCTAATTACATTGTTTGATAAAAATAAAGGCTTGACATACCAAGCCGTACAATCTACTCACAAAAACTCTCTTAAAGTACTCAGCGGAGTCTCCTAGAAGAAGTCTTCGGGAGGAGGCTCCAACTCGTCCCCAGGCACGTAATCTGAATCACCCGGATCTACGTCTCCCGAAGCCTCAGCCACTACTAACAATGGACCTGCGATGTATAGTCAAAAGGGTGAGTTACATGCTAGCTCAATAGGGAACAACATAATGAACATATAAATCAAAATCTCACATATATTCCATGATATTCTAAGCATGATGTGTCTATGCATTTGCTAGAAAACAGTTCAAAATATGGTGAATTTCATTTAAGTTTACTGGTAATTTGCATGTCTTATTTTACTGTTGATTTATCATGAATAACACTGAACAGGCCTAAAGTAAAACTTAAATCTTCAACTTAAGTAGTCCCCGAGCAATATAGCATCGAGCCCTGATGGAATACCTACCATCGTCGCTTAAATAGACAGTTGTTATATGTATTCCCTGGGAATACTACCCAAGCCCCTTTCTCAATAGGCAGCGGGGTTAAATCTCATCTCAACATCCCTGGGATGTGCTTACTGTGTACGGATAGACCTCTGCATAGGTGTACGGATTGGCCGCCGTACCGGTCACGGATATCCTGTCGCGTCAGTCGTGGGTATCTCGCCACGTCGGTGGGGTATTCTAAACAAACCTTAAATAACAAAAATAGCATGTGCTTTACATATAGTTGTTCACCGTGTAAAGTGCTATCTTATATCAGTTAGGCCTCAACAGTAGCTATTCAATCATAATTACATCCCTGAGATGTTTGATTTACTCGCATCACACTGATGCCTTTATTACTTTCTCATCCCCTGGGGATGTCTCATTCTATTTTGATTACTTGATCTCAGTTATTCGCATCACACAGATGCCTTTATTACATTTTTGGTGTCACACACGCAACCTTTTCATAAAGATTTACATAGATAAAACATTTTCAGTTTGAGTTTTATATCACTACATACATGCTCTTGCAATTAAAATATATGTTCAGGTTCCCTACCTCAAGTCTCTGAAGGTCCAAGCATCAAGGTCCCACACAGCTTCTTGTGCTCACTTTCATACGTACCGCCTATGGTACATCACAACACATGCAATACATCACTAAAGACGTAATAAAGAAGGTCCTAGACTCTCCATGAATCACAAGGTAAATCTAGAAAGTTTAGTAAAGCTGCCAAAGTCGATTAATCGATTCCTAAAATTGATTAATCGAAACCCAAATCGATTAACCGATTCCCAAAATCGATTAATCGAAACTCAAATCGATTAATCGATTCCCAAAATCGATTAATCGAGATTCAAATTCGATTAATCGATCCCAAATCGATTAATCGAAATCTCTAACATAGTGAGGTCGATTCTCAAATCGAGTGGTCAAAAATTTGAAATCGATTAGTCAATGCCAAATCGATTAGTCGATGCCAAATCGATTAATCGATTTCCCAACTCGATTAGTTGATTTTCCTAGGTCTTGTTTCTCCAGCCACTGGAGGTACCCAGTCGATTAGTCGATTCCTAAATCGATTAATCGACCTTCAACTTCGATTAATCGATTTCCAAATCGATTAATCGAAATCGGGTATTCCTGACTTTTTAACTTCCTGACCAAAATCGATTAATCGAATCCCAATTTCGATTAATCGATTTGGCCAGATTCAGCCCCCTTCCGAGCTGTTCTTCCAAATCTTTTCCCTTTCTCTTCCCTTCCTTTTTCTAAGCCTTTAATCTATCCTTTTAACCCTACTTGACTGACTTTAATCATCTACAATCTATGCATTAACTTCACTTAAAAACTCACCTCAATAAATCCTTTAAAGGATTGATTTGTTGGGTTTGATGGTTAGGATTCCAGCTTTTGCTTCAACGATCCCGATGAGTTGAATCCAGCAATCAATGATAAATCCTCCTCTTGATTTGCATTAACAACAAGCTTCCATAACTTCTCTTTTCTCCCTCTCTCTCTCTCTCTTCTTAATTCCCTCTTCAACAACCAAACAAAAGGAAACTAGGGTTATTAAACCCTTTTATTCTCTTTCTAGCTTGTGTGTTAAACACATACACTAGAGATAGGTGTATGTGACCACTAACTCACACTATACACCACATTTAGGTCACATTTGTACTATGTCAGTTCATCACTCCATGTATTCACTGTTTGACCATCACTTGGTCAAACCTACGACCAATCAGGCACGGATCCCGAGGTCAAAGTTCAACACTCAATTTTTTGGGATATTACATAAATGATTTGTAAAATCATTATCAGTAGAGACTAAGATTGGATGTCTCCTTTTGTAGACACCCATTTTTGACCGATTCTATTTAGTATTATTTGAAGTTGGATGCTCTAGGTCATGTTGATCCTGGGCACATTATCAAAAGTGACACGTACTCCTAAAAAGTGTTGTGACATCAATATTCGCTCTCCTCGGGTAGTCATGCTAAATTAACTTTGGGATCATTGGGTTCGCCCAAAGACCTCAAACCTTGCTTCATGCAAGGGCACCCGCGCCCAGTCAAATGGGGCAATCAATGCCTCATAAGATTGGACACAAACTGTGGAAATTTGCGTATTTGTTTCACGCCTATCTTAAGTATAGGCCGATCACCCTCTTACTTGCGGAGCTGTTTTATTCAGAATGAAACTTGAATATCAAACATCTTCAATTATCTCGAGAAGCAGACATTTTTTTCGATATATTGGGCTTTCGTAACTTGCTCCATCTCAGTTATGTCCAGTAATGTCGCTAAGAGCTTGGGGATCGATAACATTGAGGAACGGACATCTTTCCCGACATACAGGGCTTCCATTTACTCACCATGTTACTAACTTGATGTTTGAGATTCGTTTTGAATATAGCGGACCCGTCAGTAATGCCTTGGGCCTCTTCGGATGTCTCTTGTCTTTGACATTCGATCATTAGTGATCGGATACTAAAGAGGGGCATCTGTAGACACACAAATTTGGCCCAAGGCCCGATCGAAACATACTTCAAGAAGGGTGCCCCTGAGCTTCCGAAAGCATTCTCTAAACTTAGGAGTCATCCCAAAACCCTTAGGAGTCATCTTAAAACCCTTAGGAATCGTCCCAAACCCTTAGGAATCAACCCTAACCTTCCTAGACCCATTAGGACCCTCCCCGGGCCAGTACCAAAATTAACATAAACCACTTCTGAAGCTGAGCTAGATACCATTGGAAAGAGGACTTCCCCAGCTTTTCATCAAGCTAAAAATCGCCTCAATTGAAGTTATATATCAAACGTTATGGAGATTTGAAAATCGGACAGTTTTGCAGGATATTGCCCAGCGCAGGTAATACATGCGCCATACCATTTTCTCTCAGAAATGGCTTGGCGCATATAATACATGAGCCAAGCATACACAGAACCTCATGAGATCTTCGTGACGGGTTCTGAACTTCGCGATACTGTAGCAATGTTTGGCGTGTGTAATATATGCGCCAGACTTAGCTACAGTAACTGTGGGTTTTTGCTCGAATTTCACTTTTAAGGTTTAACATATTGACCATCTCAAAGTGTAGGATGGGTTTCATTAGGACTGTTGGACCCCTGTTTACCCTATTTACAACCCTCTAGTCATTTGAAACCTCACCCTATCATCTACCATTGAAGCCCATTGCCCACTTTTCCAAGCTCTAGAAAACCCCAAAAACCTTAGATTCCTATTACCTAATTGCTAACCCAATCAGCCCCCTTAACCCCTGACTAATCCTCCCTTCCTCTATAAATAGAGAGCCACCCCTCTTGTTTAAGGGTTGAAAATTTTCAAAGAGAGAAATTTCTAGTGAGCTCCCCTCCCATTTGCCTCCACTAAACCCATATAATTCCAGCACCCTAGTCCTTGACACCCCATTATCCATCATAAATCAGTGAGTTTGAGCTAGATCTAGCCCCTAGCCTTCTTCTCCTACCTCTTAACTCCCTAACGTTAGAGGTCAAAACCCGTCTCCTAACCCGTTTGCTATCGGAAGCTCACCGAAGACGTTCTTGCTCGAAGGATCACAGCTGTGCTACAAGGGCCTGAGAGTTCCAGCTCTCCCCTCTATTCATCTACCTTCTTTGCTTTTTATCTATCCTAGAATTGAACCATTACGCTGCCCAAATTTCGGCAAGCGGGGATTGGTGTACCTTCGGGCAAGATATATATATTCACATCCAAACAACCATAGTAGAGATCGCTTACGAGCGGGTTGGTCGGATACCTAACACCTTCATGATCGATCACCGAAGCCCCTACCCAAGAGCCTTTGGCGTGAATCGGAATCAGAGTCATATTTTTGCACTTCGGCTTTCAATATTGATTTAGGTTTTCCGGGACACCAAAAGCTCCGGGTGGCGACTCTTTATTTTTCATACGAGCGCATCGTCGCGACGGATTGTAAAAAATCCACGGTTGCATAGTTGGATACGACGATAGAAGATCAACAATGTCAAAGACATTTATTCAACTCTTCATATTTTAAAGATGCAATAGAAGATCTGAGCCCTATTATATCAAATTAAGAAAAAGGCCAAGAGGTCACGACCGGTAGTTGAATACTTTCAATTATAGAGGAAAGAGAATGGTTCCTATACATAGATGCTTTTCATATCCCATTTTCATACAGGAAATAGAGAAACATGACAAAATGTTTCAATATAAATAAATGCAGATTGTCCAGAATTTCTCTCAATTAGATGGTACACAAAACCAATTGCCAAATGTCACCATCAGTATGAATTCTAGGTACGGGAATAAAACGGCTCCAGAAATATACGGAAAAATAAATAAATAGTAAACCTTGGAAATTTTGGAAAAAAATATGGAAAATTTTGAAAAGTTTAAAATTATAAAATAATTTGTAATAATAAAAAATGTATAATATATATGTTGTGACCAAACGCATGTTTTATACGGGAAAAAAACCTTTTACTGTTTAAAACGTGTTTTTTCCAGAAGAAATGGGAAATTTTCAAAAGAAATGCTTTTCATTTTTTTTCGATAATCGCATTTTGGTCATTGTGGACCACATGTCGCGTTGCTGAAAAACATATCCCTGATCTAACAGTTTCTCAATGGTAGCCTCTCTGCTTCAATTATTCCATATCAACTCCAGGGAGTGACTTTTATGTATAACAAATTAGCTTAATGACCAAATGACAAACCTGCTCGAGATAACAAGACAAAATGGGCACTATGGCTTTGTTAAATGTTAAGGACGAGGTTGGGCACACACAGGAAGGCTGATTGATAGAAACTCTCTCTCTCTCTCTCTCTCTATATATATATATATATATATATATATATATATATGCCAAAATGATGTGTCATGTTTGAGCAAGAGAATTCACAAAGAAAAAAGATGAAGAAAAGGCATAAATTGAAGTGTGCCTTGCCTTCTACTCTTCAATCCAAACACAGAGAGCAATCAAACTTGATAAACTAGGGTTTTAATAGACCCCACAAACTCTTCAATAGTTTCTTCAACAATCTCATAAAGCAAAGCTTCTACTTCTTTAGAGTTCATGCCTATGTTTTTTTTATAAACTCTAAAACTAGGACTCTAAACTAAATGAACAAACAAACCAAATAGGCTACCCCAAATTGTAACTTAAATTTAGATCTATATGTCAGACTCTATATATTAGATTTATTAAATGGACAACACTAAAAGATATGTCATACCACACTAGCAACGGGTGCTTGCATTGCCCTTGCCAGAAAACTCACGAGCAGAACTTTCAATTGTTTGCAGGGATCCAGCATTGAATAGAAAATTAGGATTAGAGATCTTATCAGTATCATTGTCGGAAAGACCTATATAATTAACGAGAAAATAGCAATCTAAGAATTTGATGAGACCTGGAACTAGTTTCATTCAGGGAGGTCTCCCCTATCTGCCTTTGAGCAGCAAGAATGCAATATATATGGATTAGCAATCAAACATTAACAGAAAGCCCAATTTATACAAAACATAGATTGGTCTTACCTACGCATATGAAAAGGAGTTCACGCAGATGGCTCTCATCAGTCAGAGTTTCCTCTATAAGTTTCTCCACGACAGTCCCTCTCTATTAACAAAAGTACAATTAGCAAGACTAGCCACCCACCAGATAAAACTTTCATTAATAACAATATTCACCTCTGGATCATCTAGAAGCCTAAGTGGACTACCATTTGCATTGAGGAGATCCCTAATAGCTTCATTGTAAATCTCTATTGCTGAGAACTTCAAAACAAATTCTCTTTCCTCATGCTGCAGGGGAGACGAAGTAAGTATAAGGGCCATAAAGTTTGTGATGCAGTTTAAAATTGACGAGTGGGTCTAAATTAATAGTCGTTACCTTCCGTATGTAGTCATAAATATCGAAAGACTCTGTCGATTCCCAAATGTATGCAACAAAGAGAAAAATAATTGTAAATATGTCCAAATTGGGGACTTGATCACTATTCTGTAGCAATTCAGAAACAGCTATGAGATGTTCTTCCTCTCCTCTCTTCTTTTTTCTCCAGTACGCATTGATTTCTTTCTTTAGGAAAGAGTTGTTCTTTTGATACCTAACCGAAAAACCCACAAATCATATATGCAAAAATACTAAAAACCCATATTCAAATGCTTGTTTTTTAAAAAAAAAACTTCCAAAAAGCCATAGAACTAAATGAAATTTTACCATCTTTAAGACCTAGAACTAGTGATTCCCATCTGATGAATCCCACCCGACCATCAGAGAACCCATTAGTCCAAAGCTTCTATTACTGAATCAAAGACAGAAAAAATAGCTACTAAGGTTTATCAGTAGTCTTCATGTGCACATTAATTTGTACTTGAAAGTGGAAAATTGGTGGTGGGTCCTATCATAGTTGCCACACCAAACATGGCCTAAATGTTTTTTACAAAGCACTTCTTATGTGAGATGGTTTTTGGGATCAATATTAGCTGTATGTCTACCATTTTGAAATATCCCATTGGCGCAATTAGAAGGTAAATACACTTCAATTATTTATATCAACACCAAGACACCTAATAAAACCTCTTTTTAAGGAACTGATACAATGTGACATGGTTAGTGGAACAACGATGCATGATTGGATTTCTTAGAGATATTTTAGGATCTTGATTGAATGCAAATAGAGGAACTACCTGTCTTCAAGTTTATTGAAGACATTACTCTCCCTAATAAAAAAGTGGGAAGCCATTTCCAAATATAGCTAATGACAAGACTTTACACTTTTGAAATCTGAAAGTATCTACATGATTTTCTCAAAGAACAAATGTCCTTAAATTTCCCAAATAACCGATCATCTGAGTGCCACCCATAGCCGGGCTTCGGTAATAAGTTGGCAATGTTAAAATTCAGAAAAATCAGGAAAAATCAGCAAGTTCAGGGAAAAATTCTGAGAAAAAATCGGAGACAAAAAAATTAATAAGATTAAAAAGTAAAAAATCTAACAATATTAAAAATCAGGAAGTATTGAAAAAAAAACAGAGAGCAATTAAAAAAAAAAAAACTCCATTCATACCTTCTCTAGGGCGTGAATGACAGATCAAAGATTTAAAATTAGGTCAGCATTCACCGGCTCCCGATCTCCCGATCCATCTCAAATCCTCTAGGGTTTGTCCAGAGAGAGAAAGAGGAGAGAGAGGCTAGCGTTTCCAGAGAAAGAGGGAAGGGTTTGGACTTTGGATACGAAGATTGCATTCATATAAAGAGAAAAAAGAGAGGAAAGTCGGGCCCAATAGATTTGCACATGATGAGTGGATAACATGCACGTGATGAGAGGATGATTTAAAAAACCACTGCTTTAATTAAAAAACCACTCGTTTAGGCAATAGAATATCATGCCACTGTTTTAAGTAGTGGTTTATTTTATGTTGCTACAATGGTTTTTTCCTCATTTTGAAGTAGTGACAGACAAAAGCAATTTGTTTGACATATTAACATGAGATGATATTTAGCTGCTGATATATTAGATTAGCTTAAATGATGGGAATATAAACAAGAAGGAATTGAATGATCTTTGAGGAAGATTAGGAGGTCAACCCCCACAAAAGTGGTCACTATCTACCTTTTGCTCTTTCCTAATTTATCTTATTAATTTCTTTGGGGATTTTATAACTCGGATTTCCATGAAACATTATGATATGATCTAACAACGTGTCATTAGGATGAGGAGAGAATTTGAACCTTCAACTAACGATAGACAAAATCAGAACTGATCAGTAGTTGCTTTGATCTAAACAATTATTATGAACTCATAGACTGGATTGAAAATAAATAAATAAAAAGAGTAAAAAAAGTTCATTCACTGGCTGGAGATTTAGATCAGTAAGAAAAATTACCAGATACTTCGCCGTTGATCAAGGCTTACTAAGCGTGCGGTCAGCATCAATTACCCGAGCAAACTATTCTGCAGCATAAGATCTTTCTTTCTAAATAAAAAAAATAAGAAAAGTAACATGAAGAGTAAATCAAATAAATTAATAAACAACTTTTGACAACAAAGTGTATAAAATCCAACCTCAGACTTTGTATGAACTAAATCAGGGTGCAGTTTCTTTTGCCAATCTTTGTATTTACCCTCAAGGTTGCCATCCCTTATTTCATACCCCTTCTCTCTGTGAACATCATTATAACATTATGCCTACTTTATTCCAAATCCAATATATGTGCAGTTTTCATTTTATCACAAAATTTCTAAAACTTGTACATATAAGCTAAGAAAGCACCCTTTCCATCAAGTTCATACCTATGAAACTATATCAAGTGAAAAAATGTAGATTTAGAGATCGAGGCACACCTCATATGCTTTCAGCGACTGATCAACAGCCTCCTTCTTTTCATTACCAGACTTAAACTCTGCCAGATAACAATAATAATCCCCTTTTCTGCAACCAAACAGAAATCCAAGTCCTAAAAGACCTAGAACTCATCCAAATCAAAATAAACCAATCCAAAACCCAAAAAGGTTAAGAAAAAAAGTTCATATCTTTTAGTAAAAAATATGGCAGATTCTCCGGCGGAAGATGAAGGAATTAGATGCTCGTCAATCACAGTCATGATCTCGTTTAAGCCAAATTAAAAAGAACCATCTGATCCACTACCCAATGAACGAACCATCTGATCCAGTTCACTAGCCTTTAAGCCAAATTAAAAAGAAAATTGCCAAAAAATTATGATAAATCAGGCTAAGAAGTAAAAATTAGATCTACTAGTGAGAGAAGATGATGAGATGACCTTCAATATTGTCAGATTTGGGCGCCATCACTTGATTTGATCGTCGAAACATCAATTTTGATCTACCAAAGGATAGAACTGTCTTAGATTAAAATTGAATGATCTGAAGCAAAATTAATCCTAGCAAACACACTTGAATCGTTCACGAGATCTGGAAAAATGAAGAGGAAATTGATTTTGATCAGAAAATGGAATTATTTAGTGAAGATGACGATGAATCTAGCCAAAATTGTCTTAGATTTTGTACCGAAAAATGAATTGAATCGGTCAAAACTACCAGAAGAACAGGAAACCCTAGCGTTCGTCTCAAACCCTAGCTCACACAGATTTTGATCGTCTCAAACCCTAGCTCAAATTGCTTCGTCTCAACCCTAGCTCCAACCGATTTCGATCGTCTCAAACCCTGGATCCAACCGATTTCGATTGTCTCAAACCCTAGCTCCAACGATTTCGATCACCTGAAACCCAGCCATCGTCTCCAAACTCAACATGTTTTTTAAGCTTTAAGTCTTCGCAGTGGCGTACATGAGACAAAATAGGTTTTTCGCGCGAAATGTTGGCTGCGTCTATATTTGCAATCGTTTAGAGATGGCTTTAGCCGTCTCTGTTGGTGTGAAAAGGGACTTTCCGAGACAATTTTCTATATGGTCTCAAAAGTTTTTGCCCACTAACAAATCACTAAAACTTATGGAGACCACTCCATAAGTTAAAGTCGTCTCCAATAATAGCAAT
The DNA here is from genome assembly GCA_021018995.1 of Chloranthus sessilifolius. Taxonomy (NCBI): domain Eukaryota; kingdom Viridiplantae; phylum Streptophyta; class Magnoliopsida; order Chloranthales; family Chloranthaceae; genus Chloranthus; species Chloranthus sessilifolius. Next base: position 110,318,347 of record CM037597.1, on the reverse strand, counting down.
AGAGACCGATTTTAGAAAGGTCGTCTCCAATAATATCAATAGAGATCGTTTTTAGGAAGGTCGTCTCCAATAACCTCATTATTAGAGACAGCATCCAAAGTCGTCTCTAAAATCCGTACCCAAAAGTCATCTATTTGGTAGTGAGTATTTCACAAGTTAATTTCCTTACAGCTGATATGTAATCATTTACAACACAACTGCAACAAATCCACCAAAAACAAAGAATTATAAAACCAAGTTCCTTGTTCTTATCAGATCATACCCACATGAAAAACATTACATAAATTTACAATTCACATGAAAAACATTGCATAAATTTATTCTCACAAACAATATATGGATTTTCTCTACAAATTTCTAATGATATCTGGAAATGAACATAGGATGATAGGATTGATTTGAGGAGACAATATTCAGCCCACATCACCATTAGGCTCAATATTCTTCTTGCCATAACCAATTGGATTTGCAGTCACAGATTTATTACTTTTGCTGGAACAAAGATTAAAAAATTCACAACCTTAGTTTCCAATCTAGTCATGAATTTAGTTGGAAAACCATGATTTCTTCGACAAGTAGAGTTTTGGCATTTGGTTTTGAGGTCTATGGTAGGAATAGTAGATAACGAGATAGGCTTTTGATGGTTTTTTGTGAAAGAAATCTCATCTACAACTGTTTTTACAAGACCAACAACGTTTTGTTGCCGGAAAGAACTGTTGAAACTGAGTTTTAAAAAAGAAAATAGAGAACTTGTGAATTTGCCGCTAAATATTCACTACAAAAATAAGGTGTTTTAGCGGCACTTGATGTTAAGGCAGTTTTTTATAGCGGCAGAACTATTAGCAGCAGTTTTTTGTAGCGGCAAGACTAATAGCGGCAGTTTTAAAAAAACTGCCGCTAATAGTCTTATTTTTTGTAGTGATTGCGAGAAGAGTAATATTTAAATGATTTTTTTTAGTATTGCATTTTCTTTTAATATTTACTTATATTAAATTCTTAGTTATATTTTCAAATTATATATAGTAAAATAGAATATGAGTATTATTTTATTTATAAACGAAATTGTGGTGAATTAATTTTATTTATATTATAAAGTAATATGAAACAGGGCCCGATTTTAGGAACTTGCCTTGGGCCCCCACAATGTCAGGGCCAACCCTGTCCATGGGAGCTCCTTCCATGGAGCTTTGCATGCTACCCTTCCTCCACCCGAATTTGAAATCCACCACCCCTCTCCTCTCACTCTCCTCTTTCACATACCTCATTTTAAGCCCCGTTATAGTAGGGTTGTGATGAAACCACTATTAGAGCAGCCCTTCCAAACTTTTGCATGTAGCCCTTCCCCTACTTCAAACGAAAATCCCACCATTCTACTTTCCTCGCTCTCCTATTTAACATAGATTGGATTGAGCCTCAACCAGCCACTTCGACCTTATTCCACCATTACAACAGCTTGAAGTGAAGATAAAGCTAAAGTAAAGTCCTCCCTAGGCCCCTTTCAATTTTGAATGGTTGATTTTGAATCTAGCTAGATGCTTATTTTCATTTTGATTGATTTTATGGTAACCGATTGGAGATTGATCTCTATGATCACCACCAATGGGTTGTATAAGGCCGCCATGCATGAGTTTGAAATGACCATGCATGACCATCTCACAAATTTAATGGTGATTGATGATGCAATGAGATTGATCGATGAAGACCTAGGCCATCAAAGGCTAGATTTTCTGATTCTATGAGCATGGGTCACTTATGTGACCATGCATGCATCTTAGACCATCCAAATAATGGATCTATAGGTATGAGATGCATGTATGTAAGTTTTAATAGTGTGATCATGTACTCACATGATCACATGTTCCATAAACTTTTATTCAATGGTTAGGATTCAAAGCTTGAGCTTTGAAAACTTGTTTTGACTAATAGGTAGATTACGTACAGATGTTTTGATTTAATTTTTTGATGGCTTGAAATGTCTTGATGATCATGATACTGATGTATGGTATTTAGATTTTATAGAAATAAAATTATTTAGTACTTTGTTGATCAGAAAATAGGATGGTGTGTGGTCTATAGGTGGTTTCACGAGGACATGCCTGAGCTGGATACTAGCCTGGTCGAACAACGCCTAGTCCTTGAGGATGGGGTCAGGGCCATCAAATAGAAACTCTGAAAGATGTACCCTGATGCCACTCTACAAATCAAAGAAGAGGTAGGCAAGGTTCATAAAGCCAAGTTCATCGTGTTGTCACAAAGAAGGATAAAAAGTTTGAGTATGTATCGACTTTCTCAACGTAAACAGCAAAAACGATGACTTCTCGTTTCTCGTTGCTGCATGTCGACACTCTCGCTGATAATATAATCGATTGCTAAATGTTGCTTAGGATACTGTTGTGCAAAAATCGCTCTAGATGGCCTTTGCACGTCTAATCACGTTGATGACTTTCACGTGTGAAGAAGACAATCAATAAACCAAATAACAAATATCACAAGAAGGTAGAAAGAGATCATATCATAAACAAGAGCAAGATTTACGTGGTTGGGCTTAAGCCTACGTCCATGGGCAGTCAAACAAAGTGTTTCCATTAACAAGATAAAGATACACAAAGGCTACAAACAATGGAGATCAAATTCTCTAATCTTACCCAACAAAGGAGAACCACAAATATCGGTACCCAAAAAACCAAGACTTACATGTCAAACAAAGTCCCAATGGGGTCCCAACTCCAAAACCCCACAACGTCCAAAAGGATTTCTCACCTATTTATTCTTACCTAGTTTCCTATTTAGACTAAGACTCTTCATTTATAGCAAATTTTTCTCTCACACTAAATAACCCAAAGAGAACCCACGTTCCAAAAACTCTCCCATCTTTTAATTTTGGTTTGGACTCTTATTCTCTATCTTTTAGATCCTATTTAAGAGGATTCTATTTTTATCCAAACCCAAAATAACAAGAGTCCATATAAGACGGATTGGGTCAACAAGTTTATGATGGAGTCTAAATGGATCTGACGATCCGACCATCCAAAATTAAGCCTAAAGATTTAGGCGCACGATCAATCAAAAACAATAAATTTATAACCTATAAATATGCGCACCTTGAGCGTTAGCCATCGATGGTTGGTTGCCGATCTTTAACGATGTTCTCGCGTTCAATATCTCCTAATACAATAGGGATGCTCTCGCCAATAGGGAGGATTGAATTCTGTCGAGCTATCGTTGAGACCAGGCACCCCTTATATTTATAGCCAAAGAGTCCTATCCCATTAAGGACTGAAATTGCTAATTGTAGTGTGATTAGAAATCACAATCATACCTTAACTGAAAGACTCAACAACCAGTTGCCTATTCTCTTCAAACTCACCAGAATAACAATTGTACATCTTAAGATTGATCGTATACCATTCACCGGTCAACGGGTTTGACCATAGTGATGGCCACCAAAATAGGAACTTCTAACAGTTTAACCCAAAACGAGCAAAAACCTAACAGATACAATCAGCTATGTCTGATTGAGCAACATCAGGAGAAGACTTCCTTTACCACACCGTGGGGGACCCACTGTTATATCGTCATTGTTGGTATGCACTTTTTCTGGGTTCCTTTCGGTCCCCGAAATAAGTGGCCAAATTCGGTCCTGTGGACTCTGGCTAGGGGCGATAGAGTAATAAATTATAAAATATTTAAATGTAGAAAATAAAAGAGGTAAGTTCTAAGGAGAAGTACCTGGATGATGCAATCGCCAGCTGCAGATATTTATCGATGCTACAACACGTCACTGATCACGCTTTACGGGGAGTGTGGGTTAACTCCTTTGCTGAACGTCGATCGGCCGACTCCAACAACTGTAGTCTGTCTAGCATAGCTTTCTAATCCTGCTCTAAGTCTAATTAGCTTTATCTTCTTTTCCTACTCTAAGTTTGACTGATTGCGGGTTTTCTAGTACTACTTTAATTCTAACTTTAACTGACTGAGTTTCCTACTGCTACTCTAACTCTAATTATTTTAGTCTTCTAATCTTACTTTGAGTCTAATTGGCTGTGAGTCTCCTAGTACTACTCTAATTCTAATTAATTTAGTCTCCTAATACCTTTCTAACTAGAAAAAAAGGGGGTTGTGACCTGTTATGCTAAGGAGGATCGGTCATATTCTCGGGTACCCTCCATAAGCTCCCTTAGGCAAATCGGTTGGCTAAGGGCTAATTTGTAAATATTGAGATTTAAAGACTAAATTTAAACTAAGAAATGAGAATTTAAGGATTAAAAATGAAGGATTTAAGGATTAAGAACTAAGATTAGATCCAGGGACTAAGGAGTAAAACTAAGAACTAGGATTAAAATTAAGAACTAGAACTAAGAATTAAGAACTAAAACTAAGAATTAAGAACTAGAACTAGAAGATTGAAAACCTACGGACTAGAACTAGAAATTAAGAATTAATATTTAGAACTTAGAAAATTACGATCTAAGAACTAGAAATTAAACCTAGGAACTAGAACTAGAAATTAAGAACTAGAAAGAGATTACTTGAAGCTAAGTGCTTCCTCCTCCTTCCAATGCCATAGGGAGAAAAGACTCGAGCTTGGGAGAAGCCTGAGCTTGAGAGAGAAGAGATTGCTATTAAAATTGTGTGTTTGGGCGTGGTAGGGGGTCTTTCTATAGGTATCGGGCTAATTTCGCGTGTGAAATCATGTGCGCAATTGGTGAATTGCATGCATGACCAAAGGTGCTATATTGAATTCCGTGCATAGTCCAAAACTCTTAATTCACTTTGAGTCGATCGCTGACTCGGGAGTGGCCGCCTGACTAGGTGTCCTAGTTCCATTAGGGCTTGGAACCAATTCCGCACATATGGCTATGCGTGGAATCCATTTTCGAGCAGGGAGTTCTACGTGAGATCGGGGTATTCGGGTGGTCTTGGGAGATAGAATCCCACCAGCTCGAATCGATTCCGGTGGTCGACACGTGGAATTGACTTCGTGAGGAGTATACGTGAATCGTGGATTCAAGGCACGTAAACCTGTGCCTAGTCCAAGTGGGACTAATTACGAGCAGAGCGGCCTGCGTGTAATTTAATTAAGTGCATAGTAGCTTGTGCGTAATCCAGATCCTAAGGCAGTCCGCGGGAAGAGTGAGACTGGTCCAAATGGGACCAATTGTGCGTGTGTATCCACATGTACAATCGATTTCACGCGTCTATAGGTGCGAGGAATTCAGGATCTTCCCGGGTAGGATCGGGTTCGTGCCACAAGGCTATTATTTCAGCCTGGGTCTCAACCATATACTATTGTTTCAGTAATGATCCCTGTATTTAGGGTTTTAAGGTCTTCAGAGAAGGTCAGTCCTTTTTCAGAGATCGTGGGTAGGGTCAAAAGTTGATCGAACAGGTTTGTATACTCCGTGAGGGTAAAATTGGAGTGTCTACAGATGCCCCTCTTCGACGCGTTCTTGTGGAATAAGAATGTATCGAAGAAGTAGACACCCCTCTTCTGAGATATCTTCTCATTTCTTTTGAAAAATCACAAGCGTGAACGAGGGAGCTGACATGAAGTGATTGGCTTTCTTATCCATCAATACAAGCTAAAAGGGAGCATTCGGGGGCTCAGTGGTAGCTGTTAAGAGGTATATCCTTATCCGTGGGTGCAAGTGGCATCTCGCCGCATATCGCAACTTGCTGCAAGGGGCAGTTAAATGAAGGGAAATTGACACAACTGAGGTACCGGGGGGACGTCATACGAACATCCAAAGACAAAGTCAAGCGACAAGATAATATGATGTAATATGATGGCGAAGACTTACGCAAGTCATGTCAGATCGGGTGCGTCATTGCTCACACCAACGACACGTCAGGGGTCCCTTTTTAATGGACATTTGTGATTTCTCGAAGTTGAGTATACTCAGTTTTCGATTTCCCAAGGAAAAGATGGATTGGAGTGATGAGAAGTGAGAATTTGATAGATAGGGTTTTTGAAAAATCGAGTTTTTTAACTTAAGATCAATTCAGTGGTAAAACTTTGAAAAATGTGGCTTCTGAGATGTCGATGAATAGATCCATCAATACGAGATTTGTGGACCCGACCTCTGTTTGATTGTCAAGATGACGCTTGGTGTGCCAGATACTCCGTCTAACCTTTTCACGAGTACTGATGATTGCCTCTTATGGGAGAGCTACAGTGACTCACGGATTTGGAGAGACGGGTTTTGATAACGTTTGACTTAATATTAGTTACAAGAATATCGAGTGGAGGAGAAAATGATACTTACCTGATTTATCTCGCGATGGGATGTACGGATCGCATGATGAGAGGCTCGCGATGGGACTTAATAGTTGATGGGCGCGATGGGTTGTCGGAATGGTTCGTCTCTTCTTCCATTTTTTTAGTGGCAGGTCCTGGTGATTGTTGCGCAATGGGACGTGTTGATTGTCGCGATGGAATATTTGGGGGGTTCAAATTTACTACCTGCTTCTTCGTGATGGGACATTGGTGAACCTCCCCTTTTGATTTGTTGAATTCTGGGTTTGGTGATGGGTTGGTTTAGTTTATTGAGATGAGACTTTTGTCGTTGATGATTGCGATGGGGCAAGAGGGGGATTGTACTTGCTCTTAGCGACGGGATGCTGGTTAAGCCTCTCTTCTGGTTGGTGTGCGAGGTCACGCAGTGGGGTTTGGTGGTTATGCGATGGGACAGCTATGTTTACTTCTTTCTTTAGCAGATCTTGGGTTATATGATGAGGTCGGGTTGTGGTTGCGTTGCAACGGGACTTGTCTTTAGCATTATGGTGTAGCGGAGTTTTGATGTCGGTGTGCTCCTGAGTGTATGGTGGGTGCATGTAGCGTCGTGATGGGACAGGAGAGCGCGACAGTGAGCTTTGGGTGTTGTGTTAGTGTTGGTTATGTGTGCATCTTGTCGCGATGGGACATGTTACTTGTAATGGTGTGTGTTTTGATGTTGGAAGCCTCCTCTCTAGTCGATGTGTGGGGTCATGTGATGGGTCAAAGGGGAAACGATTCGCTTTCGGATCGCAGTGGGGCAGGTAGTGTGTGAGGGGGATGGTCTGCCTTGTGGTTGGTTTGTCATCGTTTGGGTATCGTTACTATTGTCTTTCGTTGATGAGACTTTTATTGTTTATTATTTTTTATTTTATTATGTTTCAAAGTTTCGATTGTGACAAGGAACTGGGGGGTGTTGGGGAGTGCGATGGGACTGTGAGGGGCAGTTTACCCTTCTGATGATTTTTTGTGTTTTGTATAATTTTTGTTGTATTTTGTGTGATTTTGTTTGATTTTATTTGTATATTTTTTTGGGGGGTATTTGAGGTGTTTGTTTTGTTTAAGTAATAGGTTTTATTTTATTCCCTTATTTTGTAAAGGTGACATTTATTGGAAATGTGTAGGTTTAGGTTTCTAGATAAATGTGTTGGGTGTGCTTATGCCATTGGGTTATCTATTTTTCCATGGATTTGTTTTTCTTCTAGGGGTGAATGTCTTGTGCCTATTGGTTTATCTTAGTTTATGATGGATTAGCGTTTCTTTTGGGGGGTAAGTGCTGCATGTTTATTGGTTTATCTTGGCTTGTCATGGATTGGTGTTTCTTTTAAGGGACTAGGTGTCTTGTTTTAATCAAGATAGATGAAGGGGGCCTGTGAATGAGGCACTTGTCATATTGTGGTGAAAGGGGCATAGGTTATAAATAGGTGTTTAGAGGTTGGGCTTGATTTTGAATTTTGTTATTTTATTTTGGTTTTGTAATTTTAGTATTTAGAATTTTATTTTCTTAATATCTTTTCTTCCATTTTATTTTGTATCCTGAGTATTAAATTCTAAGAGGTTTGTAATGGTGACTTATATATTTATTTTGAGAATGAGCGGTATTGAGAATGTAGAGTAGCACTCGAAGTGCTACTATGTTGCGAGAAGAGATGAAAGAGTTAAAGGTGGCAGGAAAAAACCAAGGAAAGGAGCTAGATCAAAGTTCTCTTAATCGGTCCCAGTTGTTCCTTGGTAGGCTCTGTGGATGGAAATTTTGTGAGCCTTTCTTTGGGGGGTCCCCAAATCGGCTTTCCATAGGTGTATGCCTCGGATCTTAAGTGACCTTCTGTGAGTCACTCTTTCTTTTCCGTTGGCTCGAGGTTCTGAGATGCTGCCACTCGATCATGTGACTTGAAAGATTGCATCATAAGCAGCATATCAGGGAGAAAAGGAAGTGAAGATGATATTTATGTTAGAACTCGTTCAGCTTATACTTCCTCTCCGGGCGTCTCCATCATCTCTCCCCCCTCTTGTGTACTACTACTCGGGCGGCTTTTCCCAAGCGCTCGTGGGCTCTGGTGTCTTTGAGTGTTTGTCCTGAGTTCAAATTTGTCTTTCGTTTAGGATTTATATATCTGAGGGTATTCCCCCGGTGTAACTTGTAATATTTTTTTCATATTTATAAAAGTGAATTTATCAAATGTTGAGTTTCTTAACTCCTGGCTTAGTTGGATTTGGTTTGGTTTTGGTTTGGTTCAGTTTAGTTAATCTTGATTTGGTCAAAGGTGTGTTTTGGTTTTGTTTGGTTGGCGTTGGTGTAGCTAATGGTTAAGTTCGAAGCGTATGTAAAAGGGCTTTCTTTCAATTTTTCATAGCGTAGGGTACTAAAGTTCGATGTGTTCCTAGGGTAGTATAAGCATACACGTAAGTTCTGTGTCGTAGGCACTGTTTCATCTGTGGCTATAAGTTCAACTCCATTTCCGGCCGCTGCTGGTTTGTACATATATATATATATTTTTTGTTATACGTAGGGAATTACTTGCAGATTTGGTGGCGTGAAATTCAATTCCGCGAAAGTTCCGTTGCGCCTGATTGAAGGGTCAGCGGGCTTATTCCGCATATCAGGATCAACGTTTAATTCGATTTTGCGCAGCCATGATTGCGTGGAATTGAGGGGTCAGGTGTTACATAGCACGAACATTCAGGTGTCGGTTGGGATTCCGCGTAATGTGGTTGGCGTGTGTTTCTTATTCCACGCAAGTGGTCCTGTGTGAGATTGGATTGTCACATGCGTGGGTTGGCAGGGGTTGAATTCTAGCCGCAGAGTGTATGAGAGATTCAGAATACACGTTCTAGAAAGAACGTTTAATTGAATTACGCGCATATCCCTATGCGCATGATTCGTTAGATATCTATATATTGACGGGATTTCTTCATTTTTCTTCACTCCTTTCTTACATTTGTTTTTCTCCGACCGAAGGCCGATTTCTCTCCTTCCTTTCTTCGTGATTTCTCGCGTCCTTCAGCCTAAGATGATTCCGTATGCTAAGATAACTTGGAGGTGTCGCTATGGTCGAAGTGGTACGTCAGAGGCGCCGTCGTGGTTGACGCAGCAGGCACGATGGATGGCATACATCCATCATTATTGTTAGAAGGAGGCGGTGACGGAGGAGGTGAAGATGGCGGAAGGGAGGGAAGTATTACAAATGGAAAGGGTGTTACCCAACCAATTCTCCCTCCACTTTTTTTTTCCTGTTGCTTCTAATTGGACGTTGCTCCTCGCTTTGTGTCCGTTGTAGGGTCCCGAGTTTCGTTTTGGGTTGTAGGTTAGGTATTTGGGTTATAAATTCAGAGGGTATGTCCCCGGTGTTACTTGTAAAGAGTTTTAACTATTAATAAAATTTTTGCTTATTTTTAATTTTTTTTTACTTGATTAATGCGTGTGCGTATGTGCTAAGGGGCCTTTTCGGTCGGTGCTTGCGTTTAGAGGCCTTCCGGACTCAGTATATATATATATATGTTTTTTTTTTTTGGATTTGGTGATTACGTGCATGTAACTTTGTGCGTAATTAAATCTCACATACTTCATAATGCGCGGGATCCGACAGTGAGTGGCTTAATTACGTGCCGACGAGTCCGCGTTTAATCCGATTGAATGTGATGGGAATTACGCGTGATTGAAAGGTCTGTGGTTAACATGCTGGCCGAGTTGCAGTGACATTTTGGATTCTGTGTGGTGGCGAATGTGTGGGATTTTAATCTCGTGCAAGTGGCGATATGTGGTATTGGTTTGTCGCTTGCGCAGGTTGACGGAGCTCTAATCCCGTTCGTTCGATTATGCGTGAGATATGGGATACGTGCCTCTTTTGTTGTGCTGGATTCGATTGTGCATGTTGGAGTTTGCGCGAGATTGGGCCTACGTCTATATAAGGCGCGATTTCCTCTCATTTGACTTGCGTGTTCTGAATTTCTATGATTTCTGTGCTTCCTTGCTTTCCTGTGCTATGATTTTCGTGCTTTCTTGATATCTCGCAATCGGTCCATCAGATTTCCACGTGGTTTCTTGCGTTCTTCTAAGTTTTTCAAGTACTTTTTTGTGAGATGGAGCTTGAGGGTAGTTCGACTATCTCAGAGTTTGTGGAGATGTTGGATGGTGAGGGTACTCCGGAGATTCTTGTCGTGGAGAGTGAGGGTGTGTCGGAGATTGCCGCTAAGGTAGAGATTCCTGCTAGGGCCGAGGTTCCTCCTGTCGTTGAGGGCACTGATGATGCTATTCTACCTCGGGCTGGGCATCCGATACGGATTCCACTGGCGGACGCCTTCGCGACGAATCGGGTAGGCGTTTGGAACCAAGAGTCTCTTTATTTTCCTAGGCATTTTAGGCTATGACGTAGATTATCTACGATATGGAAACCCATTTACTATACACAGAACTTGCATTTGGTCATGAGCTACGTGCACATTCATGCATCATGCCTGTATATAGTTTTAGGTAATGTTTATTTTGTTGTGTCGCTGTATTATCTTCTCATGTTTTGCCTGTTCATTGTAGATTTTTGTTGTGAGCATCGTATATCAGTGTTGTCACATAGTTTATCCTTATTTGTGATTTTTATCCTTTTATTGCTTGCTGTTATCGCGCCATCACCTTGGTTGTTGTTTGTTGTCGTTATATATATATATATATATTTATTATTAGTATTTTTATCATTTTAGTATTTTTTTTATCGTTATTATTATTTATCATTATCATTATTAGTATTGATCAACTATCGGTAACTTATATTATTGTCTTTATATTTTTCATAGTTTAGTCTTACGCTATCTTTTTTTTTATTTCGTTGGTTGTGCGTTTAGGAGCCCTCTCCTCGTGCATCAGTTCTGTGTGGGCCGAGTCCCATGCATGGAACCAGGCTCTCCTCGCGTTTCAGTAGGCGAGGCTTACGGATTTTTGTTTTGGGCTGATCCTGGGGCTCAAGCCTTTCCACCCTGACATTGGTTTAGTCGGGGCTATAGTTGAAAGGTGGAGGGAGGAGCACAAGGCCCTATGTTTCCTATAGGGATGATGTTGTTGACCCTTGAGGATTAGGTCCGTGTTATTGGGGTGAGGTTCAAGGGCGAGCTTGTGACCGGGAAGATGCTGTCTGATTACCAGGTGGCGAACATAGAGTGTTTTGGGCTCAAGTATGCTTCTAGCTGGTCTGATCCAGGGATGATTCGAACCACCTAGTTTCTGGATACTTTTGCTGGTCAGAGTCGTCAACGGCATGTGAGGAGCGATGCTGGGAGATACAGGCTCATTCCCCTGTGTTGGAGGCAGGGGTAGAGGCCGACCGTGTTATTAGGGCCTTCCTGATGCACTTCTTTGGAGGACACCTATTTTCTTCTTCCACCCGAGGGTATATTATCGGGTTATTTCTGCTACTCGTGGACTTGGAGTGAGTCCCTTTGTATGCGTGGGGCACGATGATGTTAGCCCATCTTTATGGGCAGTTGTTTCGCCGAGCGAGGGGAGTTGCTACTATCGATGGTTTCATCCCTTTTCTCTAGGTGAGGTTTCCGTTTTTATGAGTCTTTTAGGAATTGTTGCCCCCTTTTCTTTTTAGGAGTTTATTTATTGGCGCTGACTTATTTTGCCTCATTCAGTTCTGGGCGTACGACCATCTCACGTTTCTCCGCCCTAGGGTTCTTCCAGAGACAACGCTTACGTTTCCACATATGTATATATGGCGGACGTTGATGGGAGATCGCTGGAGGAGTACAGACCTCCAAATAGCGAGGTGGCTATTTGAGGATATGCACCTCGGTCAGGTGTGTGTCCACTTTGTTTTGTTAGCCTTGTTGTCTCGTGTCTCGAGTTTTACTGACATATTTATGTCGTTTGTTTTTCAATCGCAGGTCATTTGGAGATCCTATGATGACGGCGAGGGGGGCGACCAGGCCGTGATATAGTCTAGTCAAACTCTTTTCTGGCGGGAGCTGTGGGTCCCTTGTTTTGAGATGGTGGAGCAGATCCACCTCTCTCGTGTTGCGCGCCATTTGGGGCTTCCCTAGGGGGTCCCTCCAGAGCTTCGTGCACGGGTGTCAAAGAAGAAGACTGATCCTCCTGACCGCTTTTTTTTTTAGAAGATGTCAGATCAGTATTTAGACTTTAAGACTTGGTGGACTAAGGTGATTGGGGCGCGGGATGAGGCAGATGCTTGGGCCTACATGAGATGGTTCGAGGAGCTATGTGGCCGGCTTTTTACCTGATTCCCCTTCCAGGGGAAGGGCTCCTTCAGCATTGGCGGGCCTGATTCTGTCGGAGCATTGAGAGAGAGAGAGTGATCGAGCTAGAGAGGGGCCAGCTAAGCCAAGGAGTCCACGGGGCGTTGGAGGCCCTACATCTTGCACAGGAGCGGATGGGGAGTGCCCCCCGTCCTGATGAGGAGATGTTGCGGTCACTGGAGGCCTCTATTGCTAATGCCAAAGCCGCAGAGGATGGTTTGAGGGGTCAGCTGGAGGAGACCCGTCGTTTTCTGGTGTGTAGTTTGTCTCCTTTGATTGTATTAGATTTTACTTGTCTTGTTTTGGTGCGTTGATGTGTTTGCATATTTCTCAGGCAGTGAGAGAAGGCGAGGTGGGTCACCAGGAACAACTGATAGAGCTGTAGCAGGCTGGTCGTGAGGTGGAGGCCAACCTACGCTCGGAGATCGATAGGCTGGTGAATATTGTATTGGTTTTGTTAATCATTAGCGTTGTTGTTTTTATTGTTTCCAATGTGTTCATTGTCCGTTGTATTTGTTGATGGCAGAGTTTTTCACTATTGGGGTATTTGCTCCAACGTTTGATCCGAATTTAGTGGCATCCCCCAGTCGGGAGGATCCAGCAACCACCCAGCTTCGAGTTGAGTTAGAGCGTTGGGTAAGGTTCTTTTCTTGAGTTATTTCATTTTGTTTTACTTTGTGTTCTTATTAATATTGTGTTGAATATTTTCAGCGTTAGCTTGCCGAGGACCTCCAGTTGAAGGAGGCCACGACTGCTTCTTTACGATCAGAGAGTCATGTATAGTGTGTGCGTGCGTCTGGTGAGTTAGTTTTGTTGGTCGATTTTATCTGATGCGTTTTCATATTTGTTGTCTGTTTTTTGTGTGCAGGCCATTCCTGATTTTGCTCCTGAGGCTCCTCCCTAGGAGTCTACTCCTCCTCCTACTCAGGTATATTGAGCTAGTGTAGACTTTTAGTTTTGGTTTTATAGTCGTGACCGTATTTGATGAGCTTTCATTTGTATTGTGGCAGCCTACGCCTGCAGTTCCTCTTCAGCCGACGCCACCAGCTGACCCGATGACCGATGCCACTAGGGTTGTGCATTTTTTGGATTGAACTGACCAAACCGAATCGAACCGTTGGGTTTGGTCCAGTTTGGATGGGTACCGGTTTGGGTTTGGTTTGGAAAAAAGCAAAATCGAAAAGTTTGGTTTGGTTTCGGTTCCAAGCCTCCCCAAGCCGAAACCAAACCGAACCGAGCCGAATGTAGTTTGTAAGTAATTATATATATATATATATATATATATATAGGCGGGGAGTTTGATTAATTTTAAAGGGCATTTAAGTAAAATACATATTTTTATATAAAGCCCTACCCTTGTCTTTAACCTATTCCTAAATCCTAAAGCGGTACAGTAGAACTTATAGGACAATCAGTTGAGAAGTCGAGAAAATTTTGATGTGCAAGTAGAACTTATAGGAAAGCCAAAACCGACCGAACCAAACCAAACTGAATTGAGTCGGGTTGGTTTGGATTAAGAGTTGGACGGTTTGGTTTGGTTTGAAAATCTAAAAACCGATTAGTACCGGTTTGGTTTGTGGTTTAGGTTCAAAACCGACCAAACCAAACCAAATGCACCCCTAGCTGCCACAGTCGTGGGCATGCTTTGTTCTTGATTTTGTGTTGTCATGCAGGCTCGTCAGCTCGACGAGTCACGTTTGGAGATAGCGCGGGTGCGTGCCGTTCCAGAGGCGAGGCGGGTTCCCTCGGGTGTGCACAGCCACGAGGACTTGCTTGTTGATATGCTTATGACGTAAGGGACCCAGACGTAGGCGGTAGAGGCTGCCTGTTAGACGGTGAGGGCAGAGATGCAGTCTATGATAGATCGGTTGCGGTACCGGTTGTTGAGGAGTGAGCAAGGGGTGCGCAGGATGGTTGGTCGTCTCGCCCAGTCGAAGTCTGTGGCCACTGGTTCCCTAACTGGTCAGCCTCATCGTACGACACGTGAGCGTGTCAGGGTCTGTGTCCATGAGGACTCCATTATCCGAGAGCTACTTACTGAGGGACTGGTTTGGTTCGTGATCCAGGCGGTCGGCTTGTCAGGCGAGCGAGGGAGGTTCTGTTGTCGGGCCCTCCCCTCCCAGGGTATGCCGGCCTACTCCGGGGGCTTGGATGGAGGTTTTGGGGGATCAAACTCTTGATCTCTGAGTCGATGATACTAGGGACAACAATGAACAGCCATCCCAACGACAACGGAGGGAGTAGGACGTTGTTTTCATTGTATATACAGGGGGTATGCCCTCGGTGACTTATGTACATTTTTTTTATATATGAAGAGATTTTTGGTTCAGGCATACCTCTTTGTACTTTCCCTTATTTTCCATGCTTTACTTGTCTGCTTAGGCGCCGTCGTCTGTTATTGAGACTTGGACACTCCTTGAGCTGGCTAGGTAATAGTTGAAGGTTGCTTGTGTCTGATAGGGAAACAAAGTTCATTAGTAATTTTATTTTCCCCCTTGCTAATTGTCAAGGAGGGAGGTATCTCAAACCGAAGTTTGGTAACAAAGGGAAGTATCATTGTTTTTTTTTTTTTGTCTACTATTTTTCATTACAAGGGAGGGGAAATAATGCAACAGGGAAAGTAAAGTACTAAAAGAAAATTAAAGAATGCCCCAATGTAGGAGCATGATAGGGTAGACAGTGTAGTATCTTTGACAACCTTCCTTGAGTGGTGTTCTGCATCCAACTATAGTAAAGTAGGGGAGCCCTGAGGTGATTCCTTCTTCAAAATAAAAATGCCCTAGTATCGTGATATGATGGAGCTTTCCTGGGTGAGTACCTGGGTCTACATAGAGCGATGCATGTGTTTGATAAGTTAGTTTCGAAGAGAATAGCCTAGTGGTGCCTTACTACACTGGAAAGAGGGTGTTTATTTATATTAGTTGTGTGTCGAGTTTTACCTCTGACAGTGATCATCATATCACATAACGAGGCGAGCGGTAGGTAATAAGTGATTGCATCAGTCATAATTCATGGGTTTTCGATTTTATTTCTGGAAATATCCTTGGAAAGGTTCCGACTCATGATCCAAAAGTAAAATTACGGGTGAACGAGGGATGAGGTTTAGTGATGTAGGGACAATTTTCTACTTAATAGCTTTAAAAGAGATAGGCAACAGTCTTTTCCTTGGGTGGGATGCGGTGCCATGATTGAGCTCTTCATCATGCTTCGACACCATCTCTTTCTTTTGATATCTCATTTTTGTCTCTCTTGAAGCATGTATATATTTTGAAAGCAGCCTACTAACATAAGAATAATGAGTTTTGATTAAACCTAACATCTTCATTTTATTCTCTAACATCTACTCCAATGGAGGAGGAAAGGGGTGAGAGTCGGGGTGACAGTCGGGTGTTACCTATAATTTTAAAAGAGGTTAGGTATTCTACTAGTCATTTCGATCAAATCTCCCAAGTAAGAAGGTGGGCAGTGTGTTAGAAAACTTCGAAGGATATTCTCGAAAATAATGATGTATGACTAGTGAACGAGTCACGATGACTATGGGGGTGGTAGGTGAAAGTACCTATGTCCGACTATGGGATATGACAATCATGGTGCTAAGGGTAATATTTTCTCAGATACATGGAGTTTCACGGGTTAGGAAGTTCCTCTCCATCTTGGTTCACCAGCTTGTATGCATTCCTCGGGTACGCGACCGCTATAACATACATTCCTTCCCAGTTTGGCCTCAACTTCTCTTTAGGGTGGGCATGCTTAGAGGGCATGAACTTCTTCAAGACTAACTCTCCAATTTCGAAGGTTCGCTCGAGGACCTTCTTATTGTAGGCCCTGACCACTCTCCTTTATTTTACTTGTGCATGGTCAGTTGCCCTTAGACGTGCCTCATCGAGTTGTTCTAGCTCGGTGACCAGAGCAACTCTCCTCTTGTCTATGGATAACTAATCAACAAGTGGAATACGCAAGGATGGTACTTGTATTTAGTACTGTAGGACTGCCTCTATCCCGTACGTGAGGAGATAAGGGTTTTGACTAGTAGCCATGTGAATAGAAGTCCTGTAGGCCTAGAGTGCCTCTGATAATTGATCGGGCCAGTCGGCTCCATTGCTTATCTCCACTGTTCGTTATAGAATTTGGATCAACGTTTTGTTCGTGGCCTCTGCTTGTCCATTTCCTTGAGGATAGAACGACGACGAGTGATGTAGATTGATGTCGTACTTCTTGTACAATTTCTTCATCTTTTCTACGATGAATTGTGATCCATTGTTTGCCACGAACATTCTGGGAACTCCAAACCTTGTGATAATATTCCGAACAATAAACTTCACGAGCGTTGAAACAGTAATTCTGATATATGACTCAGCTTTTACCCATTTGGTGTAGCATTCGGTTGCAGTGAGTATGAAGGTGTGTTTGTGAGAGTTCCTGACTGTGTCTGTGAGGGGCCCAATAATGTCAAAGGCCCACATCGAGAATGGCCATGGCGTGGTTATGGGGTTCAATGTGACTGATGGGGCTTTGATGAGCGTGCGTGTTCTTGACACTGCTTGCAGCACTGGACGTATAGATGGCAATCCCTCGTCATCGTCGGCCAGTGTAGCCTTGTCATATAATATGGTCCGTGAGTCTCCGTCTACCAGTGTGGGCACTGCAGGTACTGGCGTGTACTTCTCGGATGATGTATTGTCCTTTAGCCACCGTGATACTTCACAACAGGACTCCTTTGGTGAAGGCTTCTTTGTATAGTATCTCACCTAGGATGCAAAATCTGGTGCATCGGTTCCTTATGGTCTTCCGCTCGATCTTTATAACATAAGGAGGGACGTGTTGGTGTTTTAGGAAGTTCCATATATCATAATACCATGGTTGTACATCGTCGGTAGGTGATTTCTTGAATTTGAAGGCTGCGATGATAGCGCCTTTCTTAGCTGGCTCTTCTGAGGTGGATGCTTCTTCCTGCTTCGTGGCCTTTAGGAGGGCTGACAACTCTAGTTTAACGTTTCATGCCACACTTGTGTATCATGTCATAAAATATGGCCATCATGGCACATTGATATGTGGCTTCTGCATTCTTGAGGCCGAAAGGCATGACGATGTAGCAGTAGGTTCCTCATGGCATTGTGAAGGAAATCTTCTCTTGGTCTGATTCTACTAATCTAATCTGGTTGTATTCGAAGAAACCATCAATGAAGGACAATATTTCGTGTCTGGTACTATTGTTGACTAGAGTGTCGATGTGTGGGAACGAGAAGCCATCTTTTGGCCATGCCTGGCAGCTTGTCGATTTCCTCTTTAACTTATAGCTCTATTTGCGGGTGCATTCTCCTAAGTTTCTGCTTAATGGGTTTCGCACCGGGCTCCAGGACCAAACGATGTTCTACTAAACTCGAGTTCAGATTGGGTATTCTTTGTAGGACCATGTGAAAGAGCTGAGGAGATCTTGAAGGACTTGCATAATCTATTGTCGTTCCTTGGCTAAGCGTCGCACTGATCAATAGCTTGTTGGGCTTTTCTTCGGTGCTGAAATTAATTTCTTTTGTAGGCTCTGTGGTGGCTTGAGTCTGCTTATCAAAGCGTTTGATGACCCGTTAGAAGTCCTGTGTCTCCTCAACGGCTTGTCCTTCTTTATCGTCTGTAAGCTCATAAACTGTAAAATTGCTACACTGGGGGTTAATTTTGCGAGAGGTAACCCTTCATCGACGCAATTGGTAATTGCGACATCCTTAGTGAGCTGTAAATCGAGGTTGTTCATCCTCCTCTCAAAATCGTAGAGTGTCTCGTCAGGTATGATGACTGGTTTGTCATTTCGTCGGGATTAGGGGTGTTATCGGGTCTGTTCGGGTCGGTTTTGGGGCAAAATCGAAACCGAACCAATAACTATATGTTTCTATTGTATGAAACCAAAACTGAACCGATAAGGTTCAAAACCGAAATCGAACCGATAGTTATTGGTTCGATCGGTTTTTGATGTCTAAACCTCAAATTTTTATTATTTTTATTAGGAAGCCATTGCCAATTCATAAGAGTTAGATCACTGAAGACTCTGTAGGTTGTTGCCTATATCGCTAATTCGCTATTAACCATCCAAAAGTAAGTGATTAATCAGAAGGCTAAGAACATTTCCAAGAAATTAATGCACATATCGGACAGTCCAGATCAATGGGCAGATGCACCGATTATTAGTACACACTGGTAGGTCTCGATGGTATGAATCCATATAGGATTACAGTCCAATAATCCACAGGTAGACCGCCATTTGATAGAAGACAACCTAAAAGTAGAATGCCAAACAACCCTAATCGTCTAATTGCATGTCAAGACAGTTGATTATAAAAATTTTAACCATCCATTTAGCAATCCTCTGATCTGTGAAATTTTGAGCATTTTTCAAATGCATGATATGGGTTGCTAACATGTATTGTCCAGATTCATGGGTTGCTAACAGGTTGACCAGATTCATGACTTCATAGCTATTTCATATTTTCATTACATTACAACTTGTATATATATTCAGATTTTTTACATAAAGAGAGAAAACAGAAATTAAAACAGAGAACCTAAATGATTGAAGCATATTTTTTACAAACCAATTCAAAAGGCAATGCATGAACAAGATCCATCTAAATACATGCATGAAGATAATAGAAAAATCATATCGAGATCTCAATAACTTCACAGAACCCCAATCTCAGGCATGCACCACTTTCAGTTTCTTATCGGTTCGGTTTCGGTTTTTTAACGTTAAAACCGAAACCAAACCGATAACTATTGGGCTATATTTTTCGAAATTGAAACCGAACCGATATGTCCTAAAATAGAAATCGAACCAAAATTTGAGTCGATTTGGTCGGTTCGGGTTGGTTTCTGCACAGCCCTAGTCGGGATGCCCTACGCTTTCGTGAGGGGACAGTAGTAAGGTTGCGTCAAGTGGGCTCAAGGTGCAGCTCTGCAGTGTAATCCTCACTTACAGTCTTGAGAGAAGAGTCTCCTTGTACATGGCTGAATGGGTCTGGGATGAAGGGCTCTCTCTCTTTTTCAAAGTTTTCTGATTTTTTTGGTTTTTTTATTTTGGGATTTTTAGGGGTTTTAGGATTTTCTATTTTTTTGATTTGCGATAATAGGTATGGTACATGGTCGATTACCTGGAGAGGAATCGACGGGGACACTTCCCTCAGCTAAGGAAGCGTGGCGGATGCTGTAGCCTCTCGTGCGAGTCTTCGGATGGCGTGGACTCGTTATGGATTTGGCTTTTTTTTATAGTCGTCGTCCAGTGGGATTATTCGAATGAGTGATGAAGGTGAGGGGCTAGTTGATGTTCCCGCTTCTTCTATCATGAGGACGTCCTGGTCTTCAAAGAGGGCCTGAAGATCTTCTGGATCTTCTTCTTCTGGCAAACCTGGTTGATCTCCCTCTGAGTTGGGGGATACCTCTCCTTGGGTTTCGTGGTATATCGGGATAACGATGCATACCTGACAGTGAGGTTGATATGTCTGAGATATGCAAGGATGCTCCCATCCTTCAGTATCGGGGTTGGGTTCTGCTTGTTAAGGTGCAACTTCTTCTTCAAATAACCTTCGGAGGTCTTGGCTCAGTCTTTCTTCTAATTCGAGAGCAGGAAGGTCTAGCCAGCAGTCGTTGTATTTTAATGGCAGGTGCCATTCTTCTTCCCGTGGCGAGCATTTGACTTCTTGGGGTTCCCAATATTTTTGAAGGTAGAAACAAGTCCTATAGGGTGGTTTATCCAGATATGCGATGCATGGGTCTCCCCATGGGCATTCCTAATCTGGCAAGGTTGGCTCAAAGATAGGTGGTTCTGGTTCAGAGGTTTCATCATCTTCTTCCTGGGACGAGACTTGAAGGCCCTTAGCTAATTGCTCCTCCAGCTCGAGGGCGGGTAGATCCAACCAGTAGTCCTCATCATCGCTCAGCGGTGGTTGCCATTCCTCTTCCTAAGATCTCCAGAAGATCTGTAGCTAAGGTGATCCTGGGGATTGAGGAGTGTCTAACTCTAGTTCCTCTTCGACTTCTATGGTAGCAATATGAGCATCTTCTGTGCCAATCGTTTGCCATATTTCATCCATGATAGCCTTCTTTCATCGTAGCATCATAGTCATGCACAGGCCGCATTAGGGCTTTTTGGATAGGGGCATGGACACAGGCATCGCCAGTTGTCAAGTATGTATTGATAGTCGAAATCATTATCAGATCCTGAACTCTCATCACGAGAATGGTTGCCTTCGAACCATTTCAGATAATTTGTTCTCAAGTGATCTTCTAGTTCTATGGAAGGAAGGTTTGCCCAATAGTCTTCCTCCTAGCTTGATATTAATAGCCAATCCTCTTCTGCTGGTGCTTGAGGCTAAGACAATGGTAGAAATGGGGGACGCGATATGGAAGTCTTCTTCATCGGTTGACTCTCAGTCTTCTATATGTGGCTTAGGTTTTGGAGACTTCTGTCTTTCTGTAGCGGAGAGTTCCTCAGTCTTGAACAATGGTCAAACTTCTTTGAGTGGTCTATCTATATCATTGTCGTCTCAATTTAAGTTGGTTAGATCAGCGAAGGCTTCAACCATCTGTTCAATCTTCGTTATCTGTGGCTTAGTGAAGGATGCTTCCTTTCTCTTTGGCACATCTGCCTTCTCAGTGGTTCCGTATACAAAGTGGTCGTAGAGTGACCACTTGGGCGAAGTTGGGAAGAGGTCAGCCTGTTTACTATCTGATTGGTAGCCCAACCCGGTGTGCTTATGGACCTTCTTTGGGATGATGGGGCCTATTCGCCCTTGCTTATTCTTATCGAGTCCTGTATGCAGGACGTATCCTAGTTGATACATAAAGTCTCAGCCCTTCGTTGCAGTTGGATTTATGTCGTACAAGCGTGTGAGGTCGAGGCCTGTTGCTCTCTTTGTTAATTTTTATTGGTAGGTCGGGAGGGATGAGGGATAGCTGATTTCTGCTACCGATGCATCGTCAGGAGTCTCTACCCTTTTGATGTGGTCGATATTTAGCACAGAGTCATGCGCTATTGGAATGCTTGAGGCATAGTCGGTATCTATTTCCTGTAGAGGTGTGTCGGCATAATCCTAACGATAGAGTTCTCGTAGGGGAACTTGATGCATTGGTGATATGTAGTCACGACAGCCTTCGTGGATTATAACCACTTCCTTCCTAGTATCAGGTTATAAGTACTAGAAGTGTCAGAAACGTGAAATGTAACATCTCTAGTGACCAGCCCGAGGCGGACTTGGAGCTTGATAGTCCCTTTGACGAAGCGTCGAGAGCCATCGTACGCAATGAAGGATAAGGAGGAAGGCCTTATGTCCTGTTCGGTATACTTGAGTATCTTGAGCATTGTTATCAAGCAAATGTTGAGTCCCGCTTTGGTGTCAACCAGTGCATGAGGCATTGAGAACCCTCTGATTTTGACTGTCAAGTATATGGGGGCTGAGCTTTCGCACATCAATTCTTTCGACATGTCATCATCCGTGAAGTAAGTGCCGGAGGTTGAGCCATAACCAAAGCAATCTCGTGCAGCTCGTCTAGGGTGGTATCTTCATCTATGTGTGTTTCA
Source organism: Chloranthus sessilifolius (assembly GCA_021018995.1). Lineage (NCBI taxonomy): Eukaryota > Viridiplantae > Streptophyta > Magnoliopsida > Chloranthales > Chloranthaceae > Chloranthus > Chloranthus sessilifolius. Next base: position 110,296,265 of record CM037597.1, on the reverse strand, counting down.
TCCAGCGCCCTTATTAACAGTCGGTTGTGCTCTAGTGACTTTTTGATGAGTTCGAGTAGGGATATCTACGCTGACACTTCCCCAAGGTTCCGAAGGAGATCGTATTCTTGGCCTGTTTCGAGTGTTGGTTCTTTGCTGGATCAGTGCTCCTTGTTCATGTTCAACTGAGGTGGCTGAGGCGTCGATGCCAGAGTTGGAGGCGAAGGGATTACGTGAGGTGGGGGAGGCAAGTTTGCTCCCTGTTCTCTTATTATTCTTTCTGATGGCTGAGCACCGACGTTCTGCTTCTCTCGAGGAAATGGTGACGGTGGGTAATTGGTCCTTGATTTGAGGACTGGGCACATCGGCTGTTGATCCTTGAGCCATGTTATGACTGGCGTTAACGAGCTTGTTGAAGCATTTGTCATAAAGGGGGTGAAATTTGAAGACAGGATACGCAGCGAAGCTATTTTGTTCCATGGTGGAAGATATTGCGTGTAGTCTTCATCTTCTAAGAAAGTGGAGATCAATGCCTCCTCCTTACCAGGTTTTTCCTTTTATTGACCCATTTCTGCATCCGGCTGATGTTCAATCTCGGTCTCGTATTCTCGACTTGAAACATTTTGGGAGAGGTTGTCTACCAATGCTGAGATTTGGGGCGCGATTTGAAGGACGTCGTCTTCGTTCTCAGGTTCAGAGTCACATAGGGGAAGCGGTGGTGGAGTTATCTCATAATTTGGGGGAGTCGAGGGTTCTGTGGGTTGAAGGTTTAGTTTTCGAGTCCTGAACGATTGGACTCGAATTCTAGTGAAGACTGGATAGGATGGAGGATTTGGAGGAGCGATTCGGGTGATCAAGGATGGGTGGTGTGGTTGAATGATGGGGGACCTCGAGGGTTCGACTGGATTGGCTGAGTTATCTGAAGGGTTGATGCGGGAGATCAAGGTAGAAGGATGGAAAGGGTGACGACCCGAGAGATCTATTGTGGTGATGTAGGCGATCGACCCTGGTTGTGGTTGGGAATGGGATTATTGATGATCCCTAAGTTTTGCGAGGGTTGATTGTTGTTATGGTTGGAATTTCGAAGGGATTCCCAGTCGATATGGTTTTGATCATTCATGTCATAGATCATATCTCGTAAAATCCAACAGTATTCTAAATTATGTCCTGCGAATCGATGAAAAGCTTAGAACTTACTGTAGTCAAGGTTCGCGGGCAAGGGTCGGGGTCTTTCCGGTGGGAATCGGGTGAGATTTTGATAACTAAGAAGGAGGAATATGTTGGGGATGGTGTCAGGCATGGGGGATAGTGATCGCGTTTGGGTTGGTAAGGGCCCTTGGTTTGCTGATTGAAGTTCTGGGGTGGAGGTACGTTGTTATAACTCTGAGGGTTAGTTGGCCGATTTTAGGTGGCATTTTGGTTCTAATGGGTATTTTGGTTAGAATACTGGTTCCGAATTTGGTATTCGTTCTAATTTTGATTAAGGTACCGTTGTTGATTCTGGTTCTGGTATTGATTCTGACAAGAATTCTTTAGCTGGTAATTCCCATTTTCGGAGTTCTGCCCCTGGTTGGCAATCGTGTTGACCTGCTCGGAGCTAGAGGCTTTCTTGTTATTTTTCAGCTTTGAGTCACTAGAAGCGGCGACTTTTGATGCGAGTATTGATAAGGCGAGGTCTCCTCCCTTAATATGCTATTGGATCCTGTTGGCATGCAGGTGAAGGGTAGCGAAGTCTAGGCAATTGCTTATAATGAGAGCACTTCGGAGCATGGATCAAAATCTCGACCGAAAAATCAAATTTTTGGCCGAGACGACTCGGTTTCGGTCGAGACCGAAACGGAAAACTATAAAAAACCGCCCCCCCACCGGAAATAGCTAATTATCAGCATTTGAAAATTCAAATTTTTATCGGCCGAGATAATACATTTGAGTTTTGAAATTTTTTTAATAGGGTTTAAACCCAATTTTTGCAAATATATATATATATATATATATATATATATATATATATATATATTTTTTTTTCCCTTTCTTTTTTTAATAGGGTTTAAACCCGATTTTTGCCAAAAAAAAAAAAAAAACCAAACCCATTTTTTTATCCTTTCTTTTCTCCATTTTTTTTTTCATTTTTTTCCCTTAAAAAAAAAAAAAAAGGAGGTACCTGATTTTTTTTTTTTTCCAATTTTTTCCTTTCTTCTTCTTCTTCTTCTATTTTTTTTTTTTTTTCTCAGCCCTGCGTCACGCAGAGAGACAGAAATGGGTTTAGACAAGCAGAGATGGGTTTCATATGAGTTTTAACTTTTAATAGGAGAGGGAGTGATGGGTTTGACTAAAGTAAGTCATATGCACATGCTTTTTAAGTGATTGAACCAAGGTAAAAAAATGACTTTTTATTTTAGGGACAAGTGACATGTGAAAATGTAATTAGACCGTCTGATATAAAGATCATGATGTATAGATCCTTGGTAGATAAGATTGGAGCAAAACACAATTTACATATGATATAATAGCCTTTGACTATATTTAATCACATGATGAAGATTATATTTCGTGTCAATCTTGTCCACTAAGGATCTATAGATCATGAACTTTAGATCAGACGGCCCAGATTGTGTTTTCAAATTACCGTATGATATAATAGCCTTTGACTATATTTAATCACATGATGAAGATTATATTTGGTATCAATCTTGTCCACTAAGGATCTATAGATCATGAACTTTAGATTAGACGGCCCAGATTGCGTTTTCACGTATCACATGTCCCTAAAATACAAAGTTTTTTTTTAACCTTGGTGCAATCACTTAAAAGGCGAGTGCAAGTACATATGATCTTCAGATTGCGTTTTCCGAAATTTATCGAAAATTACTAATATTTTGACCAATTTACGGTTCAGGTCATGAACAAAACCGAAACTGACATTTTGATCCATGGTATATATCTGTTCTAATAATGTTAAATAGCTTAAAAAAAACTAAGAAAATAATGTTCGGCAAAGTTCGGAGCATATTTTAAAAAATACCCGAAATTTACCAAAATTTTGATCGAAATTTCTGAAAATTTGACCAATTTACAGCTCAGGTCCTGACCGAAACTGAAATTTTGATCTATGCTTTGGAGAGGCTCTTTGACATTGTCTATGATGATTTATAATGAGAGCACTTCGGAGAGGCTCTTTGACGTTGTCTATGACGATTTTGATTGCATCTTTCTCCTTCATCTGGCTTCCAGTGTGTGCCACTTAGCCCCTTTGTCCCCTCATATAACTAAATATTTTAGTTTTTTTTATTCCCCCTCACCAACCCAATCCCAAGCCCAAGCTAACTCCTTTCTCTTCTTCTTCCTCTAGCCTGGTAAAACTCCATTAATGGAAGATTGAACTTTATGGTCCCTACACCTTTTCTCACCCCTATTTTCTTAAAACCTTGATATTTTGGGGCCTAGATCAACATATATTGATCTCAGCCCTTAGTTCTTACCTAGACTTTGATGGAGATTGGATCCTAGAGTCACAACTAGCCAAGGTAAAGTCATAACTTGGTTTATTTTATAGTTTTGATTTGAAATTTTCCTTGACTTTCTTGCATTGATTTGATTTGAGTTTGATGATTGAAATTATTTAGTATAATGAAAGGGCTATTATTTGATCTGTATTTGATGAAAAGTTTGTCATGCATGATGATCAAATCGGATGGTGCATGATTTAGTTGATAGTTATGATAGATATTAGCTCACTGTTATATATATGTGCACTAATAGAATTAGGCCTGAAATAAGTCTTTGTTTGACCTATCTCCAAGCATTTAAAAATTCTGAAATAAATCAAGGACATGCCCACATCAGTTCTACATGTCTCTGTAAAATTTTAATCACGAATTTATTGTGGTTTGATCTGTACAAATTTCGTGGTGGGATGGTACAAATCTGTCTGAAGTTACAGGCTGGAACTTTGACTTGAGTTGGGTCACTGGTTCATGGGTCTAGGAATATTTAAAAATTATAAAATAATTATGAAGTATGAACAATGAAATTCTGGAAGTCTCTGTAAATTTTTATGAAAATATTTCATTTAGTTTAACCTGCACGGATCTCAAGGTGAGACTGTGCAGATTTACTAATACTAGAGTTCATGAAAATTTGACTAGTTTTTGGATATTAAAACTATGGCTAAAAGATACATAAAAATTCTTATAAAATCATTATTTGAACCCTGATGGGTATAGAATTGAATTGTAAATTTTGGAGATTTATGAAATTATAAATTAGCCTACTTTGATTTTTTAAAAGGACGGTGCAAATTTTTTTGGCAATGCACAATGCTAAATCTCATCTCAGACCTTTGATTGAGATTTGATGATTTTGATCAAATCAGGAACCTTGGATCCGAACCATTCATAGATTCTTGAAGAAGACTTCAATAGCTTTCTAAAAGTCGTTATTCGTAATTTTACAACTGTCAGATTCAAAGTTACACAATTTTATTTGGAATACATTGATTCTACCCTGATTTCTGACCTGAAAATTTATGCATGTTGCATGAGTTGCCCCGATCAAGTCTGATTAAATTTTGGTATAAAACAATCTCTGAAAACTGGGGCTATAAGTCTCCTTTCAGTTAGAATCATCTCGAAACTCGATTGGAGCAATTTTTGGCTATCTGGGTACCGACTAGAAGGCATACATGAAATTTGAACTCGAAAGCTAGTTTAGATGGACAAGTCAATATTTGACTTTACCTTGACCTCCATAAAGCTTTGAGATCATCATTAATCTCCTATGAATAAATTAGCTCAGAATATAACCTCTTACTTGATCCCTCTAGTTTGACCTCAAGTTTGACCATCTTGAGGGTTAGGCCCTAAAGCTTTTAAAAAATAATAATAACTTTGGTAATGAAATTAAGTTTGACCATCATGGCTTTGTCCCTATGGCCCAAAGCCATGAGGCCCAAAGCATGTAAATGAATACAACAAGGGCTGACATAGTAGGAAGTGCCCTCTGTAGAATTGACTTGGTGGTGTGTGCCGTTACTAATAGCACACGCAAGAAATACTAAGGGCACTCACATGGTGAATTGATCCTTTATCTTGGACCCCATCTCAGGAATCTTGGCTTAAAAAATTAAATTTCACAATAAGTTTTGTAAACAAATATTATAAAAATAAGTGTTTAACTGAAAAGTGTTCGGTCCCGGTCATAGTTCTCAATCATAGTTTGACCAATATCACCATCTAATAAGCCAATTGTGGTGAATTTCGGTTTTGAGCCTAAGGCCTCGAATTGAAAGTGGCCCAATGGACCCATAAAATTATTTGAAGTATTACAAATGCATTGGGCATAAGTCCTAATATCGAAATACTCATGTGCTACTCGTAATATGTGAGTTGCAAAATACACCCTAAAGTTGATATTGACACACCAGTTTCCTTAAGAGAATACTGTTGAATTTATTTTGAATAAATTAATAATTTGAACCTTGAAATATGTGACGATTGACTAATGTGACCTTCAATTTTGAATGAATTATAAATTGTATTGCATTGTACAAGGACTTCTTATTGAAGGTTGAATCCAATTGATTGACTCTATACTTAACTAATATTTGATATAGAATTGAATTGATAATTGAAATATAATTGAACTGATATTTGATATAGAATTGTATTGATAATGAAATAGAATTGAAATGATATTTGATATAGAATTGAATTGATATTTGAAATAGAATTGATCTGACGTCTGAAATGGAATTGAATTGATAATTGAAATAGAATTGAACTGATTTTTGAAATGGAATCGAATTGACTAAACTGATCTTGAAAATTGAACTAAATTGATTGAATTGATATCTTAAAAAATGAATTAAACTGATTGATACTTGATATTGAAACTGGACCCTTTGACTACTGACAAGAATCTAAAATGGGTATTGAACATTTGATTGATTCGATTTGGTGATCATTACTCGGATGATGCCATCATTCGGATGGTGCAGATATGATAAGACTTGCATTGAAACCGATGACTATTGAAAAGAGTCTAAAAAGGGTATTGAACAATTGACAAAATTGATCGAATTTGATAACTGATTGAACTCATAATTGTCATTGAATTTGATAATTGATCGAACTTAGATTTGATTCTGATCTTTATAATTGATGATATTTTGATTGGAACATGATATAGATGGAGTTTGTATTGGATGTGAATTTGATATAGGTAGAATGTTAATAGAACTTGAATCTGGTGTAAATAGAACTTGTGTTGAAATTGAATTTGATATAGATTGGACATGTAATGGAACTTAAATTAGATATAGATTGAAATGGTATTAGAACCCAAACTTGATTATAGATCGAATTTGAATTGATTGATGTGATGAATTAGTAATATAAGAGTAGCTAGAATTTGATTGGTTATGAAGGTTAATTACTTGATATTAGACAACAAATTGATAAATTAACTGCTATCCTAAAATGCCCTATCTGCCTTGAATTATTGTCTAAGCATGATAGTATAAAAGGACATATCCCTGTTTCTCTTGGAAATTGTTATAGAATATGCATGGTTAAGATATTTGAGTGAAATTAGAAAATGGATATATGAGCAGTATAAATTTGAATCGAAACTGTGTTTAAACCTATGTTTGGGCTTTATTATACTTCACAGCTTACGGTCCTTTCATGATAAAAAATTTCAAAGATAGAGATGAAATCACTTAGCCAAAGTTGAATGAAGTAGGCCGGAACGAAATTCATAAGTTTTTGTATGGAGCAGAAAGTGACTAAGATCTCTTTTATCCATAAACTACCAGCATACATGAGGACGGGCTACGTTCCCCCTTTGATTTGAATTCCTTTATTTCGTTATAACTTTGTACTATATAAATCTACCATCGAAGAGTTGTTTTAAAAAGTATTTGATTTTTGAATATTGTACAATGTTCCTTAATTGGACTTACCGAAAATATTTCGCTCTTTAAGGTTTGAAATTTTCGACCAAATTTTCTTTTCTTACTTATAATTTCATGATAAGTAAGGCTTTATTATTCTAGTTTAGTTATTTGAAACCTTTGAACGTTTTGATTCAGGTTAGCGGTAATGAGAATTTTTTTGCAATAAATAGATTTTATCGAAATTGATGGTGTATGTCTCGCTGATCCGGCTCATGGATCGGAACGTGTAGGGCACAAGAGCTGCCCGCCGTACGAGGCCAAGGGTTGGGGGCATGACCAACCCACAATCCCCCACCTTCACTTTGCGATCAGTGACGTTCTACAACATTAATAAACATCCATAGGTAGCGATCGCGTGCATGCAAATTTGCTATCTTTTTATCATTATCTATTAGTAAGATTAACTTTTTTCATTAGTAATTTTGTTTGTGGCTAATCTCTCTCCTCTTTCACAAGCCAGTCCCGAGTGACCAAATTGGAGCATTTTTTGAAATGGTCGGGGTAAACTTAACCTAGGTTGAAAATCGTATTCCATCATATTTAAACATACTAGCGATCACGGTGAGACTTTTTTTGCTAATATTGCTTTTAGTGAAATAATTTAAAATTTTGAATTTCAAATTCCCCCTTTAGCAAAAACTTTACTTATTTAGTCATTTACATCTTAAGCACCTATTTTACTCCCATCTAGCGTGTAAGGGTGGGTGTGATCATCTCTACGGGGATTTGATCCAGAGAATTTCCTACTGTTAGACCTTCTTGTGAGACTTAATTAGGCCAAGATTGTACCCACCCCATGTCGACTCGGAGATACACACATACTCAATAAGGAAAGCCAAGGCACCCGCAGTAGAATGGGAAGATCCTTTTACCCTAGATCCTAAAATCCTTTGAGATTGAGAGCTCATTTTCTTAATTTTTTTGAGGAAATCTAAGTCTTTTTTATTAGAAGTGGTCTTTTTTTGAAGAATAGGAGTTCAATCAGAATTTAAAGGAATTGTCGATAATGAGTTGAGGATCTACAAAATAGGTCCCTTATGATATGAGTATTGCAATTCATTGTTGACTTGGAAGAGATTCTGTGGACAAGATGAGTTTACAGAAATGCTCATAAATCTTCCATTCATTAGGCACCACCCATTAACAGGCTTAAACTTTCACTCAAATCTTTCACGCAATGAAACTTTAGACCATTAACTTACCATCAGACGATCTATTTTTGATTCTATGTGCCACAGATCCCTAAAATCTCGTTTGAGTGCGATGTTTTTAATTTGATTTTAGGGCCATTTTTGAGGATCTGTACCACACGTAATAAAAAAAACAGAACATTTGATGGTACCCTCATGGTCTCAAGATCCATTGTGTGGAAGATTGGGGTGAAAAATGATTTCCATTGTCTGATTCAAGGTAGTTAATGTGTTTCAAGGGGTTTCGAATGTAGGCCATTAATATTAGGGAGCTACAACTTGCACACGATATGTGTAGAGTGGCACATGGGTTAAAATGAAAGAGTTGATATTTTTGGGACCTGTGCCATGTGAAATACCATCTAAGACGTTTGATTTGAAGACCCCGATGAAAAGATCTTTGATATCAAAGATTGGCATGTAATACGATCTCTATCATCTGATTCAACACAATCAAAGCTTATCATTTGATTAAATAGTCGATTGCATTATATCAAATGATAGATATCGAGATTCATGGCAACCTTTGGCACCAAGGATCTTTACATCATGACTTCAAATCAAACGATTTGGATTGTGTTCCACGTAGCACATTGTCCCAAAAATGCCAAATCTTTCTTTTTAACCCATGTGCCACGGTACATTTTTGGCGTGCAAGTTGTAACTCCCTTTTTAGATCTTATGCAAGTTGCAGGTCCATTATTATTATTAAAAAAGGGGAAATTTCTAGGATTGACTATGATAGTTTCACATTATCTAGCAATGGACCTCTAGTTCCATCTCTACCGTAACTGACTAGCTTGAAGCTGATCCAAGTTAAAAAGTCTTAAATGCCCCCAATGTCTATAGAGGTCATAAAACCAAGCTTTTCGACTTAGGCGATTCAAAATGCTTTAACATTAATGATTACTGTGAATCATATGATGGAGATCGTTTTTTGTCTTGATCTTTCACTTGATCTTGAGATCATGGCCGAACCGTTAGATGATTCGTTTTATTAAAAAGGGGATATAAATGAACATGTATCATTGACGCTACTACAGAGGAGCGATGCAACTTCCATAGGGGGAGCGGTATGCTCCTACATAAGGGTGCCAACGCTCCTATATAGGGGTGCAAACACTCCTATATAGTATCTCCACATTTTTGAGTAAAATGGACCATCTGATGATATGTCCATAATTTCAGGATCAATCGTATGGAAGATCAAGACAAAAAATGATCTCTATCATGGGATTGAAAGCAGTGAATGATGTTAAGGAGTTTAAAATTGACTAAGATAATAAGCTTGGTTTTATCACCTTTTATAGACTTTGGGGTTATTTTCCCCGTTTTACAATTGGGGGTATTGGTTCGACTTCAAGCTGGTCGGTTGCGGAAAAGGTGAAACTAGAGGTCCAATGCTTGAAAAGGTGAAACTATCATGATTGATCCTAGAAATTTCCCTTAAAAAAACTAGCTTTAATAGTGCCCATGGAATCTTTTAGGACACTTATGCTCAAAATCATTGATTGTTTCAGATCAAATGATGAAGATTGTGTTTAACTTTGTTCTTCCACAAAAAAGATTTTCAGATCATGGTGTACCTATCAGACGATCAATTTTAGATTTCACATGACACATATCCCGAAAAAGTAGCCTTGAAATCACATGGCATGCATCATGCTAAAACATGACTTTAGGGCTACGTTTTTGGGATCTGTGTCATGTAGAATCGAAAAATGACCGTATGATAGGCGCGACCTAATCTCAAGATCCCTTCTTTGGGATATTGGAGTGAAACGATATATCCGAAGGAATCAATGATTTTTGGCGTAGGTGCCCTAGAAATGGGAGTCATTACTTGCACTCGGAAATGTGACCCTTGCACTGAAGTTAAAGAAAGAATTTGTATTTTAGGGACATGTGACATGTGAAAACGCAATTTAGGCCGTGTGATTTAAAGTTCATGATCTATAGATCCTTAGTGGATACAATTGGAGCAAAACACGATATTTATCATATGATCTATTGTTGTCAATCGTTGAATCGAATAATAGCCTTGGACTATATTTAATCATATAGTGAAGGTTATATTTCATGCTACTCTTTTGCGCTTAATATCTTTAAATGATGGGCTCTAAATCATACGGTTTAAATGATATTTTCGTATGGTAGAAGTCTTTGTTTTAAATCCGGTGTAAGGGCCAAGTTTCTGATCCTCCTAGAACTTCGGTGGGTGCTGTTAAAGCTACCGAAAAAAAATAATAATTAGAAAACTGGATTTCTGGTAATAAGTTTGGCTTTGGGGGGTATTGTTGTAAAAGTTCATGTACAAATGTCTTGATTTCGCCTGTATATATGGTTGAGAGTTAGGGCATTTGATAGCAGTTTGAGAGAGAGAGAGAGAGAGAGAGAGAGAAGAATGATGGCGTTGAACGGAGGATTGAGACCTGGCTTGAAGCTGTTAATGTCATCTGAAGCTTCTCTTTCCAAATCAGGTGATTCGTTTTGTCATTATAAAGAACCCTTTTTTTTCCCACTCTGTAATTCGCAGAATATTGAATAGATTCACTGATGATGGCCTTCAACATCTGATTTCTATGTTTTATTTGATTTCCATGCCTTCCTCTATCTTTTACCTAAAGAGTTTGTATACGGTGCACGGTCGATCGCCCTCCACCAAACTGGTCAAACTTACATTTGCATGCATTTATGTTTAACTGAACACTTGTTGATCACAATGAACGATAGAAATTGCTACCAACTTTGATTCATCGCAAAATAAGGTGTTACACTAATTCACTATAGTAAATAAGAAGAAGGAAATTTGTCTCTATAATTACTAGCTATACTCTAATTCACTGGTTATGAATCGATTACCTATTATCGACCTACTTTGTTTTTTACCTTGATAATTAGATTTTTTTTTTTTTGAATTTATGAACCATTTAAATAAATAATTGAATTGTGATATTCTAAATGGCATATGGCTTGATCTACTTACTTATTTTAAGCCTCTGCTTTTAACAGTCTTAAGTTTTTCTATGAATAACAACACCTTAACAAGCTAATACGGCCCAAGTTCTATGGTAAGAGAGGAAAAATAGATAAAGAAGAAAAAAACAGAGAAGAGAAAATGGATTATGGGCCAGAACTAAAAGTACAAAGAGGGGCTTACTGAGCCATTAGAAAAATGCCCATTTGCACTTTAATTAAGTGGTTCACGTGGGCTAACCTAAGTGTCACATGAGAACACTCAAGTGCATCACGTGTGTCCTTTAGTGGCGCATATGGCCATTTAAATTAAATTCAAGTCTCTCTCTTTTTTTTTTTGTTTTTTTTTTTAATTTGACTTTTTGAGTTTTAAAATTTTATTTAGGAGTTCAAATTGTGTTAAAATGGAAAGAAATTCCCCTTGATTATGTTTCAAAACATGAACACGATCATATCGACGTCAGAGATGACTGGAAGACCATATAGTTCAATCTATGGAATGCCCGAGCAACTTCCATGGTATCTGGATCAATATTGCGGATATTCATAACAGATTGAAGTCCATGCACTTTTTGGGCTTGACCGCGGGTATCAAGAATTTGTGTTCCCAAATGGTCGACAACTAGAGGGAGAATTAAAAAAAGGCTAGGTGAAATTGGGAGCCGATAGGCTTTTCCACAATGGATTCCCTCATCTTTGATTGAAGCAAAGTAAAAATGGGAGTGGGATAGTCCTGCATGGGCTTCAAATCCAAGCCTGGTAACCTAGGCTGAAATGGAAGGTTTTGTTGGGTGATGATGACATACTAACGAGGTTTGTGGTTAAAGTGGATAAGAATACTTTCATTGTGAAGATTCACCTAGTGGTGGTCATGAAGTCGAGAAAGGTGAAGAGAGGGTGCTAGAGGTCGTCTCAAAATCTGTAAGAAATCAAGAATAAAATGAAAAAGTGAGTGATAAAATGCAGATTCATATGAACACTTATTCGAGGGTTTAGCCCAATGATAACATGTCTTATTATAGTGTCAATGGTGGGGAGATGGATTGATATAACGGTCGACAAGTCCAGTGGGGAAGACACTTCTAGGGTTCCTGAATCATTGAAATTTGTGACATGCTTCATTTTAGAAAGACTGACACTGAGGATACAAAGATTGGTGAAGTGACTATCTATGAAAGTGGGTGTTGGTATCCTCGGGTCAGAAGACTAGGACTGGTGTCATCCTAGGGGCGAGTCTCAATATCAATGCATAAAGTAGATGGGTGTCAAGAGGCGTTAAGGCAAAGCTATAATGAGATGTGGCACAAAGTCATATGACATGGTTAGGTTTCAGGCTGAGAGTAATTTGAAAGGAAAAGGTGGGGATATGGTGGAATTTTCACCGACAGAAAGACAAAGTTCAAGGGCTGTCATTTCAGCCTCGGATGAAGAGTTGCAACGTGTGGATGCTAATGTGTACAAATCAAATGAGGGGAAGCGAGTTATAGATGCCACACGAGACTTACAAACAACAAACAAAGGGATAAATATAACCTTTCGTTTAAAAGACAAATGGCACACAAAATTTGATGTAGTAAATGACGTGGAGTGCATAGTGGAAATATTATTTGAACCAAACGACATAACGGTATAATCTCATTAAAGGATGCATTTGAAATTTTGGGGTTAAATTTGGGACAGGAGTGGTCACTTAAACAAAGATTAAAGGAACGGAAAGTAGCAATTGTGAATGAAGATCTAATCTTAGAGACCAAGTAATTGTTGGAAAGAGACCAAGATATCTAAGAGGAAAGGGCTTTGAAGATGGAAACAAAAGGCATACGAATTGGGATGCCAAATCTGCTCTGCAAAAATGTAGCTATGGGGATACTGGGATAGTACTATAGGTAAACCTAGCACAATTGGAAATATTTCCATGGCGCAACTTGTTGATGCAGTGCCAGACAATATTCCAGGGACTCTAGCCCAAAAGGGAGGAAAAAACGTGTCATTGGAAATCCTTATAAGGGTAGAGTAGGATTATCCTTTGAGGTTCATAACTGCAAGATTAGAGGCCTGATTGAGCTTACGTTCAAAGAAAATATTAATAAGCCACCTCAATCCCTAAAATTTTATATAGTAAAAAAAGAGGGAAATTAGAAGCCTGAAATCTTCGATCAACTGTGAGAGGAAGAAATTGATGAACTTGAATTTGGAAATTGGGATTGTGATTTCCCAAGGTTCGAAGGGACTTGTTCTAAATAAAGATATTGACCAGGAACGTGTGGTGTATAGGTAATAGTGAAAGGAGGATTGTTATCAAAGACACCATTCGAATATGCAAAGCTAACATCGTCATGCTTCAAAAAATGAAAGCCTCATGGTTTACTGTTAACACAACTAGGGACGTGGGGTGTTACCTTGGGTAGGAACATAGTTTGGTTGCAGTAGGAGCATCAAGGGATATGGTGACAATTTGGGATTTGAACAAGGTAGTGAAGATAGCAAAAATGTCTGGTAGGTGAAGCTTTTTTAGAAGTTTGAATGATAATAAAGAACGGTTGCTAACCAATGTATATGGATTCTACTATCAAGAGTTAAGAATTTTGGGCAGAGTTGACTCATGGTGTATAGTGCTTTAATGATATCCCCTAATCTACAAGGGGGATTTTAATGCGGTAGGGTTCACGTATGAAAAAAGGGAGGGGTGGGGGGGAATGATAGCTTAGGCTATTGTGTGTTTCTTGAATATGTGGGAACACATGAACTAGTGGTTGTGCACACTGGGGAAGATCCTTTACAGTGTTCTTAAAGTTGGTTGGGGAGGCCACTCGGGGATTCGAGCCAGTTTAGCCTAGGTAGCTTCGACGGATCGAAATGCAGGCGCCCAGCTTGGGTGGTGATTCCATCTTGTCGGTATGCTTGGGCATTTAAAATACGGGTAGAGCGTTTTATAAACTGGTCGAGTTATTAACAGGTCGGGCATACGCCATTTTTTTATTGGACACCACCCGACCCAACCTATCGACTGCCCTTAGACTTTAAAGCCCTTATTGCCTAGGGATAATGGCTCCTTACTGGCATTTAAACACCAGAATGGTGTTTAAATGATCTTATGCCACTAAAGTTAAGACTTAAATCTCACACTGTTGAATTGTAATTATCATTATGCCACGTGGTGAACATCTATGATCAATCTAAATTGTCCAAGTGACAATCTATCATTGAAACATGCCTTAGCCCAAAGAAACACCCCTATAAGTGGATTTGAATCGTACAATTGATGAGCCTATAAGTAGATCTGAATGTTATATACGTTTATGTTGAAATAAAATATGTATATCACTATATGTATGTATATATGCATACATATTTACTTCGGGGCCGCCCGGATCTTGGGGCGCCCGCATGGACTTTGCTCAACGACTTTCGCTGAAACATCCACCTGACCCCCCGAACCTGCCCAACGACTTTAAGAACATTGATCCTTTATATAGTCTAACATACAAAATCACCCAATCTTGGTAAAGCTTGTTTGATTTATGTACTGTAGATTTTGAAAAAGTTATCTATGGAAATTCGACATCGTCACTTCCTAGACTTGCGTCTGATTCATAGTATATGTCGTGAACCTAAATAAAATTATATTATATTAAAAAATTGTTTTCAACGACCCAAACCTTTGTTTTCGTAGTTACTAAAATTTACACATTTTTCTTTTGAAACAAAGTTCATTTTATTGTTGCCAAAACGATGAGAATTTTAATAGTAATATGGGGTTTTTTCATATATATCTAGAAGTTTCATACTGTTTGAGGAGTGTCCCAGCGTTGGCACGGTAAAAATCCCAAAAGTAGAAGTTCCAAGTAACATTGCATGGAGGAATTCAACAATATTTTCAAAATTAGATAAGAACTACTAGAGTGATTAAAGACATGGAAAAACTAGAAGAAACGAGGTAGCTGGAAGATAAAGAGAAGGAAACAAAGGCTAAAGGTAAAGAAGACTATAAAAAGAAGGTACTTTAGAAGGAGATCACGAGAGGCAGAATTCTAGAGTTAGGTGGCTCAAAGAGAACTGAAGTACGAGGTATTTCCACAAGGCTAATTCATGACAAAGGAGGAGCAATATAAGTACTTGTCATGGTTCAGGAAGCTAGAGTTGAAACCGGAAGGAAGTTGGAGATACAATTGGTTAGTACTTTACAGAATGTTATAGAGCTGGCGTAACCATTGATGGTGTACAATTTAGCTTGAGCCTTGAAGCTGAAGCCAATAATTTGAAAAGGACATTTGTAGAGAGAAGACCCAGATGCCCCTTCCAAATCTTTATTTATCGAACCATTTTTTCCTTATGCTTCTATCCTTCCAATCATTCACACAAGGGCTGTTTTAGGTTTCCAGTGGGCATGCCCAAGACATTTCAGCTGACATTCTTTACTTTCTCTTTAGGGCCATTCCAAACATTCTTATGTACTTTTTTCGTAATTTTATCCTTTCTTGTTGCTCCTTGCATCCACCTCAAAATACACATCTTAGCGCATGAACTATATTTTCAAGTTGCTTCGTCATAGCCCAATACTCTGCTCATATAGTAATGCAGGTTTTATTGCCGTTTGTAAAGCACATCCCTTCAATAGGAGTGACACTCGTTGAGCACACAACACCTCACTTGCCTGTCTTTGCTTTGCATTGAACTTACCTGATAGGCCCTTACCGGCAACATCGAGTTATCATAAAGCTCAAATATCAAAATCTATGACATGTGGCACTAAATGGTTTTCTATTTTGACCTCTAGGCTTTTTTTCCTGTGTTCGCTAACTTTCACTCCATGTCTACTGTCTCTATTCTGCTAATGTTTAACCCACTTAATTCTAAGGCCTCTCTCCTAAGTTTCAACTTACTCTTTACTTGTTTCCTTAGGGATTGTTTGGGTTAGCTCTCTCGAGCAAGTGAGCGGAGAGCTCTTGAGACTCGAGAGCTGTTTGGTTAAGGTGGCTCTCGACTCATTTTGGCTCCTTTTAAAAGAGCATCTTTGAATTGCTCTTTTAAATGCCACTTGTGGAGAGTTTTGACGGAACAGTTTAAGATTTATGCGGATGTATTTGACCATAATTTTTTCTTCTGATACCAAATATAACTTTTAAAAAACCCTACACGGGCTCACAATTCATCTTCTTCTTATCGTTCATCTTTCTTGAGCGCGTCTTATTCACTGAGTGGGGTTGTATTAAACAAGGTAATCTCTCTCTCTCTCTCTCTCTCTCTCTATTTGCTCTCTCTCTCTCAATCTTAGCAACCAACAAATATTACACAACTTGTGCTACTCTTCAGGCCTTCCTACTCTCTCTCTGTCTCTCTCTCTCTCTCTCACAGGAGCTACTCCTAGCTCCAGGGAGCCAGCCCAAACACAACCTTATCTGGCCAATTAGCACCATATCATCCGCAAGCAACATATACCACGAGACCTCATCTTGTATTTCTGCTATCAATCAATCTATAACCAACGAACACAAGTGAGGACGCAAAACAAACCCTTGGATGCAGACCAACGATAGCATGAAACTCAGTTGTCTCTCCACATAGTTGTTACAATTATCATTACCCCATCATAGATTCATCCAGGATGCGTTTACTAAGTGTCCACTAGATTACCTATGCCAGCACTTTATCATAGTCTTCTTTAAATCAATAAAAACCATATGCACCACTAGTGGATCCAGCGGTAAATAAAGAAGAGAACATCATATGGATTTTATTGAAAACGAACAAAAAACCGTTAGTGGCTTCTCATCAGATTTTTTTCCTTGCCAAAATTTCTTTCAAACTGTAACACCTAAAGTGAGTGTTAAAGGACTTAGGGAATAGAAATGGAGGAACACTAGTTTTGATTTGTTTGATTCTTGAAGAGAATAGAGAAATATGTTTATTAGGATTTTATGGGGTTTAGGAAATGACCCAAGGCAGTAACTAGCAAGTACTTTTTTTTTATATAGCTTGGATATTTGAGGTGGGTGGCTGGGGGGGGGGTGGGTGTGGTTTGGGGTAGGGATGAATACATAAGTAATCAGGAAGTCACTTAGAAACCCATATAACCACCTAAACCTAATAAAGCCTCGGCGATCACAGCCAAGGAAAATGACAACTCTCCACTCCTACTTTGACTAGGCAATCACCATTGATAACAGTTATTATGAAATTGCTAACTAGCGAGAGTGGTAATTTCTAGTTTTGTGCAGTGAAATGACTCAAAGCACCTTCTATCAAGTAATTGGATTGTCTTCACCACCTTAGTAACTACTGTTAACCAAATTTGAATTTTCTAAGGACGATTCTAAACCAATATTAGATGCACATTCAATCATAATAGAAAGTATGTACAAAAGATGGCATAATTGTGTAGAACATTTTAATAATGCTAATGACTGTAAATATGGTGTAAAAAGTCCACAAAAGGTTGCAGCCTATGGTTATATTCTCATGTTGTCAGAACTATTCATACGTGCTGAATACCTAAGTGATGCCTTTAAGTAGGTATTGGCTATATTATTGGACTTCATCGCTTTTCCGCATACGACATATTGTATTTTTTTTGTTGAATAAGCACACTAACTCAATATTTGATAGATTATGCTTACAGTTACTTACATGTCTTCGCTTTCTTATCCTTTTCTGTTGCAATTTCTTTGAATTGGTTGAAACTAATGCAACAAAAATATGCTCACCTACAATTGGAGGCTTAAATAAAGATGATGAGCCACCATATAGAATATATGTGGTTAATTTGTTTTTGGTAAATACTGTTCATGCCTACAAAAAATTGAACATATTCTTGAGATGACATCCAAAGTCCATCACATGTTTTTTAATTGTAGAAATATCAAAATAAAAAATAAAATGTTAAACATGAAGGTATGCATGAGAAGGCATTATATAAAACTAGTTATTTTATTGTAGGCTATGAGGTCTGTTAAAGGCATTTTAGAGTACATTAGGTGTTTAGGATAGGACTTCTTTATGGCATGCATGCCAGACTTTGCATTCCTGTAGGAGGCAAATTGGAGAATGTTATATACGGTACCATATTACTTGGCCAAGAGCATTTGCCAAACTAGTGTTTTTTTACTGTTAGTATCTTGATAATGTAAATTATTCAGCGTCTTGCTGGTTTTTAATACAATTACTATTACCGATAAAAAAAAAAAGTTATCTTGATAATGTAAAATCCATAGTCAATTAGCAGTGGACAAATCTTTATGAAGTATTGCGGGCTACAAAATAATCAAAAGGGATATTATACTAATAACCTTCATATTTCTCATCTACACTCGGTGGATGATACTACTAATGGTCGAAGCCTAGATAAAATGTATGTATATTTGGGCTCTAAGATTACGGTTAATTTAAAATTACAAATCTATTGATGTATCATATTCGAATTGATGATGTTAAATTACATCACATTGTGGGGACTTGATTGGATATGGGGTTGAATCCTTCCATTATAAATACCTATTAGTTTTTCTAAAATTAGGCCACTTGAATGGGACCAATTGAAGGCTAATTATGGAGAAGTTCTAGCACCTTTTTAATGGAGGATTAAGATGATAAACACTTCCTTGGTGAAACTGCAAATCTACTTTGTCACTTTTTAATATGCTTGTTATTTCTAAGAAGCTCGTGGCCATCCAAAGAAATTTCCTCTATTGGGTGGTAGTTCTCAAACCTAAGGAGTCTTGGGGCCTTGGGATTGGAAAGCTTGATAGAGATTTCAAGTTGCTTTGCTAGGCAAGTGGTGGTGGAGAATTGTTGACATGTCAAGCAAGTGTGTCTGAATTGTTGTTTGGTGTTATCACATCTAAGTATTAGAAGCCGGGCTCCTTTGTTAGGAGGCTGGAACTTGGGTGACTCAATTCCTTAGGCTTGGTAGAAGCTATCTTTCAAAGCAACCAACCACCACACCCACTTCAACTTGGGGGATGGCATAATTACACTCTCTTATGCGAGAACATTTGATGTTAGGTGTCTTTGGTTGTGATCCATATGGTGCTCTCTTTCTAAGATGGGAGACTAATAGGTTTCTTTGATCTCTTGGGATTATCCAAACTCCTAAAGAAAACCGTTATTTCTATCATTCTTTGTCTAGAGAAGGGATCCATCAAATCCTTTTAACTTTCCAAGGCGAAGTCATTTTACGTGGCAAATCTTAATCATAGTTGGGATGACATTGAAAGTTTAAAATTTTTGTATTCGTTTTGTTCATGGCCGGTATCGGTACATACCGTTTGCACCTACTGGTTAAATGGTATTAACCTTAAAATGGTGAATCCCAGGTGGTATTAACCCTACAAGGGTACGATAAAATGGTGAATCCCAGGTGCTGTTAACCCTACAAGGGTATGTTCGTGATGGTCCGATAGAATGGTGAATCCCAGGTGGTGTTAACCCTACAAGGGTATTGTTCATGGCCGGTATTGGTACATACCGTTTGCACCTACTGGTTAAATGGTATTAACCTTAAAATGGTGAATCCCAGGTGGTATTAACCCTACAAGGGTACGATAAAATGGTGAATCCTAGGTGGTGTTAACCCTACAAGGGTATGTTCGTGATGGTCCGGAACCGGTTGTACCAAGCCGTACAGAAAGGCACCAACCAAGATTTTAAATCCTCATGATACTCCAACAGGTTTCTGCCCTTCCAGGGCTCGACCTTTTGTCTGGGGAACCCTGAAGGGAGAATTTTAATTGTTGATTAGTATGAATTCAGAAATATTGCCCCTACTGATCATTTGCATAATGTGCAGCATTCCAACTAAGGATGCACAACACATAATATCATTGGATAAGCAAGTTTGATATGTTTTTTTAAAAAATTAAAACCTTGATTTGGTTAACACTACTGCTAATCTTTGTTATGAGTGACGCTGCCAAATGTAAACATTCTTGCAAAATGCCCATTATGTATTGTCTTCTTTGTCCCTTCAGAGACATTGATAAAATTTGAATGGTGTATTGTGTTCTTTGCTGTGTTTTGGTTTCTGTGACAAGGAAGAATCACTCAAAATTTTGAAGATGAATTACCTTTTGTGGTGATACAAACCTTAAGTTTTGATGTGACGGAAAGGGCTCACTGGTTCTAAAGATTAGATGAAATTTGGGCCAACCAAGGGCGGGAGGACTGTTATGAACGATTGCATGGAAGAGATCCTTTCCTTTGTTGGTCCTCGTGGCCCTACATTGGTTATGATGCTAAAATTGAGGTTCTATGAATTGGATTTAACTTTCATAATTTCATTATCTTGTTATGTCTTCATTCCTCTAGGCTATGGATAAAGGGAACTCCTTGTTACTATTAGCTGACTCGCTCATTCTTTATTCCTCATTGCAGCTAATGGCAAAGTTTTAAAGAAATGACTTTTCTTCTCTTGTAACCAGAGAAACACTTCTCTCTATTAAATTTTTTTAAACATGTAAAACTATATTAATAAACAGTATAAATAAGGTTACTTCTACAAAATCCAGTTTAGTAAAATGCAAGGAAATTGGTCATCCTCGGCACTAATATTCTAGAAGGTCCTCCCGTCAACCATCAGATCGTATTGAGGGACTCCCAATCAACCAAAGCTTTGACGTAAGTACCATATGAAGGTGGGAGAGACGAGTCCATAGGGCTTCAACCTCTGCATTAAAAGCACTTAATGCACCAGCAGGTTCGAAGAATGACAACACTCCATGTCTCTCATTTAGTGACCAATATTCTGTGATACACCTTTGGATAGTGAATTTGTATTGGCTCTTTCTGCTACTTCAACCACTATCTTTCGAATAATCACATATAGTGTAGAGCCCCTTCTTTGGAAGACACAAGCACTTCTTTCCTTCCAAAGAATTCAAAGACTTGAAAAAAATCCTTTAGACTGTAGGCACCATGCTTGTGGGTTCCACCCCACCTTCATCATTCAGTCGACAACTCAAACAAGGAATTAATCGGGTTTGAGTTTTCGTAGATACCAAAATATCGACGAAAGAAATGCCAAATAATTAAACCCATATACAATGATTGAAGATATTATCTGTCATTTCAAAAAATGGAACGTGCAGTATGTTTTTTTATTTTTAAATAGATATGATAGTCAGTGCTTGGAGGGGTCCTCACCCTTTCATAAAAAAAAGAGAAGATTGCAACCGGTTGTAATTACATAATAAATCTTTTCTTAAGTGGAAGCACAAATCAAAAGGACTGACATCATAGTTGTTCCATCTGACCGTCGAAGCTTCATCAAGGCCTTTCTTAGCGAGGTCAGCACAAGAATTTGTCTCTCTTCAAACTTGCTTAGTAGTGCAAGACTGAAACCTGCTCATAAGTGTTCTTTTATTTCTTCAATCAAGTAGATGAGGCACCCAGGTCCTTGAAAATCACCTTTGGAGTTCAGCTTAAGAAATATGTCTCTTTTCTAGCTGGTCACTAGTTAAAATATTACCTTTTGGAGCTTCCAAAGTAAATGACTGCAATCTAGGAGAGTGGTATGCCTACGAACAAGTGGAGAAGGCCTCATCTTTAACCTCAGTCTACTAGGTTCATACAAGGATTTGGCCGAAACTGTTAGGAGAGCTTTTATCACCCCTAACACAGAATCAGGGAACGTTGAATAGGAGAAAAAAAAATCTCTCCAATAAGGTGCATATTCTCAATAATTGTTAATAGATTTGATTGGATTTTCTGTTCCTACAAATCAGTGTCTAAATATGGCTGCCGATCATAAAGGACAAATAGTTGCTAGCCTTAGTGAATGGATCAATATTGTAATCTCACCACTGTAACAAATCATGCCTTCCAATCCCTATTTCCAACATTAAAACAGAGGAGATTATCGCAGATGTTAAAACTGGAATACAGCCTTCCACGTCATTGATTTTGTTAATA
This sequence comes from Chloranthus sessilifolius, assembly GCA_021018995.1. Taxonomy (NCBI): domain Eukaryota; kingdom Viridiplantae; phylum Streptophyta; class Magnoliopsida; order Chloranthales; family Chloranthaceae; genus Chloranthus; species Chloranthus sessilifolius. The sequence continues at coordinate 110,274,260 of CM037597.1, read as the reverse complement.
TGGGGGAATCCGGTGGTTGTGATCCTTATTATGTGAATTGCAGCCTCGAGCTCCGATTTCCCATTTCTGATTGTATTTTATGGTTTTGTTATCATTTTCTTCTTCTCAAGCTGAGCACATCGCTCGGCCTCCTTGATCTGCTGTAATTCAATTTCATTAATGAAAGTATGGCATTGCCCCAAAAAGAACTGAGCTAGGTTTTCTCATTTTTTTCCATGAGCACCTTGGACCAAATCTCACCCGTCTAGGTTTTCTCATAAAGCCTGAAGAATCCAAGGATCCCAGCTGTGGAATGGGAAACCCTCGACCTTAACCCTTTGGAGGAACTTGATTTACTCATCTTCGTCCATGTCTCTTCATTTCTTTACAGAGAGGGCCCACCTGTTATAGATGTAATGTAGGAGAAATATGTATTAGTGAGTAACACTAGATACAGTAGTATGAGAGAGGTGCGTAGTGGGGTTTAGTCCCACATTGGGTAGAAATGTAATAGGTTATTTATCCCTCTATATAAAGGGGATCTCTCTTGTAACACAAATCACCTTAATGAGCAATAATAGTCTTTTAGTTCTATTTTCTCCTTCTCAGGCAGCCTACTATCCATGGTCTCAATCTGCTGTTATGACTATATGTAAATAAGTCGAGTTTGATTTGTTAATCTTTTTTGTATTCTCAGTACTGGTCTCATCATTCTTGGTCAAGATATCAAGGTGCTGTGATAAACTTTGATGGGTTACTGCTGCTTATGGAGACTGCGTAGTAGCTGTTTGTGATAATGTTTGTTTGAAAGCTGATAGTGTTGATGTCCCTGCTGGTGCTACTGCTGCCTCCACTTATATGAAGATTGATGTTCTTTGTGCTGCTCACTCTCTATTGGATGTTGCAATATCTTTTCCCCTCATTTTTTTGTTCTCTTTTTATGCCAATATACGTATGTGGTGCTTAACCCATACTATTTTGCTACCTGTTGTCCATCCGACATTGGTGATGAGTGGCTTCATTGTTGTTATATGCACCCATTTTACCGGCCATATGATCGTTTGTCACTACTAGGAAAAGTAGCTCTTGTTTTTGCCCTATCAATGTAAGTAGGAGATGGTTCAAGATCTCTCTTTTTTCTTTAAACATTGGCGAGTTGAGCATCGATGATGCTCAACTTGAGGGGGAGAGTATTGGAGATATAATGTAGGAGAAATATGTGTTAGTAACACTAGATACACTAGTATGAGAGGGTCTATGGTTGATTTGAGTCCCACATTGGGTAGAAAATTAGAAATGTAATAGGTGTATATGTAGCCCACTATATAAAGGGCCTCTGACTTGTAATACGAATCACTTTAGTAAGCAACAATGTAGTCTTTCATGTCTACTCTCTCTCTCTCTCTCTCTTAAACCCTAAATGAGTATGTGTTCTCTTTAGTTCTTACTTTATAACTACACTACTTACCTACAAACCACTTGTTTCGTGTAAACTCCCTAATAGCATCCTCTTCAGAAGGGAAAAGAGGAATCTTATTCTTGCTCAATTCCCCAAGTTTGGTGTTTTCCTTCCAAAACTTTTGTATCCATTGCAAAAATAACTTGAACTCAGATATATTGGGCTGAAATGTTCCCATAACACACTTTTTGAACTTTGTCAGCATTGAGTATTGGCTGTCAGGCACATGCAGCATTTCAGCTCCTTCCTCTGATAGAAAATATAAGGGATCTAAAGAATATTCCAAATAATTGAATAACTACTGTTAAGAGCCTTCACAAAGGACTTCTTGGATGGAGAAAGGATCTCGGAAGAATGCCTCGCAGGAAGGAGCCCTCCGAAATCCCAATACTAAAGCCTCTCGTAAACACTTCAAAGGGCTCCATTGAAAAACAACTATCTCTACCCTATTAACAAGATGTAAAGGTAACTCTGGTGGTCTTACCATGAAGCAATGATGGATGGTGAATCACTGGTCACAGCCGCTCAGTCTCACAGTATCAGAAGTTCTAGGATCTGAAGCTTTTAATATCTTGCCGTCTCGAACTCATGGTCTGAAGCTCCGGCATATGGTTTCATGGTCTTATCATGGACGTATAGATTGTTTACGTGTTATTGAAATAAATAAACAAAGCAGGAACCCCATTCCCTAGTGTTTGCTGGTCCCACAAACTTTTGGAATGGGAGATTCCCGTTGGCAACAACCACGATAGTAATTGCGGAACTACTAGGCTGGGACTTAAGTTACACAATGTTCAGGTTGGAGATTGTGTAACATATATGAGGCTCCCTTAGACAGACTGAAGTAGAGAAGGTTATAGGTTTGGGTATTGTAGCTTAAGTAGTATGAGAGTTGAACTTGGTTCAGCTGATCATTTTGCCTCTGTATGTTATTCCAGTTCATTTATTAATTATCTTTGTATTATCATGATATTTCTGTATGGACTCAGAAACTCGTAATTATTATAGCATGACACTGATCTGATACAAAATTTGTTCGGTATATAGTTATATCTATCTGATGTACTGTCAATGCCCCTCACCCATGGTTCAAAATATTGTCCAGAATCGATACATATCTGTTTGTTGGGCTACCGGTCGATACATTGAAATTATCGACCCATATATACTGGTATGTATCGACTGATACATACCACTGTATCGTCCAATACCAATACGTATCGTCCGGTACATATTGATTTTGGAGCTGGCTGATACGGGTCTGAAAATCGAGATTTTGAAACTTGCACTCACCTCAGTATAAACAGGGACAGCTTGATGGTATATAATGGCATATGAATATATTGGGCATTTGAGGATGCTTGTTGCTTCTGTTCTTCAGTTTGGGGTCTTTCTCATGTTGTCAATTTTCAAACGTGTCATATAATATACAGCCATTTCATTGTGTATAAGTTAGTTCTTACAAATTTAATATCGCTAGATTGCTGTAGTCTGGAATCATAACTGACCTACAGGGCTCCATTTAAGTTTTAAAACTCGATTTTACGTAGTTTTCCATGGATTTTAAGATCAAATCATTTCCTAATCTCTTGGAACATACCCTACTTTCAACTAGTTTTTGACTATTATCCTTGTTCAAATAGTTTTAAGAAAACATGCTTTTGCATTTTTCAAACGCAACATTCAACTCAAAACAACACTGGTTTTCGGTCGATCAGCTACGTGGCACGTGATTTTTTATTTATTTTTTGAAAAAAAATTTCCCTTCATTTGATGATTCAAAGATAGGGTACGCCCACCCAATCTTGTCGATTGAATTTGGGCACCTTTGACCACATTTTCAACGGTAGATATGCATCGTGTCTAAACTTTGGTCAATCAACTAGTTTTAGACTATTATCCTAGTTCAAATAGTTTTAGGAAAACATGCTTTTGCGTTTTTCAAACGCAACATTCAACCCAAAATAACACCGGTTTTTGGTCGATCAGTTACGTGGCACGTGATTATTTATTTTTTTTTTGAAAAGAAAATTCCCTTCATTTGATGGGTCAAAGATAGGGTACGCCCACCCAATCTTGTCGATTGAACTTGGGCACCTTTGACCACATTTTCAACGGTGGATATGCATCGTGTCTAAACTTTATGGGTTGTACCTGATTATCCTTGGGCAAGTTGCAGTGGCACTCGATCCCTGAATGGGCGCCACGTGGATCCCATGCACGGATTAGCATTTTGTTAAAAAAAACTACAACAAACATGTTTTTCTAAAACTATTGGAACGAGGGTGATATCCTAAAACTACTTGAAAGTATGTGTATTTTTTTCTATTTTTCTCTAAATTTGGGTATGAAAATGTGGCGATTAGCACAACCCTATCAGAAAGGAAGTATAGAAAAGTCTACTTTCCAGCATCATACACGAGCGTGTGCACACACGCACACACAGACACACACACACACACACTCACTCACTTCTGAGTTCAAACATTGCATTATGTTTTGTTCCATATGCAAACATATACTTGAGGTTTTATTTTTTGTGTAGATTGCCTAGCAACAATATTACATACAGTAGCTCAATTTGCACCCACCAAAACTCTACAAGCACCCACCTGCCTCAAATGCCAGATCATCTGCAGGCGAGGCTAGGTGTGAACTTTTAGAGTTTTGGTCGGTTCAAATAGAGGTACCCTAGTACATATTCCAGTTTCTTGTTTGGATATTGCATGGTTCTTCAATTTTCTGAGGCAAATTATAATTGACAAGTGGGTTACAACTTGTAAATTGTAATAGTGTCACGAGGGGTGCATTCGACTGCAACGAAGAGAATGGGGGAAGGGTATGGCCACCATTCCGATCCGTATTACCTTCACGCAAAGCACATGTATAACTTGGACAGGATGAAACATCAGAAGGTGAAGATGACTCTTGGAGTGTTAACTGCCTTCAGTATCGGTGTGGCCGTTCCAGTCTATGCAGTCATATTCCAGCAGAGGAAGACAGCTTCTGGTTGATAGGGGTATTTAGACCTTGGTGAACAATAATGCAGCAAAGAGCCCATCACTCTTTTACTTCCTGTGGTATTTGGATTTTTTTTTTTAAGTTCATAGGACTTGGTTTATTGGATTCAAGTTCTAAGGAAAAAAAACCCATACATTGGAGTTGGAATGCCTCTTTTGAATTGTTTATTTCTGTTACCTTTGAGTCTGAATTTCTGTTTGCATGTGTGGGCCTATAATAATGTGCACTATTTGATTTCAATAGTAAAAGATCAGCTTTTGGTTCCTTCCCTTAGTTTTTTTTTATGCAATGTTATGAGAATATATTTCACGTTGGGTACTACCATTACACTGGTCAATTTTTTATTTCATGTGGCACACAGCTCAAAAAGTGAGTCTAAAATCACATGGTACACATCACGCCCAAACGTGATTTTTGGGATGAGTTCCATCTGGAATTGAAAACCGACCGTCCCATAGTACTCATGGTCTTAAGATTGGGGTGAAAAGTGATTCCATCATTTGATTCAAAGCAATCAATGCATGCACAGTTTCACGGGGGCTAAATAATGCTACCCTTTCAGGTTTTGCTAATGGATCAGTCTCTAGTCCCTGCCCCGAAGCGACCGAACATTGGATCATTAAATATGGGCTTCAAATTTCGTTTGAGTGCACACTCTAGAGTCATTTGACGCAGCTGCACCATTGGACCGTGATCGAGTGGCTTAGATATGTTGCATGATGGCAGTTAGACTAAAAGCTAAGTCAAATCACCTTGTAGTTGATCTCCTTGGAGCCATCTGATCAGGGAGCTACCATCAGATCGAATTTCCTTCAACAGTGTTTAAACTTTAAACTCTAAGCTTAAAAAAACAAACAAAAAATGAAGTGTTAAAGTTGATCAAATTTATTGGTATCGTTAAGGTGCTTTGTGACGTTGCTTTCTTTAAGAGAAAATTTCCCCACTTCAGATATAATGAAGTTGGGTGCTGCACTATTTTCTGCCGTAAATTAGCACTCGATGTGATTTCTTTGAGGCTACGTTTGGATAGGGGGAAAGGAAAATAAATGGGGGGAAAGGAAACTGACTTCTGTCCATTTCTCGCATTTCGATAGAAACTAAGCATTGGAAAAATAGGCCAGCTTTCTGTTCATGCGGAAATGAGTCATTGGCATGATAACCACAAAAATCATCGATTTTTTGAAAAAATTGTGAATAATTTGTGAATTTAAGGTGCCCCAAATTATTCACAAATTTTTCGAAAATTCGCTTGATCACAAAAATTTGCGAATTATATTTGAATAATTCTCGAATTTTTCAAAAAATTGTGACACTAATTTTTTTAAAAATAATTTTAAATCTTTTTATTTTTATTTTTAAAATTTTCTCACCGATTTTTCATCCAAATATTTCCTTGGAACTTCCCGGATTTGCCGGATTTTTCCGAATTCTAACCTCGCTGAACTATTGCCGAACCCCGATTTGGTGACTGATTGGCACCTACGATCTCTCTACGTTCTCTTCGTTGTTCCTGTGATCTCTCTCTCTCTACAAATCTCTCTCCTCTCCGATTCTCTCTCTCTACAAATCCCCCTCTCCCTAATCCCAATCTCTCTCTCTCTAGGTCAACCTAGGGCTGTCAATGGGTCTGTTCAGGGCATGAGAAACCCGGGTCAAGTATTTGCTGATATTTTATATGTGAAAAAATAAAAATAAATGTTATTTTACCTGGTCAAATTTTCAGTTCGGATCGGCTTGAGTGCAACATCAGGTCGGGTAGGTTCAAGTGCACCATCGGGTCGGATCGTCTTGAGTGCAACATTGGATCAGGTCTGGTCGAGTTTTTTTTTTTGATAACCTGGGTGTCCGGGTCTATTAGAGTGCCCGCCTAATCCTAGGGGCATATGCGCATCCTAAATTTAGCACATGCCGGGTCAGCATAGGATATAAATCCCTAGGGTGGCCTCAAAGGCCTGGTCGAGTTTTCGGGTGGGATTGGCTTGAGTGCAACATCGGGTCAGGTCTAGCTGTTAGAAAAAAATTGTTCAACCCCAAAATTCTCCATGAATTGTCTTCAAGCGAAAACACAGACATTGTGTGGTAGACAACATCCCCATATCAACTTCCATATACCACTAGCTTTTAAATGAATCACACTGACTGTTTATGGTTTTCAAGAGAAATATATATATATATATATATATATATATATATATATATATATATATAACCATTTTGAACATATGCCCAAACTAAACTGCTTTATCTTTTCTGTCACCATCAACTAATGAAGAAAGACTTGGGCCACAGCCTTAATAAGCACCTCTTTTCCGGCCTTCTTTCTTTCGAAAGTATCTTTTCCTTCTACCCTTTGAGCTTTTTCCAAACCTCATCTTAGATTTTTTTTTGATAACATGTGTATCCGGGCCTCTTAGAGCACCTGCCTAGGCCCAGGGGCACATGCACACTCCAAATCAGCACAGGATATAAATCTCTAGGGTGGCCTTAAGGAGGGGAGGGGATTCGAACTCAGGTCTCCTGCTTTTGGAAGCAGGCACCTGGCCAGCTTTGATATTATTAAACAACATCTTTTGAGATTTTCCAATACAAGCCGGGTAGCCTGAAATATTTGGCAAAATTATTCCCTTCTTTAACTCTCATCAACTAAAAAGAGATTTTTTCTCGTCTCCAAATAAACATTTTTGCTCAAGGAAAATACAGATTTTTCCGTGTTAATCTTCTGCCCCGAGGCAGCTTCGTAGTGGTTAAGGATATGCATAGTTTGAGTTCACTCTTTTTATTCGCCTTCAAGTGGAACAGGTTATCATCCGCGAAGAAAAGATGTGAAATTTTTGGATCACCCTGCAAATTTGAACACTTCAAAGTTTCCACTGAGAGACAGAATCCATAAATAATAAACAAATTAAGGCGAGATTCCTTGTCTAATACCCCTGGTTTGAATTTTATATGTAATATGAACAATATGAGTTGTTTATATACAGAAAGTCTGGACACAAATGAATATTCAATGGACATGTAGGGGGGAGAGAAAGGGATAATATTCTTTAATTACAAGCAGAAACAATAGCAGAGGAGGGAGAAGGATACTAGCAATAAGGTGGTGTGCTGTTAATATCTGGTGAAATATACCTTGAAGATGAATAGAGAGAGAAGTTGGTAAAAATTCTGATGCACTTCACTTTCATGGGGTATAGTTGGTAAAAATTCTGATGCACTTCTCTTTCATGGGGTATAGTTGGTAAAAATTCTGATGCATGTAAGTCTCTTTTGAAGGGCAAAAGAGTTTTTGAATTGTATTTTTTGTTATTTAGATGTCATAATCAATCAATTTGTAATACAGATTTGATAAATACTAAACTATTTATCATTCCTTAGATGTCATCATAGCATTAAGGACTTCCCAAAACATGTCTAAGGCATATTTTTACTCAGTTTTCACTGTCCACTCCTCAGGAAGGTTGCGTGGGTGATTTTGGAACTACTTCAGTATGGGTAAGAGTTTCTATTTTCAAATGTATCTATCCATCCTTAGCATTAATTGTGAGAGGTTATAGGATCATTATTAGAGAATGCATTGTAAAGCCAAAGACTTGGTGATTTGTTTCTTTTTGCGGTTGGTTTCATTCTAAGATCATTTTAAGAGCACTCAAAATGATATTTTCTTTCCTTATCTCTCTTTATTTTCGTGCGATATGATTTGGTTAGTGCCATCAAGTATCAACAAGCTGGCTTGGGTCAGGTTGGGCCAAAATCTAGGTCGGTTCAACCTTTTGAGCCCTTAACCGAACCCAACCGACATGCCAAGAGAATGTGCCCGAACTGACCTGAAAAACCGAGTCGGGTCAAGCTGGGTCTGGTGGGGCCAACTTGGTTCAAAAACCACATATGATATAATATATGTAACAGATAGATGTTTATAACAATAACATATATTCTTCAGTAGGGTCTAGCAGGGCCAAAATCTGCCCAACCAATCCGTTCCGACGGTTCAAGTTTATATGCCCAAGTTGGGAGGCTCGGGTCACAGGCCACGGTCCATTTGACAGCCCTAGCTCAAATCAAACCCATGATTTCAATGTTTGACTTCAGAAGTCATAACAACTAGGACCTCATTGATTTTATGAGAGTACATGAAACTTAAATTTCTCTGTGCTATCAATTAAACATTAGAACGTGATGAGCACAACAGGTGGGCTGTATGGAACACCATTTGTATTATAAATTTCCTACTCGAGCTGATGCAGTGCAAATTGGCAAGGAGTTAGTTGCTGTTACTGACTCCAATGCTGTGAATTAAATCTGGCCCAAAACAGCCCAGAAATATAGTGTTCTAAAAGGGGGGTTGAACCTGGAAATTAAATAAGGGTGGTCCATTGGGCCTTAAAAATTGGAACCATTGGATATCGAATTTGGACCAAGAAGGGGGGTCATGTGAGAGCTGGATTAACCAGAATCTTCTGGGTTGTGAATTTTATTTTATTTTTATTTCAGAAGTTCTGTTTTTTAGTGTTTTCTTTACGTATATAAGATATAAATATATAAAATAAAGAGATAATTATCGAGCGGGGTCTCTACTCTACTGCTATCTACCTGACAGGGTCCATACTTCATGAAATGAGCCAGCAGGGTCTAGGACCCTCAAACTTTTCAGTTTGTGGGTTTTAACTTCAAACGAAGATGAAACGTGCGTAATAAAAGGGCAAAAGAGCCAATATTCGAAAAAGGTGAAATGATAAAAACGACATTCTTATAAACAAATGAAATAACGAAAAACCCTTCTTTCCTCTCGTCGTTTTAAACTAGAAAAACCCTTCTTTCCTCTCATCTTTGTTTGAAACCCTTCTTTCCTCTCATCTTCATTTGAAACCCTTCTACCCTCCCAAGGCATTCGCAGTCCCTGTCGGGTCTCGTTGCCTTTGACAAAAGTTGTCGCCGGCCATTGCAGAGGTGGAGTATCGGCTCTGGTTTCATTCCCCGTCTATTTTGATCGCCGATTCTCGTCACCGTTGAAGAGAAGAGCATTGTTTTTATCATCGGTCATTGCTGAGGTGGAGTGTCAGCCTCTTTCTCACCCTCTGTCTTCATTTTGTAGGTGGAGTATATGTTTTTTTTCTATTTCGTAAAACTCTAATTTTTAGTGTTTAAGGTTATGATTTTTGTGAGTTGGAATTGAAGTATGGTTTTACCCTAAATCGGTACAAATAGGGGTATTATTTTATCATTTTTTCCAGTTTAAAATCCGTATTGGGATAATCCACCCATTGCAAGCTCGAACTTTTTCTCGCCATCGATTGTTGTTAGATTGAATTTTTTTTAGCTTTGAGCTCTTTTCCATAGTCTATGATTCTAGGTTAAAGTTTATGAGCTGGTTAAAATAAAAACTCACTACCTTTCTAGGATTTGGATTCTATATTCAGATGTTATGCTATAGTTATGTATAATAAATGGCAGGAGCTTATAAACGACAAGAAAGTTGTTTTAATTATATAAAATAAATGTGTATAAATGAAGAATATTTTTTTGTGTTTCAATTAATTTTCTTTCTTCTTTATCATTGGAAAAGCAGTTAAAAGATTTATTTATTTATTATTTTATTTTTTACGTTTGATGCAAACACAGATCGTGTGACCTATCAGACCTTTGAATGTAAACATAATAAAGAAAGTAATTTTTTACTTGTAATCACACGATTGATCGGCAGTCACATAAATTGATTAATTTAGTTTTAAATTTATATTCTCTAACATTATTTTATATAATGGATACATAAAATGGAAAGTTCGGAATAGGGACATTTTTTTGGTCCCTTGTTTCCTATTTAAAATCCGTATTGGGTAATCCACCCATTGGAAGCTCGATCTTTTTCTCGCTATTGATTATTGTTGAAAAGAACTTTTCTTGGCTTTGGCTTCTTTTTCATAGTTTATGATTGTAGGTTAAGGTTTACGAAATGGTTAAAATAAAAACTCAACCCTTAATCCTGGCCGGTCCATTCGAAATATATATATATATATATATATATATATATATATATATATATGTTTTTTGCATATATCCTATGGTTTGTCATTATATATAAATGGCACCCCTGTTTCACTTATTTCTAAATAATCTCCTAATTTTATTTTTTTTGTTTAAATAATAACTTGAATTAATGTTTTGTTAATTTTCATCACTAGAAAACCAAAGTGCAGTTACCCAACACGAGTAAAAAACAATGTAGGTGATAATTGTACTTTGCTTTTTTTAAGAGACGACACTTAACATAACAGTAAATGAAGGTGTTATTTAAACACAAAATGCAAATTAGGGTATTCTTTATAAATATATAAAATCTATAAAAAAACAAATATATATATATATATATATATATATATATATATAAACATTATTTCGTTTGTGAAGCCTTAATTTTTAGTGTTGATTATTGTTAGATATTTTTACATTTGTGAAATCGTAATCTTCACTTTGACGGTGGGGTATATTTTGCATTTTTGAAACCCTAATCTTTAGGGTTTAAGCTTAATTTTTTCCTTTGTTTGTAAATAATTATGAAAATCTGTAAATTTTAGGATTAGTAGTTATACATGATGAATTACGTTTCTCACAAATAACGTATAGATTGAATTATCTGTTTGAATTGAAATGTGATTTTTTATCTGTAAATTTATTATTATATATCGGTTTTGTATGTGTAAAGACATTCTTCCATCATAGATTGATAAAAAACTTAGATAGATGACATTATTGATAAGTCATTATCAGTCTTTTATAAGACCGTAACGTCCATTTATTAATCAGTTGCTTCTCGAAGACATGATGACTCTTTTATAAGACCGTATTCTCCATTTATAAGGCAGTTACTTCTAGAAAACATGATCAAATAAGACATTTATAAGAGTGTGAGTCACTTCGTTATGCAGCTTCTTCTTTAAGACATGATTAATAGTTTCTATATAAGACGTGTAATAGTTTGTATATAAGACTGTGATGTATATTCGTTAGGCACCGTCTTCTTTAAGACGTGATTAGTGTTTTATTTAAGACATTAGAGTTTAATAATTTATTTTCTCTTTTATATGACTTTTATATAAGATGCATCGTAGAAGTATAAAAAAAAATATTATGATTACCAATTAATTGTTCGTGATTGTATTCTCCGTACCAATCCGAATTGGATAATCCTTATACATGTAGACTTCACATGTAGTTGCGTTATGAGTATTGATACAATTATACTAGTATGTCACTATAATAGGCTATTAAATCTTTATAGAGTTGGATAATACCTTATATATTAATATATATAGGCTTCGCATGTAAGTGCATTATGAGTACTGACATAGTTATACTAGTATGCCACTATAATGGGCTATTGAAAGTCCAAGAAAATAATATGATGTATAGTGGCACAAAATATAAATAAAAACTGATAAGCCGAGATACAACATATAACGAATTTATGGGAAAGATGCATAACTTGTGTAACTCAATATCGGAGTAGATGGATCTAAGGTTTAGATATAGATACCCGACTATCGAAGGGGATTTTATTTTTGACATAGACAATGAGACTGACTTTCATGACATGATGACCCTATGCCCTATTGACTGTCCTCACATTGTCGTATATATTTATGAAAAGATCGCAGAGTAAAAAAAGTTGAACGAGCATAAAAGAAAGGAAAGTTTGGAGACAGGAATGCTAGGGAGGTGTGCTAGTAGATTAGAAGTAAATGTAATTAATTTATTTAGTAGTCAAACATTCTATGCTTTATATTGCTTATTTGATAGTGAGAAACCTGACGACTGGCGGAGTAAAGGTGTTGGATGTAATGAACGACACAATCTCTACTTAGACACAGTGAAGAAGTGGGAGGAAATAGAGACATTTAGGTAAGTCAATAAAGCTATATGTTTGTCCTTTTATTTAATATTAATTGGTAAATTATTAATAAGTTGACTGATATATACTGGTATGCTTTTGATTACAGAATTGCTCATGATCGCATGTTTCCTAATTAAAGAGCCCTTCAAATTCACCGATCGTGCTATCAATCCGACCCATGACAGTGAGTATTTTACATAGTTTTTTATATTATTTATAAATTATTTTCTTATGCATATAGTACTTAACCTCTCGCAATGCTTATGGTTTAATTTTTTACCCCCTGTTGTCGAAGAAAAGCGTGAATGGAGTACCAATTTTAGGTGAGTTGGTCTCCCATTTTCTTCGAAAAAGGACGAGTTTATTAATAAGGACGCACATCCTTTGGTTGATACTTATGAGTAATTTTACAGTTTCGAGCATTCACGTCTATTTTCACATCTCCCCGATACTCGTGTAGAGGAGAAAGTAATCGAAGAGGGGCAAGTATATAAAGACTCAAATTCGATGAAAAATTATCCGCCAATTCAGAGGTGACTATGAATTAAATTTTTACATAATCATGTGTAATATTATAGTCATATTTCACATATGAGTGACACATTATATATCTTTTTAAATTAAAGCAACGAGAGCGCTCCGCCATCGAAGACATGAGTTTCCGATTTAGTTAGTACTCAGAATTACAGTATCAAGGAACTATCAGGAGACGATGAGATTACTGAACATACGAGCTCAGATAGGGACTCGAGTTATTCAGTTGGAGTGGGATTCCAGGGACGAATTATTGGGAAAAAATTAAAAGATGGAGACTTCGAAATTAAAGATGATAACTTAGAAGGAGAGAGTTCTGCAAGGAGGCCAAGAATTGATAGGGTTGGAAATATATTTTTGACTGTCAAAATTTTTTTTTCTTCTCAAGAAGAATTTCTCACTGTCTTGAAGAATAATGCTGTGCTGGAGAACTTTTAATTATAACTAATAAAGACATCTAAGAGGATTGTTGTTGCTAGATGTGTGGGCAATATTTGTCCATGACGTATTCGCGCGAGTAGGAGCAACGTTGGTGGCAATTCTTTCGTAATTAAAATAATGAATTTCGAGCATAAGTACGGTCCACTTAGTGTAGCTATGCAAAAAAAGGGAGGTCATCGATAAGCCTCAAGTGATTGGGTAGCTTCTAAAATAATGAATATATTGAAGGACGCTACTAATTATGCGCCTGCCAAAATTATCTCTAAAATTTAAACAAATTAGGAGATTATAATAAGCTATCGTAAAGCGTGGAAGGTGAAAGAGATAGCATTGACTAATATTAGGGGTGGTTGGGAGTTGTCTTATGCCAATCTCCCTTCATATATTATAAAATTGCATAGATCCGATCCCGACGCCTTCACGAAACTACAATGTTTGTATGATGACTCATTTCTTAGATTTTTTTGGGCATTCAGTCCCTCTATCGATGAGTATAGAAGAATATTGAGGCCCATAATTTTGATTGATAGAACACACTCAAAAGGTAAATTTATCTGCTTGATGCTAATTGCGATAGCTGTTGATAGCAATAACGATTTATTCCCCATTGCTTTTACTGTAGTTGATGGTGAAATAGAAGATGCTTGGGAATGGTTTCTTCGATGTCTTCGAGAAGCGATCATGGATGATGATAGAGCAATTGTCATAATTTCAGATCGTACGGATGTAATTAGATCAACGGTTCCAAAAGTATTTTCCAATGCCACTCATAGCTTTTACTTCTTTCACATTGCCAAGAACTTCAGAGAGAAGTTTAGGAATCTGACTTTGTGGAGTCAACTCTGGCCTATTGCTTAGGCATATACCGTAAAAGAACATGATGAGCTAATGATGAAACTTGAGGGTGTGAGCCCTGGTGGTACAAAATATCTTCGACAGAGTGAACCATGGAGGTGGTCTAGAGCGCTCTTCCCTGGTCGCAAATATGATATTTTTACTACAAATATGTTTGAGTGCTTGAACAAAATTATAGTTCATGCTAAAGGTATACCAATAATAGCCCTTATTCAAGCAACGAGGAAGAAAGTTGCCCAACTTTTTCATGACAGAGATATAATGTGTCAGAAGATGTCGAAGGGTTTCACTCCATACAGATCCGATATCTTGAAAGAGGCTGACGAAGCAGTTAGATTTTATCAAATTCTACCATCATCACCCAACATTTTTGGCGTTTCAACATTGACATTTAGGTACAATGTACATTTAGATAAGTGGTCATGTTCTTGTCATTATTTTGACATTCTGGGCCTCCCTTGTATCCATGCCATGGCTGTCATTCGTTGGAGTAATGCAGATCCGTCGATATATTATGAGGAATGATATACATCTGTACGATATTGTGAGACGTATAGTAAGGTAATTGAACCAACTCTAGATGAATCTTAATGGCAAGTCAAGCATGTTAGTCCCGTTGTTCACCCGCTTCACTGCAGAAACCCCTCAGATCGACCACAAAAAAGAAGGTTTAAATCCGCACTTGAAAAGAAATGGAGAATACATTATACAACTTGTAAGCAGGAGGGACACAATTGGTCAACTTGTCAAGGACCACAGTAAAAAAAATGCAAAACAAAATAATTAATTTTTCTAAGCGAGATACTTCTTGTAATAAGTAGAGTGTTTAATCTTAACAATGGTGAGGAATGTATAAAATATTTTAATATGTAGCTATTGTACCTTGTTATTTATATGGATGATCCACTGCGTTTCTTTATATCCGATGTTTAATATATGTGTCATTCGCTGGAATATTTACAGCTTATATAAGTCCATAATGTTTGTAATAGGTTCTCTTATTTCTCATGTAAATTACGTACTATGTCTCGCATCGATCCTTTAATGTCATATTTAATTCTTGAATTTTACTCATGTAGGAGACAACTGAAATTTAAAGTTTTATTTTAACTCTTATATAAGTCCTTTATTGTCTGACAGCAGTACTTTATTGTCTCATACTAGCTCTTACATTATCCAATGCTTTTCCTGCTCTTACTCATATGTCTGAAGGTTGATCTTGTTTAAAATATCCAGGTCTCCTTAAAAGTACATGGAAAGTTGACGACAGACAATCGTTAAACTTGACAAGGACCACACTCAAAATAATATAGAAAAAAATTATAGAAATTTCTAAGAGACGAACTTGTTGTAATAAGTATGGTACTTGTTGTAATAAGTAGGGTACTGAATGAGAAAAGTGGTAAAAAATGTATAAAGCATTGTAATGACTATATCGTTGAATAATGTATAACTTTTATGAGTCTCATGTTACTCATTATATGACCATCATACCATGTTATGTTATTGGATAATCCACAATTTTTTTTCTCTGATGTTTAATATATGTGGATCTCTGTATGGTCTCATATCAGTAATTTATTATCTGATATTAGTCCTTTATTGTTTGCACACTATCACTTTATAGTTCTTCACCTTTACTCATGCAGGTCATAATATAGTTTATGCTAAATATTAGTCTAATATCAGATATGTACTGTCTCACAATAGTATTTTATTATCTGATATCAGTCCTTTAATATTCTCACATCAGTCCTTTATACATTCAGATTACTCATGCAGGTCAGAATATAGTTCAATGTTGAAAATGAAAATGATATCAGTCCTGTGCTATTTCACTATAGGACTTTATTGTCCGATAATAGACCTCTAATGTTCTCACATCAGTCCTTTAAGTGTTCAGATAACTTTATCCTTGTAGGTCAGAATATTGCTTCAAGTGAAGTACATGTCTGATATCAGTCATGCACTGTCTCACATCATTACATTATTATCGATATAAGTCCTTTAATATTCTCACATCAATATTTTAGAGATTCAGATTACTCATGCAGGTCAAAACATAGTTTATTACTAAAAATGAGTCTGACATTAGTCCTATCTTGTCTTACATCAGTACTTTATTGTCTGATTTCAGTCCTTTAATATGGTGACATCAATCCTTTATAGAATCAGATAACTTTACTCATGCCTATGACAATGTAGCTTAAAGGTAAATATGAGTTTGATATCAGTCTTGTCTGATCTCACATTAGTACTTTATGGTCTAATATCAGTCCTTCATTATCTGATATCAGTCCTATGACAATGTATTTTGAAGCTAAATATGAGTCTGATATCATCAGTCCTTTACTATCTCACAACAGTTCTATATTGTCTGATATTAGTCCTCTAATGGTCTGATATCAGAAATATTAAATGACTGATATCAGTCCTCTAATGGTCTGATATCAGAAACATTAAATGACTGATGTCAGACCATTAGAGGACTGATATCAGTCAGCGATAATATAGTTTGAAGCTAAATATAAGTAGATATAAGTATTTTATTAAATGTTTGATATCAGTCATCTAATGGTCTGATATCAGTCCTCTAATAGTTTGATAAATGTATGATATCAGACCATTAGAGGACTGATATCAGTCATTTACTGTCTCACATAATTACTTTATTCTCTGATTTCAGTCCTTTAATGTTCTTACATTAGCCAATTAAGTTATTATAATGTCGTATATTGATCTCATATTAGTCCTATGATATCTTTTAATCATTCTATTTTAGATATTAAAAGTAAAAAAAAAAATGACAAAATGATTGAAGCAAGGAAAGTGAAAAGTTGATGAGGATGACTGACAAGCGATCAAAGGAGCAATGAACGATCGCAAGTTAGGCCGATGGTACGGTCATTTAAGCAGTGACAAGAAAGAGCTCCTCCTCCAACAAAGTTGTTTTAAATTTTTATGGTTGATTAGCGAATTCCTCACCCAATCCGGACAACTTGTACATGCCATTGTTAGAGATTTCGATTCGGAGCATGAGACATTCTCCATTGGAGAGTATGTTGTTCCGTTAGTTCGGATAGACGTGAGAAAGATTTTGGGCTTGAAAGTTGGCTCCCCTTTAGAATCGGCAGAACCTTTAGTGTCAACAGATCCTGAAGGTGCAACCACTTTTAGAGAGCGATTATTTGGGCAAGTGGCAGCCGGGTAGTCGGTCACCAGAGATCAGATCGAATCAGCCCTCTATTCACCTATCCTAGCCGATGTTGACTTCATCCGGCTTGCGAATTTGTACATGTTAGCGAACTTCCTCCTCCTCGACATTCGCCATACAATCAATTGGGAATACATCGATCTCGCGAATGATCTTCTCACGTTCAATGGTCACAATTGGGGGGATGTGGTTTACGCTTACTTAATCAATTCTATACATGCAACCAATCGTTCTCTAGGAGATAAGAGGTATTGTGTGCTAAGCTGCATTATTCTGTTACATGTATGGGCATTCGAGCATGTTCCTCAAATTTTTCTAAGTACAGTAAAGAATGTGACTAAAGAGTGGCCACTGCTCTTGAAATATATGCTACTGAAGATTTCACGCGCCGATGCAAACTTTTATTTTTAGAAGTTTCAGAAGTTCGAGGTACTATTCTATGAACAAGATCATTTACTGGATACGAAATATATAGTTTTATCTTTATCTCTGCTGTGTCAGTTATTTACTGACTCTTATAAGTTCAATAATATTTATGATATTAGACTATTAGAGGACTGATATCAGACATTTAATTTTGTACTAATATCAGATCATTAGAGGACTGATGTCAGTCCTCTAATGGTCTGATATCAGACATTTAATAAAGTGCTCATATCAGACTATTGCAGACTTGATATTAGACCATTAGAGGACTGATATAAGATATTTAATAAAGTGCTCATATCAAACCATTACAGACCTGATATAAGTTCATTAGAGGACTGATATTAGCCATTAGAGGACTGATATAAGATATTTAATAAAATGCTCATATCAGTCCATTACAGACTTGATATCAGATATTTAATAAAGTACTGATATCTGACCATTAGAGGATTGATATCAGTCCTCTAATAGTCTGATATCAGACCATTAGAGAACTGATATCAGACATTTAATAAAGTACTAATATCAGACCATTAGAGGACTGAGATCAGACAATAAAGTTCTATTGTAAGACCTGATATCAGAGATTTAATATAATACTGATATCTGACAATTAGAGGACTGATATAAGATATTTAATAAAGTACTGATATACATTTGTCTGTTACTGTAGGTTATCGCTGGAGATCTTGATCCACCTAAGGGACCTGAACTTCATAAACCAAGCAGCCCAAAAAAGGTATCAAGGAAAAGGAAAATAGAAGAAAAAGGAGATGATGAGTGTATAGATGGAGAAGGCAATAAGGAAGAGAAAGAAGATGATGACATTGATGTCAATGAGTATAGTGTGCGGCCGAGATTGACACTGATTTTTGAGCTTCTGAGGGAGAAAAAAGACTTCTTGCTAGAATTGAAGTATTAGAAGTCGAAGCGAGGTCGATTCGTCCCCTTCTTGCGATCGTTGAGAGGCAAGGTCACTCGATCAAAGTTTTCAGACAATAAAATTTATTATTATTGGGATATGTTAAGACACTTGAGGCCGCATTAGAAACATATGAGACCTCCGAGAATGGAGAGGACCGAGAAGGTGATGAGAGTGGAGGAAGGAGAGAGTCTGAGAGAGATGGAGAGGGCCAAGAAGAGAGTGGGGGAGGGCAGAGAGGAAGATGAGACTAGAGGAATTAGAGATATTGAGAGAGATGGAGAGGGCAAAGAAGAGAGAGTGGGAGAGGGCAGAGAGGGAGATGGGACTAGAGGAAGTAGAGATATTAAGAGAGATGGAGAGGGCCAAGAAGAGAGAGTGGGAGAGGGCAGAGAGGGAGATGGGACTGGAGGAAGTAGAGATATTGAGAGAGATGGGGAGGGCCAAGAATAGAGAGTGGGAGAGGGAGTTGAAACAAGGACAACCGAAGTAGAAAAGAGAGGAGAAACGACTGTGAGAATTATTGAAGGAGAGCAAGTATTTATTTTGAATTAAATATAGTTGCCCATGCAATCCTCTATCTATTTTTACGCGACATCAGTCCTTTATCCATAACGCCTATTGACGCTTTACTAACATTGAGATTTGTTTAAATATAGGTTTCAATGAAAAGGCCATGTGCAGCTGAGGTCAGCCTTGCTTAGCAACGTCCAGTATAGGTGAAAAAGCCTAAGCGAGATGGTGACATGACTACCTTGTCCACTGAAAGGCTAAGGACTAAGCTGAAAAAGCAAATCAAAATAAAGCAGAAGATAGAAAAAGCGTATGAAGTTATTGGGAAGCCAAAGGAAATATTGGTGCAAGCCGATGCCTCATTAGATGAGGCCCAGCTAGCTGCCAATATTTAGCGAAAAATTGATGAATCCAAGAAAATGAGAGTTATGACGACAGAGGATAGAGATGAGTTTGCCGCTTTCTTTTGGGGCTTGCCGGACTCAGTTGATAAGTAATATATCTTACTTAATCAAGTTGAAAGTTAATTTGCCATTAATCTGGTGACGAACCTCTCACAAATCTGATAATCGGTGCCATTTACGACTTGCTGGTGACTAGGAATGAGGAGCTTCAGATAACTCTCGCGCTTATTAAGAGTCTTAGGCCTAATAGAGAGGTGGAGGATGACGTGTTGAATGCAATGATGATAGGCCTATACCAGAAATACAATTTGCATACCGTATACCTTTTATCGGTTGTGTTTCGGTGAGCACTCCTCTCGTACACTCATTTCCTTGGGTCCTACAAGTTGTGACAATTACTAAAGGAGGAGGTGCTGAAATTTAAGGAGGCTCAAGAAAATGACTCGACATACCATAAGATTAATAAGGAGCGACAAAAAATAGTCATTTGGGAGGGCGATGAAAGGTTTCATCATTTTTGCCTTCCTTTCCTCAACAAGCCTTACTACAAAAATGTGGTTGTCCGTTGTGCAATGGTAACTGTAATTTATTCTTTTGAAGAAATTTATTATTTACTACTCATATAATTAGTATTCTGTAATAAGAGTGACCCTTCGCTAATCACGACTTAGACAGTACATGTATAGGTTTTAATTCTGTTGCACAGTGATTCTGGCTCCCACTATGTGTTAGCACGCGTTGACCTCAAAGAGAAAATAATTTTTCTACAAGACCCATCGGCGAAGCCAGATTTCAACATGTGAAAAAATCACACGCATGCCTTGGTAAGCAAATAAGTTGGTCTTTTAATCTAATAATTTATTTCTCATCTATAGGTTATGTACTTTGTGTTTATGTACTCATTTTATTTCAGGCCTCCCATCTCCCGCAGCTTCTATACCTGAATGGACAGGATAATGTGCTTGAGAAAGTTCTATCGTGGCCAGTATTCTTCTCTAAAGACCTCCCAAAATAGCGTCGAGGGTTGGTGGACTGCACACTATTCATCCTGAAATATGCCGAAAACATAATGACTGGGGGAGAAGGTAAGTTCTGATATGGAGCGAAAGAGATAGTTGCTTTTTGAACGTAATGTGTGTAAGATATTCTAATGTACCAGCCTGATAAGAGTTGGTAATGTTATGTTATTTTTGACAAATTGATAGTAGATGACAATTGTTTGTGAATTTGTGAAATTGTATGCTGAAGTTGTGAGTTTGTGGGTGGCAGTGGTTTTTGAAATTCTGAATTTGTATGCTGAATTTGTGAATTTGTGAATTTGTGGATGACAGTCAATTTTATACTCCATTATGTCTGCTATGAGTAGTTTCATCAGAAACAGATATATTTATTTCATTAATACAAGTATTTATGAGTAGAAATTGAAAGGCTTATATATTTCACTTCCAACATTTTGCAGGTACTTATGATATTAATGCTGCATATATTTTAATGGAATTCGTATATCAGTCTAGTTGGCTCATTGTTAATTAACAAATTTGATTTGACTGAAGTCTTTGTTTGCGCGTGAGTAAGACTCATGTAATAGAAATAGGGATTTCGAATGACTTGGTCTAGTATGAGTCATCTACTGACTCTTATGAGTCCAAGTAAGACTCGTGTAAGACCTGTAAGCTCTACATCTGATGGACAACGAGATCAGAGAAGTTCTAATCTGATAACAGTGATGTAGCAATAGGCAATTTTCATGACTGAGTCTGATATGAGTCATTTACTGACTCTTATGAGTCCAAATAAGTCTCAAATGAGACCTGTCAGCTCAAAATCTCTTAGTCAATGACATCAGTCATGTTAAATACTACGAACATTGATGTAACAATAGATATTTTTCATGACTGGGTCTGATATGAGTAATTTACTGACTCTTATGAGTCCAAGTAAGTCTCATATGAGACCGTTAGAGCTCCAAATCTGTTAGTCAATGACATCAGTCATGTTTAACACTGCGGATATTGATATCGCAATAGGCAACTTTCATGACTGGGTCTAATATAAGTCATTTACTCACTCTTATGAGTCCAAGTAAGTCTCATATGAGATCCGTGGGCTCCAAATCTGATAGTCAATGACATCAGTCGCGTTAAACACTGCGGACATTAATGTTCCAACTTATGATTTTGCATGACTTGGTCACATATGAGTCATTTACTGACTCTTATGAGTCCAAGTAAGTCTCAAGTTAGACACGTGGGCTCCAAATCCGATAGTCAATGACATCAATCAAGTTATAGTCTTATAATAGTGATGCACAAATAGAGATTTGGCATGACTTGGTCACATATGAGTAATTTATTGACACTTATAAGTCCAAATAAGACTCATGTGAGACCTGTAGGATCTAAATCTGATAGTCAATAATATCAGTAGTTAAAATTTGATAACAGTGATGTACTAATAGACATTTTTCATGACTGGGTCTAATATGAGTCATTTAATGACTCTTATGAGTCTAAGGTAGGCTAATGTGCGACTTGTAGGATCCAAATATGATAGACATTGAGATCAATCATGATATAGGTTGATAACCATTTTATATCAATAGTCATTTTCCATATTTGGATAAGAAAATGAGTCATTTACTGACTCATATAAGTCGTAGAGAGACTCATGTGAGTCCTGTAGGCTCCCAATCTGATTGTCAATGGCATTAGTCATGATATAGTCTGATAACAGTGACGTATCAATAGTCATGCTATAGTCTGATAATAGTAATGTACCAATAAGTAATTTGCCTATACTGGGTCTCATATGAGTCATTAACAGACTCTTATAAGTCCAATAGAGACTCATTTGAGTCCAGTAGACCCTCGAAAAATGGATTGAATATCACCAAATTGAAAGAAGGCTCCATGGTTCACATATAAACATATATATGCATGATAATATACCTCAGCTTCTATTAGAAGATCAGAAATCTGATTTACTTTTTCCTTAAAGCTATTGAGACTAATCAATAATTTTAGATAATTTTAGTCATCTCATCTGTCACATTCGTTGCTTGTATATCCAAAATAGTCAAATAGAAACTGAAAAAGTTTGTAGTAGTACGCACCTTTACAACAATATGGTACTAGACTACATTTACTTCTACAGATGACTTTCAAGAAATTAAAAATACTTCGGTGCTTCACTTGTAACAGTGCAAAATTATTAAACAATCATAGATAAAGCTAACAAAAATATGTAGATAACCCTATATCAAGGAAGGCTTCCTCTTCCTTTACTGCTTATTGACGTAGTCACCTCAAATTTTTTGGCGAGCTCTTTAATCTCTACCATCACTTTTACTTTTAAATCGTCCCTTTCAATGTTCTCCAACTTCGATGCTGGCATCGGGATTCGAGAACTCCCGTCCAACCAGCTAAAGTACTGACATTGATAACATGTAAAGTACTTACGCCCAGGATTCTTGAGAGAGTTTGAAACTCGCAGCGTTGATTGCTTCTGACAGTAGCAAAGAGGATGAGCATCTTCTAAGTGAACCGTTTTATCGTTCCTGACGATCCGATTTATGAATTCTGAACATTCATCCTCCCATCTGAAGAACCCACAATGATAACACTTATAATATTTACGGTCGGGATTCATGTTAGCGTTTGAAACGTGAAGCATTGTTGGTTTTTTACAGTAACATAAGGGTGCACCCTTTTCATCAATGATATTCTTTTACAGATAATCTTTAATCCAATGTCCACGCATTCTACAACTGAAACACATGTCCATTCTAGCTTCTCTGTATAAAGATTTGAGATATAATTGTAACTAAATTAAACATACAATAGAATAAATGCGATAATGGTAAATGACAGTATACATGTAATTTAATTGAAGAATACTTTGCGTAAAAGAATAAACATAGAATTACTATATGATAGTATAAGTCAAATAAAGTCTTACGAACTCATAGATCAGTTTCAAAAAATATATTTCATTATTGATGAACATATTGATAAACTACTGCCTGTTTCATGTGGTAAGAGAAAAGTAGCATACTATATAAAAGACGGGATCATTTTATAAGAAAATTTGTCAAGGTTTAGCTTCTCCTCTAAGTAACTCTAGTATAATCCTATCTCTAAAGTAAGGTATATGATATTGGTCAAAATCGAAACTAAGCTCACGGGATGCGTAGTCAGTGTACTTTATCATAAAGACTCTGCAATCAAAGTAATTTGATTACCGCGGGATAGCAATCGGTCTAGTAAACGGCCAATCTCTGACGTCGATATTGTCGTTGCCTTGTTGAGCTAGAATCTTAAAAAGAACATTTTTTTTGCATTTAAGAATACTCAAATTTTATTAATTTGACATATAACAATAAAAATCTAGAGTTGAATGATATATATACCAATATATTTATAATATCCGGACAATGGATACTGTCACTTTATCCACTAGACGAGTCTAAATACTCAACTTTCCTCTCCTTCATGTATAATTTAAACAAAGACCAGTGATAGTCTCTATTGACAGGAAGATAAACCTATTAAGTGGAGCTATATTTTAGTTAAGACGAAGGAAGCCTCTAACATTTATCCAATTACCTTCTCACATTCGCTTATTTTATATCCTAGTGCCTGGGGTGAAGTCTAAGCGATAAGGTTTTTATTCGTATCGGCTTCGTCTTTCGCCAACGATTTTTTCAGTTTCGTCTAAATAAAATATGAAATGAGTTTAGGAGATAATTATAAATTATAGGAAGTGAAAATTAAAAATTGAACTCTTACGATAAAATAAGTTGAGAAGAAATGACTCTTCATAAATTTCTTTTTATGATTATTCTCTCGTTTCTTTATCAAGATAAAGTATGTGTCAATTGCCTACAAAATCGAGTCACATATCACCCTAATAGATACCAATAAAGATATGTACTTTCTAAAAAAATAGGATCATCGGACTAACTGACATCAGATGGCCTATGGATATCAGACGGACGACTCTATGAATATAAGCATGTGTGCCTTTTAAAATATTGGCCTTATCTCACTGTCAAGCCAATTAGTATCGTAAACTGAGAATAAGTTCTTCGCCGTGATATAGTCTATCAGTCACGTGAATCTCACATTTGTAAAGCCACATAGGTTGTTAAGAGAAGAATTGAATTACATTAACTATAACTCAATAACTTTCAAAGGCGCGAAACCCTACTCCACGGGGCCATCATTAAGAGCTTTATCTATACCATATTTAACATTCTGTGTTAGTGGTTTCATAGGCCAGTGGAAACCGTCGTAGTCCTTCTGTGGATAGAGCACACATATAAATTAACAAATATTTAATTAAATTTAACATATATGTTTGAACATTTACGTTAGCTAATTGACCATTCACCTTTAGCGCACCCTTTGAAGGTGATCTCTTGATTGTATTTCTCACACCAGTCATTCTCTACGACCTTTCCTGCATGTATATCCTACGATTAAATACGTTGGAAACTTATACTCTTAAAAATATAAAAGTTATTAATTTCACCATTTACAGAGATCACCTTTACTTCTTCTCCGGAGTTGCTTTTGAGGGTTTTATTTATTACCCACTGTGGAGGTACATGTGTTTGAAAATTATTTAATGATGTCATTTGCGGAGTAGCTCGGCCTCTTAAACTAGCCCACACTCGCTTATAAGTATCTATTACGCCCATCGACCTTATTTTACTTTCGCCAAGTGGTTCCTTTTTATTGTTATCAAGTGTTAATGTAACTCTGGTTTCCTTTATAGATTCTTCTCTTATCTCTCCAACAAATTCTCTATCATCGTCTTCTTTCATGGACGTTTGATCGGCTAGCATCTCTGAAATTTGTGTCATTTCATCGGTGACAACAACGAAAGGCATATGCTCTTCATTATCTACATTAGTGACTCCAACCTCATCTTCTTTTGAGGATGCATGTATCAGATGATTATTCTTATTACCTTCGAATGATTTACGAGGCAATTCACTCTCATCTTCTGTAAATATTTCTTTATAGTTCCTCTTCCCATCATCAATTATCTTACAAGTACGACTTGCTCCATCAGTACGAGGGTCAATAGTGATCGACTCTAGTTTCATGGGCATACATGCATTTTGACTAGCCTTATTTCATTTACAAGTATCTCGAGGGACTTGTAAATTTTTCTTGCCCTTCACGTCACTATCTCGAGGGACTTGCATTTTTTTCTTGCTCTTCACGTCACTATCCCGAGGGACTTGCACTTTTTTCTTGTCCTTCACGTCACTTTCCCGAGGGATTTGCCCTTTTTTCTTACCCTTTACATCACTATCCCGAGGGACTTGCACTTTTTCCTTGCCTTTCACTTTCCTATCCCTCGATGGGTTAGTTGGAGGGCTTATATTTTTAGAGTAATTTTTTTCAGTAAAACTACTCATTCTTTCCGCATCTTTATTACAATTGGGAGAGGATTTGAAATCATACTCTTTACGTTAGCCCTGTTTTACAAAAGTAACCTATCAGTTAGATTTTCAAGACATTGTAACAAATAACAATAATTCCTATTATATAGCTTACCTTCAAAATTGTTATCTCCAACTCTAAAAATTTTAGGTCCTTTCTTAGATCACTGTTTAACTTCTTCTGTCTTTGCACTTGATGAATTAGTTTGTTGTTGGACTTCTCAAATTGTGACAGCCCAGATTTTAGCACCTCGAAACCCGTGCCATCAGCATGATTCTCCAGATCATGCCCCAAAACTATGCACGAAATATTGGTATAACAAGCACAGATAAATAAATAAGCAATAAATTATATAAAGCGAAAAAAGTTAATGTGCCCATCTGACACATACAAAAGACAGTTCTACTTTCATGCCACAGCATGAATAGAGAACCGATCCGAACCATCGGTGATAAACAGATCACCCCAGATGGTTCGCCAAAAGAAATAAATCCAATTTAATTACATTGTTCACCAAAAATAAAGGCTTGACATACCAAGTCGTACAATCTGTTCTCAAAACTACTCTCTGTCAAAGTGCACAGCAGAGTCTCCTAGAAGAAGTCCTCGGGAGGAGGCTCCAACTCGTCTCCAGGCACGTAATCCGAATCACCCGGATCAACGTCTCCCGAAGCCTCAGCTTCTGCCAACAAAGGACCTGCGACGTATAGTCTAAAGGGGTGAGCTACATCCTAGCTCAATAGGAAACAACACAATGAACATATAAATTAAGACTCACATATATTCCATGATATTCTAAGCATGGTGTCTATGCATTAGCTAGAAAACCGTTCAAAAGATAGTAAATTGCATTCAAGATTTACTGGTAATTTCTATGTCTTACTTTACTATTGATTTATCATGAATGAAACTGAACAGGCCTAAAGTAAAACTTAAATCTTCAACTTAAGTAATCCCCGAGCAATATAGCATCTAGCCCCGATGGAATACCCACCATCGTCGCCTAAATAGACAGTTGTAAATAATGTATTCCCTGGGAATACTACCCAAGCCCCTTTCTCAATAGGCGGCGGGATTAAATCTCAACTCAACATCCGTGGGATGTGCTTACTGTGTACGAATAGACCTCCGCACTGGTGTACGGATTGGCCGTTGTACCGGTCAGGAATATCCTGTTGAGTCAGTCGTAGGTATCCCGCCACGTCGGTGGGGTATTCTACGCAAACCTCAAATAATAAAAATAACATGTGCTTTACATATAGTTATTCACCGTGTAAAGTGCTATCTTATATCAGTTAGGCCTCAACAGTAATTATTCAATCATATATACATCCCTGGGATGTATAGGCTACTGGTGGGACCAGGGACGGCTGGTGGGACTAAGTGGAGCCACCCAAAGAGGACAATATCTTGGCACGTGGAGTTGGGGCGTTACAAAATGGTATCAGAGCCAAGGACGGCTCTATTACTCGATGGGGAGATTGTAAAGTCCCACATCAAGTAAACAGTTGTCTTGACCCTGGGACATAAGTAACGGCCCTCCCTCTTACTTGCAAGACGCGTTTTGGGTGGGTGCGGCGGTCATGTATCCGGCCGACCCATGCTAAAAATAAAACCTTGAAGGGAAAGGGCTACTGGTGGGACCAGGGACGGCTGGTGGGACCAAGTGGAGGGACCCAAAGAGGACAATATCTTGGCACGTGGAGTTGGGGCGTTACACCAATGCTGTGATGCAACTACCTTGCTCTTTGAAAGATATTTCTAGGAGTTGAAGACAATTGAATTCACAACCAACATAATCATTAATCCCATCCTGGATCACATCTTCTAATAATTCACTATTAGTAAATTCAAATTTTAGAATTATCTGTGAATATATTACCAGGAGGGTGAGACCAAGTTATCAGAAGAAATAACTTTTTCATTTACTCACAGCTATAAAATGGAATTGGTTGAGGTTGACACCAATAATACCTTAGGATTATTAAGCTCCATAAGGTAATACTTTCGATGATGATTTTTTACAGAAGTATACTTCGTATATCTTAGAAAATTATTGACAATTAAAATCGGTGCTATAGTCGGGAAGTGCTCGTATGCCCAAATCTAAAATAAATCACAAGCTAAAGATTTGTTAGGGAATGTGTATTATGCGGTAAATAGTGTACAAATTGATAACGTTCGCAAAGAAAATAACTAACCTGCAATGCAAAGGTACATCCATCAAGATTGGTATGCTGTGACAGCCCGGATTTCGGCACCCCGAAACCCGCGCCATCAGCACGATCATCTTGACCGTGCCCATCAACTATGCACGGAACACTGGTATATCAAGCATAAAATAAATAAGAACAACTTGCGGAATTTAAATCTACATAGAAATACTTCTCAAAAGACAGTTCTACCCTCATGCCTCTGCATGAAGGGAGAACCGATCCGAACCATCGATGATAACCATCATCATGGATGGTTCGCCCAAAAGAATACTCTGATATCCATATACACAAGGTTTAATCAAAAACCAGGCTTGACATACCAAGCCGTACAATCTCCAACTAAAACTCCTCAAAGTCGCCGACGAGAGTCCTCTAGAAGAAGTCCTCTGGAGGTGGCTCTAACTCCTCGCCGGCCGCAAGGTCCGACTCGCCGGGATCAGCGTCTCCTGAAGCCGCGGCAGCTGCTAGTAGTGGACCTGCGACGTATAGTCTATAGGGTGAGCTACATCCTAGCTCAATAGGGAACAGAACACAATTGAACATATAAAATATAACTCACATGTATTCTATGATATGCATGCATGATGTGTCTATGCATTTATTGATGAAAAAGCGATTAAAACGCTTCAATTCTTGGTAGATTTCTCATGTCTTTTAGTTAATCATGAATGACGCTGAGAAGGCCTAAAGCAAAACTTAAACTTCAACTTAAATAATCCCCGAGCAATATAGCATCGAGCCCCGACGAGATACCCTTCATCGTCATCTATATAGACAGTTTTAAATGTATTCCCTGGGAATACTAATAGTACCCAAGCCCCTTTCCCCTGGGGATTGGTGGCGGGGTTTCACATCTCATCAACACCCCTGGGGTGTGCTTACTCTGTACGGATAAGCCTCCGTACTGGCCTACGGATTAGCCGCCGTATCGGTCACGGATATCCTACCGCGTCAGTCGTGGTTATCCCGCCACGTCGGTGGGGTACCCTATCAAACCTCAAATAACAAAAATATCGGTGCCTTACATATAGTTATTCACCGTGTAATTGTGCTATCTTATATCAGTTAGGCCTCATCAAGCATGATTCAATCATGGATACATCCCTGGGATGTATCCATTCACTACATCACACCTGATGCCTTTACTTCTTCACTTCATCATCCCCTGGGGATGGTTCATTTAAGTTCTCTTATGAATGTCACACACACACACTTTTCATAATCATTGAGTAGTAAAAACATTTGAATTGAATTGATATCACTACATACATGCTCTTGTAAAATAAAGTACATGTTCAGGGTGTTCCCTACCTCAAGTCTTTAGGCGATCAATGCATCAAGGTCGCGTGGCTCCTTGTGCACTCGTTCTCCGCATTACCACCTATGGTACCATATAACATGTGAAACACATCACAAAGGATGCCATAGAGAAGGTATAAGATCCCCCAAGAATCTTAAAGTCAAACCAAAAGTCAACATAGTTTACTACAGTCGATTAATCGAACTCCAAAATCGATTAATCGAAAGTCAATATCGATTAATCGAAGCAATTTCGATTAATCGAAATTCTCCATTTCGTAAAGTCCATTCTCGGTTGAGCAATTGTCATTCGATTAATCGAATCCAATTTTGATTAATCGAAATTCTTCTTTTCGCAAAGTAAATTCACTGTTCGAACAGTCGAGTTTTCATTCGATTAATCGAATCCAATTTCGATTAATCGAAATCCTTCTTTTCGCAAAGCAGACTCTTAGTTCGAATAGTCAAGTTTCACAAGTTGATTACTCGATTCCAAATCGATTAATCGGAACCAAAATTGAGTAATCGAAATCCCATTTCGATTAGTCGATTTTCCTGTTATTTCCTCCAACCCCGGGTCCATGGAGGTTCTCAGTCGATTAATCGATTCCCAAATCGATTAATCGCAATCCAAAGTCGATTAATCGAAATCCAAATTCGATTAGTCGAAATCGGGGTCCTCTGACTCTTCAACTTCCTGGCCAATTTCGATTAATCGAAACCCAATTTTGATTAATCGAAATTGTCAGATTCGATCCTCGAAATTTGTTCTTCCCAATCTTTTCCATACTTTTCTTCTATTTTTCTAAGCCATTATCCTATGATTTAACCCACATTTTACTGCAACTTAACCCCTATAATCTATGCACCTTATTTACAAAAATTTTTACCTTGAATAGATCTTAAGTTGATTTCAAATCTAGGGTTGGAAGGCTAGGGTTCCAGCTTTGGTTTCGGATCCAAGTCGCGTTGAATCCGCTTTTGTCTCTTGAATCCCCCTCCAATCGGTTGCAATAACTCCTCTCTTACTTTTCTCTCTCTCTCTTCTTCACTCTCCTTCAACAACCAACAATACACATCTAGGGTTATTAAACCTTTTATCCCTTTTCTCTCTTGTGTGTTGAGCACATACACCATGATGGTGTATGCGACTTCACATTTACAACACACATCACATAGGCATTCTATTTTCACATCTCATCCGTTCATCCCACTACACTCGATCGTTGGGCTTCCATTTGGTCAAACCTATGACCGATCGGCACGGATCCCGAGGTCATAGTTTGTGTGATTTTCGGCTATTACATCCTCCCCACCTTGGGAATTTTCGCCTCGAAAATAACCCAAAGTTTTGTGTCTCGTGTGTCTCTCTCTCCACACCCTCGTGAGGTGATCCAATTTCGTTAGGACGATGGTATTTACACATTCGCATATAAAAGCAAGGAAGAAGAATCAATTTCACAAAAAGAAAAATTTTGGATTTGTATTGACGAGTGAGTAATTTTACAATGCCAAAAATTGGCGTAGACAAAACTACATAGGTATCCGTAAAATGCAAAATACATATAACTCAAACTGCTCCTCGTCTGGTGATCGGGTCGGAGCAGTGCTCCATCTGAGGTGTGATGCGACTGTGGTGTGGCCGGGTCTGGAGGCCGTGGGGGGGCGGCTGGCTGAGCGGATGTGGATGTGGAGGGAACCGCGTCTGTGGTGGGATGGAAGACGGGTCCTCTATGGGAAGGCGTCGTCCGTCCATTCTTCTTCATGCCAAAGACATCCATGTAGGTGTGGGGTAGATGAACTGGAGGGTGTGAAACATGAGGAAATCAATTCTCCTGCTCATCCTCTCGTTATTCGCCCATTCGCAAACACGCCCTATGGTAGGACGGATGGAGGCGGCCAGTAGGATGAGGTGGGTGTCGCGGGCGCGGAGTGTGCAGTGGTGTGGTGTGGTAGTGGTGTGGGAGGAACCTCTCCACAGATGGCTCTCATGGCAGGTGTGCCCCCCACCTCAAGTGGGTCCTCACGAGGTGGTGGGGGTGGTGGCGGTTACTATCAGCTTTCTTCTTCTTCGGGCTGGAGCGGACCCGAGCTGGTAGGGTCCGCTTCAAAGGTTGTAGCCGGGTCCATGAAGACTTTGTGAACGTCTTCACGCGATCCGTAGCCCTCACCTCGTGAGGTGAAATAGTGTAGGAGGGCTCGTCGAGTAACACTCCAACATGCTCGAGATGAGTCGAGCATACGGCATCTTCTCCTTGGGCGCATGTTGCCCTTCATCGCCTTGCTCTTGATGTACCGCATCCCTCAAGGATGACCATGGTAGCATCAAACCATCGGCCACGCGTGTGTAAGTGCATGTTGCACTTTATCCACGCGCTCCGTGTCGTGGCGCATCGGGTAAAGGTTGCATTTTATTATGGAGTCGAGCATCCACATGTAGGGTGGAAGGTCGACCCTCTTGATGGACGTGCCCGACCCCTTCTTCCCGTTGGTCATGCGAGTCATGACCTCTTCAAAACGGGGTTCCTTTTCAAAGGGTGGGAATAGGGTAGTCTCGGGAGTAAAGTCGAGGTAGCATTCAAGCACCTCATGTATGTGTCGACGAGTGATCGTATAGAGACGACCCTCGATCTTGGTTATGATACAATCGTCGCTAGGGCCATTGGTTAGCCCTTGGTAGAACAATCTCACCAATCTAGGGTAATAGGAACCCCGGATTGGTTTGAGAAGGTTGCCGAGTCCGGCACTAGTTAGGTAGTTCTGAGCCCATTGGGTCTCGCCCGGTAAATCGGGATTTGTGAATAGGGTAGGGTCGATGGTGTATTCGACCTCAAAGGTCTTGGCAGCCCACCACTGCTTGGTTGCTCCACGTTGGTGGGTGGTGGTGGCATGGGGTGGATTGCGGAAGACTCGGCGAGATGCGCCGTCGAACCGGAGGTGGTCTCCGATTCGACGGTGATGGAGTCCTCACCGGCGATGGGGTAGGTGGTGGTGGTGCGTTCTTCGCCTAACCGAGCTTGAGGTTGCCTTCTTCAAGACAAACGGGTTTTAGGCGCATTTTCACTAAACTAGGGTTTATCTACTTCAAATGAAAGAGGAAAGTATAAATCTAGGGTTTTACCGTGAGTTTCGATCCAAAAGTAGGCGATCTTGGTCCTAATCGTCAAGAAACCCCAAAACCCTAGCACGGATGAATGGTCAAGAAGAAGGAGAAAAGGCGCCGAAAACTCAAAGGGTAAATGATTCAATGGGGAAGAGAATCCTAATTTCATATATATAGGTTCTCGATTAATCGAAATTCTATTTCGATTAATCGAAATTTAAAACTAGGTTAAGCCGCGTAAAATCGATTAATCGATTTCCCAAATCGATTAATCGAGGGTCAAATTCGATTAATCGAAAATATTTCGATTAATCGAAATCGTGTCTGTTTAAAATTTCAAATTTTTAAGCTCACTGGCGCTTGCCAGTCGATTAATCGAAATCCATTTCGATTAATCGAAATTCCAAAATCGATTAATCGAATTTAGTTTCGATTAATCGAAATCGGGCTATAACTTCAACTTTTTCTAAACTTTCTTAAGTATTCGATTAATCGAAATCCATTTCGATTAATCGAAATTTCAAAATCGATTAATCGAACTCACTTCGATTAATCGAAATTGTCCATTTGACTTTAACATCTCTCAAGTCCTCTAAGTAACTCGATTAATCGAAAATCCAATTCGATTAATCGAATTACAAAATCGATTAATCGAAATTATAATTCGATCAATCGAAACTTCATTCTATGTATATTCTAACTCAAAATTTTCATTTCCAGTCACTGGCACATGCCAGTCGACTAATCGAACAAAATCGATTAATCGAAATTCCAAATCGATTAATCGATTTGAAATTCGATTAATCGGTTTTGTCCAATTTCTCCAGAATTTCAGTCTCTTTGTTTCTTTTACTATTCTTGACAATTTATAACAGATTGGATCAAAATTTCCATTGAATTTCAAGCATAGTGGAATTTCACAAACGTGGTTGCGGTTTACATTGAATTCTCACGTTGTTGGAAACAAGGCCGGATATTGTTCTTTCACATCGGCCTCTCGTTCCCAAGTAGCCTCTTCTTTTTGGATGATTGTTCCACCGATTCACCCGCTCTGTCTGCCCATCAGTTTGAGGATGGAAAGCTGAACTAAAGTCTAGTCGTGTTCCCATTCCTTCTTGAAATTTCTTCCAAAACTTGGACGTATATAGTGGATCACGATCTGAAACGATGCTGCTTAGAATCCCGTGTAATCTTACAATCTCCTTCATGTATAAATCTGCCAGTCTTCCTGCAGTATATGTGGTATTATACGGCAAAAAGTGCGCTGATTTGGTCAATCGGTCTACGACGACCCAAATGGCATTGTGTCTCTTGGCAGTACGGGGCAATCCAACAATGAAATCCATTGAGATCGATTCCCACTTCCATTCTGGTATTGGTAAAGGTTGCAATAGTCCCGCAGGATGTCAATGATCAACCTTCACTTCCTGACAAGTCAAACATCGTGACACATACTCGGCCACGTCTTGTTTCAGTCCTCTCCACCAGTAATTCTTTTTCAAATCTTGGTACATTTTGGTGCTACCAGGGTGGATAGCATAATTTGACTTATGAGCTTCATCAAGAATTGTTCGTCTTAGATCGGCATTGTCCGGGATGCATAGACGGCCTTTAAACAACAAAGAACCATCTTCTTTTTCTGAGAAGTCCGACCTGATGCCTTCATTCACGTCTTGATGAATCTTTGTTAATGTCGGATCCTTCATCTGTAGATCGTGGATATGCTCAAATATCACTGGCTTTACTGATATGTTAGCCAAAAAGGATCCAGTGTCCTTTGACTCAATGTTCGCGTCATAGATTGCCAGGTCTTCCAATAATTTCCATCGGTGCATACCCAAAATCAAAGAAGCTAACTGAGCTGAACCTTTTCGACTCAATGCATCGGCTACTACATTCGCCTTGCCTGGATGGTATTGTATAGAGCAATCGTAGTCCTTGAGGAATTCCATCCATCTGCGCTGTCTCATATTGAGCTCCTTCTGTGTAAACAGATATCGGAGGCTCTTATGATCGGTGAAAATTTCAAATGTCTCACCATACAAGTAGTGTCTCTAAATTTTCAGCGCAAAAATGACTGCTGCCAGTTCCAAGTCATGAGTCGGGTAATTTTTCTCGTGTTCTTTCAACTGTCTTGATCCATAAGCTATCACCTTCTTGTGTTGGTTGAGCACACAACCAAGGCCATTGTATGACGCGAGCGTCAGACATCGCGTATCCTCCATCGCTCAAGGAATTGCCAACACTGGAGCCGAAGTGAGTCTCGTTTTGAGTTCTTGAAAACTCTTCTCGCATGCCTCACTCCACTCAAACCTTGAATCTTTACGTGTCAGCTTTGTGAGAGGTCCCGATATCTTTGAAAACCCCTCAACGAAACGTCGATAATAGCCTGCTAAGCCCAGAAAACTTCGGACATCTGTCACTGTCTTTGGCTGCTCCCATTTAACTACTACTTCTATCTTTGCTGGATCTACCGTGACGCCGCGCTTCGAGACGACATGTCTCAAAAAGCTAACTTCTTCCAACCAAAACTCACACTTACTGAGTTTGGCGTACAATTGGTGTTCACGTAGCGTTTGTAGAGCAATCCTCAAGTGTTCTTTGTGTTCTGTCTTGGATTTGGAGTATATTAGTATATCATCAACGAACACTACCACGCAGGAGTCCAAGTGTGGTTTAAACACTCGGTTCATCAGATCCATAAATGACGCTGGAGCATTCGTTAATCCAAACGGCATCACAAGGAATTCATAGTGTCCATACCGTGTCCGGAAAGCTGTCTTCTGTATGTCCTCTGCCTTGACTCGCAACTGATGATACCCAGATCTTAGGTCGATCTTGGAAAAATACCCTGCTCCTTGGGTTGGTGAATAGATCGTCAATTCTAGGCAAAGGGTAACGGTTCTTCAAAGTGAGTTTGTTCAATTGTCGATAGTCAATGCATAGTCGCATTGACCCATCTTTCTTCTTGACAAACAAGACCGGTGCTCCCCATGGAGACACGCCGGTCTAACAAACCCCTTGTCCATTAGTTCTTGTAGTTGTTCCTTCAACTCCTTTAACTGGAGCCATTCTATAAGGTGCTTTTGAAATAGGCTCCGTTCACGGTGCTAAGTCAATGGCGAATTCTACTTCTCTCTCGAGGTAATCCGAACTCTTCCGAACACGTCGTGAAGTCTCGCATAACGCGATCTCGAAATGACGTTCTTTTCTTCCTTGTCCTCCTTTAAGAAAGCTAAGTATCCATCGCAACCCTTTCGATCATTTTCTCGGCCCTTCTTCTTTGAGATCGATTACGCATGACGACCTCGCTCCTTGAAACCGAAATGATCTTCTTGTGTTGGGTGCGAAAATAACCACCTTGTTCTTGCAATCAACAATGCTGCATGTCATCAAGGCCAACCAGATCACATCAAACCCTTGCATGTTTAATAGTATCAACTTCGCTTCCAATTCATACACTTCCAAGTCTTGGACTACTACGATGATAGATTTGCAAGCTAGCTCCGTGTCTACTAACTCTCCAGTCGGAATAGACACCGATAAGACGAAGTCCAACGCCTCTGGAATAACCTTCATCTTCTTGACGAAACGTGGGTGATGAGTGAGTAGACCACAGGTCTATCAACACTTTCAGCGTCATGTCTAAATACACTTCCCTTCTCATACATAGTTAAAGTACCTATAATATATATACACATACATACAGAAATTTACACATCAAAATACACTCTCAGTTTATATAAAAAGAATCTACACTATTCCTAATGCATGCACCTTTTCCATCTAAAATTCTTTATGAAACGGAATTTTTCTTTAATAAAATAAAATTTCTCACCTTGGATGACGTCATGCACGTTCTCTGCTTCCTGAGCAGTGACTGCATAAGCTCTCCCCCTAACAATCGGCTTTCTTGCTTGAATGGGTCGTAGTGCTACAACTGAAACCGTCTTGCCTTTATCTGTCTCGGGGCAATCCTTGATCAAGTGGCCCACCTTGCCACACCGGAAACAACCTCTAGTTCCCACTCTGCGCTCTGATCCTATGCCACATCGCACACGCTCTCGAGGTGTGCGGAAGATACGGCAGCGAGAACCACAGTGTGACAAGGCGCCAGAGACATGGCAGGCTCTCATAGCGAAAAGGTCTCCCGACGCAAGTAATGGAAACCTCTGTTGGTGTTGTTTATTGCGCCGCCTTCCAAAACCTCCCTCAAATCTGTGGTCTCGACTCACCCACGAACCTCGGCTTTTTATTCACGGTTCAGTAGTTCCCCATCCTTCCTTGGTCAAGTCCTCTCTGCTCTCTCTGCCTATATCTGCTTGTGTTCTCTTCTTCCACTACCAAAGGTGCCTTGCTCATGACCTCTTCATAGGTCCGCAATCGAATGGAGCTACTCCTCCCCTAACTTCAGCCTCCAACCCTTGCTGAAAGCTCTTGGACTTCATCACTTCAGTAGCGACGTAGTCCGGAGCAAAACGGGCAAGTCGTAGAAACTCTACCCCGTATTCTCTCACTGTCATCCTCCCTTGTACTAGTCAGAGGAACCTGAATCTCAAGTGGTTCCTCACTACTCGAAAATATTGTTTGTTGAATTCCTCAACGAATTCCTCCCAAGTCCAAGGCAACTCTGGGTCTCCGAGCCCGAGTCCTTATCACGGACTTCCACCAAGGCCCACCTCCCCATCCAACATGTAAGCCCATCTTACACTCTCGCCTTCCGTGCAAGTTAGCACGCTAAAGACTTTCTCCATCTCCATCACCAATTCTCGCCGCCATTGTTCTGCCCGAGAAAATGAAGGGGTCTCATCCTTCTAAACTCAGAAAGATGAGGGCACAGAACGCAGTCCCTACAGTGGTGTAGGTGGTCGTTTTGTTCTCTTAACGATGAGCCGCAAAGGATGCTTGTTGTGCCATGGCGCCATAGTCTCCATAGTGTGCATCATCCTTGTCGCTCTCTATCTTCTTGTCTTTCTCTCAATCTTTCTTGCTCTCTTAGATCTTGATCCTGATGATCTCGATCCTCTTCCTCATGCTGTCTGCTACTACTGCCCCCTGGGGCCTCGTTACCTCCTAAAGGCACTCTATTGGTAGGAGGGATGAAATCATCTCCACTCATAAACTCCTTTGATGGCCTCCCTTGGTCGGCCTCTCCTCTAGCCGACATTGCGGTGCATTTGAAACTAAAGTTTAGTTAGCGAAGCCCTATGTTCTACGAAAGAACCCTTGTCGAATTGCTAAAAGAAAATGCTTTGATACTAATCGTGACCGGATTTGACACCAAACCCGCGCCATCGGACGATCATCTTGACCGTGCCCATCAACTATGCTAACACCGGTATATCAAGCATAAAATTAATGAGAACAACTTGCGGAATTTAAAGCTACAAAGAAATTCTTCTCAAAAGACAGTTCTACCCTCATGCCCCTGCATGAGGGGAGAGCCGATCCGAACCATCGATGATTACCATCATCATGGATGGTTTGCCCAAAAGAATACTCTAATAGCCATATACACAAGGTTTAATCAAAACCGTGCTTGACATACCAAGCATAATCTCCAACTAAAACTCCTCAAAGTCGCATGCAGAGCCTCTAGAAGAAGTCCTCGAGGTGGCTCTAACTCTCCTCGCCGGCCGCAAGGTCCGACTCACCGGGGTCAGCGTCTCCTGGAGCCTCGGCAGCTGCTAGTAGTGGACCTGCGCCGTATAGTCTATAGGGTGAGCTACATCCTAGCTCAATAGGGAACATAACACAATTGAACATATAAAATATAACTCACATGTATTCTATGATATGCATGCATGATGTGTCTATGCATTTATTGATGAAAAACAGTTAAAAACGCTCACTTCAATTCGGTAGATTTCTCATGTCTTTTAGTTAATCATGAATGATGCTGAGAAGGCCTAAAGCAAAACTTAAACTTCAACTTAAATAATCCCCGAGCAATATAGCATCGAGCCCCGACGAGATACCCTTCATCGTCATCTATATAGACAGTTTTAAATGTATTCCCTGGGAAAACTAATAGTACCCAAGCCCCTTTCCCCTGGGGATTGGTGGCGGGGTTTCACATCTCATCAACACCTCTGGGGTGTGCTTACTCTGTACGGATAAGCCTCCTGCGCCTCTGATTAGCCGCCGCCGTATCGGTCACGGATATCTGCGCGTCGATTGTGGTTATCCCGCCACGTCGGTGGGGTAACCTATCAAACCTCAAATAACAAAATATCGGTGCCTTACATATAGTTATTCACCGTAATTGTGCTATCTTATATCGCTTAGGCCTCATCAAGCATGATTCAATCATGGATACATCCTCGATGTATCCATTCACTTGCATCACACCTGATGCCTTTACTTCTTCACTTCATCATCCCCTGGGGATGGTTCATTTAAGTTCTCTCCTGAATGTCACACACGCACACTTTTCATAATCATTGAGTAGTAAAAACATTTGAATTGAATTGATATCACTACATACATGCTCTTGTAAAATAAAGTACATGTTCAGGGTGTTCCCTACCTCAAGTCTTTAGCTGATCAATGCATCAAGGTCCCGCATGGCTCCTTGTGCACTCGTTCTCACGTACCACCTATGGTACCATATAACATGTGAAACACATCACAAAGGATGCCATAGAGAAGGTATAAGATCCCCCAAGAATCTTAAAGTCAAACCAAAAGTCAACATAGTTTACTACAGTCGATTAATCGAACTCCAAAATCGATTAATCGAAAGTCAATATCGATTAATCGAAGCAATTTCGATTTATCGAGATTCTACGTTTCGCAAAGTCCATTCTCGGTTCGAATTCAATTGTCATTCGATTAATCGAATCCAATTTTGATTGATCGAAATTCTTCTTTTCATAAAGTAAATTCCTTTGTTGAGATCGAGTTTTCATTCGATTAATCGAATCCAATTTCGATTAATCGAAATCCTTCTTTTCGCAAAGTAGGCTCTCAGTTCGAATAGTCGAGTTTCACAAGTTGATTAATCGATTCCAAATCGATTAATCGAAACTAAAATTGATTAATCGAAATCCCATTTCGATTAGTCGATTTTTCCTTAAGTTATTTCCTCCAACCCCTGGGGTCCACTGGAGGTTCTCAACATTAATCGATTCCCAAATCGATTAATCGAAATCCAAAGTCGATTATTCAAAATCCAAATTCGATTAGTCGAAATCGGGGTCCTCTGACTCTTCAACTTCCTGGCCAATTTCGATTAATCGAAACCCAATTTCGATTAATCCAAATTGTCGATTCGATCCTTCAGTTCTTCCCAATCTTTTCCATACTTTTCTTCTATTTTCTAAGCCATTATCCTATGATTTAACCCATATTTTACTGCAACTTAACCCCTATAATCTATGCACCTTATTTACAAAAATTTTACCTTGAATAGATCTTAAGTTGATTTCAAATCTAGGGTTGGAAGGCTAGGGTTCCAAATTTTGGTTTCTAACGGATCCAAGTCGCGTTGAATCCGCTTTGTCTCTTGAATCCTCCAATCAGTTGCAATAACTCCTCTCTTACTTTTCTCTCTCTCTCTCTTCTTCACTCTCCTTCAACAACCAACAATACACATCTAGGGTTATTAAACCCTTTTATCCCCTTTTTCTCTCTTGTGTGTTGAGCACATACACCGCGGTAGGTGTATGCGACTTCACATTTACAACACACATCACATAGGCATTCTATTTTTCACATCTCATCCGTTCATCCCACTACATACTGACTGTTGGGCTTCCATTTGGTCAAACCTATGACCGATCGGGCACGGATCCCGAGGTCATAGTTTGTGTGATTTTTCGGGCTATTACATATGCACACCGCTCCTCTTAAAATTTAAAGTAGCATATCGAAGAGAGTTTAACAAACATGTATGAGTAACTCATCCCCATATAATTCTGTTAAAGTAGTCAATATTATAGACTAATCTCACGTACGTCTCTTCAATTGTCTTGGAGCTATTCAGTATCATGAATGTCGTAAGAATATGCAATAAGGTGAGACGAGAAAAATCGACTCTCTCATTCTCTATACCAGCAACAGTCACCGCCTTTTCTATTTCACCGACACTAATACTTCCTATCCGACCAAAATATTTTATACAAAATAAATTAATGTCTTCATTTTTGACATTCGGACCTTCTCCCAGAGTTCTAGGGATAATTCTAACATGCTTAAGACCAAATAAAGCAGACATTTCTAACAAGAGAAAACCAACAGTACGCCCGTCAATGGAGAACCTCTCAGACTCATAATCAAATTTTTTTATTAATATATATATATATCTATATATCAGCTTGTTCATTGTAGAAATATCTATTAGATGAAGAAGATGCTTCACTGTAGTTGAACTAAGAGCTTCAAGCTCCACAGGCGATAAAGCAGCTATAAGAGTAGAGACCCTAAGGGTAGAACATGTAATTTTATCCTCTTGTGTATAATTTATAACATTACATTATAATTAATTTATGAACATGTGCCAGAAAATTTTCAAATAAACAAATGCATTTATAGTTTATCATGAGCGAATTCAGTCACAAGACCGGTCTTAGAGAAATATGGCTTCTTTAAAGACTACGAGAGTCTCATAACAGACCTAACGTAATTCGTATTAAAAATTAATAAATATACTTATAACAATAAATAGATTTCCCTAATATTAACTGTCATTTTTTCTAATAAATAGATTTTCCTAATATTAATAACATAAATAGTTTGCCGTGAGTGATAGTATATGACGGAAATTGTCTTATATGAGACAGAAATGGTCTTATATGAGATGTAAATGGTCTTAAATGAGACAGAAATGGTCTTATATGAGATGGAAATAATCTTATATGTATCCCCAATCAGTAATTATCTTAAAAAATAAGCATTTATGAGTTTAGGGCAACATTACTACGTTTCTATCTATCTCAAACATGCATTTAATACAAAGGTTAAGCATTTAAGGCAGCATTATACATTTCTATCTGCCTCAAGCAACCCATTCATTAAAGCAAAGATTTAGCATTTAGGGCAACATTACTATGTTTGTATAAAGCTCCAACAAGTCATTCATTAAAACAAAGGTTGAGGATTTAGGGCAGCATTACTACAACAATATTTTATGAGTTGCTCTTATCAGTTTACTGGACGACTAGAGATGTGCCCGCAGAAAAGTTTAGATGTACGTGATCAGAAGAAGATGAGGCGTCAACAGAGTTGAAGGTTTACAGAGACTGCAGTAGCAGACTTCTCCCTGTTGCTTCATAAAAATCAA
This sequence comes from Chloranthus sessilifolius, assembly GCA_021018995.1. Lineage (NCBI taxonomy): Eukaryota > Viridiplantae > Streptophyta > Magnoliopsida > Chloranthales > Chloranthaceae > Chloranthus > Chloranthus sessilifolius. Next base: position 110,232,245 of record CM037597.1, on the reverse strand, counting down.
CAATAAGAGAGGAGGGTTTGCAGATCTCTGTTTGTTACTTTAAAGAAGATTCATATCTTCATAGAGTTTAAATAATAGAATAACACTCGAGTTTTATAGTAATGCAAAATGAAGAGAAGATGAAGAGAAAAGAATCCACTCGTCGGTAAGAAGAAGATGAATAGAAGAGAAAACACCAGCCTTCTTTGATAGTTATAGAATGATGGGTGTTTTAGTAAATTTCTGTTAGGATATTTTGGTCTTCTAATAGTTTAACTTAAAGAAAAGAAAAGACATGTGCAGATTTTTTAGACCCTTCCAGGTAAATAATAAAATAAAGTTTAGGATTAAGACCTTGCTGGGTCATTTTCATGAAGTTGGGACCGCGGTGGGTAGATTACAAAGAGTTGGGACCCAGCTGGGTAATCCACCCATTATAGAGTTAATTACCCAGCGGGGTCTCTACTCTACCGCTATCTGCCTGACAGGGTGCCAACTTCGTGTAATGACCCAGCAGGGTCTAAGACCCTCAAACTTCTGGTTGGAAACTTCAAACGAATAAAGCACGTGCGTGTTATGAGTGAAATATCATCTTGCATTGGCGGGATTCGAAACAGAGGAAATGACTGAAACACCATTACTTAAGGTAGATAGAAATAACGAAAGTGCCCTTCATTTTAAATTAGAAAGTTGAAGCAAACAAGTGCTTCGTTTCAAACCTAAACGAAGCAGAGAATAAAGTAGAGAACGAAGCAGAGAAGAGCTTGGTCATTCGTTTCAAACCTAAATGAAGCAGAGAAGAGCTTGGTTGTTTTCGTCGCCGGTTCTCATCGCCGTTGAGGAAAAGAATATCATTTTTGTCGTCGGCCATTTCAGAGGTGGAGTCTCAACTTCGATATTCATTCCCCGGGTTTCGATTGCTTGGATAGACGCATATCTACCCATAAAAGTGGAGTCAATTTTATACTTTTGCCCATTTGTAAATCTCTAATCTTTAGGGTTTAGTGTTTGAAGTAGCGTTTTACCCTAACTCGGTACAAATAAGGACATTATTTTTGTTATTTTTTCTTGTTTAGAATCTGTATTGGGTAATCCACCCATTGTAAGCTTGAGGTCTCAACTTTAATCTCAGTCGATCCATTGAAAAAAAGCTTCGTTTTTGTCGTCGGCCATTACACGAAGTTGGGACCCTTTTAACTCCCCATCTTCTCCATCACTAGCTTCTTGTATTGCTAAGGTGGAGTTTATTTTTTTTAAATTTTTTTTCTCATTTGTAAATCTCTAATGTTAAGGGTTAGGGTTATGATTTTTGTTTGTTGAAATTGAAGTAGGGTTTTACATAACTCGGTACAAATAGGTACATTATTTTCATCATTTTTTCTAGTTTAACCCACCCATTGCAAGCTTTCGGTCTGAAGTTTAATCCCAGTTGATCCGTCAGAAAAAATAACTATGGGTTTTTAGCATATACCCTATGTTTTAGCATTTAAATGCCACCCCTATTTTAGTTAATTATAAATAACCCCCTAATTTTTAGTTATTTATTTAAATAACAGCTTGAATTAATGTTTTGTTAATTGCCGTCTCTAGAAAACCAAAGTACAATTATCACCAAAGTGCAATTACCGAACACAAAAAAAAAATAGTGTAGGTGATAATTGCACTTTGCTTTTTTAGAGACGACACTTAACATAACAGCCAATCAAGGTGATTTTTTAAACACAAAATGTAAATTAGGGGATTATTTATAAATATTTAAAATCCCTATTTATTTGTCACAACAGAGATATAAATATTATTTTATTTGTGAAACCCTAATCTTTAAGGTTTAAGCTTAATTTTTACTTTGCTTGTAAATAATTATGAAAATTTGTAAATTTTAGGGTTAGTACTTAAAAATGACAAATTATCCTTCTGATATATAATGTATAGATTGAATTATCTATTTGAATCGAAATGTGATTTTTAATCTGTAAATTTTTAAATATTTATTGGTTTTGTATGTGTAAAGGCATTCTTCCATTATAAGTTGATAAAAAAATTAGATAGATCACACCATTGGTAAGTCATGATCAGTCTTTTATAAGATAGTATCGTCCATTTATTAGTCAGCTGCTTCTCGAAGATATGATGAGGCTTTTATAAGACCGCATGGCCCATTTATAAGTCAGTTGCTTCTAGAAGATACAATCATATTAGCCTTTTATAAGAGTGTGATGTCCCTTTGTTAGGTAACTTCTTCTTAAGACATGATCAGTAGTTTGTATATAAGACTGTGATGTCCCTTCGTTAGGTAGTTTCTTCTTTAAGACGATCAGTGTCTTCTTTAAGAGATTAGGGTTTAAGAATTTATTTCTTTTCTTATTTGGCTCTTATATAAGATGCATTGTAGAATTATGAAACAAAATATTATGATCACTAATTAATTGTTTGTGGTTGTATTCTCCGTACCAATCCGAGTTGGATAATCCTTAAATATGTAGGCTTCACATGTAGTTGCGCTATGAGTACTGAAACAATTATACTAGTATGCCACTATAATGGGCTATTTAATTTTTATAGAGTTGGATAATCCCTTATATATTAATATATATAGGCTTCGCATGCAGGTGCACTATGAGTACTGACACAGTTATACTAGTATATCACTATAATGGACTATTGAAAGTCCAAGGAAATAATATGATGTATAGTGGCAAAAAATATAAACAAAAACTGATAAGCCGAGATGCAACATATAACGAATTTATGGGAAAGATGCATAACTTGTGTAACTCAATATCGAAGCAGATGGATCTAAGGTTTAGATATAGATACTCAACTATCGGAGGGGATTTTATTTTTGACATAGACAATGAGACTGACTTTCATGACATGATGACACTATGCCCTATTGACTATCCTCACATTGTCCTATATATTTCTGAAAAAGACCGCAGAGTCAAAAAAGTTGAACGAGCATAAAAGAAAGGAAAGTCTGGAGACAGGAATGTTAGGGAGGTATGTGTTAGTAGATTAGAAGTAAATGTAATTAAATTTATTTAGTAGTCAAACATTCTATGCTTTATATTACTTATTTGATAGTGAGAAACCCGACGGCTGGCGGAGTAAAGGTGTTGGATGTAGTGAACGACACAATCTCTACTTAGACACAGTGAAGAAGTGGGAGGAAACAGAGTCATTTAGGTAAGTCGATGAAGTTATATGTTTGTACTTTTATTTAATATTAATTGATAAATTGTCAATAAGTTGACTGATATATACTAGTATGCTTTCGATTGTAGGATTGCTCATGACCGCATGTTTCCAAATTAAAGAACCCATCAAACTCACCGATCATGCTATCAATTTGACCCATGACAGTGAGTATTTTATATAATTTTTTATATTGTTTACAAATTATTTTTTTATACACATAGTACTCAACCTCTCGCAATGCTTATGGTTTAGTTTTTTATCCCCTGTTGCCGAAGAAAAGCGTGAACGGAGTACCAATTTTAGGTGGGCTGGTCTCCCATTTCCTTTGAAAAAGGACGAATTTTATTAATGAGGACTCACATCCTTTGGTTAATACTTATGAGTAATTTTATAGTTTCGAGCATTCATGTCTATTTCCACATCTCTTCCCCGATACTCGTGTAGAGGAGAAAGTAATCGAAGAGGGGTAAGTATATGAAGACTCAAATTTGGTGAAAAATTGTCCGCCAATTCAGAGGTGACTATGAATTGAATTTTTACATAATCATGTGTAATATTATAGTCATATCTCACGTATGAGTGACACATTATATATCTTTTTTAATTAAAGGAACTAGAGCGCTCCACCATTGAAGACATGAGTTTCTGATTTAGTTAGTACCCAGAATTACAGTATCGAGGAATTATCAGGAGACGATGAGATTACTGAACATACGAGTTCAGATAGCGACTCGCGTTATTCAGTTGGAGTGAGATTCCAGGGACGAATTATTAGGAATAAATTAAAAGCTGGAGACTTCGAAATTGAAGATGATAACTTAGAAGGAGAGAGTTATGCAAGGAGGCCAAGAATTGATAAGATTGGAAATACATCTTTGACTGCCAAATTTTTTTTTCTTCTCAAGAAGAATTTCTCACTATTTTGAAGAATAATGCTGTGGTAGAGAACTTTTAATTATAACTAATAAAGACATTTAAGAGGATTTTTGTTGCTAGATGTACGGACAATGTTTGTCCATGGCGTATTCGCGCGAGTAGGAGCAACGTCGGTGGCGATTCTTTCGTAATTAAAATAATGAATCCCGAGCATAAGTATGGCCCACTTAGTATGGCTATGTAAAAAAAGGAAGGTCATCGACAAGCCTCAAGTGATTGGGTAGCTTCTAAAATAATGAATATGTTGAAGGACGCTACTGATTATGCGTCTGCCAAAATTATCTCTGAAATTCAAACAAATTGAGGGGTTATAATAAACTATCGTAAAATATGGAAGGCGAAGGAGATAACGTTGGCTAACATTAGTGGTAATTGGGAGTCGTCTTATGCTAATCTCCCTTCTTATATTATAGAATTGCATAGATCCGATCCCGACGCCTTCACGAAACTGGAATGTTCATATGATGACTCATTCCTTAGATTTTTTTGGGCATTCAGTCCCTCTATTGATGAATATAGAAGAACATTGAGGCCCATAATTTTGATTGACGGAACACACTTAAAAAGTAAATTTCCCTGCCCGAGGCTAATTACGACAGTTATTGATGGCAACAACAGTTTGTTCCCCATTACTTTTGTTGTAGTTGATGGTGAAACAGAAGATGCTTGGGAATAGTTTCTTCGATGTCTTCGAGAAGCGATCATGTATGATGATAGAGCAATTGTCATAATTTCAGACTGTGCGGATGCAATTAGATCGACAGTTTCAAAAGTATTTCCCAATGCCACTCATAGCTTTTACTTCTTTCACATTGCCAAGAACTTCAGGGAGAAGTTTAGGAATCCGACTTTGTGGAGTCAACTCTAGCCTATTGCTCGGGCATATACCGTAAAAGAACATGATGAGTTAATGATGAAATTTGAGGGTGTGAGCCCTGCTGGTGCAAAATATCTTCGGCAGGGTGAATCATGGAGGTGGTTTAGAGTGCTCTTCCTTGCTCGTAAATACAATCTTCTAACTACAAACATGTTTGAATGTTTGAATAAAATCTTAGTTCATGCTAGAGGTCTACCAATAATAGCTCTTATTGAAACAACGAGGAAGAAAGTTGCCCAACTTTTTCATGACAGAGCTATAAAAGGTCAAAAGCTGTTGAAGGGTTTAACCCCATATGTATCTGATATCTTGGAAGAGGTTGACAAAGTAGCTAGGTTTTGTCAAATTCTACCATCATCACTCAACATTTTTTAGGTATCGACATCGACATTTAAGTACAATGTATATTTAGAAAAGAGGTCTTGTTCTTGTCAATGTTTTGACGTTTTGAGCCTCCCTTGTATCCATGCTATGGCATCCATTCGTTGGAGTAATGCAGATCCGTTGATATATTGTGAGAAATGATATACATCTGCACGATATTGAGAGACATACAATAATGTAATCGAACCGACTTCAGACGAATCTCAATGGCACGTCAAGCATGTTAGTCCTGTTGTTTACCCATCTCACTGTAGGAACCCCCCAGGTCGCCCACGAAAAAAGAGGTTAAAATCCGCACTTAAAAATAAGCAGGAGGGACACAATTGTTCAACTTGTCAAGGACTAAAGTCGAAAAAATGTAAAAAAAAATAATTAATTATGGTGAGATACTTGTAATCAGTAGAGTATTCAATCCTAACAATAGTGAAGAATGTATAAACATCGGTAGACATTTATTTAATTAGTCCATAATGTTTGTAAGAGGTTCTCTTATGTCTCATATAAATTGCTTAACATATCTCACATCGGTCATTTAATGTCACATTTACTTCTTGAACTTTACTCATGCAGGGGACAAATAAAGTTTAAAATTTTATTTTAAATCTCATATAAGTCCTTTATTGTCTGATAGCAGTACTTTATTATCTCATATCAATTCTTGCAATGCCATCAGCTCTTTTTGTTCTTACTCATATGCCTGAAGGTGGATCTCATTTCAGATATCCAGGTCTCCTTAAAAAGTAAATTGAGAATGACAAAACGCCTGAGGAATGGCAAATGAGAAGTTGACAAGGGACAAAATTATTGCACTTGACAAGGACCATGATAAAAAAAATGTAGAAAGAAATTTTGAATTTTGCTAAGCTCTAAACTTGTTGTAATAAGTAGGGTATTGAATGAGAAATTATGACCACTGTACTTTATAATGTTATTGGATAATTCACTGTTCTTTTTCTCTGATGTGTAATATATATATTAATCTTTGATGTGTATTATATGTGAAACGGATAACTTTATTGATGCAACTCAAAATATAGTTTAATACTGAAAATGAGTCTGATATCAGTCTTGTACTGTCTCACATCAGTACATAATTATCTTATATCAGTCCTATAATGTCCTCATATCAAAACTTTATAGATTCAAATTACTCATGCACGTCAGAATGTAGTTTACTGCTGAAAATGAGTTTGATATCAGTCATGTACTATCTCACATCAATACCATATTTTCTGATATCAGTCTTTTAATATTCTCACATTAGTCATTTATAATATTCAGATTACTCATGCAGATTAGAATATAGTTTAATGCTGAAAAAGAGTGGTATCAGTCCTGCACTGATAAACATCAGTACATTATTGTCTGATATCAGTCGTGCACTGTCTCACATCAGTATATTATTTCCTGATATCAGTCCATGAATGTTCTCATATCAGTACTTTACTATATCATGTAACTCACATAGGTCTGAATGTAGTTTCATTCTTAGGAGTCTGATATCAATCCTGTACTTTCTCACATCAGTACATTATTGTCTAATATCAGTCTTTTAATGTTCTCACATCAGTCTTTTATAATATTCAGATTACTCATGCAGGTTAGAATATAGTTTAATGCTGAAAAGGAGTCTGATATCAGTCTTGCACTGATAAGCATCAATACATTATTGTCTGATATCAGTCTTGCACTCCCACATCAGTACATTATTATTTGATATCAGTCCTTGAATATTCTCACATCAGTACTTTATAGTATTTTGTAACTCATGCAGGTGAGAATATAGTTTTCTACTTAAATTGTGTCTGATATCAGTCCTACACTGTCTCACATCAGTACATTACTGTCTGATATCAGTCCTTTAATATTCTCGCATTAGTCTTTTAATGTATTATAATGTCTTATCTCGATCTCGTATTAGTCATCTAACATCTTACAATCTTCTTCTTTCAGATATTAAGTTTGGATTTAAAGTTAATAAGAAAATGACAAAATGATTTAGGAAAGACAAATTGAAAGTCAATGAAGATGACAGACAAGCCATAAAAGGAGCGATAAACTGTCAGAAATTAGGCCGATGGTACTGCCAATTAAGTAGTGACAGGAAAGAGCTCCTCCTCTCGTCAAGTTGTTTCCAATACTTATGGTTAATTAGTGAATCCCTCATGCAATCCGAGCAACTTGTGCATGCTATTTTTAGAGGATTCGATTCGGAACAGGAGACTTTCACGATCGAAGAGTATGTTGTTCCATTCCTCTGGACTGATGTGAGTAAGATTTTAGGGTTGAAAGTTGGGTCCCCTTCCGCATCGAAAATACCTTAAGTGCTGGTAGATCCTGAAGGTGCACCTACTTTTAGAGAACGCTTATTTGACAAAGTGGCAGCGGGACTGTCACTAGGGATCTTCTTGAGTCATCCCTTGCTTCACCAAGCCTATCCGATGTAGACTTCATCCGGCTCGGGAACTTATACATGTTAGCGAACTTTCTCCTCCCCAACATTCTCCACACAATCGATTGGGACTACATAGATCTCGTGAATGATCTTTGCATGTTCAATGGCCACAATTGGGGGATGTGGTTTACGCTTACTTGATCGATTCCATACATACAGTCACGCATTATTTAGGTAGTAAGAGGTATTATATGTTAGGTTGTACTATTATGTTACATGTATGGGCATTCAAGCATGTTCCTCAAATTTTGCCGGGTAAAGTGAAGAATGTATGTAATGAGTGGCCACTGCTTTTAAAATATATGCCCCTAAAGATTTTGCGCTCCGATGCAAACTTCTATTATCAGAAGTTTCAGAAGTTCGAGGTACTATTCTATGAACAAGACCAATTACTAGATATGGAATATGTAGTTTTATATTTATCTTTGTTATGCCAATCATTTATTGAGTCTTATAAGTCCAATAGTATTTATAATATCAGACCATTAGAGAACTGATATCAAATATTTAATGTCTGTGATATCTAACCATTAGAGGACTGATATTAGACAATAAAGTTCTGATATCAGTAATAAAGTACTGATATCAGACTATTAGAGGACTGATATCAGACATTTAATAAAGTACTGATATCAAACCATTACAGGACTAATATTAAAAATTTAATACAGGACTGATATCAGACCATTACAGGACTGATATCAGTTATTTAATGTCTGTGATATCAGACCATTAGAGGACTGATATCAGACAATAAAATTCTGATATCAGACATTTAATAAAGTACTGATATCAGACCATTAGAGGACTTATATCAGACATTTAATAAAGTACTGATATCAAACTATTACAGGACTAATATCATACATTTAATGTACTGATATCAAACTATTAGAGGATTGACCCTTGATATTTAATAGAGTACTGATATACATATGTCTGTTATTGTAGGTTGTCACTGGAGATCTTGAGCCACTAAAGGGACCTGGACTTCATAAATCGAGCAGCCCAAAAAAGTATCAAGGAAAAGAGAAATAGAAGAAGGAGATGATGAGTGTATAGATAGAGAAGGTAATGAGATAGAGGAAGAAGATGATGACATCGATGTCGATGAGTATAGTGTGCAGTCGAGATTGGCAGCGGTTGGCATTGGTTTTCGAGAGTCTGAGCTAGAAAGAAGACTTCTTGCTAGAATTAAAGCATTAGAAGTTGAGGCGAGGTCGATTCGGCCCCTTCTCGCAGTCATTGAGAAGCAAGGTCACTCGATCAAAGTCCTCAAAAAATAAAATTTATTATTATTAGAAGACATTTGAGGCGACATTAGAAACAGACGATCGCTCAGAGAATGAAGAAGGCAGAGAAGGAGACGAGACTAGAGGAAGTAGAGAGTTTGAGAGAGATGGAGATGGCTAAGAAGTGAGAGTGGAAGAGGACAAAGAGGGAGATGACATTGGAGGAAATAAAGAGTTTGAGCGAGATGGGGAGGGCCGAGAAGAGAGAGTGGAAGAGGGAGTTGAAGGTGGATCGGCCGAAGTAGAAGAGAGAGGAGATACGACTTCGAGAATTGTTGAAGGAGAGCAAGTATTTATTTCCAATTAAATATAGTTACCCATGCAGTCCTCTATCTACTTTTATACGATATTCTTATGTATCCATAACGCCTATTGACCCTTCAGTAATATTACGATTTGTTTAAATATAGGTTTCAAAGAAAAGGGCACGACCAGCTGAGGTCAGCCTTGCTCAGCAACGCCTAATACGGGAGAAAAAACCTAAGCGATAGGATGACATGACTACCTTGTCCGCTGAAAGGCTAAGGACTAAGCTGAAAAAGTAAGGGAATGTAAAGCAGAAGATAAGAAAAGCGTCTGTAGTTACCGAAAAATAGAAGAAAATATTTTCATCAGACTGCCCCACATTAGATGAGGCCAAGCTGACTGCCAAAATTTGGCAGAAAATTGATGATGCGAAGAAGATGAGAGATATGACGGTAGAGGATAGACACGAGTTTGCCGCTTTCTTTTGGGGCCTGCTGGACACAGCTGGTAAGTAATATATCTTACTTAAGCAAGTAAAAATTTAATTTGTCATTTATCTGTTGATGATCCTCTCACAAAATTGATAATCGGTATAATTTACAGATTGAAAGATTGAGGAGCTCCAAATAAGTCTTGCGCTTATTAAGAGTCTTAGGCTCAATCGGAAGGTGGAGGACGATGTGCTAAATGCAATGATGATGGGCCTATACCACAAACACAATTCACATATCGTGCACCTTCTACCGATTATGTTTGCGGTGAGCACTCCTCTCGCACACTCATTTCCTTGGGTCTAAGAAGTTGTGACTGGTAATCGTTAAATGAGTGAATCTCAATGCAGGAATTGCTAAAGGAGGAGATGCTGAAATTTGAGGAGACTAAAAAAATGACTCAATATACCATAAAATTAATGAGGAGCGATAAAAAATAACCGTTTGGGAAGGCGATGAAAGGTTTCATCATTTTTGCCTTCCTTTCCTTAGCAATCCCTACTTCAAATATGTGGCTGCCCATTGTGCAACGTTAACTGTAATTTATTCTTTCGAAGTAATTTATTATTCACTACTCATATAATTAGTATTCTATTATATGAGTGACTCATCGCTAATCACGGCTTAGACATTACATCTATAGGTTTTAATTCCGTTGCACAGAGAAAATGGCGCCCACTATGCATTAGCGTACGTCGACCTCAAAGATAAAGTAATTTTTCTACAAGACCCATCGGCGAAGCTAGATTTAACCATGTGAAAAAATCACACGCATGCCTTGGTAAGCAAATAAGTGGGTCATTTAATCTATTAATTTATTTCTCATCTATAGGTTATGTACTTTACATTTATGTACTCGTTTCCATTCAGGCCTCTCATCTCCCGCGACTTCTATACCTAAATGGACAGGACAATGAGCTCGATAAAGCTCTATTGTGGCTAGTATTTTTTAGTAAATACCTCCCAAAATAGCGTTGAGGATCGGTGAACTATGCACTATTTGTCCTAAAATACGTCAAAAATATAATGATCGGGGGAGAAGGTAAGTTTTGATTTTGAGCCGAAGAGATAGTTACTTTTCGAATGCAATGCGTGCCAGATATTCTAACGCACCGGCCTCAGACACGTCAATGATGTTATGTTATTTTTGACAAATTAATAGTGGATGACAATGGTTTCTGAATCTGTGAAATTGTATGCTGAAGTTGTAAATTTTTGGATGGCAGTGATTTGCGAATTTATGAATTTGTATGATGAATATGTGAATTTGTGAATGACAGTAAGTTTTATACTCCATTATATCTGTTATGAGTAGTTTTGCCAGAAACATATATGCCTATTTCATTAATGCATGTATTTATGAATAGAAACCGAATATCTTAGATGTTTATTGAAAATTATATTTTTTGAATGCATGGGTCTAATACAAGTCACTTACTGACTCTTATAAGTCCAAGTCAGTCTCACGTGAGTCCTGTATGCTCCAAGACTGATACTGACCCTCGCGATAGTCGTGTTATTCTCATCAGAGTCACTAAAAATTAGGGATTTTGCATGTCTGGGTCTGATATGAGTAATTTACTGACTCTTATAAATCCAACTGTGTCTGGCATGAGCCCTCAATGCCCAAAACTGTCCTACACTCGCGTGAGAGTCATGTTGGTTCCATATGAGTCATTTACTGACTCTTATAAGCCTAAGTGAGACTCATGTGAGACATGTTAGATCCAAATCTGATAGTCAATGAGATCAATCATGTTAAACACTGATAACAGTGATATTCCAATAGGGATCTTGCATGAATTTATGAAATTCAATGCTAATCTTGTGAATTTGTAAATGATAATCATTTTTAGACTCTATAATGTCTTAGATGTTTCACTGCCTGCACATTACAGGCATCTATGATATTTTAATGAAATTGATACTGCAGATATTTTAATCAAATTGATAACGGTGAAGTACCAATACACATTTTTCATACTGGGTCTGATATGAGTCACTTATTGACTCTTAGGAGTCCAAGTAAGTCTCGTATGAGACCTGTAGGCTCTAAATCTAATAGTCAATGACATCAGTCATGTTAAACACTGTGGATATTGATGTACGAGCTTATGATATTGCATGAATTAGTCACATATGAGTCATTTATTGACTCGTATGAGTCCAAGTAAGTCTCATGTTAGACACGTAGGCTCTAAATCTGATAGTCAATAACATCAGTCATGATATAGTCTAATAACAATGCCGTATCAATAGTCATGGTATAGTCTGATAACAGTAATGTACCAATAAGCAATTTACTTGTACTGGGTCTCATATGAGTCATTAACGGACTCTTAAAAGTCTCACATAAACTCATGTGAGTCCAGTAGGCCTTTGAGGAAGAGATTGAATATTACCAAATTGAAAGAAGACTCCCTGGTTCACACACAGACATATATATATATATATATATATATATATATATATATATATATATATATATATATATATATATATATGCATGATAATATACCTCGACTTCTATTAGAAGACCAAAAATCTGCTTCACTTTTTTCTTACTATTATGACCCATCAATAATATTAGTTAAGTTTAGCCATCTCATCTATCACATTCGTTACATGTATATCCAAAGCAGTCAAACCGAAACTAAAAAAATTTATAGTAGTATGCACCTTTACAATAATATGGTAGTATACTACATTTACTTATACAAATGACTTTCAAGAAATTAAAAATACTTCGGTGCTTCGCTTGTAACAGTGCATAATTATTAAACAATCATATATAAAGCTAACCAAAATATATAGATAATCCTAAATCAAGGAAGGCTTCCTTTTCCTTTACTCCTTATTGATGTAATCACCTCAAATTTTTTGGCGAGCTCTTCAATCTCCACCGTCACTTTTACTTTTAAATTGTCCCTTTTAATGTTCTCCAACTTCGACGCCGAGGTTTGAAAACTTTTGTCCAACCAGCTAAAGTACCGACATTGATAACATGCAAAGTACTTACGCCTAAGATTCTTGAGAGAGTTTGAAACTTAAAACATTGATTGCTTCTGGTAGTAGCAAAGAGGACGAGCATCGTCCAAGTGAACCGTTTCATCGTTCCCGATGGTCTGATCTACAAATCTCGAATATTCGTCCTCCCATCTGAAGAATCCACAATGATAACACTTATAATATTTATGGTCAGGATTCCTATTAGAGTTTGAAACCAGAAGCACTGCTAGTTTTCTACAGTAACACAGGGGTGCACCCTTTTCATCAACGATCTTCTTTTGTGGACAATCTTTAATTCAATGTCCATGCATTCCACAATCAAAACACACGCTCATTTCAGCTTCTCTATATAAAGATTTGAGATACAATTGTAACTAAATTGAACATATAATAGAATAAATGCGATAATGGTAAATGGCAGTATAAGTGTAATTTAATTGAAGAATACTTTATAGAAAAGAATAAACTTAGAATTGCTACATGACAACGCAAGTCAAATAAAGTCTTAAGAACTTATAGTTCAGTTCGAAAAAATATATTTCATTATTGATAAACATATTGATAAACTACTACTTGCTTGATGTGGTAAGAAAAAAATAGCATACGATACAAAAGACAGGATCATTTTATACCAAATTTTGTTAAGGCTTAGCTTTTTCTCTAAGTAACTCTAGCATAATCCTATCTCTAGAGTAAGGTATATGGCATTGGTCAAAATCAAAACTAAGCCCATGGGATGCGTAGTCAATATAGTTTATCATAAAGACTCCGCAATCAAAGTAATTTGATTGATGCGGGATAACAATCGGTCTAGTAAACGGCCAATCTCTTATGTCGATATTGTCGTCACCTTGTTGAGCTAGGGTCATAAAAAGAACGTTTTTCTGCAATTAAGAGCACTCAAATTTTATTAAGTTGATATTAAACAATTAAGATCTAGAGTTGAATGATATACGTACCAATATGTTTATAATGTCCGAACAATAGACACTGTCACTTTGTCTATTAGAAGAGTCTAAATATTCAACTTTCCTCTCCTACATGTATAATATGAACAAAGACCAGTGATAGTCTCTATTGACGGAAAGGCAAACCTGTTAAGTGGAGCCATATTTTAGTTAAGACGAGTGACAAACTCTAGAAATATTATAAGTACGAAGGAAGCACCTAAAATTTATCCACTTACCTTCTCACATTCGCTTATTTTATATCCTAGTGTCTGGGGTGAAGTCCAAGCGATAAGGTTTTTATTCCTATCGGCTTTGTCTTTCACCAATGATTCTTTCAGTTTCATCTAAATAAAATATGAAATGGATTTAGGAGATAATTATAAATTATAGAAAGTGAAAATAAAAAATTGGACTCTTACGATAAAATAAGTTGAGAAGAAATGACTCTTTATAAATTTTTTTTTATGATCGTTCTCTCATTTTTTTATCAAGATCAAATATGCGTCAATTGCCTACAAAATAAAGTCACATATCACCCTAATGGATACTAATAAAGATATGTACTTTCCAAAAAATAGGATCATCAGACTGACTAACATCAGATGACCTATGGATATAGGACGGATGATTATATGAATATAAGCATGTGTACCTTTTAAAATGTTGGCCTTACCTCACTGTTAAGCCAATTAGTACCATAAACTGAGAACAAGTTCTTCGCCGTGATGGATAATCTATCAGTCACGTGAATCTCATGTCTGTAAAGCCACATAGGTTGTTAAGAGAAGAATTAAATTACGTTAACTATAACTCAATGCAGCTGGTCGAATAAGTCATCTATCCTAGGGAAAGGATACTTATTCTTTATAGTGAGTTTGTTTAATTGCCGATGGTCAATGCACAGACGCATTAACCCATATTTCTTCTTTATAAATAAGACTGGTGCTCCCCATGGAGACACGCTCGGTCTAACAAACCCCTTGTCTATGAGCTTTTGTAACTGCTCTTTCAACTCCTTCAACTTAGCAGGAGCCATTCTGTATGGTGCTTTAGAAACAAGCTCCTTTCCTGGTGCTAAGTCGATGGCGAACTCAACTTCTCTATCTGGAGGTAATCCGGGTAATTCTTCCGAAAACACATCAGCGAAGTCTCGCACAACTGCTATCTCCATAATAATATTCTTCTCTTCCTTATCCTCCTTCAAGAATGCCAAGTATCCACTACACCCTTTTCTGATCAAGCGCTCGGCCCTGACTGCAGAGATAAGTGGCATATACGTCGATCTCTCTCCTCAAAATTGAAACGATCTCCTTGTGTTAGGTCTGAAGATGACGACCTTATTCTTGCAATCCACGGTTGCACAATGAGTCGACAACCAATCCATGCCAAGGATCACATTGAATCCTTACATGTCTAACATAATTAAATTTGTCGGTAGTTCAAAGACGTCTCCATCCATGATTCTCACGATCACGGATTTGCAACCTTTTAGGTATCAACCGATTTCCCAGTCGGAATAGCCATGGTTAACATAAAGTCTAACTCCCCTGGGTTGACTTTCATCTTCTTTATGAAGCGAGAGATAATAAATGAGTGGGTAGACCCCGGGTCTATCAACACTCGAGATTCATATGTCACATCACTTCCTTTCTCATAGATTTGTAACATACCTAGTCATACATACACATATATAATCATACCAAAATTATTACATACAGGTTCTTTTCTATTTTCTATATGGATGTACCTTCTCTATCTAAAAATTTTCAAGAATTGAAATTCTTTATTAAAAAGAAGTTCTCACCTTGGATCACATCATTTCTATTTTAGACCTCTTGAGCTGTGATTGTGTAGGCTCTCCATTGGACGATCGGCTTCCTCGATTGTATAGGTCGTGGCATAGAAGCTAAAGCCGTCTTCTCCTTATTTGCCTCAGGGCAATCTTTGATCAAGTGGCCCACCTTGCCACATTTGAAACAGCCCCGAGTTCCCTGCCTATAATCCGATGTCTTGTGAGACTTGCCACACTTGGCACAAGTCTCCCGCGGTGTGGAAGATGCAGCTCTTGAGAAACCCTGTGTAACTGTAGGTCCGGTGGTGATAGCAGGGCTCTCATATCGTATCGGTCTCCCCGACGCAAGCAATGAAAATCTCTGCTGGTTGGTGTGCTGCACTGGTCTTTGATACCCTCCTTGGAACGGTGATCTCTGATTGTGGGCTACGAATCTTGACTTTTTGTTCACCGGCTCGTAGTTCACCATTCTACTCTGATCTTTGTTTCCTCTTCCCTGCTGCTCCCTCTGGCGATATTTATTATTATTTTCTTCCTCTACTACGACCGCCTTGCTCATGAACTCTCCATAGGTCCTCAACTGGAACGGTGATACTCCTCCCTCACGTCCGGTCTCAACCCTTATTGAAACCTCTTTGCTCTCATTATCTTCGTGATAACATAGTCGGGCGCGAAGCGAGCAAGTCGCGTAAATTCAACTCCATACTCCCTTACCGTCATTTTCCCTTGTAAGAGTTGTAAAAATTGGATCTCCATCTGATTCCTCACAACTTCTGGGAAATACTGTTTATTAAACTCCTCAACGAATTCATCCCACGTCCAGGGCAAATCTGGGGTGAGCCCTAGTCCTAGAAACGGACTTCCACCAAGGCCCAGCCTCCCCATCTAACATGTAGGTTGCCCAACAGACGCTCTCGTCCTCTGTGCACGTGAGCACACTAAATACTTTTTCCATTTTACTCAGCCAATTTTCAGCCGCCATGGGCTCTGCCTGCCCTGAAAAGCTAGGAGGACACATCCTCCTAAACTCGGTAAACACTGAAGCTATTGACAGTGTAGGTCCTACTGAAGGCGTAGGTGGATGATGCTGATCGTGGGCAGTATGAGCTACCAAGGATGCCTACCTGTTGTACCATGTCAGTCGCCATGGTTTCCATAGTGTGCTTCATCCTCTGACGCTCTTCTCTCTCTTCGTTTCTTTTTCTAACTCTCTCCTGCTCCCTTTGATCTCAATCTTGATTCTCTGCCTGATCTTGGCTCTCCTGGCCACCACTACCTAAAGCCCCTCTATCCCCCAAAGGCACTCGATTGGCATCTGAGATGAAATCATCTCGACTACGCAAATTCCAATTATGACCGCCCCTGGGTCGGCCTCTTCCCTTAGAAGACATCACGGTCTGTACGTGAAACTAAAGTTTTCTTAGCAGAAGTCCCTATGCTCTAACAAAAATAATGATTTTCAGAATTTCTAAAAGAAACGGCTCTGATACCAACTGTGATGAAATTTCTAATTTCCACACCAAACTGTGCCATCGACGATCCTCCGCATGCCCCATAGATCCGTAAGTAACATTGGTATAGCAAGCAACAACTAAACAAGATAAGACAAATAACTGCATGATGAGAAAATAAATATACTAATCTAGGCATAAACTCAAAAGACAGTTCTACTTTCATGCCGACGCATGAACAGAGAATCGATCTGAACCATCGATGATAAACAAATCACCTCAGATGGTTCGCCAAAAAGAATTATATCATTTAAATATATTATTTCTCAAAATAAAGGCTTGACATATCAAGCCGCACAAAATGCTCTCAAAACTCTCCCTATCAAAGTACCCAGCGAAGTCTCCTAGAAGAAGTCCTCGGGAGGAGGTTCTAACTCTTCCTCGGGCACGTAATCCAAATCACCCGAATTCATGTCTCCCGAAACCTCAACAGCTACAAGCAAAGGACCTACGACGTATAGTCTAAAGGGGTGAGCTACATCCTAGCTCAATAGGGAATAATACAATGAACATATAAGTCAAATCCTCACATATATTCCATGATATTCTTAACATGATATATTTATGAACTTGCTGGAAAACAGTTTAAATGATTACAATATGCATTAAAGTTTACTGGTGGTTTACATGTTTCATTTATTCTCAAACTATTCATGAATTACACTGATTCGGCCCAAAGAAACTTAAATCTTTAACTTAAGTAATCCCCGAGCAATATAGCATCGAGCTCTGATGGAATACCCACCATTGTCGTCTATATAGACAGTTGTTATCTACATTTCACACTTGAAATACTACCCAGGTCCCTTTCTCATAGGCGACGGGGTCTAGTCTCATCTCAACATCCCTGGGATGTGCTACTGGTGTACGGATTGACCGCCGTACCGATGTACGGATTGGCTATTGTACTGGTCATAGATATTCTGTCGAGTTAGTCGTGGGTATCCCGCCACGTCGGTGGGGTATTCTGTTCAAACCTTGAATAACAAAAATATCATGTGCTTTACATATAGTTATTCACCATATAAATGTGTTACTTTATATCGATTAGGCTTTGTCAGTCTTTGTTCAATCTTACTTACATCCCTGAGATGTCAAAATTACTCGCATCACACTGATGCCTTTATCACTTTCTCATTTCTTGGGGATGTCTCATTTTCATATGCTTACTTGGTGTCACATTCACACACATACTGAGAGGATTATATGATTAAAATATTTTCATTTCTATATCATGCATACATGCTCTTGCAATCAAAGTACATGTTCAAGGTGTTCCCTACCTCAAGTGTCTGACTGTCCAAGCATCAAGGGCCCACACGGCTCCTCATGCTTGCCTTAGCTCGTACCACCTATGGTTCATCGTAACATATGCACAGCATCCATAAGGATGCAATAGAGAAGGTCCAAGACCCTCCATGAACCTCATGGTTTAAATAAGAAGTCAACTAAAATTGTCAAAATTGATTAATCGATCTCCAAAATCAATTAATCGAAACCCTAAATCGATTCTCAAATTGATTAATCGAAATCCAAAATCGATTAATCGATCCCAAATCGATTAATCGAAAGTCCACAATCGATTAATCGATTCCCAAATTGATTAATCGAAATCCAAAATCGATTAATCGATTCTCAAATCAATTAATCGGTTTTCTCAAGCCTTATTTCTCCAGCCACTGGAGGTACTCAGCCGATTAGTTGATTTCTAAATCGATTAATCGAAATCAAAATTGATTAATCGATTTCAAGATCGATTAATCAATTTCGGGCTTTATGCCTTTTCAACTTCCAGACCAAAATCGATTAATCGATTTTCCAAATCGATTGATCGATTTGGCTAGAACTCAACCCCTTTTCGAGCTATTCTTACAAATCTTTTTCTTTCTATTTTTCTTTCTTTTCTATGTCTTCAATTCATCATTTTCACTATACTTGACTGAATTTAATCATTAAAACTTTATGCATTTAAATCTAACAAAACTCACCTCAAATCAATCTCTTAAAGAATGGATTGGTTGGTTTAATGGCTAGGGTTCCAACTCTTGCTTCAATGATCCTTCACGCGTCGAATCCAGCATTCAATGCTCAAACCCTTCCTTCAATCAAGCCACATTAACTTCTCCTTGCCATTAACTCCCCTTTACTCTCTCTCTCTCTCTCTCTCCTCTTAACTTCTCTCACCAACCAAACAAGAGAATAGCTTCCCTTAGGTTATTAAAACCCTTATAACCCTCTTCAGCTTTGGTGTTAAGTACATACACTAGAGATAGGTATATGTGACCCTTAACTAACACCATACACTATGCTTAGGATTATACTATATCACATAATACTTTCCTTCTCAAGTCTACCGTTTGACCATCACTTGGTCAACCTACGACCAAATCGGACACGGATCCCGAGGTCACTGTTCATCGTTCAATTTTTGGGGATATTACATAAATGGTATAAGAGCCTAGTGAAGTTTGAGTTAGTGTGAGTTAGTGTTAAGTATTAGTGTCTGAGATTGTATTGGAAGTGTGAAGTTGAAGCTTGAAGAAATATTGTATGTAATTCCTCTATTTTACTATACAGATATTATATTTTGCATATGATATTTATAGATTTTTAATTATTTTATATATCTTTATCCATTGTTGGTTAATGACTTTTTTCTGTATGTTTGTAAAACAGTAAAAGGATAAAAAAATAAAATATAAAAAAATAAATAAATCTTTTGATTAATTTTACGAAGTGTTTTTACTAGTTTAATTGGTATAAACCTTATATGCTTATTGTATTGAGAAGCCCATATTCCTCAAAAGACTATTCGGTTGTATTATAACGGCTTTTGTCTTATTGGAAACGGTTTAGGCACCATCAATACTATAAGAGGTTTTAGGTACCATTACTAATTAAAATGGCAGAAACATCAAGTAGACTTAGTCAATGACTAGAAATACCAATGGATTGTATTAGTTCATGGGTGCATAAAAATCAAAAAGATTTTAGGCACTGTTTTCATATTAAAAGAAATTCTGAAAGTAATATAAGTAATATTAGTGGTTGTATAAATAGTATTTTAGATCTAATCGGGACATAGTTAAAAAAGATTTATAAGAAACAATATGATATGTGAGTACAAGTAAATGCTATCCATAACGAATTAATGGATACTAAAAATTAGATTTCTAAAATAGAAAATTTGATAAATTTGGATTTAAAGGAAGAAACCACAATTAAATTAGAAAGTCTAATACAAAAATTAGACCAATTAAATCTTTAACCTAAGCCAATCCCTATAATAGACGAATACATGTCTAATCCAAGATTGTATTATGGTTCTAAAAGTTTATTAACTCTTGAATCACAAGAAAATTATAATTACCAAGAATATTTAAATATAAAAGAAATCCTTGACTACTGGCAAAATATCTATTTAGATTACCCTTCCAATATAAGATAGAAATCAAATTTTATCTCAAATAAGAGACATTTCATTAACACATGAAGCTCTTTTAAAACATTTCCAAACCCAAGAAATAGATACTGAAACTGAATTAAATAAAATGGAAAATAACCCTTTCATTAATGTTAATTCTGACCAATCAGAATTAGATACTTCATCACAAACAAGTGATTTAAGTAAATATCTTACACCTAGTAAAAGATTGCGGAACCATTAGAAGAATTTGAAAATATAGAATAATATTTACAAACTCTTACTTCTGAAGAACAAGAAGAATATTTAAAAGAATATATTCATACAAATGATGGTGGTTCAACATCAGAAGCAAAACTTGAAGAACCAATTCCTACACATACTAGGAGAGATAATTTAAATAAACAATTCGTCACTCAAGGAGGAACGTATCTTGATCTCACAAATATTCCCTTCAAAGATCAAGGATTGTAGGGGATTCAATTATAACGTCTCGGACATTTCCGAACATTGATACACCAAGTGAGTGTTCGTGTTTGGCGAGGCATACAATACACTCCTTGGATTTTTTTGAAATACTTTCGTTTATTTTTAAGATGTACATTTGGTGTGAAAGGTTTATATATTTAATTGTGTGGATTGTTACACAAGCTTCGTGAGAGCACCACTGGTTAGAAGCTTACTTTGTAAACAAAAGGTCCAGGGATCAAAACTTGTTGAGTGGAAATTTAGACTCCTTTTTGGACCCTTTGATAAAGGCTTATACACCTGTTTTTAGTGTACCAGCCCCACATCGAATTAGCTCCCATAAGTTATAAACAAAAGGTATCTTACGCAAAAACAAGATTTTGGAATTCGTTTGCTAAGGAACCGAGTGAGAGACCTCCATTCTCTTCTCATTTCCCTTTTGAGAGAAACGTAGCCATTGAATCACCATTATCTTCCTCTCAAATTCTCCTTCTTGCTCAAGAAGATCTCTGGTCCGTTTCACTCTCAAGACACTTCGATTTTTGAACACCGTTAAGATCGATGAGAGGAAGAGATCGTATCATCAAATGAACGTTCAATTAGGCGCCAATTGCCTCAATATCTACCACCGTAGACTTGCATGCGCAATATCAACCATCGTGGACTCGCATGCGCAACTTAAGAAGATAAAGATCATCGCATGTTAGTACAAGACCTCGCTTTTGATATTGATCATCATAAACTCCGCATGCACAACTTACGAAGGTGAGTACCAAAGTGTAATCGTACGGATTCGATTTCTAAAAGTTAGACTAGATTAGTGTCTGTGTTTGGATTGAATTTTTTGAAATATGGGGAAAGAAATTCGAATTCGGATGAAAGAGGAATTGCATGCAAAATCACATGAATTCGCTCGAGCGAGATGGCTATGTCGCTCGAGCGAGATCCCCTCTGAAGCAAGGTAAAAGTTCTGGGAAAAATCGCTCGAGCGAATTTCCTTCAGAAACAGGCTAAATTTTTTGGGTGAACTCGCTCGAGCGAGTTAGTGTGTGCCACACAAAATTTTGGCTGTTCGCTTGAGCGAATTCGGAAGTCGCTCGAGCAAATTTGTCATGTTTTTGCCATTTCAGCCTTTTCTTTGGTGAAACTTAAAGAAGCTTCAACTCGTTTAATCCGTCATTTGTTGACGCAACTTATGAACTTAAAATGTGATATAGATTGAGAACCGGAGGCCGTCAATAAGTATCATTGTATCGCTTTCTCACGACATCAGAACCAAGGTAGGAGAAATTCAATGCTTAATTGCATCTTAAACTTTGATTCATAGACCTCCATGACAAAATTGAAAGAAATTATGATGATTAGAATTTGATTTGGAACTCGTTTTCTAGCTGACATCGAACGTTTGAATTTTGAAATCTTTGAAATATCGAATCTTGAAATCGGGTACTGATGTGAACTTTAAACCTTTGAAAGCATTAAATCTCGGAACTGTGAATCTTTGAACTATGAATCTTTGAACTTTGAATCATTGAATCTTTAAACTTATAATCATTAAATCTTTGAACTTTGAACTTTGAATATTTGAACTGTGAACATTGAATACATTTGAATCCTTCGAACTTTGAATTTAGAACCTTTGAACTCTGAATTTGGAATGGATTAGATATTATTTATGAATGAGTGACACTTACTATGTATTAGAACTCGCATGTCGATTTAAGGTCCATGTGAACGAATCCCCTAAACTTTGGACCGTTTTGGCGGTATTTGGACCGGCACGATGGGTTATCCGTACACGTTGACCAGTACGACGGGATATTCGTACACTTCAAAAAATATTCATTGAACGATGATGGTAAGGAGAGGATTCCCATCAGTAATTAGGCTCTACAACGCTATACTCGTGTTGGAGTTTCTTAAGTTATAATTTACGTCATTTATGAACTAAGAGGCTGCATGTAAAACCTGAAATGAATAAGTGAAAATCATGTGGAACATCATATGAGACTCCTTCTTAGATCTTGTGATTTTGAATTTAAGATCTTTGAATTTTGGTTTTGATATGAGAAATGCCATTGAATTTTTGTCATTGAATTTATGCTTCAGTCACTGAATCTATGCATTGATTGGATAAAATGTAATTAGTATTTATCTTTTCCTATTGAGCTTAAATTGTTAGCTCACCACGACACTATGTTAGCTCACCACGACACTATGTGTCACAGGTGCAAATCTTGATGAAGACCCCAAGCTTAAGGCGGATCCTGATTATGTACTGGAGGCAGAAGAGGAACTTCCGCCCGAAGAATATTTTCCATAGACGAGTTTTGACTTAAACTTTTGGACTTGGTACATTTTGATGATTAGTTCTTTTTATATATATACAGTTGTGAGTCATACCACGTTTAGGTGATAATCGGTCGTCACCTGTGGTTTATTTTGTGTTTGCTTTCATGCTCAACATGTAAATGAAATCCTTATTTTGCCATATATTATATTTGCTTTGATTTTCGCATATATGTGGATGTACCAAGTACCCGACGGTCGGGCTTTCCCAGAATTCAGTGTGGGGAAAGTTGGGTCGTCACATCAATAAGACCACAACAAGTATAGGGGTGTCTATACCTTGCCTAAATAATTCAGTAATACATATATGTATTAATCCTATGTGAATGTATCTTATTTTAGGATTTTCTTTTTTCCATCTTAAAATTTTCTTTTTATCTAACAGAGTTATTTATGCTCTTAGATTTCTTCTTGAAACCTTTTTTGAATCCTTTTGGTTTAGGATTGTAACCAATTTTCCAAGTCTCTTGGAGATTCTTATTGCAACATTTATGACCGTAGGCAGAATTTGTAAGTTGATTTTTAACTTATTTTTTTGCCTTTAATTCCAGACATTTGTCTGCAATTAATCTTAGGACAAAGGTTATTCTTAATCCTAAAGTATCTGATTTAGATAATTTTGAGATAAAAATCAGGATAACCTTTTATCGCTAATTCATCCCATGGTGTTGGTAATTTATTATAAAATTGTTATAACCATGAAATATGAATTGGGGGTTCTAATTGATAATAATATTTTTTAAATATATTACAATATTCTTGAAATTGACAAATATTACATAATTCGATTTTTGATAGAATAAAAACAACATCTTCTTGTAGTTTCTATTCTCCAGTATAACCACAAAGATGTTCTTTAATGATTATTGTGAAATGTTTTAGGATGTCTCTAAGGTTTAAAAAAATCCCTAAAAGTTTTTGTTTCTATTGTTTTCCTTCAACTGATTTTTTCCGTTGTTTTAACCATTACAGAACATCACCTTGAAAATGGATATTTTTCCCATTAGACCAACTTACTTTTTGGTTTGTGATGATAATGGACATTGATTGTGCCCAATCATCAATGAATTTTTCTTGATCTTTGAAGGAAACATTTGTGAGATTAAGATACGTTCCTCCTTGAGCAACGGATTATTTGTTTAAATCATCTCTCCTAGTATGTGTAGGAATTGGTTCTTCAAGTTTTGTTTCTGATGTAGAACCACCATCATTTGTATGAATATATTCTTTTAAATATTCTTCTTATTCTTCAAAAGTAAGAGTTTATAAATATTGTTCTATATTTTCAAATTCTTCTAATGGTTCCTCACTCTTTCTTTTCCTAGGTGTAAGATTTTTACTTAAATCACTTGTTTGTGACGAAGTATCTGATTCTGATTGGTTAGAATTAATATTAATGAAAGGGTTATCTTCCATTTCATTTAATTCAATTTCAATATCTATTTCCTGGGTTTGGAAATATGTTTAATGAGCTTCATGTGTTAATGAAAAGTCTCTTATTTGATTTCTATCTTCTGTTCAAAGGGTTTCATCTAAATAGAGATTTTGTCAGTGGTCAAGAAAATCTTTAATATTTAAATATTCTCGGTAATTATAACTGTCTTGTGATTCAAGAGTTAATAAACTTTCAGAACAATACTATAGTCTTGGATTAGACATGTATTCGTTTATTATAGGGATTGGCTTAGGTTCGAGATATAATTGGTCTAATTTTTGTATTAGACTTTCTAATTTAATTTTGGTTTCTTCCTTTAAATCCAAATTTATCAAATTTTTTATTTTAGAAATCTAATTTTTAGTATCCATTAATTCATTATGGATCGCATTTATTTGTACTCCAATATCATCTTGCTTCTTATAAATCTTTTTTAACCATGTTCCGGATAGATCTAAAATACTATTTATACAATCACTAAAATTACTCATATTACTTTCAAAATTTCTATCAATTAGAATCTGTTTCTAATTGATAGAAAGTTTAGTGAAAATAGAATTTCTTAAAAAATGTGATAAAGGTTATTTTGAAACTAAATCTTTATCATATTTAGTTTTATTAGGGAATAATTTTCTGTTTTCAACCGTTGTAGAATCTGTTTCAACTTACAAATTCTATTTGATAAAAGAATCCCTATCAATTAGAATCTGTTTCTCTGATACCATTTACAAAAGTGAAATGAAACGAAATGGAATTCTATGACTCGATGCATGTCTGGGAAACAGAATATTTTTGGGATAATGAATTTTTATCATTAAGCCAAATTGAAATATTTTTAGCTTTCAATTCAATGGTAGTTTGTCTACCTTCAATTCCTTTAACAAAAATAGGATGTTTAATTTTAACCCATTTTACATATGGTAGTGCGTTGTATCGATAAACACTAATTGTTGCTCCTGTATCCATATGGACACAGACTATATGGTTTATAGTGTTGGAACATAAAATTTCCTAGTACATAAGTATGTCTCCTTTTACCATAGCTTGGGGAAAAGAGTATTTCAACATTTTTTGCTTGAAAATGATAAATGTTAAAAGTTTGATTTCATCCGTGTTTTGATGAGATTGAGTTCCTAATAAAATAGGAACTTGCACAATTTTTAATACAATATGTTTTGAAATCTGATTTAAATCACCAGATGTGGATGGGCGAGTGGGCAATACTATTGCGTACAGTATTCCATTCATCTGTCTCATTATTTTGAGAACGGAAGGAGATAGAATGATTGTCTTTGAAATATAAATTTTTTCCTGAAGCCCATATTTCCATAATCTCAAGTTGAGATTTTGGTTTTATATCTAATAAGTCTTTAAATAATTATTGTTTAGGTATTTGTAAATCTTTCTAATTAATTAATCTTGGTCAGATTTCAGAGTCATATAGTCTTGGTTCAAATATTTCTATCAGATTTTTATCTTAATTGTCATGAAATTTTGTTATCGGTTTGAATGTTAATTCATGTTCAGTATGCTATTAGATGGCTAAATATGAGAATATTGTTTCATTTCGAATCCTTTGGTTTGAATTTTTATTTTTATTGTATCCTCAATATTAAGATCTTCACTAGAAATGAAGTAATTTGGTTTGATGTTAAACCAAACAACGCCACATGCAAGATTTGATTGAATGTCAGCTATTAAGGACGGTAGGAGATTCAATAGTCTTTTATTTAAGACCACAACAAGTATAGGGGTGTTTATACCTTGCCTAAATAATCCAATAATACAGATATATATTATTTTAGGATTTTCTTTTTTCTATCTTAAAATTTTATTTTTATCAAACAGAGTTATTTCTGTTGTTAGGGTCTGAATAGTTGCATTTTATTTATCAATTTTTCAAAAATGATGATCTACAAGAGTAGATTTTGGATTGTAATTATTTGCTCCCTTAATAGTTGAAGATTTTGGATTGTAATTATTTGCTCCCTTAATATATTTCAACTATTTCGACCAATGCATTATCTTGTTCGACTGCCTTTTATTATACTCTTTGTAGGTAACTATTATTGTATGGAGTACAGGATAAGTGCAGTATAGTGTTATGAAGGTGATGTGGATTCAGTTTTCAATGGTCGCTACCACAATCTCGTATCCCTGGTTGTGCCCTATCGTACTACCTGAGTTAAAAATGAATTTACTAGATGTATATCAACGACAATGTGAGTAGCAGAGTGTGTGTGGGTGGGCACTTGAGTGGATGAATTGGCCGATAGAGTAACTAAATTTCATAGTGTATCGACTGGCTGATGGATTAACTGAATTGCAGCATCAAATAGACAAATGTCAATTTAGGCACAACCTTGTCTTTTATAGGGTGGGTTAAAATTGTGTGGGAACCGTAAAAGAGATTATGTTGTGTGGTTTGTTGGTATTTAATATTATTTTATTTATTGTCTATACTCTATACATAGCCATGCTCCTCATGCACAACCATAATTTTATTGCATAGATTTGGTTTTATTTAGACTTTAGAAACTGCACAGCGCAACATTTAACCCACTTGAAGAATTGCTTGACGGGCAACCTTTGGCGTAATCGACCTTAGCTATTATAGAAGATTTCCTGGGTCAAGTTTCCTACTGGGTTTTGGAACCTATTAATAGAAGCTATCTTAGGGTTCCAAGAGAGTTTTTTTTATGTGAGAAAACAAGTGAATGCTTTGAGAGGTAAAGTATTGAAGAATAGCTTGGGGATTGAAACATCCGATTGAAGTCATTCTTGTGTTGGAATTGTTACTATAATCCAGCAGATCTCTTCTCTGTTCTTTGAAGGACTACGTCTTTGGTTTAATAGCGTGTTGGCAATTGAAGATCGTGTTAGATCTTGATTGAAAGTGTACTAAAGAGAAGAGTGTGTGGGTTATAAACGTTCATAAATAGTACATATACTTCATGGACATAGCCCTAGATTGGGTGAACCACGTAAATTCTTTTGTGTTGTGTATGATTGTTCTTTTGTGTATTTTTTTGTTTTTCGTATTCATCGCGATAGAGAGTTCGGTAGTGTGTTGAATTCCTAACAAGTGGTATCAGAGTGAGGTTTATGCTACAATGACAATGAAGGTCTTGAATGTACAATTCGAGGTGGAGAAGTTTTCGGGGAAGAATAACTTCTTTTTGTGGCAAGTCAAGGTCACGGATCTCCTTAACCAATAAGGCATTGATGATGCGCTACTCGGGAAGGAGATGGAAAAGAAGGCAGAAATGTCCGATGAAGAGTGGATCTCTCTTGATAAGAGAGTCACAAGCACTATCCGATTGTGTTTGCCCGATGAAGTTTTGTATAATGTTCTTCACGAAAAGATGATTGTAGATCTGTAGAAGAAGATGTAATCTCTCTACATGACAAAGTCATTTTCAAACAGGCTCTTCATGAAGAAACAACTCTACACCTTTCGTATGAAGGCTTGTATGCGTATTCATGATCATTTGAATTCGTTTAATAAAATAGTTAGTGAACTATTGAGCATTGAGGTGAAACTTATAAAAGATCTTGCACTTCTCTTGCTCACCTCATTGTCTGCATCTTATTAGCACCTTGTTACCACATTAATTTATGGTAATGATACTATTGTAGTCGAAGAAGTGACTATTGCACTTTTTTTAGATAAATTGATAAAACAACCTGAATCTAACTCCAAAGGGATTAGTCTCTTGAGCGAAAGGGGTCAAAATAATGATCGTAAAAGAGACAAGTCCAGAGGAGATAACAAATCAACTAGACGATACAGCAGGTCCAAATCTAGGGATGACAGAAAAGATATTATCTATTACTTACGTAAAAAATCTGGACATATTTGTAAATATTGCAAGCAAATATTGAATAAAGATAAGAGTGATAAAGGGACATTGCAACAGGCTAATATTGCTATGTCTGATTTCGGTGAAGATGGACTGTCTGTATTGTGAGGCTCCAGTCAGTTTGATGATAGATGAATTCTAGATTCAGGGGTATCGTATCACATGTGTCCGTACAAGGATTTGTTTAACTAATATAAGCCAATGGTGGGATGATTTTGATTATGACAGTGTATGTGAAGCAGTGGATATCAATTCTATCAGAATCAAGATGTTTGGTGGTTGTGTTCGTACTCTTATTGAGGTTAGACATTTGTCTGATCTGAAGAAAAATCTAATCTCATTGGGGGCATTGGATGAGATAGGATATCGAGCATTGGATGAGGTAGGATATCTAGTCATCCTAGAATCTGAAAAACTAAAGGTTGTACGTGGTGCTATGACCTTGATGATAGGTAAAAAGTTAGAGAATCTTTATACTTTAGTAGACAGCACAATCAGCGACAATAGTGTTGCGGCTACGAAATATTCCAATGATCTCTAAGATTTGTGACATAAAAGGTTTGGTCACATGAGTGAACGTGAGCTAACAAAGCTTATAAAGAATAAGGCTATTTATGATATTCAAACTTTTAGACTGAAATTTTGTGAAGATTGCATCTTCGAGAAGCAAAAGAAAGTTAGTTTCTCCACAGAAAAATATACTTCGAAATGGCTGATATACATTCAGATATATGGGGACCGACTAAAGTCACTTCAGTAGGTGAAGCCAACTACTTTGTGTCATTCATAGATGACTACTCCAGGAAAGTTTGGGTATATCTGATTAAAAAAAATTCGAATGTATTTCAGAAATCCAGGCAGTGATAGAGTACGGTTGAAAAATAGACAGACAGAAAGGTAAAGATTCTCAGATCAGATAATGGTGGGGAATACTCATCATCAGATTTTAGGGCTTATTGTGAAAATCAAGGGATTGATAGGCACTTAACAATTCCTAAAAATCCTCAACAATACGGTGTGGCCGAGAAGATGAATAGAACACTATTAAAAAAAGCATTGTGTATGTTGAATCATTCCGACTTGAGTCATGGGTTCTAGGCATAGGCAGTGAACACAACATGTTACTAGATCAACCGGTCGCCTTCTGTGTCATTGAACTTAAAAACTAAAGATGAGGGTTGGTATGAAAGGCACGGGAGTTACTTTCACTTGAGGGTGTTTGGATGTGCCGGTTATACATTACTTCAGAGAAGTGAATGATCTAAGTTGAATCCAAAATTCAAAAAGTGTGTCTTGATTGGCTATGTGAAGGAGTCAAAGGTTTTCGTTTGTGGGATATACAATCTCACAAAGTGATAGTTTAAAGCGATATTACTTTCAACGAAGATGAGTTTTCGATAAAAAAGGCGGAAGACAAACCTCAGTCATCTGATTAACCTCAGGTATAAGTTGATGTTGAGAGGCATGAGCAAGATGAGAAAAATAATAAAGACTTTAAGATAGAGCATGATGGCACAATTTCTGAGCATAATGGCACAATTTCTCAAGTCTTGCAGTCACAGGTTCTTATTCTAGTTCAAGCTACCTTAAGAAGGTCAAAATGAATGAAGAAATGTCTTGAAAAGTTTAAAGATATGATTTCTTTAATACTTATATGTATCATAGAGAATGGAGAACCAAATACAATTTCAAAAACTCGGGTAGATACAAATATAGTAAAGTGGTTGTTAGCTATGAAAGAAGAATGACAGCCACTTTTAAAAAATGAGACTTGAGATCTCATGGAATTTTCTAAAGGAAAGAGGGCCATCAGTTGTAAATGGATCTTTCGAAAGAAAGAATGTGATAAGAGTCAAACTCCAAAGTTCAAAGCAAGGCTAGTTGCAAAGGGGTTCTCTCAGAAAGAGAGTATCGATTACAATGAGATATTTTCTCCGGTTGCTAAGTTCACATCAACTCGCACGTTGTTGACCGTCGTTGCTCAGAAAGATCTCGAACTAAAATAGATGGATGTGAAAATAGCTTTCCTCCATGAAGATCTTCGGGAAGAGATTTATATGCGATAATAAGAAGGATTTGAAGCAGAAGGGTCAGAATCGC
The DNA here is from genome assembly GCA_021018995.1 of Chloranthus sessilifolius. Lineage (NCBI taxonomy): Eukaryota > Viridiplantae > Streptophyta > Magnoliopsida > Chloranthales > Chloranthaceae > Chloranthus > Chloranthus sessilifolius. The sequence continues at coordinate 110,201,486 of CM037597.1, read as the reverse complement.
TCATTTGCAGATTGAACAAATCTTTATTCGGTCTCAAACAAATACTCAGGTAGTGGTACAAGAAGTTTGATTCCTATATGCTGCGCATAGGGTATCACAAGGGGCAGTATGATTGTTGTGTCTACTAAAAAAATATTATAAAGGAAAGAGAATCTTTCTAATTATCTATATATATGATATGCTGATAGCATGAAGAAGCAAGGTTGAAATCAATAAGTTGAAGCGATCATTGAGCCAGAAGTTTAAGATGAATGATCTTGATTTCACAAATAAGATCCTTGGTATGAAAATCACGGGAGATTATGAGAATAAGAGGCTTTGGCTAACTCAAATTATCGTTATCCAAAAGCTCATTGAGAAGTATAATATGAGTGATGCAAAGTCTGTATCAACTCCTCTAGCAGAATATTTTAACCTCACAAAGAAGATGAGTCTATCCACACATGCAAAAAGGAAATACATAAAGAATATTTTGTATGCAAATGTTGCTGGGAGTCTGATATATGTCATAGTAAATACACAATCAGATTTAGCACAAGCCTTAAGTGTGATTTGTAAGTATATGTCTAATCTGGAAAGAGAGCATTGACTTGCAGTTAAATGGATACTGAGGTATCTAAAAGGTACAATTGAAAATGGGTTGATGTTTGAAGGTGGAGATACATGAGAGTTGGATCTCTACGGTTACGTCGATTCCGACAATGCTGGTAACCTTGATAGAAGGTCTACCACGGGGTACATGTTCGTCTTAACAGGTGGAGCGATCAGTTGGAAGTCTATGCTTCAAGGGATAGCTGCGTGTCAACTACAATGGTCGAGTATATAGCGATTACAAAAGCTGCTAAGGAAGCATATGGATGTTCGGTATTATTTTATCAGAGATATGATAGAAGATGAAAAAATATCGGTTGAGAAGATCATTAAGAAAGAGAACGTAGCAGACAGCGATCGATCGATTCTAGACCGAAATAAACAGGTTGCTCATTGATGGTAATCGATCGATCAAGTTTGAGAAGTCGATCGATAGATTTGAGCATATATCGTTGGGTTTCTCTCGGGTTGAAATCAATCGATCGAGTAAGTGAAGTTGATCGATCGATTATGAGCAAAATAGTTCTACGGATTTGGACTGCTTGGCTATTATAGAAGATTTTTTGGGTCAAGTTTCATAATGGGTTTTGGAACCTATTAACAGAAGTTAATTTAGGGTTCCAAGAGAGTTTTTTTTTTGTGTGAGAAAACAAGTGAATACTTTGAAAGGTAAGGTATTGAAGAATAGCTTGGGGATTGAAACATTCGATTGAAGTTGTTCTTGTGTTGGAATCGTTACTATAATCCAGTAGATCTCTTCCCTGTTCTTTGAAGGACTACGTCCTTGGTTTAACAGCGTGTTGGCTGTTGAAAATCGTATTAGATCTTGATTGAAAGTGCACTAGAGAGAAGAGAGTGTATGTATTGTAAACGTTTATAAATAATACATATACTCTATGGACATAACGTCTTTTTTTATTTGTTATATTCATTGCAATAGGGAGTTCGGTGGTGTGTTAAATTCCTAACATAAATTACTTAAGTTCTTGAGGCGCAATACAAGCTCTGCAATTCTTGTGATGTTCTGACAATATGCAAGAATTGCAGGGGATTTTGGAAGTGGGAATGATACAACCGACTAGCAACATCTTCCATTATTCACATGAACGGAGATTATCGTTGTCTTTTTGTAAGATAAATTAGCTCATGGATGCCTGCATCTTTTAAGTGACATGACGTGTAGAAGTAATTGTTTTCCTAGTAGGGGTATGCCCTTGATTATATGTACTTTGCTTGCTCTTCTATAAATAAATAAATATATATATATATAATGTTATATATTCCCAATTTTGAAATATTATGACCGGAAGTTAGTTAAAATATAATATGTTCTATATGTCCCCACCTCCCAAACACCAATTTCAACAAATGATACAATTTACTTTCAAAAATTCAAATAATATTCATAAATAAATAAAACAGTATACACAAAGTTTACATTTTTAATGCAAGCACACGCTCACACATTAAATACTCCTTCCATAGCAAAGGATAGCTCTATGTGCACCCATCTTGCACGTATATATACTAGTAAAAAATCCCGTTCATTGTACATGATTAATTAATTAATAAATAAATAAATAAATTTTTTTTAATGATATTTAGACATATCAAAAAATGTAATGATTCTTTTAATAAACATCAACATATAACTTATGGATCGTCTGATCAATCAAATGTTTTATATTTGAAAACTTTTTTCTAGTTATTCTACATATATTAATCCAAGTAATATAAAAAATTAAGATAAAATTATGGAAGATGTCTAAATAGAAAATTTGTCCATGCTTCAAACCAGACCCTCCATGCATATTCGAAACTGACCTAGTATAGATGTACATTTTTAAGCTCTTAATCATCCAGGTGTCATTGAGGAGAATTAGATTAATGTTGCATTACCATGTATATTATTATTTATTAACAGGGGCGTCATCTATCCATGGACTCGCTTCTCCTCTTCTGACCTATCTACCTAATGGGTGGGAAGTGCATGAACATGTAGGAGAGTGGGCTTTTCGTAGACCACTTATGATGGACAGAACCATCATCTATGAGTCTTCCCTCTAAAACAATTAATCTAAGATGGATGCCTCCTTTCTCCCTAGTTTATTATGATTTATTATTAGGGAGCTAATACTTGCACTCGCCCAATTGTGCAACATGCAGTGTCAACTGCGGACACAGATTGATAAAGGTCTAAAACCCTGCTTAACTCCCAAAGTTTGACTGGGCTGCTGGTGGGTGCAATATATTATATCCCAATTCTCTTCTTTAGGTGGTGAGCCGCCTCTGTCGGTTGTTTGCAAACGTAACAACCAGAAACAAAAAAAACAATCATAAGCAATTGGTAACACAGATTTTTACAAGCCAAGTTTCTTGGGTGGTTTGAGATAAGTAAACAATCCCTGTCGCAGGCCTGGCATTGAGACTTGCTGCTGCTGTCTCACCCTCTCCTGCCTCTCCCTCGCCTTTTCCTCTCTCTCCACTTCCGCTTGCAATTTCCTTAGATTTTCCATCTCCTCCTCCATTGCAGTTTTCTCTTGTTTCTGTTTCTTCTTGTGCTCCAACATCGTTGTATCCGACTCCTTTACTGAGAAAAACATAGGTCCCAGCTCTGCCAGCCATTGGGGTTCAACTGCAGTTACACACTGCATGTACTCCTTGGATGTCAGTATCAACTCGTGATACACAACCTGATCTGGCGTGTACCCAAGACCATAAAGTGCGCTGCTCGGATGCAAGTGGCATGGCATCCCATTCCTGCAATTCACATACTCTCCCACACCTTTCAATCTTGCAGCATTGTGGAAATATGCGGAACAAATCGCCTTTCTTACCGCATCCCAATCCGGGCCGCACGAAGTGAGCGAAATCTTGAGGGTCTTTAGTATGTCTAGTAGCTGAGACCTCACCTCCCTTGCCTTCCTCAACCCTTTTACATGCAAAAAGTGGTCATTGCACCAGTCTCCTCTATACTGGTTGGCCTTCCACTGCTGGTACACATTGAGCAACGTCAGGTGGTCCGACTCGGGCACAAACAACTTCTCTCTCGCAGCATCACTCTCCTCCACCCTGTCCTTTGGCTGAAAAAATACCGATGGCACCGAAAGCATAGACACAATTGTAAGCACCTCGTTCAAGCATTCCAGCTGTTCCCCCATGAGAAGCATCTTGGCTAGAGGTGGATCCAATGGAAACTCGACCATTTTCCAGCCGAGCTCCGTCAGGCTTCCAACATTGTTCAATGCCCCCAAGACCCATAACTGGTACATAGAATTGAGGATGTTATCCCGCGGAGGAGGGTCCATGAAATCAAAATCTAACAGGTTTTCTATCTTTAAGGACTTGAGCAACAGAACAACATTGCCGAGATTGGTCCTTTGTATCTCAGGGACGGGATTGGGGAGCATCTCGTTTTGGTAGGCCGTCTCTGTGTACAACCGATAACACGTGCCAGGACCAGTCCTTCCTGCCCGTCCCGCGCGCTGATCAGCAGCAGCCTTGCTGACAGGGAAGACTTGGAGGGCATCCATACCCATCCTAGGATTGTACACTTTCATCTTTCCATAGCCTGTATCAATAACATAGAAGATCCCGTCCACGGTCAACGACGTTTCAGCAATGTTGGTAGCCACAATGCATTTCCGGGCCCCATCTTCAGCCTTCTGGAATATCTTGGCTTGCAAATCAGCCGGGAGCTGAGAATAGATGGGGAGTATAGAAAGCTTCGGTACTCCTTTCTTTGTGGTGGAGACGAGCTGTTTCATGCGTTCAGCGAGAGCATAGCAGGTTGCTTCGATCTCATCTTGGCCGGTCATGAAGATGAGGATGTCACCAGGAGGGCTTGTGATGTGGATCGTCATGGCCTGCTTCACTGCTCCTTCAACATAGTCTTCACATGGTGTTTTACTGTATAAGATATTGACTGGAAATGTCCTCCCAGGGATGTGGAATATAGGTACACTGAAACAAAATCAGCCATTACTATGTTAAATGTTTGGTGGGAGAACTAGCAACAAGTCAATAAAAAATGATTATATAAGAGCTTACATAAAAGCAGAAGCGTGCAAGGGAATTTATTTGAAACATGAAAAACGCAAATATTACTAGCGGCTGTCATATAAATAAATATAAATAAAATAACAAACAAATCATACCTGCCAAAAAAGTTGGAAAATTTCTGTGCATTCAGGGTTGCAGAAGTGACAATGAGTTTGAAGTCACGGCGCTGGGCAACCACTTTCTTGAGGATGCCAAACAGCACATCAGTGCTAAGTGATCTCTCATGTGCTTCATCCATGATAATAACACTGCAGCAAGAACAACATTTTTTGTGAAATAAAATAGTGACAATTACAAAGCTGATTGAAAGAAACTGCTGCAAAAACAAGCCATCATTTCTACATTTTGATTGCAACTGCGAAGAACCAATGGAGTGAAGAGGGATAGAACTCAACTTCTTCATAATTCTGACAACCTAGTAAGAAAAATGACCAAATCCTTCAAGCAGTTTGTAGGATGGACAGTGTCTAATAAGTTTTTTTTTTTTTATAGCTGACAATATCGATAAGATTTTTTTTTTTTTTTAATCGATAATGAAGGTTTTATTGAAAAAGAAGTAAAAAATACAAACTTGTGAACAAAAAGACAGCAAGAAGCTGTACCAGAACCTAAAAATTACTATCCCACTCTAAGCATAAAGAACTCACCCCGAGGTCATCAAATGCTGAAGACTATGAAGCTCCCTCCCTAATGCGAGAGGAAATAAAAGGTTAATTGAGCACATTGTCCCAATCCACACTATCCCCAACATGGTTGTCAGGGCCTTTGCTGGTTTCTTCACCCTGGTTCTCGATCATAGTTAATGGCTCCCCTTCTAAATATTTTAAGAGCTCTAGGGGCAATAGGCAGGGGGGTCTCCTTTTCAATATGCAGATGACACCATCCTCTTTTGCAAAGTTGAGTCGCAAGAAGTTAGGGCCTTTGCTAATATTCTCTCCATTTATGAAGCGGTATCAGGTCAAAGGGTTAATCAGACGAAATCTACAGTTTCTGGAATAGGGATCAATCCTTCGGTTGTTGATGATTTGGGTAGTGAAGTGGATTGCGATATTGTTGCCCTTCCCCTTAAATATTCAGGGCTTCCACTGGGAATCGGAAAACCCAATGCTAGAGCTTGGGACCCAGTCGTGCAGAGATTCCAAGGAAAGGTGGCTACTAAGGAAACTAAACCTAAATAAAATATTGCCAAAATTAATGTACACACGGGTCTTTAATGGGCCTTTTTTAAAAACCCATTCGTGGGTCCACTTTCTCTTTTACCGTCTCATTTTTATCCGACCATGATTCAAATTAGCGGATCTAAAGTTCGCATCAATCCCCTCTACTTTGAAAAAGATTGACCTCGAACTTTGGTTAGCATGGATCTTTACGGTTGTGATCACAAACAATACATAGGGAACCTCGATCAGAAGCGGCTTGAACAAGTAAACAGAATTCCACTCGGGCTCGATCTGTTTGATCTTCGATTCACTAACGGGAATGGACGTCATCATGCAACCAACACTATCTTGGGACCTGTGGGTCGTGGGTGCGATAGTTTTCATTTCAAATAATTGTGCTTCGACGATCTCGGGCTCGAGAGGACTGATTGCGGCAGCTTGCTCTTCAATGGTCTCGGGCTCCTCAATGGTGTTGGGATTAGTACAGATATTGATCGGAAGAGGGTTCTCATCAACCAGTACCGACTCTGCGACTGATTTTGGGGCTATCATGGGTTCAGGTAAACGATCGATAACAATTTTAGGTGAGATGAGGTCGGCTAGGGTAACGACGGTGGCGAGCTTGATTTCTTGAATGGGCTTTGGGTTGTAAATTGTTACGGGGGCTGCAACCAGCATAGAGTTTACACCGTTAATGGATTCCGTAACGGGTGTAGGTTTCACAACAGTTATGGGATGAGAAATTGTTATGGGATTAGAACGGACGGTTGGTGATGTGGTTGGGTTAACGGACATAGGATTTGAAAGCTTAGATCTCAAAGCTTCATGTCTCACCGATATGATTTCCTCTTATAGTTTGAGAAGAAAATCCTTAAGAAATTCTTGAACGAGATCCTTGTTTAATGCCTTCGCTATCCGACGTGTATTTGTTAACTCACGTCTAATCTCAACAATAAGTGCTTGATCATATAAAGCTGGCCTAACCTTACACTCTTCCGACACATCATACGAATCAAAATACTCCTCTATGCTAGTCAACCATCCCATGAAGGTCTTAGGGTTTGTCATACCCTCAAAAGCTGAGACTTCAATTTGAATAGACCTTCGGGATTCACTATCAAGATCATATTTGGGCTCACAATGATGGGAGTATCCTTTAACTCTAATCTCATTGCAACTTTCGAGACTTCGCCAATAATTTGGAGTGTAGTAGTTTCCTCCTTCGGCTAGTACCCTTTCATGACGGGTAAGGAAGTCACATTGACGTGTAAATGACCCATACATGATACTTGACACAAATACAACTCAGACACAATACTAAAAAAGACACACTATGAACCAGCAATGGATGAGGACTTTTGTCAAACGCTAGACGCGCACACTAATAAAATAAAATGCAATAAGATTGAAATGACATGCAAGTATGAAACTAAGTGATGTAAGAAAAAGTTAGATAAAGGCTAGACAAAAGCTACACAAAAAAAAACTTAGACGAAAGCTTTAAAAAAACCAAAAAAATAGACAAAAGCTAGACAAACAATTTCAGACAAAAGGCAAATGGAAATGGCAGACAAACTTTTCAGACAAAAGCTAGACGGATCGGAATTAATGAATTTTTTTTTTACCTAAAAAAATAAAAACCTAAAACCTATATGAGCACTAAAACCCTAAAACTAAACTGATGCTCTGATACTAATTTGATGCGGGGACTTACTAAATGCAATGGGGCTGAAATTAGGATTAAAATTAATTTAATCAATTAAAAATAATAATTTCTCATAACAAATTACCACGAAAAATTCTATAAATTCAATTAGGTGATTTAATTTCGGCCCAAAATAGCGTTATTTTCGTGTACGTTCCCTATCGCGGATCTAGAAGACTAGAGTCCTTACGAACGGCTAAATCTCTGATAGTTTTAGGGCGTCGAACGAACTCGCAAGAGGGTTTTCTCAATACCAAACAAAAATAAAAGGCTAATAAAATTAATGATGAATAAAATATTAATTTAGGGCTTTTATGAGATCAATAAAACAATTAGGATTACGCTACTTACGTAAACCGTAGATCTAAAGAAGATAGAGATGGAAGAAGAGTTGGCTTCGCATCAAACCGCATGCGGAAATTGAAAAATCGCTCTCCGTTTTGAGAGAATCACACTCTCACGAAAGTTTAGAACTCTCAATTTGCATAAACATTTTCATTAACTAAAAACTCCTAATAAAATTGTTTACAAGCCTTTAAATAGTCTAACCAATGCATAAAATTAGAAATCCTAGTATAACTCTAATTCCTAATTCAAATTAAAAAAATATCCTAATTCTTCTAAAACAATAAAGTCCTAAAACAATAAGGAAACTAATCTTATTTCTAATAAAAGAAACAACTCTTATTTTCTAAAATAAAGTAATAAAAGATACTAATCCTAATTCAATTAGGATTTTTGAAATTCGTCACTTTATGTCCAGCTTCCGAAAACTGACCATAACTTCTTCAATACTTGCCGGAATTGCTCAAATTTTGGCTCGTTGGAAAGCTACTTCGATAAGCTTTCAAATATGATCAATTTCGTATCAATCCGATTTCGTTTGACACTTCAAAATAGGTCAAACATAAAAGTGACGGAATTAAAAGTTACTCTTATTTCGATAAGTTACTTTTCTTCTTTCTGATTACTTTGATGTTCTTCTTTCGCCTCCGATATGTTATGGGCGGTTGCTTGAATCGGATGTCCCCATCAGTCTCCTTCAGCTGGGGAGATGGCACTCGGATTCAATTTTGGGATGATCCTTGGATAGAGCTTTGTCCATTAAAAGAGAGATTCTATACAATCTTTAATGTGACGGCTCAACTTCATTGTCTTCTCGCGGATATCTTCTTGGATCATGGGGGAGTTCCGGCCTGGGACCTCATTACTAGGAGATCTATTAGAAAGGAGGAGATGGAGCCCTTTCAAGAATTGTTGACTATTCTTTATAAGGCTACCAGAAACCAAGGGCGTAGGGCTAACAGAAGATGGTTGGCGAACGACAATGTGGAGTTCTCAGTCAAGCCCTTTTATCAGATCCTCGCTTGTCATTCGTTGATTAAAGCTGAGTGATTCTTTATTTGGAAGGCGCCGACCCCCCTTAAAGTAAGATTTTTTGTGTGGACCGCGATCAAATGGCGTATTTTGACTATTGACCAGCTGATTATTAGACCCAAAGACATCCTCAATAGATGACCGACGTGCCTCCATTCAGAAGAGTCGATTCCTCACCTCTTCATCCACTGTTGGATTGCATATGAAATTTGGGGTACCTTTTTGAAATCCTTCGAGCTTAGATGGGTTTTTCTGGAATCCCTTTCTCATCTTTTGGTGTCATGGAATGGTCAAAAGTTTGAGGGCCTCAAGAAGCTTTCTGGAGGGTGGGAGTTTATGCAGTGTTGTGGAGTATTTGGCTCGAAAGAAACGCACGTATCTTCAATCGAAAGCGCGCCCGGTGGGGGCTCCATCCTGAAATCCATTAAGGACCTGATGTGCCAGTGGGTCATTCTTGACAAATACGGGGGGGGCAGGGGAGTGTCGATCTGTGTATTTGATTATGTTTCGCTTCTTGTCATAGGGGGGTTGGAGCTTTAGCTGGCCTTTGCTGTGTGCTTGTTTTGGATGTCTTTTTTCCACTTTTGTAGATCCTTTGTTCTCTTTTCCAGCTTCTCGCTAGTTTTTTAATGGAGTTTTTCAGTTTACCAATCAACAAAACAAAAAAAAATGCAGGACAGGTGTATCTACACAGGTCCATATTCTATAAGTATGCAATATATATATATATATATAGTAGTGTGTATGTTGACGAGAGAATGATTAGTGAAAAACGCACTTCCCTACAAGGAAAAAGAAATGGATGACATTATTAAGAAGTCACTCTGATTGAACAAAGCCGATCTCATTGACTTCCCCTATTGCTTGGAAAATGCTAGGGATTAACTTACGGAAATATGGATCAAGGATAAGCCTCTAATTATTGAAATATTTATCTCCTGTTTGATAGGATAAGCAAGTCACCTATCACCACAGGTAATAGGCTGTGACCATCATCTAGCAACTGTAACTATAGGCATAACCTTTTGGCTTTCACCACTATTGGCACATTTGGAATTTCATGAAAAGGATATAGAATTTGAAGAAGGTAAAGAATATCCACAACTAGCTTCGAAAATAGGATTGGAGGCAACAGATTAATATATAATAATCCACAAGTTAAAACAAAATGGAAACAATAACTTCTCCAAAGCATTTCTACAAAAAATCTTAGTACCCACGAAGTTGAATTTAAGGTCCCCCAATTCGAGGAGGCATCCACATTTGTGCGGACATCAATACAGCTGCCTTTGTCAGCTGTACAGCTGTTGACATCAGCACACAGATCTAATGTGCACGGCAAACCTAGTTGGAACCCCTCCTTTCTTTGTGCCTTTAATTGCGGAGAAATGAATCAGGAAGAGAAAAACGGATGATGATTATTAGGGTTTTGGTATCAACGCTATAATGATATGAAGAAAAGAGATTTGAGGGGAAAACCCACATTTCCCACAACCATAAGGTCCCATTAATAAAGGCTAATTTACTAATGACATTATTACCTCGCTTTAGTATTTAGCCAACTCAGAGCAAGAACTGAAGTGATATGGGATTGACATGAACATGCCCTTAAGAAATAAAGATAAAAGTTGAAGACAGTACAAATCTTTCACAATTCAAAACAGACAAATTTAGATGGAATTTCAGATAGATAAAATTATGATAAGTAGTAGTCACAATTTAGAAAAAAAAAGAAGTCGATTCATATTTTTGAACCAGTGTGTCTGGTTACAAACATCTAAAACACACCCAACATGAAAATCGGAAAATAAAGAAATTATGAAACATTGCTTATAACTTGCTTCCCAGTTGGAACAGGCCAGAAATTCTATATTATGGCTTGCCGATGAATTTCCAAAATCAAATTAAATTTTCAAGAGCAGTAAATGTTGCAGGATAGATCTCAATTTGAGAAAATGAAGAAATAATTGCTCTTGAAAAATGATTGTAAATTTTTGGAATAAAAAAGTCCTGCATAAAACATACCGATATTTGTCAAGATCAGAATCCTTCAGTGTTTCTCGAAGAAGCACTCCATCAGTCATATACTGTAAAACATAAGATGAAAGGGTTTAATCAGTTCAGTATATGAAGAGCAAGTTAGAACTAATTACTAAATTAATGACTACCATACAGCACGATTAAATTTAGTTTATTCTCTAACGTTATTCAACTAAGATAACTCATAAGATAATGTCCAGAATTGATTTCTGCCCCAATTACATGAAGAACTTGACACAAGGATTTCTTCTAGTATTTATGCAAGTACAAGTGCAAATAGGCCAGGTGGCCTACCAAGCTATCTAGCTTGACTATCTTCAGGCAACGATCAAACGGCATTTACATGTAGGGATGTCAGCTGGTCGGGTTGGGACAAAATTTTGGCTGCCCAACGGGCCAAGGGTACATGCCTGACCCGACACGACAGTGCACCCCGGTCTGATCTGACCCGTTTCAAAATCCACTAAATACCCCCTAATACGCAATCCGACTTTTTCCTGTTCCAAACCAACCTTTGAGTAAACCCGACCCGAAAGTTGGGTCAGATGCTTCATCCCCGACATGACCTGACAGGACAATTAAATTAAAAACTCCCCTATAGAAAAATCTTCCATATTTAACTACCTTTTAAGATAATCCACCAGCTGTTTTCATTAGTCAACCATTTTAAATGATTGTTGATAGAGTAAGATTTAAGTGTATAGCCACTTCCGTACACTTATGTGTATAACTTCTAGCTTGTGTGTGTGTGTGTGTGTGTGTGTGTGTGTGTATATATATATATGCACACTTTTTACAACCACCCGGTGGATTTGAAGAGGAAGTCTCAAATAGGATTACTGCAGGGTGGATAAAATCCAGAACGAGTACATAAGAGAATATTTAATTGACATCAATAAGGGAAAAAATTACAGAATGTCACTTGGGATGGTTTGGACATGTTCATCGGAGACCAGAAGCAGACTACAAGCACAAGGAAGTAGGAGAAGAGGAAGACCAGTGAAGATCTGGAGGGAAGCCGAGAGAAGGGACATGAAGGATTGTGAAGTTACAGGAGCTTAGTGTTGATCAGAAACGAGTGGATAAAGAGGATTCGCAAAGCCGACCCCAAATAGATGAGCTAAGGCTGTGATGATGATGATGATGATATATATATATATATATATATATATATATATATACATATATATATATATATATATGTAGAGAGAGAGAGAGAGAGAAATGGAAGAATGGGTTTGAATGCACGGCGTAAACTATGCATTCAACCCCCAGATCACGTGATTATGATTCACACAACAACTTAAAGGGTTCAACCAGTCCCCCCGAATTTTAGATTTTTTTGGAGTTTGGACTGTTTTTCCCTTGAAATCATATATCAAAGTCGTAGGTTTACTGCCTATAAACAACAAATTTACGTAGAATAAAAATCTAACACAAATCAATCATAACAAATTTCCTCTCACTAGGAGAGGGTTTTATTGAAAATGCGGACTTTACACGTCTGGGTATCGTAGTCGATTCCCCGTTAATTACATCAAAATTAAATACCTCTGATTAAAAGCTACTAAAGAAAAGTAAAGTAATTACATCTCTGAAATAAACAATATAAATCCTAATGTCTATGTCTTCATAAATATCTTCGTCTTCACGGTACGAGATGGACGAGCAGTATGCTTTTGTCGTCAGAGACTCGGGCGATATGAAATAAAGAACGTCAGAGACGAGAGCCCCTCCTTCGGAAGTTAGACCCATCCGATCGATAGGCATGGTCAAATATAGGTATGAGGAGTTCATGGATGAGTCTCATAACAAATTCATGCTCACTTGTATGGAAGACAAATTCAAACACCGGATCCATTTTCTAATGTTTGGTCATCCAAAGAATTAGCACTTTTGGTTAAGGGGTATCTAATCACAGGTCGGATATCATCAAATTCCTTAGGATTTGATCATAGGTTATTTTGTAATGATTTCACCATTAGATCATTCAATGATCTTATAATACGATCATTTAATGTAAAGTTAATGAATCCACCGTTGGATTTGACCAAAACCATGAGATTTGATCAATGCATACTAAATCCATCGTTGGATCTTATAACGGTCTTGTATTATGGCCATTTGGCTAAAAAATCAACTAGTTCACCTTTAGATGACTAAAATCGGAATATTTGGTCAACCTATAACAAGTCCACCGTTGGATCTCGTTTCATGATCGTTTGACCAAAAGTCAACGAGTCCGCCGTTAGATTTGACCAAAATCACAAGATCTTGTCAATATGCAATAAATCCATCATTGGGTCTCATTAGGATCTCGTATTATGTTCGTTTGACAAGAAGTCAACGAGTCCACCGTTAGATTTGACCAAAATAGGAAGATTTAATCAACATGTAATAAATCCACCGTTAAATCTCGTTTGACCAAAAATCAACAAGTGCACCGTTAGATTTGACCAAAATCGCAAGATCTGATCAATATGTAATAAATCCAACATTGGATCTCGTGTTATGATCGTTTAAACAAAAGTCAACGAGCCCACCGTTGGATTTGACAAAAATCACAAGATCTGGTCAATATACAATAAATCCATCGTTGGATCTCGTTATGATCTCGTATAATGATCGTTTGACGAAAAGTCAATGAATCCACCGTTGGATTTGACCAAAACCATGAGATTCGATCAATATGTAATAAATCCATTGTTGGATCTCGTTACGGTCTCGTACTATGATCGTTTGACAAAAAGTTGACGAATCTATCGTAAAAGAATTTTCAATCTCGAGATTGAGAACGAGATCTAAACCCTATATTTGAGGGAGTGATGACCCGAACTGCGAGGGAAACTCTAACTTCGGGATGCGAATTAGTTCTGATAAATCTGATGGTTATGAGTCATTGTAGAAGAATATGTAGCGACCCTAAAATTCAGAACAAGAACTCAACTGCTTCGATAAGCATGCCCGACACGGAAATCGAGACAAATTAAAATTTTAAATTAATATTATTGGGAATAATATTAATCCATGGATAGATGAAGTCATGTGTGACTTCTTGCGTAAGTTTGAGTCTTGTAAGTCCTTATATGAGGCGTGGTACGCCGGAGAAGTTGTGTATGTGCACCACACCGGAGCTTAAGTTAGGAGAAAACTGAAATATCAAAGATATTTCACTTTCTTAACTTATAAGAGAAGGAAGAAAGTTAATACCTACCTCTCATCTTCTTCTGGATTTCTAGTGAGCTGTGGCTATGGGATGGATGCTAGAATTCTTTCGTTGAGAAACCAAGCGTAGGAGAGAACCTAGGTTGGTGATCATTGAGCTAAGAGTGTTAGATCAACGTTGGTATGTCGTGTTTGTCTTGCAAAGACGTGTGCTATCTCTGTGGGTCAAAGTAAAGCCACTTACCTGCTATTTCGAGTTGTGACGGCGACAAATTTCTGATTTGGGATCTGAAACCCTCTCCGGATCGCGTTCGCCGAGAACCCGAAAGGGGCATTAAAGAGGTGAGTTTTTAGATTAAAATTGTGGAGGTGGAATAGGAATCATTAAGGATTAAGGATAAAAGTAGGTCAAGAACAAGGATCGACATTGATGACAGAAACTGTCATCCTTGATTGATCAAATTAGGTCTTTGATCGATCAAGCCTGGGATTGATCAATCAATATGAAAGATTGATTGATCAAATTTATTTTCAATTAATGAGAACAGTAGATGTGTTTTCTGGAAGTTCAATGCCCGACAGGCATTGATCGATCAAATTGGGATTTGATCGATCAAAATATGAGAGGTTGATCGATCACAGTGAAGTGATCGATCAAATTAGAGGATTGATCGATCAATTCGTAAAAATGAGTGTGCAAACAAGAGGGCGGAATTTTTGAAAATTTAAGTCTGACGTGATTCATTGATCGATCAAACAGGGATGTTGATCGATCAAATCCCCTCTGTCACATATGAGCTAAATGGGACATTGATCGATCAAATGAGGTATTTGATCGATCAAATTGGATGATTGATCGATCAAACAAGGACATTGATCGATCAATCACCCCTGTTTTCTGCTGTTTTGGTTTTGTGGGTAGAACACTACTGGACACTGTACCAATTGATGTCCTGACATGTCTGACACTAAGCATACTATGTCTATGGTCTAGGATCAGACCGTGGCGCATTAAAAAGCCTTGGATTTGCTTAGAAAGGTCTTATCTGAGGTAGGGGAAATTCAACTGAACTTGCATTTATTCTTGATCTCATGGGTTCATAGCTTCTGTATTCTGCTGCACATTCTAATTTTGCTTTCCAATCATGTCTTGCTTATGCATGAAGGTTCCATGACATCTGATTCCCGTTATCTGCTATCTGTCATCTGATTCCTATTATTATAATATGTATGCATGTGATTTCAAGTTTAATAATCTGACGAATCCCACCGACTCGACGGTATATCCGTGACTGGCACATTCGTGCATCTGTTTTGGAAATCCTCGACACAATTGCACTCCTTAGATGAGACATTGTTGCATTCCTAAAATTGTTCATTGAATGACGATAGTCGGGATTACCCATCGGCCCAAATCTGGCTACCACGTGCTATACTCACGGGAGTTAAGTATACTATTTTAAGTCATTAAATATTGTACGCATAGCATCCTGCAAACTTTGAGTTTCTGTCTGCTCTGATAAGTTCTGCATTCTGATTATTCTGCATATCTGATCATCTGTCTGCATCTATCCAGTTCTGTCTATATTCTGCAATTGCTTATCTGTCTGAGATATTTTCTGCAACTATGTTCTACAATTAAGATGCAAATTTAACTGAATTTCTTCTATTGAGCTTAAATGGTTGGCTCACTCCTGACTTTGTGTCATAGGTTCTAAGGCTCGAGCACCGGGCACTGAGAGCGACCCGGACTACCAGCCAGAGCCGGAGGTAGAGGAGGACACTAACACCCTTGCTGACGAGTTTTATTAGCAGTTTGGGTATTAGTTTTTGTTTTGGGTCTTGTATTGTAATTTGGATTATTTGTGCGCCTGGTGGCCACCTTCTGTATTTAGTACTATAGATGCTTTTACTTGTATTATTATACATTCTATAGGAACCTATAATATCCCAAAATTTTGAGCGTTAAACAGTGACCTCGGGATCCGTGCCCGACTGGTCGTAGGTTTAACCAAGTGATGGTCAAACAGTGGACTCATGAAGTAATGAACTAATGTGATGTAAATTTGACCTAAGTGTAGTGTATGGTGTGAGTTTAAGGCCACATACACCTATCTCTGGTGTATATGCTTAACACCGAAACTTGAGAGAGGATATAAGGGTTTAATAACCTAGTTTTCATTGTTTGGTTGGTAAAGAGAGTTAAGAAGAGAGATAGAGAGAGAGAACCAAAGTGAGTAATGGTTAGGAGTTATTGTGGTTGATTGAAGGAAGAGTTTCAAGCATTAATGTCGGATTCAACGCGTGGAGGATCGTTGAAGCAAGAGCTGGAACCCTAACCATTCAAATCAACCATTCAATCAATTAAGAGATTGATTTGAGGTGAGTTTAATTAGAATTAAATGCATAGATGTTTGATGGTTAAATTCAGTCAAGTGTAGTTAAAATCATAGAAATAAATGGATAGAAAGGAAAGAAAAAGAGAGAAAAGATTTGGAAGAACAGCCCGAAAAGGGGCTGAGTTCTGGCCAAATCGATTAATCGATTTTCATCTAGAAGTTAAAAAAGCAAGAATGTCCGATTTCGATTAATTGATTTGAAAATCGACTAATCGACTAAGTACCTCCAGTGGCTGGAGAGATAAGGCTTGGGGAAATCGACTAATCGATTAATCGATTTTGAATTTCGATTAATCGATTTGGGATCGACTAATCGATTTTGGATTTTCGACTGCTCGATTTGATAATCGATTTAACCATTTTGGGGAATTCGATTAATCGATTTGGGATCGATTAATCGATTTTGGATTTCGATTAATCGATTTTGGGAATCAATTAATCGATTTTGGGTTCGATTAATCGATTTTGGGAGTCGATTAATCAATTTTGACAGTTTCACTTGACTTATTAATTGGACCTTGGGGTTCATGGAGGGTCAATGACCTTCTCTATTGCAATTTTAGTGATATGTTGCATGTGTTATGATGTACCATAGGTGGTACGTATGAGAGCAAGTATAAGGAGCCGTGTGGGACCTTGATGCTTAGACCTTCAGAGACCTAAGGTAGGGAACGCCATGAACATGTACTTTAATTGTAAGACCATGTATGTAGTGATATAGAAATCAAATTGACAATGTTTAAACTGTGTAAATCTTTGTAAAAAAGGGTGTGTGTGTGACACCAAGAAAGTAAATGAGAATGAGACATCCCTAGGGGATGAGAAAGTGATAGAGGCATCAGTATGATGCGAGTAACTGAGACCAAGTAAGCTAATAAAAATGAGGCATCCCCAGGGGATGAGAATGTGATAAAGGCATCAGTGTGATGTGAGCAATTTAGACATCCCAGGGATGTAAGTATGATTGGATAACTACTGAGAAGGCCTAACTGATATAAAGTAGCACTTTTACACGGTGAATAACTATATGTAAAGTACATGATATTTTTGTTATACCCCACCGACGTGGCGGGATACCCACGACTGACTCGGCAAGATATCTGTGACTGGTACGGCGGCTAATCCGTACACCGGTACGGAGGTTTATCCGTACATAGTAAGCACATCTCAGGGATGTTGAGATGAGATTTAATCTCGCCGCATAGAGGAAAGGGGCTTGGGTGGTATTCTCAGGGAATATATATAACAACTATCTATTTAGACGACAATGGAGGATATTCCATCGGGGCTCGATGCTATATTGCTCGAGGACTACTTAAGTTGAAGATTTAAGTTTTGCTTTAGGCATAATCAGTGTAATTCATGAACAGTTTGAGAATAAATGAAACATGCAAACCACCAGTAAACTTCAAGGCATAATTGTCATCTTTTAAACTGTTTTTCCAGCAAATGCATAGGTACATCATGCTTAGAATATCATGGAATATGTGAGATTTTAACTTATATGTTCATTGTGTTGTTCCCTATTGAGCTAGGATGTAGCTCACCCTTTAGACTATACGTCGCAGGTCCAGTGCTAACGGCCGAGGCTTCGAGAGACGTGGATCCGGGTGATTCGGATTACGTGCCTGGGGACGAGTTGGAGCCCCCTCCTGAGGACTTCTTCTAGGAGGGTCCGCTCAGTACTTTGAGAGAGTAGTTTTGAGAGCTCATTGGTACGGCTTGGTATGTCAAGCCTTTATTTTGATAAACAATGTAATTAACTGATATATTCTTTTTGGCGAACCATCTGAGGTGATCTGTTTATCACTGATGGTTCGGATCGGTTCTCTTTTCATGCAGTGGCATGAAAGTAGAACTGTTTTTTGAGTTTATACTTAGAGTAGTATTTTGCTTCCGCATCGTGTAGTCATTGTTCCATTTTGTCTTAATATTGTTTGTTATACTAATGCTCCGTACATAGTCATGGGGCACGGTCTAGAGGATCGTGCTGATGGCACGGATTTCGAGGTGCCGAAATCCGGGCTACCACTGTTGGTATCAAAGCATTTTCTTTTAGAAATTCTGACAATCATTGTTTTTGTCAGAGCATAGGGACTTCTGCTAAAGAAAACTTTATTTTCATGTGCAGACCGTTATGTCTTCTAGAGGAAGGGGCTGACCCAGTGGCGGCCATATTAGAAGTTTGCGTAGTTGAGATGATTTTATCTCGGACACTAATAGAGTGCCTGTAGGAGATAAAGAGGCTTCAGGCAGTGGTGGCCAAGGGAGCCAAGATCAGGCAGAGACTCTGGATCGAGATCGTTAGGATCGAGATCAGAGGGAACAGGAGAGAGTCAGAGAAAGAAATAAAAACAGAGAGGAGCGTCAGAGGATGATGCACACTATGAAAACCATGGTGGCTGCCATGGCACGAGAGGCAGCTCATACTGCCTACGAGCAGCGTCAGCCACCGACACCTCCAGTGGCTCCGACACCGCTAGTGTCTTCTGCGTTTACTAAGTTTAGGAGGATGAGACCTCCTAGCTTTTCGGGGCAGGCAGAGCTCATGGCAGCTGAGAACTGGCTGAGTGAGATGGAAAAAGTGTTTAGTGTGCTCACGTGCACAGAGGACGAGAACGTCCATTGGGCAGCCTACATGTTGGATGGAGAGGTTGGGCCTTAGTGGAAGTCCGTTTCACGGATTAGGGCTCAGGAGACTCCGGATTTGCCCTGGACATGAGATGAATTTGTTGAAAAGTTCAATAAGCAGTACTTCCCGGAAGTGGTGAGGAACCAAATGGAGATTCAATTTTTGCAGCTTGTTCAAGGGAAGATGACTGTTAGAGAGTATGGAGTGGAGTGCCGACTACGTCATCACGGAGATGATGAGAGCGAAGAGGTTTCAGCAAGGGTTGAGACCGAACGTGAGGGGAGTAGCACCATTCCAGATGAGGACCTATGGAGAGGTCATGAGCAAGGCCTTGGTGGTAGAAGAAGCAAATAATAATAAATACCGCCAGAGGGAACAACAAGGAAGGTGGAATGTGGACCAGAGTAAAACGGGAAACTACGAGCCGGTGAACAAAAAACTGAGATTCGTAGCAAATAATCAGAGACCACCGTTCCAAGGAGGGTATCAAAGACCGGCACAGCAGACCAACCAGCAGAGATTTCCATTGCTTGCGTCGGGGAGACCGATACGATATGAGAGCATTGCTATTACTACTGGAGCTACCGTTACACAGGGTTTCTCGCGAGCAGCTTCTTCCACACCTCGGGAGACTTGTGCCAAGTGTGGCAAGTCTCCAGTGACAATGGTGGCGGGGAACCTGAGGCATTTGGATGTGGCAAGGTGGGCCACTTGATCAAAGATTGCCCTGAGGCAAACAAGGGGAAGACGACTTCAGCTTCCATGCTACGACCTATCCAAGCAAGGAAGCCGATCGTCCAAGGGAGAGCCTACGCAGTCACAGCTCAAGAGGCTTAAAATACAAACGACGTGATCCAAGGTGAGAATTTCTTTTAAATAAAGAATTTCAATTCTTGAAAATTTTTAGATAGAGAAGGTGCATCCATATAGAAAATAGAAAAGAACCTGTATGTAATAATTTTGGTATGATGGTATACATTATATATATGTGTATATATGATTAGGTACGTTACAAATTTATAAGAAAGGAAGCGATGTCACATATGAAGCTCGAGTGTTGATAGACCCGGGGTCTACCCACTCATTTATTATCCCTCGCTTCACAAAGAAGATAAAAGTCAACCCAGAGGAGTTAGACTTTGTGTTAACCGTGACTATTCCGACTGGAAAATCGGTTGATACCGAAAAGGGTTGCAACTCTGTGATCGTGAGAATCATGGATGGAGACATCTTTGAACTACCGGCGAACCTAATTCTGTTAGACATGCAAGTATTCGACGTGATCATTGGCATGGATTGGTTGTCGACTCACTGTGCGACGGTAGATTGCAAGAACAAGGTCATCATCTTCAGACCCAACACGAGGAGATCATTTCGGCTTTGAGGAGAGAGATCGACGCATATGCCACTTATCTCGGCAGTCAGAGGCGAGCGCTTGATCAGAAAAGGGTGCAGTGGATACTTGACATTCTTAAAAGAGGATAAAGAAGAGAAGAATATTGTCTCCGAGATAGCCGTGGCGCGAGAATTTGAAGATGTATTTCCGGAAGAATTACCCGGATTACCTCCAGATAGAGAAGTTGAATTCGCCATCGACTTAGCACCAGGAACGGAACCTATTTCTAAAGCACCATATAGAATGGCTCCTGCTGAGTTGAAGGAATTGAAGGAGCAGTTACAAGAGCTCATGGACAAGGGGTTTGTTAGACCGAGCTTGTCTCCATGGGGAGCACGGTCTTGTTTGTAAGGAAGAAAGATGGGTCAATGCGTCTGTGCATTGACTATCCGCAATTAAACAAACTCATTATAAAGAATAGGTACCCTTTGCCTAGGATAGATGACTTATTCGACCAGCTGCAAGGAGCAAGATATTTTCCAAGATCGATCTGAGATCTGGATACCATCAGTTGAGAGTCAAGGCAGAGGATATTCAGAAGACTGCTTTCAGGACACGGTACGGACACTATGAATTCTTGGTGATGTCGTTTGGGTTGATGAACGCACCGGCATCGTTTATAGATCTGATGAAGCGGGTGTTTAAACCACACCCGGACTCCTGCGTCGTGGTGTTCGTTGACGATATCTTGATATACTCCAAGTCAAAGGCGGAATACGAAGAACACTTCAGGATTGCTCTACAAACTTTGCGTGAACACCAATTGTACGCCAAGCTCAGCAAGTGCGAGTTTTGGTTAGAAGAGGTTAGCTTTTTGGGACACGTCGTCTCAAAGCATGGTGTCACTGTAGATCCAGCAAAAATAGAAGCAGGGGTAAACTGGGAGCAACCAAAGACCGTGACCGACGTCCGTAGTTTTCTTGGATTAGCGGGTTATTACCTGCGCTTTGTAGAGGGATTTTCAAAACTATCAGGACCTCTTACAAGGCTTACACGGAAAGATTCAAGATTCGAGTGGAGTGAGGCATGCGAGAAGAGTTTTCAAGAACTCAAGAAGAGACTCACTTCAGCTCCAGTACTAGCGATTCCTTCAGGCAGTGGGGGGTTCGCGGTGTATAGCGATGCTTCGTACAATGGTTTGGGTTGCGTGCTCAACCAACACAGAAAGGTGATAGCTTACGGGTCAAGACAGCTGAAAGAACATGAGAAAAATTATCCGACATATGATCTGGAACTAGCAGCGGTCATATTTGCGCTGAAAATTTGGCGACATTACTTGTACGGTGAGACTTTTGAGATTTTCACCGACCACAAGAGCCTCAGATATCTGTTTACACAGAAAGAATTAAATATGAGGCAGCGCAGATGGATGGAGTTCCTCAAGGACTATGACTGTTGCATACATACCATCCAGGCAAGGCTAATGTCGTAGCCGATGCCTTGAGTCGGAAGCGTTCAACTCAGTTGGCTAGTTTGATTTTGGGTATGCACCGATGGAAGTTGTTTGAAGATCTGACACTGTATGATGCGAATATTGAATCGCAAGCCACAAGAGCCTTTTTGGCAAACATATCAGTGAGACCAGTGATATTTGAGCATATCCACGAGCTACAGATGAAAGACCTGGCTTTAACCAAGATTCGTCAAGATGTGATCGAAGGCATCAAACCGGACTTCTCAGTGAAAGAAGATGGTTCCTTATTATTCAAGGGTCGTCTCTGCATTCCGGACAATGCCGATCTACGGCAAACAATCCTTGATGAAGCCTACAAGTCAAACTATGCGATACACCCTGGTAGTACGAAAATGTATCAAGATCTGAAAAAGAATTACTGGTGGAGAGGCTTGAAGCAAGACGTGGCAGAGTACGTGTCACGGTGTTTGACGTGCCAACAAGTGAAGATCGATCATAGACACCCCGCAGGGTTATTGCAGCCTCTACCTATACCGGAATGAAAGTGGGAATCGATCTCTATGGACTTCATCATTGGGCTACCGCGTACTGCAAAGAGGTACAATGCCATTTGGGTAGTGATCGATCGATTGACCAAGTCAGCGCACTTCTTGCCTTACAACACGATGTACACGGCGGGAAGACTTGCAGAGGTATATATGAAAGAGATCGTCCGTTTGCATGGGATTCCGAGTAGCATCGTTTCTGATCATGACCCATTATATACATAAAAGTTTTGGAAGAAATTTCAAGGAATGGGAGCGCGACTAGATTTCAGTTCAGCATTTCATTCGCAAAATGATGGGCAAACAGAGCGGGTCAATCAGATCATCGAGGACATGCTTAGGGCGTGTATGCTAGAATTGCAAGGATCATGGGATCAGCACCTACCGTTGATTGAGTTTGCATATAACAACAGTTTTCAGACGAGCATTGGCATGGCACCGTATGAAGCTCTTTATGGACGACGATGTAGATCGCCCATCAATTGGGAGAAAACCGGGGAGAAATTTGTTTTGGGACCCGAGATACTTGAAGACAACGCCATCTATGTTCGGATGATAAGGGCAAAACTCAAAGCGGCTCAGAGTAGACAGAAAAGATACGCCGATATCAAGGGGACAAGTGTAGACTTTAAAGTGGGTGAACATGTATTCGTGAAAGTGTCGCCTATGAAGGCTGTGATGAGATTTGGAAAGAGAGGAAAGTTAAGTCCCCGCTATCTTGGACCATTTGAGGTTCTGGGTCGAGTAGGGGAAGTGGCTTACCGCATTGGATTGCCACTGTTATTTGATCGGGTACACAATGTGTTCCACGTATCTATGCTCAGGAAGTATCTTAATGGCCCTGATCACGTGTTGAGCAGCCAACCGTTAGAGATGCATGAGGATATGAGCATGATCGAAGAACCGGCAGAGATTTTGGATCGAAAGGAACAAGTGTTGCGAACAAAAGTGATTCCGTTAGTGCTTATTTGATGGAAGAATCATCCGGCCGAAGAAGCTACGTGGGAACGAGAGGCCGACGTGAAAGAACAATATTCAGGCTTGTTTGCGACAGCTTGAGAGTCAAAATTGTATCACCGCAAGCATGTTTGCAGATTTAAACCATATGTTGTAATTCAATGTGGATCTTTTGATCAATTTATTCAGTAGAGAGAATTTCAATCAGCATCGTGTTCCTAATACAATGTTGAATGCGTAGTCAGGATTCATCATTGCCACGAAATGGCTGTGAAGCCATGCTTCTCAAAACCAATGACCAACTGGTCATGTGTTACCAAGAAAACAAAAGAGACAAGAAGCAACAAATAGTTTTGCAATCTGATCAAAACCGATTAATCGATTAATCGACTTTGGTCGATTAGTCGATTGCCATACGCCAGTGACTGAAGATTTAGTGGAGGTTCAAAAAAATTACTAAAGTGAAATTTCGATTAATCGATTAATCGATTTTGGATTTCGATTAATCGATATCAGAATTCGATTAATCGACTCACACATGTCAGTCACTTGGGAATTTTAAAAAAATTTAAAGGGCATTACGATTTCAATTAATCGAAGTGAAATTTGATTAATCGATTTGGTAAATCGATTAATCGACTGGCACACGCCAGTGAGCTGTAAAGCTTGGAAATTTTAAGTGAACACGAATTCGATTAGTCGAAATAAATTCGATTAATCGATTTTGAATTTCGATTAGTCGATTTTGGAAATCGATTAATCGATTTTGCGCGGCTGGAGTAAGTTTTTAAAATTCGATTAATCGATTTTAGAAATCGATTAATCGAATCGGGCCTATAAATATAAAACGAAGGGGATTTATCCCCACTCGAAATTTTTTTTTGGATTTTTCTTGCGTGCCTTTTTCCTCTTCCTCCTCGAACCACTGTGCACGCTACGGTTTTGGGGGGGATTTTGCACCGATTTTGCCTCTCAAGCATCGTGTACTTGGATCGAAACCTAAGGTAAAACCTAGATTTCGAATTTTCCTTTCAAATTGACCTATCAAACCCTACTTTTTTGGCATTTTGAGTCGAAATGCCGCCGCGAACTCGCTTGACCACGAAACAAGCGGCTTCGAAGCTTCCGGTACGGCGTAAGAACGCCGCATCGCCACCACCAACACCATCGCCCGTAAGAACCCCATCCCCATCGTCGTCGGATACCACATTCGGTTCGACGAGTGCGCCTTCGCGCGAATCTTCACCTACACCACCACCACCCGTGAACCTACTCCAACCAAACGAGTAGTGGGCAGCTAAGGAATTCAAAGATGAGTACATCATCGACGAAGTCCTATTTACCGACCCGACAGTCGAGGACGAGACCCAATGGGCACGACAGTACCTCCAAAATGCGGGTCTCAACCGTCTTTTGAACCCATTGCACGGGTCCTATTATCCTCGACTTGTGCGCCTGTTTTAAGGACCAAGTCGATGATACCGTCACGACCAAGATAGATGGTCGTAATTATACCTTCACCCGTCGCCATGTACACGAATCGCTTGAGTGTTATTTGAATTTTGTGCCCGAGACCACCCTATTCCCACCTTTCCCTGAGGAGGTCAAATTTGAGGACATTATAGCTGACATGACTAACGGGAGAAAGGGATTGGGAAAGTCGATACGGAGGGTAGACCTACCTGATTATATGTGGATGCTTGATTCTATAATCAAGTGTAATTTATAACCTATGCGCCATGACACCGAACGCGTAGAATTGGTCCAACAAGCCCTCTATGCAGCTTGCTGCGGGCGTTAGTTCAATGCTTCGATGCTACCAAGATCGTCATCGAGGGGATGACATACATTAAGGGGAAATTGATGAAGGGTCTTTTAAGGCCCAAAGAGAAGATGCCTTATGCTCGCCTCATATCGAGCATGCTTGAATGCTACTCTGATGCCCCGGAGTATGCGATTTCGCCCCATGAGCAGAAAGCTACGGACCATGTGAAGCATTACTCCATTGCTTTGTGGGGTCGTAGCTATAGATTGTTGAAGAAGGCTCTACTTTCATGGGCCAGCAATAGCACCACCGCCACCCCCACCACCACAACAGGACCCTCCAATAGGGGGAGCACCACCCGTCATTCCACCCGCTGAGGGAGCCTCATCTCAGACCTCAGTACCAGCTAGGAGGCAGCCCATAGTGCCACCTCCTACCACATCCACTACGCCACCGTCGCAGTCAGGGACTATCACACCTATCTCGTCATACCACCGCCAAGCAGCTCGCCTAGCGCCTACGATCGAGGACGTGTTGGCCCGGATGGAGGCCAACAACTAGATGATGAACCGGCGGATGGACTTCCTGGCGTACCACACAATGCGGTACATCTATCCTCAGGACTACCGTCGCCGTCTCGCAGAGGAGGAGGCGTGGACTGCGAGCAGAACCGCTTTCCACTCGGGTGCAGCTTTTCACGCGGGTACCCCTGCTGCCGACGCATCTGGCTCAGTGCCACCACAGCCTGCTGAGATGAGTCGGCTAGAGCAGCCAGCCCAGACAGAGAAGCCCGCCCTAGCACCAGATCAGCCGGGAGAGGGGACAAAGTGAGCTTAAGACGAGGATGTTTCTTTTGTGGCTGATTTTTGGAGTTTTGATTACAATTAAAAGGATGTAAATGAACAAACTGTAAATTTTGGGAACTGAATAGTGAAATATACATCATCATTTTGGAAATTTGCTTGCATTAAGTTATATTCTGGCATTGTATGATGTCTAGTTAATTTCTCGTGATCGGGTACGTGACACCACCGTGTGTGGGATTCCCATGCGACGCACCTTTGGGTTCATTTTCGAGGACGAAAATTCCCAAGGTGGGGAGAATGTAATATCCCGAAAATTTGAATGTTAAACAGTGACCTCGGGATCCGTGCCCGATTGGTCGTAGGATTGACCAAGTGATGGTCAAATAGTGGACTCATGAAGTGATGAACTAATGTGACGTAAATTTGACCTAAGTGTAGTGTATGGTGTGAGTTTAAGGCCACATACACCTATCTCTGGTGTATATGCTTAACACCGAAACTTGAGAGAGGATATAAGGGGTTAATAACCTAGTTTTCATTGTTTGGTTGGTAAAGAGAGTTAAGAAGAGAGATAGAGAGAGAGAGAGAACCAAAGTGAGTAATGGTTAGGAGTTATTGTGGTTGATTGAAGGAAGAGTTTCAAGCATTAATGTCGGATTCAACGCGTGGAGGATCGTTGAAGCAAGAGCCGAAACCCTAACCATTCAATCAATTAGGAGATTGATTTGAGGTGAGTTTTATTAGAATTAAATGCATAGATGTTTGATGGTTAAATTCAGTCAAGTGTAGTTAAAATCATAGAATTAAATGGATAGAAAGGAAAGAAAAAGAGAAAAGATTTGGAAGAACAGCCCGAAAAGGGGCTGAGTTCTGGCCAAATCGATTAATCGATTTTGAGAATCGATTAATCGATTTTGGTCTATAAGTTAAAAAAGCAAGAATGCCCGATTTCGATTAATCGATTATGAATTTCGATTAATCGATTTGGAATTTTCAACTGCTCAATTTGAGAATCGATTTAACCATTTTGGGGAATTCGATTAATCGATTTTGGGAATCGATTAATCAATTTAGGGTTCAATTAATCGATTTTGGGAGTCGATTAATCGATTTTGGCAGTTTCACTTGACTTCTTAATTGGACCTTGGGGTTCATGGAGGGTCTAGGACCTTCTCTATTGCATCTTTAGTGATATGTTGCATGTGTTATGATGTACCATAAGTGGTACGTGTGAGAGCAAGCATAAGGAGCTGTGTGGGACCTTGATGCTTAGACCTTCAGAGACCTGAGGTAGGGAACACCTTAAACATGTACTTTAATTGTAAGAGCATGTATGTAGTGATATAGAAATCAAATTGAAATGTATTAACTGTGTAAATCTTTGTAAAAAAGGGTGTGTGTGTGTGTGACACCAAGAAAGTAAATGAGAATGAGACATCCCTAGGGAATGAGAAAGTGATAAAGGCATCAGTGTGATGCGAGTAACTGAGACCAAGTAAGCTAATGAAAATGAAGCATCCCCAGGGGATGAGAAAGTGATAAAGGCATCAATGTGATGCGAGCAATTTAGACATCCCAGGGATATAAGTAAGATTGGACAACTACTGATAAGGCCTAACTGATATAAAGTAGCACTTTTACACGGTAAATAACTATATGTAAAGCACATGATATTTTTGTTATTTAAGGTTTGAATAGAATACCCCACCGACGTGGCGGGATACCCACGACTGACTCGGCAGGATATCCGTGACGATGAGACCAATCCGCATACTGCATCGGGGTTTATTCGTACACAGTAAGCACATCTCAGGGATGTTGAGATGAGATTTAACCCCGCCGCCTAGAGGAAAGGGACTTGGGTGGCATTCTCAGGGAATACATATAACAACTATCTATTTAGACGACGATGGAGGGTATTCCATCGGGGCTCGATGCTATATTGCTCGAGGACTACTTAAGTTGAAGATTTAAGTTTTGCTTTAGGCATAATCAGTGTAATTCATGAACAGTTTGAGAATTAATGAAACATGCAAACCACCAGTAAACTTCAAGGCATAATTGTCATCTTTTAAACTGTTTTTCCAGCAAATGCATAGGTACATCATGCTTAGAATATCATGGAATATGTGAGATTTTAACTTATATGTTCATTGTGTTGTTCCCTATTGAGCTAGGATGTAGCTCACCCTTTAGACTATACGTCGCAGGTCCAGTGCTAACGGCCGAGGCTTCGGGAGACGTGGATCCGGGTGATTCGGATTACGTGCCTGGGGACGAGTTGGAGCCCCCTCCTGAGGACTTCTTCTAGGAGGCTCCGCTCAGTACTTTGAGAGAGTAGTTTTGAGAGTTCATTGGTACGGCTTGGTATGTTTCGAGGTGCCGAAATCCAGGCTGCCACAGAACCACTATCGGGAACCATTATTTTGGGTGATGGATGTTCATCACTAGTGGTTCTTCTTGGTTCTTTTTTGAGGATGTATATTCTTTTGTTTTTATATATATGCATTGCTTTATTTCTTCTTTCTTTTAAAAGTCTTATATGATGACTCGATCTGCCACTACTGGACCGTGTCGGCTCTAGTTCCCGCTGGACGAGCAGACACTCTTTGATTTGTCCCGGGGATCATCTAGAGCATGATACTGATGGCACGGGTTTCCGAGTGAGAAAAATTCAAGTTGTCACAGAATATCTCGTGTGTCGAAATCTTGAGTCATTTTTTGGGTTCGTGATTGCAACCCGTACGAGTATCGGATTTGTGGTTGCAATCCGAGCGTACAAAAAGTTATGCGAAGGGTTGTACCCACATAGCTTAATTATCTAAGTACACAAAAAATTGGATATGTATCGTAACCCGTGTTACCTGGACTCGTGGCACAGGTGCCAAGTGTCAAGGTGCCAATAGATGTTTGGCACGCGAATCTCTAAAAATTCAAGCCATAAGAAAAATAAAATAAATAAATAAAACATATATAGAGAAAATTTGTAGGGATATCTTAGAGAACTAATTTAGATATGTAAAGAAAAGATTCATAATATATGTTGTGAACCTAATAAACTTATATTATAGTATAAAATCATTTGCAACGACTCGAACCTTTGTTGCAGTAGTAACTAAACTTTACACATTTTTCTTTTGAAACAAAGTTCATTTTTTCGTTGTCAAATTGATAAGCATTTTAATAGCAATATGAGGTTTTTCATATATGTCTAGAAGTTTCGTGTTGTTTGAAGAGTGGCCAAGCGTCGGCACGGGTGCCAAGTGCCACCAAGTGTCGGCACAACAAAAATCCCAAAAGTAGAAGTGCCAAGGTAACACTGGTCGTAACTCGTAATCCCAAATAGAAACCCTAAATAATACTTAGGTAAGAGTCGCAACTCTTATCCTAAGCGTATCACCTTTAGGTAAGGATAGTAGCACTTATCCTAAATGCACCCGTATAAAAAACAATCTGAATTCAAAATTCCATCTGGACTTGATCCTCCCGTCCACTCTAAATAAAAAAAAAAGGAAATGGAAAGAATCTCACAGATACCTCAAGGTCTATTGCAAAAAAATCAAAGTCAGAAAAGTATTCGGCAGGGCTCACGCGTAAGAATTTTCGGATCCCAAATAATGAGAACGACTTCGATATATGATTTCGAAGAAGACGACCTACGTAGGCACAACCTACGCAGGTATGACCTACGCAAGCACGACCGGCCTACGTTGGCCATATTTAGAGAAAAAGAAAGGAGAGACGAGAGAAAATAGGGAGAAAGAGAGAAAAAAAAAGAAGAAATGATGCATCTTCCGTAAGAAAAGACACATTTTGTATCTTCTATTTTCTCTTATCCTTCATTCATCTCTTTCGAAAGAAAAGACACATTTTTTGTGTCTTCTATTTTCTCCAATCATTTATTATATAATATTTGTGTATCTAGAGATAAGATATCCATAGAACCTGTAACACAGATTTATTACATAATATTTAAAAGGGACACAAATAAGGTGTATACAGATCTATATTTGATTTTCGTTTATTCAAGAAAAACACAAATTTTTTGTGGTTTTTGTTGAGCGCTAAAGCTCGAGGGAAATCGATCATATCATCAATTTCTCTCTTGATTATCACATCGCGTTAGTTATGTGACGGAAACTGGAAGAAATATTCAACTTATCGAATCTGGTAGATTCTAAAGTTTAACTGGATTCAAATATGGTTTTCTTTTTTCGAAAATCGATCAAAATAATTGAGTTTGAATTTCGACGGTGTAGTAGATGTCCCAATTTATTTTTTCTATAAAAGTTGATTAGAATGATTAAGTCGCAATTTTGATGGGATATGTGGCAGCGGACTTGATTTATAGTTTGCTAGACTTGACCAGAACATCATAATCAAAATCTTGCGAAAGTCGATCAGAATGACTGAGTCGAAATTTGATGGGTGCTAACAAGTGCTACGTTTTAAATTCATCAAATGGTCTGAATGAAATTCATATGAGATTTGACCGGTTATCCTTGTCAAAATCTGAAACAGTGTCCGGGTAAAAATTGATTAGACAACCATGGATCAAAATCTCGAAAAATCGATACGTATCGTACAGCCCCAAAACCGATACGTACCGGACGATACGTATCGATTTCGAATACTTTCAAGTATTTTGCCCAAAAAAAAAAAAAACCAAAAAAACAAATAAATAAAACAATAATTTAAAATTATCTAACGATACATTGAACGATACGTTGGACAATACGAACGATAACTTGACTGTTTTTTAAAGGGCCAGAGAAAAACCCTATTTATTGTATCGTCCAAGTTCAAAACCAATACGTGTTTGTATCGGACGATATTTTGATCTATGCAGACAACCCTATTAGTATTGTAGAAATTCAAAATTACTTAAATTGAATTTCAATCAACCATCGAGTGTGAAAGTCATCGGATGGTATGAAAAATATTAAATTTGATCGGCTATCCGAGTCAAAATTTGAGACGATCTTCAATCATAAAATCAATCGGATGACCAAATTAACACTTGTAGAAATTCAACTGAAATAGGTAGAATGTATTTCGATCAGGCTTCGAGTTTAAAACTCATCTGATGGCCCGATAAAATTTACATGAGATCTGACTGGCTGCCCGAATCAAGATCTGAGACGATCTCCGATGATAAAATTGATTGGAGGATCAAATTAATATTTTTTAAAATTCAACTAAAATATGCATGTTGAATTTTGATCGGGCTTCAAGTTTAAAACTCATTGGATGGCCTGATAAAATTTACATGAGATCTGATAGGCTATCCGAACCAAAATCTGAGACGGTCTCCCGATCATAATATTGATCCAAAGACCAAATCAATAATATTTTTTTTCTCATTATTTTTTTTAATTCAACTAAAATATGTAGATTGAATTTTGATCAGGCTTCAAGTTTAAAACTCATCTGATGGTCGGATAAAATTTACATGAGATCTAATCGGTTGTCCGAATCAAGATCTGAGACGGTCTCCGATGATAAAATCGATTGAATGATCAAATTAATATTTTTAAAAATTCAACTAAAAAATGTACGTCGAATTTTGATCGAGCTTTGAGTTAAAACTCATCGGATGATCCAATTAAATTTACATGAGATCTGACCGGCTATCCGAATGAAGATCTGATATGGTCTCTGATGATAAAATCAATTGGAAGACCAAATTAACATTTTTAGAAATTCAACTAAAATATGTAGGTTGAATTTTGATCGGGCTTCAAGTTTAAAACTCATCGGATGACCCGATTAAATCTACAAAATTCAATCAGGCTATTTGATGTAGAATTTTAAGAAGTGTCGGGCCAGAAACTTATCGGACGACCCGGTATA
The DNA here is from genome assembly GCA_021018995.1 of Chloranthus sessilifolius. Lineage (NCBI taxonomy): Eukaryota > Viridiplantae > Streptophyta > Magnoliopsida > Chloranthales > Chloranthaceae > Chloranthus > Chloranthus sessilifolius. The sequence continues at coordinate 110,169,619 of CM037597.1, read as the reverse complement.
TAGTTTGTTGTAAAATTTGTCAAAATTTGGCGGTTCTGTAATTTTAGCAAATCTAATTGAAATATCTAACTCAGAATTTTGACGGACTCTATATTAGGTAGTCCGATTTATTTCAACATATTAGGATGGTTAGAATGACTAACTAGAAATGTGACAACTGCACTATGTAAACTTTTGTTGAGTCACCCGATTCATTAAATATAAAATTTGATCGAAACAACTGATTCAAGATTTTGACAGGTATCAAGTTACCCAATTTATTTCACAAGTTGCAATCACATATTCTCACACTTCATTCTTATGTGAATAATCGAGATTAGATTTGGCATACCTGCATATGCTCTTTCACAATTTATTCTTGTATGAGTACAGGAATACATACAACATAACTACCTACATATCCTAAGCAGTTTAACCTTGTGCACGTAGGAGGTTACACGATGATGTACCTATGTACGTACCCTACGTAATTTAGCCTCGTGAGAGTAGGAGATAACATGATGATGATGATGCACTTATGTACATATCTTATGCAGTTTAGCCTCATGCGAGTAGGAGATAACATATAAACATACCTACGTTGTTAACATTAACAATGTACCTAAGTACAAGTCTTACGCAATTTATCCTAATGAGAGTAGGAGGTAACATATAAATATACCTACATTATTTATATTAACAATGCACCTAAGTGCAAGCCTTACGCAGTTTATCCTCATGCGAGCAGGAGGTTACCTATAATAGAATGTACCTATGTACATTACCTTCCTCAGTTTATCCTTGTGAGTAGGAGGTTAAATATAATAGAATGTACCTACGTACAGTACCTTACGTAATTCATCCTCGTATGAGTACGAGGTTAAATGATGATAATGTGCCTATGTACATACCTTACGCAATTTAGACTCATGCGAGTAGGAGATTACATGATGATGATGATGATGACGACAATGTACCTATGTACATATCTTATGCAGTTTAGCCTCATGCGAGTAGGTTACATATAACATACATACATATGTTCTCACATAGTTTATTCTCATACGAGGGGGAGAGTACGTATATTTCATGAACGAAACAACCATTGATAAGTGGTAACCCATATCCTTCTACAAATGTGAACCATTTTTATGGAATGCACATATGGTCTTTTCCACTAGGGTTTGCGTTCCTGGGCGTTTTCGAATGACAATCATAGGGTGTTATACGACGAAGACAAGATCATTCTTGAATGATTGATGTTTAACTTTCTTTTCAACGACATACGATATTCGAATCTGATATGCCTCCAGACTTTTTGTATTTTGACCCTACGCTTAATAAATGCTTTAGAGGATCGAAGTGCCATATTATCCTTTTGCCTCCTGGTCTGTTGGAAACGTTAGCTGATGACCGGAGTTTATATATGTGTGTGTCTATATATATATATATATATATATATATATATATATATATATATATATATATATATATATATATACAGAGAGAGAGAGAGAGAGAGAGAGATTTTATTTATTTTTGAAGCATTGGCATATTGGAACTGCCTCCGATTCTGAAATCTTTGATAAACAAATAAGATTGGCATCTCTCCATCTTGTAACATAATCAGCAACCTTTTGGCGGGTAGGGCTTTCTGTAAGACTCAGAAGGCCTTTGAAAGTCTTTGAGACTTTCGGTTACCATATGTTGAACTTGATCCATTGATAAGATGTCATCAATTTCTTTCCTTTGCTTTTCTCTCTCGAGAAGTGCAGCTATTTCAATCTCCCGAATACTGATAGCGCAACGCAGCTCTTGAATTTTCTCTAAAAGAGATACATTGTCTTCACTAGAAACCATCATGACTGGCATGACAGTACGAGGTGGCATCATTATAGCTTATGCTGAGATGTAACGGGTTTCGTAGTGGAGGGAGTTCGAAGAACAAGCTTTATTTGAAGAAGACTTATCATCAAGTTTCAAAGATAAAATAATCATCTTGTTTGCCTCCAGACTAGGTGAGTTGAATAACGGTGTGTCATTGATTACCTTCGGATGAGGCGAAGTCTCATTATCAGGTGAAACGGTTATCTAATTTACCTCCAGACGAGGTGAGTTGAATGACGATGAGTCATTGATTGCCTCCAGATGAGGCGAAGTTTCATTATCAGATGAAATGATCATCTTGTTTGCCTCCAGATGAGGTGAGTTGAATGACGATGTGTCATTGATTGCCTCCGTATGAGGCAAAATCTCATTATCAAATGAAATGATCATCTTGTTTGCCTCCAGATGAGGTGAGTTGAATGACGAGTCATTGATTGCCTCCATATAAGGCGAAGTTTTTTTATCAAATGAAATGATCATCTTGTTTGCCTCCAAATGAGGTGAGTTGAATGACGATGAGTCATTAATTGCCTCCAGATGAGGAGAAGCAAGCATACTAACAATTCTCAGTATTCCTGTAAGGCTCGCCGAGTTTGATCGAGGTGATTTTGTTGATAGAGTTTCAGGAGATTCATCCTTCGAGAAGAGGGAATCGAAATCTTCATATAGTGGGTTCTCAATCAAAGTGAACAAATTAGGAGACACTGGTTCCTCCATATGAGAACATTGTTCTAATGTGGCGCAAGCCATGAGGGAGGTCGAGTATCTGAGTGTTGCCTCCTCAATTTGAGGGTATGCGCTCTCCACATGTAGATTGTTAGCGGAAGAGGATCTAATGCTCTTTCCATAATCCATTGAGTTGATTGGTAAGTTGAATAAATCTACTGCATGGAATAACCAATGATTAAATGAATGTACGCATGGAATAACCAACAATTAATCATTTATCATATTCAACTCATTTACAGATGAGAGAAGTGTGAACCACAGGGCGTGCCAAAAATTTGTAAACAACAAATTTGCATATAATCCACCGTTGGATATCATCAAATTCCTTAGGATTTGATCATTATAGGTTATTTTGCCATTAGATCATTTAACGTAAAGTTAATGAATCCACTGTTGAACTTGACCAAAACCATGAGATTTGATCAATGCATAATAAATCCACCGTTGGATCTTATTACGGTCTCGTATTATGGCCATTTGAGTAAAAAAACAACTATTTCACCATTAGATTTGACTAAAATCAGAAGATTTGGTCAACATATAACAAATCCACCATTGGATCTCATTATGATCTCGTATTATGATTGTTTGACCAAAAGTCAATGAGTCAAACGTTGGATTTGACCAAAATCACAAGATCTCATCAATATGCAATAAATCCACCGTTGGATCTTGTTACGATCTCGTATTATGATTGTTTGACCAAAAATCAACGAATCTACTGTAAAAGAATTTTCGATCTCGAGGTTGAGATCTAAACCCTATATTTAAGGGAGTGATGATCTGAACCGCGAGGGAAACTCTAATTTCAGGACATGATTTAGATCTGATAAATCTGATGACTATGAGTTATTGTAGAAGAATATTTTGGATGTCGGAGTTCAGAATCATTCTTTGGGTTCGTGATTGCAATCTGTACGAGTAACGGATTTGTGGTTGCAATTCGAGCGTACTAAGTATTCTGCGAGGGGTTGTACCCACGTAGCTTAATTATCTCTAAGTACACAAAAAATTGGGTACATGTCATAATGCGTAATCCCAAATTGCAACCCTAAATCATACTTAGGTAAGAGCCATAACCCTTATCCTAAGCGTATTACCTTTAGGCAAGGGTAGTAGCTCTTATCCTAAATGCACTCATATCAGAAACAATCCGAATTCAGAATTCCATCTGGACTTGATCCTCCTGTCCACTCTAAATAAAAAAAAGAAGGGAATGGAAAGAATCACGGAGATACCTTAAGTCTCTTGCAAAAAAATCAAAGTCGGTGAAGTATTCGGCAGAGCTCTCGCATAAGAATTTTCGGATCCCAAAATAATGAGAACGGATCTGCTATTTATAGATTTATGGTAGCGGTTACGAGGAATTATAATCCTACGATTTCCGCAAATGTTTCACAAAAATCAAGGGTTGTAAGGGTTGTGTGGGTCTTAGCCTTCACACGGATTAAGAAAAGATTATTCATTTATTCTCCAGATATCTGGCCCACGCAAGTGGTTATTGGTTTAAGCGGATAAAGTAGAGGACCAATGTTCGAAGAAAATGACCTATGCAGGTCCGACCTACGCAAGCACGACCTTCGCATGTATGGCCTAACGTGGGCCATATTTAGAGAGAAAAAAAAGAAGGGCAAGAAAGGAGGGACGAGAGAAAATAGGGAGAAAGAGAGAAAAAGAAATGATATATCTTCCGTAAGAAAATACACATTTTTGTGTCTTCTATTTTCTCTTATCCTTCATTCATCTCTTTCAGAAGAAAAGACACATTTTTTGTCTTCTATTTTCTCCAATCATTTATTATATAATATTTGTATATCTAGAGATAAGATATCTATAGAACCTACAACACAGATTTATTATATAATATTTAACAGGGACACAAATAATGAGTGTATACAGAGCTAAATCTGTATATTTATTCAAGAAATTTTGCCCCTCTGACCAAATATTCAATGGTGGAAAAAAAAATCCTTTTTAATATTTTTTAGATGGCACTTGATCAACCTAGGGCATGTTTCTGTGGCACCCGATCCACGGATTGGGTGACCCGTGGCACCCAACTGGTTGATGGCCCATGCGTTCGATAGCATATCCCCGACACTGTATATATATATATATATATAACACAATTTTTTTTGCAAAATAACACTATAAAATAAAGAAAGTTTACAAAGATATTTAATTTTAATATAGTTTGTTTGATTAACTTATAATTTACCATTTTTAATAACATAAGTAACAATTTGCAATCTATAAGAAACTACTTTGCCATTAGTATTAATTTATGTTTCGCAATTGTGCAAATAAAAAGGATCCTCATAGTCCACATGGAAGAAATTACGGTTCTTCCTCTTTCTAGAAGTCTCTCTCTCTCCTAGCCCAAACTTTGTCAGGCCATGACTTTCACTGAAAGATGCTCACTGAGGACCAATTACATAAAAGACAAATAACACCATCAGTCTTGTGCTTTGCAATTTATTGGTTAAAAAGGTAATGCGTGCGGGCTAAAAATAGTTTATTTTCATACATAAAATATAATGTACTTACTTAAATCAATTTCTGGATTTGGGAGGAAAGTCCTAGCAGCAGCACTCAAGCAAAGTGCCTCTGAGATAATGTTTTCTATGCAGGGTTGTGACACATGTTTCTAGCATGTGCAGTCTCTAAAGATATTTGGTAATCCATTTTGACATCTGACTAGAAGGAAGCATGCAAACAACATTTTGCTCCAATAAGGCCTAGTGAAACTTGGAGTGCTCTGGATATTTGTGATTAACGTTCAACTTTAATGGCAGCAACAAAGGTAATCTGTGTCAGACAGGGTTTCCTTTAATCACCTAGGGGATGAAATTTTGTCCATACGCGGCCTTATTGGACTAGTCTAGATTACGAACACAGCGCTATGGTTAAGCCTAATCAAATTCAGAGGCTTAAGCCTAACAGACTTTAGGTGGTGGAGGATTCTCTTAAAATTATATATTGGCTTAAGAACGTCTCCCTACATCCTTGGAAGCAAACAATGAGTTCGTAAACATCGGGTTCTGTCCATGCTAGGAGATGTAACGATTACTCACATTCATCTAGAAGGTTGCTTAGTGTGGATAATTTAGCTAACAAGGGGATATACTTCAGCAAGACCCACTGGAAAGATCAAGGAATCATATGTAATTATGATGGAATATGAACTTCATTGAAGATTTTGATTGATGTGGCCTCCCTAGTTTTCACAGTCTTTGTATTTTCTTGTTGCCTTTTTGGCATAATACGTAATTTTTCCATGGGGTTATTTCCTCTTACCCCTGCCCTAGGCAGGCGAGTTTCACTCGAACCATAGGTTTACTACTTTCACTCGGCGAGGGGTCAATTCCTGGCAAGCAATTCCTCCCCGCCTGGACGAACCAGAGTGGAGGAATGGGTAACCAACTACTTGAGAAGTTGAGGTTAAGAGTTAAGACTAAAGATTACTCAAGGTTCAGAAGGATTTTAGATCTCCGGGCTAGGGTTAGGAAGCTTGTTTAGTTTTAGGAGAGAGAGAGAGAGAGAGAGTATAAATTAGAGTTGAATAGCTTAGAGAGGAAATACTTCTCACTAGCTCTTAAATTAAAGTAAAAAAAGCTACATACACACCCACTATTCTATATTACACACCCCCATGACTATAGAAAAGACTATACATCACTATTTTACATAACACTAACACTCCCCACAAGCTGGAGCATGGATATCATGCATGCCCAGTGTGACCATAATACCTTAAAGAACTAAAGGTCAAAGAGGCTTGGTAAACACATCTATGAACACATCAATAAGCTCCAACATCTGATCCCAAACACACTACAAACATAACGAAAGGATATTGATGCTATAATCCTAATTTTCATCTTTATCTTACTTCCATGGATGTCACGTTCTTTGAAAATGTTGCTTATTTTTTTATTGATCACGCGACTCCTGCTCCTAATATTTTTGCACCCATGCGTTGCTATCGAGCCATCTTCATCAGCACAACAAAGCAAGTAGAATGACTATCTCCCTTACCAACGTCAAGAGTGGAATGGAACTTCCTCTATTATGCAGCAGCCTCTTCCTCCTCCTAGGTACCTCTTGGAAAGCTGACATGATTGAAGAAATGGATGCCCTCCAACATAATCAAAAATAGAATATGACACTACTTCCAAAGGGAAGACTGTCGTTGGGTGTAGATTGGTGTCTACTGGGAACCATAATCCAGATGGCAGAGTTGCATGATATAAAGCTCATCTAGTTGCTTGTAGGTTTACTTAGGTATATAGTCTTGATTATTTATTTTTTGATCGGTAATAAGAAGTATATATTGATAAGCAGAAAGGCGCTGACGAAAAACCAATACAACAGGACACGACCAAAAAATCGGAAAAATGGTCTTGATTATGATGCTATTGAGAGTGGATTCACCATTTTAGTAGGGTTATTCTCGAGATAGGGTTTTAGAAATGCCATGAGCAGAGTCTTTGTTCACTTCAGACCGACGAGCTACACTATATTACTTGTTTATGTTGATATTATTCTCACTGGTGACGATTATCATTTCATTTCCTAGGTGAAGAGTGAACTTGGTGAGAGCTTTGAGGTAAATGATTTGGGTACTTTGAAGTATTTTTTGGGCCTGAAGATTTCTCATTCAAGCAAAGACAACTTTCTTTCCCAAAGGAAGTATGCTTTAGATCTTCTAAGTGATATTGTAATGCTCGATTGCAAGTCAGCTACATCTCCCATGGATCCCAAACTCTCCCTTCATGAGGAGGAAGGAAGTTATTAGCTAACCCACATGAGTACTAGCACCTTCGAGGCTGATTGATTTATGTTACTGTCTCGTCTAGATATTACCTTTTTGTCAGCCTGGTCAGTCAGTTTATGCACGCTCGTACTCATATGGCTATTATTCATAAGATGCCGAGACATATCAAATCCAACCCAGATCGTAGAGTAGTTGATCATGTACATGGTTATCTTTATATTTTAGAACACACTAATAATACCAATTGGATTGGTGCTATTACTGATACGCAACCTACTTCTGGATATTGTGTCATCCTTGGAGCCAATCTCGTTGCTTCGAAGAGTAAGAAGTAACATGTGGTTTCTCACTCTAATGCTGAAACAGAATATTGTGCTATTTCTCATCGAGCATGTGAGATGCTTTGGCCTTAATCACTTATCACTGATCTTGGATTTCCCACCATCCGTTTTATGCCTCTTCACTGTGATAATGAGGCGGCTGAGAAAAATTGCTTATGATTCTATTTTGTCTAAAAGAACAAAACATATAGAAACAGATATTCACTTTGTAAGGAAAAAGTCTGAGATCGGACATTGGAGCTCAATTATGCCTCGTCAACTTAACAAGTGGCATATGTTTTTACTAAGCCTTTGGGACCTACTATTCTTCAAGATATCAGGGTCAAGCTAGGCATGCGTGATATCCATGCTCCAGCTTGAGGGGAGTTTTAGTGTTGGAGTACATTAGTCATCTTTGATAATGTAGTGAGTAGCATATAATAGTGGGTGTGTATGCAATATTCTTCGACTTATATAAAAGCCAGAGAAGAGATTTTCCTCATTACGCTACACTCCTTAATTTCTTCTCTCCTTTTCTCTCTTCTTTTGCTTCTCACAAGCCTAACCGTAATCCTACCTAAACCCTACTCTACCTTACCAAATCTCCATTATCCGCTCCTTTGTAATTACTTGCATATAACGGAAATTCACAACAATAAGTATGTTATTTATGCATCTATAATGGGAAATGATAACAGAAATAACCTAGAGAAATAGTATAAAATTAAAAGAGACCCATTTAGTAACATATCAAACCCATCAAAAAAACATCATCACTGAACATTTTTAGAGCTGGTATGCAATGGCCCACCCAATCACTAGTGCATGGTATGCGAGCCATGTCCTGCATGGACTTTGAGATGTGCGGACTTAGAATGGAGATCCATGGATGCATCTCAAAGTTCGTACGGTGCATGGCTCACATGTCATGCATCAGTGATTAGGTCGTTCACTCTATACTAGACCGATTTTTTTAACAGTTGAAGTAGAGCATTTGTGCCAAACAATCTTAAAATATTTAACTGGGGAAAATGAAATCTAAATAATTGTTACCTTAATTATGGTGTTTGGCCCAGTTACATCTTCAAACCGTATAGCATAACCAACTTTATCACCTAGTTCAGTTTCCATCTCTTCACTAACTCTTTTGGCCACACTCATAGCCGCCACACGCCTTGGTTGAGTGCAACCAATAACTCCACTTGTTGTATACCCATCTTCAAGTAGATACTGTCAAAAAAACAATCACATATAGGTTATTTAAGCAAATCTAAAAACTCCCACTATTCAAACATCGTAACAATGAAATATTCCAATTATGATAAACAAATTCAATCATAAAAAACAGGACAAACCTGAGTGAGCTGAGTTGTCTTTCCTGAACCAGTTTCTCCAACTACAACAATGACCTGATTTTCGCGAACAACCTAACCCATTGTTAATTGAAATAAGATTAGCAACACTGATATAAGGCTCTATAAGTTGGTGCAAATTACAAATGCAAACATCGGCAGGTCTTGGCATCACTAATATAAGGCTCTATAAGTTCATACAAGCATGAGAACAAACCAAAACACAAATAATTTAGTGTCCATAAAATATAAATAAGACAGCATAAATCATTTAATAGGCATTCATACTAAACAGCAAGCATGCTTATTAGCAAGCCATATCACTTGGACCAAACCTCATTTAAACAGATGAAAATTAGAATTTTTTTAGTACCTGATAAGGCTTTTAAGAAGTTTGTAGAAAATTATAAGGACCAAGACCTTTATTTTGTTTTTTATCAGTAATTACAAGGAACATATAGCACCATTTCAAAGAAAAAACATGCATAGGAAAAACAAGACTCAAAATGGAGGACTGAAAGGGGTTAAATAATACCATCCAAGTTTTTCAATTAAGTTTTCTGATGGCGAAAAAAGAGCATTATCAAATTGGTAGTTGAAAAGAAACACAAACCCATACAGTGGCGAAAGGATGATTTACGAGTTATGCATGTAAAACTTTAGACTATACATCAGTAACTCCAGTCCTAACTCAATTGGATGCCAAGTAAAGTTGTTTTAGGTCCTACACGAAAAAAATTTCAATGCAGGTCGCAGCTAAAAATACTCCAAATTAACCTGAAAAAGACAGCTAAAACCACTTATGATCAAATATGATCTTAAGTGAACAATAAATCACTTACAAATTCTGATTTTGGGAAACATCCAAATGCAACATTAACAAAATCAAAAAACAAATGAAATTACAATTAGTTAGCAGAACTAGCATGCATGCATGCATTCATGTGTGCATTCCGATATCACACACATGCACACACACAAATTACGCAACAATAACGAAGTAATTTAAATTGTAAAACAAGGAACAAAAAATAAAACTCAACCTGCAACAATTCCTCGCGTACAGAATATATAGGGAGATATTGCCTTTGTTGTAATAGGGATTTTGACTTTGCAAAATCACTCACTGCTTCACCTTTCACTTTCATGTGTTGTGCAAACTTTGCATCCTCCTTGAAGTCAACTTCACCCTCTTCCCCTACTACAGCTGTATCTGCATCAATCTGCCATAGAGAGCATGACAATAAACTTTATAGTTTAAAGTTTAAACCATCAAGCTATCAGGTGTTAAATATTAATCATGAATTTCAATTGCGGTTCAAAGCATCTACCTGCTCTGCAGTCTTCTCAGCCCCCAGGATATCACCAAGCCTTGATCCTGCTAGTTCCCAAAAACGCTGGTGGGATTTATTCAGACTCTGTTTTTCATGAATTTCCCTAACTAGAGCAGATCCTTTGCGTGATATTATAGCCATATCCGATGTGGGATCTTTTAAAGGCATTATAGGCTCGACTTGCTTTGTAAAAACAACCCTCCCATCCAAGAAAGGAGGCTTTGTATCTGTCGAAAAATACGAAGGAGTTAGATAAAAGGGTACCGTGAACCAAGTCATCGTCAAAATTTTGTCAATCCATTAGAATAATTCATGCATTTATTGGTCTGTCCAAGACTAAAAGACAAATAGTAACCTATCCGCCCAACTACTTGAAAGTATGTGAGAGAATATGCACATTAAAGCTAGGCATCTGTCAATAAAACTTAAACAAATGGTATACTGCAAGTTACAGAAAGATTAGAATTCTAATAAGACAACTATCACTTTCAAAAAGGAATTTTATGAACTCGATTGTCATGATAGTCAACAACAAAAGACAAATGAGTATTCACTTTACACAGAATCTGATGGTCAGAATTATGTTCACATGATTGGATTAATAAAAGCATGATGCTTCCATGTTATGATATGTTAAAGATCAAGACAAGGCCCTGTTACCAAACCTACCGGCAGGACTGTAACAGGAGCAGGAACACTAGAAATTAGCTATTTAGGTCCGAAGCAGTAAGAACAGCATAGAGAGAAGATTCAATAACTACATATATAATCCAAAAGACAGGTCTCAAATTGAAGATGTCAAGCATACATCGCGCAGCTAAAAAAGAGACTGACTCCTTGCTGCATATGACCCTGCATGAACAAAATTCCCTTAAACGTAGGTGGGAGATAACTTCGTAAAACAAAGATTTGGTGTATACGAGCATGGACTAAACCTTTAATGATTCTACAATGGGAACGATTTTGCCACGTGTGTCTCCTAAATGAATCACGAAACAGGAGTTAGGATGATTGGATTTGATGCACCCATATCTTAATGGTTGGCCACTATCTACAATCTCCACTGGGAATGGAACTAGGACTTCTACAAAAGCGGTGTCTAAGGGGCCTAAAACATTGCACCATAAAATCAATGAAGGCACATCCTACCATGACTTCCATTGAATCCTCGAACAGTGATGATGTGCATATTTTCAGCAATCAAGGGGCTCCATATACTACAAAAAGAGTTTTATATTAAGTCATGTCTGATCAGCATAGTGACAAATTTCTTCGAAATTCGACGAAATTTCTTCAAAATTTACCGAAACAGGGGTCGGGCGAAACTTTCTGCGAAATTTCGATGATTTCTCTGAAATCACTGAAATTTCATTAATTTCGGCCAAATTAACGAAATTTCACCGAAATTAATAAATCTTTTCTAATTTTTATTAATTTTTAAATAATAAATAAAATTTTTGAAGTTTAAATAGAATTTATATTTAATATTTTTTGTACTCCCCGAAATTTTTCGGAAACTTTTCGAAATTTATCCGAAATGAACCGAAATGACCCCTACTAAAATGTTGCAGAAAACGAAATTTGTCACTATGCTGATCAGTCCTAAGAGACCCCTTAACTGATCAAAATGGATGAAGTTGAGATTACTAATTACATGGATATATTTGGACAATATATGTGTGTAAATACTAAAATGCATATAAGGGAACAATATGAGATATTTATAATTTGTAGAGATTTTCCATCTATGTGCATGATTATGTAGAGATTCCATATTTATGTGCATGTTTATGAGGCATGCACATGCACATGAATGCCTATTTAATGGACCATGCACCAAATGCATATTTAAGGAAACATGCACATGCATTTCAATTGCATTTTGCATGGACGGTTACATGCATGGGTCAAAATTTCGTCCGATACCGATACATATCGGACCATCCGTATCGGTTTTGAACTGGGACGATACGGTACATTCAATGTACCGTATCGCCATTTTGTATGCATATGCCCAGACTATACATTCAATGTATCGTCCGGTATTTTACTATTCCGATATGTACCGGTTTTGAGCTCGGACGATACGTATCGAATACCCGGTATTTTGACCCATGGTTACATGTGACTAATGAAATGCAATTCATGTACCTAATGAAGTCATGATTAATGAAATTTATGGTAACCAAAAGATCCATTCTATGGGTTCAATCCAAGGATGGAGAGTTTGGAGAAGTTACATGTATGATGAATGTGAAGGGACGTTTTTTTATAAATAAATGCCGTGGGTAGTTAGTTGTGTGTTTTGGTAGAGGAAGTCAATTCGCATACTTGAGAGGGATTACTAGTTCTGGTAGAGGAAGTCAATTCACATACTTGAGAGGGATTACTAGTTCTCTTCAACCCTTTCGAGTACAGGTTAGCAAGTCTATTCCTTATTCTTTAGGATAGCCGGTGATTTGGTACCTTCAATCCTCATCTCCTTAACCGAATTAGGAGGTCCTTTAATACCTTTCTCCCTCAACAAAGGATCATATCATTAGTTGCACCTTGTTCTTTTGTTCCAACTTTATGTCTATACTAGATTTTATGTTTAGAATTTTGTGTTTCTGATTGTATTTCGAATAAGATAAACTTATTGAAATAAATACTCCATTTTTTTGTGGTATATTCTCTCTGTGTATACTCTCTACGATTCGAATTTCAGAACATTTGGCTGCATATCTCTGAGTGATTAGATGTCTGTGATTGGAATCTCTGAGAAAGTCTTATACACTCTTGTAGATCTCTTTTCCCTCTGCAAAAATCATTAAGTGAATCATTTCAATCTGCAGATCCAAAGATACACCACTTTGGAGTTGTCACATCCATGCAATCCAAATCTTGGTGCCATCAGAATTTGGTTAATCTAGTTTTACCAACACTCCAACCACGGACTCCATCTTACTAATTAAAATGTAATAGCCTCTCAGCGGCTAGTACATTCAGAAGTTGACATTTACAGATGCCAGCAACCCTAAAAACTGCACATGTCAGCTTTAAGTGGTGGGAGATCGACTTCAATAGATCTTGATTTATTGAAGACAGTGATAACCCATTAACACATGGGCATATGGGAATTGATGCAAGGTAGCTTAAGCATGGACATGTGATTATCCACTGTTCATCAAAATTCTCAGAGTTATAGACAAGCATCTTGTTATGCTCCTGTGCATTTCTTAGGACATACATGCACATTACCCTTATATAGGTCTCCCTAAAAGTTCACATGTATATGTGCACAAGCATCTAGATATTGCAAATAAATTAGTGATGTAATTGTGACGACCCAGACCCACACACCACAATATTGTCCTGTTCTGGATTTAAGTCTCCACCCAAAGCGCGTCGTGACATGTAAGTCCACATACACCTTATAGCCCCAGGCTCTGAACATTTCCCTATCCAATGTGAGAGTACGACAGTAATCACTTGTAAAGTTGAATAAATTAGTCACGTTGTAAAACACTTGTAAAGTTAAATTTCCTTTATGTGGGCTCCATCAATAGTTGATTCTAAGACCAAAGATATATTGGATTCAACATTTCTTAAAACAGCTAGGAACTAACTATTAGCTCAACTTTTTTTTATCGACCTATTAACCAAACATATTTATGGATTACATTTTTATCCACAAAAAATAACACATTACAACCCTAGATATCAGAGATTGATGATCTAAATATTCTTCCAAATTGTAAGACGATCAAGTGTGAGACTAAGATTAATTCATGCCTGTTATCTATCATAGACAACAGTGTGAAGTAATGATAATCCAACTGGAACGAACAAATTCAAGCAATAAATTGAGACAGCACTACTTTTGGAAGACTGACTACAAATCAATTGTTTGACTAGGCCAGAATATTATAATTATTTTAATTAACTCACACCACACCAAGAAACAAGGATTTTCAGTATGACAGCCATTAAGACCCATGACAACCATTGCAGTGTCATGATTGACAATTTCATGCACAAATTCTAACGCAGACATGCAAGTGCCACCTTCTAGAGGCCTAACTTGAGTTCCAATTTACACAATTCAAAGGCTACAAACACCTACACTTCGGGAAATAGATTTTTCTTTAGAAACTTTTACCAAATGTTGTTATTTAGGGGTTTAGCATCAAAAGGGGATTATAGATGGTTTTAATTTTCCTTTTTGTGAAATAGAGATAGTTATTTCTTTGGGATTAGGATTAGGGTAATAATAAATTCAATATATTTGGACCATGTATTTGACAAAAGAATTCTTGAAATACATTTGGTAAGAGCTATGGTCATGCTCTTGTACCTAACCTTCCCACTCCTAACTACATGTGGTCCGGCAACTCTAAGGATCCAGTGAACGACCAAAGATGCAGTGCAAGATGGAGGAAGGATCTGGGACTGTTTTGAAGGCTGGAACAAGCTTGAAATGGGCTGGAATCAGCCGAGAAATAACAATATTTTAGGGTCTGCAATTAAAATTAGGTGTTTTAACGTAAAGACCAAGTTGGCCATACTAAGGAACGGAAGTTGGGCCTTAAGGCTGCTAGCCTCGAAGAGGCCCATTTTGAACAAATTAAGTGATCCTGTGACCAGAAAACAAGAGAATAGTGTGACTTAGAAACTGGGAAATTAAAAGTTTGGGTTATTTTCTATTTGGGTCATACAATCCTAGTTGTTTTATGAATCTAAAATTATGAATTTTATTTTTCTTTTCTTTTATATATCATAAACTGCTGAGACATTAAAGGAGATTAGCGTGAGTTATTTTATGAAATATGTGAGAGCGAGAGTTTGAAAAAGGGAAGGGCCGAAATTGCTGAGTTTTAAGAAGCATTTCTACTACAAAGTATATGTATTCGGCAATTCTCGAGATGATAACTTCTTCATGGGTGGCTCTGATACTGAGATGTATCGCCCGACACATCTCAGTATCACCTGAGATTTTTATCTATGCCTACGCCCCACTTGTGGGGGTCACCTAGGCACAGTCTGGTTACACTTTCGTGGTGGGTGTCCTACAATAGTATTGAAGTGGAGGTGAGAAAAACAATTTTCAAGCTTTATAAAATATTTATTTTCATTTTTCGAAGAAAAATGGCAATAACTCTCATCAAGTATCATCTTTGAACCCTCAAAGTACATTAATTTATGGGTAAAGGTGAGATTGTACACTGACCAAAATACTACACAGTTGAGGGCATTAGCATTTTGGGAGAGGCTCAATCCCTAGAATTGTGCCACATCTTATAAGTTGATCTGAACAGAATTCGATCAAGTCAACTTTAGATTTTATTATTGTTGATCAGTTGATGTCCACCATAGATTAAACTATTGTGTTTTCAACACTAAATGATGTACTTTTTATTGGCTTGTGCTAGTTGGTTTTTTTTGGTTAGATAAGCAAAGATTGAACTTGCGACTTCTAGGTTGGATCGTCGTGCACCGTCAAATTAAGCTACAGTCCCAATATCTTTATAATTTGTTAGTTGTTACTTTCCTCTTTCAACCTATGTTATACATGATGCTTATATTTGATAAGTGATTAATCACATTTTTATCCCTAATTGTTGAAGTTTTGTTACCTTTCTCATTTGTTATATATCCTCTATAATCGACTACTAAGTCCACTATATTAAAAATTCATATATATATATATATATATATATATATATATATATATGGAAAACAAGAGCCCAAAAAGGGTACTCATTGATTCCTTCACATGTGGAATATGCTTTCCGTTCCATGGGTTAAAAATTCGAAAAACCGATATCGTCCAGCCCCAAAACCAATACATATCGGTTCCGGACGATACATTCCAATGTATCGTCCAGAATTTTGGGTATTTCTATGGGAGGCACCAATACGGTACCTTGAATGTACCGTATCGGTTAGGTTCAAATCCGATACATATCGGACGATATTTTGATCCATGTTCCGTTCTATCGTAAAGGACAAATTAAGGAGCAAGTAAGTAAATATCTGGTGCAAGCTAGCAAAGCTTCCCTACCTATTTTAAATCAAAACCTATCTCCTTTTCTTTTTTCTATCTCGTTCTGTCAACTCAAGAGTACAACTCTTTTCTTTTGGGGTACTTCTTCTAACGCTAAACTATCATGGTCTCACCACCAGATTTCCATTGTCCCCCAAGAACTCGAATGGTTGTATCATCATCATCTGCGACAGATTTGTAATGTGTTGAAAGTTATTTGAATTTTATTTTTTAATTTCTACATGATGGTTTGTAGGGTTTTCAAGATTTTGTGTTTTTATTTGGGATTATTCTTGATGATAGGTTCTGATTGATTTTTATTTTTTATTTTAGGGGTTTGATGTCCAAGTATTTTTTACATTTTTAATATAAGGTTTGATATTCAATTTTTTCCCCTTACTCTGCCTCCCTGAAGATGAAATCCAGGCATCTCTCTCTTCCCCTCTAGCTAAAAATCCTTACCTAAAGCTCTTGTCAAAAAGCTCATGTGGCTCCACCGACTCTTCAAAACAGGTTTGTTTTCTTCCCTTTCTCCTCAGTTTATTTTTTATTTATTTATTTGATAAAAGGCTAATTTCACCGTCCACTAGATTACTGATATCTAGTGTTCGTAAATCAGCCCCATGATGCCTAATCAATTGGATCGGTCGATAGGTAGATGGAGTTTTGAAAAAAATTTATTCCTTCAAGTATATTTTATTTCACTTAGCACACAATGAATAAGAATAAAATATTGATTTGATTATTTTGACTATAACCCAAATATTAAGAACTCGTCGACTTTGATCTCAAATTTGTTATGTATATTGAAGGATCTGTGATAGAGGAGCGTATGTGGTGGATCTTATATCAAATTTGGGTTCGTAATTTCCTCTAACTTATATTTTTTTTACACTAGTGCTTTAAGCTTCTTGCGCAGTATTTTGATTATTTGTATAAGTAAACTATTAGGGATACAACATTATTAATGTCTTTCTAATGGCTTTATTAGAAGAATATCACACTATTAGATGTATAGTTCTTTCCATCGTGTCATATATATACTATACATAATGCTAGGGACCTGCACATATTACAGGTAGTTATTTATCCTAGAAGCGAATATTTTTCTCGTGAGAATATTACATAAGTACGAATTTTTACCGTCCTCGAGTGATCATCCGTTGACTTTCTCTCATGTTATTGCTACTTCATTTTCATCATCTTCTATAGATATTTCTATCAGCTACCTAAAAATGACTATTTTTTATAGATTTATTTATTCCACCATCAATTTCCTCAGAATTTGGTATCGATGGACATCTTCATGATAAAGTAGATTCAACCAACATATTTGCTCTCCTCTATAGGCAAATGGTAGTAGGCTTCTAGAGAGAGGTAATCACTACCTAACTTTTCACTCGATCTTTTTTCTCGCGAACCTTTTATAGCCATTCCTATTAAGGCCAGTCATGGAACTTTGATAATTTTTGTTGAAGGGTTTTTTATTTTTTACTTTTTAAATTTTCTATTTAGGGTTTCTTTTTTAACTTAGTATTGCATGGAGGTGCAAATTAGCATTTGCAAGAGGGGATGGTAGGGGTAGGATGCACATTTCATGGTAAAGGCTTGAGGTTCAGAAGTACATGAAGTTGAACAAGCCCACTGTGAAGAGCATTAAGGTCTATGCCTGGGACTATATTTTCTTTTATTGTGATTATTGTGTGATTATTTTCTGCCATTGTTGTAGTCTTTCTCATTATTTACTTGTTTTTTGTTTAGTTTTTAGTTTTTTTTCTTTTTTTATTTTTTGACAACGAGGTATTCGTCCTCTTAGAGCACCCAACTAAGTCCTTGGGTACGTGCAACACCCGCACATCACACACACCAGTCAGTAAGGATAAATCTTTGTGAGTGGCCAACAATCAGTGGGATTCAAACTCAAAACCTTCGCTTCTTGAGGCATGGTCCTGGCCATAGCGCCAACCCCCGTTGTTTTCCTTTTTAGCTCGTTATATTCTTTTCATCTATACTATGGTTCATTCATAAGTTTTTACAAGCCACGTGTTTGTGGAAAGGGTTTTGTGTGAATTTGCACCTTCATTTGAAGTTTTTGATTGTGAAGTGCATAAATGGTTTAATACATGTTTAAATAGCTCTCTTGGTTGTTAATGAGACTGAATTTATGTATTTTCATTTGTGTTAATGTCCACTTTTATTTTTTATTAATTGTTATTGGGCGTTAATTTTTTTGTATTATCGTTATTATTATTTTACAAGTTTTTTCAGTTATTTTCTAAAGAGATCAAGTGAGCTGATGATTATGAGATGTTTGCAGAGTAGATTTTGTTGAGTTGATGATTTGGGCTTTCAGGAAGGGACACTGGCATTGATAATACCACAGACAGGTATTAGGAAAGCGATGAATCTATATTTTCTAATTTTTTATCTTTTACACCACTAGAAAGCTTTGCTTTAATTCATGGGCTGCCTCTTCTTTCTATATCTTGATGCATTCCTTTAAACTTGACTTGGTTGATTTACTTGAATGTGAATTATAAGTCTTAAACAGAATGCCATATGGTGAGATTATTTATAATCGCCTTAGATCCGGGCACATGAACACATAGAATCTGATTTGTTTTTCATTACTTCTATGTTCCTCTTGCTAGGTACCTATTTTTTTTGTTTAGCGTTCTTTATTTTGGTTAAAATCACTTTTTTATGGTTTCTGCAAATTGCATGGAACGGTTGTTAATTCTAAATTCTAAAGTGTGGCATATAGAAGAGAGAGTAGGCAAAGAAGTGATTGGAGCTAAGGTTATTGGAGATGGGTTTTGAGCCATTTGATTGGTACAGTCAACCCTTGGAAAATGGGGTATGGCTGTATGGGTGAGAGTTGGCATTACTGATCATATAGACACCAGTCTCAATGATAAAAGAATAAGAACATTTTAAAAACCAACATCTAATTTACTTTTTGGCGACGCCAATGTTTAATTGATTTTATTTGGGTAAGCAACAAAAAGTTGCAATTAAAAATGAAGATCATATTTACCTTGAGTGCATCCAAAGAGGTAAACACAACAAATCTCTCCTATATATTTAAGGAGGTGGTTTTCCTTGCTCAGTCCCGGCATTATATTTTAGAGAAACAAGCCAAGCAATTAGTGGGCTCATAGTCATCTGTTTGGTTCTTTTAGCAATCGATCCGATTCTTTTAGGCTCTTCATCAGACGCCAAGATCGTCCAATAGTTAGGAGGAAATCGGCTGGGTTGATCTAGACATGAACCCATTTTTCATGGATCTGAGTCTAGAATGAGACCAATTGGCTTTGTTTAGGGAAAATAATGATATACTAAAAGCACAAAGTATAATTTAAATTTTGCACGACAATGTGTGGAGTATGATGAATTGGATGTTGGGGTTCTTGTTTTTGAACTTGATATTAACCTTGTTGAATTGTGATGCAGAGAAAAACTTTAAATATTAATTTTTGTAATTATTGTATAAATCAGTTGGTTCGTGAGATTTCTTTCTTATCTAGATCTACGCTTGTTGATTTTGTATGCATAAGAGATAAATTTAATATTTCCAATTAAAACCATTGTGAATTTGTTGATATGGTTCATGTGTATAACCAACAAGTGATGCAAAGCAAGCCAACAACTAAAGGCTGACTAATTGGGGCACTATGCAAATTGACTAACAATGTTAGGAAGTAGGCGATAATCTTTTCATTAACCCAAAGGTATCTCAATATCTTTCTATTGGTATGTAAACAATTCGAGTTTAAAAAAATTATGAGTTTAATCGTCGTTTACATATGGCTGGTTCAGCCTATTGAGAGGATAATATCCGAAGAGAAAGGAAAATGCCTCAAACCTTGCATATTTTAGGATCATAATAGGACTGAAATGCTCTATATTTTCAGCTTTATTTCCAATTTAAAGTTTCATTCCGTTTTAGCATAGTTAAAAACTATGTACAATCATTTCTTACACTAGGTGAATTACGTTGGGTTTGCCATTTGAGAATTTTTCCCCTTTAAACAACCGGTTTTTTTTTAGATCTAGCCATTAGTAATAAAATTAATGAAACTTTGGAGGACTTTCCAAAGTTTTATAAAAAAGTTCGGTTTGTTGCTGAGAGTTCTCAAATTTTTCTGAATAAGTTGATGTTGAGTAATTATCATTTTTTTGGAGTTTGCTTTACAGATTTAGATATGTGTTATGTTTTTATATGATCATGTCCCCTTTCAGGCCCTCTTCCTCTCTACAAGTGTATGGTTAAGGGAAGCTTCATCATAACAACAACCAGGAAAGGGTTGCTTCTGAATTGGAAAAAAAATAGACAGCCTAAGTTACTTGTTGTTTTCTAAACATGTTAATGATTTTGCAAAAAATTTAATGTCTTTCATACCCATTGAAGGGACCAGTTAAGGAATAGAGAGTTCTACTTCATTTGTCATTGGAGATGTAAAGGATAAAGTAATTCTTGTTAGCACATTATTACTTCATTTTTTATTATTATACCAAATTAAACCGAAATTTTTTGCTTTAATGTTTCCTAATAGCTGCTAGCATGGATGTTGGGTATGATTCATATTCAAAGTAAGGTATGATTCAAAGTTTCCTTGTTGAGCTCATAAGTCACTTGGACAATTCTTTGTCCGGCAATAGTTCAAATCCAGCTAACCTATCAAAACCAATGCCACATGGATTAATAGTATCAATAACATCTTTGTAATTAGAAAATGTTCAATATTTCCATTTAGAGAACCAGTCAGTGACAATGATTATGCTATTGTTTCTCAAAGATCAGAGATTAAGGCTACTTTTGACATTGGATAACAATAGCATTCAGCAATTTGCACTATTGAGCAGACCTCTATGTCAATGAACATTGGGGGTTAGTTAATTATTTATTAGTATTATTATATGCATTTACTGTTGGAGGTCTACATTTTGAGGAAAATGAAGCATCTTTGTTCCTTCTCTCATAATATACACGGTGACACCATATATATATATATATATATATATATATGCCGGCCAAATGTACAAAGATTGAGAATTATTCCAAATTTAATGTATTAATCACTTTTTCCTTCACAAGCTATATCTAGATTCCTCTGTTTATTGATTTCTATTTCAAGCTTTAGGAGGTACACAACTGCATGGAGAGGCTATAATTTTAGGGGAAGTACTCTTTTATCATGTAAGTGCTCCCTTATTGCACTAATGTGAATGTCCATGTTTTCAGTACTTGCTCAAAACATTTGTTGCTTTTGATATGAAATGCATGTATTGTCAAAACAAGAGATCTTGGATGGTTCGTAGCCGTTCATTCTCATATAATATTTATATATATATAAAAGAAACAATTGTAACATTATTGGGCTCGCCGTCTAGGCCCCATGACCCACCAAGCGCTTTTAACAACATTGTATAAGAAAACCAAGTAATATGGAATCCGAATGACATTAAGTTTATACTTCCAATTTCCAAAATGGCAATCTCAAAAGATAAAACGAAAGGCAAATATTTAAGTTGTACTATATTCTTTTCTTGACACTATTTCTCCTTACACACAGCTTTGTAATTGTTATTAGAAAAAAAAAAAAAAAAAAAAAAAAAAAGCTTCTTGATTATTCTTATATTTTTCCAGCATTACGCATATGTCTAACAAAGACACATCATCAAGCAAGGGCCGGAAAAATCATCTACATAAAAATTTAAACTCAACAATTAGATAGCCAATCATACACTCGAACATTTGAAATCAACATACACTTATATTTCCATTGATTACTAAGGTACAATGAAAATTAACATACCATGAACAAGAAGAATAACCTTGCGTTCATCCTCATCTTCAAATTCCGTCTGCACTTCTGTCCCTCTAACGGCTCCAGATCTTAAAAGTTGTCGTTCCTCCCACTGAGCATTATCTGCAGTCAGCTGAGATAGCTTTTTGCTCTGAGCAAGTGTCATCTGCGTCCCATCCTTGCGAATCTACAGTTCATAGCTGAATAATCAATATATAAGACAGATATTGTAATATGCATCAATGAATACCATAAAATGTTCCTAAACTTTCATGAGGTGCCAATATCAATATAAGTATGCCTTAAGATACGTAGCACTTCTATTCACCATAGTGGCAGCAGCCACCATCCCCCTCCCACCTCTCTCTCCTCCTCTTCCTAGGTGCTCAATAATTTAATCATCATGCTCTCTGGCATAGCCGACGTTGATCACTCAATCCATTATCTATTTATCTTCAGTTAGAAATAATTTGTTAGTCGTCATGATCCTCATTGATCTAACATTTCGTCTTCAGACATGTGAACGTTTATATGTAGGTCGTTATTGGATGATTCATAATGGTGCATATGAGTATTAATAACGAATATCCACACATTAAGGGTCTAATGAAAGACCCCCTTGAGAATTCTATGATAATATAAGGGTATTGGCCATTCCTTACCTTGAGGGCATTTCAGTCGCGTCGTGCCTTGAGGGCATTTCAATCATTTCGTGACTCAAGGACATTATGGTCGTTTCATGCCCTGAGGGCATTTTAGTCATTTCGTGCCTTGAGGGCATTTTGGTCATTTTTGTGCCTTGAGGGGATTTTGGTCATTTCATTCCTTGAGTGCATTTTAGTCATTTCATGCCTTCAAGGCATTTCAAGTTGTTTAATGACTAGAGGATATTTTGGTCAGGCCACAATAGTTCATACATTTGACACAATGTTAAATCTTCTCACGATAGAATGATGCATTATAAAACCGACAGTGCAATGATTCACATATCTTCTTTCACATACTGATGGTGCAATAGTTCATAGATTTGACCATGACACAACGGCTCCTTGTATATGAGAAAAACTATGTCACAGTCTGTGGTTCCTTGTTTATGAGGAAAATCATGCACGATCAGTACAACCGTAGCACAATGATTCCTTGTTTAAGGTAAAACCACGGTACAATCAGTACAACTGTGACCCAGTGGTTCCTTATTTATTAGGAAACGTTGGCACAATCGGTTTAAGAGTGAGACAATCGCTCGTTTGTGGCAAAACCATGGCACAATCTGTACAACCGTCACACATTGGCTCATTGTTTAAGGTACAACCATGGCACGATTGGAAAAACTATGACACAATGGCTCCATATTTATGAGGAAAAACATGACACAATTAGAACTGTGGCACAATGGCTCCTTGTTCAATGAACAATCAATGCACAATCGGTACATCAGTGGCACAATGGTTCCTTGTATATGAAAGTGAGATTTGAGGCTGATTGAATCGAGTTGATTCAACAGTTCAGATGGAAACTAGGGCTTGAAATCTGGCGGGTTTTGATTGAAATGGGATGAGATAGGGTTTATGGGATCAGGAAATAAAGTAGCGAAAAGATAAATCGAAAAATAAATAAAGGGTAGATAGTTGTGGGCTTCGCACCCTTGGCTTCGCATCAAACACTTATTGAGAAGAAGATTCACTCTTCGTAATTGCTCATCTCAAGCAGAAAGCATAAGCATTTTTTCATTAATAAAAAACTAATTACATTTTTTATTTAGAGACCTTATATAGGAGGCCTCATAAAAGAAAACCCTAAAGCAAATAAACTCGAAGAAAAGACGAGTTTACCCCCCATAACCCATTTCCGAATTTTGGCGGAGTCCACTTACGCGAAAACTCGATCGATCGACTCTAGGTCAATCGATCAAGTATATATATAACCATATAAAAGTCTCGGGTCACAAATCAATCAATCGAAAATGGTACTTGATCGATCGATCAAATATATATATATATATATATATATATATATATTGTACTTAAGAAACAGAATGTCCCCCAAAATTTAAATCCCGCTGGTCACAATCGATTGATCGAAGCTTGGTATCGATCAATCGACTGTGCTTTCTTTTGTGTGCTCCTTTATGCCTTTCTAAAGTTGAAAAATCTGTTGTGGCCCAAATCCAAGGCCCTCGATCTTGGCGTTCCCCATCAGCTCCCCGCCCCCCCTTGGGACCCCCTCCTTATCCAACACCACCCAAGAGTATGAGCATTTCTCTCTAGCCAAATGCTCCTAACCACCGCAAAAAACCCCACCCTCCAGAAGGCTCCCACCTGGCCCCGACCAATTAAGATATTGCAGGGAAATGCTTGACGAGCAAGCCCAGTGCTTGTCAAACGACTTAAGAATAACTCCCCAAATCCTATGAGCCGTCCAACAGTGAAGAGAAAGATGAGAAACGGGTTCTTCCGATTGGAGTCACATGGCACAGGCATTCTGAATATCTTTCCCCCTCGGATCAACTGGTCCCCAGTTAGAATCTTCTCGTTAAGTAGAAGCCACGTAAAGAATTTTACTTTGGGTGGAGCAGCAGCCTTCCACAAACCAACCCAGTCGCACCTAATAAGAGGCCGAAATGACAGCATCCGGTAGTATGACTTGGTGGAGAAAACTCCTTTCTTACTCGGCATCCATAGCTTGTCAACACAGGGAGGATTCTATTAGCCCCGTGCAACGCTGCCAACAGGCAAAGAAAAGGGGATTCTTCCCCCTTCTCTAAGAAGACTCCTAATGACCAAGTCCCAACCTGTCCCCCCACCGGATTCCGAAAAAAGCTTGTCAATACCCCGAGAGAGTCCATTGCGATGCTGAAAATAGTCGGAAACAAGTCTTTGAGCGGCCTGGCCTCGACCCACGAGTCTTCCCATAATTGAATGCGAGTGTCATCACTCCAACTGAAACGCACCCATCGAGAAAAGAAAGTCCAAGTCCCACATATGCCCTTCCACCATGCCGATATATGCTTATCAATAATGACGTTAATTCTCCAATTGCACTCCATAAGCCCATACTTTTCAGCCAAGACCTACCGCCAAAGCATGGGTCAAAATATCGGGTTACCGATACGTATCGTCCGAGCTCCAAAACGATACGTATCGGACGATACGTATCGGTACCGGTTGGTATCGGACGATACATTGAATATATCGTTCGATACATTCAACTATATTGAATGTATCGAACGATACATTCAATGTATCGTTCGATACCAATACCGATACGTATCGTCCGATACGTATTGGTATCGGCCGAAATTTTGATCCATGCGCCAAAGGCTCTCTCACTCGCTTTCCAGCCCAGCCCGCCAAAACCATTTTCCGAGCAAAGCAATGTTAACCTGTCTCAGAGAACGAATACTCAAGCCGCCACAACTAAATGGGAGTTGGCAAGCGTCCCAGTTGACCAGATGGTATCTCTTGTCTAAACCTGATCCCTCCCATAAAAAGTCCCTTTCAATTTGCTCCAATCTGTGGATCACGCCCACCGAACAATTGAACATGGACATGAAGAATACCGGTAGACTAGCAAGGACAAATTTGGCGAGGAGGAGACGACCCCTACAGCTGAGAAGTTTCCCCGACCAAAAAGACAGACGATGGTCAAACCTCCAAACAACTGGTTCCCAAGCCCTAGTCAGCGGACGACCAAGCCCAAGAGGAAGACCCAAATACGAGATTGGAAGAGCCTCAATCTCGGTGCCCACAGTAGCAGCAATGTTGCTCAGCAACTAATCTCCATCTCCGATCCTAGAGACTGTCGATTTGAGCAAGGTGATCCGTTGCCCTGATACCGCTTCCTAGA
This sequence comes from Chloranthus sessilifolius, assembly GCA_021018995.1. NCBI lineage: Eukaryota > Viridiplantae > Streptophyta > Magnoliopsida > Chloranthales > Chloranthaceae > Chloranthus > Chloranthus sessilifolius. The sequence goes on along the minus strand of CM037597.1, from coordinate 110,143,560 downwards.
TAGTGAGAACCTTCGCGTAGGCTCGGAACTCAATCGCATCAGCCCTGCCAAAGAGAATGGTGTCGTCCACATATTGAAGATGGGTAATGCGGCGATCATTAAGGCTCACCTGAATTCCTGAGATGCGCTCTAGCTGCCAGGCCCGATGGATGAGGTCGTCTAAAGCATGGATCAAAATTTCGGCCGATACCGATACGTATCGGACGATACGTATCGGTATTGGTATCGAACGATACATTGAATGTATCGTTCGATACATTCAATACAGTTGAATGTATCGAACGATACATTCAATGTATCGTCCGACACCAACCGGTACCGATACGTATCGTCCGATACGTATCGTTTTGGAGCTCGGACGATACGTATCGGTAACCCGATATTTTGACCCATGGTCTAAAGCCTCCCCAACCATATTAAACAAGAAGGGGGAGAGAGGATCTCCTTGCCAGACACCCCGAGAACTTTGGAAATAACCTGTTGGCGACCCATTGACGATGATTGAGAACCACGCCGTAGAGTAGCAAGCTCGCATCCAATTTTTCCATCAGGCACCAAATTCGAATATGCCCAACATATATAATCAAGACAGCCTCGATTGACCCTATCGTACGCCTTCTCCATGTCTATTTTCCAAAGAGCAGCAGGGATGTGGTTGCAATGAGCGGAGTGCACGACCTCTAGAGTAACGGCAACCTGATCCACCAATTGTCTGCCATGCACAAAGGTCCCCCTAGTTAGCCGAAATCAGCTTTACCATTAAGGGCTTCAAACGGTTCGCTAGCACCTTTGAAATAATCTTGTACAAACAGTTGACCAGGCTAATAGGGTATAGTCCCAAAGGTCCTCAGCTCCCACTTTCTTCGTAATGAGACAGACAAACGTTGAATTCAGAGCGCGCCCAATGAAGCAATTCTCATGGAACTCATGCAAAACGTCCATAAGGTCGGTCTTGAGGAGAATCCAAAAACTCTGGTAAAATTCCATGGTGAAGCCGCCAGGACCCGGAGATTTGTTTTTCCTACTGCTTTTGATGGCCCGCCATACCTCTTCCTGAAATGGTTGCTTCGCGGCTGCTTGATCTCCAGCAGAAATCGTGCGGAACGAAATCCCGTCCAATTCGGGCCAGCTCCGCCCCTCATCAATGTACAACTTTCTATAAAAACTGACAACTTGTGCTTTGATCTGATCCGGGTCCGAGAACACACCGCCGTCCACGGCAATCTAACCCAAGTAGTTAATTTTGTCCCGCGCATTGGCGGAGGCGTGGAAAATTTTGGTGTTATTGTCACTCTCTCTAAGCCAGTGTACCTCCAATTTTTGTTTTCAACAAACCTCCTCAGCTAAGCATTTATTGCTAAAGTCTGATTTCAAGCTTAGTCTCTCCTCTCTCATAGGATCCGGAAGATCACCCTCACTATCATCCAGAAAGAGTTTCAAGTCCATCAAAGATGTGGAGGGTTTGCAATCATTTATACCTGCGTCAGCAGAAGATAAAGGGAATACTTCCGTTGTGAGAGAAATATCTCTTTCCTAATGCGAGCAACCTCAAGCCCAAGGAAATACTTCAAGTTCCTCAAATCATTAACTTCAAAACTACAGCCAAACTCTTGCTTCACATGAGAGAAAAATAAGGTATTATCACCTGTGAGAGTAATAGCATCGGCATAAACCAGAATAATAATGCGACCCATGACACCAGAATGAATGAAAACTCTATGATTAGAGTGGCATCTCTGAAACACGCCAATACGAAGCACCACTCCACTGAAACGATGAAACCAAGTGCACGGTGATTGCTTCAAACAATATATAGATTTGTAGAATTTGCACACTTCCCAAACTCTCCCTCAAACAGGATTTCCAAAGTGATTAGTAAGTCTGTTGTTAGGGTAACATCTTAAACTTTCCAACAACTAATCAATCTAGAGTTTGATGGTGGTAAAGAAGTGCTGGTGTACTAGTGATGGAGATGTTGTGGTGGTAGTGGTGTTGGTGTAATGACCTTAAATTTCATGGTTTATACATGATTATGGCGTGTGCTAGATTAGAATTTTATCATAAGCTTGTTTATATTTATTTTATAATGTTGAATTTTATTTATAAACTAGTTAAAAACTATGGGCTGCAAAGAGCAATTTTAATTAATTTAATTTCTATTTTTCTGATTTTTAAGGATTCTTCACGTATTTCGAGGACCTGGAACTTTGTTAAAATGATAATTATTTAATTTTTCAGATTTTATGTGTGTTATTATTGATGGAGATAGATTGCTTAAAATATAAGTTGGGCCTTTAGAGCCAATTAATAAGGGGCTAAGAAAGCCTATTGGGCTATTTCATATTGATATCCGAAAAGTGTTAGTCCAAAGAAGTGTTCTATGCATATGCACATTCTCCAACCATCATCAAGATTCAATTCACTTTTAAATTTGATGGGACATCTCGCGTTACAAGACAGATGGCAAGCGCAAGTGGAGAGCCAAAGCTTTGAAGCCTAATTTAATGTGTTGAGGAGCGTGTGATGATCAATATATGTATGGGAAAAAGAACAAGGAGAAGGCTAGAAGAAGAGGCGCAAAAGACACTCAAGAGACAAAAGATAGAATTTTTCGATCGATCGAATCACAATCTTGATCGAACAAGCTGGACCAGAGAACCATTCCTACGATGTCTTCAATCGATCGACTTCCAGCTCCGATCAATTGACCGTGGTTGATTGATCAAAACTTAATGTTGATCGATCGAAAGATTTAGTTTGGGTCCAAATTTTGGACGGAAGTTTGACTTTTGAGTTTTAGTTAAATTGAAACTTTTTAATTTCATTTCTATACTTAATTAGGGTTTTATTTGCCTATATAAGGCTTTGTAAAGAACAATTCAAGAAGTTGATTGATTAATGAATTGGGATATTTGTTTTGTGCAAATCCTAGAGAACTTGTGAAGAGTTTTCACCCGAAAGAGAGATTCTTTCAAACTCAGAGAGCGAATCTTTGGTTTATCGTGTAGATTGGTGTGAAGCCGACATACAATGAAGCTTTGGAACTCTTATCTTTCTTATTCTATTTTCTTAATTATTGTCAGGTAAATTGTTCTTTTTATTTCTTTTGATAAAACTCCAAAATCCAAGATCCCTAGTTGGTTAGTTGCTGGAATCTTTGCTCATATCTTCTTATTTAATATATCCTTTGATTTTCCCTTTGAACAATTTAAACCCTTTGGGCTTTAAATCCTTCAAACTGTAGAGGACTCAAGAGACGATACCGAAATTGTCGCTTGGTTCCCTACACTAGATCGAAACTCGAGTTCACTTATTGGATGAGCCATTTTTCTAGATCAGGAAACTTCAAGTGCAACAGACACTAGAATTGAATTAATCAGGTTGACCTAATTGAATTGGATGAACGAACTTATGTGGTTGGATAATTTTGAATATTTTTGCTATTCAATTTAATCTCAAATTAATCCCAAATCACATAATTAGGGTTTTAACATTTGTCCTGCATCAAATTCTTTTCTACATGAGGAAGAAAACTGAAAAACAAGACATGGGGCTTACAAGCGACCAATACCTCATGAACTGATTGTGAACTTTCAGCAGCAAAAGCGAGCTGATGTGACCTTCCACTGTGACAGGAACTTGAAGCTCTTACAGAGGATCCAGAAGCACGTATTGGCACTGGAGAAGGAGCAATGTGGTCCCAAGGAGCTGCAGAAAGTCCTGTAGTATTTCCAGCAATGTTATTCACATGTTTCATGACAAAATGAGCTTATAATTTACATAAAAAGCTAGCTTTTTTACTTCCTAAACCTACACATTTGTCTTCGATCAACGTATACCTGCAGACTGAGGCGTATGACCACCCAACCAGGGAGACACCAATCGTGCATCAGGGGATGCCCCAGCAAGAATCGGGTATGGTGAAGGCTGATGATGCCTGCCAGACATAGAATGACTATTGCGGTGTGGGGTACCTTCCCATTCCCATCTACCATCATGCCAATCAGATTTAGCTGCAAATAGCATACATATAATTGTTAAACTACACACACAGGCATTATGTAAGTAACATTCGCTTGCAGACTCTAAAATAATGAATGTGTTGATGTTCCATGTTTTTGCAGCAAATCAGTATTCAGTGTAAAGTCCTTAATAATTATACTAAAAGACAACAAGTTAGGCATACCAGATTTTCTCTGATAATTGTGTTCATTTCGACTTCTCTTTCCTCCTAATTCACCACTACGAGTCTGCTCATATACATATCGCCAATTTGCATCTCTTCCATCCGTGTGTTCTCTGACATCATCACTATGTCCTTGTCTCACCCTTCTATTATTCCTAGCTTCATACCTAGATTCCCTTCTCTCACAGTTACACCCATCCCTTTCGTACCTGTTAGGACTTCGAGAATGATCACTTCGAGAGTCTCTACTCGATGGAGTGATAACCTTGAAAGTGAGAAATCAAAAAAGTAAGAGAACAATTTCAAGATAATCAAATCACAAAGCAAAAAAAAGGGGGCATTATAAAGTCTAGATCCAAATACTTGTTAAAAATTTCAGACCTTATCAAATACAAACATGGCTCAACAGCCAAATCTGTATACATAAATTCATGTATACAAGCGGCTTTCTTAGCTTCTCATATGTTGCAACTAAATTAGATGAAAACACCTTATTGTGTGGATAGACAAGAAGACAAGCATCAATTTGACCAAAAATTGATTTTTCCTTTCAATAGAAACAATTTACTTAATTTTCAACATCCTATGCTGAAAAAAACATAGCAAGTAGTATGTAATAACCTGATTTTTCAATTGACAAAAGAATCCGTATTGGTTCCCAAAATATGTGTTTTACAAGTATGAAAACATTATATGAAATACCTGAATTTTCCCTAAAAGAGGTTAAGGGGTATGTCTGAAAATTTAGTAAAATGGTAATTTCACCTTCTATGGCTGATTTGAAATTTCCCTTTTTATTAAGGAGTAAATGCATAAGTGCTGAATGGTAAAAAACAGAATTTCTAGGTGATCGGTGACCAGCTCGGGCGACTGACCTACCTAAGGAGGCGGTCCCCTTGGGGCATACTCCAGAGAAGGTTCAGCCCAGGGGTCTAGGCCATGCCAAGTCAAGCGCGGTGCGGTCCCACTTTGGTTTTCCAGGCAAGTCCTCTTTCTTTAAGTCGGTTCAGTTAATTTAAGCATAGTTAGGGTAGTTAAGGTGATGCGGGAACTTACTAAATGCAATGTTAAGGGCTGAGATTAGGATTGAAATTAATTTAATCAATTAAAATAACAATTTCTCATAACAAATTATCACGAAAATTCTAGAAATTCAATTAGGTGATTTAATTTCGGCCTAAAATAGTGTTACTTTTGTGTGCGTTCCCTATCGCGGATCTAGAAGACTAGAGTTCTTATGAACGGCTAGATCTCCGATAGTTTTAGGGCGTCGAACGAACTCGCAAGCGAGTGCTCTCGATACCAAACGAAAATAAAAGGCTAATAAAATTAATTATGAACAAAATATTGATTTAAGGCTTTTATGAGATCAATAAAATAATTAGAATTACGCTACTTACGCAAACCGTAGATCTAAAAAAAATAAAGATGGAAGAAGAGTTGGCCTCGCACCAAACCGCAAGCGGGAATCGAAGAATTGCTTTCCGTTTTGAGAGAATCACACCCTCACGAAAGTTAGAAACTCTCAATTTTGCATAAGTAATTTTCATTAACCAAAAAGTTATAATAAAAGTGTTTACAAGCTTTTAAATAGGCTAACCAATGCATAAAATTAGAAATCCTAGTATAACTCTAATTCCTAATTCTTCTAAAACAATAAAGTCCTAAACAATAAGGAAACTAATCCTATTTCTAATAAAACAAACAACTCTTACTTTCTAAAATAAAATAATAAAAGAAACTGATCCTAGTTCAATTAGGATTCTTGAAATTCGTCACTTTATGTGCAGCCTCCAAAAACTGACCATAACTTCTTCAATACTTGTCAGAATTACTCAAATTTTGGCTCGTTGGAAAGCTACTTCGATAAACTTTCAAATATGATCAATTTCGTATCAATCCGACTTCGTTTGACACTTCAAAATAGATCAAACATAAAAGTGACGGGATTAAAAGTTAAAGACCCTAATAAATTTTAGATTTTCTTCTTTCTGATCAAACGGGTCTTTAACGGGCCTTTTTTAAAAACCCATTCGTGGGCCCACTTTCTCTTTTGACGTCTCTTCTTTATCCGACCACGATTCAAACAGGCGGATCTAAAATACGCATCATAAGGTTAGTCAATCTTGATTAGTTTGGTAAACCCTAATTAGGGCTAATTAACCTCGATTAGTCCAAATAATACTGGTTAGAGTTAATTAATCCAGAATAGCACCAGATAACGCTGGTTAAGGCCAATTAACCACGGTTAGTACTGATAATCAAAATTTGGGCTAATCAACCCCTATTAGTCAACAAAATTTTGGTTAGGGCTAATTAATCTGATTAGCTTAATTAAGCATGTTTAAGCCAAAGAAGCATAAATAGCTAAGGAATCATGTTCTCCCTAAAAGGACAAAGAATTTTATGTATGGATTTACCAATTGTTTTGGCTTTTATGATTGTATAAGCTTAATACCTGAATTAAACTCCTAGATTTTTATATTTAGCTCTCCAATTCTTTAGTAGAGCAGGGACATAGGATGTAAATGATGACTAGGAGTTTTACTTTGGTCTAATTAATGACAATCCTGTTTTCCTGCTATTTTAATATCAATCTAAAGATTGAGAAGGTTATATGAAACACATGCATTTAACACCTGATTTAATACCTCATTTAATACCTGATTTAATAACTGATCCAATACCTGATTTAACAATTGATTTAATACTTAAATCTTTCTCAATTTCATGATTGGAATACCAATGCCGTGGCAAGGCCACAAATGTCTGAAAAGGCTGGCCAACAAAAGAATGAACACCTGGATTAATACCTAATTTAACACCTGAATTAATACGTGGATTAATCTTTGCATTGAACATATGGTATTCGTGCTCATGGTAGCAAAAGTTATATGTGATAGCCCAACCTAAATTTCAAGAGTGACAATACTGGATTTCAATAACCAAATTACTTGAATTACCTAAATTAACACCTGTATGAACACCCGGATTGAGCATTTGGTATTTATACTCGCAACTAGATAGTGGCAAAGGCATATGTAATAACCAAACCGCTATAAACCAGTTAGGCATGTTGTGCAACAATAAGATCTTTGAAATTTAGGAAAAAGGATTATGGATTTCAAACATGGGTTAAAATATCGAGTTACCGATACGTATCGTCTGAGCTCCAAAATGATACGTATCGGTACCGGTCTGTATTGGACGATACATTGAATGTATCGTTCGATACATTCAATACATTTGAATGTATCGAATGATACATTCAATGTATCGTTCGAGTCCAATACCGATACGTATCGTCCGATACGTATCGGTATCGGACGATATTTTGATCCATGATTTCAAAAGCTACTTCAAGAAGAAGTAATACCTACTTTATAGATTTCTGAACCTTGTATATCTTTCAGCACTTTTTGCATTGATGAATTCATCACCTGACATTACCAGTATGTTTTCATTTACTTTTGGGATTATGGCTGGCTCCTACCTCTTCTATACTTATTTTAGACTTCTGGTTTTGAAGAGGTAGAGCTTGCTGAGATGTATTGACTCACTTTATATTTTTCGGCACAAAGAAACTTTTCAACCAAAAGCGATTGACAACTAAAGGAAGAGATTAAATTTACAGATGGAAGTTAAAGTAACCTAGAGCGAGAAATAGTCAAGAGAAATGTCGTAGTAAAAGAGTGAGAATCGATGTATGGGTAGGTAGTTGATAGACTCCAGTTGTGCTAAGGTCATTGTCTTTTACGTTGGTTATTGCACTAGTATTTTTAAATATAAAATGAAAGTCTCTTTTAATTACTTTACATTTCTTATTCCTTCATTTGGATGTTACTATCATTGCTTATTTTTGTTCTAATCCCATGTTGCCAGGCCCTTATGACTTTTCAACAGTCATAACTCATACCCAAGGTCTACATACTAGATTTCGGGGCACGACATAGTATTTCTACTCTAACATATACATATTAATTACATGATGAGAACGAATCTCGATCTACTATTAAACTTGTCCCAAATAGGCCATTAGTAGCATTTCCATTCTAACAAAAGACAAAAAGTAAGACCTTAGATATCTAACATCCATGTAATCTAATACTCAAGATTCATAAGAAAGGCATCAGCATCTTACTTCTGAGCGTAGACATTCTTTTGAGCGACGGGTATCATGTGAATCCACATCTTGTCCTTCCCATGACAAATTAATTTCTGAAACAGTAGAGACTGCACATCTGCGTCAGTGCGTTAAAATGGAAAAAAATGCAATGAAAAATCACACCTTCAAAATTCAAACAAAGTATAAAAGTAACAGAAGTATAATCAGCCTTGCCTCATACGAAAATTATGCATCTAATAATGTTAAATAATGGTACCTTCTAAACTATGTTTCTCTGTAAGGAAACTTCAACTGATGCCAAAATAATGTTTAATTCATGAAACATAATGCCATTTCAAACCCCACTATTAAGTGAAAGCCCTAATTTTGATCAAAGCACACTCTGAAAATCTTTGACATCTTCTTATCATTTTACAAAAGGAGCCATTACTCGCACACACAAAGTTGGCCCTTGCACGTGATTTAACAGTTGATATTTTGGGGACCTGTGCCAAGTGGAAACACCATCTAAGTCGTCTAATTTGAAGGCCATCATCTAAAGATCTTTGTTGCAAAAGATTGGCACGAAACACGATCTCTATCATATGATTCGATACAGTCAACGGTTGAATCAGATGATAGGCTTTGACTGCTTTGAATCATATGATTGAAATTGTGTTTGGTGCCAATCTTTTGTACCAAAGATTTTTAGATCATGACCTTCAAATCAAACGGCTTAGATGGTGTTTCCACATGGTACAAGTCCTTAAAATACCAAGTCTTCTTTTAAGTTGTGCTCTTGAGCCAACTTTGTGTGTGCAAGTAATGGCTTCCCTTGTACAAATTCATCTTCAATACTCATGTCTTTTCCCTCACTCCAAGATGTAATGTGTGGAAAATTAGTTCATAAATGACATGACTATCCAAGACATAAGTAACATACACATGAGAAAAATAAATAACAGTTTTACATATTACACATGTGGTTTTAAAGAAAGAAAACCTTGTTGCAATGATAATTTAGTCATAATCAGGTTTCAACACTTATTATGACCCTTCAATTCTTTCAATTTCTTTAAATAGAGTTATTTACCCAAAAAAGATAAACCATTTTAATGTACTATAATATAATTAACTGCTCTGAGATCTTCCAAAAGGTATAAATCTCCTACCAGACTTTGATGTCTCCTCCGCGTAAGCTCTTCGAAAACGGCCGCGAGCATGATTGCATTCACCCTGAGGTAAACTACTTCCAACATGATCTAACCCAAAGGAACTAGATTTCTCATCTTCATCGAGCGAGGCCGAAAGGCTTCTTTCTTGGGAAACTTTAAACACATCATTACCCTTGGATCCTCGTTTTGCGCTACCAAGAACATCCAAACCTGTACAAAATCCAGGCCCCAGACCGCCTGAACTACCTCCCAGGCCTAATCCGAATTGGCTGGAGACCCGATCCTCCCCTGCCAATTTTCGAAACACTGGTTTGAAGAGCTATATAGAGGATTTACAAGTAGAAAAGTTAACAAAAATATAAATATCATATAAGAGACTACATGACTTGGATTTTTCTGCATAAAGGAAAGTGGAAAAAACAAACGAACTTCATGGTAGCTCATATACTCATATGGCAAATATCCTAGTAATCAAATGATAAATCACTAATATGACTAGTTCTTGCACCAAACATTAAAATTATGGTTTCTGATATATATTTGCCATTAACGGCGACACCGTGATGGTTCAGGATGCCATTAGTAAGAAGGTGAAGACCCGAATTTTAGTTCGATAATTTCTGTTTAATTTTTTGTAATAGTGAGAATTTCTTATTCATTTGGCTGAAGGAAATTTCATTCTGCACTTGGGAACAGAGGTGAAGAAAGAGGCAATGTAATTAAGAGGCAAAAGAAACAAATCAAGAGCAGAGATTCTCCTACATTTTCTCGAGCACAATCCCTTTGGCATGGGAAGAGCCTGCAATGAAAGAGCGGGCACCGTGGTCACTTGGATCTGTCAGGGTCTACTAATCTCCAAAATTCAGTTGATTGGTAGACCCTGATAGATCCAAGTGACCACGGTGTACCCGTTCTTTCATTGATATGTTTATCTTTTATTATATTTTTGCAATATGGCATATCACCTAACATGTCTGCCTGATGATTTTGTTCCAATCTATATAACATTTATATTGATGGACCAAATACCATATGTGGTGCTTGAGCTCAAACATTAATCTCAACAAATCCTAGTAAATATAATATAGCACATAAGAAATAGTCAAGATGTTGAAGGTCGTTATATTTCTGTATGCTACTTGGTGCAGGAAGAAACTCACCTTGCTAAATGAAATAAAAGAGCAGAAAAATAATGGAACTCAAAAAGAGGATTTCATGCAAGCATTGATAAGAGTCCATCGATGAAAATGGCAAAAAGATGACTGAGATGGAGATTGTGGATAATATTGTTTCACTGATTTTGGGTGGGTATGAATCTATCTCCAATATCATGACTTGGGCCCTCTACTACTTGTCTGAGTACCCAGCCATACTCGAGAAACTCAAGGTAGACATTACTGTTTTAATATGATCAGCATCGTTGCTGTGGTTATGGGAATGTAAGAAAAAAGACAGAAATAAAGGCCTTTTAATTTTTTTCTTGAATTATGCTATTTTTATCTTTATGCTGTCATGAGCATGGGTGTAGGACGAGATTCGTTCAATCGCCAAGCATAAAGATAATGAAGATCTTCTTACAATTGAAAATATCAAAGCAACTAAGTTTCTTGTAAACACTTCTGCCCAAAGTAGTTAAATGGCATATGCGACCCTATGCGATGGCATAGGGCCATCGCATATGCGGGTCGCATATGCCATTATGCCATGGCATAATTTTTTTATTTTTTTTTTCAACAAAATCTAAAAAAATCCAAAAAATCCCCCAAATTTCCCCATATTGAAAAGTAATAGGTTTGTGTTAATTTTGTACTCTATTAATTTAGTAGTGTCTAGAATGATAAATAAAAGGATATAATATAAGTATATAACCCATAAGTTAGAAGGGAAAATATAAAAAATAAGTCCAAATAGTACAAAAGAGAAGGAAAGAGACCCAAAACATACCTTAGAGAGTTGTGGTATGCATTAGGAAGAGAAACCCCCTATTAATAGGGTTTGGAGAAGCCTAAAAGCCAAAAAAAAAAAAATCAATGATGGAGAAGTATGCCATGGCATACACTGTATGCCATGGCATACTATCGCATATGACAACAATGCTTCTGCCTTAAAAATCCCTTGCTCATGAAGCCTGGGCCCGCCCTGTTCATTGAGATCCCCACCCACAATTTGGTTCCAGCGTATTTTCATTGAATTGCTAATTTGAATCACACCTCTAAATCAACAATATAAATTAAGTAATACTCAACTTCGGAAAATTAAAAGATACCCAGGTCAGGAAAAGGAATATGAATCTATGGTTTGGCCCAAACTTCAAGTTAATTAAAACCTAAAAGTTCAATAGAAGGACCATTTGCTATCACTAAATAGGGCCAGGATAATCTATGATTTGGCATCCAAGTGCAGCCACCTAGAGCTGCAGACCTAAAGGAGATAATGACCTACATCTCTAGATGGAAAAATAAGTGCAGCAAAATTAAAGGAACACATGGCGGCAGACCTAAAGGAGATAATGAGCTACCTTTACGTCAAGTTCACCCCCTGAAAACGCAGTCCTAAGGTGGGGAACTCGGGTCTCCCGCTTCCAGTGGCGGAACCATGCTCAGCTGAGTGCGGGCGAGCGCCCGCACTGAAACCCAAAAAAATACCTTCTTACTTTTACTTTTATTTTTTTATATACTTTTAAGATATTTGTTGTTGGTCGCCCTCGCTAAACCAAAAGCTAATTTGGGGGCTCTCATCTCTCTCTCTCTCTAAAACCAAGTTACCCAACCTATTTGGGCTCTCTCTCTCTCTCAAACCCAAGTTACCCAACCTATTTGGGCTCGCTCCTCTCTCTCTCTCTCTTTTCTCTCTCTAAAACCCAAGTTACCCAACCCTAAACTGCTAAACCCTCACCAGCGCCCTCTCTAAAATCCAAACCAAAAACCGCAGTTCGCCCACCTGAGGTCCTGAAGGACCTAAACCCGACGCCAATGACATTGGTTGAAGCTCTCTCCCTGCCAAACAGCCACTACCGCTGCCGCCACCCACTCCCACCGGTCACTATCGTCGCGTCGGTAAGATCTCCCTCTCCTCTTTTTATTCTATGGTTGATTTGGGGCTTGGGAGCCCTAGACGGCTAGATTGTTCTTCTTGCTTATTCTTCTTCTTCTTCCATGGTTGATTTGGGTCCATGATCGCAGAGTAGTATTTGGGCTGTAAACAGTGATACCCTTTTTACATAGTTGGAGGGACATTAAGTAATGGAAATAGCTAATGATATACGTCCTCTAAGCTAAATGTACACCACTAAAAATTCTTTTTTTTTTTTTTTTAAATTAGGAACTTTGCGAATAATCCACAAATGATTCATAATTTTTTTCATTATATCTTGATTTTTAGCATTCTTTAAATTTTTATATACTTTTAAATCTTATTTTAATTTGTTCTCCAAATTTTTCCCTGAACTTGCCGCATTTTGCGTATTTTTCTCCAAAATTTCCCAAAAAGGGCTAAAATTAATAAAATTTTATTAATTTTGGTGAAATTTCATTAATTTCCCTAAAATTTTCGCAATTTTGTGACCGAAATTTTGTTAAAACTTTCTTCCGAACCCTGTTTCAACGAATTTCAGAGAATTTCACTGAAATTTATCGCAATGACTTGTGCCCCGGCTGGGTGAAAATCCTGGTTCTGCCACTGCCCGCTTCCTGAGGCGAGTACCTGGCCATTGCCAAACCCCTTGAGATTAATGGACTTTAAAAGGAGATAAGAGGCTACACCTTGGGGTGTCACATTATTTCAAACACAAATGCCACCCTTAAATCATATATTTTATGAAATGAAATTGGGTATTAAAGATCGTTTGATCCTGGACACTTAATCAAGATCATTTGATCATGGCTACCCAATCATGGTCACTTATTGTAGTGTGTCGGACAAAGGGACTAGCAAAATATTTATTTTTCTAATACCGCTTGCTCAAAATAAGTAACAAGTTGTCAATCTTATATAATGATCAAACTTCCTGGTCAATGTACAATAAATTACTCCATTACAACAGAAAAACAAAATGATAAGGATCTTTATAACCATAATTTACAAGGTTTTTTTTTCTAGAAATTCTCATGCCAAAATATTGGGGTATATGAAACACAATCTTCAAGTACTTGTAAGTTATGAAAAGACATAATTGACACAAGTAGTTTACATGTCTCCTTGAAAATTATTATAGGATACAATACATGGGTCAAAATATCGTCTGATACCGATACGTATCGGACGATACGAATTGGTTTTGGACCTCACCGATACGGTACATTCAAGGTACCGTATCGGTGCCTCCCATACAAAAATTCAAAATATCGGACGATACATTGGAATGTATCATCTGATACCATGGATCAAAATTTCGGCCGATACCGATACGTATCGGACGATACGTATCGGTATTGGTATCGAACGATACATTGAATGTATCGTTCGATACATTCAATATAGTTGAATGTATCGAACGATACATTCAATATAGTTGAATGTATCGAACGATACATTCAATGTATCGTCCGATACCAACCGGTACCGATACGTATCGTCCGATACGTATCGTTTTGGAGCTCGGACGATACGTATCGGTAACCCGATATTTTGACCCATGTCTGATACCGATACGTATCGTCCGATACGTATCAGTTTTGGGGCTGGACAATACATATCGTTTTTCCGAGATTTTGACCCATGATCATTGTTGTCAAAAGTGATCGCATATGTGATTATGCGTTTGCATATGTGATCCTCAAGGTGATTTTTGCATATGCCATGATGGCATATGCGATCTGAAAGTTATGCGATCGCATACTATCGCATATGCGATCGCATACTATCGCATATGCGATCGCATACAGTGTACACCTCCAATGGTCATAAATATGACCATTGGAGTTTTTTCTATTTTTTTTACATTTTAGGCCTCCTCAAAGCCTATAAATAGGGGCTCCTCTTCCTAATCCAAAACGCGTCCATCCAAGGTATGATTTTTGTCACTTTGGTCTCTTTTTTGAGTTTTTAGTACTCTCTTTCTCTCTCTCTCTCTCTCTCTCTCTCTCTTAAATCTTTGTTTATCATTTTTTTGCTCTATTTTGTAGTTAATTAAGCAAAGACTCCAAAGAGTTGAGACTTGAGAGAGCACAAAATTAACACAAAACATATATTATACAATTTTGGGAATTTTTGGGATTTTTGAAAAATTTTGGAGATTTTTTGGGGAAAAAAAAAAAAAAAAAAGTTATGCCATCGCATATGCGATTTGACAACAATGCCCATGATACAATGTTAAAACATTGGCATTTAAGAGAAGCTAAATAACATACTGCCTGAAGCACATGGACTCTCAGTTTTATCATAATTTATCAGCCTAATATAAGATGTATCTGTTTTTATCAATCACAAATTAACGTACGGTGCTAAACTGACGATCTCTATTTTATCACTGCTCTGTTGCTGTGAGAAGAAAAGGAGGAATAATTTCAAAAAACAAAAAACTTACCATAAGGAAAATCTGGCCAAAATATCAGGTAGATCGCCTGAAATAAACAAGGGAAATAGATTATTGTTCACAAAAAATAATAGTTCGCACCGTAATCAATTATAAAAAATCTTAATCAATCATAAAAAAAGACCTAGGATCAAAATCATAAAAAATCCTAATCAGACATAAAAACCCTAATAGATCAGCAAAAATCCTTATTCAATCACAAAAAAAAAAAAAAAAAAAAACCTAATCAATCCTAAAAAGCCAACCCTAATTGTTCATAAAAAATCTCAATCGATCATTAAAAAACCCTAGAACCGATAAACAAAAGATCCTAAACAATCATCAAACCGACCCTAAAATCGAACATCAAGCCTAGAAACGATCTATAGAGGCCCTAATCACTCATCAAAAATCCCTAATCGATCATTGAAAAACCCTAGATCGACCATAAAAAAAACCTTAATCTAGGCGAAATGAGGAAGAGAGAGAGAGATATTTTGCGGGAAGAGAAAGCTTACCGAAGACCTTTTCCGAGCAGTATTTTCCGAAGGGTTGATTTTCTGCTTATTCCTCACGAGTTCTGATAGCGAACTCGTAGAACAAGATAGACGAAATTTAATAGAAAATATTCAAAGAACAAGTAGAACAAGATAAACGAAAGCACTATAGAATGGCAGGAAAGAAGAGGGATGAAAAATAATATATACAAGTAAGATGAGAAACCCCGTGCAGTACACGGGGACAAAAATTGAACAGTGCACCAACTTGCTTTAAAAGCTTGGTCTATCCCGTGCACAGTGGGTGAGGCATGGCACATATGCACGTGCTAATAGTTATTCCAATTTGTTTAGTTCTAAACTTCAAATATCCATATCGCTGATGGGTAACACTAAAATGCTTTCTTTCTCTCAAAGCAACTTAGTTTATTGATTGGCGATAGCATCATAAATTTCGGAATTTCTTCAACTAAATAGAGATGGAGTCATTGAGATTATTTTCATCCTAATCTTGAAATCATGACAAACCATCAGACAGCCCACATGTTTATTCCATGTGGCACAACACCTAAAAATTTAAGGGCACTACAACTTTATTCACACTACTAAATTTGCGCCACTAGGGCGGTCAACGGGTCAGGTGGGGCCAAAATTTTGGTTGCCCAATAGAAAATGACATATGTCAGACCTACCTGACGGTGCACCCGACAAAATGTTGCACTCAACCCGACCTGAACCGACTAGAAAATTTTATCCGATCGAACCAGGTAAATGACTCCCATTTTTCAAGTTTTCATATATAAAATATCAGGTCGAGTCGAATGTCTCTTCCTGACCCAACCCAACCCAACGAACAAGTTTATACGTCAAACTCTGTAAAATATTAGTTCAAGCCGGATTAACCCAACCTGACTGCCTTAGAGAGTGGTCATTGCTTTCAAGCAAGTCGTCGATTCTTGAGTATATGTGGTCATTACTTTTCATCAAGTCATTTATTGGCGAATTATTTTACTATTTGGATTACTAAAAATACATAGTGCAACATGTAAGGTTGTCAATGAGTCGGATCTGGCCAAAATGAACAATGAAAAAATGGCATATGTCCGACCCAACCTGATGGTGCACCCAACGTAACTAGACATGATGGTGCATGCACCCCGATCTAACTCAATATAGTAAAAAACTCATATCTTTCATATAAATATATATAAGGCCCGACGATATGGGTTGAAAAGCATGGTGGATCCATGCATTTGAATCGGGTGGGGTCCATGTGGAACCCATACAATGGATCAAGTACGACGACAACTTCTTGAGGGTGATCAGATTCCACAGAAAAAATTTGGACATAATCTAATGTACATCTACTGTCCATCATGGTTTCGATTTTGGTGTCCACTGAAACTGAAACGAAAACTCAAAATTTCGGAAAATTTCAGACTGTGGGGAAGATTTTGGCAAAAATTCAAAATTTCAGTCGGAAATTTGGTTTTGGTCCCCACGGAAACCGAAACGAAATCCGATTTTTTTATCCTTGCCCTCCACAATGTGGTCAAAGGGGAAAAAACTCAATGCACTAGAATGTGTGCGGCGGTACATAAACTTGGACCACAGTTTTGACCACAAAAAAAATTTCACTTTTAAAAGTTTTTTTAATAAATCGCATGCTATGTGACACATGATCCCAAGAGGGGTGTTGTTTCGGGATCACATGTCGTGACATGTGATCTAGGATTCAAGTGCATAAGTTCATCCACGCGCTCCACCCCATATACCCTTTTTCACACACACACACACACATATATATATATATACTTGACCTAAAGGTCAAGTCAAATGTCTCATGCTAGTTCGTCCCATATACTCCTCAAAAGTGTATAATATTCTCGAAGTGATCTTTCGCCCTGATAAGTATTATTGATCTGGTCAACCAATTGAAACATTTTAGGAAGGTTTTACCTTTTTGAGAAGGCGTCACCTCTCATAATTCTTTTGCATCAGTGGCATACATAAAGGAGCAATTGATCACGAGCTGCCTAGAATGAAGGATCCATGTCATCGCAGTAAGATTTTCACACTCCCAATCAATGTGCTTAGAATCCGTGGCATCTAGTTCGAGAATACTCCCATGTATATACTCCAATTTCCTTCTTGAGCCCAAGGAAATGGCAGCATATCGCGACCATTCAAGGTAATTGGTCCCATCAAACTTCACCATAGTTATATGTAACCCATGTGGTTTTACCATCGCTACCAGCACTAACTTTCATTTCTTCCATTGTAGGAAAACAAAGTTTCAGTGGCTACAGAACCGTGAAATGACAAAAACAATACTGATCAACACATAAACGACAATAATTCTGGTCAGCAATACTACTAATCAGCACAAAGGTCCATACGCTAGCTCTTCCTAGTCACCAGAAGATCAAGGAATAACGAGCATGACCTTACCCGTGAACACAAAACCCATCGCATCTCCCTTCATATTTGTCAAAATTCTACAGTTGGCCATTCAAATGAAATATGACTAAAATTCGATTCAAACCCTACCTTATATTAGCAATACAAATCAACCGCACATGGATCGTGGGCACAATTTTTTTGTGAGCAGGTGTAAAAATTGATATACATGGACCATAATTTTACACTGGTCTTAAAACTTCCTTGTACATACTTGTTCCTAATTTTATCATTTCTTGTTACGCCACAAATCCACCATAGCATACGCATCTTAACCACATGGATCCTTTCTTATATCATTTCATAATTTCCTAGCACTATGCACCGCTAAATTATACAAGTGATGAGAAAACATATAAAACTCTCATACAATTATATGATCGCGCAACATGCTACTCATTTGTCTCCACTTTTCCCACCAGTGATAATCTTGTTTAAGGTGGCTAAAAGTTTTCAAATAGGTCTTACAAGGTAGGGGTTTAGTAAAAAACCTATGCTTAAATTTCTCAAGTCAACTAGGATCAATTTGAGTTCTTTTTTATGCAAAACTATCATTCATTCCCACCATGATAAAGATGCATTACTCATTAATATATAACAACACAACATGCATATAATTTCCTATATATGATGTCAGCATCCACTTGTAAAGACCAAACAATATAAAGAGGACTCTTAATTCAAATAGGCCCATCATATAAAAGCATATGTGATTTGTTTTGTTAGGGCCAGCTTTACTAGCGTATTTCAGGGTTTTATTGGGCTTCTAAAGTCAAGAGTCAAGCCACCTATACTGAAATTCATAAGGCTTCAAGATCCATAAATTGTTATTGGCAACTTTAATATGTACATTCTGAATTGAAACTAGTTTCAAAAGCTAGAATGCACTACAAAACAAAGAGGATACACTGACGGCTATAATAGGCAGCCGTCGGTGTAGGTCTATCCTAAGCCGATGACTGTTAATGATAGCCATCGTCGTAGGTATAGGTATCTCTCTCGCTTAGTTCGCCTCTCACTGTTCCGTCACTCCTCTATGATTTCTCTCACTAATCTCCCCTTTGGCCGAAACCTGTGATCACCTATCAATTTTAGCATCAAATTCAAAGCCTCTTGCGAGATTTTGAATCCCATCCATCCATCCATTAACAGTGACTATAAAGTGTAACCCCCTCTCTTGAACCCCATCCATCCATCCATCTCTCTATCCCAATGGCTCCTGATCGGTTTTCAAGGCAAATCTCCACAAGGCTAAGCGACACCAGAAGCTCGACCCGTCGGTTGTGCATGGGATTATGCAGTTCTCAGATCTGACTCCCAATGAGTTCAATCGGAAGTACCTCGATCTCCGATCGTTGTCGCTTTCTTCCGTTGATGCTCACGAAGCTCCGATCCTCCCTACGAACGATCTCCCCACTGATTTCAATTGGAGAGATCATGGTGTTGTGGCGCCTGTCAAAAACCAGGTTTGTATGCACATCCATAGTGACAGAAGTCTTTGGATTTTTGAAAAGGTTGCTAAAAATCTCAACTTTTTTCCAACTAATTAAATCCCCGATCAAATCCGCCTAGTCCTTGAGTTCCAAATTAATCTCCTATTTTCCCCGATTGTTTCCGATTTATATCTACTAAATCTTTTTAAATATCTTGGGGTAGGGGATTGAACTGTGATTCACCTACCGGTGATCTTAGTTTCTTGGCTAATACACAGAGCACAATGTTTTTCCTTAATCAAACTTCGAAGGTACCTAAGTGATTTCAACATGAAAATAGTCTCCTATTTTTTGAAGAAGTTGTTAAAAATTTATGTTTTTCCTAGATGATTAAATAGTAGATTAATCTATGGAGTCTCAGAGTTTCTCAGTATAGTTGATTTTTTTCCTCTCCAAATTATTTATGTTTATATGATTAATTCATTTTAATGACAAAAAAGTAAATGAGAATAATAACACAGTTTATGATGAACTTGATTGGAAAATTTTATAAATTATCGTTGTTGACTTAATGTTTAGTTTTTATAATTTAAATGGCTATGGTGTATCTTATTCAACAGGTTGAATTAATTTTTATAATAGTAATTAATGATTTTGCCTTTTTTTTTTTAACTTTTTCCTTCATGGTTTCTTCCTCACCTGCAGACTTGTTATACGGTTCCGAAGCACATCTGGCTGGGATTTATGTTTTTTAATGTTTGTTTTTATTGTATTGTTCTTGTTATTGTTTTTTAGGGTTCTTGCGGATCTTGCTGGGCTTTTAGTGTTGTTGGTGCTATGGAAGGAGCTAATTTTCTTGCTACCAGGAATCTTATTAGCCTCAGTGAGTAGCAGCTCGTGGACTGTGACCATGAGGTTTGCAATATTCGTTCCTTATATTTCAAATTGTACTAATTTGAAATATAACCTAAAGGGCCTCATGCGAGATTTGATTCTCCTTTCTATAGAGCAAATCATTCATATTTGCGCATAATGAATGGGTTTTGTTTCTATTAGTGCTTTGATTATAGGAGTCTATTTGGACAACATTTTTGCATTTGCATTTATTTGAAATCCAAAAAACTTGAGAATGACAACAAAAATAAGGAATGTTTCTCCTCTTTGTTACTGATTTTGGATTTTGATTCATCAATATTTCTAGTTGTTCTTCTTCATTTCTTCCTTTAAATGTCAATATCTATGTTGAAAAGTTTATATTATTGGGAGAAGAAAATAGAGATTTTAGAGATGACCTTCAGGAATGAGGAATGACAAGAAAAAGAAGGTGTGTTTTCCTTCTTTAACCTTTTTTGGATTCTAGTTATAAATATCTTTTTTTTTTCGCTTTCCTCTAGTTCATAAATATCTTTTTTTTTTCTCTTTCCTCTATGAAGAATCGAAAATGAAAAATCATTCAATTCCTCTAGTAAATACTTAATTTCCCCTCAATTTTCTTAATTCAATGAGATTCCTCTAGATTATATGGTTTTATGGTTACCAACATACCCAATTAAATTTTTTTTTTAATATCCAATTATATTTTAAAAAGATAACCAATTACATTTTCATCGAATGCCTTTTTACTAAATTTTATTGCGCTACTGATGCCTTAAAAATTAAAGAGATAAACTTTATATGTCAGTCTTTTAATATGAAAAGTATACCTTAAAGGCTTTGATTTGTTGGAGAAAGAAGAGTAATGTAAAATTTTCTTATCTTTAAAATTCTTCTACGTTGAGGCCGAAGTTGAGAGACTAGATCAACTAAATGTCAGCAAAATGAAAGAGCTTTTCCTTAAGAAACAGATAGAACTCGAGGAGATATCCAAGAGAACTCACATGGAGATACCTTCACAATCGGAGATGGATAATATAATGAATCTCATAAATTCTGGTCCAGCCATTAAGTCAAATTCTTTGACCTGCTTTTTTGTTTATTTTATTAGTATCATATAGTGACATGCCATATCATCATATAAAGGGGAGATTGACCATGTTGATCTCTTAACAAGCATGGATGAACATATATCTAAAGCAAAAGAAGAGGCCTGCAGCAGGAAGGATATAATGGAGAAAGTGGAAAAATGGATGGTGTCATCCGATGAGGAGCATTGGTTAGAAGAATATAGTAGGGTTATTATCCTCTTATCCATATGCCCACATAATTGTTTTTAAGGTTTAGTGATTCCTAGCTTCCAAAGTTGGTAATGTGCTCTAACTTTCACGATCATATGATTTGAATTGTCCAATAGATGAACTCTTATCTGGACTGTTGACCCCCCTTAAGACTAGGTTATTGAGTGGATGGTTAGATCAGATTGGTTTGAATTTTTTGCTACAACCTCTCTAAGAGGTGGCATGCTGAAAAGGAAATATGGAGCGATGGGTACGTACACCAATTTTAAAGAGTGGGGCCACGCTACCAATTTTGGAGATGCTAGGCAACACATTATAATTTCCATATTTTCAGTGGCTTTCTAATTGAATCAAAATTTTCTTTATGCCTGTTTTGCACGATGAGAACCGGTACTCAGTGAGCAGAGTTGCTCACAGGAACCTGAAACGTGTTGAACGTGCTCGAATAATAGTCAACAAAATTCCTTGTAAGCATATGGAGAGTAGATTGCAAATTCCTTATATAAAAGTTTTCTTCCATCAAATGAAACACTAAGTTAGAAAAGAAAAAGTTTGCTATAATGTTAGAGTTGATAGTTATATACTGCCATATGTTGTAGATTGGAAGATGTCTTACAGAGTTCATTAATCATGATTAATGACACACCAATTCATCATTATACTCAATTAATGACAATTGAAGCTATGAATCATTGCTTTGTGAGCTTATTGGTTTCCAGTGGTTATTTTTAGCTTTCATGTATGTGTAAACAATAAATTTGTGTAGAATACAAATCTAACACAAATCAATCATAACAAATTTTCCCTTGCTAGGAGAGGGTTTTTATTGAAAATGACAGACTTTACACTTCCGAGTAACACAATCGATTCCCCGTTAATTATATCAAAATTAAATATCTCTGATTAAAAGCTATTAAAGAAAACTAACATAATTACGTCTATGAAAGAAATAAATTAAAATTCTAAGTTAGGTCTTCATCGACACCTTCAATCCGTCATGAGATAGATGCATACTATTTTCATTAGAGATTTGAGAAATATGAAATAGGGGATGACGGATGGGAGAAACCCTCCTCCAAAAGCTGGTTTTATCTGATCGAAAAATACGAGTCATTACTAGAGCAAGAAACTAGTGGACGAGTCTTAAAACGAATTCTTGTTCTCTAGTCTTCGATCAAATTTATTCTTCGGGCAACTAATTATCAAAGGAGTTATCACTTTCAGTAATAGAGTGCCTAATCATGAGTTAAGATATTACCAAATTCCTTATAATTTGGCGATCATAGATTATTTTATAATGATTTTATCGTTGGATTTTATCAATATCCTAAGATTTAGTCAATGTATGATAAATCCACTATTAGATCTTATTACAATCTCGTATTATAATCATTTGACCAAAAGTCAATAAATCCACCGTTGGATCTGACCAAATTCATAAGATCTAGTCACTACATAATAAATTCATCGTTGGATCTCGTTATGATCTCGCATTACGATCGTTTGACCAAAAGTCAATGAGTCCATCGTTAGATTTGACTAGAATCAAAAGATCTGGTCAATATATAATAAATCTACCATTAGATTTCGTTATGATATTGTATTATGATCGTTTGATAAAAAGTCAATTAGTCAATCATTAGATTTAATCAGAATCAAAAGATCTAGTCAATATATAATAAACCTATCGTTGGATCTCGTTATAATCTCACATTATGATCGTTTGACCCAAAGTCAATGAGTCCACCGTTAGATTTGACTAGAATCATAAGATTTGGTCAATATGTAATAATCCCACCGTTGAATCTCATTAAGATCTCTCATTGCAATTGTTTGATCAAAAGTTAATAAGTTCACCATTAGATTTGACCAAATAAAAAATCTGATCAATATGTAATAAATCCACCATTGGATCTTGTTACGATATTGTATTATGATCGTTTGACCAAAATTCAATTGATCTACCATAAAATAATTTTTAATCTCGAGGTTGAGGTCCGAATCCTACATTTGAAGGAGTGATGATCCGAATTGTAAGGAAAACTCTAATCTCATGGTTACGAGTCATCCTAGATGAATATTTTGGGTGTTATAGTTCAGAATCACTCCCGGGATTCGTGATTACAACCCGTATAAGTATTGAATTTGTGGTTGCAATATGAGTGTACTAGGAATTATGCCTAGGGTCATGCCCACGTGGCTTAATTATTTCTAAGTACACATAGAATTAAGTACGAGTCGTAATGCATAATCCCAAATAATAACCATAAATCCTTCTTATGTAAGAGTTGTAGCTCTTATCCAAAGTGTATTATCTTTAGGTAAGAGTCGTAGCTCTTATCCTAAATATTTCCCCCAGACTTATTCCTCCCGTCAGTTTTTAATAAATAAATAAATAATAAAAAATGGAAAGAATCTCGGAGATACCCTAAAGTCTTTCGCATGAAAAGTCAGAGATATTTTCGACAGAAGTCTGGTGTTAGAATTTTCGGATTTAGATAATATGGAAGGATTTCTTATTTATAGATTTATAGTAGCAGTTATAGAAGTTATGATTCTACGGTTCCCATAAAGTTTTTATGAAATGAATGACTATGAGAGATGCGTAAGTTTTCACCTTTACGCAGATTGAAAAAAGATTATTCTTACGTACGCAAGTTTTTTTCTTATAACCACCTAGGCACGTAGGTGTCTAAATATATTATCTAGGCACCTAGGTACCTAAGTATGGTATCTAGCCACCTAGGTGGCTAAGTAGTTTTTCTAGCCACCTAGGTGCCTAAATATATTTTCTAGCCACCTAGGTATCTAAGCATATTTTCTAGTCAATTATGTGTATAAATAGGTTTTCTAAATACCTAGGTGCCTAAGTATGTTTTCTAGCCACCTAGGTGCTTAAGTATATTTACTAGCTACCTAGGTGTCTAAGTATGGTATCTAGCCACCTAGGTGCCTAAGTATATTTTCTAGCCTCCTAGGTGTCCAAGTATATTTTCTAGTCACCTAAGTGCCTAACTATGTTATCTAGCCACCTAGGTGCCTAAGTATATTTTCTAGTCACCTAGGTGTCTAAGTATATTTTCTAGTCACCTAGATGTCTAAGTATGATATCTAGCCACCTAGGTGTCTAAATATATTTTCTAGCCACCTAAGTGCCTAACTATGTTATCTAGGCACCTAAGTGCCTAAATATATTTTTTAATTACCTAGGTGCCTAAGTATGTTTTCTAACAATCTCGGTGCCTAAGTATATTTTCTAGCCATCTAGGTTTCTAAGTATCGTATCTAGGCACCTAGGTGCCTAAGAATGAAATTTAGACACCTAACTGCCTAAGTACTATATCTGGGCACCTAGGTGCCTAAGTATATTATCTCAGTACTTAGGTGTCTAATTACAATATCTAGACACATAGGTGCCTAATTATGATTATCTATGCACCAAGGTGCCTAAGTACGATAATTACGATTATTTAGGCACCTAGGCGCCTAAGTATGATATCTAGGCACCTAGGTATCTAAGTACGTTTATCTAGGCACCTAGGTGCCTAATTATGATATTTAGGCACCGCCTAATTAGGATTATCTGCGTACCTTGATGCCTAAGTACGATTTTCTAGGTACCTCGGTGCCTAAGTATGATATCTAGGCACCTAGGTGCCTAAGTACGATTGTCTAAGCACCTAGGTGCCTAAGTATGATATTTAGGCACTTAGGTGCCTAAGTATGATTATCTAGACACCTAGGTGTTTGACATAACTTAGGACTTTAAATCCTACTTAGAGTAGGTTTATTGAAAGGAAAAAACTATAAATAGAGTCTCATTTCCTAATACCTTCCATTAATTTATTCTATCTGATTTTTGAGGTTAAGTGGAAGAAGAAAGTGTTCTCGATTCCAAAATTTATGAGTCAATAGGTGCCTCCTCTATGATTATTATTATTTTTTTAATTTTAAAAAAAATAAAAATCATAAAAAAATTGATAAAAATTGATATAAACTTTTATTTCTTATGAGAATTTTACTGCTGACTGATGATCGTATTCTCTATGGAGATTCAATTCATCGAAATCTGACTAGTGATCCTATGCTCTATGGAGATTTGATCATTGAAAATTTAAATTTTTAGGGTTCATCGGATGATCTTATTTCAATCTGAGAGATTTCAGGAGATGAATTTTAGATTTCAAGATTAATCAGACTGGAATTCCTATGGGAATACTGTGTACCGATCTCACTATCAGAAATCGAGTAAATAATACCTGCATCAAGTAGTTTTACGATTTCCTTTTGAACAACTTCCCCCATATTTGGATTTAGTCGTCACTGACTTTCACTTGAAGTCTTGACATTGTCCTCTAAATGAATTCGGTGCATGCATATTGTGGGGTCCAACCTTTAAGATCAGCGACAATCCACCCTATTGCTCGTTTATACTTCACAAGCGTGGCCAACAACTTACTCTCTTGTTCCCTGTTAAGAGCAGATGAAATGATTACTGGGAGAGTTTCATAAGGCCCAAGAAAAATATATTTAAGGGTGTCAGGAAGTAGTTTCAAATCTAAAGATGGTGCTTGTTCAATGGATGGTTGTAACGGTTCATTGGAATTAACGGGTAAAGGTTCTACCCATGGCTTCCACGTTTTGGACTGGAGTTCACAGATAGAAGTGTCCAACAGATAAGTCACCTCCTTCAATTGGTGGTCTGATTCTTCCAAGTACGTATACTATAATATAGTTTGAAGCGCATCCTTAGATAAGACTAGAGGTAATGTTTCTTCTACCAATTCTTCACTTTCATCCACACAGAAGCACTCCTCATCGTCAATTGAAGTCATTTGGTTGGCTGCTGAGAAGACATTTAACTGAATTCGCATATCTTTGAAAGAAACTTCCATTACCCTGATTTTACAGTTTATGCAAGCGTTGGCCGTAGCTAAGAATGGTCTACTGAGTATAACGAGAATCTGAATTCCAAATAAAAATTAGGATTAAAAATAGAGAAAACACCCAAAAAATACATACATACTAGACTAAGGTTCAGAAGAAAGCAAATCCAATTCATACAAGCCTATGTACAATACCATAAAATTCCATACTGATGGAATTCCAAACCTATGTACAATAACAATAGTGAGAAGCCACATTGAAGGAAAATGTAGTAATGTTGTGGTTTATTAATTTTTTTTAATTTTTATTTTGGGGTTCATAGTGTTTCTAACTGATTTCTTCTGGATTAGCTTCAATTTATATTGCTGCAATGTTACTGGAATTGCAAGCACTCTCTCTTTCTGTGTTTTATTTTCTTAGTTTCCAACAATACTGCTAGAATCACAGGTACTCTCTCTCTATTTTTTTAAAAATATATTTATCAACGCGATTTTGCTCTTTAATTTCAAATGTTGCAGCAGGGTTGCTGGAATTACAAGGACTCTCTCTCTAATTTTTTATTTCCCAACAATGTTGTTGGAATTCCAAATACTCTCTCTTTCTATGTGATTTTTATTATTAATCAACGTGGTTCCCCTCTTTAATATCAGATGTTGGCATGGATTATCAAGCCAATGTATGATATCTTTATTTTTATTATTTAAATTTGAGATTAAGCGGACAACTCATTTGTAGAAACTGGAGGTAACGTCAAAGATTCTATATAAATAACTGAATTAGATATTATTTTTGTTTTCTTCTCTATTTTCTCCTATGCCTTAACAAAGAATCTTAGAAGCTCTTCTCCTTTGTTTATAATCTTGCCAATTTGCATTGTTCAATCTTCTTTGCTTAGTTGGTGGAGGCAAGAAGATAGCGATTGATAATGAAAGCAGGAATGTGGAGCCATCGGTTCTGCAATTAAAGCAGGTAGATACTCTGATGATTGATCATAATCTTTCAGCCTATCAATTAACACACACTACATGTCAAACCGTGGGATGCTTGACGATCCCATTGCGACGATGCGCTCGCTAATAAATATATAGAGTCGCCACCCAGAGCTTTTGGTGTCCCGGGAAACCTAGATCAATTTTTATAAGCACCGAAGTGCCACAAATATGACTCTGAATCCGGTCCACACCAAAGGCTCTTGGGTAGGGGCTTTGGTTATCAAATGGGAAGGTATTAGGCACCCAATCAACCCGCTAAATGCGGTCCCTACTTATGGCTAAAATAAGAATAATAAAAAAGAAATGAAAAAGCCTTCCTCTTACCCAAAGGGCCTTAAAATCTTATTTGTGCTTCTCCGTTAGTACCGAAAATTCGGCGGCGTAACGGCACAAATGGCACGATAGAGGAGCAACCAAGAAGGTAGAGAAATAGAGGGGAGAGTCGGAGCTCTCGGGCCCTTATTGCACTGTTGTGGAGCCTTGCGTTGGCTTGCTTCGGTGAGTTTTTGAAGGCTTGTATGATGAGAAATGAGGTTCTAACTCCTATGGCTTAATAGCTAAGAGGTAGAGAGGGAAGGCTAGGGGGTAACACACACCTAACCTAGAGCTTTTGAATCAAATGCTAAGGTCTAAAGGGATTTTTTAAATTCTGGAATTTGTATGAGAATGGTGTACTAGAGGAGAGAGAGAGAAGGGATTCCTTAATCTCTTAATTGCAAAATTTTTCATGCCTTTGAAAAGGGAGGGGTGCCTCTCTATTTATAGGAAAAAGAGAGGTTAGGAGGGTACTTAGAGGCTAATTGGGTTTAGCAATTAGGTAATAGGCCATCTAAGGTTTCCTAGGGTTTTTGGAGCCTTGAAAAATGTGAAGAGTTGCTCAAATGGTGGATGATAGGGTGGAACTTTAAACCACTTAAGAGGTTGCACATAAATAGTAAATGAGTGTAACAAAACTAACAAAATACACCCCAAAGGTCAAGATAGTCAACAAGTCAAACCCTAATATCAATTTTTGAGATAAAAACCCACAGTTACTGTTCCTACGCCTGGCGCAACTAATAGATGCGTCAGGCAAATGTACAGTGCTCGAGAAGTTCAGAACCGTCGCGAAGACCTCGCGCGATTCTGTCTATATTTGGCGCAACTAATAGATGCGCCAAGCCATTTCTAGGGGAAAATGGCCTGGCGCATGTATTACATGCGCCAGGCTATTTCTGAGGAGAAATGGCTTGGCACAGCTATTACTCACGCCAGGCAAAATTCCTCCAAAACAGCTCGATTTTTAAATTGCCATAACTTTTAATATATAACTTCGATTGAGGCAATTTTTAGCTTGTTGGAAAGCTGGAGACTTCTACTTTTTAATAGTATATAATTTAATTGTAGTAGAAGACCTAAGTTAGTCCCGGTGTACCACTCTTTATCCATTTCACCGAAAGATTAAGTTTAGGGTTCGAAAGGGGTTCTAAGGGTCGGGATTGGTTTCTAAAGGTTTGAGGTAAATTCTAAGGGATTTGGGATGATTCCTAAGGGCTTGGGAAGGTTTCTAAGGGTACCATACATGCCATCAAAATTTTGGAAGTGTGCCTCTCTCGAAATATGTTTTGATCGGGCCTTGGACCAAATTTGGGTGTCTACAGATATCCCTCTTTGGTATCCGATCACTAATGATTGAATGCCAAAGAAAAGAGATATCCGAAGAGGCCCAAGGCATTATTGATGGGTCTGCCATATTCAGAACGACCTTCAAATATCAGACGGATAACAAAGTGAGAAAACAAAAGCCCTGTATGTCAGAAAAAATAGTCATTTCTCAAGGTAATCGGTCCCTAAGCGCTTAGCGACATTACTGGGCATAACCGAGGTGAAAAATAAGTTGTGAAAGCCCAATAGCTGAGAAAAATGGTCGCTTCTCAAGATAATTTGAAGGAGTTTGATGTTCAAGATTTATTCTGAATACAACAGCTTCGTAAGTAAGGAGGGTGATCGACCCACATTCAAAGATAGGTGCCACGCAAGTACGCAAGGCTCCACAGTTTGTGTTCACTCATATGAGGCATTGACCACCTCATCTGATTGGTCATGGGTGCCCCTGTTTGAAGCAGAGTTCAAGGTCTTTAGGTGAACCCATTGATCCCAAAGTTTATTTAGCACGACTACTCGAGCGGAGCGAATAGATATCGTAACGCTTTTTAGGAGTACGTGCTGTTTTTTCGATGTGCCTCGAATCATCATGACTCAGAGTATCCAACCTCAAATGACATTGAACAGATCCAGCCAAAATCGAGTACCCATCGAAGGCGACATCAAATCTTGGTCTTTACCGATAATGATCTTACGAATCATTTAACTATACATAAACATGCACCCATTAGGGGCGACAAGCAACAAAAGGGCGATAGAAGCTTCGACTTAGATCCCGTCCGGGTACAATTTACGAGAACAAATGACCATCCTATGGATACTTAGACACATGACATAGACTTTATAGAGATATCGTGTCAGTCCAGGTTTTAAGCCTGTAAAAATAAGGGAAATGAACCCTTTTGCATGCATGTTTACACAGCTGATTGATATGTAGTTTTCTTTTTAATAGGTTGGTCTCAACCAATGATTGACCTTTTTCATAACGGAGTTATCCGGACCTCAAACCCCGTAGGGCGCACGCCCGGACAACGTAGACCAAGAGTC
Organism: Chloranthus sessilifolius; assembly: GCA_021018995.1. Lineage (NCBI taxonomy): Eukaryota > Viridiplantae > Streptophyta > Magnoliopsida > Chloranthales > Chloranthaceae > Chloranthus > Chloranthus sessilifolius. The sequence goes on along the minus strand of CM037597.1, from coordinate 110,113,448 downwards.
CACAACTCTGAAATAGTTCATGATAAATCTCAAGTTAGACACTCACATTCCTATGAACCCGCCAACAGAGTGCTCATCGTAAAGATTTAGCAGTGGAGTTGACCCGATCGAAACGTTGACCGTTTTGACCGGGATTGACACTGTTGCTCCTACTTTAAAGTAGGATCTAAAGATCCAAGGCGAACCTTAGACTGAGAACGTTAATATAGCGCAACTGTATTGCGGATAAAATATTAATATTTTACCGTATTGAAATTCGCATGTGCGTAGCAAAAAGTACCATAAAATCTCATCTATCTTTTTTATTTTTAAAATGATTATTTTTTTTCTATTTTTTTTAATAGACCAATCATCTGTGGAGAGATGCTTTATTTGATTTGTCCATCGCCGAGTGGTTGCCTACCTCAAGGTTTTGGGCCATTTAATTTTCCTGCACATTTCTCAAGAAAGTATCAGCCATTTTTTTGTTTATATGGGTAATAAATATGCATCCTAAGTAATAGAAGGAGAAACAAACTTTTACCTATACTTTTTAATTTTTCAAAATTTATATATATATTTTTTTGGATTTTTTTTTTTAGATATTTTTTTATTCTTTTTCTTAATTTTTGAAATGGAAGTACAATGCTGTAAATATGTACATAGAAAAGAGTAGAAATATAAAATTTTTTATATTTAGATTTTTCTTGATTTTTTTTCTTTTTTTGACTTTTTTATTTATTATTTATTTTTAATTTTTAGTTTTTATGCCTTATCAGTGAGACGAAGTAACGAGTCCCTTTTTTAGCATAATCGAACTCGTTCATACAGTCAGACCTGAGTGGGGTTCAGAATTTTCTAAGGTCGAAACGTCCATCCCTTTGGATCGAATTAACCTTTTCTCCTTACCTTGGGTCATACGTTTGACGATGTAACCTGAAGATATTCCTGGTCAGAACCTGATTTGAGCTAGCATGAGCGGCTAGCCCAGTTGACGATCAGATAACTGAATGATTTTTTTTTTGAACATTTTTACTCACAGCGCCCAAGACGGGTTTTCGTCGTGCCCGTTGTTATCCTCTCTTTTACCTGTAATGGCCTTTCAGGTTTTCATTATGTCCATGGGTATAGCTCTCTTACCCCAAGCGCCCTTTCGGATTTTCATCTGGTTCGCACAAGCTCGCTGTTTTTACTCGTAGAGCCCTTTCGGGTTTTCACTACGTCCATCTTACTTTGAGCTTGTATTTTTATTTTATTTTCTTTTCTTTTTATTTCTTTTATTATTTTTTTTAAAAGCCACGACATAGACGTCGATTCCGTCATAGCCGGCCGGATGAGGTTCTAGTGTCGTCTCTCAACTCAGCTCATATTGATTTAACAGATACTATGACTGCTTGTGAACTTAAAAAGAGGGCTTTCTTCAGGGTGTAGCTTGGCCATGGGTTAGGTTAGGATTTGAAGGTGTGTTGGGCTAAGAAGGTTTCCTTGATACGGCTTTAGTTTTTCACAACATACTTTCTTCCTTGGGGGATTTTACTGTACACGCCCCATGATTCTTCTATTTTTTTTCTTTTTCTTTTATCTTATTTCAGGCAATCGCTTTTTGAGGTTTTGCTTTTATGATTTTTTTTGGATTTTAATGGTAGCTTTACTTCCCTTTTTTTTTGTATATATACACATTTTTTTTTTGGGGGGGGGAAGGAATTTATTGAAAGAAAGGCTCAGGCTCAAATGGGGTAGCAAAGGATATCATCATTTTTAGAGATACTTTTTGGCTACTGTGCTTGGAATGATAACCTCTTTTGGGTGGTTCTTAAGCAGTCACGTATCTATTTCACCAATACTTACCTTATCATGATAGACAAAGTGTAGGAACATCGGACATATCCAACATTGATGGGCTCAGGAAGATGGTCTCCGTCCATGGTGGCGAGGTGGATGGCGTATCCCGGTAGCACTTCTAAGACGACATAAGGTCCCTCCCAGTTCGGCTTAAATTTTCCTCTCGGATCAGCATGGAGGGATGGGAAGATCTTCTTTAGCACAGTGTCTCCTACCTTCAAATCTCGACTGCGAATACGTTTATTGTAAGCGCGTACGATTTACCCCTGGTAAACTTGGGTATGACACAAGGCTAAGAGCCTCTTCTCATCCAATAAGTTCAATTGTTCGAAGCGGGATCTCTCTCTTTTCGCTTCAGGTAAGCCTGATTCCACGAGGATTTGAAGTGAGGGTACTTCAACTTTAACTGGTAAGACGACCCCGGTTCCATACACAAGGGAGAATAGTGTTGCCCCTGTAGAGGTACGGATCGACGTTTTGTAGGCCCATAAAGCAAATGGCAGCATTTCGCTCCAATCTCGGTAAGTGACGACTATTTTCTCGAGGATGCAGATGATTGTCTTATTCGCAGCTTTCACAGCTGCATTAGTTTGAGGCCTATAAGGTGATGGGCGATGGTGCTTGATTTTGTATTGCTCGCAGAAAGTCTGGATGCACTTATTCACAAAGTTTATGCCGTTGTCCATGATGATATCCTTGGGTACTCCAAATCGGCATACAATATTACTCTTGAGAAACTTCTCGATGTGACTGGCTGTGATGTTGGTATATGATGCCGCTTCTACCCACTTGGTGAAGTATTCGATGGCGATGAGGATGAACTGATGTCCGTTTGATGCTTTTGGATTAATCATTCCGACGATGTCAAGGCCCTAGGTAGCAAATGGCCAAGGAGTGGTCATGCAGTGAAGATCGATGACAAGAGAGTGTATCGAACAGGAGTGTTCTTGACACTTGTAGTATTTCTGAACATGTTTACAACAATCCAATTCCATAGTGGTCCAAAAGTATCCTTGTCGTAGAATTTTCTTAGCGAGCATGTGAACGTTGATATGGGCACCGCATACTCCCTCGTAGATTTCTTTTATGATATTAACCGCTTCACTTTCTGTAAGGTACTTGAGCAAGATGTTATTATAGGATCGCTTGTAAAGGCATTCCTCGCAAATGATGTAGCCTGTCGCTAACTGTTGAATGGTTCGTCGGTCCGTCTTGGATGTACCCTTAGGGAAAGTTAGTGTCTCGAGAAAATTCTTGATATATGAGAACCAAGGTGGCTCATCATCAAGCTTTATAGGTTCCTCAATCTGGAGGCAGAAGGCCGGCTCATTCCTTTGCTCGATCATGATCGGCTTCATCTCAGCACCAAACGAGATTTCTATCATTGAGGCCAACGTGGCTAATGCGTCGATGAAGCGATTCCTTATCCGGGGGACATATGAGAATGTTACGTCTTGGAAGCAAGCTATCAAATCCTCAAGGTGCTCATGGTAAGGGAACCAGCATCACAAGCTTCGTACTCAACCATATTGTTAGTGCAATGGAAGTTGAGCTTGATAGAGATGGGTACATGGGATCCTCTTAGTGAAATCAGAATGGTGCCAACTCCCTAACCCTCGGCGTTAGCTGCCCCGTCAAAGTGAATTACCCAAGATTCTTCTGCTTCTTCTGTGTCGTCTTCTACCATGAACAGGATGTCTTCATCAGAGAACTCAGTTCTCAAAGGTTCATAATATGACAATGGATTGTCAGCAAGATGATTGGCGACTGCCTACCCCTTAATCGACTTCTGAGTGACGTACATGATGTCGAACTCAGACAATAGGAGTTGCCAGCATGCAGTCCGTCCAGTGAGGGCCGACTTCTCAAACAGGTATTTCAGCGAGTCCATTCTGGTAAAAAGTAGAACGACTTGGGATAGCAAGTAATGGTGAAGCCTTTGAGTAGCCCATACAATAGCCAGGCATGTTTTCTCCAGATGAGAATAACACGTCTCATAATCAGTAAACTTCTTACTCAGATAGTTGATGGCCTGCTCTCTTCTTCCTGTCTCATTATGTTTTCCCAAGATGCATCCCATCGAAACTTTCGTCGTGGAGAGATACATCAAGAGTGGTCTCCCTGGCTCAGGTGGTACCAAAATAGGTGGGTTAAGGAGGTAGCTTTTGATTTTATCAAATGCTACCTGACAATCATCGTTTCATTCAACGGGCGAGTTCTTCCTTAGTAGCTTGAAGATCAGTGTGCAGATTGGAGTTAGCTGTGCAATGAACCGACTGATATATTATATTCTGCCTATAAACCCTCTAACTTCTTTCTCAGTAGATGGTAGCGGTATTTCAGTGATAACTTTGACTTTGACTGGGTCGACCTCGATCCCTCTCCTGTTGACGATGAATCCCAATAGGTTTTTGGACATGGCACCGAACGCGCACATTTGTGGATTCAGACGTAATCTGTACTTTCTCAACCTTTCGAACAACTTCTGAAGGTTTACCAAGTGATCACTTTGCTCCGATGACTTGGCTATCATATCATCGACATACACTTTAATTTCTCGGTGCATCATGTCGTGAAACAGTGCAGTCATAGCTCTCTGATACATTGCACTGGCATTCTTTAGCCTAAATGGTATGACTCTGTAGCAAAAGGTTCCCCAAGGAATGATGAACGCATTCTTCTCTCGGATCGCCTCTACCATGTTAATCTGATTATATCCTGAGAATCCGTCCATAAAAGAAAGCATCTCATGCTTAGCAGTATTATCGACCAAGATGTCGATGTGCGAAAACGGGAAGTCGTCCTTCGGGCTTGCTTTATTCAAATTGTGAAAATTGATACACATGTGGACCTTTCCATCCTTCTTCAGTACAGGCACAATATTGGCTCGCCACTGCGGGTATTTGGATACCATGAGAAACCCTATGTCATACAGCTTGATGACCTCGTCCTTGACTTTCAACATTCACTCGGGTCTGAGACGTCTCAACTTCTGCTTAATCGGCTTCATATCTGGGTAGAGAGGTAACTCATGTTCGACCAAATCAGTGTCCAGACCAGGCATGTCCTCATAGGACCAGGCAAAAATGTCTTGGTTTGACCGAAGGAAGTCGATCATGCTTTTTCTTTCTTTAGGAGATAGCGACATTCCAATTTTTGTAATTCGGGGAATCTCCTCAGTCCCTAGATTAACATCCTCGGTTTCTTAGACAATGGGGGTAGGGCCATGCTCAAATTCGTCAACCGGTCAAGGAGCTTATTAGGGAGCTCCTCCAAAGGGATATCCTCATCCAGACTCGTAACACTCACCTCTTCTTGTATTTCTACAAGGAAGGGATGAGTATTTCAATTAAGGCATCTTTTTGGAAGATTTTATTTAGAACTTTAAAAGATAATATTTTTAGATCTTGTATTTTTTCAATGTTTTTAAGATTTTATATTTTTTCAATATTTTTGAGATTTTGTATTTTTCTAATGTTTTTGAGATTTTGGTTTTCTTCGGAGACCGACCTTTGGCAGCACGAGTCTGTGTATATACAAGGTGTTGCTTTTGGGAAATGGGTGCCAAACATTAGGCCACTCCCCGCTTCCAGGGTTTGGGGCAAAGATGCCCAGTTTCTTACCTAAGAGGCCGCTCTTTTACCTGTTTGGATGGAGGGTGCTGACTGATGTGGCTCTTCAGAGTCAGCCTCTATCATATTGATCCCTATTTCGTCTGAGATGATGTCCTCAAATGTTAACATAGTTTTGTGATGATTCACCACAGGGGGAGTTTGTTTAGGTATGGACCATCGTTCCTCAAAGAGGGATAACGTGGCCAAGTATATCTCAAGGCTGGGAAGGGTGATGTTGGGATTGGTAGGGTGCACCGGTGTTGTAGGCTTGTGTGGGGTTAATCGGGTTTCCCCATTCCGGTCAATCTTCACAACCCCGACACTTATGAAGGCCTGGGGCGGGGTTTTTCCTCTATGTGTATTCCTCTGGCTTTTACAGCTGCCGTCGTACGGGCTTTCTCCTTAGCCTCTCTCACTTCTTCTTTCGTGGGCTTATAACCTAACTCGAACCTGACTTTCTGACTGCCCTTAGCTGTGACGGGCTCCTTCCTACCTTACAGTCTCGGCCTGAGTCCCCTTCTTTTTTGATAGCCTAACTTTTGGCGCATGGCCACTGCTGCTACCATTCTACCTCCATTTCTTAGAATGATGCCCTCGATGGGTTTCGAGAGTACCGCCGATACTTCATACTCGAAATTATGGAGGTCGACATCCTCGACGATGTGCGGTACGTCCAGCATATTGGGCTTTTCGATGCTGTTGGTGGCTTTTTCTTTCTCACTGTACCTTTCACCAATGATGGTGATAATCTTATGCCCAGACACAAACTTGAGTTTTTGGTGCAATGTGGAGGGGATCGCTCCAACTTCATGTAGCCATGGGCGTCCCACTAATAGATTAAATGAGGATTTAATGTCCATTACCTTAAATAATATGGAGAAGGTCATTGCCCCAATCAACAGCTCAAGGTCAACTTGTCCCATTATCTCTCTCCTGGTATTGTCAAAACCTTGGGCACTGGTTCTTGTGGGTCTCAACATGCATGGATCTACCCCGATCTTTGTGGCGGTTCTCAGTGGGCATATATTTAACGCAGACCTATTATCGATTAAAACCAAGGGGATTATCATATATCTAGACTCAACAGCTATATTTAAGGATTTTGAGTGATCACCTCTCTCAGGTAAATCGACATCTGAAAATGAAATGGCATTTAGAGCCATCACTTGACCAATTATTTGCCCAACTGCATTTGGGCTAACCTGAAGCGATACATGAGCATTTTTTAATGCCCCCATTAATGCTTGAAAATAGAGTGGGGACGTCATTAACAGATCCCACACAGTAATGTGAGCTGACATCCTTCTCAGCTGAGTCTCCAGTATATGTAATTGGCTCATTTTTTCAAACGGATTAACAACACTATCTTTCTTTTCCTCTGGTTGGGTTTGTGCTGCTGCTAGTCCTTCTGGCTGCTTCGAAATTCTCTCGGATTGAGTAACGAAGTCCACTGCCCCTTCTTTGTTGCTGCCAGCGTTGATATCTATTGTTCATAACTCAGCGGGATCTGATGAGGATCGTAGGTTGGTCCCAAAATCTGAAATGGTATAGCTATCGGTATCGGATGCACTTGCACTGCGGGCTTTGGAGGTGTGGGTAGCACTTGGTTTACTTCAGTGATAGCTGGTTGGGTGGAAAAATTGGGCTAGATGGGAGTGGTGAAACTTGTGGGTGGTTGCATCGGGGGTAAAGGTGTAGGAGTTGGCCATTAGTAGCTGATAGGTGCTGGCGGGGGATTGGGGGCATGATGGGCTATCGGGTAATTGACGGGGGTGGTGGTGTATGGTTGAAATGCATTTATATGCACATAATTGACGGGTGTGGGTGATGGAAAATAAGCCCTGAGATCTAAGGGTTTGATTCGTAGTGTTGGGTTGGGAAAATAATCTGATAAATTCAGGAGTTCAATCACCCCAATATTCCTTTCTTCATAATTTCTCGGTAATTGTGCCACATAGCTCTCCCGATCACTAATGTAATCTGATGGATCAAATTCAAATTCCTCCTCACATTCTTCTATCATCCCGATGGTGGGTTTGGTACCTGCTCCTCCGATAGGATGTGGGGGTAATGGCACTTGATGAATATTCGCATGCTAGTTTACTTGAGAAGGTGTAGGTGGAATGATTTTCTCGGCATCAATTAAATCCTGGATCACATGCTTAAATGGGAAGTAGCGATCAGTCGAGTAACCCGGACCCTGATGAAAATTACAGTGAGTATTAGGGTCATAATTCTTTAGGATCGGGTGAGGAGGAGGTTGCGGTTGACGAATAGTAACTAATCCATTTTCTATTAATAAAGGCAAAAATACACTTGGTGATTGCCCTAGGGGCATAAACACTCGGTCATAATGGGCTCTCCTCTACTTAGGAGTCATCTGCATTCTTTGTCCGTTCCCTGCTCTCTACATCTACTCAGTTCTGATTGGTGCTGGCTAGGCTGCTTGAAATTGGAACGAGGTTATATTATTATTGGGCCTGGTGTTGGCAATGTTTTAGACATCGGCCCCTGTTCTCTTTTCATTTCTTTGTTCTGAAAATCTTCTAACCCCACTGGCTCCACTCGATACATTTTTGTTCAGGCGACCCTCCCTGATGGCATCTTCACAGTGATTGACGTTCCTCACTAGATCAGCAAAGCTGGACTGCTGCTGGTACACCAAAAAGTCTGAGATCAGTGGTAGAATATTCTTGAAGATCATTTCGATCTATTCATCGTCAGGTATCTTGTTTCTGACCTAAGCTGCTAGTGATCTCTATCGCCTCAAATAGTCGCTGAAGGTCTCATTTGGGTTCTACCTCAAACGAGCCAAGTCTGACTTACGCGATTTAATGTCTATGTTATAGACATATTGTTCCTGAAACAGGTGCATTAAGTCCTTCCACATTTTCATCATAGATGGTTTCAAAGATGTGAACCACCTTAGGGCTGGACCAGCCAGATTTTTTTGAAAGACCTTTATTAGTAATCTCTTGTCCCCTCCATACTGGCACATGTCTCCACAATAGGACTTGAGGTGTGCTATGGGATTGCCGGTGCCGTTGTAATTGTCAAAAGCTAGCATTTTAAATTTTGGAGGCAAGGGGACTTCAACAAAAAAATACAAATCTATAAAGTCTGTGGCGTGGATTTCAGCACCACCCATCTTCAACAATTGCTTTTGAAATTTGTCCAACTGTTCTTTCAACTGTTCTGACTCCTTAGATATGGGGGCCACTTTTTCTGCAGTTGGTTGGACTTCGCTTTGGGTTACCAGGGGGTGAGCAATTATAGGAGGAGGGTTAAGGCTGGTTAATGCCCCAGCATAGGCTCCACTATTTCTGATCTCGCCCTCTTCATACTGCTGGTCTATATAAGGTGTAGTGAGGGTGGGATTCTCTTGCTGGTGCTGCATGGACTGAATGTGAATGACATGAGTGGGGATTGGGTAAGTCCATTGGGAAGGAGGGAAGGTTTGTTGGGTGATGAGATTTTTGGGTGGGGCCTGATGAGGCCATTGGGCATGGGGAAAAGCTTGAAACTAGCTTTGGAATGTAGGGATATGGGTGTATTGGGGTTGATATAAGGTATGGGTTTGAGTTGGGTATGAGGGTTGTGAGTGGGTGAAATTTTGAAGAAATTGTGAAGGGTATGGGTGTGAGGTTCCAAGGTTTTGAGCTTGGGCTATGAAGCCTTGGGAGGGTTGGGCCATAAAGCCTTGGTCATGATAGGTTTGGCCCAGTGGGCCTTGGTGGGTTTGGGCCATTTGCCATTGATGGGTTTAGCCCAATGGGCCTTGATGGGCCTGGCCCATTAAGACTTAGTGGGTCTGGGTCATGGGTCCTTAGTGGGTCTGGCCCATTCGACCTTGGTGGGTTTGGGCTATGGGCTCTTGGTGGGTCTGGGCCATGGGCCCTTGGTGAGGTTGGCCCATTGGGCCTTGATAGGTTTTGGCCATGGGCCCTTAGTGGATATGGGTCATGGGGGCTTAGGGTATGTGAGAAATGAGGGTTTGGGCCATTGGGCCTTGAGACATGTGGGAAATGGGGATTTGGATGGTGTGGATTATGGGGGGTTGATAGGGGTCACGGGGGAGTGAGGCATGGAGGCTTGATAAGGTATGAGATGAATCCATGGATGTGTGGTGTGGATGAGAGGGGATATATTGGGAGGCCTTCCACCTATTGTAGGTTTGGAACATCTCCTCCATCATGGCCATGGAAGGGGGATCGGATGGGGATGGGTATGGATGGGGTGTGTGAAGAGGGGTATGAATGGGTTGTGTGAAGAGGAAAAATTGGGCATGGCCCCGGTAAAATCGGGCATGACCCGAGTAAGGGGTAGGATATGGGGTGGATTGGAGAAATGAGGTGGGGCATCGGTGGATGGAATGGGTATATATGTGGAAGATGTATGATGCATGGAGGTGGAGAATGAGAGAGGAAAGTTGGTCATGACTTCGGAAGGGATGGGTATGACTTGGGTAAATGGAGGGATGTGTGGGGGATTGGATGTGGTATGGATGGATGTGGATGGATCAGGTTAGGTGGATGAAAAATAGGGTATGTTGGTTAAAGTGGAGGATGGGTTTTGAATGGGTGTGGAAGGAAGGTGAGATGGGTTGGAGATGACCATGGATGAAGGCATGGCTTGGGAAAATGACAGGAAATTAGGGTTTTGGATATTTTGGAGAGTGGTGGAAGGGAAAATAGGAGCACCAAATGGGCCGGTTATGGTGAGGGTTGGATGGGTGAGGGGGGTGGAATTAAAGGTCTCTTCGGTATGGGAATGGGTTGGAGAATGTGGCGGGGATGAGTCGGAATCGGCGTAAGTCGGGTCCATGGCCCACGACATATCTCGGTATCGAGTTGGGTACGGGTGCCTCGGATGAGGCCTGTAAAGCTTCCTCCTTCCCGTATGGGATGACGGAGGATACGATAATGCCCTTGTGTCGGCACCAATCAAGATTCTATTTTTGGGATTTTTAATTTAAATTTTTTTAGATTTTTATAAGTGAAAATAAATGAGGATTCTGGGGCCTTTTGAATTCCCTTCTCGGGTGGCTCCCGTACCCTAAATAGGTCCCGCGATAAAGGTTTTGAAGCGCTTCAGAAGAATCAAAGGAAAAACCCTTGATCTATTGAAGGCACAAAGACCAATGCAAACAACTCGATCCCCCGAAACGAATAAAAAAGAAGTCACCTTCTTTTGACCGGCAAGGGCGTATTGGGTGTTAGAAGTTGCATGGCCTAAACAGAGGCACTAAACACACTAATCGGGGGGTCCGGGATGTGAAGCAAGCCACCGGATTTGGGCTGCTCCTATGTACCCAAGGCTAGCGCAACTAATAGATGCACCAGACCAAAGAATGCCTCTTTTTATGCTGGCACAACTAATAGATGCGCTAGTGTAATTTTGAGGGTTCTTTGGCTTGGCGCAACTATTAGTGGCGCTAGGCTAAAATTGGGTTCCAATTTGTTTGACAGCAGCAATTCCAGTCCGAAATGAGTCTCCAAACTGGTTTTTGGTGGAAGCTAGGCTTTTGGGGTTGACTGTTTATATGATCCGCTCTCTTCCTCACCGAACCTAAGGGAAGGCCAAATTGGGTTCACTATCGATCTTTTTTTCTTGGGTTTTAAGCTTGGTAATGAGAAGGTTATCTGCCCAATAAACCTCAAGTGCAAGCACTTTTCTTAGGTACTAAGTGGGCTGTGACTTTTCCGGATCATCACACTAGGGACTGCTGCTATACTAAGACACGGGTGGTTGTTTGTGTGCCTAAATAACCCAACCTTTTAAAAATCTACTCCGCAAAAATTAATTTAAATCCCCTTTGTTGGTTTAGTTTTACTTTTCACTTTTAAGGAAATTTTCTTAAGTTCAAAGACCGAGAGTGATAATCCCATGCTTCCTCTATGGGCCGGCGTTCACTGGCGGAATATGGTTGTGGAATTAAAAGCGCAAGTAGGGCAGCCAAACGGCTAAGGCATTTGAAATGTCAAAAATGTAAGAAATTTAAATGACAATGCACAAGTAGGCCGGCTAAACGGCTAAGACACTTAAAATGACGGAAATGTAAGAAATTTAAATGACAATGCACAAGTAGACCTGCCGATCGGCTAAGGTGCTTAAAATGACGAAATTGTAAAGAAATTGAATGCGGTGCGCAAGTAGGCCTGCCAAACGGCTAAGGCTCATAAATGACGTAAAAGTAGGGGTAAATAAAATGACTTAATCGGAGGGGTGAATAAAAATATAATAAAAAATAGTAATAAAAGATTAGTAAAATCAAAAAATAAAAAGGTCAAGTTCAAGGGGAAGCTCTACTAGCTAGTCCCCATCAGAGTCGCCATCTGTGCAATCGTGGGATGTTTGACGATCCTGTTACGACGATGATCTCACTAATAAATATATAGATGTGCAACCGTAGGATTTTTGATGATCCCGTCGCGGCGATGCGCCCGCCAAATAAAAATATGGAGTTGCCACCCGGAGCTTTTGGTGTCCTGAGATACCTATATCATTTTTATAAGCACCAAAGTGCCACAAATATGACTCTGAATCTGATCCACACGAAAGGCTCTTGGGTAGGGGCTTCGGTTATCAATCGAGAAGGTGTTAGGCACCCGATCAATCTGCTTAATGCGGTCTCTACTAATGGCCAAAACAAAAAGAAAAGAAAAGAAAAGAAAATGGCTTCCTCTTGCCCAAATGGGCCTTAAATTTTATTTGTGCCCCTCCTTTCCTACCAAAAATTCGACGGCGTAACGACACAAATGGGAGGATGGGAAATGGTAAAAAGAGATATGAGAAGAAAGGGGAGAGCCGGAGCCCTCGGGCCCTTGTAGCACCGTAGGAGAGCCTTGCGTGGCTTGCTTTGATGAGCTTTTGAAGGCTTGTATGGTATAGAATGGGGTTCTAACTCCTAAGGCTTGGAGCTAAGAGGTAGAGAAGGAAGGCCAGGGGATCACACACACCTAATCTAGAGGTTTTTAGTATAATACTAAGGTCTAGGTTTTTTTGAATTCTGGAATTTGTATGGGGAGGGTGCACCAAAGGGAGAAAGATCTTCTCACTTAAGCTCTTTCTCTCTTAGGCAAAATTCTCAACCTTTAATCCAAGGGGAGGGGGGCTCTATTTATAGGAAATGGGTGGATTAGGAGGCTACTTAGATACTAATTAGGATTAGTAATTAGGTAATCTAATATCTAAGGATTCCTAGGGCTTTTGGAGCCTTGAAACATGTGAGAAGGTCCTCTAATGGTGGATGATAGGGTGGGGCCTTAAGTCACTTAAGGGGTTGCAAATAGGGTGCAAAAGGATACAACATGATTATTAAAACACACCCCAAAGACCCAGGTGCTCAGCAAGTCAAACCCCAAACACGAAATTCGGGGTAAAACCAGAGGTCACTGTTCATAAGCCTGGCGCAACTATTAGTTGCGCCAGACATATGCACAGTAAAATAGTGCATCATAGTAGCCTGGAAGTTGGCTTCCCGCTGTGGGGTCCACTTCAATGCGCCACTTCAATGCTGGTGCATTGAAGTGTGCCAGGCTTAATCTGGGAAAAAAGTGGCTTGGCGTAACTAATAGTTGCGCCAAATCTCTAGGGGGTCATTTGAAATTATATTTGTGCCCTCCGAGTTCAGACCGCCATGTCTTTTGATGTACAACTTCGATTGGGGTGATTCTTGGCTTGTTGGAAAGCTGGAGACCTCTGCTTTCCAATGGTATAAGATTTGATCATAGTAGAAGCTCCCAATTATCTCTAGTGCACCACTCCTCATCCATGGCTTGGAAATATTAGGTTCAGGCCCGAAACAGGTTTTGAGGGTCGGGATTAGTTTCTAAGGTTCCTAAGGGATCTAGGGGGATTCCTGAGGGTTTGGGGTGATTCCTAAGGGTTTCTAAGGGATCTGAGGAGATTCCTGAGGGTTTGGGGTGGTTCCTAAGGGTTCCATATATGCCATCAAAAGCTTGAAAGTGCGCCTCTCTCAACATATGTTTCGATCGAGCCTTGGGCCAAATTTGAGTTTCTATAGGTGCCCCTCTTTGGTATCCGATCACTAATGATCGAATGCCAAAGAAAAGAGACATCCGAAGAGGCCCAAGGCATTATTGATGGATTCGCTGCATTCATAACGAACTTTAAACATCAGATGAGTAACATGGTGAGAAAACGAAAGCCCTGGATGCCAGGCTAAACATTCGTTTCTCAAGGTTATCAGTCCCTAAGCGCTTAGCGACATTACTAGGCATAACTGAGGTGGAATGAGTTGCGAAAGCCCTGTATGCCAGGCCAAACATTCGCTTCTCGAAATGATTTGAAGGTATTTGACATTTAAGATTCATTCTAAATACAGCAGCTTCATAAGTAAGAGGGGTGATCGACCCACACTTAAAGATAGGTGCAACGCAAGTACGCAAGCCTCCCTAATTTTTGTCTAATCATATGAGGCATTGACTACCTTATCTGACTAGTCACGGGTGCCCTTGCCTGAAGCAGGATTCAAAATCTCTGGGCAAACCCAACGATCACAAAGTTTATTTAGCATGACTTCCCAAGCGGAGCGAATAAAGGTCGCAACACCTTTTAGGAGTACGTGCCATTTTCGAAAATGTCCCCCGAATCAACATGACCTAGGGTACCCAACTTCAACTACCTTGATTAGATCCAGCCAAATATTGGGTATCTCCCTAAAGGGACATCCAATCTTGGCCTCTGCCAACAATGACCATAAGCATCATTTAACTATGTATAAACATGCACCCATCAGGGGCAATAAGCAACAACAAAGGCGATGGAAGCCCCGACCCGGACCTGCCCGGATATAATTTACAGGAACAAACGACCATCATATGGATATCCAGACACATGGCGTACACTTTACAGGGATACCGCTGCCCAGACAGGTTCTAAGCCTGCAAAAAAATAAAAGGGGAATAAACCCTTCTGAATGCATGGTTGCACATAGTTTGATTAATACGTAATCTCATTCACAATAGGTTAGTTTCAACCAACAATTGACCTTTTCCAACAGAGAATCTGAAACTTAAGACACTTAAGTTCATATGAATCTAAAACGGAACGCTTATCTTGAAGATTTAGCAGTGGAGTCAACCTGATCAAAACATTGACCGTTTGATTGGGATTGACGCCGTTGCTCCTACTTTGAAGAAGGATCTAAAGATCCGAGGCAAACCCTAGACTCGGGACTTTAATATGACACAACTGCATTGCTGATAAAACACTGACGTTTTACCGCATTATGCACGAGCGTGCTCTGTGGGGAAACACAAATAGGTTATTTTATTTTATTTTTGTGATTTTTCTGTCATTTTATGCGATTTTTTTTGGATTTTAAAAGTTATTATTTTATGTGGTTTTTTCCAAGTTATTATTTTTTGATTTTTTTAGAGTTATTATTTTATGCGAATTACTCTAACGTTTTATGTAAGTTATCTTTTTGGCTTTTCAGTGGGAATTTTTTTTCATTATTTTTTAGATTTTTTGTATTTTTTTATGTAGGATCGGGACGCCTATTGCTCTTGGTCCACTTTATTTTTAGCGCGGCTTCCTAGATAGGTCGAATGAGGATCGACACACCACTTGGGAGCACGTACATCCGCCGGGAATAACAAGCAACAAAAGGGGGGGTACCGGGCTATGCAAGCGGCCTGTACTAGGCCCAAAACCCGACTGTAAGTGGCTGGCGCAACTATTAGTTGCGCCAAGCGAAAAGGGGCCCCAAAATTGCTTGGCGCATCTAATAGTTGCGCCAAGCTTGGCTGGGGAGCAATTTAAACAGCCCGGGCTCAGGCTGTAGGGTATTTTTTCAAAAATTTTCTTCCCCATTCTCTTTAAGATCGAAAAACGACCTTCTTAAGGTTCTTTATATTGCTTCTACGTGTGCCTAATTGTTGTTGCTTGCTTGTGTCGATCGATTGCCGGCCCGCACTAGATCAAAGACTCCATCTTCTTCACAAGGTAACCATTTAAAACTCATCTTTATTGATTTTTCTTGCTTTTTTTTTTTTTTTTTTTATAAATATGATCATGATCTTACATTTTTTGATGAGTAATGATTTATTTTTATGGTATGCATGTTTATTGATAATGTGTTGATGATTTTTTATGAATGATGCCCTATTTTTGTTGTTTTATGCATAATATATATACATATTATATATTTGTTTGTTATTTTTTTTTTTAATTTTTTTATTTGTACATATAGAAAGGGTTATATTTTTGGTTTTTGTTGTTTTTGTGTTTGTTTTCATTTTTGAATATAAGGCAAGGATTTTTGGTCTTTTTCATCAATTTTTTTGAACATTATTTAGACAAAAAGGGGTTTGTTTTTTTATTTCTCTTTTTGAAGATTAATTAAGGGAAATGGTAGATGAAGTTTGGCTTTTGGTTTTTGTTTTTATTATTTTTTTACAAATAAAGTAAAGGGATTTTTTTTGTTTTTGTTTTTACGAGCATAAAGAAATGATTGCTTGTTTTTTTTTTTGAACATAAGAGAAAGAAATGATTACATGGAGGGCCCGGACCCAATTTACTCATCTCCTCGGGCTTGGGGCCCAATTTTCTTAAAAGTTGGTTTGGGAGTTTAAATGAGGGCGAGCTTGAGCAGCTCGGCTTATCACGCCTCCCCTCCCTCCTTGGTGTTTTTCCACGGTGGGACCTTCTTTATGCTGCCACTTCGTTTTGGGATGCAAATTTCCATGTATTCCGTTTTGGGAAGCGGGAGCTAACTCTAACCCTTGAGGAGCTATCCAATCTGTCTGGCCTGAAGCTTCATAGGTGCCTTGCAAGAGTTACGCCGTGATCGGGCTACTCCAAATCCATTCATCTTACTCTCGGCTTGAAGAAATTTGAGTTTGAGAAAAGTCTCATTGGGGGGCCCACAAGGTGTTCGCTAAAATTCCTCAAAGAACTTTTTGGTGATGAAAGTCTCCAAAAATTGCCAATTAGGAATATCTTCAATGCAAAAGCTTTTGCTTTCGGTCTCATTTAAGAAGACCTTTTCTTCACTGGGGAAGAGAGCTTCTCCCTGGCTCTTTGCGATGTTTTGACTGAGTTAGTGGAGGGCTGATCAGTGATGCACCTGGTCTTGTTGAACTATACCGATGCCTTGATGCATTCGTTCTGGGCAAGGTGGAGGGCTTTCGGGGGTGTCCCTTACTACTTCAGGTCTGGTTAGGCGAGCATCTCACCATCTTGGGGCCTGTGCCACGCTTTTATATTGCCCGAGGTGAGGTGGCTCAGTGCTTTTTGGGTAGGCGCCACTTGCTTCCGCAGGGCGATTCATCAGCTCTGAAGCTTTGGTTGACTAGTGCTGAGCTGATCTGGAGGCTTCCCTGGTTGGACCGGACCCTCCCCATAGTTTGCTCCAGAGACCATGAGGGCATCACCATCCTAGGATTGATAGGCAGTACCTTCTACTTCCCGTTCCAGGTATTACGTCAGTTCGATTGTTCTCAGCAGGTACCTGCCGAGGCAAGGCCCCCTCTATGCGACTTGATATTTTCTAGGGGGTCCTGTGGGGACATAGACTGGATTGCTTCTCTTTGGGAGATGCATTAGTCGATGCTGATGCGTGATATGGAGTAGAGAGATTTGGATAAGTCTTCTCCCGAGTATGAGGCCTGGCTATTGACTGAGCCGCCTGTCGCCGATCATCTAGAGCAAGCGGAGAGTGTTGACATGGGAGGCCCCTGGCAAAAGAAAAAGACGGTACTCTGAGCCCACATTGAGCTGCTAGTGGATGAGAAGAGGGTCTTGCACAAGCTTTTAGCGCAGGAAAAAGTTAGAGCATAGATAGCAGTGAGCGAGGTCCTTTGTCTGAAAGGATCCTTGGGCATTGCCCTTGGAGCCGCTGATACTTCTCGGAAGAGATACAAGAGCTTGCATTGTCGTTGGTTGATCGAGCAGAATGTACGGGAAGATGATTTTTGTGCTGCGATTAGTGCCTTGAAGCGCGAGCTGGGCTGCTGATTCCTTCCTGCACATATAACTTTTTGAATAGATCAGATACACAGAAAAGGGGCGTAAGAAACCCCTTTAGAGATACACACATTTTTTGGTTTACATATTTTCTTTATATATATATATATATATATTTAACTGTTTGTAAAAGAAAGAAAGAAGGCTAGTCATTACACCGGCTAATTTTTTGGGATGTGGTGTAAGTGGTGTATTTGCAAAAGAAGGGAGGTTTATTATATCTATCTACATAGACTTTTTTGTTCTTTTTATTTTGTGTATTTTTTTGGGTGTGGTGCCTTAATCACTAGGTGAGACCTCGGGTCCTCTCTTGAGCATGGTCGAACCCTCTGTCGAATGGTTGAGCCTGAGAGAGTTTCATCAGTTTTACTAATACTGGAACGTCAATCCCCTCGGATTGAGTCAAACCTTTCTCCTTTCCTTGAGTCTTACGTTTGACAAAGCAGTTTCACAAAGATAATTCTGGTCGGGACGCAATTTGAACTAGCAGGGGCACCCCAGAAAAGGGGATCGGGGAGAGTAACCAAGAGGGCTCCTCAAACTTCAATCTTCTTAATCAGTCCAAACCTTTCTTTTCTTTTTAATTCTTTAATCCTTTTTTACTCACAACGCCCAATGTGGGTTTGTTGTGCCCATTTTTGCCCTCTTTTTACCCGTGGTGCCCTTTCGAGTTTTCACTACGTCCATGGGTTTAGCTTTCTTACCCTAAGCGCCCTTTCGGATTTCACCTGGTCCGCACAAACTCGCTGTTTTTACCCGTAGCGCCCTTTCAGGTTTTTACTATGTCCGTCTTGCTTTGAGCTTATATTTTTATATTTTTATTATCATTCATCATCATTTTTTTTTTTTTTCTTTTTTCTATTCTTTTTATTTTATTATTATTTTTTAAAAGCTATGACATAGACGTTGATTTCGTCATAGCCGGTTGGATCGGGTCCTTGTGTCGTCTCACAACTCGGCTTGTGTTGACTTAACAAATATTATGACTGCTTGTGAACCTACGAAGAGGGCTTTTTTCAGGGTGTAGCTTGGCCATGGGTTAGGATAGGATTTGAAGGTATGCTGGGCTAAAAGGGTTTCCTTGATACGGCTTCAGTTTTCTCAACATACTTTCTTCCTTCGAGGCTTTACTGTACATGCCCCATAATTCTTCTATTTTTTCTTTTTTCTTTATCTTATTTCAGACAAACTCTTTTTTGAGGTTTTGCTTTTCTAATTTTTTTAGATTTTGATAGTAACTTTACTTCCCTTTTTTGTATATGTACATACACATTTTTTTGGGGGAAGGGGTTTATTGAAAGAAAGGCCCAGGCTCAAAATGGGGTAGCAAAGGATATCTTCATTTTTAGGGATGCTTTTTGGCTATTGTGCTTAGAATGATGACCTCTTTTGGGTGGTTCTTAAGCAGCCCCATATCTGTTTCACCAATACTTACCTTATTGCGATAAACTAAGCATAGAACCGTCGAACATATCCAGCATTGATGGGCTGAGGAAGATGATCTCCGTCCATGGTGGCGAGGCGGATGGTGTATCCCGGTAGCACCTCTCGAACGATGTAAGGTCCTTCCCAATTTGGTTTGAACTTCCCTCTTGGATCGGCGTGGAGGGATAGGAAGATCTTCTTTAGTACAGCGTCTCCTACCTTCAGATCTCGACCGCAGACACATTTATTATAAGCGCGTGCGATTTGCCCCTGGTAAACTTGAGTGTGACACAAGGCTATGAGTCTCTTCTCGTCTAGTAGGTTCAATTGTTTAAAGCGAGATCTCTCTCTATCTCTGCTTTGGGTAAGCCTGATTCCATAAGGATTCAGAGCGAGGGTACTTCAACCTCAACTGGTAGGACAACCTCAGTTCCATACACAAGGGAGAATGGTGTTTCCCCTGTAGCGGTACGGATTGACATTCTATAAGCCCACAAAGCAAATGGCAGTATTTCGCTCTAATCTTGGTAAGTGACAACCATTTTCTCAAGGATGCGGATGATTGTCTTGTTAGCAGCTTTCACAGCTCCATTAGTTTGAGGCCGATAAGGTGACGAGCGATGGTGCTTGATTTTGTATTACTCACAGAAGGTTCAGATGCACTTATTCGTAAAGTTTGTACCATTATCCGTGATAATATCCTTGGGTACTCTAAATCGGCACACAATATTGCTCTTAAGAAACTTCTCGACGTGACTGGCCGTAATGTTGGCATATGACGTCGCTTCTACCCACTTGATAAAGTATTTAATGACGACGAGGATGAAGTGATGTCCATTTCGATGCTTTCAGATTAATCATTTTGACGATGTCAAGGCTCCAGGTAGCAAATGGCGAAGTAGTGGTCATACAGTAAAGATCAATGGCAAGAGCGTGTATCAGACCGGTGTGTTCTTGACACTTGTAGCATTTCTGAACATCTTTATAGCAATCCGATTCTATAGTGGTTCAAAAGTATCCCTGTCATAGAATTTTCTTAGCGAGCATGTGACCGCTGACGTGGGCACCTTATACTCTTTCATGGATTTCCTTCATGATATTGACCACTTCACTTTCTGTAAGGCACCTGAGCAAGATATTATTGTAGGATTGATTGTAAAGGCATTCTCCCAAATGACGTAGCCTGCTGCTAGACGTTGAATGGTTTGTCAGTCCGTCTTGGACATATCCTAAGGGAAAGTTAGTATCTTGAGGAAATTTTTGATATCTGAGAACCAAGGTGGCTCATCATCAGGCTTTATAGGTTCCTCAATCTGGAGGCAGAAGGCCGGCTCATTCCTTTGCTCGATTATGATTGGCTTCATCTTAGCACTATACGGGATTTCTATCATTGACGCCAAAGTTGCTAATGTATCAGCTAAGCGATTCCTTATTCGTGGGACATAGGAGAAAATGACATCCTCGAAGCAAGCTATCAGATCCTCAAGGTGCTCGTGGTAGGGGATCAATTTCTCATCATTCGTCTTCTAATCTCCATTTGTTTGGCATATGATCAATTACGAATCGCCAAATACTCGGAAGTGAGTTACATTCAGATCGAGAGCCTTCTATAGGCCAGCGGCACAAGCTTCGTATTCAGCCATGTTATTAGTGCAAGGAAAGTTGAGTTTGATAGAGACGGGTACATGGGATCCTTTCGGTGAAATCAGAATGGTGCCAACTCCCTGAACCTCGACATTTCTTGCCCCGTCAAAGTGCATTACCCAAGATTCTTCTGCTTCCTCGATATAGTCTTTTGTCATGAATAGGATGTCCTCATCAGGGAATTCAGCCCTCAAGGGTTCATAGTCCGGCAAAGGATTGTCGACAAGATGATCGGTGAGTGCCTGCCCCTTAATCGATTTTTGAGTGACGTACGTGATGTCGAACTCAGACAATAAAAGATGTCATTGTGCGGTTCGTCCAGTGAGAGCCGGCTTCTCGAAAAGGTACTTCAATGGGTCCATTCGAGCCAAAAGTAGAACAGCTTAGGATAACAAGTAATGGCGGAGCCTCTGAGTAGCCCATACAAAAGCCAGGCATGCTTTCTCCATATGAGAATAGCGTGTTTCATAATCAGTAAACTTCTTGCTCAGATAGTAAATGACCTGCTCTCTTCTTCCTGTTTCATCATGCTGCCCTAAGACACATCCCATCGAAACTTCCGTTATAGAGAGATACATCAAGAGTGGTCTCTCTGGCTCGGGTGGTACCAAAATTGGTGGGTTAAGGAGGTAGTTTTTGATTTTATCGAATGTTGCCTGACAATCGTCATTCCATTCAACGGGTGAGTTCTTTCGAAGTAGCTTGAAGATCGGCGTGCAGATTGGAGTTAGCTGTACAATGAACTGACTGATATATTATATTATGCCCAAGAACCCTCTGACCTCTTTCTTAGTAGACGGTGGTGGCATTTCTATGATAGTTTTGACTTTGACTAGGTCAACCTCGATTTCTCTCCTGCTAATGATGAATCCTAATAGTTTTTCGGACATAGCACCAAAAGTGCATTTTTATAGATTCAGGCGTAATCTATACTTTCTCAGCCTCTCAAACAGTTTCTAAAGGTTTACCAGGTGATCGTCTCGCTCCGGTGACTTGGCTATCATATCATCGACATACACTTCAATTTCTCGGTGCATTATGTCATGAAATAGCACAGTCATAGCTCTCTGGTATGTTGCACCAACATTCTTTAGCCCAAATGGCATGACTCGATAGCAAAAGGTTCTCCAGGGGTAATGAACGCTGTCTTCTCACGATCAACCTCTTCTATCCTTATCTGATTGTATCCCGAGAATCCATCCATAAAAGAAAGCATCCCGTGCTTAGCAGTATTATCGACCAAGATGTCAATGTGTGGCAATGGGAAATCATCCTTCGGGCTCGCCTTGTTCAAGTTTTGGAAATCGATGCACATCCGGACCTTTCCATCTTTCTTCGTCACAAGCACGATATTGGCTAGCCATTGTGGGTATTTAGATACCATGAGAAACCTGACATCATACTGCTCGATGACCTCGTCTTTGACTTTCAATATCCACTCCGGTCAGAGACGTCTCAGCTTCTGCTTAACCGGCTTCATATTAGGGTAGAGAGGCAACTCATGCTCGATCAAATCAGTGTCCAGACCAGACTTGTCCTCGTACAACCAGGCATGAAAGTCTTGGTATGATCGAAGGAAGTCGCTCATGCTTTTTCTTTCTTCAGGAGACAGCGACATTCCAATCTTGGTAATTCGGGGAATCTCCTCAGTCCCTAGATTAACGTCCTCGATTTCTTCGACAATAGGGGTAGGGCCATGCTCAAATTCGGCAAACCGGTCAAGGAGCTCATTGGGGAGCTCCTCTAAAGGGATATCCTTGTCCAGACTTGTAACACCTACCTCTTTTTGTATTTCCACAGAAAAGTGGTCGATTTTACGTGGGATGGGTATTTCGATTGAGGCATCTTTTTGTGGGATTTTATCTGAAATCTTAAAAGACAATATTTTTAAGTTTTATATTTTTTCTATGTTTTCGAGGTTTCGTATTTTTCTAATATTTTTGAGATTTTATATTTTTCTAATGTTTTTGAGATTCTTGTTTTCTTCGGAGGCAACCCTTGGCAGTGCGAGTCTGTGTATATACAAGGTATTGCCTTCCAAGGGCTTCTCTCACGTTTTATAGGTTGTTTTTTTTTAGAAAACATGTGCCAAATTATAGGCCACTCTCTGCTTCCAGAGTTTGGGGCAAAGATGTCCAATTGCATACCTGACTTGATGCTCCTTTACCTGTTTGGATGGAGGGTGTTGACTGATATGGCTCTTTTGAGTCAGCCTCCATCATATTGATCCCCATTTCATCTGAGTTGATGTCCTCAAACAATAATTCAGTTTTGTGGTGATTTACCACAGGGAGAGTTTATTCAGGTACTAGCCATCGTTCCTCAAAGAGGGATAATGTGGCCAAATCTATCTCCAGGTTGGGAAGGGTGATGTAGGAATTGGAGGGGTGAATTAGTGATGTTGGCTTGTGTGGGGTCAAATGGGTTACCCCGTTTCGATCGATCTTCATGAATCTCGCACTGACAAAGGATTCTCTGATGTGTGGCCTAAGGCGAGGCTTCTCTTCTATGTTGATTCCTCCTTCCCTTGCAGCTGCAGCGACCCCAGATTTCTCTTTAGCCTCTCGGACCTCTTCCTCCGTGGGCTTGTAACCTAGCCCAAACCTAACCTTCTGACCGCCCTTAGCTGTGACAAGCTCCTTCCTTCCTTGTAATTTGAGCTCGAGACCTCTTCCCTTTTGATAGCCCCACTTTTAGAGTATGGCCACTGCTGGTACCATTCCACCTCCAGTTTTAGGAATGATGCCCTCAATGGGCTCCGAAAGTATTGCTGATACTTCGTACTCGAAACTGTAGAGGTCGACATCCTCAGTAGTGTGCGGCACATCTAGCATATTAGGTTTTTCGACGTTATTAGGGACCTTCTCTTTCTCACTGTGCCCTTCACCAATAATGGTAATAATCTTGTGCCCAGATGCAAACTTGAGTTTCTGGTGCAATGTGGAAGGTATGTCTCCGACTTTGTGCAGCCACGGGCGCCCCAATAATAGATTAAATGAGGATTTAATGTCCATTACTTGAAACAAAATAGAAAAGGTCATTGGCTCGATTAACAACGCAAGATCAACTTCTCATTATTTCTCTCCTGGTATTGTCAAAACCTCTAGCGCTGGTTCTCGTGGGCCTCAACATGCATGGATTGACCCCGATCTTGGTGGCGGTTCTTAATGAGCATATATTCAATGCGGACCCATTATCGATTAGAGCCAAGGGGATTACCATGTTTCCAGACTCGACCATTATATTCAAAGACTTCGAGTGGCTACCTCCTTCCTTTGGTAAGTTAGCGTCAAAAAATGAAATGGCATTCGGAGCCATCACTTGACCAATTATCTGCCCAAATTCATCTGGGCTAACTTGAAGTGACACATGCGCATTCTTTAACGCCTCCATTAATGCTTATAAATGGAGTGGGGACTATTAGTGCACGCTTTTTTTGGGTTCGTCTCGGTTCCCATTGAATAAGTGGCTTCCAATTCGGTCCTGTTGGACTCTAGCGATGCGATATATGTGATGAGGTAGTGATAAATGATAATAAAGTAAATTTCCTAGGATGATTCTTAATTGTTTTATGATCGGCAGCTGCAGATATTTATCAACGTTGCAACATGTCAATGATCACGCGTTTAAGCGGGTGTGGGTTACTTTTATACTGAATCGTTCGCCTGCGGACGTCAGCAGCATTGTCTTCTTTTAATCAGATAGTTTCAACTTTTCTTTTTAGTTTCCCTTGTTGCGGTTCTGATTGACTGAGATTCTCCTTTTTGGTTATTAGTTATGATTAGGTGAACTTATCATGATGGATTATTTAGTATCCTGATGCTATCAGGAGTCCCAATTAATGTCAATGTCCTGGTACTACTAAGAGTCCAATCGATTTCAGTCTCCTACTGATACTAAGAGTGAATGTGCATTAGTTCTAGTAATATTCTAATTAAATAGAAGAGTTCAATTATATTGCAATTCTATATGAAGCAGATATACTAATTTTATTGCAATTACAACTAAAGCAATTTAGATAATCCTACTAGAATTCTAATTAAAGGAAGAAAGACTGATTTTTTTACTACTACAATTCTGACTAAAGCAATAGATTAATAAATAATTAATGCAACAAGATTAACTTTTTGTTATTTTCTTTGAATTAGAATCTATGGATCAATTACGGCAAGAATCTAACTAATAATAAGTAAATTAACTTTCCTAGATTCTGATTAAGATAATAAATTAATTGAACTAGAAGACTGAATTGAATCGAAGCAAATAATGATATAGAAGCCTACTTGATGCAATTAGTCAATTATACTGAAATAGAAAATTAACTATAATTAATTAATTAACCCTAAACAATCTAAAAAAAGGAGGTTTGGGCCCGCTATGCTAAGGAGGATTGGCCTCGTTCCCGAGTACCCTTCGTAAGCTCCCGTGGGCAAATCGGATGACTGAGATAAAAGATAGATTGAAGTTTGAATAATAAAAAGGGTATTTTTAGAATTGAATTTGGAATTGTAATAAGAAATTAAGGCTATAAACTAAAATTTGTATTTTTGGATTTTTGGTGATAGAAAAAAATAAAATTGAATTATTAATTAAAATCTAGGACTGAATTCGGGTCTGAAATCAGAAAATCAGGCCGTATGATTAAGGACTGGTTTTGAACTCTGAGAGTCAGAACCATAAATTAATGATAGGATTGTAGATTTTGATTTTAGAGTAGAATCAGATTATAAGGTCGATAAATCAGACCGTTGAATTAAGGACTGGTTCTAGAAATAAAGAACTAGAACCGGATATAGAGAATTTCGGTTCGAAGAGGGTGCTACGGTCTAAAAATTAGAACTAGAATTAATTAATTAACTAAGGAGAAATCCTAAGTCTAAAATAAAATTAAATTCTTACCTAAGGTCGAGACTGCGGAGAGGAATCATCGAGGATCCGGGGGTTTGAATCTCAACATCGCGACTAATTTGTTCTAGGGGCTTGTCCTCGGAGTTCTCTAGTTTCAAAGTCCCAAAAAAATTCTGATCTCTCTCTCAAAATTGCCAGCCTCTCCTATTGTTTGATTCGAAGAGGATGCTATGGTCTAAAAATTGGGGTCAAGCTGCGGAGAGAAATCTCGAAGTTCGAATATTAAAATCATGACTAATTTTCTCTAGGGATTCATTCTCGGAACTCTCTGGTTTTGGAATTACGGTCTCTCCTCTCTGAATTTCGCAGCCTCTCCGTGTTGTGTGTTTTCGTTCCCCCCCCCCCAAAAAAAAAGCTTTTATAGGTTTTCCTTCAATTACGTGCCTGTTTAAGGGCGTTTAATTGAATTACGCGCCAGTTTTTTGACGCTTAGTCGCTTTGAGTCGATCACCAACTTAGTGAGCAACCGGCTGACTTACTCAGCGAGTTTTTTAGTCTTAATAAAATTAGGGCTAATTACGCGCATCATGGGACGTGTGTAATCCAATTAAGCATTTTACCTGAAGTGCTTAATCGAGGAAACGCAGGGGTCAAGGGTAGGAAGACTAGGTCGGGCGTAGGCCAATTGTGCACAGGTGGTGTAGAGCTCAATCGGATTACACGTCCTTTTCTAGGCGCGTAATTGAGTTTTGAAACGGTCTGTAAAAGGAAGTTTGGTCTGAAAGGGGGATTGATCGCGTGCTTGTGGTTGTGCGCATGATCGAATTACGGGCGGGTTTTCTGGCACTTAATTCAGGGTTGTCCGAGTATGGTCTCAAGAATGGAATGCAGGACTATTGTTTTAGTCTGCATTCTGACTATATACTATTGCTTAGGATATAGCCTCCCTACGTTGGGATCTGAGTCACAAAGCTATTATTTCAGCTTGTGTTCAGCCATGTACTGTTACATGGTCCCATTCCGAGGGTTAAAAAGGTCAAGGGCTGACCGAACGAATTTGTGTACTCCAAGAGGGCGAAATGGGGGTGTCTATATCAACAGATCCCATACAGTTATATGGGCAGACATTCTTTTCAGCTGAGTCTCTAGTATATGTTCTTGACTCATTTTCTAGAATAAGTTCACTGCACTATCTTTCTTCCCCTCTGGTTGGGCTTGTGCTGCCGCCGGTGCTTCTGGCTGTTTCGAGATCTTCCCCGATCTGGTAACAAAGTCCACGACTCCCTCTATGTTGCTGTTGCCAGCGTTAGAATTGGTTTGCTCATAGCTTAGTGGGACCCGATGAGGGTCATAGGTTGGTCCTGAGAGCTAAAATGGTATGGCTGCCGGTACTTGAGGTGTATGTACTGATGGCTTAAGAGGTGTGGGCAACACTTGGCTTACCTCGGTAATCGCTGGTTGAGTGATCGAATTGGGCCAAATGGGGGTGATAAAGCTTGAGGGTGGTGGTACTAGGAGAAAAGGGGTAAAAGTAGGCCGTTGGTAGCTGATGAGTGGTGGAGGATTGGGGTTTTGATGGGCCATTAGGTGATTGATGGGGGTGGTGGAGTTTGCAGGTGGTTGAACTGGGGGTAATGGGGTGGGCGCAGGCAATTGGTAGTTTATTGGCAGTGGAGGATTGGGGGCTGTTGGTTCATTGGATAATTGATGGGGGTGGTGGTGTATGGTTGATATGTATTTATGTGCACATAATTGATGGGTGTGGGTGACAGAAAGTATGCCCTGAGATCCAATGGTTCAATTTGTGGAGTCAGGTTGGGGAAATAATCTGACAAATTTAGGGGTTCAATCACCCCGATATTCCTTTCTTCAATATTTCTCGGCAATGGCGCTACATAGCTCTCCCAATCACTGATGTAATCGGACGAGTCAAACTCAAATTCCTCCTCATATTCCTCTACCATCCCGATGGTGGGTCTGGGACCTGCTCCTCCAGTAGGATGTGGGGGCAACGACACTTGATGGATGTTTGTGTGCTGGTTTGCTTGAGAACGTGTCGGTGGAATTATCTTCCCGGTGTCAATCAAATCTTGGATCGTGTGCTTCAATGGGAAGCGGCGATCAATCGGGTGACCCAGACCCTGATGAAAATTATAGTGGGTATTTGGGTCATAGTTCTTTGGGATCGGGTGAGGAGGAGGTTGCGGTTGACGGATAGTAACTAATCCCTTTTCTATTAATAAAGGCAAAAGTACACTTAGTGATTGCCCTAGGGGCGTAAACACTCGGTCATAGCGGGCTCTCCTTTGTTCAGGAGTCATATGCATTCCTTGCCCGTTCCTTATCCTCTGTATCTGCTCAATTCTGACTGGCCCTGGCTGTGCTACTTGGAATTAGAACGGGGCTACATTGTTATTGTTGGGTCGAGTGTTTACAACATTCTGCACCTCCGCCCTTGTCCTCCTATCATTCTTCTGTTCGGTAAATCTCCTGACCCCACTGGGCCCCCCGGATGCATTCTTGTTCAACCGTCCTTCCCTAATGGCGTCCTCACAGCGATTGGCATTCCTTACCAAGTCAGCAAAACTGGACTGCTATTGGTATACAAGGAAATCCGAGATCACGGGCAGGGTATTTTTTGAGATCATTTCTATTTGCTCATTGTCAGGTATCCTATTTCTGACTTGAGCTGATAGTGCTCTCCATCACCCCAAATAGTCGCTGAAGGTCTCATTCGATTTTGCTTCAATCGGGCTAGATCCGACTTGCAGGGGTCAATGTCTATGTTGTGGACATATTGCTCTTGAAATAGGTGGGCCAGATCTTTCCACGTCTTTATCATGAATGATTCTAGGGATGTGAATCACCTCAGGGCCGGACTCATCAAACTCTTCTGAAAGACTTTTATTAGTAGTCTCTCGTCCCCCCTGTATTGGCACATGTCCCCACAATTGGACTTGAGGTGTGCGATCGGGTTGCCTGTGCCGTTGTACTTGTCGAATGTCGGCATTTTGAATTTTGGGGGTAGGGGGACTTCAGAAAATAGACATAAATCTGTGAAGTCTGTGGCATGGATTTCAGCACCACCCATCTTCTATAATTGCTTTTAGATTTTATCCAACTGTTCTTTCAATTATTCCGACTCCTTGGACATGGGGGCCGTCTTTTCAATTATTAGCTTTAACTCACTTTGGGCTGCCAAGGGTGGGGTAATTACAGGTGGAAGATTGGCATTGGTCACTGCCCCGACATAAGCCCCACTGTTTCTGATCTCATCCTCCTCATACTGCTGGTCTACATAGGGTGTAGCGAGGGTGAGATTTTCATGTTGATATATGAACTGGATGGGATTAGACTGGATGTGGGTTGGGTGAGCCCCTTGAATGTAAGGGAAGTGTTATGGGGTGATGGGATGAGTAGTAGTTTGGTTTTGGGGTAGGGCCTGATGAGGCCATTGGACATGGGGGAAGTTTGGAGATGGTCTTGGAGTATGGGGCCATGAGAAAATTGGGTTTGGGGTATGGCATGGGTTTGACCAGGGTGTGAAGGTTGGGTGGAATGTTGGGGGTATTGTGGAAGGTATGAGTGTGGGGTTTGGGCTTGGGCCATGAAGCCTTGGTCATGATAAGTTTGGGCCATGGGCCATTGGTGGGTTTGGGCCGTGGGCCCTTGGTGATCTGGCAAAGTGAGCCTTGATGGGTTTGGGCCATGGGCCCTTGGTGGGTCTGGCCCAGTGGGCATTGATGGGTATGGCCAGATGGGCCTTGATGGGTATGGGCCATGGACCCTTGGTGGGTTTGGCTCAGTGGGCCTTGATGGGTTTGGGCCATGGGCCCTGGATAGGTTTGGCCCAGTGGCCTTGATGGGTCTAGGCCATGGGCCCTTGGTAGGTCTGGTCAGTGGGCCTTGATGGGTTTGGGTCATGGGCCTTGGGTAGGTTTGGGTGATAGGGTACTGGGCCACTGGGCCCTAGAAAATAGAGGTTTGGGCCAATGGGCCTTGGGGCATGTGGGAGGTGGGAGCTTGGGCCATTGGGCCTTGGGGTGTATGTGTAGTGGGGGTTTGGATATTGTGGATTATGGGGAGTTGATGGGGGTCATGGGGGAATGAGGCATGAAGATTGGCTAAGGTATAGGATGGGTTCATGGATATGGGGTGTGGAGGAGAGGAGGCATTTTGGGAAGCCTTCCACATGGAGTAAGCTTGGAACATCTCCTCCATCATGGTCATGGAAGGAGGGTGTCGAATATGGATGGTGGATTTAAGGGGTGATGGGGTATAGATGGGATGGATGTGGAGGATAAATTAGGCATGACCCTGATAAAATCGGGCATGACTTGGGTAAGTGACGGAATATGGGGTGGATTGGAGGGATGAGGGGATGTATTGGGTATGTTTTGGGATGATGGGGGGTATGGTGAGGAGGGATGAGAAAAATTGGGCATGGCCCCAGTAAAAATGGGCATGACCCGGATAGATGGGGGGATTGGTGGGGAGGATGGATAGGGCAGAAGTGGTATATGTGAATGTGGGTGGATCAGGCCTATAGGGGGAAGATGGGAAGTGGGGCATGGATGTGGATTGGGAAAATGGGTTTGGGTTGGTTATGAATGTGGATGGGAAATGTGTTGGATTTGGCATGGGCATGGTTTGGGCAAAAGATGGGAAGTTGGGGGTTGGACTTTGGATGTTTTAGGAGGTAGCAGTTGGGAAAATAGGGGCGCCAAATGGGCCGGTAATGGTAAAAGGGGATAAGGTGATGGGGATGGATGGGAAGGCCTCTCCCGAATGGGAGTGGGTTGGAGAATGTGACGGGGATGAGTCAGGATAGGCATAAGCCGGGTCCACTACCCATGACATTCTACGGGAACGAGTTGGGTAAGGGTGCCTTGGATAAGGCCCAAAAATCCTCCTCCTTCTTCCCCTATGGGACGATGGAGGGCAAGATGATGCCGTTGTGCCGGCACCACAAAGATTCTATTTTTAGGTTTTGATTTGATTTTTATTTTTAAAATTTTAATTTTTGAAGAAAATTTTATAAAATAAAAGTTCCAAGGCCTTGGAATTCCCTTCTTGGGTGGCTATCGTACCCTAATTTAAGACCCGCGACGACGATTCCGATGCACTTCGGAAGAATCAATGGAGGACGTTTGATCTATTGAAGGCACAAAAATTGAGGCAAACAACCCGATCCCCCAGAATGAGCCAAAAAGAAGTTGCCTTCTTTTGACCGGCGGGAGCGTATTGGGTGTCGAAAATGGCGGGCCCCAAACAGAGGTACTAAACACACTAATCGGGAGACTCGGGAGGTGAGAAAGCCTCAGATTTCGGGCTGCTGATGTCCAGGTAGGTCTGGTGCAACTAATATATGCACCAAGTTAGCAGGGCCTCTTTTTTATACTGGCGTAACTATTAGTTATGCCAAGGTAAAAATTGGCAGATTTAAAGCTGGCGCAACTATTAGTTGCGCCAATTATAAATCTGGGATTTTTACATTAGCGCAACTAATACTTGTGCCAAGTAAAAATGAGGCTCCAGAACTTATAATAATAGGGAACAACAACCTGAAATGGGTCTTTTTTTTGGGTTTTGTGGAAGCTAGGCTTCCGGGAACTGGCTGATTTTTATGTGATCGATTCTCTCCTTACCGCACCTAAAGGATGAGTCCGGTATAACTCACTAGCGCACTCCCCAAGGGTTTTAAGCTTTGAAATGGTAACCCACCCGATATACCTCCGGCGCAAGCGCCTTCTCAGATACTAGATGGGCTGGGACTTTTCTGGATCATCACCACTAAGGGTTGCTGACATACTAAGACCCGTGTGGTTGTATGTGTGCCTAAGCCCAACCCTTTTAAAAACTATCCCGTACAAACAAGTTAATTAAGCTCCCTATTCTTGGTTCAATTTTAATTTTTTTCAAAGCCTTTTTTTTTATGGAGGTTTTCTTTAGTTCAAAGACCGGGGGTGATGACCCCGCGCTGCCACTACAGGCCGACGTCCATTGACCGAATATGTTTGCACAAGTAGGCCTGCCAATTGGCTAAGGCACCTAAAATGACGAAAATGTAAGGGAAAATAAAAATAATGCGCAAGTAAGCCCGCTGATCGGCTAAGACATGTAAATAACAAAAAAGTAGCGGTGAGTAAAATAAAAATAAAAATAAAATAAAATAAATAATAAAAAATAGCAAAATGGTTAGTAAAATAAAAATAAAAAGGCCAAATTTCAAGGAGAAGCTCTACAAGCTATCCCCAGCGGAGTCGCCTTCTGTGCAACCATGAGATTTTTGATGATCTCGTCACGGCGATGTGCCCACCAAATAAAAATATAGAGTTGCTACCCGAAGCTTTTGGTGTCCCGGAATACCTATATCATTTTTATAAGCACCGAAGTGCCACAAATATGACTCTGAATCCGGTCCACACCAAAGGTTCTTGGGTAGGGGCTTCGGTTATCGATCGGGAAGGTGTTAGGCACTCGATCAACCCACTTAACGCGGTCTCTATTAATGGCCAAAATAAAAATAAAGTAAAAGAAAAGAAAATGACTTCCTCTTGCCCAAATGGGCCTTAAATCCTATCTGTGCTCCTCTGTTCTTACCAAAAATTCGACGACGTAACAACACAAATGAGAGGATGGGAAGTGCTAAAAAGAGATAGGAGAAGAAAGGAAAGAGTCGGAGCCCTCGGGCCCTTGTAGCACCGTAGGAGAGCCTTGCGTGGCTTGCTTTGATGAGCTTTTGAAGGCTTTTATGGTATAGAATGAGGTTCTAACTCCTAAGGCTTAGAGCTAAGAGGTAGAGAAGGAAGGCTAGGGGATCACACACACCTAACCTAGAGGTTTTTAGTGAAATACTAAGGTCTAAAGGGTTTTTTTAAATTTTGAAATTTGTATGGGGATGGTGCACTAAAGGGAGAAATATCTTTCTCACTTAAGCTCTTTCTCTCTTAGGCAAAATTCTCAACCTTTAATCTAAGGGGACGGGGGCTCTATTTATAGGAAATGGGTGGATTAGGAGGCTACTTAGATACTAATTAGGATTAATAAATAGGTAATCTAATATCTAAGGATTTCTAGGGTTTTTGGAGCCTTGAAACATGTGAGAAGGTCCTCTAATGGTGGATGATAGGGTAGGGCCTTAAGTCACTTAAGGGGTTGCAAATAGGGTGCAAAAGGGTACAACAGGACTATCAAAACACACCCCAAAGCCCCAGGTGGTCAACAAGTCAAACTCTAGACACAAAATTCGGAGCAAAACCAGAGGTCACTATTCATAAGCCTGGCACAACTATTAGTTGCGCATATCTGATAAAAAACGATGACAAGATGCTTTGGAAGTTGTCTTCCCGAGGTGGGGTCCACTTCAATGTTAGCGCAACTATTAGTTACGCCAGGCTTAATCTGGGAAAAAAGTGATTTTGCGCCAAATCCCTAAGGGGCCATTTGAAACTATATTTGTGCCCTTCAGGTTTGGACCGCCATATCTTTTGATATACAACTCTGATTGGGGTGATTCTTGGCTTGTTGGAAAGCTGAAGACCATTACTTTCTAATGGTATAAGATATGATCATAGTAGAAGCTCCCAACTAGCTCTAGTGCACCACTCCTCATCCATGGGTTGGAAAGATTAGGTTCAGCCCCGAAATAGGTTTTGAGGGTCAGGATTGGTTTCTAAAGGTTCCTAAGGGATCTAGGGGGATTTCTGAGGGTTTGGGGTGATTCCTAAGGGTTCCTAAGGGATCTAGGGGAATTCCTGAGGGTTTGGGGTGGTTCCTAAGGGTTTCATACATGCCATCAAAAGCTCAATTTTTACAAGCACCGAAGTGCCACAAATATGGCTCTGAATCTGGTCCATACCAAAGGCTCTTGGATAGGGGCTCCGGTTATTGATTGGGAAGGTGTTAGGCACCTAATTAACCCGCTAAATGCGGCCTCTACTTATGGCCAAAATAAGAATAATAAAAAAGGCTTCCTCTTACCCAAAGGGCCTTAAAATCCTATTTGTGCCCCTTCGTTCTTACTGAAAATTCGACGGTCTAACGACACAAATGAGAGGATAGAGGAGAAACCAAGAAAATAGAGGAATAGAGGAGAGAACCGGAGCTCTTGAGCCCTTGTTGCACCGTTGTGGAGCCTTGCGTTGTCTTGCTTCGGTGAGCTTTTAAAGGCTTGTATGATGAGAAATGGAGTTCTAACTCCTATGGCTTGATAGCTAAGAGGTAGATAGGGAAGGCTAGGGGGTAACACACACCTAACCTAGAGTTTTTGAGTGAAATGCTAAGGTCTAAAGAAATTTTTAAAGTTCTGAAATTTGTATGGGAATGGTGCACTAGAGGAGAGAGAGAGAGAGAGCAGGGATTCCTTAATCTCTTAATTGCAAATTTTTTCAAGCCTTTGTAAAGGGAGGAGTGCCTCTTTATTTATAGGAAAAAGAGAGGTTAGTAGGGTGCTTAGAGGCTAATTGGGTTTAACAATTAGGTAATGAGCCATCAAAGGTTTCCTATGATTTTTGGAGCCTTAAAAAATATAAAAAGTTGCTCTAATGGTGAATGATAGGGTGGGGCTTTAAACCACTTAAGAGATTACACATAGATAGTAAATGAGTACAACATAACTAGCAAAACACACTCCAAAGGCCGAGATGGTCAACAAGTCAAACCTCAATCTCGATTTTCGAGGCAAAAACCCACAATCACTGTTCCTGAGTCTAGCGCAACTAATAGATGCTCCACGCAAATGTATAGTGCTCGAGAAGTTCAGAACCCGTCGCGAAGACCTCGCGCGATTATGTTTGTGCTTGGCACAACTAATAGATGCGCCAAGCTATTTTTGGGAGAAAATAGCCTAGCGCATGTATTACATGCGCCAGGCTATTTCTGGGAAGAAATGGCTTGGCACAACTATTACTCGCGGCAGGCAAAATTCCTCTAAAACAGCTCGATTTTTAAATTGTCATAACTTTTGATATATAACTCCGATTGAGACAATTTTTAACTTGTTGGAAAGTTGAAGACTTCTATTTTTTAATGGTATATAATTTAATTGTAGTAGAAGACCTCAGCTAGTCCTGGTGTACTACTCTTCATCCATTGCTCAGGAAGGTTAGGTTTAGGATTCGAAAGGGGTTCTAAGAGTCGAGATTGGTTTCTAAAGGTTTGGGATAAATTCTAAGGGATTTGGGATGATTCCTAAGGGTTTGGAAAGGTTCCTAAGTGTACCATACATGCCATCAAAAGCTCGGAAGTGTGCATCTCTCGAAATATATTTCGATCAGGCATTGGGCCAAATTTGGGTGCCTACACTACACATATAGTTGTGTCACCTGATTGCGGTTTATTATATTTTATTTTTTTAAATGAATGTCTCTTGCTGGAATGGTAATAATTTCTCTCGCTTGTTTTTTTTTATTAGGTGCTTGAAGTAGCATGTCTAGTGGATTGGGTCCTGTTACATTATAGCTGCTAGGGCTAGCATTGTTTAATGAAGCCTAGTCTTTAATGAAGATTGTAGTGATTAAGGTTTTGTTAAGAAGTTCAAAAATTAAAATAAAATCAGTTATTTCCGTAATCTGATAAATTTTATAAGAAATAAAATTTATTCTTTTGCACTTGGGATGGTGGTGAGTTTGTAGAAATGGTTCATGGGCTTTTGTTTTTTTTGTGAATCAGATCTCGGCATGTTGATTCTATTGGGAAGTCCATAATTTAAAACGAAGATTAATTAGTCCCAGAAGCGGATCCAACGTTTGTTATTGATGTGTTACCTTTTGGTGATTATGTTTTCTTTTTGTTAAAGTATTTGTAGCTTAAAAAGGTTGTTGTTAAAGAGTTTTAGAGAAGCAAACCACTAAAAACTGCTTCGAATTTAACGCATTAAGGACAAACTGGTGGCTGAATAGAATATGACAATCCCAACAGAAAAATCAACCGAAATTACAAACATGACAATGCTAACCTTCCTGGGATTCGATTCCCTATAAGGCGTCTTCTTTTAGATTAGCGATGTGCGTCGTGTGATCTATGTATTTGCTCTCCTTTTCCTATCAAAAGAAAACCATAAATCCTAAAACACACCATTAATTCTGGTTACTATGCTTAAAATAGACTCATATACAGCAGTAATTCCGATATCTCCTACCAATTAATTGCAATAAGCAGAACAAGAAAACACAGTGCATAGGGAAACCCTAAAAATAATAAAAAACCTGAACAATCAAATTTACACTGGTGAAAAGGTGCATACGATTTCGAGAAAAGCATAAACAAACCTAAAAATTGAAATTAAAAAGCCCTAAATAGCCTCAGAACAAAAAAAAAAAAATGTAAATAACTTGCCTTTGCATTTTTAGTTGAATGTACTTGGGTCCTGTTGGCCGTTGATATATTCGGTAATTGCTCCGACAGGATATGTTGATAATATCCAAAAGCTAATTTGTTTATTTTTTGTGCTTATAATTGCAAAATCAAAGTTTATACAAGCAATCAGATGTTTTCTTCAAAACCCAAAATAATAAAAAGTGTTATCAAAGTTTCAATGCCAAACTGAAATGTTGTAATCCTTATTGGGAAAGGAAGAACCTATAGATAAAAAAAACCAAAATACTTGTCCCTCCAACCAATATTGCAAATGTAAATCAAATTCTCTATATCCGAAGCTCATGTTCCTGTTTTCCTGTCACAGGAGCTAAATGGGCTGCTCTTCTCTAAAATGGGCCAATTTTTATTGGGCCCAAAAAATGCCGAGCCCAATTTTTGTATTAACATAGGTCAGCCTAATGGGTTCAGCCCATAAGCTAGGTTGGCCCATTGACACCCTTATCTGGCGCAGACTGGTGCAGAAGCCAAAAGAAAGAAGGCGACAATTGGATGCAACATATCCAAAAGTAGTGGAGATTTCCCATCTATTAGATAGTAATCCCAGAGAAATTCCAAGAAAGAAGGCCACAATTTTATACATGGACTTTGAACTTGATGAATAAAATATGGGCACAACAAGCACATCACCAATTTAGAACTAGTGAATTTGCTTCTACATTTTATAATACTCAGCAGATATACCACAAAAAGAAAGTTAGTTAGAAGGGACCAAGCAATAGGGTAATTTCATATCTGGACTTGCAAAAGTGTACAACGCCTCACCTCATCTTACAAGAACACTTTCTTTCTTTCCACTTCCCAATTCTTAGTTTTTAATATAAGTGACTCCACCAAAGCTGCTCACATCATGCACATGGTTACATTATACGCAACGTTGTCAAATCGCGAATCAGACTACAAATCTTAACGGGTCATTTTGAATTGGATCGTAAATTATAAAATTCGATCTATTTTTTTAATCATAAAAAGAAAATAAAAATTTTTAAATGATTAAAATGAAATTTCCTTCAAAAATTTAACAAGTAATAATTAATTTAAACATTTCCATATTGTTGACTCAGAAATTTTGGAATCAGAAAGTCTTTCTTCTTCCACTTAACCTCAAAAATCAAATAGAATAAATTAATGGAAGGTATTAGGAAATGAGATTCTATTTATAATTTTTTCCTTTTAACAAACTTACTCTAAATAGGATTTAAAATCTTAAGTTATATCAGACACCTGAGTGCCTAGATAATCGTACTTAGGCACCTAGGTGACTAAATATCATAATTAGGCACCAAGGTACCTAGACAATCGTATTTAGGCACCTAGGTGCCTATATATCATACTTAGGCACCTAGGTGCCTAGAAAATCGTACTTAGACACTAATGTGTATAGATAATCATAATTAGGCACCTAGGTGCCTAAATATCATAATTAGACACCTAGGTGCCTAGATAATTATACTTATGTACCTAAGTGCCTAGATATCATACTTAGACACCTAGGTATCTAAATAATCGTAATTTGGCACCTAGATGCCTAGAAATCGTACTTAGACACATAGGTGCTTAGATAATTATAATTAGGCACGTAGGTGCCTAGATATCGTAATTAGGCACCTAGGTGCCTATATAATATATTTAGGCACCTAGGTGTTTAGATATTATACTTAGGCACTTAGGTGCATAGATAATCGAAATTAGGTACACAGGTGCGTAAAAATCGTAATTAGCTACCTATGACCTAAATATCATAATTAGGCACCTAGGTGCTTAGAAAATCATACTTAGGCACTAAGGTGCCTAAATATCGTAATTAGGTACCTAGGTACCTAGATAATATACTTAGGCACCTAGGTGCCTAGATATCGTTCTTGGAAACTTAGGTACTTAGATTTCATTCTTAAGCACCTAGGTGTCTAGATATCATATTTAGGCCCCTATGTGGCAAGAAAACATATTTAGGCACCTAAGTGATTAGAAAACATACTTAGGCACCTATATGATTAGAAAATATACTTAGAGACCTTGGTGGTTAGAAAACATATTTAGGCACCTAGGTGCCTAGATAACGTAAAAACCATACTTTGACACTTAGGTGGCTAGATACCATACTTAGGTACTTAGGTGACTAAAAAACTTACTTAGGCACTTAGGTGACTAGAAAATATATTTATGTACCTAAATGGCTAGAAAATATACTTAGATACCTAGGTGGTTAGAAAATATATTTAGGCACCTAGATACCTAAATAACATAATTAGACATTTAGGTGGCTAGAAAATATACTTAGGCACCTAGGTGGCTAGATACCATACTTAGGCACTTAGGTGCCTAGATAATATAGTTAGACATCTAGGCGGTTAGAAAACATACTTAAGTACCTATATTTCTAGATACCATACTTAGGCATGTAGGTAGCTAGAAAACATACTTAGGCACCTAGATGACTAGAAAACATACTTAGGCACTCAGGTGGTTAGAAAACATACTTAGGTACCTAAATGGCTAGAAAACATACTTAGCTACTTAGGTGGCTAAATACCATACTTAGGTACCTAGGTGCCTAGAAAACATATTTAACTACTTAGGTAGCTAGATCCTATACTTAGGTACCTAGGTGCCTAGAGAACATATTTAGGCACTTACGTGCCTAGGTGGTTATGAGAAAAAAATTTGCGTACATAAGAATAATCTTTTCTCAAACTGCGTGAAGGCGAAAACTTACGTATCTCTCACAACCGTTCATTTTATGAAAACTTTACGGGAATCGTAGGATCATAACTTCTATAATCGTTATCGTAAATCTATAAATCGAAGATCCTTCCTCATTATCTGGATCTCAAAATTCTGATACGAAATCTCTGTCGAAAATATCTCTGACTTTTCCTGTGAAAGACTTTACAGTATATCTAAGATTCTTTTCATTTTTTATTTTTTTATTTTTTATTAAAAGTTGACGGGAGGAATAAGTCTGGGAGAAATATTTAGGATAAGAGCTACGACTCTTACCTAAAAATAATAAGCTTCGGATAAGAGTTATGACTCTTACCTAAGCAGAATTTATGATTATAATTTGGGATTACGTATTACGTCTCGTACCAAATTTTTTGTGTACTTAGAAATAGTTAAGCCACGTGGGTATGACCTTGGACATACTTCCTACTACACTCTAAATGCTGAAGGATTGTAAAGAACGAGAGAAAGGAAATAAGGTTCAACTAGAACTTATGAGACTACCGAAGAAAGTACAAAAGATGAAACTAGAACCAATGATAATTTCTTTTTTATCATCATCATTTGAAGTGAAAACGGAAGAATTATAGCCACTCACATTGGGAGATTACATACCTCTCGAATGTTTTGAAACGATCATAGATCAACAAGAACCAGATGTCGTTGATAGCAATGGCAAAACTCAAAAGAAGGAATCAAAACCCCAGATTGATATTAATAGGAGTCAGATTAAAGATATTCGCATGAAGGAGGTCATCAAATACTCGTCTTCATCAGATGCTTCTGAGGACAATTCATCTGACAAGACCGAATCATTATTTCATCTCCCATCACCCCTCCTTCCTCGAGCTCCCTCTAATCCAATCCAGATGGATCATCCATCAGAATAGTGACTCCAGACATCCCTACGATACTTCCAGTGATGGTGCCAACAACATAAGAAAGCGCCAACGTCCTTGAGCAGCTAGAACAGATGCGTCAGACAATCGCAGCTCGTGATGCGCAGATAGCTGTACTGGTTGAGAGAGAAAAGAATCGAAGAGAGACAGAAGAAAATATATCCCTCAACAAGGTCCAAAGCCTGATTTATGTGAATCTTAAAGGTTATCGAAAAGTGTCAGATAGGTCCCAGACATATCACAAGTCGTATCCATCGAAAATTGATGAAGTCCCGTTTCCGCCTGAGTACAGACAACCAAAGTTCTCTCAGTATAGCAACAATGGTGCTCCACTCGAGCACTTGGCCAATTTCCTCTCAGCCTGTGGTGACACCTGGAAAAATGACGCTTTGCTTTTACGATAATTTGTGTAGACTCTTAAAGGAGCTACATTTACATGGTACACGAAGCTTCCATTCGAGTCGATTTCGACCTGGAAAGAGATGGAAGAAGCATTTTTGAAGAGATTCTTTAGTACTCAGAGATCCGTAAGGGTCGCTAAGTTGTCACAATTGAATCAACGACCAAATGAAAAGGTCGTTGATTACATTATGCAGTGGAGAAACCTTAGCATCCATTGCAAGCACAAGTTTGAAGAAGGAGAAGCAGTACAAACGTGTCTGGCTGGCATGAGGTAAGAATTAGTAGTCCCTTACTATAAATATTCCATGAGTTTCAAAGATCTCACTACACAAACTTCAGAACTCGAAAATTTTATCGGTTTAAACTCAAGGGGAAACCGAAAGGATCCTCCTAGAGGAACAGAACGAAGGACAGAAATATCCACAACTTATCCTGCGATGCAGTCAAGTTGGCCACCTCAAGTGATCGAGGGGGATTCATCAGATATGACTGATTAGACCTTGGAGTTCCTGGTGGGCATACCGAGGCTGATTGCGATCGGACCTTAGGGAACTCATCTTCGGAAAAGATAGAGTCTGAGTCCTCGTAAAGTAGGTTATCAGTACTAGTGGAGGACTTGGGAGAATCTGGTTCTTCCTGTTGAGCATGTTTTTCTTTCAAATTGGCTCGTGCCAGAAGACGAGTTGATCGACGAAGTATGACTTTTTCAGTCTGAGGTCGAGTCAGCATCACACGGCAAACTCCTGATGAAGAAGAGGGAGCAGCATTCTTTCTAAATGCCATTGATGGAGTAAATTCGATGAAATGCCATTGATGGAGAAAATTCGGTGAATATCTGTATGGAATAACCAACCATCAATATGAAAATTCACAGAATAAGCAAGTTTTTTGTTTTTAATTTATTATACCTATAACTTATTTCAGAGAATATGTTTCATTAAGTAGCTTAAAGATGAGAGGAGAAGTGTGTCCCACCGGGCGTGCCAGAAATTTGTAAACAATAAATTTGCGTAGAATATAAATCTAACACAAATATCATAACAAATTTCCCCTCGCTAGGAGAGGATTTTTATTGAAAATGGTAGACTTTATACTTTCGGTTATCTCAATCGATTCTTCGTTAATTATATCAAAATTGAATACCTCTGATTAAAGCTACTAAAAAAACTAACATAATTACATCTCTGAAATAAATAAATTAAAATTCTAAGTTAGGTTTTTATTGACATCTTCAATCCATCATGAGATAGATGCATAGCAGACTATCTTCATTGGAGACTTGAAAAATATGAAATAAGGGACAATGGATGGGAGAACCCCTCCTCCAAAAGCCGGTTCCATCTGATCAAAAAGCACGAGTCATTACTGGAGCAAAAAATTCATGGACCAGTCTTAAAAAGAATTCTTATTCTCTGGTCTCAAAGATGAGTTCGAATACCAAATCCATTCTTCGAGCAATTGGTTATTAAAGGAGTTATCACTTTCAGTGATAGAGTGTCTAATCATGAGTTAGATATCTTCAAATTTCTTAAAATTTGGCGATCATAGATTATTTTATAATGATTTTATCGTTGGATTTACTAATATCCTAAGATTTTGTCAATGTATAATAAATCTACCATTAGATCTTGTTACGGTCTCGCATTATGATCGTTTGACCAAAAGTCAATAAATCTACCATTGGATCTGACCAAATTCATAAGATCTGGTCAATAAGTAATAAATTCACTGTTGAATCTTATTACGATCTTACATTATGATCATTTGACCAAAAGTCAATGAGTCTACCATTAGATTTGACTAAAATCAAAAGATTTGATCAATATATAATAAATGTACCATTGGATTTCGTTATGATCTCGTATTATGATCATTTAACTAAAAGTCAATGAGTTCACCATTAGATTTGATCAGAATTAAAAGATCTAGTCAATATGTAATAAATTTACCGTTGAATCTCGTTATGATCTTGCATTATGATCGTTTGACTAAAAGTCAATGAGTCTACCGTTAGATTTGA
Source organism: Chloranthus sessilifolius (assembly GCA_021018995.1). Lineage (NCBI taxonomy): Eukaryota > Viridiplantae > Streptophyta > Magnoliopsida > Chloranthales > Chloranthaceae > Chloranthus > Chloranthus sessilifolius. The sequence continues at coordinate 110,071,680 of CM037597.1, read as the reverse complement.
CCAGAATCATAAGATTTGGTCAATATATAATAAATCTATCGTTGGATCTCGTTACGGTCTCACATTATAATCGTTTGATCAAAAGTCAATGAGTTCACCGTCAGATTTGATCAGAATTAGAAGATCTGGTCAATATGTAATAAATCCACTGTTAGATTTTGTTACGATCTTATATCATGACCGTTTAACCAAAAGAAAATGATCCACCGTAAAAATATCAGAGATCGTAATCAATTCGCTGTGACCAAGCAAATAGAAGGATCTGAAAACAATTGATCAAACAAAGCAGGTGGAGCGAGTAGTAGTTTTGCACCCCGTCAGAGATCAAATTAGCCTAAGGGCCAATCTCTGAAAGAAAATAAAGATTAAAAGTATTCATTTAAAAATGAAGATATCGAGGGCATCTTCGATGATGTTATTGACGGTGGGATTATATAGCTACCAGAATCCAGCACACAAGAAGAGCAAAATAAAATAGACGATCAACTAGATTGTAAATATCACCGTGTGCTAGGGCATACATTGAAAGATTGTTTCATATTTAAAGACAAGGTCCATAGTTTCTTGATTTTGGAGACATTAGTTTTACTCCAGAATCTCCTAAACAAGACAATGATGGCATTGCCACGACAAATATGATTACCTTTGGGGGTTTTCTGCCCGTTCCTATCCTTGAAAAAAATCCGAGCTCTGTGCTTCCGGAACTTCATGAGTTCATTCCATCCTACAAGGACTCTAATTCGTCATTATCCGAGGATGAAGTAGGCCCTGCCCACTATATTAGTCGGCGCAGGAAGAGAGAATGGAAACAGAGGGATGCTGCTCAGAATAAAAAAGTGTTAATCGAAAGCGAAACAACTTGTTTCTTGAAAGAACTGATGCAGAAGAATGACTTGCCCGATTATCAACATCATGTTACTAGAGGCACATTAGGATGGATTGACGATGATACTCGGGAATGGAGGAAAACACCACCACCACCTCGGCCGTCAGGTTCAGTTCCTTTACAAAATGCACTGACGCCTCATCCATTGGGTGCAATTCCTTTACAAGATGATCCATGGGAAAGGGCACTAGCCTATAATAAGCGGCAAACACAGATACAACATGTAGAAACTAAAGCCTCTTGGAAAAATAAAACCTCTCTTTCGGAATGGAACTAGGGCTGTGATACTAAGTCCTTTATAGAAGAAGTTCAAGGTAAGCGACGCGAGTTTAATTGGCAAAAGTTTTATATGGCAGAATCTCCTTATTCCGATGAGGGGAGTTGGCATGTAATTCCTAAGAAGAGAACGCCCAAAGTTGAAATTCCGTTAGAAACATCTGCAAATTTAAAGAAATCTGTAGAGAAGATAAAACGAGAAGTGAAAAAATCCCTTCGGCTAGTATAAAGTGGTTATTCCACAGAAAAAGAGCAATTTGAACTAACAATGTTGCTTCTTGCAACATGATTCAGATCGAAGAGGTAGATGCTATAGAGCAGCAACGTACTGATCGCCCAGTTATACCTTATTGGAGTAAATCAAAGAATATTCCTATTTCGTCTATGGAGATTATATCTCCACCTAAGGGTGCAGAAGGTGCCGACAAGACAACCAAGCAAGGAGAAATGTCGTCATTCGACAAAAGCTCCAAGAATACCGATAAAGACAAAGAAAAAGAAAATTATGATGTACTCTCTCATTTAAAGAAAGTACCTGCTTTGCTTTCAATGTATGATGCGCTTTGTCTATCTAGTAGCTTAAGGAAAACGCTGATAAAAGCTCTCTCTAACCAAGACAAGTCCATTGAGGAAGTTTGACAGGTATAGACTAGCTTGGAAGACTTAGTTTGTACGATCACATTTTTTGATGATGATCTCGAAACTAAACTTAAGTCACACAATAGACCCCTCTTTATATCGGGTTTACTTGAACACGTTCGTCTTGCAAGACTCATGATAGATGGGGGGTTTTCTGTAAATTTGTTACCACTACATGTGTTACATAAAGTGGGACGAACTGTTAAAAACCTCTCACCCAGTACCCTCATGATTCAAGGTTTCAATCAAAATAAATAAGGAACCTTAGAATCTATTCACTTATGATTAGATATCGAAGAACTTTCCTCTAAGACCCAGTTTTATGTGATTGATGCTAATACATCATATAATGTGTTGTTGGGAAGACCCTGGTTACATTAATGTGGGCTTGTTCCATCCACACTCCATCAATGTTTTAAATATTTTCATAACGGTGAGCAAAAATAGCAGTTGATCTACAACCCTTCCACCCAGATGAAGCTCATTTCGCTGATGCAAAATTATATGAAATATCTACTTCATCTACACACACTAGTGACTTCGAGTTATTGGATGAATACTCACCATTATCCGAGTCTTTGCCACCTAGACAAAATTCACAGGAGGCAAGTTCTAAAACTCCTGTTAAGGAAACTATCCCTTTTAAAAGAAATCGATCTAAAAAGAAATTAGTTTCCTTCAAAACCCCGAAAGAAACCAACATACCCTTCATCTCAGCTCCTTATTCCCAACCTCAGAGAAGAATCATTCTTAATAAGAAAACAATCCCTCCAAAAGCCAACTCTCGTATCAAAATTGTTAGAAACTTATCACAAAAGGGAAACTCTAATATCATGATTACAAGTCATCCTAGATGAATCTTTCGAGTGTCATAGTCCAGAATCACTCCTTGGGTTCGTGATTACAACCCGTATGAGTATTGAATTTGTGGTTGCAATCCGAGTTGAAAGGAAAAATTAAGGACTAATTCTGGTACTAAGAACTAGAACCAGAGATTAAAAACTAAGATCTAAAACTAGAATTTAATAACTACTAATTAGAACTTAAGATCTAGACTCTAGAACTAGAATTAAGGATTTATTTGAACACCGCAAGGAGCAATCTAGAAATCCTAAGCTTGAAGGCGAGGAACTCGAAACTCGAGAATTGATGTGTTGTGATCTTCCTAATTGTCGAGGTAGTGGGGTCTATTTATAGGTATTTGGTCAATTGCGCGCCCGGTGGGGGTGCACTCAATTGGTCAGTGGAATTCAATTACGCACCTTGTCTGGTGCGCTTAATTGAATTACTCGCCCTGATACAAGCGCTTAATCACTGAGTCGGTCACCGACTCAGTGAGTGACCGGCTGACTTGCTCAGTCGAGTATCCTAGTTCTAGTCTAGGAACTAATTGCGCGCCAAGTTTAGTGAGCACAATCCAATTAAGCGAGCTGTGCAGGACGCTTAATAGGAGATTTCAACCGGTCTAGGGAATTAGAGGCTAGGTTCACTTAGGAACCAATTACGCGCAAGTAGTGGGGCGTGTAAATCAATTGTGCGCTCTGGATGGGGCGTGCAATCAGGTCTCAAGTGGTTTCTAGAAGGGTACAGGACCGGTCCAAGTTGGACCGATTACGCGCCAGTGATGGGGCGTGCAATCCGATTACGCGCACTGGATAATGCACGTAATCAGCTCCTAATGTTATCCGCAGGGAAAACGGGCTTAGTCCACAGGGGACCAATTGCACGCCAGCTATAGGGTGTGCAATCAAATTGCGTGCGTTGAACAGGGCATGTAATTCAGGATTTTCCCTAGGTTTAGATCAGGTTTGAGCCACAAAGTTATTATTTCAGCCTGGCTTTTAACCATGTCCTATTGTTTCAGTTCATGGTCCCTATATTGGGGTTTTAAAGTCTTCGAAGAAGGCTAGCCCATTTCCAGAGATCGAGGGTAAGATCAAAGGTTGACCGAATAAGTTTGTATACTCCAAGAGGGCAAAATTGGGGTGTCTACAGTCGATCCTCGGAAAGCCCTTGATCTTATACGTCTCAGTTAATGATAAGGCAATGGGGGAGATCCCGGGTCAACATGGTGAAGATGGAAAAAAAGAGAAGGCCATCTACTACCTCAGCAGGACGATGGTTGAGTACGAACTAAAATACACTGCAATGGAGAAAACTTACTTAGCACTGGTATGGGCTTCAACAAAACTGCATCATTACTTTGGGGCACACAAAATAATGGTAGTAGCTGCATGGATCCCTTAAAGTACATATTTGAAAAGCCCGCAATATTAAGAAAGATCGCTCGATGGCATTTGTTACTTCAGAAGTTTGACATCACCTATGTCACTTAGAAATCAATCAAAGGGTAATCTATCGCCAATCACCTCACTGACCGTCCACTCCAGGACAACGAACCAGTACGTGCTGATTTTCCCGATGAAGACCTGCTCTCAATCCAGGAAGAAGAACCCGACCATGGATCAAAATGTTGGAAAACCGTCGTGTCGGACGATCGTATTAATCGATCGATGCAAGAATGATACATTCAATGTATCATCCGACTAATTACATGTACATGAATGATACAGTACTTTCAATGTACCGTATCGTTCGGGTTTGATACCGATACGTATCGGTATCAGAAGAAATTTTGATCCATAAACCCGACAAGAAATCATGGACTTTATACTTTGACGGAGATCTTAATAAAAAAAGAAAGGGTATCGGGATTGTCCTACTAAGCTTAGAAGGAGTCGTCATTCCAAAAGCATTTTAGCTTGATTTCTCAAACACTAAGAACATTGCTGAATATGAAGAGTTCATCGTTAGACTACGAGCCGCATTGCAATTAGGAGTCAAACAATTGAAAACTATCGGCGATTCCAAACTTGTGATGTCACAAGTAATCGGAGAATAAAAGACGAAGGAAAGGAGGCTAATGGATTACTTAGAAGTTGATCAATGTCTGGTAAAGAAGTTTGAAAGAATTCCCTTTACCCACATTTCGAGACTAGAAAATGAGCTAGCAGATTCTTTAGCCACCTTAGCCTATGTCATATAAATATCTGTCGGGCAAAGCACAAGATCCTTCATCATCGAGAAGCTCAACATACTTGCACAAGAAGTAGCCTGGAAAGTCAAGCTAGAACTGCCAGTTCTTCTGATAAGTTCTGAACACGAAGAAGAGTCTACCACAAAGGATCCTGCAAAGAAAGAAGCAGCTATCGCGACATTCAGATTGCAGCAATCCCTTGATGACGATGGGCAACCATGGTACTATAACATCTGGAACTTCCTGAAGCTCAATGTTCGGCTTCTTATGTATGTCTAATTAAGTCTTAACCTATTGCAAGTGCACAATGAAAATTGTAAAACTAGTATGGGATCCTTCCCATGAAGAAATGATATTTATATATTATTTTTATGTAGAAAACTTATATTTATCTTTAAGGCTCTAAACTACTTGAGAAATATGAATAAAAGAATGGTTTCTTAAACTAATTTTACAGAAAGTAATCCTAATCCTCCTTCTTCAGATTGTGGTCATCAATCACAATCTTTAGCTATCAGATATTTATGAAATTAAAGTACCATTACACCATATATCAATTCTAGTAGCATTGGGCGTCAATCAAAACTCGAATCCTATCAATATAGATTTAATCTAATCAATAATCAACCAGAAATTTGGGCGTCAATCAAACTCTAAAAAATTGAAGATGGAAAAGTAAAACAATTACACTAATCTACAAACCTCAATCTGAGTCATCAATTCAAATCAAAATCTGGAGATGTTTATAGAGCAGTAAATTGTATAAAATAAATCTAAACTAGAAAGCAATAAAAGTATATCTTTCACCCCTCACCCACATGCGTCAATTGCTTCTGAGAAACTATGGATATCTAAACTAATCTACTCTACTTTTGATCGGAAGAATACCCAACCTAAGGCGTCAATTGATGCTGAGAATTCTTTCGATGAAGAATTCCTATGCCGAGCCCTCTTATTTATAGATCATAAGGAGTCAGTTTACATAACTTCTAATTCTAATAAAAGAAACTACTAAATTATAAGTATCCTAATATAACTCTAATTCATAATTTTATCTTTCCTTGATTTGGATAGTTGATGTGCTTCTAGATTGTTCTCCTTTATTCATGTAGTAGAGATATTTGGGTATTTATCTTCATCAATCTTCTCAAATTCGTGACTCACCAGACTTCTAATTCAAGAATTCTTCTAAGTATATACATGGCGGTGTAAATCTTCACGTGATCCGCAGCTGAGAGAAGCTTCTATTCTGTAAAATCATAAACACGATTTCCTTCTTTCTGGAAAATCGTAAATCACAATTTTCTTCTTTTCATAACTTTCACTCTTAGGACGATTCTTCATTTACGATTGATCGCTTTTCTCCTTTGTATCGCTTCAGCTTCTTGAACGTCTCTTAAAGACTCGTAAATTACAATTTCTCACTTTGTCTCTTCTAGTAACAATGCTCAATCATCTTTTACAATTTTCTGGCTTTCAGTATGTAACAGATTGTCTTTTACGATTTTTTATCTTTCTTATTGCTTTATGAGTTTACTTTGACAAAGATTAACACTTTGACTCTATTTTGCTATCTTTCCTTAATATCTGGACATCATTAACTTGTTAGTAGTAAACTGGAGTCTAGCATCACTAAGTTAAGGGTGGTAAATTGGTAAATTATGTGACTGATCACTCCAGTATATGCCTCCCTATGTCTCAAAATTGAGCGAAGAACCATGAGAAGCAAAAGCGTGAGATTTTGGATCATAGGCGAAGCACTTTATTAGGAAGCATTTGTCAGAGGGGTCTTGTTGCATTGTGTCATGGAAGCAGAAGGGAAATTCATCATGCTTGAATCACACGCAAGCATGTATGGTGCTCATGTCAACAGTCGGAAGCTCTTAGCAAAGATCATGCGACAAGACTACTATTGGCCACATATGACATCGGACTGTTACAAATACGTCCAACACTGCAAGCAATGCCAATTATATGTTGCGCTCATCAAGGCACCATCAGTAATACTAAATTTCATGGTCCCACCATGGCCATTCACAATGTCGGTTTTCAATATAATTAGACCATTCACTGATATAGTCGGGAACACCCATAAGCACGCCTTCATTCTGATGACGATCGAATACTACACCAAATGGGTAGAGGCAAAGTCATATGTCAATATCACCGCCTCAATATTGGTAAAATTCATCATTCGCAATATCATCATAAGGTTTGGAGTTCCTAAGATGATCGTCACGGATAATGGACCACAGTTCATCGCTGAGGAGACAAAGAGGATTGCAAGAAATACGGGATTGACTTACAACACTCATCACCCTAATACTCTTAAGGGAGTGGACAAGCGGAAGCAACAAACAATACTCTGATCTGAATATTAAAATGGACGGTAGAAACAAGCAATGGTACTGACTGACCTGACCGATTACTAGAGGCACTCTAGGCCTATAGGACTTTCATTCTGACGACCACTGGCCAAACTCCTTATCTCCTCACGTATGGGATGGAAGCAGTCTTACCATATGAAATACAAGTGCCTTCCTTGCGTATCCAGATCGATGATCAACTATTTATAGATGAGAGGAGAGTAGCTCTACTAACCCAGTTAGAGTAACTCGATGAGACACGTCTAAGGCAGCTGACCATGCACAAGTATATCAAAGGAGAGTGGCCAGGGTTGACGATAAGAAGGTCCTCGAGCGAAGCTTCGAAATTGGAGATTTAGTCTTGAAGAAGATCATGCCATCACAGAAATCGCACACCAAGGGAAAACTAAAACCAAATTGGGAGGGACCATATGTAATTGCAGTTGTGTACCCAGGAAATGCATATAAATTAGTGAACTAAGATGGGGAGAAACTTCCTAACCCTTGGAATGCTACGTACTTGAGAAAGTATTACCCGTAATGTAGTCATCTTCATGTAAGTAATTAGAGATGCCTACATATATTTATCATAAGTCATTCTTTGGTTGTACACCATTATTTTTTAAATCTTTTGATTCATCGACCACCCTCTTATTCGGGCAATTTGATCGAAAGGATTTGCAGAATATGAAACTTCTTTTAAAATGTAGAAAACACCGGATTCTCACCCCTTATCCTGCCATTAGAGTTGATGTTAGAGCATAAAAAATGAAAATGTCAGGTTCAATCAAAACATATAATTCTCACATTAGTAGGCAGTTTTAAAAAAAAGAGACTTACATGCTTAAAAAATAAAGACCAAAAGCATAACCGAATGAGAGCATGCGACAAATGAAAAAGTCAATGAGCCTAGGGAAGCATAACCAAAATTGTGAGGGCATCCCTGGTATCTTCACACTACTAGATATCGTCGTACAGTGGTGGGAGGAGGACAAAACTCTTACTAACCATAGAATTTGAGATTTTAATGGTGCAAAACATGACGGGGAGCTCAACTATGGCACTGCACTCCACTCGAGAAAAAGGATGTTCACTATTTTCTTAAAAGCTATCAAATAAGAAGCTATCCCCACATCACTGAGCCTTACCCCTTTTTCACCCCTTATTTTTATTTTTAGACGATGAGTCAAACGATTTTTCAAGAGCCTTTCAAAGATGAAACCGAAAACCCGTGAATGATGAAGTGATGCAATCACCTACTACTTACCACTCATCCTTTTCTCTATCGAAATTACAGAACATGATGATTACTACCTTGGAAGCAGAATCAGTATACAGTTGAAGAAACTGGAGTCCCACCCGATACGATAAAACTATCAAAAGATTTTCTTCATTACTAACTCCTCCAAATATTTTTTTAGCCCCAAATTAATTCTGGATACTCGAGAAGCCTAGGAAAGCACCATTACAACTTGATACTGGAGCATTTTTCTTATTTGAAAAAGAGTTGCAAAAATTGCAAAGTCATCTCCGGCATCCCAAAACACTGCCAAGTGGAGAAGTATCAAACTGTTAGCCAAATTGAAAAGTGTGGTAAGATGCTCCCTATGAGAGACCTATCTTGTGATAGCCCTGTAGACACTCCAATTTTACCCTCTCGGAGTATACAAACTTGTTCGGCCAACCTTTAACCTTGCCTACTATCTTCGGAAAAGGACTAACCTTCTCAGAAGACTTTAAAGCTCTGATACGGGGACTATGCACTGAAATAATAGTACATGGTTGAGACCAAGGCTGAAACAGTAGCTCTGTGGCTCGGACCCGACTCAAACCCATGACGATCCCGAATTATACGCCCTGTCTAGAGCGCGCAACCCGATTTCACGCCCCATAGCTGACGTGCAATTGGTCCAACTTGGACCAGTTGTCTACTTCCTGTGGTCCACCTTAGGAGTTGATTCCGCGCCCTGCTTAGTGCGCGCAATCAAATTGCACACCCCATAGCTGGCGCGTCATTGGTCCAACTTGGATCGAACTCCACCCTTCTGGAGACCGCCTTAAGACCCGATTGCGCGCTCCAACCAGTGCGTGCAATCGATTACCCGTGCTACCACCCGCGCAAAATCGGTCTAATTTGGACCTGTTATCTAATTCCCCATATCACACAAATTCCCTATTAAGCGCTTGTACAAGGGCGCTTAATTGATTGCGCATGCTAATTAGGGCACACAATTACTTCTATTAGACTAGAACTAGGATACCCAGCTGAGCCACCAAATTGATCATTCATTGAGTCACATCGACTTAGTGATTAAGCTACCGCACAGTATGCCAGAATTAAATTTGACTGATAATGCACTTACGTATGCCGTAATCACCCGAATACCTATAAATAGACCTCCTTACCTTGACCAATGACACAAATTTTCATATTCAAGTTTTGAGTTCCTCGTCTTCAAACTTAGGATTTCGAGTCCCCTCACTGCCGTAACATCCCCAAAATTTCCAAAACACTAATACCCTAATCAAGTGTATGTGCCTAGTAAGATATACAACGTATGCTACGAAATTTTCTTTAAAATATTTATGAGAAATAAATTCCTTAGTTTAAATAACTCAAATATATAATTGTGTAAATAAATATACAAGCTCCGTGAGAGCATTAGTGGTAGGAGGCTTAAATTCTAAGCAAGAGGTCTAGGGATCAAACCTTACTAAGTGGAGTTAAATCCTATTTTTAGACTTTGGGAGAAAAGCCTATAAACCTAAGGCGTGCCAGCCCAACACCAAACATTATCTAAAGAGTTGGAAAAAGGCAACTCGCGTACAAATTAGGAATTGTGGATCCTCTAGAATTCTAAATTCCTAAACTTATTAGAATTATTATTAGGAAAGGAGCCGTAAGAGAAAACCTAGTTTTCTATTTAAACAAGGACCCTAGCCTCCATCCTCCATTATTATTTTTGACTCCTTAAGAAAACCCTAGCTTTCTCCTTCTATCTTTATCTTCAATCTTCATAAGAACGTCAAGGCGTTCTTCCATAAGATGCTTTGATTATCATCACCTTTTCCATCAAGAGGAAGGAGAAACTCAAAAGGAGAGAATGTGTAGAGCATCGAGATCCCCAAGCTACTGCAGGATCATCGGCCACGCTACAAGAGGTAGGTCCTAATTACTTATGATGATCTATAGGGTTGAAATCACAATAGATAATCACGTTTATAATTTTCCAAATCATTAGAATAGTATATGAATCAAATATTTCAAATTTTGAACAAATAAGAACTCGGGTGCTAAAAAAAACCCCCAATAACAGCTCGCTGCCACTTAAATGAGGATCAGTGCCTTTGATAAGAGGGTTTCTTTCGACGACCATAACTTTTGATAGAAAACTCTAATTGACTATTATAATATATCATTTTGGGGTAGCTTAAAACGATACATCCAATGAGCTTAAAAGTAGCCACAATGCGCTGTCATAAAGCCAACAATTAGATGTCATAAAGCCAACAACACACTGTCATAAAGCTAACAATTGTCATAAAGTCAACTATGCGCTGTCATAAAGACAAAAACGCGCTATGGACATCCTGAAATGAAAATTTTTACGAGGATTTCTTGTTTATGAGTACTGACATTAAAAATAGGGAATGTTTCCTATTCGATTTAGTCAACCATTAATGATTTGATTCTTTTATGTGTCAATTATACATATACCATAGAAGAGGGAATCATACGAAGTACAAAGGAGACAACTCACCCCATTCCTTGCGACTTTGGAAATCGAGCTAGGGGAAATTCACTGCATAATTACATTTGATTTTGATCTATGACTTTAGTGACATTCTTGATATAAATCTATGAAATATTAGCATTAAACTGATTTAAATTATTGTATCAAAACTTAAAATCTTTTGAATATTACACATTAGAATTTACTTCGAATTATGAAACTTTTGCATCAGAATGATTAAATGTTAAATATTTATTTCTGCCTTGGATTTCAGATATTGAATTAAATCTTCATATTGAATTCTTTGAATCAACTTTTGAACTTTTGGAACCCTTTGGACTCTTCGGACTCTGAATTTTGAACCATGAACATTGAATTATGTGATATAAATTGCATGTGATTTATATAGATTTATGTGAAACGAATCCTGTGCTTCGGTACCTTTGGACTTTTGGACCGCACAAGTATCCCTCACAACGCAGGGGCTTGGGCACTTTGGAAAATTGTTCTTAGAACGACGATGGTTAGGATTCCCATTGGTTTTGACTTCTGCTGTAGCACTATATTCACGATCTAGAGATTATTTAAGTTATGGATTGAAGACCTTCATTGAATAAGGAACTGCATGTGAACCCTAAGGAATAGTCTCATTAAACTCTGCATGAAAATCATTATGAACATGTGTTTTCACTCTTTATAACTTTAGAAATTATTTTGCCATTTAAGAAATTACTTCGAAATTTATCATTGGAACTATGTTCAATCATATGGAATATAATTGTGTATTGCACTACCCTACTGAGTTTAGACTGTTAGCTCACCCCGACACTATGTGTCACAGGTACTGAAGTGGTTCTAGACCCTAAGTTAGAAGAAGATCCGAACTTCGTACCAAAGGACGAGGCAGATCTTCCTCTTGAGTAGTTTTATCCATAGATTTCTTTGGATACTTAGATTTGGTATAGTTTAAATGAACTTTTGAACCTAATAATGTTGTCTTGGATGTTAAGCACCACTATTTGTGTGACGAACGGCCGTCACCGATGGTTATACTTCTTCGTTTAAGCTTTCATTATGGACATATATGTAATGGTTTTAAGCTAATGGCTTGCTTTCTATTGATACTAAAGAATCTATGTAATTAGATTATGAACTAATGATCTAGCGATCCGGGAATTTCCATGTGTTTCAGATTGGAAATTTTGGGGTTGTTACAATTGGTATCAGAGCTATGGCGTTAGATCCCATGTGCTACCATAAGAACGAGTCAACTGTGACACCATGTGTTACAGTTGGAATCAAAGCTATGGTGTTAGATCCCATGCGCCACCTTAAGAGCGAGTCAACTGTAATACCATGTGTCATAGTAGGTATCAGAACTATGGCGTTAGAATCCCATGTGATACCATAAGAACCGGTCCACTGTGACATCATGCGTTATAGCTGATATCAGAAACATGACTTTAGGTTCTATTAGACCATAGACCAAACTCTCATGATTTCTTCTGATTATACCTTTGTTCAATCGTAACAGATCCTCATGGCACCGAGTGGTAGACCAAGGACTGTTAATACTGAGAACACCTTAGTAGGAGTCAAAATTTTCACAGGCGCCAATGACATTCTGGTGGGAGGAGAAAATAACAATGCACATGTCAATCAAACCCTGGAGATAAGGGCGAATGCCATGTCATAGCAGGCGAACACTATGACACAAAAGACTACTCTGCTTGCAACCAGGTACCAACCCTCTGATTTCAGGAATTCAGAAGGATGAAACCTCCCAGTTTCTTCGAAAAGGCCGACCATGGCAAACCAGAAGCATGGCTGAACCAAATGGAAAAGATCTTCCACGTGGTACTTTGCATGGAAGATGAAAAAATTAGATGGGCATCATTCCAATTGGAAGGGGAAGCATACCCATGGTGGAAATCCATAGAACGGACCTGAAAACAGGAAATGCCGAATACACCATGGACCTGGGCTCAGTTTACCAAGAAATTTAATGAAAAGTATTTCCCTGAAGCAGTCAGAGATCAATGCATAGTCGATTTTATTTCATTGCAGCAAGACCAAATGACTGTGGAAGAATACGAGACAGAGTTCACAAGGCTTTCATGGTTCGCTCCAGATTTTGTGGCCGCAGAAGCAATGAAAGCAAAGAAATTTGAATGGGATTAAAACCAACAATCCAAGAAAGAATAGCTCTATTCAAGCTGAGAACATTTGCTGAGGTAATGGACATGGCTCTCATTGCCGAAAAGGACATCGAGAAGATGTATAAGAGGAGGCAACAATAAAATAAAAATGGGATGAGTCAAAGGCAAGCGAATACCGATGACTAGTCAAACAAGCGGACAAAATTTTCAGTCCTAGTGCCTTCTCGATCCATTTAGACTACTTACTCAATACCTTTTCGTCCATCATAGCCTGCTACTTCCGAAGCATTAGTAGCACAAAGGACACAATACACTACCTCCTCAATACCGATCGAATCTTGCCCACGATGTGGAAAGCATCGCAGATTAGATGAATGACGGTGGAATTTGGGTGCATGTTTCCAATGTGGCTAGCATGGGCATTTAATTAAGGACTCCCCTAAATCAAAGAAGGAAAAGATGCCAGTTGCATCTACACAGAAAAATACGTGACCTACAATTTAGGGAAGTGCCTACGTAGTCTCTGCTCGAGACGTCCAAACAACAAATAATGTCATCCAAGGTACTTTAAATATGTATCAGAGTATCGGCATATGCCAACAAAATGCTTGTGTTCTGATAGATCCGAGCTCTACACACTCGTTCGTGACCGCTCAATTTTCTACTGAACGGAGCATCACACCAGAGTCCTTGGATTTCATCTTATCGATATCAGTTCCTATAGGGAACTCAGTAGTCACAGACACTATCTGTCGATCGGTAATCATTCTGATTGGAGATCACGAGACATTCACTGATCTGATTATTTTGGTCATGCAAGGATTTGATGTAATCCTTGGCTTGGACTGGCTATCTATTCATCATGCAAATGTGGACTACCTTCGAAAGATAGTCACTTTTTGCCCCAAGGGGGGAAAACCATTCAGATTTTATAGCACTAAGCCAAAAATTGCACCTTTTATATCCACCATTCGAGCTGAACGATTAATGAACAATGGGTGCCACGATTATCTCATATTCGTACAAAATCAACAGGAAGAGAAGGTCACCATTATCAATATTCCCATTATATGCGAGTTTTCCAATGTGTTCACTGAGGAGTTACCAGGATTATTGTCGGACAGAGAAGTTGAATTCGTAGTGGACTTATCTCCTGGCACAGAGCTAATATCGAAAGCACCATACTGTATGGCACCAGCAGAGCTGAAAGAACTCAAGAAACAACTACAAAAACTCCTATACAAAGGGTTTATCAGATCGAGTGTTTCTCTATGGGGAGCACCCGTATTATTCGTCAAGAAGAAGGATGGTTCAATGAGGCTTTGTATAGATTATCGTCAATTGAACAAGTTGACGATCAAGAACCATTACCCACTTTCTCATATTGACGACCTCTTCGATCAACTTTAAGGCGCAAATTTTTTCTCAAAGATAGATCTAAGATTAGGATACCATCAGCTGAAAGTTAAGGCAGATGACATTTCAAAAACTGCTTTTTGCACAAGATATGACCACTATGAGTTTCTAGTAATGCCATTCGGGTTAACAAATGCACCAGCATCCTTCATGGACATGATGAACAGAGAGTTCAGACCACATCTCGACAAGTGTGTGGTGGTCTTCGTAGATGACATCCTCATCAATTCAAAGACCAGAGAAGATCACGAACAATATCTTTGTCTAGCTCTTCAAACACTTGGTCATCACCTGCTGTATGCAAAATTGAGCAAGTGCAAATTTTGGTTGGAACAAGTGAGTTTCTTGGGACATGTAATATCTAAGGAAGGTATTAAAGTTGACCCAACAAAAATTAAGGCCACTATAAAATGGGAAAAATAAAAGACAGTGACCGAAGTTTGAAGTTTTCTGGGCTTAGGCAGATATTACAAAAGATTTGTAGAAGGGTTCTCTAAAATTGCAGGACCACTTACTCAACTTACAAGAAAGAATACAAAGTTTGAATGGAATGACTTATGTGAAAAGATCTTCCTAGAACTCAAAAAGAAGTTAACTTCTGTTCTGGTACTAGCAATACCTTTAGGCAGTGGAGGTGTCATAGTATTCAATGATACCTCGCATAGTGGATTGGGTTGTGTACTCAACCAAAATGAGAGAGTTATCGCTTATAGCTCTTGACAACTCAAGGATTATGAGAAGAACTATCCAACTCATGACTTGGAATTGGCAGCTGTTATGTTTTCCTTGAAGATTTGGAGGCACTACCTCTACGGTGAAACATTCGAGATCCTGATCGATCATAAAAGCCTAAAATATCTTTTCACTTAGAAGGACTTGATCATGAGGCAAAGAGGATGGATTGAATTCTTAAAGGATTATGATTACACCATTCAGTACCACCCTGGTAAAGCAAATGTAGTAACTGATGCTCTGAGCTAAAAGTCATCTGCTCAATTATCAAACCTCATCACAAAAGTTCACCGATGGTGATTGTTTGAACATATCTCATTATATGGCAAGAAGTTTGAGATTAAAGAATCTGGAGCATTACTGGTTAACATCATCATCAAGCCAACAATATTTGATAACATCCGAACACTCCAGACGACTGATGAAGAACTTTTAGCAATTAGACAGGGCGTGATCAATGAGGATACCTGATTTCTCCATCAAGGAAAACGGTTCCTTACTATTCAGAGATCAACTATGTGAACCGTCAGACACCGACCTTCGATGTCTGATCCTCAAAGAAGCACACTAGTCAATATACGCCGTCTATCTTGGTTGTATAATGATGTATCAGGATCTAAAGAAGAGCTTTTGGTGGAGAGGCTTGAAGAAAGATATAACAGAATATGTATCAACATGCCTAGTGTGTCAGCAGGTGAAGGTTGACCATCGAAACCCCTCTGATTTGTTGCAACCTTTGTCGAGATCAGAATGGAAATGGGAAGCTATATCCATGGATTTTATTCTTGGATTATCGAGAACTGTGAAAGGACATAATGCGATTTGGGTGATCGTCGATCGCTTAACTAAATCTGCCCATTTTCTGCCATACAGTATGAGGTACACAGCCAGTCAGCTTGCAGAGTTGTATCTCAAGGAAATTGTCAGATTACATGACATCCCAGCTAGCATCGTCTCAGATAGAGATTCAATATACACGTCAAAGTTCTGGCAACGATTTCAAGAAGGAATGGGCACAAGATTAGATTTTAGTTTTGCACTTCACCCTCAAACAGACGCCCAGAACGAAAGAGTAAATCAAATTATCGAAGACATGCTTTGAGCTTGCATGTTAGACTTTTAAGGGTCATGGGACAAACACCTTCCTTCGATTGAGTTCGCTTATAATAATAATTATTAGGAAAGCATAGGGATGGCCCCTTTCAAAGCACTATATGGTCGAAGATGCAAGTCTCCGCTTAATTGGGAAGAGACCGGGGAGAAATTCATATTAGGCATAGAGATTATTAAGAGTACAACTGAAGCGATTTGATTGATTCGGGAAAGATTAAGGGTCGCTCAAAGCCGACATAAAAGTTATGTGGGTCTCAAACGAACAAGTACCGAATTTCAGGTAAACTTAGTGAGAATTGTTAGTTTAGCTCCCCTGTGATTATAAGCATCACTAAGACAACACGTTCATTGCATGTGGGGGACAATGTCTTTGTCAAAATCTCGCCTACCAAGGGCGTGAAGCGATTCTGAAGACATGAAAAATTGAGTCCAAGCTACGTCGGACCCTTTGAGATACTAGGACTGGTCAGAGAAGTCACATATCAGATTGTGTTACCACCTCAACTATCGAGTACGCACAATATATTCCATGTATCCATGCTGAAGAAATACATCAAAAATCTGACTCACATCTTAGACTACGAGCCCATCGAGCTCAAAGAAGATATGGCGATAGTCGAAGAACCTGTTCAGATCCTTGATTGTAAGGAGCAAACCTTATGTACCAAGCGGATCCTGCTCGTACTTGTTAAGTGGTGGAATCACCAATCTGAAGAAGCCACTTGAGAATGAGAAGCTGAGATTCGCAATCAATACCCACACCTTTTCGTATAAGGTACGTTAATTTTAGAGGACAAAAATTCTTTTAAGGAGGGGAGAATGTAACATCCCCAAAATTTCCAAAACACTAATACACTAATCAAGTGCATGTGCTTAGTAGGATGTACAACGTATGCTACGAAATTTCCTTTAAAATATTTATGATAAATAAATTCCTTAGTTTAAATAACTCAAATATATAATTGTATAAATAAATACCCAAGCTCCGTGAGAGCATTAGTGGTAGGAGGCTTGAATTCTAAGCAAGTGGTCTAGGGATCAAACCTTACTAAGTGGAGTAAAATCCTATTTTTAGACTTTGGGAGAAGAGCCTATACACCTAAGCTAGGTGTGGTAGTCCAACACCAAACATTATCCAAAGAGTTGGGAAAAGGCAACTACGTACAAATTAGAAATTGTGCATCCTCTAGAATTTTAAATTCCTAAACTTACTAGAATTATTATTGGGAAAGGAGCTGTAAGAGAAAACCTAGTTTTCTATTTAAACAAGAACCCTAGCTTCCATCCTTCATTATTATTTTTGACTCCTTAAGAAAACCCTAGCTTTCTCCTGCGATCTTCATCTTCAATCTTCCTAAGAACATTAAGGCGTTCTTCCATAAGACGCTTTGATTATCATCACCTTTGCCATCAAGAGGAAGGAGGAACTCTGAATGAGAGAATGTGTAGAGCATTGAGATCCCCAAACTACAGTAGAATCATTGGCCACGCTACAAGAGGTAGGTTCTAATTACTTATGATGACCTATAGGGTTGAAATCACAGTAGATAATCAAGGTTACGATTTTTCAAATCATTAGAATAGTATACGAATCACAAATTTTGAATCTCGAATGAATAAGAAACTCGAATGCTAAAAAAAAAAACCCAATAACAACTCGCTATCACTTAAATGAGGATCAGTGCCTCTGAGAAGAGGGTTTCTTTCGATGACCATAACTTTTGATAGAAAACTCCGATTGACCATTGTAATATATCATTTTGGGGTAGCTTGAGATGATACGTCCAATAAGCTTGAAAGCAGACACAGTGCGCTATCATAAAGCCAATAGCCCACTGTCATCAAGACAACATCGCGCTGTGGACATCGAGAAATGAAAATTTTTACAGCAACGGCTCACTGTGAGTACTTCACAGCGCACTGTCATGAGTCGTAGTGTGATGTCAGATGATAGCAGTGAGCTGTGAGTATTAAACATAGGGAAGTTCCCTATTCGATTCAATTAACCATTGATGATTTGATTCTTTTATATGTCAATTGTACATATACCATAGAAGAGGGAATCGAATGTAGTACAAAGGAGACATCTCACCCCATTCCTTGCGACTTTGGAAACCGAGGTAGGGGAAATTCACTGCATAATTACGTTTGATTTTGATCCATGACTTTAGTGATATTCTTGATATAAATATGTGAAATATTAGCATTGAACTGATTGAAATTATTGCATCGAAACTTAGAATCTTTTGAATATTACATATTAGAGACCCATCTTGTGATAGCCCTGTAGACACTCCAATTTTGCCCTCTCGGAGTATACAAACCTGTTCGGTCAACCTTTAACCTTGCCCAATATATTTGAAAAAGGATTGACCTTCTTCGAAGACTTTAAAACCCTGATATGGGGACCATGCACTGAAATAATAGTATATGGTTGAGACCCAAGTTGAAACAGTAGCTCTGTGGCTTGAACCCGACTTAAACCCAGGATGATCCCGAATTATGTGCCCTGTCTAGAGCGCGCAATCCGATTGCATGCCCCATAGCAGGCATGCAATTGGTCCAACTTGGACTAGGTGTCTACTTCCTGTGGGTCACCTTAGGAGTTGATTTTGCTCCCTGATTAGTGCACGCAATCAAATTGCACTCCCCATAGCTAGCGCACAATTGATCCAACTTGGACCGAAACTCCACCATTCTGGAGACCGCCTTAAGACCCGATTGCGCGCTCCAACCAGCTTGCGCAATCGATTACCCGTGCCACCACCCACGCATAATCGGTCCAATTTGGACCTGTTCTCTAATTCCCCAGACCACACAAATTCCCTATTAAGCACTTGTACAAGGATGCTTAATTGATTGCCCGTGCTAATCTGGGCGCACAATTGGTGCTATTAGACTAGAACTAGGATACCCAGCTGAGTCAGTCAGCCGGTCACTCATTGAGTCGATCACCGAATCAAAGATGTAACTAAAAACCCATGAATGATGAAGTGATGCAATCACCTACTACTTACCACTCATCCTTTTCTCTATCGAAATTACAGAAGATGATGATTACTACCTAGGAAGCAGAATCGGTATGCAGCTGAAGAAACTAAAGTCCCACCCAATACGATAACACTATCAAAAGATTATCTTCATTACTAACTCCTCCAAATATTTTTTTAGCCCCAAATTAATTCTGGACACTCGAGAAGTCCAGGAAAGCACCATTACAACTTGATACTAGAGCATTTTTTTTATTCGAAAAAGAGTTGCAAAAATTGCAAAGTCATCCTCGGCATCCCAAAACACTGCCAAGTGGAGAAGTATCAAACTGCTAGCCCAATTGAAAAGTGTGGTAAGATGCTCCTTATGAGAGACCCATCTTGTGATAGCCCTGTAGACACTCAAATTTTGCCCTCTCGGAGTATGCAAACCTGTTCTGTCAACCTTTAACCTTGCCCACTATCTTTGGAAAAGGACTGACCTTTTCTGAAGACTTTAAAACCCTGATACGAGGACCATGCACTAAAACAATAGTACATGGTTAAGACGCAGACTGAAATAGTAGCTCTGTGGCTCAGACCCGACTCAAACCCAAGACGATCCCGAATTATACGCCCTTTCTAGAGAGTGCAATCCGATTGCATGCCCCATAGCCGGCGCGCAATTGGTCCAACTTGGATCAAGTGTCTACTTCCTGTGGGCCACCTTAGGAGTTGATTCCGCACCCTGCTTAGTGTGCGCAATCAAATTGCACTCCCCATAGCTGGCACGTAATTGGTCCAACTTGGACTGAAACTCCACCTTTCTGGAGACCGCCTTAAGATCCGATTGTGCGCTCCAACCAGCGCGTGCAATCGATTACCTGCGCCACCACCCGTGCATAATCAGTCCAATTTGGACCTGTTCTCTAATTCCCCAGACCACACAAATTCCTTCTTAAGCGCTTGTACAAGGGTGCTTAATTGATTGCACGAGCTAATCAGGGTGCACAATTAGTTCTATTAGACTAGAACTAGGATACCCAGCTGAGCCAGTCAGCCGGTCACTCATTGAGTCCGTCACCGACTCAAAGTGATTAAGCGCCTGGTACAGGGCATGTAATTGAATTTGATTGGATAATTAATTGCACCCCACAGGGCGCGTAATTACCCGAATACCTATAAATAGACCTCCTTATCTCGACCAACGACACAAATTTTCATATTCAAGTTTCGAGTTTCTCATCTTCAAGCTTAGGATTTCGAGTCCCCTCACTGCTGTAACATCCCCAAAATTTCCAAAACACTAATGCACTAATCAAGTGTATGTGCTTAGTAAGATATACAACGTATGCTACGAAATTTCCTTTAAAATATTTATGGAATATAAATTCCTTAGTTTAAATAACTCAAATATATAATTGTGTAAATAAATACATAAGCTCCGTGAGAGCATTAGTGGTAGGAGGCTTGAATATTTAGCAAGAGGTCTAGGGATCAAACCTTACTAAGTGGAGTAAAATCCTATTTTTAGACTTTGGGAGAAAAGCCTATACACCTAAGCTAGGCATGCCAGCCAAACACCAAACATTATCCAAAGAGTTGGAAAAAGGTAACTCACGTTCAAATTAGAAATTGTGGATTCTCTAGAATTCTAAATTCCTAAACTTACTAGAATTATTACTAGGAAAGTAGCCGTAAGAGAAAACCTAGTTTTCTATTTAAATAAGGACCCTAGCCTCCATCCTCCATTATTATTTTTGACTCCTTAAGAAAACCCTAGCTTTCTCCTTCGATCTTCATCTTCAATCTTTCTAAGAACATCAAGGCGTTCTTCCATAAGACGCTTTGATTATCATCACCTTTGCCATCAAGAGGAAGGAGAAACTCTGAAGGAAAGAACGTGTAGAGCATCGAGATCCCCAAGCTACCGTAGGATCATCGGCTACGCTACAAGAGGTACGTCCTAATTACTTGTGATGACCTATAGAGTTGAAATCACAATAGATAATGAAGTTTATAATTTTTTAAATCATTAGAATAGTATATGAATCAAATAGTTCGAATCTCAAATGAATAAGAACTCGGATGCTAAAAAAAAACCCCCAATAACAGCTCGTTGTCACATAAATGAGGATCAGTGCCTCTGAGAAGAGGGTTTCTTTTGACGACCATAACTTTTGATAGAAAACTCTAATTGACCATTATAATATATCGTTTTGGGGTAGCTCAAGACAATACATCCAATGAGCTGAAAAGTAGCCACAATTCGTAGTCATAAAGCCAACAGTGCGCTGTCATAATGTAAACAACGCGCTATCACAAAGCTAACAACCCGCTATCATAAAGTCAATTGCACGCTATCATAAAGACAACAACGCGCTATGGACATCGAGAAATGAAAATTTTTACAGTGACAGCTTGCTGTTAGTACTTCACAACGCGTTGTCACATGATAACAGTGAGCTGTGAGCATTAAAAATAGGGAATGTTTCCTATTCAATTTAGTTAATCGTTGATGATTTGATTCTTTTATGTGTCATCGGACATATATCATAGAAGAGGGAATTAGACGAAGTACAAAGGAGACATCTCACCCCATTCCTTGCGACTTTGGAAACCGAGGTAGGGGAAATTCACTACATAATTATATTTGATTTTGATCTATGGCTTTAGTGATATTCTCGATATAAATCTATAAAATATTAGCATTAAACTGATTGAAATTATTGTATCAAAACTTAGAACCTTTTGAATATTACACATTAGAATTTACTTCGAATTATGAAACTTTTGCATCGAAATGATTAAATGTTAAATATTTATTTCTGCATTGGATTCGGGATATTAAATTAAATCTTCATATTGAACCCTTTGAATAAACTTTTAAACTTTTGGAACCCTTTGGACTCTTCGGACTTTGAATTATGAACCATGAACATTGAATTATGTGATAGAAATTATATGTGATTTATAGAGATTTATGTGAAACAAATCCTGTGCTTCGGTACCTTTGAACCTTTGGACCGCACAAGTATCCCTCACAATGCAGGGGCTTGTGCTCGTTGGAAAATTATTCTTAGAATGACGATGGCTAGGATTCCCATTGGTTTTGACTTCTGCTGTAGTGCTATATTCATGATCTAGAAATTATTTAAGTTATGGATTTAAGAGTTACATTAAATAAGGAATTGCATGTGAACTCAAAGGAATAGTCTCATTAAACTCTGCATGAAAATCATTACGAACATGTGTTTTCACTCTTTGTAACTTCAGAAATTATTTTTTCCTTTAAGAAATTGGTTCGAAATTTATCATTGGAACTATGTTCAATCATATGGAATATAATTGTGTAATGCACTACCCTACTGAGCTTAGACTGTTAGCTCACCTCGACACTATGTGTCACAGGCACTGAAGTGGTTCTAAATCCTGAGTTCGAAGAAGATTTGAACTTCGTACCAGAGGATGAGGCAGATCTTTCTCCTAAGTAGTTTTATCCATAGATTTCTTTGGATACTTAGATTTGGTATAGTTTAAATGAACTTTTGAATCTAGTAATATTGTTTTGGATATTAAGCACCACTGTTTGAGTGATGAACGGTCGTCACCGGTGGCTTTACTTCTTCATTTAAGCTTTCATTATGGACATATATGTAATGGGTTTAATCTAATGACTTGCTTTCTATTGATACCAAAGAATCTATGTAATTAGATTATGAACTAATGATCTAGCGATCCGAGAATTTCCATGTGTTTCGGATTGGAAATTTCGCGATTGTTGCATCTGCGGTGCTCAGGTAATCTTTTAGTTCTAGCTCTTAATTTCTTAGTTTCTAGTTCTTAATTTCCTTGTTCCAAGTTCTAGTTTTTAGGTTCTAGCCTCTATCTTTTAATTTCTATCTCTAGACCTTAGGCTTGTTAGTTTTGTTTTCTTAATCTCAATTTTTTTAACTTTCTGGGTCTAGTTCTTTGGTTCTGGAACTAGTACATAATTTTTATTCTTTAAATTCCTTAATTTTAGTTCTAGGTTTAGGTTATAGCCTTTAGTTCTTAATTCCAGATCTTAGAACTTAGGTTTTAATTTAAATTTATAGTTTTTTGGTTCTAGTTTTAGCTTTTAGAACAATTTTCAATTTCAGTCCTTGATTTAGTCCTTGAATTTCAATCCTAGTTCTTAATTTCTAGTTTTAGATCTCAGGTTTTAGCTTTTATTTGGTAAATCCTTTTTTTTTTTACGTTCTAGTTCTTAAATTCTAGTTATAGAATTTTAGCTATAATTCCCAATTTAATTCTTTAAATTCTCGATTTTCAATCCATAAATCCTTAATTCATAAATTCACAATCAGTTTTTCAATCTATATTATTTTCAAAATAACCCCTAGCCAACTGATTTGCCCAAGGGAGCTTACGGAGGGTACCCAGGAATGGGGCCGATCTTTGTTAGCATAGTGGGAAAAAAAAAACCTTTTTTTTGAATAAATTAGAATTTTAATAGAATTAGTATATTTACTTTAATTAGAATTTTAATAGAATTAGTATATTTTTAATTAATTAGTGCTTTAGTAGAATTAGTATACTTGCATCCCTAGTATAGTTAGGAGACCAATATTAATTAGAATCCTAGTAGAATTAGGAAATTAATACTTAATTAGAGTTCTAATAAGATTAGGATATTTAATTAATTAGATTCCTAGTATAATTAGGAAATCCAAATTAGTCAAACTCCTAGCAAGACTAGGAAAAATAGAGAAGGTCGACATAGAGCAGAATTAGGAAAACTAGATTAACTAAACTCCCAGGTGACCTAGTGCTGCTGAGTCGGCCGGCTGACGATTCAATAAAGAGAACAACCCATATCGCCACCAGTGTGATCAGTGATGTGTTACAGCGTCGATAAACATCTGCAGCTAGCGATCACAACGAACCAGATATTTTCATTCAAGAATTTACCTTTTTATCTCTGCATTTAATATTTTCTAAGTTTATTATTTCACTGCCTTTGCCAGAGTCTACTTGGACCGAATTGGGCCACTCTTTTCATGGATCGAAAGGAATCCAAAAAAAGCATGTACCAACAGACTGACGATCACAATGGGACCTCTTATCGCTAAAGTCGCCTCTGTTAAGTTAAGTTTTTTTTACTGCATATAGTTTTTTTTTTTTTTTTTTTTTTCTATTTTACCCTGTTCACTCCTTGCATTCGCTCACCCCACGAGAGTTTCTTGAGGGTGCATGGATATTTCTCGAAGATCAGAGATGTCGGGAATACAGAGAATAAAGCCTGGTGATCCACCATTATGGGGATACCATGATAATCCTGTATATGATGAAGACCAGTCTTACGAGTCAGCTCGATACAACCTGGAAGTCAACATGGTTGAAAGTGAGGAATCTCCTCCCACTCCCCCGAGCACGAGTACCAACGACAGAAGCGGAGTCGGCTAGAACTTCACTGGCCGACAACTTGTGGAGCTTAGCATCCAGAAACTATAAAAGGGAAGAGAAGAGACTAATGAATTGTTTCAAAGTCAATCTATCATGCATGAAACCATCAAGGAACTGTGAGAGCAGGAAGAACGAGAACGACAAGGGGAGGAGAGGCCACCACCTACCCCAACCACGATATCACCACATGTGTTGTCGACGAGGCGCACGCTTCGCACCCTCTTCAGTAGTGATCACCAAGACAGGGTTTGTCTTTAGACAACCAAATAAGACGCCACAGTAAAAGTAGAGGATCTCCCAAGATGCTCAACGAATACATGGCCAAGAAGAGTCGCCCTGGCTTGTCATTCGAGTTTGATAGTTTCTGTCGAGATCTCGAATTTAACCTACTTATGGGATTCAAACCCCCAAAGTTCAGTAAATACAATGACATCGGGAACCCGAATCACCATCAGGCATTGTTCTGCAATGATTGTCGGCCCATTCGTGATAATCAAGGATTTCTAATATACTATTTTCAGAGGTCACTCGAAGGGGAAGCCCTCGATTGGTTTGCCGGACTTCCACTTCACAAGATCGACATGTTCGATGATCTGGCCAGACAATTCCTAGACCAGTACAAGCACCTGATATAAGAAGCTGTTAGTCTCAATGACCTGATGACAACAAAACAAGAGCCTGAAGAAGACTTCGCAGACTTCGTATCACACTGGAGAAGGCTTGCAACCCGCACAAGAAGTCAGATGAAAGAAAATGATGCAATCGACGTCATCATAGATAACGTCAAAGAGCCCCTCCGAAGCACTCTTATTATAAGCGATTACTCGGACTTCGCTACCCTTCAGTTGTGCTCTAGACGCATCTAGCGACATATAAAGGGAGGAGACCTCACCTTTTTCATGGCAGCATCGAAAGTCACTACCTCCGATGATTCGAAGCAGAGAAATAACAAGAAAGCCTTTGGCTTCGAGCAGGTCAACACGGTCGCCAACCAGGGTCAAGGCACTGGAAATGAAAATAATCAACCAAGGAACTTCGGTCAGGGTTAGTACCAAAACTAGAATCAGCAGCGGTACCCCAACCAATACCAAAACCAATACCCTAACCAAAATACTCACCAAAACCAGAATGCCGCTCGATTGGCCAGTCAATACTTAAGACTATAACAACGTACCCCCGCCCAGAACTTCAACCAGCAGACCAGAGGCCTCTATCAACCTAAACATGATCACTATCCCCCACTGTCTGACACCATCTCCAACATCTTTCGCCTCCTTAGTGATTAAAACCTTATTCATTTTCTACTAGAACAACCACGTCCCTGGCCTGCCAACCTCGATTATGGCAAGTTCTGCGCTTTCCATCCATACGCTGGACATAATTTAGAGTACTACTGGGTGTTGCAGGACATGATTTATGACATGAACGATACGAACCAGATTGATTGGGAATCCCTTCAAAAATCAAACCTGAACAACCATCAGCCTCCTCAAAACCTAGGGATTATCAATAATCCCATGCCTAATCACAACTAGGGACCGATCACCCATGTCACTATAGTGGATCTCTCAAGCAGACTCTCTCTTCATCCATCTACCTTCATCACCCATGCTAGCCTTTCAGACATTTCAACCCATCCAGGCAATTCTCCAAGACCTTCCATCATTCTACGACACCCTTCCACTTCCATAACCCAAATCGAACCACCAAATCCTCCACCATACCCCAACTTCACTCAGATTCGAGTCTAGTCCTTCAGAACTCGATGACCAAGCCTCCAACCTGTGGAGCCCTCTACACCTCTGAATCTTGATACAGCTCCCCCATGCGATTCTGAGCCTGAATATGAGTGCCATGCCCTTCAAACTGTAGAATTGATCGCGGCGTGGGTTGACAACCTCACCCAAAATACCCCCAGTCAATGACACAAGATGGCAGAAGACCATCAGCCAGATACAAAGCTAAGACAATAGGAGGAATTCAACAAGGAGGAGGCATTGATCTCTGCCTTCTTAAAAGAGGAAGATTATACCCAATATCTCCTGCCCTGAAATGGCATATCTTTGTTACTCATTCTTTTGTCAAACTTCACTCCGTTCATAACAAGTGCTGTAGCGAGTTCTTCAACGCTCTAGGGTCAACGGCCGACATGCCCAGTCCTCAAATCAGGGACCAACTACCCACCACCACCATTTCCTCGGGAGAAGCAGAACAGTGGTGCTCAACCATCAGATAGAATAACAAGAGAATGTGGAGTGAACCTGCCTCCCCCACCTCATGTAATCCCTCCACCTCCGACATTGGTGCCATAACCATCTCAACCGAATGTATACAGAGCTCACCGACCTGGCAAGGAACCTGCCTTGGAAACAGGGTAGGAATATCATCTTCTTCAACACCTCGCAAAAGTACCAGCGCAAATATCGATCCTTGAGCTCATCAAGAAGTTGCTGGATCACCACTGAATACTCATAGAGACGCTAGATGAGATGCACCTGAACAAAGATACCACCCTAGATTAGTTGCACGAGATCGCTTCAGTTATGGCTCAACCTCTGGCACTCACCTTCACTGAAGCCGATATGCCTAAAGAGTCGCTATGCGGAAGCTTGACCCCTATCTACTTGATGGTCAAGATCAGAGGGTTCTCCTCTCAGTACCCCATGCACTGGTTGATATCGGAGTGGGACTTAACATTTGTCCCATAACGATGCTCAAAACTCTCGAATACATCGAGCATGACATTAGGCCTTCGTCCTTATCCCTCATTGCATATGATGGCTCTCAACGCTTCATCAAAGGGACTATCAAATTACAACTCTGCTTCGGGCCGGTCACCAAGGATGTTACTTTTCACGTCTTTTACTCTTCAAGCACCTATAACTTAATACTAGGGAGGAAGTGGTTGGAGTGCATGAAAGCTGTAGCGTTGACATATCACCAGTGCATCAAATTCTCGCATGAGGATTCTATCGTCAGGATATACGCTGACGTGCCCCTCAAAGAAATAGATACCGATTATGCGACAAGCATCCCGACGGCACAGGATATTATGCTAAACACTAGCTACATTAGATGGATAGAGGACCCCGATGACAATCCGTAGCAAAATTCAGTCACCCTCGGTTTCTTCCAACCTGCCAACAAAGAGTAACAAGAAGAGAAGCTGCCCCTGACCTTACTTGGCAATACCACATAAACCCAACTGCAACAAAGGGATGGGACTTAATGTATCAACTAGGATACATCCCTCACACCGAGCTCAACAAGAATGGACAAGGACACATCGAGCCGGTCATACCGAAGAAAGTCCGCAAGCACACCAGAGTAGGCTACCAATCGGACGGCAAGTAAGTTGGCATCCTACCTACCTCACCAAAGTGGTCACTCTATGACCATTTTGTCTATGGAACTACTGAGAAAGTCGATGTGCCAAAGAGGAGAAAGGAAGCATCCTTCACCAAATCGCAAGCAATAGAGATCGAGAAGATGGCCAATGCCTTCGCTGACCTGACAAACCTGAATCAAGGCGACAACGATATAGATAAGCCACTCATAGGAGTTTGACCCCTGTTCGAATCCTCTGAAGAGCCGGATAAGGAACCTGTAGAACCTGAACCTCACATAGAAGACTGGGGATCAACAGATGAGGAAGAGTTCCCC
This sequence comes from Chloranthus sessilifolius, assembly GCA_021018995.1. Classification (NCBI taxonomy): domain Eukaryota; kingdom Viridiplantae; phylum Streptophyta; class Magnoliopsida; order Chloranthales; family Chloranthaceae; genus Chloranthus; species Chloranthus sessilifolius. The sequence goes on along the minus strand of CM037597.1, from coordinate 110,043,242 downwards.
ATCACCACTTTTGGGGACGAAGAAGAACCAGAGTCATCCCAACCTTATGAGCCACAAAGAAATGACTCTCTCGATGTCAAGCGAGGAGGAAGACTATTGGATGAATCTTATCGACATAGAACTCGAAGACCACCTGAGAGCGAATTGTTTAGAATGGTTTAGATAAGAAAATCGTTCTTGAGTTGAGAGTTCAGACCCCGATGATAATTTCGACTACCAATACGTACTCGATAATTGGCAATGCCCGTTTCAATGCTCTTATCCGAAACAGCCGTACTGCAGCCAATGCATGACTATGACACTGCGGTGCCAGAAGGTAATCACAGATGAAATTTGGTAGACGATAATCCCAGAAGAGTCTCATATTGCATTCATAGAAGTCGAAGAAGAATTAGAGCTCGACGCTCCCCAATCCCCATAAGTGCCTCAACTGCAGATATTCTAGAGGTCATTAGAAGAAGAATGACAACCACCCCCAAGTGACGATGAAGACTACTGGATAGATCTTCCTGCACTCAAATTGGCAAAATAGCTAGGCCAAGACATTCGAGGGTAAAAAGATGAGGAAGACAATCTCGACTTTGACGATAACGACCTCAACTCCGATGATGAAGGATGGGAATGCCCCTGTGACATCCTTGCATTTCCCACCCGTACCAACCTTGCTATCGGACCTGTATACTCATCCTCTCGTACTACGAAGTCCAAGGGAAGGAACTCCCAAGTCCAGAAGACTCTAACTTTGACAGTGGCAGCTTTGAATGCCCCTCTACTATATGGGAATGCCCATGGGAATCTCCATGCATCATTTGGCCGTACCAGCCCCACTGTCGGACTTGTACTATGATATTAGGAGACCTAGAATGAGGAGGCCAGACTAATCCCTTTCCCACACTATGGGGGATGATCGAAAGAAATCAAGAGTCAGTGATTAAACTTGTCGAGGAATATGTCTTGTCAATATGAGAGGAAGAACACTAGCTAGCCTCACCCCAGGAAGAGCGTCAGCAGCAAGAATACCTTCAGCCTGATTCCGAGGATGAGAGTTTGGATGACTATCACCATCAAACTCTCTTCGAAGATGAAGTGCTTCACATGGAAGAAGAATCATCTAACAGGCCATCGCCAGCATCACTCATCAGGAGGATCACCCTAGACGAGGATAAAAAAAATGTCAAATTTAGAACGAGTCCACTCCTCCGAAGACTCGCTCGAATGGCTCCAGCAGTCACCACACTTCCCCAACTAGGATAAGCAACCCCGCCAATTCCGCTTCAGGCAACCAACCCTGTACCATACTTACTATAAAAAAAAAACAAAGAAAATCATAAAACCCCTAAAAAGATAAAAATAGAAAACTAAAAAAAATTAGAAAAGCACGAAAAAGGGAGGGAGCCCTTCATCTCAGACCCATTCAACAACCCACAAGGAGACTCTTCTCCTAAGACTACGAGTAGCGGTCACGCCAACGAAATCGAGGAAGTAATAACCGACATGACCACCCATAGTCATCATCCTACTTTCAACATTAAGGAATCCTACCTCGACTCCGTTCAAAATGCCCCTACTACCTCTCCCTCACGATGACGCAAGGCATCTTGACGTAATAACAAGCCAGTGATCATACCAGATGAGATACTCTGCGGCTTTGAGAGGAGAATGAATAGCCACGACCTACACCTCACTAAGAATGTCACAATAATCAATTACACTGATGAAGGGTTATCTCTCACAAAATTAACCTCCCAGTATAGTGATTTTACAGTGTATGAACTCATAGATGATGAAGAAGGAGCACCAGTTGCTGAGGAGACACATGACTTTCAACGGGTCATCAAACGCTTCGATGAGCAAACTCAAGCTATCGCATAATCTACCAAAGAAATCAATTTCAGCACCGAGGAGAAGCCCAAGAAGTTGCTAATCAATACAATACTCAACCCCAAGGAACGACAACAAATTATCCAAGTCCTCTAAAATCAGCTCAGCACTTTTGCATGGTCTTAAGAGGATATGCCTGGATTGAACCCGAGCTTAGTAGAACATCGTTTGGTCTTGAAACTCGATGAGAAACCCGTCAAGTAGAAACTTAGAAGAATGCACCCCCAAATGGTGTTATAAGTCAAAGAGAAAGTTAGCAAGCTATATAAAGCTAAATTCATTCGAGTTGTCCTTTACCCTACGTGGGGTCACTAACATAGTACCTGTTGCCAAGAAGGACGGTAGAGTATGAGTATGCATCAATTTCTGAAATCTCAACAAGGTATGCCCAAAAGATGGCTTCTCACTCACACACATCGACACCACAGTAGATAACATTGCCAGATACAAGATGCTGTCCTTTATGGATGGGTTCTCTGGATACAAGCAGATTAGATTAGCAGAATCAGGCCAAGAAAAGATATCGTTCACCATGCCATGGGGAACTTACTGCTACGTCGTCATGCCTTTCGAGCTCAAGAATGTAGGAGCCACGTATCAACGTGCCATGATAGCTATCTTTCATAACATGATGCACAAGTGTGTCGAAGTCTATGTTGATGATATATTAGTGAAGTCTCAAATGCGAACGAGACATGTTGAAGCACTGCCACTGGTACTACAAAGGTTTGAGAAGTATCAACTGAAGATGAATCCAAAGGAATGCATATTCGGAGTAACCTCAGAAAAACTACTAGGATTCATAGTCGATAAGCAAGGAATCGAGGTTGACTCGGTAAAGGTCAGAGCCATTCTCGAGATGTCACCTCCTAGCAACACCAAAGAACTACAAGACTTGATAGGAAGATTGTAGTTTATTAGGAGATTCATCTCCCAACACTCAGACAGATGCGACCTTTTCTACCAACTACTTAAAGGAGAAGCCGAGTACATATGGGATGACCAGTGTAGACACCCAAATTTGGCCCAAGGCTCGATTGGAACACATTTCGAGAGAGGCGCACTTTCGAGTTTCTGATGGCGTGTATGGTACCCTTAGGAACCTCCCTAAAACCTTAGGAGCCATTCTAAATCCTTAGGAATTACCTCAAATCCCTTAGAAATTACTCCGAACCTTTAGAAACCAGTCTCGACCCTTAAAACCCTTTCGAACCCTAAACCTAACTTTCCCGGGTAATGGATAAAGAGTGGTTCTCCAAGACTGATTGGGATCATCTATTATGATCAAATCATATACCATCGAAAAGTAGAAGTCCCCAGCTTTCCAACAAGCTAAAAATCACCCCAATCGGAGCTATATGCAGGAAGATATGGCGTTCCGAAGTCTAAGAGCAAATTAGGGTTTTTGTGGGGATCCCCCTAGGGTTTTGGTGCATGTATTAGTTGTGCCAGCCTATAGGTGGGTCCCACCTCGGGCAGCTAACTTCCTAGGCCACTGTGTGGCACTGTTTTACTGGACATTTGCTTGGCACATCTATTAGTTGCACCAGGCTTAACTATAGTACACTTAGGTTTTTTCTCGAATTTCAAGACTGGGGTTTGACTTGTTGACCATTTTGATCCCCTGGGGTGTGTTTTGCTTATTCTGTTGCACCCATTCCTATCCTATTTGCAACCATTTGAGTGGTTTAAAAGCTCTAACCTATCATCCACCATTGGAGCATCTTTCACACATTTCTAAGCTCCAAAAAAACCCTAGAAAATGTTAGATGGCAAGATTACCTAATTTCTAACCTTACTTGGCCTCTAAACACCCTCCTAACCTCTCTTTTTCCTATAAATAGAGAGGCACCCCCCCTTTACAAAGGCTTGAAAAATTTCAAAGAAAAGAGATTAAGAACTCACTCTCTCTCTCTCTCTCTCTGTCTCTCTCTCTCCTCTTTGGTGCCCCCTTTCGCATACAAATTTCAAAATTCCCAAACCCTCTTTGAAGCCTTACCTTTCATCCAAAGCCTTTAGTGTAGGTTAGTGCTACCCCCTAGCCTTCCCTCTCTACCTCTTAGTCTTCATGGTCTAGGAGCTAGAATCCTAGTTCTAACCATACAAACCATCAGAGACTTGCCAAAGCATACCTATGCAAGGTTCCACAGCGGCCCAACAAGGGCCCGAGAGCTTTGATTCTCCCCTCTACTCCTCTACCTTCTCAGTTCTTTTTCTATCCTTGCATTTATGCCGTTACACCGCCGAATTTTCAGTAGGAACGGAGGGGCATAAATAGGATTTTAATGCCCTAAGGGCAAGAGGAAGGCTTATTTTATTTTATTTTATTTTAGCCATAATTAGAGACCACATTAAGTGGGTTGATCGGGTGCCTAACACCTTCTCGATTGATAACCAAAGTCCCTACCCAAGAGCCTTTGGCGTAGTCCAGATTCAGAGTCTATTTTTAACACTTCGATGCTTTTAAATTTGATTTGGGTTTCCCGGGACACCAAAAGCTCCGGGTGGCCTCTCTAACATTTTTACGAGAGTGCACATCATCGCGACGGGGTCATCTCGATTCCCACGGTTGCATAGATGGCGACTCTGCTGGGGAGTAGCTAGTAGAGCTTCCCCTTAAATTTGACCTCTTTATTTTTGATTTACTAACCTTTTGTTGCTATTTTTTTTTATTTTTTTACTCACCCCTTCGATTACATTATTTTACTTACCCCTACTTTTACGTCATTTATGAGCCTTAGCCGATTGGCGGGACTACTTGCACACTGTCCTTACTTTCTTTACTTTTTCAGTCATTTTAGTACCTTAGCCGATTAGCGAGCCTACTTGCGCTTTATATTTAATTTCCTTTACTTTTACGTCATTTAAGGCACCTTCGCCAATTGGCGAGCCTATGTGCGCACTTACGTTTCCGCAAACATATACCGCCAGTGGACGCCGACCCGTAGAGGTGGCACGAGATTATCACCCCTCGTCTTTAAACTTAAGTAAACTCCCTTTAAGCTGAAAATTAAAATTAAACCAACAAAGGGGACTTAATTAATTTTTGTGGGGTAGATTTTTACGGGTTGGGGTATCTAGGCATACATACAAACTCTCGATTCTTAGTATGGCGACAGCCCCTAGTGGTGATGATCTAAAAAAGTTTCAGCCCACCTAGTACTTGAGAAAGCGCTTGCGCTTGAGGTATATCAGGTGGGTTACCTTCTCATTACTAAACTTAAAACCCGGGGGAAGTGAGCGTTAGCGGACTCGCATCGGCCTTGTAACCCTTAGGTTTGGTGAGGAGAGACCTGATTCATTAAAACAGTTAGTCCCCGGAAGCATAGCTTCCAGAGAAACCAGAAAAGAAGACTCATTTCGAGCTATAATTCCCACAGTCAAATTGTCAAAAGCCCTCTTTTTGCCTGGCGCCACTAATGCATGTGCCAAGGCAAAAATTCCCAGAAGTGCTTTGGCGCATGTATTAGTTGTGCCAACTTAAAATCTAAGCATTTTGACCTGGTGCATGCATTAGTTGTGCCAAGTCTATTTTGGACAGTTGCAGCCCGAGTCTGTGGCCTGTTTCACATCCCGGAGTCCCCGATTTGAAGTTTTAGTGCCTCTATTTGGGCCTCACAATTTTTGACACCCAATACGCCCTCACCGGTCAAGAGAAGGTGACTTCGTTTTGACTCATTCCAGGGGATAGGGTAGTTTGAATCGATTTCCATGCCTTCAATAGATCAAAAGGGTTTTTCCTTTGACTCTTTCGAAGCGCTTTGGAGTCCTTGCCGCGGGCCCTATTTATGGTACGAAAGCCACTCGAGAAGGGAATTCAAAGGCCTCGAAATCCTTGATCATTTCATTTTTTATAATTTTTTTTTTAAAAAAAATTAAATAAATCAAAAACCCAAAAAAGGAGATTTGTGGTGCTGGCACAACGACATCATCTTACCCTCCGTCATCCTGTAGGGGAAGGAGGAAGCTTTATGGGCCCCATCCAAGGCACTCGTACCCTACCCGATATCGAGCCATGTCGCTATGGATCCGACATACGCCAATCCCAACTCATCCCTGCCACATTCCCCAACCCACTCCCAAACGGAAGAGATATTCACTTCGGTCCCCCTCACCCAATCACCCTTCCCCGTTACCAACCCATTTGGCGCCCCTATTTTCCCATCCACAACTTCCCAAAATATCCAAAATCCACCACCTCATTCTCCATCATTTTCTCAAGCCATTCCCCCATCCATGGCCATCCCCGATTCATCCCATATTCCATCCACATCCTTTCAAAACCCAACCCAATTCCCCGCCTTCAATACCATACCCCATTTCCCATTTTCCCGATCCGCACCCAACCACCCGCATATACCCATGCCACAACCGATCCCCCATATATCCCCACATCTACCCAGGTCATGCCCATTTTTATCGGGGCCATGACCAATTTTTATCTCCCATCCCCCACATCCATGCCCCATTCATCATCCCAATACATACCTAATCCATCCCCATTCACCAATGCCCCACCTGATTCTTCCAATCCACCCCATATCCCACCACTTACTAGGGTCATGCCTAATTTTACTGGGGCCATGCCTAATTTTTCCTTCACATCCACCCCATCTATACCCTTCCAACCTTTAAGTGCACCATCTCCATCCGATCCCTCACTAATGGCCATGACGGAGGAGATGGTCTAGGCCTACACTAGGTTGAAGGCCTCTCAAAACATCCCCTCTCATCCACACCCTACATCCATGAATCCATCCCATACCCTAGCAAACCTCCATGCCTCATTCCCCCATGACCCCCATCAACCCCCCATCAGCCATACCATCTAAACCCCCATTACCCAAAGCCCCCAAGGCCTAATGGCCCAAAACCCCATCATCCAGACCCATCAAGGGCCCATGGCCGAGACCCACCAAGGGCCCATGACCCAAAACCACCAAGGGCCCATGGCCCAAACCTATTAGGGCCCAATGGGCCAAACCCAACAAACCCAAGGCCTTGTAGCCCAACCCTCTCAAGGCTTCATGGTTCAAACCCAAGCCCAGCAGAGCCTTAACCCTGAAGCCTCACAACATACCCTTCACAATTCCTCCAAAATTTCATTTCCCCACAATCCACATACTCAGTTCAAACCCATACACTGCATCAACCCCAATTCATCCATGCCCTTGCACTCCAAAGCCATCTCCAAGCTTTCCTCTATAACCGATGGTCTCATCAAACTCCACCCCAAAACCTAACTTCCACCAATCCCGTCACCCAACAACATTTCCCTCACATTCAATGGTCTCACCCAACCTCCATTCAGTCCTCTATTCCCATCCATCCCATGATACACCAACAAGAGAATCCTGCCCTCACTGTGCCTTATGTAGACCAACAGTATGAAGAGGACAAGATTAGGAGCAGCGGGGCTTATGTTGGGGCATTGGCCAACATTAATCCACCACCCATAATTGCCAACCCCCTGGTAGCACAAACTGAATCTCGACCGATTGTTGAGAAGATGGCCCCCATGTGTAAGGAGTCAGAGCAGTTGAAAGAGCAGCTTGATAAAATCTAGAACCAGTTATTAAAGATGGGTGGTGCTAAAATCCATGCCACAGACTTCTCGGATTTGTATTTATTTACTGAGGTCTCCTTGCCCCTTAAATTTAAACTTTTGGTTTTTGATAAGTATAACGGCACAGGCAATCCTATTGCACACCTCAAGTCCTACTGTGGGGACATGTGCCAATATGGAGGGGATAAAAGACTACTGATAAAGGTCTTTCAGAAGAGTTTAACTGGTTCGGCCTTGAGGTGGTTCACATCCTTAGAACCATCTATGATAAAGACTTGGGAAGACTTAATGCACTTATTTCAAGAGCAGTATGTCTACAATATAGACATTGAACCGCGCAAGTCAGACTTGGCCCGATTAAAGCAAAATCCCAATGAAACCTTCAGTGATTATTTAGGGCGTTGGAGAGCACTGGCTGCTCAGGTAAGAAATAGAATACCTGATGACGAGCAGATAGAAATGATTTTCAAAAATACCCTGCCAGTGATTTTAGACTTTCTCATTTACCAACAGCAATCTAGCTTTGCTGGTTTGGTCCAAAACACCAACCGTTGCGAGGACGCTATCAGGGAAGGTCGCTTGAGTAAGAATGTGCCTGGTGGAGCTAGCTCAGAAGGTTTTCTGAGCAGAGAAATGAGAAAAGGGCAGGGGCCAATGTACAGAATGTTGCCAACATCCAGCCTAACACCAATGTAGCCTCCTTTTCAAAAGCTACCCAATCGAACCGAAATCTGAGAGAAGGGAATGGACAGGGGATGCAAATGACTCTAGAGCAGAGGAGAGCCCGCTATGACCGAGTTTTTACACCTCTAGGGCAATCACTAAATAACTATTGCCTTTATTAATAGAAAAGGGATTATTTACGACCCTTTAACCACGACCTCCTCCGAATTCTATCTTGACGAACTATGACCCCAATACTCACTGTAATTTTCACTAGGGCCTGGGTCACCTGACTGATTGATGCTTCCCATTAAAGCATGCGATACAAGATTTAATTGAGACTGAGAAAATCATTCCACCTGCACTTTCCCAAGTGAACTAGCATGCCAATATATATTAAGTCCCGTTGCCCCCACACTCTACCAGAGGAGCAGGTCCCAAACCCACCATTGGGATGATAGAGGAATGTGAGGAGGAATTTGAATTTGATCCATCATATACATCAGTGGCCGGGAAAGTTTCATGGCACCTTTACAAAGAAATGGTGAAGAAAGGAGTATTGGGGTAATTGAACCATTAAATTTATCAGATTACTTTCCCAGCCCTGCACCCCAAATTGAACTGTTAGATCTTAGGGTTTATTTCCCATCACCCACTCCCGTTAATTATGTACAAATAAATGCATATCAACCGCACACTGCCACCCCCACCAATTACCCACTAGCCCATCAGGTCTCCCATCCCCCACCATCACGTATCAATTATCAGTGGTCCACCTCTACCCCATTACCCCCGTGCAACCACCCGCAAACCTCATCACCCCCACTTGGCCCACTTTTACCACCTGCCCATCCATCACCGAGGTGAACTAGACATTGTCCACCCTTCCTGAGCCATCAAAATAAGTACATCAGATACCGATGGCCACCCCATATAAGATTTCGAGACCAACTTACAATCCTCATCAGGTCCCGCTCAGCTATGAACAGACAGATGCCAATGTCGGCAGTAGCAGGGAGGGAGCAGTAGATTTTGTTACCAGATTCGAGAAGATCTCTAAGTAGCCAGAAGCACCAACAACAGTGAAAGCCCAACCAGAAGAGAAGAAGAATAGTGCAGTTAACCCATTTGAAAAGATGAGTTGATAACACATACTGGAGACTCAGTTGGGAAGAATGCCGGCTCATATCACAGTCTGAGATCTTTTGATGACGTACCCACTCCACTTTCAAGCTTTAATGGGGGAATTAAAAAATGCACACGTATCTCTTCAGGTGAGCCCAGATGAAGTCGAGCAAATAACTGGACAAGTGATGGCTCCCAATGCCATTTCATTTTAGGATGTCGATTTACCAAAGGAAGGAAATAGTCACACAAAAGCCCTCAATATTACTATTGAATCCAGAAATATGATAATCCCCTTGGTATTAATTGATAATGGGTCTGCTTTGAATGTATGCCCGTTAAGAACTGTCATAAAGATTGGGGTAGATCCGTGCATGTTGAGACCAACAAGAACCAGTGCCTGAGGTTTTGACAATACAAGAGGGGAGATAATAGGAGAAGTTGACCTTGAGCTAGTAATTGGGCCAATGACCTTGTCCATATTATTTCAGGTAATGGATATCAAATCCTCGTTCTATTTATTGATAGGGTACCCATGGTTACATGAAGTTGGAGTAGTTCCATCGACGCTGCATTGAAAGCTCAAATTTATATATGGGCAGAAGGTGATCACCATCATAGGTGAGGGACATGATGAGAAGAAAAAGGCCACCCACAACATTGAGAACCCTAACAAATTGGATGTACTATATACTAATGAAGACACCAACCTCCACAACTTTGAGTACGAGGTGTTAATAGTTGTCTTAGAGCCCCCAAAGCATCGTTTCAAAAACTAGTGGTGGAATGGAAGCGACAGTGGCCATGCTCCAGAAATGGGGCTATCAAAAAGAAAAAGGACTTAGGCCCAGACTGCAAGGCAGAAGAGAGCCAGTCATGGTTAAGGGTGGACAAAAGGTTAGATTTGGACTAGGATACAAGCCCACAGAGGAAGAAATCCGAGAGGCTAAAGAGAAAGCTCGAGCCACGACAACTGCAAGAGCCAGGGGTATACACCTACAAGAAACCTCGTTCTAGGCCACACATCAGAGATACATTTATAAGCACCGAGATTGTAAAGATCGATCAGAACGGGGTGACCCAATTAACCACTCATAAACCTACAGCCCCTGTTTACCCACCAATCCCCAGATTATCCCTCCTAGCCTGGAAATAGACCTGGCCGCATTGTCCCTCTTTGAGGAACGATGTTACATACCTGCATAATCTCCCCTTGTCGTAAACCACCATAGGACTCTGCTGGCATTTGAGGATGAAGTCTCAGACGAACCCGAGATCAACATGATGGAGGCTGACTCCGAAGTACCCTATTAGTCACCCCCCTCCATCCGAACAGGTAAAGGAGTGGCATCTCAGGTATGCAATTGGGTGTCTATGCCCCAAACTCTGGAAGTGACAAGTGGCCTAAATTTTGGCACCCATTTCCCAAAAAAAAAAACCTATAAAAGGTGAGATAAGTCCTTAGCAGGCAATATCGTGTATACATAGAGACCCTTTTTGCCAAGGGCCCATTTCCGAAGAAAATAAAAATCCTAAAAACATAGAGAAGATATAAAATTCAAAAAATTTGTCTTTCAAAATTCCAAATAAAATCTCAAAAAAAGATGCCTTTATTCATATGCCCGTCCCACGTGAAATCGACCCCATTCCTATAGAAATATAAGAAGAGGTAGGAGTCACGAGTTTGGATGAGGATGTCCCTATTGAGGAGCTCCCCAATGAGCTCCTTGAACAGTTTACCGACTTTGAGCATGGCCCTACCCCCATTGTTGAAGAAACATAAGATGTCAAGGACTGAGGAGATTCCCCGAATTACTAAGATCAGAACATCGTTATCTCCCCAAGAAAGAAAAAGTATGATCGATTTCCTTCGATCATACCAAGACGTTTTTGCCTAGTCGTACAAGGACATGCCTGGTTTGGATACTGATTTAGTTGAGCATGAGTTGCCACTCTACCCTGATATGAAGTCAGTTAAGCAGAAGCTGAGACGTCTCTGACCTGAGTGGATGCCGAAAGTCAAGGATGAGGTCATCAACCAGCGCAGAGTTCCTCATGGTATCTAAGTATCCACAGTGGCTAGCCAATATCATCCCGGTACCAAAGAAGGATGGAAAATTTTGCATGTGCATTGATTTCCGAAACCTGAACAAGGCAAGCCCGAAGGGCAATTTTCTGTTGCCTCACATTGACATCTTAATCGATAACACTGCCTGGCACGGGATGCTTTCATTTATGGATGGATTCTTGGGATATAATCAGATCAAGATGGTGAAATCAGATCGAGAGAAGACAGTGTTCATCACTCCGTGGGGAACTTTCTGCTACCATGTCATGCCGTTCGGATTGAAGAATGCTGGGTGTAAACACCCAAATTTGGCCCAAGGCCCGATCAAAACACCTTTCGAGAGAGGTGCAATTCTGAGCTTTTGATGGCATGTATGAAACCTTTAGGAATCACCCTAAACCCTTAGGAATCACCCTAGATCCTTTAGAAACCAATCCTGAACCTTTAGAAACCAATCCCGACCCTTAAAACTCCTTTCAAACCCCAAACCTAACCTTCCCGGATAATTGATGAGGAGTGGTGCACCAGAACTGGCTATGGCCCTCTACTGCAATCAAGTCTCATACCATTAAAGAGTAGAGGTCGTCAGCTTTCCAACGGTCCAAGGATCGCCCCAATCTGAGGTATATGTCAAAAGATATGGCAAACTGAATCCGGGGACAGAAAGTTAAAGTCATGTGGGCCCCCTTAGGGACTTGGCGCAACTAATAGGTCCACCAGGCCATTTCTCCCCAGAAATGACTTGGCGCAACTAATAGTTGCACCAGTAATAAAGTTTTCCTGGCACAACTAATAATTGCGCCAGGCCATTTCTCCCTCATTTTAAGCCTGGCGCAACTAATAGTTGCACTAGATTCAAAAGTGGGCCCCATCCTCACGAGCTGACTTTCAGGCACTGTTCTGCACTATTTTATTGTGCATTTCTTACGCCAGGCATATGAACACTAGCAGTTGGTTTTTACCCTAAAATTCATGACTGGGGTTTGACTTGTTGACCACCTCGACCTTTGGGGTGTGTTTAGCTAGTTCTGTTGTACCCTTTTGAAGCCTATTTGCACCCGTTTAAGTGGCTTAAGGCCTCACCCCATCATCCACCATTAGAGGACCTTCCCACACATTTCAAGGCGCCAAAAACCCTAGAAAACCTTAGATTGCCCATTACCTAATTGCTAGTCCAATTAGGACTTTAACCCCTCACTAATCCTCCCTTCCTCTATAAATAGAGAGCCACCCCTCTCGTTTAAGGGTTGAGAATTTCTACCTAAGAGAGAAAGAGCTTAAAGTGAGAAGATCTTTCTCCCTTTGGTGCACACTCCCCATACAAATTTTAGAATTCACAAAACTCTTTAAGACCTTAGCATTTCATAGAAAACCCTTAGGTTAGGTGTGTGATCCCTTAGCCTCCCTTCCCTACCTCTTAGCTTCAAGCCTTAAGAGTTAGAACCCCATTTTCCACCATACAAAGCCTTCAAGAGCTCATCAAAGTAAGTCACGCAAGGCTCTCCTACGGTTCTACAAGGGCCCGAGGGCTTCGGCTTTCCTCTTTCTTCTCCTATCTCCTTTTGCTCTCCCTACCCTCTCATTTTGTGTTGTTATGTCGCTGAATTTTTGGTAGGAATAGAGGGGCACAAATAGGATTGGAGGCCCATTTGGGCAAGAGGAAGCTATTTTCTTTTCTTTTACTTTATTTTATTTTTGGCCATTAGTAGAGACCGCATTAAGCGGATTGATCGGGTGCCTAACACCTTCCCGATCGATACCCGAAGCCCCTACCCAAGAGCCTTTGGTGTGGACCGGATTAAGAGTCATATTTTTAGCACTTCGGTGCTCATAAAAATGAACTAGGTTTCTCGGGACACCGAAAGCTCCGGGTGCCGACTCTATATTTTTCGTTAGAGAGCGCATCGTCGCGACGGGATAGTCCCAATTCCCACGGTTGCACAGATGACGACTCCGCTGGGGAATAGCTTGTAGAGCTTTCCATTGAACTTGGCCTTGTTATTTTTGATTTTTGCTAACATGTTATTGCTATTTTTTTAGTTTATTTTTGCTATTTTTTTACTCACCCCTCCGATTAAGTCATTTTACTTACCCCTACTTTTCTGTCATTTACGAGCCTTAGCCGATTAGCGGGCCTACATGTGCATTGTCTTTTAAAATTTCTTACTTTTCCGTTATTTTAGTGCCTTAGCCGATTGGCGGGCCTACTTGAGCTTTTTCTTTCAATTCCTTTAAATTTCTGTCATTTAAAGTGCCTTAGCCGATTGGCGGGCCTACTTGTGCGCTCATATTCTATCAGTGGATGCCAGCCAGTAGTGGCGGCACGGAATAATCACTCCCGGTCTTTGGACTAAAGAAAACTTCCAAAAAAAGAGAAAAGCTTTGAAAATTTTAAAGTTGAACCAAGTTAGGGAGCTTAATTAATTTATTTTTACGGGGTAGATTTTAAAAGGGTTGGGATTAGGCAAACATACAAACACCCGGGTTTTAGTATGGCGGCAGCCCCTAGTGGTGATGATCCAGAAAAGTCCTAGCCCACCTAGTATCTGAGAAGGCGCTCGCGCCGGAGGTATATCGGGTGGGTTCCCATTCCAAAAAGCTTAAAACCCTTGGGGAGCGCGCTAGCGAGTTATACCGGACTCAAACCCTTTAGGTGCGGTGTTGAGAGAATTGATCACCAAAAAATAGCTCAGTTCCCGGAAGCCTAGGTTCCGCAAAAACTAAAAAAAGAGACTCATTTCGGGTATTAGTGGCTGCTGTCATTTATTCTGGAGGACCAATTTTTGCCTGGCGCAAGTATTAGTTACGTCAGAATAAAAACACTGGAATTTATAACTGGCGCAACTAATAGTTGCGCTAGCTTTAAAAACCAAAATCTTACCTTGGCGCAACTAATAGTTGCTCCAGTGTAAAATCGGTCCCCTGCAACCTGGGCGCATGTATTAGTTGCGCCAGGTTTGTTTTGCACCACACCAACCCGAATCTGTGGCCTTCTTCACATCCCGAGTTCTTTGATTAGTGTGCTTAGTTCCTTGTTTGGGCCCCACCATCTCCGACACTCAATACGCCCTCGCCGGTCAAAAGAGGGCAACTTCTTTTTGGCTCATTTTGAGAAATCGGGTTGTTTGCCTCGATTTTTGTGCCTTCAATACATCGAAGGTTCTCCTTTGATTTTTCCAAAGTGCATCGAAATTATCGCTGCGGGTCTTGAATTAAGGTACGAGAGCCACCCGAAAAGGGAATTCCAAGGCCTCGGAACCTTTATTTTTCAAAACTTTTTCAAAAAATTCAAAAAATATATATATAATCAAAACCCCAAAAAATATATATAGTTTGTGGTGCCGGCACAATGACATCATCTTGCCCTCCGCCGTCCCGTAGGGGAAGGAGGAGGATTTTTGGGCCTTATCCAAGGCAACCTTCCCCAACCCGTTCCCGTAGAATGTCGTGGGTAGTGGACCCGGCTTACGCCGATCCCGACTTATCCCCGCCACATTCTCCAACCCACTCCCATTCGGGAGAAGTTTTTTCCACCATCCTCCTCACCCAACCCCCCTTTACCATCACCGGCCCATTCGGCGTCCCCATATTCCCAACCATTACCCCCCAAAATATCCAAAGTCCTACCCCCCATTCTCCATATTTTGCCCAAACCATGCCCATGCCAAACTCAAATCCATTTTCCCAATCCACATCCATGCCCCAATTCCCATCATCCCCCTATAGACCCGATCCACCAACATTCACATACACCACTTCCATCCTATCCGCCCCCCGGCAAAATCCTCCCCCATCCATCCGGGTCATGCCCATTTTTACCAGGGCCATGCCCAACTTTCCTCATCCCTCCTCATCATGCCTCCCATCATCCCAAAACATACCCAATACATCCCCTCATCCACCCCATACCCCTCCACCTACCATGGACATGCCCGATTATACCGGGGCCATGCCCAATTTTTCCACCACCTCCATCCCATCTATACCCCATCATCCCTTAAATCCCCCATCTCCATCCAACCCTCCCCCCACGACCATGATGGAGGAGATGTTCCAAGCCTATTCCATATGGAAGGCTTCTCAAAACACCCCCCCTCCTCCTTCACACCCCATGTCCCTAAACCCGTCTCACACCCTAGCCAATCTCCATGCCTCACTCTCCCATGACCCCCATCAACCCCCCATAATCCATACCACCCACACCCCAATTACCCACTTACCCCAAGGCCCATTGACCCAAACCCCCTTTTCTCACATATCCCAGGGGCCCATGGCCCAATACCCCACCACCCAAACCTACCCAGGGCCCATGACCCAGGCCCACTAAGGGCCCATGGCCCAGACCTATCAAGGCCCATTGGGCCAGACCCACCAAGGACCCATGGCCTAGACCCACCAAGGCCCATTGGGCCATACCCACCAAGGGCCCATGGGCCAGGTCCACCAAGGGCTCATGACCCAGACCCACCAAGGGCCCATGGCCCAGACCCATCAAGGCCCATTGGGCTAGACCCATCAAGGGCCCATGGCCCAGACCCATTAAGGCCCATTGGGTCAAACCCCTCAAGGGCCCTTGGCCCATACCTACCCAGGCCCACTGACCCACACCCACCAAGGGCCCGTGACCCAAACCTACCAAGGGTTCATGGCCCAAACCTATCAATGGCCCGTAGCCCAAAATGGCCAAGGGTTCATGGCCCAAACCCAAACCCCATACTCATGCCTTCCACAATACCCCTAACATTTAACCCAACCTTCACAGCCGAGTCAAACCCATGCCATACCTCAAACCCAATTCTCCCATGGCCCCCACCAAACCTTCCCCATACCCAATGGCCCCATCAGGCCCCACCTCAAAACAAATTCCATCCTTGACAAATCTTTCCTCACCCCCAATGGGCTCACCCAACCCCCACTCATGTCATTCTCATCCAACCCATGCAACAACAACAGGAGAATCCCACCCTCACTGCACACTATGCCGACTGGCAGTATGAAGAGGACGAGATTAGGAATAGCAGGGCCTACGCTGGGACATTGACCAGCCTTCACCCTCCTCCCATAATTGCCCACCCCCTAGTGGCCCAGAGTGAAGTCCAACTGACGGCCGAGAAAGCGACCCCTGTATCAAAAGAGTCGAAACAACTGAAAGAACAGTTAAACAAAATACAAAAGCAGCTGATGAAAATGGGTGGTGCTGAAATCCACGCCACGGGCTTCACAGACTTATGTCTGTTCGCTGAGGTTCCCCTGCCCCCCAAATTCAAAATGCCAGCTATCGACAAATATAATGTCACTGGCAATCCTATTGTGCAGCTGAAGTCCTACTGTGGGGGCATGTGCTAATACGGGGAGGATGAAAGACTGCTAATAAAAGTCTTTCAAAAGAGTCTGATCGGGCCGGCTTTAAGATGGTTCACATCTTTAGAACCGTCTATGATAAAAACATGGAGGGACTTGACGCATCTCTTTCAAGGACAGTATGTCTACAATATAGACATCGAGCCGTGTAAGTCCGACTTGGCCCGTTTAAAGTAGAACCAGAACAAGACCTTCAGCGACTACTTGGGGCGATGGAGAGCATTGGCAGCTCAGGCCAGGAACAGAATACCTGATGATGAACAGATAGAGATGATTTCAAAGAACACTCTGCCAGTGATTTCAGACTTTTTGGTATATCAGCAGCAGACCAGCTTTGCTGATCTGGTGAGAAATGCTAACCAATGCGAGGACGCCATCAGGGAAGGGCGTCTGAATAAGAATATGCCGAGTGGACCCAGTGGGGTTAGAAGATTTTCAGAGCAAAGGAACAAGAAGAGAATAGGGGGCAATGTCCAGAATATAGTCAATACCCGGCCCAATAACAGTACAACCCCGTTTCAATTTCAGGCTGCCCCACCAGCACCCGTTAGGCCTGAGCAAACACAAAGAATGGGGAATGGGCAAGGAATGCAAATGACCCCGGAATAGAGGAGAGTCCGCTACAATCGAGTCTTCACACCTCTAGGGTAATTATTGAGTGTACTTTTGCCCCTGTTAGTAGAAAAGGGATTAGTGGATCCGCCAACCACAACCTCCTCCTCACCCGATCCCAAGGAACTATGACCCAAATACCCACTGTAATTTTTATCAGGGTCCGGGTCACCCTACTGATCGCTGCTTCCCATTCAAGCATGCCATCCAGGATTTGATTGATGTCGAGAAAGTCATTCCCCCTACACCCTCTCAGCATGCTAATATTCACCAAGTGCCACTACCCCCACATCCTACCGGAGGAGCAGGTCCTAGACCCACCGTCGGAATGATAGAAGATGAGGAGTTTGAATTTGACCCATCTGATTATATCAGTGAACGGGAGAATTATGTGGCACCATTGCCGAGGAATGATGGAGAAAGGAATGTTGGGGCAATTGAACCCCTAAATTTGTCTGAATATTTTTCCAACCCAACCCCGCAATTTGAACCCTTGGATCTTCGGGCATACTTTTCGTCCACCACACCCGTCAATTATGTAAATATCAATGCATACCAACCATACACCACAACCCCCATCAATTACCCTATAAGCCCCCAGGTCCCCCAATCCTGCACCCGCACCCGCCAGTTATCAATAGCCTACGCCCGCCCCATTTCAACTACCACCATACACCATAACCCCCACCGATTTCCCTTTAAGCCACCAGGCCCCCAATCCAACACCCGCACCCATCAGTTATCAATGGCCTGCGCCTACCCCATCACCCCCAATTCAGCCACCGGTAAACCCCACCACCCCGGTCAATTACCTAACAGCCCATCAGACCCCCCATCTGCCGCCAGCACCCACCAACTATCAATGGCCTACTTTTACCTCCTTCCCTCCAATGCCACCACCCTCAAGCTTCACCACCCTCATTTGGCCCAATCTTTCCACCCAACCCGCTGCCACCAAGGTGAATCAAGTATACCCATACCTCCTAAGCCGACAGTACAAGTGTCTCAAGTACCGGCAGCCTTACCTTTCCAGCTCTCGGGACCCACATATGATCCTCATCAGGTCCCGCTAAGCTACGAATAAACAGATGTCAATCTTGGCAGAAGCAGAGAAGGCGATGAGATTTTATTGCCGTGTCAAGGAGGATATCAGCCAAGCACCAACAAAGAAGACAGCCCAACCCGAAGGAAAGAAAATTAGAGAAGATGAGTCGAGAACATATACTGGAGACTCAGTTGAGAAGAATGCCTGCCCATATCATTGTATGGGATTTGTTGATGACGTCCCTACTCTATTTCCAAGCATTAATGGGGGCATTAAAAAATGCACATGTATCACTTCAAGTTAGCCCGGATGAAGTCGGGCAGATAATTGGTCAAGTGATGGCTCCAAATGCCATTTCATTTTCAGATGCTGATTTACCTGAGGAAGGAGGTAGTCACTCAAAATATTTGAATATAACCGTTGAGTCTGGAAATATGATTATCCCCTTAGTTCTAATTGATAATGGGTCTGCATTGAATATATGCCCATTAAGAACCGTCACCAAGATTGGGATAGATCCGTGCATGTTGAGACCCACAAGAACCAGTGCCCGAGGTTTTGATAGCACACAAAGAGAGATAATGGGAGAAGTTGACCTTGAGCTGTTAATTGGGCCAATGACCTTCTCCATACTATTTCAGGTAATGGACATCAAATCCTCGTTTAATCTGCTGTTAGGGCACCCGTGGTTACATGAAGTCGGAGCCATACCTTCCACATTGCACCAGAAACTCAAATTTGCATATGGGCATAAAATTATCACAATCATTGGAGAGGAGCACAGTGAGAAGGAAAAGGCCACCAATAGCGTTGAAAAACCCAATATGCTAGATATACCACACACCGCTGAGGACGTCGACCTCCACAGTTTTGAGTACGAGGTGTCGGCAATACTCCCGGAGCCCATCGAGGGCATCATTCCAAGAATCGGAGGTGGCATGGTAGCGGTAGTGGCCATGCTCCAAAAGTGGGGCTATAAAAAAGGAAGGGGTCTGGGACCCAGATTATAAGGAAGAAAAGAGCCAGTTGTTGCCAAGGGGCAGAAGGTTCGATTCGGGTTAGGATACAAGCCCACAGAAGAAGAGGTTCGAGAGGCCAAAGAGAAAGCCAGGGTCACTGCGGCTGCAAGAGCCCGAGGAATCAACATAGAAGAGATACCTCGCCCTAGGTCGCACATCAGGGATTCCTTTGTCAGCGCAGGGGTCATAAAGATCAATCAAAATGGGGCAACCCATTTGACCCCACACAAACCCACAGCCCCAATCCATCCCACCAATCCCCAGATTTCCCTTCCCAGCTTGGAGATAGATTTGGCCGCATTGTCCCTTTTTGAGGAACGACAGTCGGTACCTGAACAAACCCCCTTGTGGTGAATCACCATAAAATCGAGTTATCATTTGAGGACATGATCGCAGATGAAATGGGGATTAATATGATGGAGGCTGACTCCAATGAGCCATATCGATGACACCTCCATCCCAACAAAAAGAAGCGACCCTCAGTGCATACGGGCATCTTTGCCCCAAACCCTGGAAGCAGGGAGTGGCCTAACATTTGGCACCCGTTTCCTAAAAAAAAATAACCTATAAAAAGTGAGAGAAGCACTTGGCAAACAATTTGTATATAGCAACCCGCCTTGCCAAGGGTCCGTCTTCGAAGAAAACAAAAATCTCAAAAACATGGAAAAAATACAAAATCTCAAAAACATGAAAAAAATATAAAATCCCAAAAACACTGAAAAAATCCAAAGTCTAAAAATATTATTATTTAAAATTCCAGAAAATGTCCTACAAAAGGATGCCTTAATCAAAATGCCTGTCCCACGTGAAATTGACCCCTTCCCTGTAGAAATATAAGAAGAGGTAGGGATCATGAGTCTGGACGAGGATGTCCCCTTCGAGGAGCTCCCCAATGAGCTCCTTGACCGATTTGCCGATTTTGAGTATGGCCCTACCCCCATTGTCGAAGAGACCGAAGACGTCAATCTAGGAACTGAGGAGGTTCCCAGGATAACCAAAATCGGAACGTCACTGTCTCCTGAGGAAAGAAAAAGCATGATCGACTTCCTTCGATCATACCAAGATATTTTTGCTTGGTCATACGAGGATATGCCCGGTCTGGATACTGATTTGGTCGAGCATGAGTTGCCCCTCTACCCTGATATGAAGCCAGTCAAGCAGAATCTGAGACATCTCCGACTCGAGTGGATGTTGAAAGTCAAAGACGAGGTCATCAAGCAGTATGACTTGGGGTTTTTCATGGTATCCAAATACCCACAATGGCTAGCCAATATCGTACCTGTGCCAAAGAAAGATAGAAAGGTTCGCATGCGCTTCGATTTCTGCAATTTGAATAGAGCGAGCCCAAAGGACGATTTCCCATTACCACACATCGACATCTTGGTCAATAACACAGCTAAGCACGGGATGCTTTCTTTTATGGATGGATTCTCAGGATACAATCAGATCAAAATGACAGAGGTTGATCACGAGAAGACAACGTTTATTACCCCCTGGGGAACCTTTTACTATCGAGTCATGCCATTCGGGTTGAAGAATGCTGGTGCAACGTACCAGAGAGCTATGACTGTACTATTTCATGACATGATGCACCGAGAGATTGAAGTGTATGTCGATGACATGATAGCCAAGTCACCGGAGTGAAGTGACCATCTGGTAAACCTTCAGAAGTTGTTTGAAAGGCTGAGGAAGTATCAACTATGTTTGAATCCACAGAAGTGCGCAGGGAAACTATTAGGATTATCGTCAGCAAGAGGGGGATCGAGGTCGACCCAATCAAAGTCAAAGCCATCACTGAAATGCCACCGCCGTCTATCGAGAAAGAGGTTAGAGGGTTTATGGGTAGAGTACAGTATATCAGTCGGTTCATTGCACAACTAACTCCAATCTGCACGCCGATCTTCAAGTTACTAAGGAAGAATTTGCCCGTTGAATGGAACGACGATTGTCAGGCAGCATTTAAAAAAATTAAAAGCTACCTCCTTAATCCACCTATTTTGGTACCACCTAAGACAAGGAGACCACTCTTGATGTATCTCTCCATGACAGAAGTTTCGATGGGATGTGTCTTGGGGCAGCACGATGAAACGAGAAGAAGAGAGCATGCCATTTACTATCTGAGTAAGAAGTTTACTGATTATGAAGTGCGCTACTCTCATCTGGAGAAAGCATGCCTAGCTCTTGTATGGGCTACTCAAAGGCTTCGCCACTACTTGCTATCTCAGGCGGTTCTGCTCTTAGACTGAATGGATCCACTGAAATACCTATTTAAAAAGCCAGCTCTCACTGGACGAACCGCATGATGGCAACTTTTATTATTTGAATTTGACATCACGTACGTCACTCAGAAGTTGATCAAGGCGGTAACTTGCCATCGATCTACGATTATGAGCCTTTGAGAGCTGAGTTCCCCGATGAATATATCTTGTTCAGGACAGAAGACGATATTGAAGAAGAGGAATTTTGGATAATACACTTTGACGGGGCAGCAAATGTCTAGGGCCAAGGAGTTGGCGCCATCCTAATTTCACCGAAAGGATCCCATGTACCGGTCTCTATCAAACTCAACTTCTCTTGCACTAACAATATGGCTGAGTACGAAGCTTGCGCCACTAGTCTGCAAGCGGCTTTCGATCTGAATGTAACTCACCTTCGAGTATTTGGCGATTCACAGTTAATCATATGCCAGACGAATGGTGACTGGAAGACGAAAGACGAGAAACTGATCCCCTATCATGAACACCTCGAGGATCTGATAGCTTGCTTCCAAGATGTGACTTTCTCATACATCCCCCAGATAAGGAATCGCTTTGCCGACGCATTAGCAACTTTGGCATCAATGATTGAAATCCCCTATGGTGTTGAGATGAAGCCGATCATGATCGAGCAGAGGAATGAGCCGGCCTTCTGCCTCTAGATTGAGGAACCTACAAAGCCTGATGATGAGTCACCTTGGTTCTCAGATATCAAGAATTTCCTCGAGACCCTAACTTTCCTAGAGGGTACATCCAAGACAGACTGACGAACCATTCAATGTTTAGCGATAGGTTACGTCATTTACGGGGAATGCCTCTACAAGCAATCATACAATAACATCTTACTTAGGTGCCTCACTGAAAGTGAAGCGACCAATATTATGAAGGAAATCCATGAGGGAGTATGCGGAGCCCACTTCAGCGGTCACATGCTCGCTAAGAAAATCCTACTGCAGGTATACTTTTGAATCACCATGAAATCAGATTGTTGCAAACATGTTCAAAAATGCTACAAGTGTCAAGAACACTCTAGTCTGATACACACTCCTGCCATTGATCTTCACTACATGACCACTCCTTGGCCATTTGCTACCTAGGGTCGTGACGTTGTCGGAATGATTAATCCAAAAGCATCAAACAGACATCGGTTCATCCTCGTCGCCATTGAATACTTCACCAAGTGGGTAGAAGCGGCGCCATATGCCAACATCACGGCCAGTCACGTCGAGAAGTTTCTCAAGAACAATATTATGTGCCGATTTGGAGTACCCAAAGATATCATAAGGGAAAACGGCACAAACATTGCAAATAAGCACATTCGAGACTTCTGTGAGCAATACAAGATCAAGCACCATTGCTCATCCCCTTATTAGCCTCAAACTAATGGAGCCGTGGAAGCCGTGAACAAGACAGTCGTCCGCATCCTTGAGAAAATGGTCGTCACTTATCGAGATTGGAGCAAAATGCTGCCATTTGCCTTGTGGGCCTACCGAACGTCGATCCGTACCGCCCACCATTCTCCCTTGTGTATGAAACTGAGGTCGTTCTCCCGATAGAGGTTGAAGTACCCTCACTCTGAATCGTCATAGAATCAGGCTTACCCGAAGTAGAAAGAGAGAGATCCCGCTTTGAACAATTAAACTTATTAGATGAGAAGAGACTCCTAGCCTTGTGTCATACTCAAGTTTACCAAGGGCGAATCGCACGTGCTTACAATAAACGTGTCCGCGATCGAGATCTGAAGGTAGGAGACACTGTGCTGAAGAAGATTTTTCCATCCCCCCATGCTGATCCGAGAGGAAAGTTCAAGCCAAACTAGGAAGGACCTTACGTCATCTGAGAAGTGCTGCCAGGATTTACCATCCGCCTCGCCACCATGGACGGAGATCATCTTCCTGAGCCCATCAACGTTGGATACGTCTGATGGTTCTACTCTTAGTCTATTGCGATAAGGTAAGTATTGGTAAAACATCTACGTGACTGCTTAAGAACCACCCCAAAGAGGCCATCATTCCAAGCACAGTAGCCAAAAAAAAAAGCATCCCCTAAAAAATGATGATATCCTTTGCTAACCCATTTGAGCCTAGGCCTTTTTTCTTTAAATAACTCCTTTCCCAAAAAATGTGTATATGTACATTCAAAAAAAGAGAAGTGAAATTACCATCAAAATCCAAAAAGTAAAACCCCAATAAAAAAAAGGGGATTGCCTGAAATAAAGCAAAAAGAACAAAAGTCATGGGGCATGTACAGTAAGATCCCCAAGGAAGAAAGTATGTTGAGAAAACTGAAGCCGTATCAAAGAAATACTTTTTTAGCCTAACATACCTTCATATCTTACCTTGACCCATGGCCAAGCTACACCCTGAAGGAAGCCCTCTTTGTAGGTTCACAAGCAGTCATAATATCTGTTAAGTCAAACATGAGCCGAGTCGTGAGACGACACCAAAACCCCATCTAGCCAGCTATGACGGAATCGACGTCTATGTCGTGGCTTTTGAATATATATATATATAAGCTCAAAGAAAGATGGACGTGGTGAAAACCTGAAAGGGCACTACAGGTAAAAATAGCGAGCTTGTGCGGACCAAGTGAAAACCCGAAAGGGCGCTTGGGGTAAGATAGCTAAACCCATGGACATGGTGAAAACCCGAAAGGGTGCCACGAGTAAAACGGGAGATTAAAAAAAAAAGATAGAAAAGAGAAAATTGAAAAAGAAAGGATTAAAATGATTGATTAAATGTTTAAGGAGCCCTCTTGGTTACTCTCCCTGATCCCTTTTTTAGGGGCCGCTCATGCTAGTTCGAATCGGGTCACGACCAGAATTGTCTTTGTGAAACCGCATCACCAAACATATGACCCGAGGCAAGGAGAAAGGTTCGACTCAATCCAAAGGGATCAACGTTCTGGCCTTGGTAAAATTCGAAAACTTACTCAGGTCCGCCTTCATGAAAGGGTTCGACCATGCTCAAAGGTGGACCCAGGGTTTCCCAAAGTTTCACCCAATGATTAAGGCACCAAAAAAATAAAACCAAAAATAGATATGTATAGATGTATATAATAAACTGCCTTTTACACCACTTACACCACGTCCCAAAAAAAAAAAAAAAAGTCGGTGTGATGACTAGCGTGTTTTCCTTTTTACAAGTATAAAACAAAAACAACCAAAAGAAAATATGTATACTAAAAAATATGTGTGTATCTGTAAAGGGGTTTTTTACGCCCCTTTTTCTGTATATCTTATCTGTGCAAAAAGTTCTGTGTGCAGGAAGGAGTTAGTGACCTAGCTCGTGATTCAAAGCGCTAAACTCAGCATGAAGGTCATCTTCCTAGACGTCCCGTTTAGTCAGCCAATGACCATGCAAGCTCTTGAACCTCTTTCGAGAAGAATCAACGGCTCCAACAGCGACGCTCAGTGATCCCTTCAAACAAAGGACCTCACTCTCCGCTGTTTCTACTCTAACCTTTTCATGTGCCAAAAGTTCTTGCAGGATCCTCTTCTCGTCTACCAGTAACTCGATGCGGGCTCGGAGTGCCGTCTCTTTCTTTGACCAGGGGGCCTCTAGTGTCAATAATCTCTGATAAATCTGGACCATCGGCAGCAGGCCACTCAGTCAACAGCCAGGCCTCGTACTCAGGAGAAGTCTTAACCGAGTCCCCTTACTCAATATCACACATCAGCGTCGACTAACGCGTCTCCCAAAGAGCAACAATCCGATCTATGTCCCCAGAGGACCCCCTAGAAAAGATCAAATCACATAAAGGGGGTTTGGCCTCACAAGGTACCTGCTGAGGACAGTCGAACTGACGCAACACTCGGACTGAGAAGTAAAACGTGCTACCCGTCAGTCCTAGGAGGGTGATGCCCTCGTGATCTCTACTATGAATTATCGGGAAGGTCCGGTCCAGCCAAGGGAGCCTCCATATCAGCTTGGCATCGATCAACCAAAGTTTCAGAGCTGACATATCGCCCTGGGGGAGCAGGTGGCATCGACCTAGAAAACATTGGACCACCTTGCCTCGGGCAATATAAAAGCGGGGCACGGGCCCCAAAACAGCAAAATGCTCATCAAACCAGACCTGAAGCAACAAGGGGCATCCCCGAAGGCCCTCCACCTTACCCAAAGCAAAGGAATCAAGGCATCTGCACAACTCGACAAGCACTAAATGCATCATGGATCGGCTCGCCTCCAGCTCCGTCAAAATATCACAAACTGCCAATGAGAAGCTCTCTCCCCCGGTGAAGAAAAGAATTTCAGAGATGAGACTGAGTGCTAGAGCTTTCACGTTAAAAATATTCCTAACCGGCAATTTCTGGAGGCTTTCGTCACCGAAAAGTTCTTTGAGGAATTTTAGCGAACACCTTGTGGGCCCCCAATGAGACTTTTCTCACACTCGAATTTCTTCAAACCAAAAGTAAGGTGAACGGATTTGGAATAGCCTGGCCGAGGCGTGACTCTTCCAACGCCCCTGTGAAGCTTCAGGCTAGACAGATTAGATAACTCCTCAAGGGTTGGGGTTAGCTCGCACTTCCCAAAATGAAATATGTGGAAGCTCACATCCCAAAATGAAGCGGCGGCATGAAGAAGTTCCAACCGAAGGGGAACCTCTAGGAAGGAAGGAAGGCAAGATAGTCCAAGGCACTCCAAGTCGGCCAGCTCACTCTCATTCAAGCTCCCAAACCAGGCCGTTAAAAATTTGGGCCCCAAACCCAACAAGGGGGAAAAATTGGCTCTGAGCCCTCCGTATAAGGGAGGGCTGGAAAGCGAGTCTATGAACATACAAGGATCTTTTGAGGAGATAAAAATCAATGTATGATGATGGACCCGCCTAAAAAAGCAAGGGCAAAAAGAACCAGTCAAAGAGACCAAGTCAAAACAAAAAAAAAGAGAATTAACTTTTGGACTAACTCGGGTATATAAGGACCCACTGCTCCCCAGGTTAAACCTGGCGCAACTAATAGTTGCGCCAGTGCATTTTGGCCCCCTTTCTTGCCTGGCGCAACTATTAGTTGCGCCAACACAAATTGGCCCCCTTTCTTGCCTGGCGCAACTATTAGTTGCACCAGCACAAATTGGCCGAGAGTTTGACTTGGCGCAACTAATAGTTGCACCACACTCCAAGCTCCCCCTCCTCAGCCATTTCGGGACCTAACTGGGGGACTTACACCCCTTTTTGTTTGTTTCACACACCTTGTTCATTTAACAACTGGGCATTTGTTCTGTTTATTTATGTGCAGGACCGATCCTACATCAAGGCATGCAACCCAAGGGGTCACTTTCCAAAAACATTTTGGGGCCAACACATCCTGCAGAGAAACGAATCCGATACCAAGAAATTAGGGCATAAAATCAGAGCGGAACTATCTTCCAAAAAAGTAAAATATAATAAAACTTTATTCCCAAAGTACCACATCGACCATCCCCCAAATTGTTTAAACATATCCAAATCAAATTCCAAAAAGTACTGAGTTTTTCAAAAAAACTAAAAGCCTATCCCTGGTTGGTGCCCTTTGACTTCTTGCGAGGACAAGAAGAACTCTGAAAAGTCTGCATGTCCCCCACCCTAGACCACGCTTGCGAGATCCTGCTGAGCAAGGAGCGTGATTCCATAGCACGAGCACGCTGCGAAGCACAAACCAAAGTCAGAAGTCAGGATCAGTTAAAGGGCACATGATGATAAAAGGAATAAAGAGGAATAGAATAGCAAGGCACTCACCGTCTCAACCTCCCTAAGCTCCGCCAGGTGACGAT
Organism: Chloranthus sessilifolius; assembly: GCA_021018995.1. Lineage (NCBI taxonomy): Eukaryota > Viridiplantae > Streptophyta > Magnoliopsida > Chloranthales > Chloranthaceae > Chloranthus > Chloranthus sessilifolius. The sequence goes on along the minus strand of CM037597.1, from coordinate 110,015,897 downwards.
GGTATGACACATACTTCATGGCCGAGTTGAAGTCCTATATTCAGAACAATGCAATATCAAAGGTCAGGACAACCCTGAAAGCGTGTACAGAAAGAAACCGAAATGAAAGGAGATTGGGCCATCAAAGGACTTACCCCTGGGGCCACCTCAGGAGGGGGAACGCGAGCCGCTTCGGCAGAGAGTCGTGCCTGTCGATCTACATCAACGCAGAGGCTCAAAAGGAAGCTATCATCAAAGCACCGGAAGGTCCCATAGACTACGGATGGATCACCAACATGGATACCAGCGTGAGAAGTCCCTGACAGAACAACACCCGATGAGCCCTCACCCGAGGGACCCGCACCAGAGGGACCAGCACCAGAGGGATCTACCACCGACAAATCAGCCGCACTGGGTTTGCCTTCACCATCTGAATCATCCCCTGGGGCGAATTGTGAACAAGATAAAGACCCACTTAGAGGGGGCAAAAGCCAAATAAAAGAAGAAAAGGAACTAATCTAAGCCAAGACAAATTACCTGACCAAGCGGGCTGCCAAATGCCAGAAAATTGGCGCTGGGAACAAAGTGCGACAAGATGAACTGATGGGGCAGGCACTCATACCAAAGGTGATAGTCTCCGGGCACGTGAAGGGCATGGATAGGGAACCCATTATTGAAGAAGGCCACTGTGAGCTCCTTGATACTGCCAACAGGATACCAGACATCTGTCAGAGGGTCCACGGGTATGGCATAATAGCCTTGAAACTGGTGCACCACTCGCTCTCCCAAATAATAAAATTTAGCTCACGCTTCGTAGAAGAACACGACGTGGCAATTATTGAATAAGCGGGAGGCACCTACAGCTGCTCGGTTCCAGAAGGGGGATGTAAGGTACGGATCGGGGAGGATCTGCTCAAGTAAAAAAAGAGAGAAACCAAGCAAACAACACCTCAGTTAAAAGAAATTTCCAAGTTAAAAATAAACAAAGATTGAAAAAAAAAGAGAGAGAGGAGAGTCCTTACCTGCTCGGGGACCATCAAATCAAGTTGGGACCTTAGGCCCATTTCCAGGTGCTTTAGGCCCACGTCACGGTGTCGGGCCTGATGCCAGTTGCTGAGCAGAGGATAGGTGAGCACCTCCGAGAAAAGGAGCGGGCGCCCGGGGTGGAAGTGGTGGTATCCCCATACCTGGAAAAAAAAGAGAGGAGACAACACATAAGAGTATGTCGATAGCACATAAAAGTCATGCAAAAATGTTGACAAGGGCAAAGAAATGCAGAATTGCCTCCAGGGCAGCCCAAAAACCCACGGCAGACTTCGAATCCCTGATCATAACCTGAGACAAATTGTACATCAACCACGCATAAGCTCCTCCCCAGTCGTGCCTAGGGACGTCACCCCAATTATCCATCACGCTTAATAGGGCTAAGCTGACTCGGCCTCCGCTGGCATTAGTAAAAAGGGTCTTGCCCAGCAGGAGTAGGAGTGTGATGTGAGCTAAGATGATCGCCCGCTCTGGCGTGATGTAAAGCACCCTATCTGGCTGACCCAAGTCCACCAACTCATCAACGAAAAAAAGGGACGTCAGCCAAGACATCTTGACCTCTGTGCCATGGATCTGCCCGCGAGGAGGATAGGCCCCAATCAGTCGAATAATGTCCTCCCAGCTCGATACCGTAAGATCGGATATCGGTATCCCCCCAATCCTGATACCGGTAATCATGGCCCAATCGACGGACGTCAACGTCATCTTGGCATACGGCATGTGGAATGTCATGGTCTCAGGGCGAAACCTCTCAATCAGGGCCTTCAAATAGGCAGCGTCAGCCCTCATGGTGGGACAAGACAGGAACTCCCCAAAGCCCACCTGCCCCAACAAGACCTTCACTACGGGGGGGACGTAGAGGTAGAACTCGTGAAAGTCGAGCTATCCCGCGCGGAACACAATATTGGGCAGGTCCTGCACCCAAAGAAAATGCACATACAAAAAGAGAGTGCATAACGAAAATAACTTGAACCTTTCATTTACCTTGCCCGCTATCCTAAAGTTTGAAATATGAGTGTGCTGCTGGTGAAGGAGGTCGACCCGGGCAGCCTCACCCTGCATCTTGAGCCATGGGCCTGCTCTCCATTCCACCCAGACAAACTCCTCCCCCCCAGGGCCACGAACGATCTCGAGTCCCTCCTCGGGAGTATGCTCATCACCGCCTGACATACTGGGGCAACACGGCAATTACAACTGGTCAAGTACAGAGATACATGTGCAACTTTGTTCTTTCAAAAAAAAAACAACAAAAAAAGAAACCTTTTTACTTTGCTTTATTCGTTCAAAAACAACAAAAAAGAAACCTTTTTACTTTGCTTTGTTCTTTCAAAAAACAACAGAAAAAAAAACCTTTTACTTTGCTTTGTTCTTTCAAAACAAAAAAAGCAAACAAAAACAAAACAAAAAAAAAAACTTTTTACTTTGTTTAAACAAAAAGGGGAAGAAGAAATAAGAAAAGCAAAAAAACCCTTATGTTTCAAAACAAAAAAATCCCTTTCTTTTATGCTCCTAAAAAATCAAAAACCAAAAAAAAAGAAGCCTTTCTTTTATAAAAAAAAAACCACAACAAATCCTTACCATTAGAAAAAAAAACAACAACAAAAAATAATAAAAATGCCTTAGTTGTTTTTCCCAAACAAATAAATCTCTTAATTTCAAGAGAAGTGAAAAATTATTTCCTTAATTTAAAAAAAAAAGAGACTGAAAATCCCTTCCTCTTTCTAATTTAGTGTTCAAAGAAAAAAAAGAAAAGACCAAAAATCCAATATATGCAAAATAAAAACATATAAAAAACAGAGAAAAAAATAAAAAAAATAAAGCCCCTTCTATATACACAAATAAAAACAAACAAAAAAAATATATAGATTAGGCACCAACAAATTCCATAAAATAACAAAAATAGGGCATAATTCATGAAAAATTGCCAACATATCATCAATAAACAAGCATACAATGAAGATAAACCATTATTCATCAAAGAATGCAAGATCATAACAATATTTACAAGAAAAAACAAGAGAAATCAAAGGAAGTAAGCTTTAATGGTTACCTTTTGAAAGAGGATGGATCTCTGATCTAGCGTAAGCCGGCACTCGATCCACACAAGCAGGGGAACAGCAATGAGGCACGCAAAGAGGCAATGAAAGAAAACCCTAAGAAGAGGCGGTTTTCAGTTTCAAAGAAGAGGGAGGGGGGATAAAAATTCAAAACAAAGCCTCCCAACCCAAACTCGGGCTGTTTAAATTCTCCCAGCCAAGCCTAGCGCAACTATTAGTTGCGCCAGGTAAAATGTTGCCCTCCTTTTGCTTGGCACAACTATTAGTTGCTCCAGGCTATTTTGAGGCCCCTAGTGGCCTGATGCAACTAATAGTTGCGCCAGGTACTTAGGCCAGGTCTTGGGCCTGGTACGGGCCAGATAGGAGGGCCAATTCCCCACTTCCTCCATATTTGATTTATCACCCCCGACAAACGCACGCGCTCGCGGAACGGCATTTCAATCATCCGTCGACTTGCCGAGGAAGCCGTGCTAAAATAAAGGCGGATCGAGGTCGATGAGCACCTTGGTCTTACATCGAAAATATAAAAAGTCCAAAAAAAAGAAGAAGAAGAAAGAAGAAAAGAGAAGAATTCCCATAGAGAAGCCGAAAAACAATCCTAAAAAAAATTCCAATGAAATGATAACTTCAAAATTCTAAAAAAATCACATAAAATGGTTTGAAAATCTAAAAAAATATATATCGAAAATAGATCTGTACTCCCCACAGAGACGCACATGCGTGTTTTGATGTGGTAAAATGTCGATATTTTATCAGCAACACCACTGTGCTATAATAACGTCCTAAGTCTAAGGCACGCCTTGGATTCTGGATCCTACTTCAAGGAAGAAGCAACGGTATCAGTCCTGGTCAAACGGTCAATGTTTCGATCGAGTCGACTCCACTGCTAAATCTTTGCGATAAGTGCTCTGTTTTGAATTCATGTGAACTTAAGTGTCTTAAGCTTCAGATTCTCCGTTGGAAAAGGTCAATCGTTGGTTGAGACCAACCTGTTGAGAATGAGATTATGTGTCAATCAAACTATGTGCAACCATGCATTCAGAAGGGATCATTTCCCTTTTTATTTTCTGCAGGCTTAAAACCTGTATGGGCAACGGTATCCCTATAAAGTGTACGCCATGCGTCTGGGTATCTGTATGATGGTAGTTTATCCCCGTAAATTATACCCGGGCAGTTTTGGGTGGGGGCTTCCATCGCCTTTGTTGTTGCTTATTACCCCTAATGGATGCATGATTATGTATAGTTAATTGATGTTTATGATCATTGTCAGCGAAAGCCAGGATTGAATGCTCCTTTTTTGGGGACACCCAATGTTTGGTTGGATCTATTCAAGGTAGTTGAAGCTGAATGCTCTAGCTTATGTTGATCCAGTGCACATTTTTAAAAAATGGCACGTACTCCCAAAAAGCGTTGTGACATCTATTCACTTCGCTCGGGTGGTCATGCTAAATAAACTTTGGGATCGATGGGTTCGCCCAAAGATCTCGAACCCTCCTTTCAGCAGGGGCACCCGCGAATAGTTTGATGGGGTCATCAAATGCCTCGTAGGATTGGACGCAAAATGTTGAGCCTTGCGTATGTTTACTTTGCACCTATCTTTGAATGTGGGTCGATCACCCCTCTTACTTAGGAAGTTGTTGCATTCAGAATGAATCTCGAACATCGATCACCTTCAAATCATCTTGAGAAGTGGATGTTTTTCCTGACTAACAGACTTTCACAACTCGAGAGGTGAATGTTTTTCCTAGCTATTGGGCTTTCGCAACTTATTCCACCTCGGTTATGCCCAGTAATGTCGCTAAGCGCTTGGGAACCGATTACCTCGAGAAACGAATGATTAACCTGGCACCCCAGGGCTTTTATTTTCTCACCGTGTTACTCACATGATGTTTGAAGTTTACTCTGAATATAGCGGACCCGTCAGTATTTCCTTGGGCCTCTTTGAATGTCTTTTTTCTTTGGGATACGATCATTAGTTATCAGATACCAAAGAAGGGGCATCTGTAGACACCCAAATTTGGCCCAAGGCCCGATCGAAACACCTTTCGAGAGAGGTGCAATTTTAAGCTTTTGATGGCATGTATGGAACCCTTAGGAATCACCCCAAACCCTTAGGAATCACCCTAGTTCCCTTAAGAGCCTATCCCGAACCTTTAGAAACCAATCCCGACCCTTAGAACCCCTTTCAAACCCCAAACCTAACCTTCCCGGATAATGGATAAGTAGTGGTGCACCGAAATTGGCTACAACCCTCTACTGCGATCGAGTCTCATACCATTGAGGAGTAGAGGTCGTTAGCTTTCCAACGGTTCAAGGATCGCCCAATCTGAGGTATATGTCAAAAGATATGGCAAATCGAATCCGGGGGCAGAAAATTAAAGTCATGTGGGCCCCTTAGGGACTTGGCGCAACTAATAGGTGCGCCACGCCATTTCTCCCCAAAAATGACCTGGCGCAACTAATAGTTACGCCAATAATAAACTTTGCCTGGCACAACTAATAGTTGCGCCAGGCCATTTCTCCCTCATTTTAATCCTAGCGCAACTAATAGTTGCGCCATATTCAAAAGTGGGCCCCATCCTCCCGAGCTGACTTCCAGGCACTGTTTTGCACTATTTTACTGTGCATTTTCCTGGCGCAACTAATAGCTGCGCCAGGCATATGAATAGTAACTGTTGGTTTTTGCCCTGAAATTTGTGACTGGGGTTTGACTTGTTGACCACCTCGACCTTTGGGGTGTGTTTAGCTAGTTCTGTTGCACCCTTTTGAAGCCAATTTGCACTCCTTTAAGTGGCTTAAGGCCTCACCCCATCATCCACCATTGGAGGACCTTCCCACACATTTCAAGGCTCCAAAACCCTAGGAAACCTTAGATTGCCCATTACCTAATTGCTAATCCAATTAGAACTTTAACCCCTCACTAATCCTCCCTTCCTCTATAAATAGAGAGCCACCCCTCTTGTTTAAGGGTTGAGAATTTTTACCTAAGAGAGAAAGAGCTTAAAGTGAGAAGATCTTTCTCCCTTTGGTGCACACCCCCAACACAAATTCCAGAATTCACAAAACTCCTTTAGACCTTAGCATTTCATAGAAAACCCTTAGGTTAGGTGTGTGTGATCCCTTAGCCTCCCTTCCCTACCTCTTAGCTTCAAGCCTTAAGAGTTAAAGCCCCACTTTCCACCATATAAAGCCTTCAAGAGCTCATCAAAGCAATCCACGCAAGGCTCTCCTACGGTGCTACAAGGGCCCGAGGGCTCCGGCTCTCCCCTTTCTTCTCCTATCTCCTTTTACTCTCCCTACCCTCTCATTTTGTGCCGTTACGCTGCCGAATTTTCGGTAGGAACGGAGGGGCACAAATAGGATTGGAGGCCCATTTGGGAAGGAGGAAGCTATTTTCTTTTCTTTTACTTTATTTTATTTTTGGCCATTAGTAGAGACCACATTAAGCGGGTTGATCGGGTGCCTAACACCTTCTCGATCGATAACCGAAGCCCCTACCCAAGAGCCTTTGGTGTGGACCGGATTAAGAGTCATATTTTTAGCACTTCGGTGCTCATTAAAATAAACTAGGTTTCCTGAGACACCGAAAGCTCTGGGTGGCGACTCTATATTTTTCATTAGAGAGCGCATCGTCGTGACGGGATCGTCCCGATTCCCACGGTTACACATTGGGGCAATGTACCAAAGGGCCATGACAACGTCGTTTCATAACATGATGCACTGAGAAATTGAGGTGTATGTCGATGATATGATAGCGAAGTCACCAGAGCGAAGCGATCACTTGATAAACCTCCAGAAGCTATTTGAGAGGCTGAGAAAGCACAGGTTACATCTGAATTCATAGAAGTGCGCATTTGGCACTATGTTTGAAAAATTGTTAGGATTCATCATCAGTAAGAGAGGTATTGAAGTTGACCCGATCAAGGTGAAGGCCATCACGGAAATGCCGCCACCATCTACCGAGAAAGAGGTTAGAGGGTTCTTGGGTAGGATACATTATATCAATCGGTTCATTACACAGCTAACGCCTATCTGCACACCGATCTTCAAGCTACTTCGAAAGAACTCGCCTGTTGAGTGGAACGATGATTGTCAGGCAATATTTAATAAAATCAAAAGCTACCTCCTCAACCCACCTGTTTTGGTGCCACCCGAGACGGGGAGACCACTCTTGATGTATCTCTCCACAACTGAGGTTTTGATGGGATGTGTCTTAGGTCAGCACGATGAGACAGGAAGAAGAGAGCAGACCATCTACTATCTTAGCAAGAAGTTCAATGACTACAAGACACGCTATTCTCATCTAGAGAAATCGTGTTTGGCTCTCGTATGGGCCACACAGAGGCTCCGCCATTACTTATTATCCCAAGCAGTTCTGCATTTGGCCTGAATGGGTCCGTTAAAATACTTGTTCGAAAATCCAACTCTCACTGGATGAACTGCGCACTGACAACTCCTGTTATCTGAGTTCGATATTACATATGTAACTCAGAAGTCGATCAAGGGGCAAGCACTCGCTGATCACCTGGCTGAGAATCCCTTACCTGATTATGAGCCATTGCGAATCAAATTCCCAAATGAGGACATCTTATTCATGACGAAAGATGATACAGAGGAGGCAGAAGAATTCTGGGTAATGCACTTTGACGAGGCAACAAATGCCAAGGGTCAGGGAGTTGGCGCCATTCTAATCTTGACAAAAGGATCACATGTTCCGGTTTCCATCAAACTCAACTTCCCCTGCACCAACAACATGGTTGAGTATGAAGCTTGTGCAGCCAGCTTACAGGCGGCTCTTGATCTGAATGTAACTCACCTCTGAGTATTTGGCATTTCACAATTAATCATAGGTCAGATGAATAGAGACTGGAAGATGAAGGATGAGAAATTGATCCCTTACCATGAGCATCTTGAGGATCTGATAGCATGTTTCAAGGATGTGACATTCTCCTATGTCCTGCAGATAAGGAATTGATTCACCGATGCACTAGCAACTTTGGCATCGACGGTAGAAATCTCGTATGGTGTTGAGATGAAGCCGATCATGATTGAGCATAGAAACGAGCTGGCCTTCTGCCTACAGATTGAGGAACCCCTAAAGTCTGATGATGAGCTACCTTGGTTCTCAATATCATGAATTTCCTTGAGACTCAAATTTTTCCTAAGGATATGTTTAAGACGGACTGACGAACCATTCAACGTCTAGTAGCAGGCTACGTCATTTGCAAGGAATGCCTTTACAAGCAATCCTACAATAACATCTTACTTAGGTGCCTTACAGAAGGTGAAGCCGTCAACATCATGAAGGAGATTCATGAGAGAGTATATGGATCCCACGCCGGCGGTCACATGCTCACAAAGAAGATCTTACAGCAAGGATACTTTTGGACCACCAAGGAATCAGACTGCTGCAGACATATTCAGAAATGCTATAAGTGTCAGGAACACTCTAGTCTGATACACGCTCCTGCCATCGATTTATACTACATGACCACACCTTGGCCATTCACCACATGGGGCCTTGACATCATCGGAATGATTAATTCGAAAGCCTCAAATAGACATCGATTCATCTTGGTCGCTATTGAGTACTTCACCAAATGGGTAGAGGCAGCATCCTATGCAAACATCATGGACGATCATGTCGAGAAGTTCATCAAGAATAACATTGTGTGCCGATTTGGCGTACCCAAGGATATCATCACCGACAACAACACCAACTTTGCGAATAAGCATATCAGGGCCTTTTGCGAGCAATACAGGATTAAGCATCATTGCTCGTCACCTTATCAGCCTCAAACCAATGGGGCTGTAGAAGCTGCGAATAAGACGATCGTCTACATCCTTGAGAAGATGGTCGTCACTTACTAAGATTGGAGCAAAATGTTACTATTTATTTTGTGGGCCTACAGAACGTCAATCCGTACTGCTATAGGGGCAACACCATTCTCCCTCTTATATGGAATTGAGTCCGTCTTACCTGTAGAGATTGAAGTACCCTAGCTCAGAATCCTCCTTGAATCTGGCTTACCCGAAGAGGAGAGAGAGATCTTGCTTTGAGCAGTTGAACTTACTGGAAGAGAAAAGACTTCTAACCTTATGTCATACCTAGGTTTATCAGGGGGGAATCGCACACGCTTACAATAAACGTGTCCACGGTTGAGATCTGAAGGTAGGAGACACTGTGCTGAAGAAGATCTTCCCATCCCTCCACGGTAATTCAAGAGGAAAGTTCAAGCCTAATTAGGAGGGACCTTACGTCATCAAGGAAGTTCTTTCGAGATATGCCATCCGCATCGCCACCATGGATGGAGATCACTTTTCTAAGCCCATCAACACTGGATATGTCCGACTGTTCTACTCTTAGTCTCTTGCAGCGAGGTAAGCATTGATGAAATAGATACGTGATTGCTTAAGAACCACACAAAAGAGGCCATCATTCAAAGCCCAATAGCCAAAAAGCATCCCTAGAATGGTCATATCCTTTACTACACCATTTGAGCCTTGGCTTTTCTTTCAATAAACCCTTCCTCGAAAAAGAAAGAAAAAGTGTGTACATATAGAAAAAAAAAAAGAAAAGAAGTAGAATTGCTATTAAAGAAATAAAAAAAGAGAGATCAAAAAAGCAAAACATAAAAAAAAAAGAGATTGCCTGAAATAAAACAAAAGAACAAAAAATAAAAAAATAAAAGAAACAGAAAAATCATGGGGCATGTATAATAAAAATCCCCCAAGGAAGAAGTGTGTTGTGGAAAACTGAAACCGTATCAAGGAAACCTTTTTAACCCAGAATACCTTCAAAATTCCTAAACCTTACCTATGGCCAAGATACACCCCGAGGAAAGCCCTCTTTAAAGGTTCACGACCAATCACAATATCTGTTAAGTCAATACGAGCCGAGTTGTGAGACGACACCAGAACCCCATCTAGTCGGCTATGACAGAGTCAAAGTCCATGTCGTGGCTTTCTGCAAAAGAAAAAGAAAAATAAATAAAATAAAATGCGAGCTTAAAAGCAAGATGGACATGGTGAAAAGTCGAAAGGGCACTACGGGTAAAAAGAGCGAGTTTGTGCAGACCTGGTGAAAATCCGAAAGGGCGCTTGGGGTAAGAAAGCAAAACCCATGGACGTGGTGAAAACCCGAAAGGGCGCTACGGGTAGAAAGAGGACGATAACGGGCATGACGAACCCACCTTGGGCTTTGTGAGTAAAAAGGATAAAAAAAGGAAATTGAAAAAAAAAGGTTTGAAAATGAATGTTGAAGATAGTTGAATCCTTTCTTTATTCTCCCTGTTACCTATTTCTGACTGGGACGCTCATGGTAGATCAAATCGGGCCCCGGCCAGAAATGTAATTGTAAACTTCTTTGTCGAACGTATGACCCAAGGTAAGGAGAAAGGTTTGACTCAATCCAAAGAGAATGATGTTCCGGCCTTGGAAAAAATGCTGAAACTCACTCGATTCCGACCACTTAAAAGGGGTTCGACCATGCTCAAAAGGGGACTCGAAATCTCACCCTCTAATTAAACCATCAAGTAAAAAGAGAGAATAAATAAAGGAAAGAGAGGGCAGGAGGACCATTTTTTTTTATCAAAGCTAATAATTTCCCTTTTCTATTTTCATGCCCACACTTTGTGCACTCGGGCGGAATGACCACTATTTGCTAAAGATAATAGACTTTCCTTTCCCATTTTTTATGCCCAAGACTGTGCACCTTCCATCTCAAAAGGGACCCATCAAACAATAAGAACAAAAAAAAAGTTTTGTAAATATAATAGATTTCCCTTTTCCATTTACAAGCTGTATACTGCTTACACCACATCCCAAAAAATAATTGGTGTGATGTCTAGCTTTCTTTTCTTTCTTTTTACAAAAACATAGAAAAAGCAAAAATATAAGCAAAATATATATACCCAAAAAATGTGTGTATTTGAATAGGGGTTTCTTATGCCCCTTTCTGTAAATCTAATATGTGAAAAAAGATATGTGTTGGAGGGAATCAGGGGGCCCAGCTCACGCTTCAAGGCACGAATCTCCACACAAAAATCATCCTCCCGGACATCCCGCTCTGTCATCTAGTGGCCATGAAGGCTCCTGTACTGCTTCCCGGAAGCATCAGTAGCCCCAAGAGCAACATTCAAGGCTCCTTCCAAATGAAGGTCCTCGCTCTCAGCTGTACCAGCCCTGGTCTCTGCTACCTCTACTCTAACTTTCTCTTTTGCCAAATACTCTTGCAGGACCCTCTTCTCATCTATCAGTAACTCAATGCGGGTTCGCAGCGCCGAATCCTTCTTCGACCAAGGCCCTCCCACATCACTGCTCTTCACTTGACCTAGGTGATCAGCAGTAGGTTGCTCAGCCAATAGCCAAGCCTCAAACACTGAGGAGGACTGAACTGAATCTTCATGCTCTAGGTCACACATGAGCATCGATTGACGGGTCTCTGAAAGAGCAGCAATCTGATCCATTTCCCCAGAGGACCCTCGAGAAAAGATCAAATCACACAAAGGGGGTTTCGCCTCTCAAGGCACCTACTGAGAATAGCCAAACTGACGCAACACCCGAAATGGGAAGTAGAAGTTACTGCCAGTCAATCCAAGGAGGGTGATGCCCTCACAGTCTCTAGAATGAATCACTGGAAAGGTTCGATCTAACCAAGGGAGTCTCCAAAGCTCAAACTCTAATATATTTCCTTGTGGAAGCATGTGGCACCTGCCCAAAAAGCATCGAACCACCTCACCGCGAATGATGTAGAAGCGAGACACTGGTCCCAAAATAGCAAGATGCTCACCTAACCATACCTGGAGTTGGAGTGGACATCCTCTAAGGCAGCCCACCTTGCCCAGAGCAAAAGCATCGAGGCAACAATAAAGTTCAGCCAAGACCAGGTGAATCACTGACCGGACCCCTGCCAATTCTGACAAAACATCGTAAAGAGCAAGAGAAAAGATCTCTCCCCCAGTGAAGAAAAGGACTTCAGAAATGAGACCGAGAGCAAAGGCCTTCACATTAAACATCTAGAGGCTTTCATCACCAAAAAGTTCTCTCAGGAATTTTAGCGAACACCTTGTGGGCCCTCCAAAGAGGCTTTTCTCATATTTAGATTTCTTCAAGCCCAGAGTAAGGTGAACGGCCTTAGCATAGCTCGGTTTCGGCATGACTCTTGCAAGGCCTCTGTGGAGCTTCAGGCTTGACAAATTGGAAAGCTCTTCAAGAGGCGCGACAATCCAAGCCGCTCCAAATCAAGGAGCTCACTCTCATTCAAGATCCCAAGCCAACTTTTGAGAAAACTGGGCCCCAAGCCTAAAGAGGGGAGTAAATTGGTTATGGACCCTCCAAGTAGGGGAGGGTTGGAAAGTGGGTCCATTGACATACAAAGTTTTTTCCAAGGATATAAAAATACGATGTAGGACGATGGACCACCCTTGGGAAAGTAAGGAGAGAAAAAGCAGCAAAAAATGTCAAACCAAATAGAAAAGAGAGACAAAATGAGCTCTCTTGGGCTTATAATGGTCCACTGCCGCTAGGAAATACCTGGCGCATGTAATACATGCACCAAGGTAATTTCTCGAATTGGCTCATATGTAATACATGTGCTGCAATTAATGCCCCTTTACAAATGTGGGGCCTTTTGAGGAGAGTTTTTATCTTTTCTGCCCCCCTAGTCAGTTCACCTGTGCTTTATACCTAGATCACATAATGGACTTAAAATTTTCTATTGCACCTAACTCGTATACACATTCATTTGTGCAGGAAAAATCCACGCTAAGGTATGCGGCCTCAAGGGCCATTTTTACAAAGCAATCATTAAACCATCTTGCAGTCAGCCAAGTACAATACAAGAGAAGCAAAGTATAAGATAATATGAAAGGAGCACTAAACATTCCAAAGCTGAAAACCATCCAAATCCAAATAAACAAATGCCACATTATCCATTACAAATTGATTGAAATTCCTAAAAATATGTCCAAGTGTCTGAAAAATTCAAAATCCAGAATCTAGGTCTAGTCCTTGCTGGCGTCCTTCGACTTCTTACGCCGGCATGAAGAACTCTTGTAGGTTCGCATGTCCCCCACTCTGGCCCACGCCTGAGTAAGCCGACTGAGCAAGGAGCGCGATTCCTTTTCACGAGTGCGCTGCAAGTCATTAATCGGGATCGATCAAGAGATAAAAATGGCAAGACAGTAATCAAAATCGGATGACACGATACTCACTATTTATGTACCCTAGAGATTGGAAATATTGCGGTAGTACTCCGCCTGGTTCACCGCTGACTCGTAATTCTACACCAAGGGGAAAGACATCAGTTGCAGGGAAAACATGGATATCTCTAAAGGGAAGCAATCAAACAAGCAGCAGAAAGAAAATTACCCCGAGAACCAATTCAGGAGGAGGAACTCAGATCGCCTTGGTAGAAATACGAGCCTGCTTATCCACATCGACGCACAAGTCTGAAAGGAAACCATCGTCAAGGTGCCGAAAGGTCCCCTGGACCACTGCAGGCGAGCTACTAGAGGCACCCGTGCCGGAGGGGCTTGAAGGGCCAACTTTCGAGGTTCTAGCAGTACCTGCCACCCCTTCGTCATCATCGGAGTCTCCTCCCTGGTCGAACTGTAAAAAGAAGCAAGGTTCAGTAAGAATATAAATTAAAAATAAGACCATAGGGAGACCAATCAAAGAAGAAGAACTACTTGGGACCGCGGACCGCCAAAGGCCAGAAAATTGACACTAGGATGGAAGCACGGAAGAAGGAATTGGTAAGGTAAGGACTCATACCACAACCGATAAGCCTCAGGTACAAGGTCATTGATAGGGATCCCATGATGAAGAAACGCAGTAGCAAGCTCTTCAATTGTACCTATCGGCGACATAACATCTGCTGGAGGAGCTAGCGGCACGATAAGTTGGCCTCGGTGCTGATGAACAACCCGCTCTCCCAAGTAGTAGGCTCTGGCTCATGCCCCATAGAAGAAAATGACGCGTTGGTCAACATAGAAGCATGACGGGCCCACAGCAGCCTGATCCCAAAAGGGAGAGCCGATATAAGGGTCATGGATGACCTGTCCCCACAAAAGGATCACCCCATTAGGCAAGCAGATAGCATGACTAAAGGAAATTCTAGGAAAGTAAGAAGGAGAAATGGCGATACCTACTCCGAGATCATCAGGTTGAATTGGGATCTTAGGCCCATCTCTAGATGTTTCATGTCGACGTCCTTGCGGCGAAGCTTATTCCAATTACTTAGGAGCGGGTAGGTATATTCCTTAGAGTGAAGAAGGGGGTGGCCTGGCTGGAAATGTAGATACCCCCAAGCCTAAAAAGAGTGATATGCATAAAAGACGTGTCAGAAGCAAGAAATGACAAACCAAATAAACCAAGGAAAGCAAAAGAATCAGGGGTTACCTCTACGGCAGGCCAAAAGCCATCGATGGACTTCGCTTCCTCGGTGGATACTGCGACTAGGCTGGACATCAGCATGGCATAACTGACTCTGCCCTAGTCATATCGATGCACCTTGTCCCAATTGACTATAGTGCTTAACAAGGACAAGGAGACCCGTCCGCCACTGGCATTTGTGAAGAGGGTCTTGCCCAGCAGTATAAGAAGCGTGATGTGAGCCAACATCAAAGTGTGCACAGGCTCAATGATGACATCCGCGTCCGGCTACCCCAGATCTAGCAGCTCATGCAAATCAAACTGATCTGATAGCTACGTCATTTTAACTTCAGAGTTGTGCAGGAGTGATGAGGTGGGATAATTGCCGATCAGTTGAATCACCTCGTCTCGACTAGGCACACGAAGATTGGCCACTGGTTCCCCCCTATCCGAATCCTCGTGATCATAGACTAGTCAACAGGGGTCAAGGTCATCTCCGCCGTCGCCATGTGAAAGGTCATGGTCTCAGGACGGAAGTGCTCGATCAGGGCCTTCAGATAGGCCGCATAAGCTCTCATAGTAAGGCATAGGAGGAAGTCCCCAAAACCATCCTGGGCGAGAAAGAACTTCACCATCGGAGGGAGGTAGAGATAAAACTGCTGAAAGTCTAGCCAACCTCCCCTGAACAATATAACATTTAGATGATAAATGTTATATTGTCATGGAAATATAACAAGATTACACAAGGAAAATAATTGAACTTACCCCTTTACCTTTCCGACAATACCGAAGTTAGAGATGTGATAGAACTGCTGATGGAGTAGGCCGGTACGACGGCCTCACCCTACTTCTCATACCATGGCCCAACCGGGCGCTCTACTACGAAGAACTGCTCCCCTCGAGGACCATAAACCACTTCTAGCCCCTCTTCTTGTTCTTCCTCCTGCACGATTCTTCTTCGTTTGACATTCTGGGGCAAATACAAGCAATCATATCAGGGTAGATCAACAATAAGAAGCCATAGTGCTACAGGCCAATGGAAGGTAAGTATGCTCTTTCTTTTCTTGTATGTTCAATAAAATAAAATAAAACAAAAACAAGCAAAAAAAATAAAATCTTTTCTTGTATGTTCAAAAAAAAATAATCCTTTCCTTTGTTTCAAAAATTCAAAAAAAAAATAAAAAAATCCTATCCTTTGTTTTCAAAAATTAAAAGCAAAACTAAAATACTTTCCCTTTACTTTCAAAATTAAAATATATATATATATATATATATATATATATATATATATATATATATATATAAATGAAATCCTTTCCTTTGTTTTCAAGAATTAAAAAATAAAATAAAAATAAAATCCTTTCCTTTTATTAAAAAATAAAAACAAAAAATCCTTTCCTTTGTTTTCAAAAATAAGAACAAAAAAAAAAAATTGGAATATATATCCTAATAAAACCTATAAAAATAAAAAAAATAGGGCATCATTTATGGAATAAACTCAAATTCATCATCAATAAGCATGCTTGCAAGAAAAATAAATCATTTATCATCTAAGAATACAAAGATCATGATCACATTGTAAGAAAATTCAAGAAACATCAAATAAAAGGGGTTTTAGATGGTTACCTTTAAAGAAAAATGGGTCCTTGATCTAGCGTGGAGCGGGCGATTAATCAATGCAAGCAAATGCCGGTAATGAAGCACGTTAGAATCAATGCGGGAGAACCCTAATGAGAGGTTTTCTTTTTTCAGTTTGGAGAGGGGGAAGAAGAGTTTTGAAAACATAAACCCCTTTTTCCCAAACTCGGGTTCTTTAAATTTTTCCCCAGCCATGCTTGGCGCATGTATTACATGTGCCAAGAGGATTTTTAGCCATTGGCTGCGCAAGTATTAGTTAATCGGGTCACTTTTAATTTGGGTTTTGGCACGTGTCATATACACACAGCATGGTATTCTTTATATTATTTTGTTGTTCTGTTGGTGCACACACCCCCTAAATGGCATATCAGCACTCATTTGACTTGCCCGGGAAGCTATGCTAGAATAAATGGATCGAGATCATGAGCATGCTCAAAGAATCCTGATCATACATGATAAAGTAAATCCAAAAAAAATTACATAAAATAATAGAATAAAATCAAATAAAATGATAAAGAAAATAAAAACAATCACATAAAATGATAAAGAAAAAAAATCACATAAAATGATAAAGAAAATAATTTTTTTTTTCCACATAAAACGATAAAGAAAATAAAAAAAAATCACATAAAATGATTAACATGAAAATTCAAAATTTTTCACATAAAATGATAACCTAGAAATCGAAAAAAATCAACATAAAATGATAGAAAAATAATAAAAAAAATATATGTTTTGAAAAAGAAGCACATACTCCCAAAAAGCATTGCGACATCTATTCGCTCCGCTCGGGTAGTCGTGCTAAATAAACTTCGAGATCAATGGGTTTGCCCAAAGATCTCAAACCCTGCTTCATGCAGGGGCATCCGTGACCGATTAGATGGGGCAATCAATGTCCCATATGATTGGATACAAGTTGTGGACCTTTGCGTATTTGCTTCGCGCCTATCTTTAAGTGTGGGTCGATCATCCTCTTACTTACGGAGCAGTTGTATTCAGAATAAAACTTGAACATCAAACACCTTCAAATCATCTTGAGAAGCAGATATTTTTTCCAGCATATTGGGCTTTCGCAACTGGCTCCACCTCGATTATGCCTAGTAATATCGCTAAGCGCTTGGGGACCGATTACCTTGAGAAATGGACGTTTCTCCCGACATACAAGGCTTTCATTTCTCACCATGTTACTCGTATGATGTTTGAGGTTTATTTTGAATACAATGGACCCATTAGAAATGCCTTGGGCCTCTTCAGGTGTTTCTTGTCTTTGGCATTTAATCATTAGTGATTGGATACCAAAGAGGGACATCTGTAGACACCCAAATTTGGCCCAAGGCTCGTTTAGAACACATTTCGAGAGAGGCGCACTTTCGAGCTTTTGATGGTGTGTATGGTACCCTTGGAAACCTCTCTAAAACCTTAGGAGCCATCCCAAACCCTTAGGAATTGCCCCAAATCCCTTAGAAATTACCCCAACCCTTTAGAAACCAATCCCGGCCCTTAAAACCCCTTCCGAACCCTAAACCTAACTTTTTCAGGCAATGGATAAAGAGTGGTGCTCCAAGACTGACTGAGATCTTCTACTATGATCAAATTATATATCATTGAAAAGCAAAAGTCTCCAGCTTTCCAACAAGCCAAGAATAACTCCAATCGGAGTTGTACACAGGAAGATATGGCATTCCGAAGTCTGAGGGCAAATTTGGGTTTTTGTGGGGATCCCCCTAGGATTTTGGCACATGTAATACATGCGCCAAGCCATTTCTGAGAAGAAATGGCTTGGCGCATAAAATCAGCTGACCTATTGGTGAGTCCCACCTCAGCCAACTTCCAGAACCCTTTGTGCCTTTGTTTCTTGTACATTTGCACGGCGTATCTATTAGTTCTTGAGCTTAGCTGATACTTGAGTTTTTGCTCGAATTTCAAGACTAGGGTTTGACTTGTTGACCATCTTGATCCCCTGGGTGTGTTTTGCTTGTTCTGTTGCACCCATTCCTATTATATTTGCAACCATTTGAGTGGTTTGAAAGCTCTAACCTATCATCCACCATTGGAGCATCTTTCACACATTTCTAAGCTCCAAAAAAACTAGAAAACCTTAGATGGCTAGATTACCTAATTCCTAACTTTATCCTCTAAACACCCTCCTAACCTCTCCTTTTCCTATAAATAGAGAGGCATCCCCCCCCTTTACAAAGGCTTGAAAAATTTCAAAGAAAAGAGATTAAGAACTCACTCTCTCTCTCTCTCTCTCTCCTCTTTGGTACCCCCTTTTGCATACGAATTCCAGAATTCCCAAACCCTCTTTGAAGCCTTACCTTTCATTCAAAGCCTTTAGTGTAGGGGAGTGCTACTCCCTAGCCTTCCCTCTCTACCTCTTAGTCTTCAAGCCCTAGGAGCTAGAACCCTAGTTCTAACCCTACAAACCATTAGAGGCTCGCCAAAGCAAGTCTATGCAAGGTTTTGCAGCGGTGTAACAAGGGCCTGAGAGCTCCAGCTCTCCCCTCTACTCCTCTACCTTCTCGATTTTTTCTCTATCCTCACATTTGTGCCGTTACGCCGCCGAATTTTTGGTAGGAACGAAAGGGCACAACTAGGAATTTAATGCCCTAAGGGCAAGAGGAAGGCTTTTTTGTTTCTTTTATTTCATTTTGTTTTGGCCATAAGTAGAGACTGTATTAAGTGGGTTGATCGGGTGCCTAACACCTTCCCGATCGATAACCGAAGCCCCTACCCAAGAGCCTTTGGCGTAGTCCAGATTCAGAGCCTACCCAAGAGCCTTTGGGTTTTCCAGGACACCAAAAGCTCCGGGTGGCGACTCTAACGTTTTTACGAGAGTGCGCATCGTCGCGACAGGATCGTCTCGATTCCCATGGTTGCACAACCAGTGTCAGCAAGCCTTCGACAATATCAAGAAGTACCTCCTCAACCCGTCGATATTATCACCGCCAGTTCTTGGAAGATCCCTAATCCTCTACATATCAGCAAATGACAAGGCGATGGGAGTAATTCTCGGATAATATGAAAAAGACAGCAAGAGTGAGAAGGCTATCTACTATCTCAGTAGAACGATGGTTGAGTACGAACAAAAATACACGCCAATAGAGAAGACCTGCCTCACAGTAGTGTGGGCCTCAATGAAACTACAACACTACTTCGGAGCACACAAAATATTGGTACTAGCACATATGGACCCTCTGAAGTACATCTTTGAGAAGCCAGCTACTTCCGGAATGATCGCCCGCTGGCATATGCTACTACAAGAGTTCGACATCACTTATGTCATACAGAAGTCCATCGAAGGATAGGCGAATGCCGATTACCTTGCTGACCTTCCACTCTCGGGCAAAGAGCCTGTGCATGCAGACTTTCTTGACGAAGACCTATTGTAGAAACTCCAATTTTGTCCTGTTCAGTTGACCCTTGACCTTGCCCATGACTTTTGGAAAGGGACCAATCCTCTCTAAAAGTCCTAAAACCCTAAAAACCCCATAATTCAAGAATTATGCACCATAATAATAGTATATAGCTAAGCCCCAGGCCCTATTGACCGAAGGTCAAAGGTCGGGCCAGAGCCTTACAATATATCCCCCATTTGAAAACCCAAATGTGAACTTTTTTTATTGGACTTTGACATTTTAGCAATTCTTTGATATGATAGACTTTATAGGCTTTAAAGTTTCGCAAAAATGCTTGTCATTTGAAAGTTAGAAAATTGACCAAATTGTTAAAAATTGGATTTTATTCTTGAACTGGAAAGTTGACTTTTTACTCATTGAGGTTTTTTATCCGAGACTATTTTATTGGATTCAAATGGGGGTATTTCATTATTTACATGTAATATCTTAAGTAAATAGAAAGGAAAAAGTTGTGACATTTACTTATATGTATGCCTGTTTGTCCTTACCTATCCTGAAATCCTAGCACCTAGACCAATCCGAAGGTTTTCCAATTCCACGCCCTCACCCATGCGCATAATTGATTGCACGCTCTGCCAGCCGTGCACAATTGGTCTAGAATTGAACCAGAACTCCGATTCCGTAGACTGCCTGAAGACCCAATTGCGCGCACCATCCAGCGCGTGCAATTGATTATGTGCCCTATCAGCTGTATGTAATTGGTCCAGAATTAACTCCTTGACCGCTGGAATTCCACAATTAAGTACACTGTATTGGGCGCTTAATTGGATTGCGTGCACTATGCAGGGCGAGCAATTAGTTCCAATCAGACTGGAACTAGGACACCGACTAAGCCAGTCAGCTAGTTACTCACTGAGTTCGTGACCGACTCAAAGTAATTAAGCACTTGGAACAAGGCGCGTAATTCAATTAAGAGTACCAAACAGGGCGCGCAATTGGATTTGACCGACTAATTAAGCGCACCACACAGGGAGCATAATTACCCGAATAGCTATAAATAGGCCCCCTTACCTCAACCAAAAACACAATACAATGTCCAAGCTTAGGAATTTCAAAATTCTCTCTTCAGTGCCTGACTTTAGGTAATCTCATAGGTTCTAGTTTCTAGTTTCTAGTTTTCAATTTTTAGGTTCTGCTTCTTAGCTTCTAGGTTCTAGTTCTTAATTCTTAAGTTCTAGATTTCAGTTCCTGATCCCTAATCTCTAAAATTTCAAATCATTAATTTTTCTAAGCTTCTAATCATCAATTCAAACTCAGTCTTTTTAAAATTACTCTTAGCCAAAAAAAAGCCAACTTACTATTTTGCTCTCTCCAAAACTTCTCCCTTTGAGAAAATCCGAGGTTCTCTATGGGGCTTCCAAAAGGGGTCAAGCTGCCTTCCAGACTTCTAGAATTACAAACTCTTCCCCGGGAGCCCCAGGCATGGATCAAAATCTCGGTTTCGGATTCGGTTTCGTTCATGACCCGAACCATAAATTGGTCAAAATTTCAGTAAATTTCGATCAAAATTTCGGTAAATTTTAGATTTTTTTAAAAATATGCTTCGAACTTTACCGAACTTTATTTTATTGATTTTTTTTTAAATCTTTAACATCATCAGAACACATATTTACCCACTTACATTTTAGAAGGGTGTCGGTATTTGCAATTGAATATCAAGGGAAACTTAGGATTTACACCATAAGGGCTATTGACTAGATTGAATCCAACGATGGAAATAATGTTTTGTCCCAATCAATCACACAATGAATCTTGAGCTCATGCAAAACATATCAGACGGTCAGATTTTGATTCCACATTGAATAAATCTCAAAAGTGACCCGAGAACCCTTCTCATTATACGCCCATGATCAGGGTCACTTTGGGGATGTATGCCATATGGAATCAAGATCTGACCGTCTGCTAGTTGGGATGTGATCTCAAGATCTACTGTGTGAAATATTGGGTACCTCTATTACCGCTCACGCAATCTCTGAAAGTGCCCATATGTGCAACCCCTTTAAATCCATTGATTGCTTCGAAACAAATGATGGAAATTTTGTTTCACCTTGATCTTCCACACAATGGATCTTGAGATCATGCCGCACCTATCACGGTTAATTTTTTATTCCACATGCCACAAAATCCCCAAAAAATTCCCCTTGAATCCTATGGCACACATTTCGCTCAAACGTGATTTTAGGGCCATTTTTGGGGGATATATGACATTTGAAATAAAAAACTAACCGTCCTGCGACATGATCGCAAGATCAATTGTGTGAAAGATTTGGATGAAATAAAATCTCCATCATTTGATCTGAAGCAACCATAATGATAAATCACATTTTAATGGTGTAAAATAAAAAGTGAGTTTTTAATGGTGTAAAATCATTTAAACACCATTTGACAAATCATAGGTGTGTGTCACATGGCATAATGATAAATCAAACTTTAATGGTGTGAAATAAAAAGTGACATTTTAATGGTGTGAGATCATTAAAACACTGTCTAATCGATCATAGATTGAAGGTTAGGGCAGTGAATGTGAACCATCAGATTGATGAACTTTAATATCAGCCCACAGTTCAGATGGTTTAAATATCCTTAAAAAATAATTTTGACGGTTCATATCATCTACGTCGTAAACCCTTATGGTCTAAGATTATTTAAACACCATTCTGGTGTGTATGCGATTGGCAACTCCCATACTCTTGCATATAAATTGGGGCAACAACTAGCATATAAAAGGCCAAAAAAAGGAAGATGTAGTCATTCGGTATTTATAAAAGGCAGCCATTCTAGCATTTGTAAAAGGCAAAAAAAAAACAAAAGTAGCAGAGGAAGAAAAAAAGGGAAAGAAGAAGAAGAAAGAAAGGGGAAAATGCATTTCTACCCACTAGGTAAGTCATTCAACTTTTTTTTTTTCTTCTTCCCCCCTTTTTTTTACTCCATGGGTTTTAAACCCTTAAAAAAATTTCAAAACGCCTAAAAGAACGGACACCAGAAATTACCGGCCGATAATTTGAAATTACCGGTCGGTAATTTCGAATTCCAAATTATCGGCCGATAATTTGAAATTATCAGATGGGGGGAGATTTTTTCCATTTTTTCGATTCGGTCTCGACCGAAACTGAGACGTCTCGGCCAAAACCGAGACATCTCGACCAAAATTTTGAAATTTCGGCCGAGATTTTGATCCATGGCCCCAGGTAGTCAAGCTAGCGGCACCATCCTGTTAGTCTCGATTCTCGAAGTAGTATCAAAAGAGGAAGCACTCGGCCTAAAGCCAATTAGGTTCCTTAACTTCTCTAATTTTTTTAATTCTACTAGGAGTCTAATTAAAAAAAGGTCTCCTAATTCTACTAAGAGTCTAAGTTAAAATTTGGCCCTTTATGCTAAGGAGGACCGGCCTCACTCCCTGGTACCCTCTGTAAGCTCCCTTGGGAAAATCGGGTGGCTAGGCACATTTTCTTTCAATTAGACTCCTAGTAGAATTAGGAAACCTTTTTTAAACTTAGACTCCTAGTAGAATTAGGAGACTTTTTTTTAATTATACTCCTAGTAGGATTAGGAGACTAATTTAATTAAACTCCTAGTAGGATTAGGAGGCCAGGTCAATTAGACTTCCAGTAGGATTACGAGATTAGATTCGTTAGAATCCTAGTGGAAGTAAGAAATCAAACTAGTTAGACTATAGGCAACCCACAGCTACTGACGTTGGCCGGCCGATGATTCAGTAAAGGAGTTCAACCTACAAGCCCCCGCTCTCCTTAAAGCGTGATCAGTGACGTGTTGCAGCGTCGAT
Organism: Chloranthus sessilifolius; assembly: GCA_021018995.1. Lineage (NCBI taxonomy): Eukaryota > Viridiplantae > Streptophyta > Magnoliopsida > Chloranthales > Chloranthaceae > Chloranthus > Chloranthus sessilifolius. Next base: position 109,992,600 of record CM037597.1, on the reverse strand, counting down.
AAAAATCTGTAGCTGGCGTTCGCATCAACTCAGGTATTCTTCATTTAATATTCGCCTTTTCCTTTCAACGATTTAATATTTCCTTATTTACCACTCTATCGTCCTTAGCCAGAGCCCACTTGGACCGAAATGGGCCACTCTTTTCGGGGATCGAGAGGAACAAAAAAAAAATGTATACCAACAAACTAGCGATCACGACGGGACACTTTTTTGCTAAGGTTGTCCTGGTTTAATTAATTTGATTTTCTATTTTTCATGCTTTATTTAATTTGGTTTTATATTTTTAATTTTTTCTTATTTTATTTTGATTTCTATTTTGTTTCGCTTTATTACTTTTCTACACACACTTGCATGTGGATAAACTTTTCAAAAAAAAAAAAAAACTATTTTAAAATGGCCGACATCAGAAGATTAAACTTTAATGATATCAACCCACCTTCATGGGGCCTCCCTAGTGGTCCCGAGTATAACGTTAGGCCACCTCCCTGGATAGCCCAACATCTTGCCCACATAAATACAGTCAGTGAGAGCAAAAAATACCCCTTCGCTCCATGAAACACAAATTACAGCGACAACAGTGGAGAAAGTGATGATGGACAAAGCTTCATGACTAGTCAAGTGATGGACCACACTGCCAGTACACTCACGAGAGGCGAAGAAAAAAATGACGCCCTGCTACAGTCCTTCGCCAATCTATGTAAAGCTATAGCATATCAGAAGTTGATGGATCAACGCCAAGCTACTCCGAGATGCAGACAGAGAGGAAAGACGCCGACTCCTCCACATACTCCAACTCCCCCGACACGTAACACACATACCTCTCACACCTCCTATGACAACAACTGCCGAAGACAACCCTTCCCAGAGACCTCAAAAGACGATACGACTATAAACATAGACGACCTCCGTCCACTTCTAGATGACTACATGGCTGAGGGAGAATGCTCAAGATAGTCCTTCGAATTCGACAAATTTTGTCGAGACATCGACTTCACTATACCCGCCGGGTTCAAACCACCAAAATTCAACAAATATGACAGTATGAGAAACCCAAAGCACCACTTAGCCCTATTCTATAATGACTATCGATCAATCCGCACCAACATGGGCTCCTGATCCATTTCTTTTAGAGATCTTTAGAAGGAGAAGCCATCAACTGGTTGCTACCTTACCATTAGCCAAAATCGAGACCTTCAAAGATTTAGCCGACAGATTCTTAGACCAATACCAGCACCTCACTCATGAAGAAATCAGTCTCACTGACTTGATACATACAAGATAAGAGGATGATGAATACTTCATAACATTCGCCAACCGCTGGAGAAGGCCCGCCTTAATGGGGAATCAAATAAAAGAAAGCGATGTGATAGAAGTCGTGAATGACAATACCCGAGAGCCTCTTCAGAGCGTTCTCATCCTAAGCGACTACTCGAATTTCTCTAGCCTTCGTGAATGTGCCTCATGCATAGAACATCGACTGAAGAATGGACACCTTAACCTCTCTACACTAACATCTGAAGGACCCTCCTCCGACAACGCTAGAACAAACACAATGAACAGGACTCTAAGCTCTGAACAAATCAACACAAACCAAGGATAAAACTAGACTAACCCTCAACCATACCACCCATGACCAAGCTCAAGACCTACACACAAGCCTATACCCTGACCAAAACCAACCACTATACACCAACCAATACACAAACCCGTACCATGACCAAAACCAATACCCCAACGACACGCAAACTAACATCACCTATTACAACCCATTGTTCGATCAAACTCCACCCACCTGTGATGCCGTACACTCATTCACTCTTGCCCCATTCCACCCGGCAAGCCTGATCCGAAGGATTGAACCTCCTTCAGACCATATCCACACCATCCATTCACAACCAACTAACCCTATCCCACGTACTTATAAACGTGAAATTACCTTTTGCCCTGAACCGGTCACCAAGATCACTAAAATCCAAACTATCACCGAATCCACCCCTAAACTAACTCAACCCGTCACCAAACTTATTCCTAAGCTCAACGCACTTATCTCTGAACCAACTCAACCTACCCTTGAACTCGACAGCCTATCGACAAGCATACCAATCCCCACGCTACCTTAGCCGACACTGAAACCAACTCCATGACCATTCCCTAAACAAACTCCCTCTCCTATCTCAAAAGCAATTCCTGAATTAATCTATCCATATACTACGACACCATTCATACTTAAACCACTCACAAAACAAAACTTTGAACCAAAACCCGTAATCCAATGTACCCCTAAAATCACTAGCCCTCTCGCTTCCAAATTAACTACGAAACAAACCCCCGAAATCGAACACATTGTCCCACCAATCTCAAAACTAATTTCTGAAACAATCCCTACATCTGCTTTAAAACATGAACTCAACAACAAACACTTCACCCAACCAACCTCAGAACCAACTCTTGAACCAAAACCCATTTCAAAACCTAAACTCAACACTGAATTCGTCATCCCACCAACTTCAAAGTGAAACCCTGCACCCGGCTCTGTCACCAACCAGACCTCCAAGCCACCCACTCCAGAATCACTCGTTGGGCTAATTTTGGAGCCAACTCATGAATCAACACCTACAAAACTCGACACTGAACTCATCATCCCCTCAACTCTGAAACAAGAACTTAAACCCACTATTAAACTTACCGTTCCAGTGACTACAAAACTAAATCTCGAACCTAAACTTATCATCAAACTGATCCTCGAACCTGAACCTACCGTCGAACCTAAACCAATCACTGAACACAAACCTGTCATCAAACCTCAAACTATCAACAAATCTAAACCTATCGTTGAACTTGAACCCATCATTGAACTCAAACTTGTCATCAAACCCAAACCTATTATCAAAACTAAACCTATCATCAAACTCAAACCAATCATCGAACCTAAACTTGCCAACATATGTAAACCTATCATCAAACCTAAACTTGTCATGAATCCTAAATCTATCATCAGATCTGAACCTGTCATCAAACTTGAACCTATCATCAAACCTAAACTGATCACTGAATACAAACCTGACATCAAGCCTCAAGCTATCGGTGAATTTAAACCTATCCTTGAACATGACTCATTCATTGGTTGTACGCCTTAAATTCCCAAAATATCCTTGAACGCTTCTGACTTATTGCCCGCCTTCTCATTCGGGCAATTTGATCAAAGGACTAGCGAAATTCTCGACCTCTTCCAAAAGCATGTATAACACTAGATTCTCATCCCTTTCCCCTGCCATTGGAGGAGACGTTAGAGCACAGAAAATAATGATGTTAGGCATAATCAAAACTCACCATTCTTGCGTTAGCAGGTTGCTTTAAAAAAAAAAAAAAGATATACGAAATTGAGAGAGAGCAATATGACAAATGAACCAGTCAATAAGCTCAGGGAAGCATAAGCAGATCATGAGGACGTCCTTGGTAATTCTACTAGAAGCGTATAAGCAAGCTGCGAGGGCATCCCTGGTATCCCGATACTGCTAGATATCATCGTAAGGTGGCGGGAGGAGGACAAAATCCTGCTAATCATAGAATGTGAGACTTTGATGGTACCGAAACATGACGAAGAGCTCAAATCATGGCACCGTATACCCTCGAGAAAAAAAATATTACTCATCCCTTTTAGAAATCGTCAGATGCAAACTATTCACCCACATCACTGAGCCTTATCCCTCCTTCACCCTTTATTTTATTTTTGAAAGATAAGTCAGAAACCTCCTGAGATATTCTCAGAAATAAAATCGAAAACCCGTGAATGATGACTGATGCGATCACTTACTATACTATGCACACCCTCCCTAATAATTACCACGAGATAGGATGACCACTGCCAAAGTTAGATCCCCAATGTATGACTGATATAACTAAATGACCTCCCTCGGTTCGATAACAGTATCAAAGAGCTTTTCTTAAAACTAACTCACCAAACACACATGGCCCCATAAAGGCCCATGTAGTCACCAAAATCAAAAAGGCTCCATTGCACCCCTACACTGGGGTATTTTTATTATTTGAAAGAGGAATCATATTAAGGCCCCTGCTCGTCCATAGAGAGGATGCAGAATTACGAAGTCACCACCCCAAGAAGACTACTGAAGATACTACACTGTCGATCCTACTACGCTCCTACACTGGGGCATTTTTTTTAGTTTTAGTTTTTTCTTTTAGTTATTTGCTTTCCTTGTTGCTTTATTTTCCCATCCTTGAACCAAAGAATCTCTCTCTCTATATATATATATATATCAAAATTTTCTTTACATTTGTCACCGGGGGCATACCCCCTGTATATACAATGGACAAGAATAAAAAATAATAATAAGCCCTACTCTCGGCGCTGCCTCTGGGATGGCCAGTCGCTATCCCTCGTGTCATCGACCCGTGGATCAGGAGTCTGATCCTCCGAAGTCTCCATCCAATCCCCTAGAGTAGGTGGGTATGCCCTGGGGAGGGAAGGCCCAGCAACTGAATCCCCCTCACTCGCTTGACTGGTAGTCCGTCTAGACCGTGAGCGTGAGGGACCCTCAGCGAGTGACTCTTGAATGACAGACTCCTCATAAGCGTAATCCCTGACACGCTCATGTGTCATACGACGAGGCTGCCCAACCAGTGAACCGGTGGCCACTGACTTCGACTGAGCAAGGCGACCGACCATCCCACGAATCCCTCGCTCATTCCTAACCAATCGGTACTGCAGCCGATCTATCATGGCCTGCATCTCTGCCCGCACCGATTGATGACCTGCCTCCATCACCTTAGTTTGAGTCCCTTGTGCGATGAGCATATCAACAACCAGGTCCTCACGGCTATGCGTATCTCGGAGAACCCGCCTCGCCTCTGAAACGGTGCGTGCCCACGCTACCTCTAGCTGTGACTCCTAGTGCTGACGAGCCTGCATGGCCGCACAAAGTCAAGAACCAGGCATACTCGCGAAGGAAAGAAAAGCTGAAAAGAGAAGGAGAAGCATACTAGATCTGTTCTCTCTTGAAAAAGATGCTCTACAGTCGCGACAGTCATTGGATCTACAGGCGATGGAGGAGGAATCTCGGACATAGGTGACTGCAACACAACACAAAACAGAAAAGAAAACACATCAGATGACACTTCAAAATAAAAAAAAATGAAAAAAATAATAACCACACTAACTAAACATACCTGAGCAAGAATAAGGGTCGACTCCTGGGGAGAAGCCTCAGGAGCAGAGTCAGGAATAACTGACTCTCTCAGCGTAGAGAGGCGATTGTCGCCTCCCTCATCTGGAGGTCGTCAGCAACTCGATGCTGAAAACATGCAACGCAACATTAGCAAATCCATAGGTAGTGAGTAACACAGTAAGTCAGAAGATCGAAGAAACTCACCCAGTGCTCTACATCGGCTCGGAGCTGGGCTATCACTGGATCCTCCCGACTTGATGATGCAGCCGAAGAAGGATCAAACGCCAGGACGGATACCCCAGCAGCAGACAATTCTGACCTCTGTAAGCACGGCACATGACAAACATATCAGACATGACAAAATAAATAAAGCTAATGATTAATAAAACTGAATTAGCACTCACCAGTCGGTCTACCTTTGAGCATAGGCTAGCCTTTACAGCCTGCTGTTGGCCTCACATAAGTTCAATCAATGTCGCCTGACTGGCGACCTCGCCCTCCCCCACGGTCTGATAAATAAATAGGACAGGACAATCACATTAAACTGACTAGAATCAAGAGGAATAGACTAACGAATAAAACAAACAAAATCAACTCACCAGGGCGTGTTGAGTCTTCGCCAGTTGAGCCCTCAGCTCATCCTCTGATGCCCTAGTGTGGAAGACCGAAGTCGTCAGGGAGCAAAGCATGTCCTCATCCGGACAAGGAGCACGCCTCGTCTACTCCATTGCCCTATGGAGGGCGTCTAATGCTCCAAGAATGCCCGCACCTAGATGGCCCTACTCTAATGCGGCCAGCCCCTCCCTCAAAGCCGAAGTGGACTCAGGATCACTAATAGTAAAAGAGCCACTCCCATGGAAAGGACGGGTGAAGAGCCGACCACCACCCAAATCTTGGAACCATCTCACAAACTCCTGGATGTCTGCCTCATCACGCGCCCCGGTAACCCTGGTCCTCCCAACTCTAAAATCACCAATCTGCGCCTCCATCTTTGATGCGAAGTCTCGATCGGGGGACCGTTCATCCTCTTCGCCACCCTGTAGTGAATCTCTGGAGGGACTCCCTGAGGGAGCCCCAACTGTCGTACTACACAAGAAAGGTGGATATGCTCCACCTTCTCGAAACAGTGGACCTAGATGTCCACATCGAAGAAGGGCCGGCCGGACTAAATCACTGACTACTCGTCATCCTCCTCGGCCATATAGGGCCTCCAAATCACCTGTAACCGAAAGTAAATAGAACAACTCGTCAGTGAAAATCTACGACCTAAAAACCTAAAACACCTTGACAAAACAAATAATATGCACCTGCCTTGTGTGCATATCCTCGAACAGACCTCGCACAGTCTGCAAGTCCGAAGATTGACGATGGTGTCCCAACGCCCTCCTCCACACGTGCATCCATGGGAATGTGAAAGTGATCTCGACCGGGACCCACGGGTGTAGGAATACGAAGAGATCATACGCCCAAAACTAACCACGCCATACAACATAGAAATGATCACTAAAATGAAGACAAGACCACTAAGATGTTACAAAGAAGACTAACAGCTAATTGAAACTCACCTGGAGAAAAGGGAGGAAGCCTCCGATCATCGCGACACCTCTCCCTCTACGATAGAGCTGCTCGTAGAGGTGCATCAATGCCACTGCCCCCCAAGCGTAGGTGGGCACTCGATCCAGGTCTCTAAGGAGCATCAGAAACAGCCCGGTGATGCACCCCTGAGTCGAAGATGAAAAGAGCACCGCCCCAAAGAAGTGCATCAAGAAGGCCTGAAGCACTTGGTTTGCTACCACTCTGGGCTCCATCACAGGCTCTCGACGTGCCATCACCTCACAGCGCGCCTGAAATACTGCCCTCTGCTCTGAGTGACGTCTCGGAGGACAAATCCACTGGCGAAGGTGTTGAAGAACTAATTGACCCAGATCACCCCTAGCCCGGATCCACTGTACTGGTACTCGACACCAAGCACTTCCTCGCACACCGCCTGGAAATCACTCTCCATTTGGTCCATAATCGGTGCCCCCTAAAATCTAAGCCTAGTAATACGGGCACCTAGTCCTCAGGGTCGGCAGTAACATACATACTGGGAAGAGCAGTGCCTGCTACTCCTCTATCCATCTCTCCATGATCGCCTCGATCAGGCCACGATTGATTGTGAAGGGTTCCAACTCCAAAATTAACTAGAAGTTGAAAACCGCCAACCACGCCCGCTGGAATTCAAGTAGGACACGGTACCAGGCATGAGACTCCGACCACGTCATGCTAATAGCTTGCGCCGGAGGCTCCTAACGAACAATGAAGTAAACAAAAATAAGGTAAGCCTAACACCTATAACTATGCTAAGACTGACCACAATAACTAGACCTAATCCTAATAAGAACAATAAAAATAATAAAAGAGCATGATAATCACAACAAAAATCTACAACAAGCATGCAAAACATGAGTAATGTAGAACGATAAAATAAACATGACCTAGGACTATATACAGGCATGATGCATGAATGCGCACACATACTAACATTAGATGTAGGTTCAACATAAATTAAAAAGGGTTTCCAGATCCTAGAAATCTATGTTATAACCTAAATGCCTAGAAATAAAAGAAGACTCTTGCTCATGGGTACCTAACTGGTCTCGCACGAAGAACTCCTCCAGTGGAGTCCGTATTGCAGGCTCGGCCTGACACGGAGTAGCAACATCCTCCTCATCCTCACCATCATCAACCTTAGGTGCCTCATCTCTGACAACCACCTCAGCATCACCCTCTCCCACAACTACACTAGCATCAGCACCGGTGAGAATCTCAGAGGTATCACCTCCCTCCTCGACCATCCACTCTAGCTCTGAAGCGGTCAGGAATAGTCTATCACTGCCCTCAGACTCCATCTCGGATCGAAGAGCTCGAAAAAACTAAGAAGAATAAAAGAAGCAGCACCTGAAAAGGACGGGCAGATTGTAAGATATCTTAAAAACACGGAAATCGGGGAGCAAGGAAGCACAAGAATTGTAAAAAATTCAGGAAGCGTGGGTGAAAATGAAGACTTTTAAGCTTATTTAGAGTGCGACTTAATCACGCGTCTGCCCACAGGCGCGCAATTAAATTGCGTGCCCGTACACCCGCGCGTAATCTAAATTACATGCTCCAGACAAAGCACATAATCAAATAGTCACCTGCCTGAATACTAATCGCGCGCCCTGGGTAGGACACGTAATCAAATTATGCGTGCTGCACTTGGCACATAATCCCAAAGTTCACCCGCACAGTGACAGGGGGACGCTCAAATTGTGCGCACTGAGCAGCGCATGCAATTGAATTACACGCACTCAACTGGGAGCGTAATCGACCCCTTGGTTCTTCTATCACGCATAGCGAACCAAGCGCATAATTTAATTAAATGCCCCTACACAGGCGCATGATTATCCAGGTTCAACAAAAATATATGTGCCAACAGCAGTGGCTAGAAAGGGAATCACAGAGTTAGGAACCAACACTAAACAACACACACAGTGCAGATTTCACACGCACACTCTGGCCTAGGTATGTATGCCTTAAAAAATCAAAAAAATTTCACCTATTAACATACAAAACCCATAAGCACTTAAAACCATCAGAGCCTGTCAAAACCCCGATCAAATTAATGCCAAACCAAACCAAAACACACCCAAACACCCCGAACTTAATCATCTGGAACTAGACCAAACCAAGATGCACCCAACTAAAGAAGACCAAACCAGATAAAGTTAACTCAAATAATAATAAATAAAATTTTTCATAAATATGATCAAATTAATTACAAATTACACCAAGGGCATACCCTTTTGATTTACAAAAAAATAATTACGACCCCGAGAAAAATGCCTAAATAAAGAAATACATAAAAAGGGGAAGATGATGGAGAGACATAGAGAAGAAGCACACCCTGAACGAATTCTAACAAAAATCTCATCTTCACCTCTTTTTCCCCCTGAGATGCTGCTTATGATGTAATATTTCAAGTTACACAATCGGTTAGCAGCATCACAGAGCCCTAGGTTGGCAGAAAAGAAAGAGGGACTTACAGAAAGCCACCCAGGATCTGAGGCATGCACCTATGGGAGGCCGACCTTGGAAACTCCCACGGGAAGACCAACCAAAAATCAGCCCACAGAGCCTACCAAGGAGAAGTTAGCGTCAATCACTTGAACTCTGGCACAACTGCTTCCTTTCCTTTCCTTTCAGCCACCTTTGACTCTTCCATCTCTTCCCTCAATGGGGTGGCACTTCAGGACAAGATAACATCACTGACCCTAGCACCACCTCATATTCCTAGTACCATTCATTCCCAAAAAGATGAAAATAATTACAACCCTCCTTAGGATTTAGCACCCGGGATTCCAAATAGAAGGGACGAAAAGACATCAAAAGAAATGAAATAAAAAATGTCCCAAACTCTCAAGTTCAAGATCACAAATTCAAGGATTCAAAATAATACCCAACCCTTTAGGCAGTGTCACATTCCTCCATCTAAAATTCAGACATATGACTTCTAAAGATAATTAACCAATGACACACATTAAAGAAGGACAAATCCTCCACAAAGTAGATAAACCAATAGGATAAAGACATCCAACACCCATCTAGACCCTAGGAATTAAACTCATACACCTGTGACAAGTGTCACCCCAGACTAAACAAAGCAATGACTTTAGTATTCCCATGGGTGTTAGATGTCTTTATCCTATTGGTTTATCTACTTTGTGGAGGATTTGTCCTTCTTTGAGGAGAAAGTGTTGTGTGTTTATTGGTTAATCTAAGTTTGTCATGGATTATGGTCTTTTAGGGGGTATGTGTCTGGTTTGGATTTAATTAGATGGAGGGTGTTTGTGAATGTGACACTTGTTGAATTGTAGTGAAGGAGCCTTTTTAGTATTCCCAGTGACTTTAAAACTCCCCAATAAAACCCAAATAACCAAATAAAATCTACAGAGTCAAACAAAGTCAAAGAAAATCCAAATAAAATCCAAACAAAATCTACAAAGTCAAATAAAGTCAAACAAAATCAAACAAAACCCAAATAAAATCCAAATAACATCTACAAAACAAAATAAGAGCAAATAAAATTCAAACAAAAATCATAGCCAAGTCACCCCCTAATCACCTTCACTGAATTAAAGTCTCACCGCGATCAGAATTATTCTCCCCAAAGTCCCATCGTGATATCAAATCAATCAAATGCAAGGGCCCAATTGTGACCCGACACGACTCAAAATAACAAAATCATGGGGAAAATTGCTCCCCACAATCCCATCATGACCAAATTACCCCAAAATAAGTTGACAAATCACACAAAATAAAAACAGAGAAAAGTCACCTCCCCTATAGTCCCATCGTTGAACATGAAAGTCCCATCACGGCATAAAAGAAAGACAATGATGAAGTGGCCAACCACATTACTTATCCCATCATGATTCGAATCCCTCTCCCTTGTCCCATCACATGACTGTACACGTTGCCTAGGGAGAGCTGTTGATGTCTCATCACACTCATGTCCCATTACGACAGGATGCATACATCCAACGCTACCCCTGCACCAAAGCTTCTTCGCCCTCATGACCCATCATGACACTAAAACCACACGACCAAGGCCGAAGACAAGTCCCGTCACGATCCTGAAGACACCCTCATTGTCCCATCACAATATCGAAACAACCGAGGAGTCATCAAGTTGACACCTCATCACACACTCATGAACATGTCCCGTCGCGATGCAACTACAACTTGATCTCATCACAAACTTGTCCCGTCGTGACACTACTACCCAAAACATTCAGCCATCGCCAGCCACGATACACAACCAAGAGGGGAGGACAACCAAATCCCATCGCCAATCACACCTTCCCAAAATCCCATCGCGAAATGTCATACAACAAACAAAAGGGAAGGCTCAATCAATGTCCTATCACGAAAAGTAAAAAGCCTAATCCCCAAATGCCTCACCATGCAGCAGTTGCCAGACTGTACTATAGCAGAAACATATGAATGATGGAACTCCACTGACGTCCCATCACAGCAATCAACTCCACTGACGTCCCATCGCAGCAATCAACACTCCTCCTATCACGACAATTAGCGGAGAAATAAAGGGAGAGAATAAACCCTCTGATGTCCCATTGTGGGACCCCGCACAATAAATAGGATGAAAGGGAGAGCCAACTAATGTCCCATCACAAACCTCCCCTGACGTCCCATCGCAACACCACCACCGCAGCCGGCTAGTCTCATCGCAAGCAGAAACCTCACTCGATATTCTCTGTAAAATATCGAGTGAGGTTTCTGTCAGCACCATCCTATACTCGATATTCCCTGTAAAAGATAATTAGCTAAGGTTAAGTCAAATATTTTTAAAACCCGTCTCTCCCGATTTGCGAACCACTATAGTCCTCCCATAAGAGACAATCATCAGTATTCACGAGATGATTAGACAGAGCACTCGACATTCCAAGTGTCATTTTGACAACCACGCAAACGGTCGGGTCCACAAATCTCGTACCGATGGATCTGCTCAGCGACGTCTCGGAAGCCACATTTTTTGAAGTTTTACAACTAAATTAATCTTAAGTTGAAATCCCAAAATTTCAAAAATCCCAAATTTTTAAAAATAAAAAATAACAATGAATAAACCTCCTACCTATCAAAATTCACTTCTCATCACTCCAATTTATTCTTTCCCCTGGGAAATCGAACACTGAATATACTCAGCTCTGATAAATCACAAATGTCCACTAGAAAGGGATGCCTGACGTGCCATTGGTTTGAGCAATGATGCGCCCGATCTAACATGACTTATGAAAGCCTTCGCCATTACATGATATTACATCTTATTATTTCGGTCTTTTGACCTTGTCTCTGGACATTTGTATGATGCCCCCCCGGTACCTCGACTATATCGAATATCCCTCTATTTGACTATTGAATATCCCTCGCAGCAAGCCGCGATATGCGACAAGATGCCCGTTGCACCCATAGACTAGGATATGCTGATTTTTCTCCCTTTTAACTGCCCCTTGCAACAAGTCGCGCCATGGGACTAGATGCCCCTTGCACCCGCGAATTAGGATATGCTAATTTCCTCTCGTCTGACTGTCACTCGCAGTAGGCTGTGATATGTGACGGGATGCCCCTTGCATCCACAGTTGTGGATACACCTTTCGACAGCCACCACTGGGCCCCCGAATGCTCCATTATAGCTTACATTGATAGATAAGAAAGCCAACCATTTCAGGTCAGCTCCCCATTTCACACTTGTGATTTTTCAAAGAAGTGAGAAGACACCTTGGAAGAGGGGTGTCTACTTCTTCGAAGCATCCTTACTCCGCAAGGACGTGCTGAAGAGGGGCATCTGTAGACACCCCAAATTTTCCCTCTCGGAGTATACACACCTGTTAGATCAACCTTTGACCTTGCCCATGATCTTTGGAAAAGGACTGATCTTCTTCAAAGACTTTAAAACCCTGATACGGGGACTATGCACTAAAATAATAGTACATGGTTGAGACCCAGGCTGAAAAAGTAACTCTGTGGCTCGGACTCGACTCAAACTCAGGAAGATCCCAAGTTACGTGCCTTGTCTAGAGTGCGCAATCCGATTGCACGCCCTATAGCCGAAGCGTGATTGGTCCAACTTAGACCAGGTGTCTACTTCTTGTGGGCCGCCTTCGAAGTTGATTCTGCGCCCTGCTTAGTGCGCGCAATCAAATTGCACGCCCCATAGCTGACGCATAATTGGTCCAACTTGGACCGAAACTCCACCCTTCTGGAGGCCGCCCTAAGACCCGATTGCGTGCTCCAACCAGTGTTCATAATCGATTACACGCGCCACCACCCACACGTAATCAGTCCAATTTGAACCTGGCCTCTAATTCCCTAGGCCGCCCAAATTCCCTATTAAGCGCTTGTACAAGGATGCTTAATTGATTGTGCGTGCTAATCAGGGCACACAATTAGTTCTATTAGACTAGAATTAGGATACCCGGCTAAGCCAGTCAGCTGATCACTCACTGAGTCGGTCACCGACTCAAAGTGATTAAGCGCTTGGTACAAGGCGCATAATTCAATTAAGCGCACCAGACAGGGCGTGTAATTGAATATGGCTAAATAATTAAGCGCACCTCACAGCGCGCATAAATACCCGAATACGTATAAATAGACCTCCTTACCTCGACCAACGACACTAATTTTCATATTCAAGTTTCGAGTTCCTCATCTTCAGGCTTAGAATTTTGAGTGCCCTCTTTGCGGTTCTCAGGTAATCTCTTAGTTCTAGTTCTTAATTTCTTAGTTTCTAGTTGTAATTCTTAATTTCCTAGTTCCAAGTTCTAGTTTTTAGGTTCTAGCCTTTAGCTTTTAATTTCTATCTCTAGATCTTAGGCTTGTTAGTTTTGTTTTCTTAATCTCTATTTTTTTAGCTTTCTGGTTCTAGTTCTTAGGTTCTAAAACTAGTTCCTAATTTTTATTCTTTAAATTCCTTAATTTTAGTTCTAGGTTTAAGTTCTAGCCTTTAGTTCTTAATTCTAGATCTTAGATCTTATGTTTTAATTTAAATTTATAGTTTTCTGGTTCTAGTTTTAGCTTCTAGAACCAGTTTTCAATTTCAATCCTTAATTTCGATCCTAGTTCTTAATTTCTAGTTTTAGATCTCAGGTTTTAGCTTCTATTTCCTAAATCCTTTTTTTTTTAACATTCTAGTTCTTAAATTCTAGTTATAGAATTTTAGCTATAATTCTTAAAATTCTCGATTTTCAATCAATAAATCCTTAATTCATAAATTCACAATCAGTTTTTCAATCTATATTATTTTCAAAATAACCCCTAGCCAACCGATTTGCCTAAGGGAGCTTATGGAGGGTACACAGGAACGAGACCGATCCTCCTTAGCATAGCGGGCCAAAAAAACCTTTCTTTTTTAATGAATTAGAATTTTAATAGAATTAGTATATTTTTAATTAACTAGAGCATTAGTAGAATTAGCATACTTGCATTCCTAGTATAGTTAGGAGACCAATATTAATTAGAATCCTAGTAAAATTAGGAAACTAATACTAAATTAGAGTTCTAATAAGATTAGGATATTTAATTAATTAGATTCCTAGTATAATTAGGAAATTCAAATTAGTCAGACTCCCAGCAAGACTAGGAAAAATAGTGAAGGTAGACTTAGAGTAGAATTAGGAAAACTAGATTAACTAAACTCCCAAGTGACCCAGTGCTGCTGATGTCGGCCGACCGACGACTCAGTAAAGAGAGCAACCCATATCTCCACCCGTTTGATCAGTGACGTATTGTAGCGTCAATAAATATTTGCAGCTGGCGATCGCAACGAATCAGGTATTTTCGTTCTAAAATTTATCTTTTTATCTCTGCATTTAATATTTTCTAAGTTTATTATTTCACCGCCTTTGCCAGAGTCCACTTAGACCGAATTAGGCCACTCTTTCTGGGGACTGAAAGGAACCCAGAAAAAGCACTTACCAACAAGCCCAAATTTTGCTAACCCAAAACCCGTGCCATCGAATCACCCGTTAAGGCGATCCCAATTTATTGAATACTCGACACATCCACACAAAGCAGAAACAAAGCTGATATCTCTAACTAAGTAGATAGAGTCATCAAAAATAGAAAAATAAATTTGATTTCTATATCCCAAAACATATTAAAATAACGGTTCTAAAATCATGCCAATACATGGATAAAGAACCGAAACGAACCATCGGTGAGGGACAACGATCACTACAACAATGGTTCACCAAAAGAATTATCCAAAATTATTTACATAATTCACATTCTAAAACATAGGGGTTGGATGTACCAAGCCCGGGCACAAAATAATTAAATCTAACAAAACCCCTATCTAGGGAAAAACTCTTTAGTCGGGGACTCAACCTCCTCCTCAGGTACATATTCTGGATCACTCTCTTAATCCAAATCTTCACCTGTGACGTATAGTCGAAGGGTGATCTAACAGTCTAAAATTCCATGACTGAGTTTTCATATTTCATATATTTCAAATAGCTCATTTTCTGAGATGCATAAATCAAAGAAAAATAAAAAATTTAACACAATTTTATAAACGTCATTTGTTTCTCTGAACGCTTATTCACAATTCAGAAGTTTTCTCACATTCTTACTTCACATCTTATTATACTTAAAACAAATAACTTAAATTACCACTCCAAGCAAATAAAGCATTGGGAGCCACATATTATATATATGGGAATCCCAACCATCGTCATTCAATGAACCATTTCACGAAATGCCCAAGCCCTTACGTTGTGAGGGATACTTGTGCCGATCGAAGTTTTTACCGTTGGCCGGTAAGAAATGAATGGACATCCCACCATACCAGAGCACAATTTACAGATATCCCACTATACCGGAGTACAATTTGGGATTCGTTATACTGATCCTTAAATCTATGTGCAAATTTTTAACTTATAGTTTAACACTGTGTAAAGTGATTTACCATATAGCTAGCTTTGAAGTTTTCACATGTTTCTTGCACACACACATACTTATCACAAATATACATCTTATCACACGCACGTACTTATCATTTTCACATTTAAATTATTTGATTTAATCCGTGTACAAAGCTCACGTATTTATCATTTTCACATTTAAATCATTTGATTTAATCCGTGTACAAAGCTCAAATAAGACAATTCATACTCTTATCACATCACAATTTTCATATATTTAGTATTAATATAAACGACTTAGGATATGCCCCTACCTCAAGTCATACTTCACATAATCCACACAAAGCTTTTTGAGAACTTACGCAGCGCTCAATCCTTTAACCTACATTCCAATTTACCCAAAGGCCCTTTAGAAATATCTAAGAAGGCTAAAAGGTCAAGGCCTTCGAAGAAAACTCTCAAAAACACACTGAATTGCTTTAACTATATGTATCTCGCGCAAGTGAGTTGTAGGCTCGCACGAATGAGTCGCACGAGCGAGTTGTAGGCTCGCGTGAGCGAGCTAAAAATAGCTACAGCTCGGGCGAGCGACAACACACAACACACTTCATACTTCACATACATTGGATACCGCGCGCGTGAGAAACAGGGGTCGCGCGAGTGAGTTCAATGGCACTTATCCCCTCGCGCGAGTGAGAATCAGAGGCTCACTGGAGTCTCTTTTCTCGGTTGAGCAAGGCATGATCAAGCTTATCTGAAGCCTCCTTGCGCGCATGAGGAACACAACTCGCACGAGCGAGTTTCAGAAACTCTTCATATATGAGTTTTTCCAACTCGATCTTCTCGCAATCTCTTCATCATTTTCACCCACACTTTTCACAAAACTTATTAAGCATCTAATTCTACAAATTCTACACATTTGGGTGTCGATCTCACCTTCTAATTGAGCGAAATCACACGAGGATTGTAGCATTCTCCTTTCTTCAAAATCAAATGGGTTTCAAAACCCCATTCGCATGCAATCCATGCTCCGAAAGCTCCCCAAATTGTCGCAACTGACGGTTGCCTCTCCATCAAGAAGCGCTCACTAAATTTAACGAAGGTTCCATGCTTCGGAGTGCATGGATCTTGGCAAATCCTTCCTTCTTCCTCAAAACCCTGTCCTTCTTTCTCTCCCTCTCTCTCTCTAAGAAACCAAGGCTAACAAAAATAAGCAAATGGGTCTTGCACGTGAGTTACCCCTCACATATCCTTAGAGTCATTTCTTCCTTGTGAAGTACAAACACACACTTTGGTGTTACACTTATCCACTTATCCTCTTAGTGTGAAATACATTACCCTTAGATGTGTGTATGTGAACTTGTCCTTGTTTCCTATGCAACTCTTATACATCTAACTCTGCACACACTTATTCACACTCACTTATGTCATCACACACACATACAGACCCCATCAAAATTCAGGGTTTTACAGTGCACCGCACCTGTTCATGATCTAATTGACTTACAAGATCTTCTAAATTTTGAGAATATTACAATCTCCCCACCTTAGAAAATTTTCGTCCTCGAAAATTGACCACACACACGTATGCACACACTATCTATTATCTGTGGAAAATAGCTACAACTACACTTCCAAAATCAATGCATGCTCTCCCCCATAGTTCACACATCTACACAAGCCAAACTTGACACAATCACACTCGGACCTGCATGAAAATTACATGCACAATCCAAACCCAACTTACAAGAAAAATTTACAAAGTACTCCGCTACAAATCGATAACAGAAATGGAAGAAGAATTGGATCACATATCCAATTCAACAATTTGTCACAAGTGACCCTCAACTATACCTGCATCAAATTTACAATGGAATCATCCACACATACTCAACCTGCATGAAAACCGTTCACAATCCAGACCTGTATGCACTCATAAGTGAAATTTCACCACATTGGATCACCCATCCAGTGTAGTTTCACGAAATTACACATCTACTACACATATCCAGAAATTAATGGAAACCCAATTGGATCACCCGTCCAATGTAACAAGTGGTCAAATGTGATCCTACTAGTGTACCTACACGGAAATATCCACAAGTGTCATATCCACATCGAAATTATTCACATTCATATTAAAAGTGCTACTCTATCCACATCAAAATCCGAATCCACATACATTCATAGTCACTTTCAAAACTTGAAATTCAAGCACATTAAACCGAAACCAAAACCATCCACATTCTAATTAATCCGTTCACAACAAAACTAAACCATTCATTACAAAATGAACCATTCACATCAAAATTATACGATCCATATGTGACAGTCATGTCACCACAGTTTTAAGACTTACACATCAACAAGTTACAAAATAATTTATCCATTTGCTTTTCAAAAAATTAAAATTTCTCAAAATAATCTCCATAGTCACCAACTGTAGCTAATCCTCAGCACCCCCCATCCGAGTATCGTCCTCATTGCCCTCACCGCCGGCTCCAGATCTAGATCCACCAGAAGTAGAAGCTCGAGCCATGGTCATATGCAACATGTAGTTAGTAGGGTACATGTAACGCATAACCTCCGCATGCAAAGCCTCATGGTAGTTGAGTTGGCACTTTAGATCATCATTCTGTCGCATAATGTTGGCTAGTGCTTGGTGTTGTAGGCTCCTCCTATGCAGCAACTCACTGGTGTAATTATCCTCTGACTGTGGAGGGACCTGCTGTGGTGGTGGTATAGGTGGTTGAGTTGCTTGCTCAAGCATAGTTCCGGGCTGAGGGGGTTGTTGTTGTTCTTGCTCTTGCGCACATTGCACAATTTCTCTCTTTTTCTTTTGACACTTCCGATCAGACTGGTGTAACTTAGGTTCAGGTCTTTAGCGTAATAACTTTTAATGTTATCCGTACACAAAGGCTCTTGTGGGTAAATCGCAAAGCCATCAATGCCTTCACGTTGCTCAAACGTCCTTGATATCAAACGGGCATAGGGTAATCGGTTCAAAGGTGTTGGAATGGCACCGGGCCTCGTACGTTCATGTGCATGCTTGATCCCTTCCCTCACCAGTGCTGGGGCATTAAACCGCCTACCCTAGTGAGCTGCATAAATTGCTTGCAGGAAAGGGTCCTGCCTCTCTTGCTCATGGCCCAATGGGAATAAATTCTTTCTAAATATGATATATAAGGGCCATAAATGTTTCGGTAATTGGGCTCATGTGACTGATTTTCCTGTGTCGGTCACCCCATAGTCATGTTGGTCACAATGTGGTGAAAATTTACAATCTCTCGGATTGGGGACTTTGAAGCCCCATCGTCCACATATTTCTACGGGCATCCCATTGCCTTAGAAATATCCTTTTGATCAAAAGTGAAAGTTCTCCTGTTGATTTCGGAGATCAATTTGGTATTTGTTTCATCCAAATTAAAAGTTTGATAAAACAAATTCACTAATCGGGGATAATAGTGCATGTGGAATGGTTTCAAAAGCGACTTCATATCGTTCGCTTTAAGATAGTCCATGATCCATTGGGTAGTCGGTTGGTCTTCAAAAACATCGCTATGAAATGACCACTCGACTTCGAAAGTCTTAGAATCCCACCATCCGGCGGGTTGAGTTAGGGGAGTAGGTGGAGGGACAGCCTTTTGGCACCCTGAACTTGGTGGTTTTATCGCTAATTTCTTCCTATGGTTTGGGTTTGGGGAATTTGAAGCCATTCAAGGATTTTTAATCCAAAATCAAATGAAACGTAGCTTGAAATTAGGTTAAGATTACCTTGTTCGCGTTGAAATCCAACGGAAATGCAGATAATCCGAGGAAGAATCATATTGAAAGACTCCCCGCGAAGAAGAGAAAAGACCCTCGAAATCCCCCCTTTGAATTTCGAGTGAAATGCCCACAAAAAGGGTTAAATCCCTTATATAGTTCGATCCTCGCGCTCATGACTTAAGACAGCACGGGCGCGTGAGCATCAGTCATTCACTGGAAATCGACTTCCCTTATTTTTATTTTTATTTTCGTTCTGAGTTCCTCGCACGAGTGAGTTTTAGTAAGTCTTCAGGGAATCGAATTCTCTCCTCTATTTCCCTGTCTAAGTGACTCGCGTGACCGAGCACTAGAGCTCGAGTGCGCGAGAACACAGGTACTTCATTTTTGAGCTATTTTTCTTCTATTTTTCATTTCTTCAACTTAAAATCACTAATTTCGTGATGTTTGAGACACCTTTTGCATCTACACCATTACGTATCCTCCATTTACATTGCCGGTCTTGTACATCACCAATTTACAATGATCTTATCCGATGCTAGGTTATCATGCATTCGACAAGAAAATTCAAAATTTTTAAATTTCTTCAAATTTATACAAGTTCACATAAACAATTTTGGGTAAGTGTCATGCACATCCGACTCACATTCCCAAGTGGCTTCTTCTGGCGAATGGTTCCACCATTTGACAAGTACCAATGGAATCCTTTTGGTGTGCAGTACTTGTTCCTTCCAATCAACGATTTGTGTAGGCTCTTCCCTAACCATCAGGTCCTCTTGAATTTCGATCGGTTGGTGATCTATGACGTGAGTTGGATCCTTCACATATCGTCTCAGTATCGATACATGAAATACTTCATGCATGCTTGAGAGTTGCGGTGGCAGAGCAACCCGATAAGCAACCTCTCCAACGCGTCCTAAAATCTCAAAAGGTCCTACGTAACATGGACTTAACTTTCCATGCTTTCCAAAATGCATTACACCTTTAGTAGGCGGAATTTTGATGAAGACATTGTCTCCCGTCTGGAAGAAATAAACCGCATTAACATTGACATCTCTACATAAATACATATATATATATATATATATATATATATGTAATCCAACGCAACTAAGCCATTAAGTTTAATGAAAATCAATGCTTGTCCTCTTAAGGTCAGCATAGCTCTTCTATCAGCTCTGTGTGACCTTTAACCTCTCATGAATTAAACATACCGCTTCAATGGTACTTTCAATAATCTCCGGTCCCAAAATAAGCTTCTCTCATGTTTCTTCCCAATTGATTGGAGACTTACACCGTCTTCCATATAAAGCTTCATACCGTGCCATACCTATACTTGTCTGATAGCTATTGTTGTATGCGAACTCGATCAGGGCTAAGTGTTAATCCCATGATCCTTGAAAATCAAGCATACAAGCTTGTAGCATATCTTTTATGATCTGATTTACTCTTTCAGTCTGACCATCTGCCTGTGGATAAAATACTGAACTAAAGTTTAGTCTCATACCCATCCCTGCTTGAAACTTCTGCCAAAACTGAGAGGTATACAATGGATCTCTATCTGAGATAATGCTCACTGGAATACCGTGTAATTGTACAATCTTCTTCATGTACATTTCTGCCAGTGTACTTGTTGTATATGTTGTATTGTATGGCAAGAAATGAGCAGACTTGGTCAGTCTATCGACGACCACCCAAATTGCATTATGTTTCCTTACTGTCCGTGGTAATCCTAAAATGAAATCCATGGAAATGGATTCCCACTTCCATTCTGGTATTAGTAACGGTTGTAACAATCCAGATGGATGCCTGTGATCCACCTTTATTTGCTGACATACCAAACACCTGGAGACGTACTCATCTACGTCTTTCTTCATACCTCTCTATAGACACCTCGATTTTGCCCTCTCAGAGTATACAAACTTGTTCGGTCAACCTTTGATCTTGCCCTCGATCTTTGAAAAAGGACTAACCTTTTTCGAAGGCTTTAAAACCCTAAACAGGAACCATGCACTGAAACAATAGTACATGGTTGAGACCTAGGCTGAAATAACAGCTCTGTGGCTTGGACCTGACCGAAACCCAAGTAGATCCTGAATTACGCGCCCTCCATAGCGCATGCAATTCGATTGCACGCCCCATAGTTGGCGCATAATCGGTCCCCCTTAGACCAGGCCTGTTCTTCCTATGGGCCACCTTAGCAGTGGATTAAGCGCCCTAGGTAGCACACACAATCAGGTTGCACTCCCAATCACTGGCACACAATCGGTCCAACATGGATCAAAACTCCACTTTTTGAGACCACCTTGAGACCCGATTGCGCACTCTAACCAGCGCGCACAATCGATTATGAGCACCACCACTCGGGCACAATTGGTCCAGTTTGGACCTGATCTCTAAGTCCTATGACCGCCTAAAATCCTTGATTAAGCACCCTATATTCAGCGCGTAATTGGATTGTGCGCACTACACAGGGCATGCAATTAGTTCTATTAGACTAGAACTAGGATACCCGGCTGAGCCAGTCAGCCGATCACTCACTGAGTCGGTCACCGACTCAAAGTGATTAAGCTCTTGGATCTGGGCGCGTAATCTAATTAAGCGCACCAAACAGGGCTCGTAATTGGATTTGATCGACCACTTAAGTGCACCCCACAGGGCACACAATTGGCCAAATACCTATAAATAGACCCCCTTATC
This sequence comes from Chloranthus sessilifolius, assembly GCA_021018995.1. Taxonomy (NCBI): domain Eukaryota; kingdom Viridiplantae; phylum Streptophyta; class Magnoliopsida; order Chloranthales; family Chloranthaceae; genus Chloranthus; species Chloranthus sessilifolius. Next base: position 109,970,489 of record CM037597.1, on the reverse strand, counting down.
TCGTACCAAACACATCATCACAACACATCAATTCTCAAGTTCGAGTTCCTCGCCTTCAAGCCTAAGAGTTCGAAATTCCTCTCCACGATGTTCAGGTAATTCCTTAGTTCCAGTTCTAAATTTTTCTTCTAGTTCTAGAGTCTAGTTCTTAAGTTCTAGCTTTTAGTTCTTAAATTCCAGTTTTAGATCTTAGTCTTTAATTTCTGGTTCTAGTCTTAGCTTCTAGAATTAGTCCTTAGATTTTAATTCTTAAATTTGAATTCTAGTTTCTAGTTTGTCATTCTAGATTTTAAATTCTCAGCATTTTGTAGGCTTTAGATTTTAAGTTTTAAAATTCTAAATTCAAACTCTTAGTTTTTGATCTTTGATTTTAGATTTTAATTCTTGGAATCAGTCCTAAGTTTTAGTCTCTGAACTCTAGTTTTAGATTCTTCAGTTCTAGTTTTAACTTTGAATTCAAGTTCTATAATTCGATCCGAATTCACAATCCTTAAAATTTTCGGTCTTCGATCTATAAATCTCTAACTTTAAATTCAAAATAAGTTTCCCAATCCATATTACTTTTAAAATAATCCCTAGCCATCCAATTTGCCCAAAAGAGCTTACAGAGGGTACTCGAGAACGGGCCAATCCTCCTTAGCATAGCGGGCCAAACACCCCTTTTTAGATTTTAGTAAAATTAGTATATTGACTTTAATTATAATTTTCATAGAATTAGTATATTCTTATTGGAGTTTTAGTAGAATTAACATATTTGCATTCCTAGTTAGGAAATTAATTAGAATTCTAGTAAGATTAGGATATTTAATTAGACTCTTAATAGAATTAGGATGCTTAATTAATTAGACTCCCAGTATAATTAGGAAACTGAATTAGTCAAACTCCTAGTAAGATTAGGAAAAGCAGAGTAGTTAGACTTAGAGCAGGACTAGGAAAATTAGATTAACTAAACTCAGGTGACCCAGTGTTGCTGACGTCAGCAGACCGACGATTCAGTAAAGAGAACAACCCATATCCCACCTGAAAAGGCGTGATCAGTGACGTGTTCTAGCTCGATAAACATCTGTAGCTGGTGATCGCAAGGAACCAGGTATTTTCTCTCTAGGATTTACCTTTTACCCCTGCATTTAATATTCTTTGTTTGTTATTTATCGCCTTTTCCAGAGTCCACTCGGACTGAATTGGGCCACTCTTTCTGGGGACCGAAAGGATCCTAGAAAAAGTATGTACCAATAGGCTGGCGATCACGGTGGGACATCTTATCGCTAAAGTCGCCTTCATTTAGTTAAGTTTTTTTACTGCACATAGTTTTTTTTTTTCTCTGTTTTATCCTGTTCACTCCTCGTAGTCCTTTGCTCCTTCTCTTAGAGAGCTTTCTTGGAGGTGCATGAATATTTTTTGAAGGCCAGAAATGTCAGGAATATGGAGGATAAAGCCTGGCGATTCTCCATTATGGAGATACCACTATAATCCTGTATACAATGAAGACTCATCTTAGGAGTCAACTCAATACAACCCAGAAGTCAACATGACTGGAAGTGAGGAACCTTGTAACGTCTTAAACATTTTAAAACCTTGATCTGCATGCCTCGGTACGTGTGCCCGACGGTCCACATGTCGGGGACGGTCTTGATAGTCGATGTAATGTCTATAGATCAAATCCAACGGATGAGATTTGACATATGTAGGCTAGGTTGAGGGTTATTGTACTCTCGTACACCCAACGTTAGTGCAGCTATTTTATGCCTTAGCCTAGGACTCAAGTATAAGAGGAATTAAATGCCTCATTTAGGTTTTTACATTCAACACCTTAGTAATTGCTGATCATAGGCAGTTAAGAGGAGAGAGGGATAGATTCGAGATTTAAACACTGATTGCATGCGAAAACAATCCGTTCTCGAAGCTTGTGGTTATGTAATTAGAGCGACGAACGAGCCGTTGTTCTTCTGGTGAACCCGAGTCAGATCTAGAGGCTAGGATTAGAGATTCGGAGGAAATTGGGGTATGAAAATTTGGTCGAGATCTTGAAATTATGTCGTTAACTATTTTTACATAAATTTAGATCACGAGAGTGTAAGAAATCGAGTTTAACTTGATGTAGAGGGAGAAAACCCTTAAACAGGTAAAATCTGTTCATTTCGACCGATCGAAATTGAGTTCGATCGATCGAAATGGACTTAAAATATGAAAGCTTCAAAGTATGAGGAAATTTGTTCGATCGAAGTCCAATTCGATCGAATGAAATGTGGTGGATCGATCAAATCTCACACTCGATCGATCGAAATGCATATAAACAGGAACGTGGAAAACCCTCTGTGTGAACTCGATCGATCGAAATATATTCGATCGATCGAATTAGAGTTTTCGACCGATCGAAGTAAGATTTGTTCGATCGAACTGTGTGATAGCTAAATTGCTTTTGGAAGATTCGACCGATCGAAATATTTTCGATCGATCGAATTTTAAGTTTTCGATCGACCGAAAGGGGATTCGTTCGATCGAACTATGCTTGATTTTTTGGTTTCTGTGAGAGCTCGACAGATCAAATTTAGTTTGATCGATCAAAACATGATTTCAATTGATCAAAATTGGGATTTGATCGATCAAAATTCCCAGATTCAAAATTTTGGTAAGTTTTGATTGTGAGATTTTGAGGGGAGTTATCCTAACATGTTTAGCATTGTTCTAATGAGTGAACATTGGATTTATATTTTAGGTGACTTAGTATTGTATGATGACGGGGGGCTAACCCAAACGGTGGTGTGAGGTAGTGCGGGTTAAGATCTCGAGGTAAGGAACAGTTGACACCATGTGCATTATTACGTTAACATGTGTGTGTTATGATGTGATGTTGCTTTGAATTGATTATATGTGTGGTTACGAATTCAATTTGGAAGGACATGTGCATCCGTACGTTTTCGATTCATGTATGAGTTGTGGAATCTTTCAAGATTCAATCTAATGTGTTGTGCAAGTATCTTCACACTTCTCTCCGACCTTTGATCTAACTCATAATTATCACTTTACACGGCGATGAGCTATATGTACGCACTTCGATTTAAGGTTTTATGTGAATACCCGGCCGGTACGGCTGCTAATCCGTACACCGTTGTGCTATATGTTTTGTGACTCCTACCGCATGACGGTAAATATGTTCGGCCAAGTGTCCAACTTTATGGGACCTTGGATATATGTGAAAATGGTTCATATGAGCGACGATGGTGGGTATTCCATCGGGGGTTTACTCATTCTATTACTTTAAGCATACCACTTTGAGTTTTTCTTTTCTTGTGTTGGAAGAAGATGTGGACCTATCTCTGTTGAATTTCGAACAAGCTTTGTATCTATGTTTCAGGCCATGACCATACACTGTGCATACATCTCGATTATTTTGTTTCATTATGCCATAAGATCTATGTTGCCGTTATAATAAGCATGCTATGAGTTTTTCCTTACTGAGCTTGGATGAAGCTCATTCTTCGACTATGTCACAGGTTCAGGTGAAGACGTTGATACCAGGATTTCTGAGAGGGAGGTTTCTGAGCTAGCTTCGGGGGAGGACTTGGAGGAGATTCACCCTGAGAGCTGCTTTCTTTGTACTAGGCTAGAGTAGGTTTGGCCCTAGGATTCAAGATGTGTTGGTTTAACTTTGGTTGTAAAGGATGTAAATTTTGTAAATGATTATATTTCTTTTGGTGAACCATGTTTCAGTAAGATACGGTCCTTACCGGTGGTTCTTGTCGGTTCTTTTTCCATAAGGAATCATATGGAATTAGAGCCGTCATTTTGAGCTTTTGAAGAATAGTACTAGTTCTCTTTTTTGCTATGATAATTCATTGGACATGGTTCTGCTTTGTTTTCCATTGTGCAATGGTACGTTATGTGCTTCATTCGGGGGCTCGGCCTTGGTGCCCATTTCACGACGCGGCATGAGCTTGGTGTCAAACCCATGGTCTTAAAGGCGTCTGACAAGTGTTAAACTATTTCAAGATTGAGATTTTGTTGAATACTAAGGACTATCTATTAATGAGACTTTGGTTTCATTATAGCAGATTCCAATGGATCAGCGAGGAAGAGGTAGACCTAGGGGAAGTCACCAAAGAGGTGAAAGGCATATGGAGGATATTCCTTCGGTTCCGAAGGAGAACGGAGACCACCTCCTGAGGCAGAGAGAGGTCACAGAGATGAGTCTTCTGATAGGATGGCCAGGGCTATGGAGGCTATAGCCACTGCTATGGCTCAACAGACCAATCAGACTACACTTCTGACTGAGCAGACGATGTTGTTAGCCACAAACAATGTCAACCATCAGCAGCAACCGCCACCACCACCACCTCCTGCTTTGTTTCCGTCCTCATTTGTGGATTTCAGGAGATTGAGACCTCCTGTGTTCCACGGGCAGAATGATCCACTTGAAGCAGAGAAGTGGTTGAAACAGATGGAGAAATTGTTGGAAAGACTGCAAAGTCTTGAGCACGAGAAAGTTGGTTGGGCTTCTTTCCAACTAGAAGGTGATGCTGACGCTTGGTGGAAGTCAGTGTTGAGGAAAAGGGAAGTTGAGGGTCCGTACAACCCATGAACGTAGGTAGACTTTGTAATGGCATTTAACAAGGAGTACTTTCCTAAGCAAGTCCGGAATCAGTTGAAGAACGACTTTACGAATCTTGTACAGGGGAGCATGACCATACGGGAGTACGGCAACGAGTTTGTGAGGTTATCAAGATTTGCACCAGAATTGGTAGCTACTGAAGAAATGAAGGCCAGCAGATTCCAAGAAGGCCTGAGACCAAATATACAAGAGAGAGTGTCCATATTTGAATTGGAAGCATATGTCGATGTGATGGGAAAGGCCATCATTACAGAAAAGGACATCAACAAAAGATGTGAGTGGAAGAACAAGCCAAGTCCGGGGGGGGGGGGGGGGGGGTGAGTTACTATGACTCGAGGAATAAAAAGTTGAGGTTGTTAGCACTTGCTCCAATTTCAAGACCAGCTTATGCAAATTATTCAAGGTCAAATGCTTTCACTTCTACGAGACCGTTCCACAGAGAGGGCCGTACTCAAACTCAGACGTCTGGGGCATCTGTCACACAAGGACCTTCTAGAGCGGCATCTACGAGTCCACAACTAAAATGTGCCAGTTGTGGCAAATCGCATAAAACTTTGGACTGTAGACAGGACACGGGCAGATGTTTTAAATGTGGGAAAGTAGGCCATATGATACGAGACTGCCCCGAGATGAGAAAGGAGTGCACCGTCTCAACTGTTACCGCATCGAGACCTACACAATCCATGAGACCTGTTGTTCAAGGTCGTGCCTTTGCCGTGACAGCAGAAGACGCCCGGACAAGCAACGATGTAATCCAAGGTATAACTTTCTTGTTATGATTAAACTTATTTATTTGTTTTCTAAATGAAGAAAATGCATGGATAGGAAAACTTCTAGGTGCATTTTGTGTGGTCATGACATGCATATCTGAACGTAGTGTCTATATCAAATGATATATAGGTACGCTATAGCTTTACCGAGAAAACGACGGCGATCGTTGTGTTGCACGAGTTCTGATAGACCTAGGGTCTACCCACTCGTATATAACTCCAGAATTCATGGGGAAATTAAAGATTGTTCCCAAGGAGTTGGATTTTATTTTGGATGTTTCCGTTCCTACGGGAAGTATAGTGACTACAGACACGTGTTGCCGATCAGTTATCGTGCAAGTGGAGGATTAAGAGACTATCATGGACCTTATCTTGTTGAACATGCAAGGACTTGATGTACTACTTGGCATGAATTGGCTATGTGCATATCATGTCAGCGTAGATTGTCTGCAGAAAGTAGTCACTTTCTGTCCACCCAGACAAAAATCTTTTCGGTTCATTGGCAAGAAAGGGAAGGTAGCGCCAATCATATCCGCAGTACGAGCTGAGCGGATGATGAAGAATGGATGCGAGGGATATCTAGCATTCCTGCAAGAGAAAAAGGAAGCAAAGAACGTTATTTCCGATATCCCAATTGCCTGTGAGTTTGAGGACGTATTTATCGATGAGTTACCAGGCTTGCCACCTGATCAAGAGATCGAATTTGCTATTGACTTAGCTCCAGGCACTGAATCGATTTCCAAAGCTCCATACCGAATGGCTCCAGCTGAATTGAAGGAGTTGAAGGAGCAATTACAGAAACTATTAGATAAGGGCTTTATAAGGCCAAGTGTGTCCCCTTGGGGAGCACCGGTCTTGTTCGTTAAGAAGAAAGACAGGTCGATGAGACTTTGCATTGACTACCGTCAATTGAACAAGCTCACGATCAAGAACAAGTACCCTTTGCCCAGGATCGACGATCTATTCAACCAATTACAAGGGGCAAAGTTCTTTACAAAGATCGACTTGAGATCCGGGTATCATCAACTAAAGGTGAAGGCCGAAGATGTGCAGAAGACAGCATTCGAGACTAGATATGGGCATTACGAATTCTTAGTGATGCCTTTAGGCTTAACGATTGCACCAGCCTCGTTTATGGACCTCATGAATCGGGTCTTCAAACAACACCTTGATACATGCGTAGTGGTGTTTGTGGATGACATTCTTATTTATTCAAAGACCAGAGACGAACACGAACATCATTTACGCATTGCCTTATAGATCCTACGTGAACACCAGCTGTAATGCCAAACTCAGCAAATGTGAATTCTGGCTTGAACAAGTGAGTTTTCTTGGTCACGTAGTATCAGAAGCAAGTGTGACTATTGATCCGGCAAAGATTGAGGCAGTGTTAGATTGGGAACAACCCAAGATCGTGACGGAGATTCGTAGTTTCCTTGGTCTAGCTGGGTATTACCGACGCTTTGTGGAAGGTTTCTCCAAGATTTCAGGACCACTCACCCGACTTACAAGGAAGAACGCAAAATTTGGGTGGACCAAGGAATGTGAAGAGAGCTTCCAAGAACTCAAGAAGCAGCTTACCTCTGCTCCAGTTTTGGCTATTCCATCAGGCAGTGGGGCATTTGCTGTTTACAGTGATGCGTCATATGGTGGTTTGACCTTACTGAATCAAAGCAGTAAGGTCATAACCTATGGGTCAAGACAGTTGAAAGAGCACGAGAAGAACTACCCAATGCATGATGTAGAGTTAGTCGCAATGATCTTTGCGCTTAAGATTTGGAGGCATTGCCTGTATGGTGAGACCTTTGAGATCTTCACGGACCATAAAAGCCTCAAGTATTTGCTTACACAGAAAGAATTGAATATGAGGCAACGGCGGTGGATTGAATTTCTCAAGGACTACGACTGCACTATATAATATCACCTAAGTAAAGCAAACGTCGTGGCTGACGCGCTGAGTAGGAAGAATACAGCTCAGTTGGCTAGTCTCATTGCGGGACTTCGACGATGGAAATTATTGGAAGACATTTCTTTGTATGATAAGAACATTGGAGTCAAGGATACCTGGGTACCGTTGGCAAATCTCATGATCAGACCAACTATTTTTTATCCCATTTATGAACTCCAGATGAAAGACCCAGAGCTGGTGAGGATACATCAAAAGGTGACTGCTAATGAAAGGGGGGATTTTTCTGTCAAAGAAGATGGATCATTACTATTCCGTGGCCGCTTATGCATACTTGTGGATGCCGAGCTGAGGCAGACCATATTGGATGAAGCTCATATGTCCATGTATGCCATTCATCTGGGAGGTATTTAGATGTACCAGGATTTGTGAAAGTGTTATTGGTGGAGAGGATTGAAGAAAGATATCGCGAAATATGTGTCAAAGTGTCTGGTGTGTCAGCAAGTAAAGGTGGATCATAGACACCCAACAGGTCTATTACAACCTCTACCAATACCGGAGTGGAAGTGGGAGTCCATTTCTATGGACTTCATTGTGGGATTACCAAGGATGATGAGACGCCACAATGCAATATGGGTGGTAGTGGATCGATTGATGAAGTCGGCTCACTTCCTACCCTGCAATACGACATACACTGAAAGCAAGTTGGTGGAGTTATATATGAAAGAAATTGTGCGACTCCACGGCATTCCTACAAGCATTGTGTTCGATCGTGATCTATTGTACACATCAGTATTATGGCAAAGATTCCAAGAAGGTATGGGCACGAGATTGGACTTTAGTTTCGCATTTAATTCATAGACCTATGGTCAGACAGAGAGAGTCAATAAGATTATTGAAGATATATTGTGAGCATGCATGATTGATTTTCAATGATCATGGGATCAGCACATTCTGATGATAGAATTCGCGTATAACAATAGCTTTCAGCAGAGCATTGGGATGGCTTCATATGAGGCTCCATATGGACGGAGATGCAAGTCTCCGATCAATTGGGAGGAAACGGGTGACAGAATTGTGTTGGGACCGAAAGTCATCAGGAAAAATGTTGAGATCGTCCGTATTATACGAGAAAGAATCAGGACGACCCAGAGCCACCAGAAGAGCTACGCAGATATTAAGTGCTCAAGCATGGACTTTCAAGTGGGAGATCTCGTGTTTGTTAAGATATCCCCAATGAAGGGTGTGATGCGCTTTGGAAAGCGCAGAAAGTTGAGTCCTCGCTTTATTGGACCATTCGAGGTATTGGGGAGAGTGGGTGAAGTTGCATATAAGGTCGCATTACCCCCACAACTTGATAGTGTGCACGACGTATTTCACATTTCAATGTTGCAAAAATACGTGCGAGACCCAACTCATATCCTCGATGCACCACCTGTGGAAGTCTATAGGGATTTGACGGTCATTGAGGAACCAATGCAAATTTTAGACCGAACCGAGCAAGTGTTGTGCACAAAATGGATTCCTTTGGTGTTAGTTCAATGAAAAAATACTCTAGAGAGGAAGCAACGTAGGAACGCGAAGCCGAGACCCAACATCCTTCATTGTTTGAGTAATCAAGAGAAGGAGAAATTTTTTGTAATGGTCCTTTGTGATCAAATTATATGTAAATACTTTGAATGATCAATGACAGGGATGAATTGGATGTTGAAGCATGAGAACGAGAAAGAAAATTCAAAAATACAAAAATTATGTTGTTCTGATAATTTGATCGATCGAAGTTCATTTTCGTTCGATCGAATATGATTTCGATCGATCGAGGTGTAAATCGACCGATGGAAATACCTTGGCAGAAAGTCAACTTTTTCCTGTATTTTAAAGCTTATTGAATTCGTTCGATTGAATTTAATTTTGATCGATCGAATTTCTTTTCGACCGATCGAAAAAATTTTGTTCGATCAAAAATTTTTGTAGGCCTGACAAGCTCGATCGAATTTTGGCGTTTCGACCGATCGAATTAAAATTTGTTCGATCGAAATGTGGGGCCCAGTTTCCCTAAAGCTATTTTCGACCGATCGAAATGAGTTTCGATCGATTGAAATTGAAGCGAATTCTGTATAAGTCAGATTTCGACCGATCGAATTTTGCGTATATATATATATATATATAAACCACATTTTAAAGTTCATTTTTTTTCAAAATTTTGGGGTTTTCAAGGGTTTTTACATTGGAGGATCAAACGAACGATCAATTGTGCTAGATCCTTCGAGAAATTGAATCTAAATCGCCTCAAAGCGGTAAACCTTTAAACTTCGATTCTTGATTTCTTGCCATGGGTTCAAAAATTTCTTATTTGGTTAAAACCCTAGTTTTGGTTTTCATAGACTATGACACCTAAGAAGAAGGCTGCCACTTCTAAAACCCCTACATCGAAGCGACCCAAGATCACTCCGGGTCCTTCGCAACCACCATAACCACCTATTCCACCACCGCAACCACCTGCCGAGCAACCCATTGCTCCGCAAACTCCCCAGCACGACCAACCAAACGAATGGTGGGCCAACAAGGGTTTTGCCCATGAGTACACCATTGATCTAGCCTTATTCAAAACGCCCAATGAGCCCAGCGTTGACGCTTGGGCACTTGACTATTTAAGCAAGGCGGGATTGGATAATCTTCTAAAACCCATTCATCAGTACTATTACCCGTGCCTCGTGCACTTGTTTTACCAAAAGATGTTTGATGGCCCTAACCCTAATACCATTTGCACCAAAGTCGATGGGAAGACGTATGTTTTTACCCACACAATGGCTTGTAGAGCGTTGGAATGTTTTGACGGGTATGGTGAGGGGATTAACTTGTTACCCCCAAATCCCCCAAATTTGACCCATACTTTTGTCACGGCGGATATGGTGGAGGGAGTTGCGAATTGAGCCATTAGGCGAGCCCATTTGCCGAGCTATATGTGGATGCTCGACACAATCTTCAAGTGCAATCTCTACCCGATCCGCCACAAGACTGAGAGATTAGGGATGTTGATGGAAGCCCTATTTGTAGCTTTTCAGGGTAAATGGTTTGATGCCGCCACAGTGGTTTTTGAGGGAATCAAGCATAGGAGGAAGAAGCTATTGGCAGGGGCGAAAAAGCCCGAGGAGTATATACCATATGCCAGTTTGGTCTTGGCTATGCTTGATGAGTACGCCGCGACCTCCGTGCATAAGATCTCCTCTAGGGAGCCTAAGTCCTCCGACAATGTGGTGTTCTACACCTTTAAGCATTGGAGGAAGACTTATAACAGTGAAACCATCTCTGACCCGGCCCTCAAGCGCCTCCTGTCCCTCCTCAACCACAAGATGCACCTGCTCAGGACACACCACTACTTGACCAACCTGCTCCTGAGGTTCCTGTCCCCGATCAGCCTGAGGATATCCCTCCAGTTCACCAACCTGCCGACATACCGATGCCGCCAGTCCATCAAGCAGCTCCGATAAGCAATGAGACGTTGGCTACTCTCATCCAAGAGAGTAATTGCCAGCTCAATCAGCGCCTTGATTACTACGAGCTGCTCGTGGAAGACGTGTTGCACGCCATGTACCCTACCAACTACGCCCAGAGGATGGCGGCCATGCGTGTGTGGGTTTTCGGTGCTTCTACGGTAGACGCTGCTGCTGAGGATCCATGGCCTGATGAGGCGGCCAGTGGGGATCACGCCGATAAGGAGACGGAGGATGTGGCGGATCCTACTGGTCAAGCGGATCCTGCTGGGTGGAGGATCATGAGCTTGAGAGTGTTTCTTTTTGAAAATTTTAATTTTTGGGCAATGTGTATAATTTTTTAACTATTGTGGCATGGTTGCCACTTTTGTTTTTACTTGTTAGAACTATGGTGGCATGGCTGCCACGATGATCTTTTTACATAATCATGCTAACCTTTCATTGATGATGTGCCTAAATTTAATCTATTAGAATTTATAGACTGTAGACTGTGCATGTGTGTGTGTGTGTGTGATGCGATCTTATAGCGACATCGAGGTAACCCTTCACGTTGTCGTGTGCAAGCACTAGAACAATTTTTGAGGATGAAAATTCCTAAGGTGGGGAGGATGTAACGTCTCAAACATTTTAAAACCTTGATCTGCATGCCTCGATATGTGTGCCCGATAGTTCGCACGTCGGGGACGGTATCGATAGTCGATGTAATGTCTATAAATCAAATCCAACGAATGGGATTTGACATATGTAGGCTAGGTTGAGGGTTAGTGCACTCTCGTACACCCAACGTTAGTGCAGCTGTTTTACGCCTAAGCCTAGGACTCAAGTATAAGAGGAATTAAATGCCTCATTTAGGTTTTTGCATTCAACACCTTAGTAATTGCTGATCATAGGGAGTTAAGAGGAGAGAGGGAGAGATTCGAGATTTAAACACTGATTACATGCGAGAACAATCCATTCTCAAAGATTGTGGTTACGTAATTAGAGCGACGAACGAGCCGTTGTTCTTCTGGTGAACCCGAGTCAGATCTAGAGGCTAGGATTCGAGATTCGGAGGAAATCGACGTATGAAAATTTGGTCGAGATCTTGAAATTATGTTGTTAACTATTTTTACATAAATTTAGATCACGGGAGCATAAGAAATTGAGTTTAACTTGATGTAGAGGGGGAAAACCCTTAAACAGGTGAAATCTATTCATTTCGACCAATCGAAATTGAGTTTGATCGATCGAAATGGACTTAAAATGTGAAAGCTTCGAAGTATGAGGAAATTCATTCGATTGAAGTCAAATTTGATCGAACGAAATGGGGTGGATCGATCGAATCTCACACTCGATTGATCGAAACGTATATAAACAGGAACGTGGAAATACCCTCTGTGAGAACTCGATCAATCGAAATATACTCGATCGATCGAAATATATTCGATCGATCAAATTAGAGTTTTCGACGATCGAAGTAAGATTCGTTCGATCGAACTGTGTGATAGCTAAATTGCTTTTAGAAGATTCGACCGATCGAAATATTTTCGATCGATCAAATTATAAGTTTTCGATCGACCGAAAGGGGATTCATTCGATTGAACTATGTTTGAGTTTTTGGCGTATGTGAGAGCTCGATCGATCGAATTTAGTTCGATCGATCAAAACGTGATTTTGATCAATTGAAATTGGGATTCGATCGATCGAAATTCCCAGATTCAAAATTTTGGTAAGTTTTGACTGTGAGATTTTGAGGGGAGTTATCCTAACTTGTTTAGCATTGTTCTAATGAGTGAACATTGGATTTATATGTTAGGTGACTTAGTATTGTATGATGAGGGGCGCTAACCCAAACGACGGTGTGAGCTAGTGTGGGTTAAGATCTCAGGGTAAGGAACACTTGACAGCATGTGCATTGTTACGTTAACATGTGTGTGTTATGACGTGATGTTTCTTTGAATTGATTATATGTGTGGTTACGAATTCTATTTGGAAGGACTTGTGCATCCGTACGTTTTCGATTCATGCATGAGTTGTGGAATCTATCAAGAATCAATCTAATGTATTGTGCAAGTATCTTCACACTTCTTTCTGACCTTTGATCTAAATTATAATTATCACTTTACATGATGATGAGCTATATGTGCGTACTTTGATTTAAGGTTTTATGTGAATACCCGACTGGTACGGCGGCTAATCCGTACACCTTTGTGTTGTGTTTTTTTACTCCTATCGCATGACAGTAAATATGTTCGGCCAAGTGTCCAACTTTATGGGACCTTGGATATATGTGAAAATGATTCATATGAGCGACGATGGTGGGTATTCCATCCAGGGCTTGAGGCTATAGCTCCTCATTCTATTACTTTAAGCATACCACTTTAAGTTTTTCTTTTCTTGTGTTGGAAGAAGATGTGGACCTATCTCTTTTGAATTTCAAACAAGCATTGTACTTATGTTTCAGACCATGACCATACACTGTACATACGTCCCAATTATTCTATTTCATTATGCCATAAGATCTATGTTGCCGTTACAATAAGCATGCTATGAGTTTTTCCTTACTAAGCTTGGATGAAGCTCATTCCTCGACTATATGTCACAGGTGCAGGTGAAGACGTTGATACTAGGATTTCCGAGAGGGAGGTTTCTGAGATAGCTTTGGGGGAGTACTTGGAGGAGATTCACCCTGAGAGCTGCTCTCTTTGTACTAAGCCAGTGTAGGTCCGACCCTAGGATTCAGGATGTGTTGGTTTAACTTTAGTTGTAAAGGATGTAAATTTTACAAATGATTATATTTCTTTTGGTGAACCATGTTTCGGTAAGGTACGACCCTTATCGGTGGTTCTTGTCGGTTCTTTTTCCATAAGGAATCATATGGAATTAGAATCGTCATTTTGAGCTTTTGAAGAATAGTACTACTTCTCTTTTTTGCTATGATGATTCATTGGACATGGATCTGCTTTATTTTTCGCTGTGCAATGGTATGTTACGTGTTTCATTCGGGGGCTTGACCTTGGCGCCAGCCCACTGACGGCGCGGGCTTCGGGGTGCCGAAACTCAGGCTGTAACAAACCTCCTCGCACTTCCCCGAGAATGAGTAACAACAACAGAAGTGGATTCGGCCATAACTTCACTGTCTGATAAATTGTGGAGCTCAGCATCTAGAAACTGTAAAGTGAGGGGAAGAAGTTGACGAATTATTTCAATACTTAGCCGTTGTGTATGAAGCCATCAAGGACCAGCGAGAGCGAGAAGAACAAGAGCGGCAAAAGCAGGAGAGGTCCCCGCCTACTTCAAGCACAATATCGCCACACGTGTCAGTAATGAGGAATACACTTTACACACTCCTCAGCAGCGATCACCAAGAAAGGGTTAGTCCCCAGACGACTAAACGAGACACCACCGTAAAAGCAGAGGATATCCCCAAAATGATCGACGATTACCTAACCAAGAAGAGTTACTCTGGCTTGACATTCGAGTTTGAGAGTTTCTAATAGGATCTCGAGTTTAACCTACCTACAGGGTTTAAACCCCCAAAGTTCAATAAATACAACGACACTGGGTACCCGAACCACCATCTGGCATTATTCTGTAACGACTTTAAGCTTGTTTGCAATAATCAAGGACTTCTGATACACTACTTTCAAAGGTCACTCGAAGGGGAAGCTCTCGACTGGTTTGCCAGGCTCCCACTACACAAGATCGACACATTCAATGAGTTAGTCGGACAGTTCTTAGACCAGTACAAGCACCTGATACAAGAAGCTGTTAGCCCTAGTGACCTCATGAGAATGAAGTAAGAGCCCGAAGAAGACTTCACAGAGTTCGTATCACACTGGAGAAAACTCGTGGCCTAGACGGGAAGCCAGATGAAAGAAAATGACGCGATTGATATCATCATAGATAATGTCAAAGATCCGTCCAAAGTGCTCTTATCATAAGCGATTGCTTGGACTTCGCTACTCTACACCTGCGTGCTAGTCGCATTCATCGACACATAAAAGGAGGAGATCTCGCCTTTTCGATTGTAGCACCAAAACTCGCTGCTTTTGGTGATTCAAAGCTAAGAAATAATAAGAAAGCCTCTGGCTCTGAGCAGGTCAATACGATTGCTAACTAGGGTCAAGGCTCTGGAAACAGAAATAATCAGTAAAGGAACTCTGGTCAGGGTCAGTCCTAGAACCAAAATCAGCAGCAATATCCCAATCAGGGTCATAACCAGTATCAAAATCGAAACCAGTACCCTAACCAAAACCATAATGTTGCTCAAAATTTCTCAGCCAATACTCAGGGCTATAACAACGTACCTTGGCCCCAGAACTTCAATCAGCAAGCTAGAGGTCCCTATCAGCCTAGACGTGATCACTATCCTAGCTGCCTGACACCATATCTAACATCTTTCACCTCCTTAGTGATCAGAACCTTATCCGTTTTCCACTAGAACGGCCACGGCCCTAGCCAACTAACCTCGACTATAGCAAGTTCTGTGCTTTCCATTATTATGCGGGGCACAATCTAGAGGATTACTAAGTGTTGTGAGATATGATATACGATATGAACGATCTCAACCAGATTGGCTGGGAATTCCTCTAAAGCTCTAACCAAGATAACAAATAGCCTCCTCAAAACTTGGGGATCATTAATAATCCCTTGCCCAATCATAACCAGGGACCGATCACCCACGTTACTACAACAGATCTCTCGATTCGACTCCCTTTTCATCCATCCACCCTCATCACCCGCACCCATCTCCTGGACACTTCACCTAGTCTAGACAATTCTTTAAGGCCTCCTATTATTCCGCCACACCCTTCCAACTTCATAACCAAAATAGAACCACCAAATCCTCCACCTTACCCTAATTTTACTCAGATTCGAGTCCAGTCCTTTAAAACCCGGAGGTAAACTCTCCGACCCATAGAACCTTCTACACCCCCAAATTTTAATACAGCTCCATGTGATCCCGAGCTTGAATACGAAGATCATCTCCTTCAAACTGTAGAACAGATCGCAGCATGGGTAGACAACCCTGCTCAAAATACCCCCAGTCAGCAACACTAGACGATTGGAGAGCATCAACTAGATGTGCAGGTAAAACAGTAAGGGGAGGAACCCGTCAAAGGGGAGGCACTGATCTCCACTTTCTTGGAAGAGGAGGATTATACCCAATACCTCCCACCATGGAATGACATAGCTCCGTGGCGCCTTCCTTCATCGAACTTCACTCCGTTCATGACAGGCACTATAAAAAGTTCTTCAATGCTCTAGGGTCAACAACCGACATGCCCAATCCTCAAATCAGGGACCAATTACCCACCGCCACCGTTCCCTTGAGAGAACTAGAACCTTGAAACTCAGCCATCAGACAAGATAACAAAGGAACGAGGAGTGAACCTACCTCCCCCACTGTTGTTAGGGGTGTTTAGGCTTTTTATTTTAGGTTTTTAATGCTTTGCTATTGATTTATTTGGTGTTGGAAGAAAATTAACATCGCAATGAAACAGAGGATAAAGATATGGTGAAAACAGCATTCCTAAACATCCTAGACTTGTAAGATACAGGATCCATTGTAGCAAGTTTTGATAAGTAAGAGTTTGTCCCATAGAGAAATTAATCTAGAACTCAAAATGGGCTATAATAGTAGGCCTCCAGATCTGGCTACAGATCTGACAATCCTAAAGAAAGGGAGTTGGGTGTCATGACTACACTAAATTAATCCTAACAAAAGAGAAATAAAATATATCCCTATCCTAAAGAAAGGTTTAAAGAGAAGATGGTGATGGAGTGTACCAAAATAAAATATAAAAATGATGAGAAGTAAGTTGGCTAAGTTAGAGTTAAAACAGTAATGTAGCTCAGATTTAGTCTGTCTCTGCAGTGTTCCTTGCTGAGATGCTATTAAAAGCCTCAACAAGGTAGAAATATCCAGTTTAACTCATGCCATTTGGGGCGCTCTTAGGGCTATACTTTGTCTACTCAAATGGTCACAGGATATCCGATAGAGTCTATCAAATCCCATTAGTTAAAATAGAAGTTGCTAATCTAATCCAGAGGAGTGGATTGATCATTTCCCCAGCCACTGGACTAGATCCAGCCATGAATACTATTGCAGCACTATATAATGCCAGTGGTACAAGCTCCCCAGATCTGCGCATAGATCTGGCTGACATCCATAGGTATTCCAACCCATAAGATCCTAAGTGCTTTGCCAAGGCACACAGCTCATTGTGCCCACAAAAAGGGCCATGCGACAGGTTGAATAAGGCTCTAAACTCAACTGGTCATTGCAACAAAAGGCCTGCAATGACTCAGTCTCAAGCTATAATTACTACAGAGAAATCAGATCTAACATCTAATATCAGTTAGGTAAAACAGAGGGGAGCCAGTTCCTGTATAAACCTCCTCACAAGGGTCTAGAAGCTCATGTGCAGGGGAAAAAAATCCTTCTCAAGCATGTGGCTGGACACCACCTTAGGGCTACATTCTATCAACTCAAATGGTCATAGGGTATCCCATTGGTCTGTCCATACCACAGAGGTCTGAGAAAGAACATGTAAATCGCTGCAACCACCATGGTCCACAGGCCTCCGAGCTCCCGAGATCTCACTACAGATCCAACATTGCTTTTCATGGGGCTATCAAACCAAGGGAAATCAGATGACAAACAATAGATCTACTAGAAGCTGAATGGGCTCGTCCCAAATACATGAATCCTATAGACATCTAAAGAAACCATAAGACCTGTAGATTTAATTAGGCATTAAATAACAGTCCATTGATAAAAGCAAAACTTATAATGAACTATCTCCAGGTTGTAACCTGTACATTACTGCTCATCACAAATCCCAATGTATACAAAACTTATTACAAAACTGAAATAAACTAAACCTAACTGCTTATCAAGGGATTAGCCAGCAAGTACTGGGCTAAGAGAGAAGAAAAAATGGAAAAAGAGGTGATCAAACGCTAATCCTAGCCTGTTGGAGCTCTCAGCCCATAGAGGATAAAAAAAAGGATCGATCCCTTAAAACTAAACTCTAAGTACTACTTATATACTCCGTCCATATGACCTTTGGCTCTAAAGAGATTAACCCTAATTTTTCCAACACACGTGGCATTATTACAACCCTTGAATGCCTTAAGACATGTACCTCGAAATTCATGCCTCGAGAAGTGTGCCCTAGCCGTGGGAAATTCTTAAAAGGTCCTTGAATTGAATCTGAGAAGTGGGGAGCTCGTGCTTCACAGGGCTGGCATATGCATTCATTCATTCACACAGTTTTAGAGCCTTCGCGGAGTAGCCTTTGGCTGGTGGGAAGTGTTCATTCGCGTAGTAAATCTTTAGTCAATTGTGCAGTTCCTTTACGCTGTAATGCTATCACGGAGATAATCTGGAGTGCCTAGACTTCTCACGCAGTAGAGCTTCAGAAGCTCTCTCTCACTGAGTACTCATGCAGGTATGCTCCTGTGCTCACTTAGTAATTGATAAGGCTTCAGAGTGCGTGAGATCTGTGCGAGGAGAATTCTGAGCGTCTCTCTCCTCCAGGGCCACACAAGAACTCCGTGAGGTGACATTTTGCTCAGTATACATATGGGCTCGCTGTGTTCTTTGCGCGGCTACTTTAAGGCTTGATCTCCGCGAGAGCTTCGCGACCACAAATTCTGAGGATTTTAATTTGTAAGATCTTCGCGATATCTTTATAGCTCTCCTCTTGACTGCACGTTCTATCTGTGTGAGGGCATCTTCCACTGCATCTTTAGCTTCGTGAGGGAGCTTCTCAACTCTGCGAGATCTGTCTTTTTATGCTCTGATACATTACATTTGCTGCTATTGTAGTTTCCACCATTCTCAGTTGACCTCATCCATCTGCTAAACTTTTGGTCAATGATGACCAGCAAATGAGTCACCATGGTGAGCACTACCAAGGTGTTCCATTAGGCTTTGGCTCATCTGTCATCTGTGCATATATTCTTCCTCTTCTTTGGACCAATAAGCATGGATTTTACATTAAGCTGTACATTTTATTGCTAACTACAAAACAAACTTAAAATACTGTTATTAGTGAGCTTCAAGGTCCAGCAAAGGCTAAGTTAAGAGGTGAAAAGTGGTACTTTTCAGTGAATAACACACCCCCAAACCTAATCTTTGCTAGTCCCTGAGCAAAGGAAAATTTAAAACAATTAATCTAAAAATTTAAATGCTACTTTCGTAGGGAGCACGGATACATTTAGCATATGTTCCAAGTCTTTTAAATCCTTAGGTGATCCCTAGTGGAGGAGTGAAGTCTCCTGAGGGTTTTCAGTGAAGATACCCACAAACTTCTCAATAAAATAGTTAACCAAAGTGAAAAATTAACAAGTCAACTGTCAAGGAACAGAGCATCAGTTCACCTTTGATTCAATCAAAATATGAGGAATTTGAACATATGAAATGCACAGACATTTAATCATCACAGCTTATACATGGATGCACATATTTTCCAATTAGCTCACACAAGGGGAAACATCATATGAGGTCAGTACTGAGCTCATCATTAATTCAAAAATTAGGTTATAGGCCATGCCTATCACATTCAACATTAGACCCAATGCTCACCAGGGCATACTCTCACAAGGAACTTTGAGGGTTTTCATTTTCTCTCAAGCTCAAGAGCAATTACAGGCCCCAAATGGATCTGTAAGCATGAGCATAGGCAAAGCACCTAAGTTCTGGCATCATTGGCTATCCTCACCATAGATTAGAAAACTCTTTGTCTCTGCATCACAGCTCATTCAACTTTGGATCATAGGAACTTTTGACTGGGTTGTAATGTGGCTTATAGGATAGGTTATAAATAATGAAAGGTTGAAAAGAGATTTAAAATTGAGAAGTCAGTAGGTGAAGGAGGTGATTCATGACTTCACCTTCTTTAATTCAACACCTTTCATTTTCTTTAAAATTCTTTAGACATGAAGTGGCCAGCTTCTCTTATTTTTGATTTTTCAAATAAAATTTTCCTCTTTGACCCCTCTCTTATTCCTCTTCATTATTGTTTCTCTCTCTTTTTTTTTTTAGTTCATTTTTGTTTTTCTGACTTGCCACTTCCTTCCTCAGCTGCTACATTGTTAAGCTTTTAAGTCTCTCTTCTCCATTCACCTAATGTTGACCTTATCTTGTCCATCTTCAGCTCCTTCTCCTTTACCTTCTGATTCCTCAGAGTGACGGTAGGTTTGAATCAGGTCCATAGGTTCAGGTACAAGTACTCAGGTGTATTTTGAAGAAAATTAGAAATTAAGGCTCAAAAAGTGTGTGCACAAGGGCAGTTGATTAAGGTTTGGTCTATTTAAGCTCAAACTGTCTAAGAGAGGGCCTTGATCCTTTCCTAAGAATCATGAGTGCTGTTAGTTGTTTCAACTTGGAGGTGCCTAACTTCTAGTGAGGGTACTGACTCAGCCAGTCCTTACGGCTAGAAGAATTGCCTCAGTGTCACTCCTCAAAGAAAGGAAAAATTTTTATAGGCCCAAATCTTACTAGTTATGGTCTTCCGTTGAGTTCTTAGACATGTCCTTACCTTTTTCTCTCTTTAATCATTCACTAAGTGCTGATACAAGTGAGTTTTCGTGGTGTTCACATCATGGAAATGCTCAAATTTAAAAGCTTGTGATGCCTAAAGGTCTGTTAAATTTTAAATTTCTTAATTTTTTTTATGATCCTTAAGTGGATCTGGCTCCATTTCTATCATACTCACTTTGCTTCTGTTGCACTTAGGCTAACTGCTTCATTGGCAGAGCCTGCCACACCCCCAAACCTATGAGGAGCAGTGTCCTCACTGTTTCAAAGGTGAGATGTGCATGTGTTGCAGGCTTAACACATAGAAAATAAAAGAACATAAATTACAAGAGAGAAAAACACATAGCAAACAACACAAAAATAACACACATAAACAAAATAAAACAGAAATAAAGAAAGACAAATTATCAGGAAAAGACATTTTATTATAAATACAAAACAAAAAGATTACAAAGAGATAGAAAATTATAAACCTAAGAACAATTTAAACACACATCAACAAAACATCCTGTCAAAATAAAATGGTTCTTCCTCCTGGCTCAGGAATATCCTCAACCTGCTGCATGTGGAAGAGGAAATGCAAGCCAGGAGGAGGGGGAAGACGACGATCAGGGAGATGGATATGGAGGAGGTGGTGGGGGGATTGAAGAGGATGGGGGGGGGGGAGATGCAGGTGGTTTGATCTTCTGCTTCTTCTTCTTTTTCTTCTCCTTTTTCTTTTCCTCTTTGGCCAAGATCCTCTGGACCTCCTCGTACTCATCCCAGAGGAATTGTAGTGGGTCAGGCTCCTTAGGCGGTGGCGGGTCCAAACACATCGGGTAGAATTTGTTTGGCAGATCAGTGGGTTTATTATCCGCCATAGTTGAGAGTAGGGAGGGACTGCTGAGGTTAGAGGAGAATGAATGAGATGAAGACGAACCATCCTTGTATTTAAAGTGTGCTTGGACAGTGGAATATGAATCGGCATATTAAATATCGCCTCCTTCCAAGCTCAATTTCCATAAAGGAATTAAAGGAAGTTAGTTGGCAATGAATTGTGATTATTATGGGAAATGGTAAGTCGCACAATCCATTATGGGGAATGAAATTGCACAGTAAATGTTGGTCTATTTTTAGCAATGGGATTTAAGGCAATCCCGCATTTCGCGCAGCTTCCCACAGGTGTTTGCGGAGTAGAATTCTTGTGCAGAACAAATGTACATTTATGAGAAGGTAAATCGCGTAGAAGAATATAGCTCCGTGAGTACAAAATCTGAAGCTGTGTGTGCCTCGCAAAGTTACTTCGCGGAGTAGACGTTGGGACTGAGCGCGCGAAGCAGTTTCTCATTTCTCACGTAGCTTAACTGGTGATCTCCGTGAAGAACAACCATTTGGAGTTTCAGAGGTCTCGCGCAATAGAATATTTTGAATTCTTCTTTTCGCGCCCTCATGACTCTGCAAGAAAGCTTTGAAATGGCTCGCGATTGTGAAAATTAGGCCATTTAACCCCGCGAGAGACCAACACTCAACCTCTTTGTACCATTTGTGCTCTGACCTGTGCATGTACAATGTCATGCATTCATTCAGTGGCCATCAGCATCAACCCTTCACATGTATCCCCTTCCCAAATGATAATAACCTCCCTCATACCAGCACATGCATATCAAAAATTTCAAATGATAAAACTCCTTGATGAAAACAGATTCTAAACAGTTGCAGTGCTAGTACTTCACTCACAGAGCAACAATAAGCATACATCTCCTATGTTAATGATAGGAATAAATGAATACTCAAAATAGAACAAATAAAGCAGATGAAAACATACAAATTTCCCTACTAAAAATAGTAAATGACAGGTTCCTAATCAAACAAAAATATATTGCAATTTTTAAACAGATATGGCACATATAATACAAAGTTGTGGATCACTGAGCAGTGGGAGGTTCATGTAGGTGAATGGTCTGAGGAAGCTCCACTGGTTGTTCTACACAAATCTTGAGCCTTTGACCATTTACTTTCATGAACTGCCCCGACTTTGGATCCAAGATCTCCATAGCACCAGATGGGGAGGCTTTGATGACAGTGTAAGGTCCATCCCATATGGATTTCAACTTCCCTGAAAAAAATTTGAGTCTGGAGTTAAAAAGCCAAACCTTGGTGCCAGCATTAAAGTCCTTTTGTAACAGCTTCTTGTCAAAGAATTCCTTTGATCTTTCCTTGTACATTCTAGCATTTGCATAGGCTTCTAGCCTCATTTCATCAAGTTCTACCATTTGCAACTTCCTGTGAGAACCAGTAGAAGTTAGGTCGAAATTCATTGCTTTTATAACCCAATAGGCTCTGTGTTCTAACTCCACAGGTAGGTGGCAGGCCTAGCCATACACCAGCATAAATGGGGACATGCCAACAGGGGTCTTATAGGCAGTCCTATAAGCCCACAAAACATCATTTAACTTTTGTCCCCAATCGTTCCTATCAGTCCTCACAGTCTTCTCCAGAATATGCTTAATCTCCCTATTGGAAATGTCAACTTGCCCACTGGTCTGTGGGTGGTAGGGAGTTGTAATTCTGTGTGTAACAGAATACTTTTTGAGTAGGTTCTCAAAAGGTCTGTTACAAAAGTGGCTCCCCCCATCACTGATGATAACTCTGGGAATGTAAAATCGTGAGAAGATATTATCCTTTAAGAATTTAAGGACAAATGTGTGGTCATTGGTCTTTGTGGCAATGGCTTTTACCCATTTGGACACATAGTCCACTGCCACTAGTATGAAATTAAATTCCATAGATGAAGGAAAGGGGCCCATAAAATCAATGTCCCAAATGTTAAAAAGTTCTACAACTAGGATGGGCTGCAATGGCATGGAGTCTCTCTTGGAAATGTCTCTCATCCTTTGACATCTCTCACAGGCCTTGCAATGCAAGTATGCATCTCTGAACAAAGAAGGCCAATACAAACCACATTGGAGCACTTTTGCTCCAGTCTTTTTGCCACTGAAATGACCTCCACAGGCTTGCTCATGGCACATTGAAAGAATATTATGAAAGTCATTTTCAGGCACATATCTCCTAATGACCTGGTTTGCATAATGCTTGTAAAGGTATGGATCTTCCCACATAAAATGTCTAACCTGAGAGAAGAACAGGTCTTTGTCCAACTTAGACTAGTGTGGAGGGATCCTACCAGCAGCAAGAAAATTGATAATATGTGCAAACCAGGGCACACTAGACTGCATAGTAAAAAGCTGCTCATCAGGGAACAACTCATTAATAGGTGTTGCTGCACATTCTTCCAAAATAATCCTAAAGATGTGGTCAACCACCACATTCTCAACTCCCTTCTTGTCTTTGATCTCAAGATTAAACTCCTGCAAGAGGAGAATCCATCTGATCAACCTAGGCTTTGCATCCTTCTTAGCCAATAGGTATTTTAGGGCTGAGTGATTTGTAAAAACTACAATCTTAGACCCCAACAAGTAGGGTCTAAACTTGTCCACAACAAACACTATTGCAAGTAGCTCCTTCTCAGTAGTAGTGTAGTTCAGCTGAGCTTCGGCTAGTGTTCTGCTGGCATAATAGATCACTACAGGCAGCTTATCTTTCCTCTATCCTATGACAACACCTATGGCCAAGTCTGATGCATCACACATCAGCTCAAAGGGGAGTGAGTAATCTGGGGCCTGGATTACAGGGGCAGTGGTGAGACACTTTTTCAAACCCTCAAAGGCCTCAAGACATTTAACAGAAAATATAAATGGCACATCCTGGCAAAGCAGGTGGCACAAAGGTTTAGCAATCTTGCTGAAGTCTTTGATGAACCTCTTGTAAAATTCAGCATGTCCAAGAAATGATCTGATTTGCTTGACAGTCCTGGGTGGGAGAAGATGTGAAATCAAGTCTACTTTAGCCTTGTCCACCTTAATTCCTTTGTGAGAGACCACATGGCCTAGTACAATACCTTGGGTCACCATAAAGTGACTCTTTTCCCAGCTTAGGACCAAGTGGGTCTCCTCACATCTTTGCAAAACTTTTTCAAGGTGAACTAGACACTGGCTAAAGCTGTCCCCATACATTGAGAAATCATCCATGAAGATTTTCAGGAATTTATCAATCATATCAGAAAAAATTACATGCATGTACCTCTGAAAAGTGGCTGGGGCATTGCACAGTCCAAAAGGCATCCTTCTGTAAGCAAAGGTGTCAAAGGGACATGTGAAAGTAGTTTTCTCTTGATCTTGAGGATCCACAGGGATTTGGTTATACCCTGAGTATCCATCAAGAAAACAGTAGTATGCCTTCCCAGCCAACTTGTCTAGGATTTGGTCAATAAAAGGGAGAGGGAAGTGGTTCTTTCTGGTTTTAGAGTTGAGCTTCCTATAATCAATGCACACTCTCTAGCCAGTGGTCTCTCTGGCTGACATCAACTCCCCAAAATCAGTAGTAACAACTGTGATGCCTTACTTTTTAGGTACCACCTGGATAGGGGATACCCATTCGGAATCTGAAACGGGATAAATCACCCTTGCATCTAACAGTTTTACTATTTCCTTGAGGACTACCTCCGGCATGTGAGGATTTAGTTTCCTCTGCATCTCCCTTGAGGGTTTTGCACCCTCATCCAAGTGAATCCTGTGCATGCAAACTAAGGCATCAATGCCTCCAAGGTCAGCTATTGTCCACCCAATTGCTTTCTTGTGCTTCTGAAGAACATTCAGTAATTTCTCCTCCTGCTCACTAGTGAGAGAGGAGGAGATAATCATAGGAAGCTTGCTGTCCTTCCCCAAGAAGGCATATTTTAATGTGGTTGGGAGTTGTTTCAACTCTAGCTCCGAGGGACTTTCAATTGAAGGAAACAAAGGTCCCTTAGTGGCTTAAGGAAGGGGTAGCAATATATGATGCACTAGGCCCACAGAAGACTTAGTGTTTGTGTTGTCTTCTGTCATGGGAATTTGGGCCTCCTTCTCAAATAGTCTTTAAACACTTTCCAGGCTTTCAGTCAGATTATCCCAATCCAGCCGATTGGATAATTCTCCTTTTATCAGGCCATCTAGTACATCTACTGCACAACAGTCCTCAATGTCAATGTGTAGCAGTATGGTACACATTTAAATGGCGCTTCATGTTCCCAAAGGTAACCTCCATTACCACTGACCTGCATTATATGCAAGCATTTGCAGTAGCCAAGAATGGCCTGCCAAAGATAACAGCTTTTGGGGTTTTGCTCTTGCAAGGGTCCATGTCTAAAATAAGAAAATTAGCTGAATAATAGAATTTGTCCACCCCAACCAAGACATCCTCTACCACACCCACAGGTCTCCTCTCAGACTTGTCAGCCAGTTGGAGCACAACTAATATAGGTTTAAGCTCCCCCAAACTTAGCTCCTCATACACTGAATAAGGGAGTAAGTTCACACTGGCCCCTAAATCCAAGAGGGCTTTTCCAATGGTGTGGTTTCCAATTATGTAGGGGATAGCAGGTACTCTTGGGTCTTATAATTTTTCAGGTGTGGCAATGGATAGGACTGACTCAATATGCTCAATAGTAAAAACTCTTCTAGACAATTGCACCCTAGCTTTCCTCTTTTGTGTGCAGAGGTCCTTCAAAAACTTAGCATAGGCAGGGACTTGCTTTATGGCATCAAGCAGGAGAAAATTTGTCCGAACCTGGTTGAAAGTCTCCAGACTCCATCTGAGCATTCCCTTTATCAAGAGGGGATGGGCCAGCTAGAGCTTGAGGAAATGGCAGCAGTGGCACTGTTGGTGCCACTGCTGCGTGCCTATTGCCTTCATGGTCATATTTTTCTCTTTTTCTTTTATCTTTATTTATTTCTTTATGTTGGGGCTCAGCATCAGTCCCATTATTTTGCCCTAGCTGATCCACACTAGGGGGTACAATCTTTGGCTCTTCAACACTAACAATCCTTTCATTTTCGTTCTCACGTTCTGTGACCTCCTCCTGTTCCTTGCCTACTAAATTTTCAACCACCCTGCTACTCCTAAGGGTAGTTATTGCATCAGCATCCTCATGGGTAAAGGGTGCCTCTCCAATCAGAAACTGCCCTTTTGAATTGGCTAGGAGCTGACTAGACAATTTTCCTTCCTCCCTCCTATTCAGAGCATTACAAATCTGGTCTAGCTGGTCCTCAATTTTCTTGATGCTCTGTCCATGAGAGTTGACAGTCTGCACCAAGTTCCCCAAATTCTGCATTGAAGCCAGCATCTGCTCTTCAAATGAAGAGGATCTGAACTGTTGTGGGGGCAGGACCAATTGGTTAGACTGTGGGGCAGGTAACAGGAAATTTTACCTCGGTGGGTAACCTTGATTAACCTGGTGCTGGGGTCTGTAAGGAGTACCATTTGCTGCTACTGGGGTTGAGGATATGAGTCTTGTCTCCACCTTAGATTTGGGTGGTTCCTCCAAGAATACCCAGTAGGCTGCTGCCCAAAAGTTTGAGCAGCATTGGCATGCTCCATAACAAAATCAAGAAATTGGTTGGCAGATGGACAATCATGAATAGAATGTGTGGGAGATTGGCATATCAGACATGCCTCCTCCACCTGTGCAACCATTCGAGGCTGCATCACATTCATCAATTTATCAAACTTCATGCTCAGGTTGTCCACCTTCCTCTCCAGATCACCTTGCACCTTCACTTCATATATTCCACCTCTAGGGGTGGCCTCTTTCACCATCTTAGATGGAATCTGACTGTCATTGTATGACAGAGACTCCTGCTATATGGAATTTTCCCCTATTATGTCAAACAACTCCCATGCTTCCTCAGCTATCTTGTGGAGGTAGCTACCACCACAGGAAGCATCCACTATATCCCTGCTCTTGGGATTAATTCCTTGATAAAACACTTGGACAAGCTGCCACATTGGAATTTGGTAGTTGGGGTATTGTTTTAACATCTCTTGGAATCTTTCCCAAGCTTCATAAAAAATTTCAGTTGAGGACTGAGTGAATGACAAAATATTTGTCCTCATTTGGCTGGTTTTGTTCATAAGAAAGAATTTAGCCAGGAATTTGGTTTGAAGTCACTCCATGACTATATGTTGTTGGCTGGGAGCTTTGATAACCATGTGCTGGCTTTGTCTTTTAGCAAAAAAGGAAAAAGCCTCAATTTAGTGGCCTTAGGCCCCAAGCCAACAATATTGAAGGTAGTTCAAAGTACTAAAAACTGGTCGATATGCTTGCAGGGATCTTCTTTACTAAGACCATAAAACGAAGGCAACATACTAATGGTGAAGGATTTAATTTCATAGTTCCCCTCAACAGAGGGAAACTGAATGCAGAAAGGAGAGGTGTACTCCCCAGGTGCATTGTACTCCTTTAGTGTTATCTGCCTCTCAGCCATGATTACTTGTTCAGTCTCAATAGCAGGGCCCTGTGTGGTGTGCCTAGGTCCAAGGATCCTTTGAACCTCTGGATTTGGAGGTTCTAACTCGGGGTTTAAGGACCTTTGACCATGCATATACTCACACCCACAACAAGTATAGAAAATGCTTACAAGCACAACTAAAGAATTTTAAACAAAAATTAACAATTACAGAAATTTACACTAGACAAAAATTAGGGAATTAAACATAAATGGACTAAGATTTAGGGGAAAGGAAGTGCAAACAGAGCTAGCTACACTCCAAATGCAACTTTAGCTTTTCCCTTCTTCTGCTGTCAATTTTTGCAAAATTCTAAACAATTATCAGTAGTACTTTATTCTAAATTAGGCACAACTATAAAGAATTTGGTAATCTAGTTTATGATACAACTCAGGTATACTCAAAAGATCAATTTCCCCGGCAACGGTGCCAAAAACTTGTTGTTAGGGGTGTTTAGGCTTTTTATTTTAGGTTTTTGATGCTTTGTTGTTGATTTATTTGGTGTTGGAAGAAAATTAACATCACAATGAAACAGAGGATAAAGATATGGTGAAAACAGCATTCCTAAACATCCTACACTTGCAAGATACAGGGTTCATTGTAGTAAGTTTTGATAAGTAAGAGTTTGTCCCATAGAGAAATTGATCTACAACCCAAAATGGTCTATAATAGTAGGCCTCCAGATCTGACTACAAATCTGGCAATCCTAAAGAAAGGGAGTTGGGTGTCACGACTGCACTAAATTAACCCTAACAAAAGAGAAATAAAATGTAGCCCTATCCTAAAGAAAGGGTTAAAGAGAAGATGGTGATGGAGTGTGCCAAAATAAAATATAAAAATAATGAGAAGTAAGCTGGCTAAGTTAGAGTTAAAATAGTAATGTACCTCAGATTTAGTCTGTCTCTGCAGTGTTCCTTGTTGAGATGCTATTAAAAGCCTCAACAAGGTAGAAATATTCAGTTTAACCCATGCCATTTGGGGCGCTCTTAGGTCTATACTCTGTCCACTCAAATGGTCACAGGGTATCTGATAGAGTCTGTCAAATCCCATTGGTTAAAACAGAAGTTGCTAATCTAATTTAGAGGAGTGGACTGACCATTTCCCTAGCCACTGGACTAGATCCAGCCATGAATACTATTGCAGCACTATGTAATGCCAGTGCTACAAGCTCCCCATATCTGCGCACAGATCTGGCTGATATCCATAGGTATTCCGACCCATAAGATCCTAAGTGCTTTGCCAAGGCCAACGGCTCACTGTGCCCATAAAAAGGACCATGCAACAGATTGAATAAGGCTTTAAACTCAGCTGGTCATTGCTACAAAAGACCTACAATGACTCAACCTCAAGCTATAATTACTACAGAGAAATAAGATCCAACATCTAATATCAGTTAGGTAAAACAGAGGGGAGCCAGTTCCTGTACAAACCTCCTCACAAGGCTCGAGAAGCTCATGTGCAGGAGAAAAGAATCCTTCTTAAGCATGTGGCTGGACACCACCTTAGGGCTATACTCTATCCACTCAAATGGTCACAGGGTATCCCATTGGTCTGTCCATACGACAGAGGTCTGAGAAAGAACATGTAAATCGCTGCAACCACCATGGTCCACAGGCCTCCGAGCTCTCCAGATCTCACTACAAATCCAGCATTGCTTTCCATGGGGCTATCAAACCAAGGAAAATCAGATGGTAAATAATAGATTTATTGGAAACTGAATGGGCTTGTCCCAAATACATGGATCCTATAGACATCTAAAGAAACCATAAGATCTGTAGATTCAATTAGGCATTAAAACAATAGTCCATTGATAAAAGCAAAACTTACAATAAATTGTCTCCAGGCTGCAGCTTGCACATAACTGCTCATCATAAATCCCAATGTATACAAAACCTATTACAAAACTGAAATAAACTAAACCTAACTGCTTATCGGGGGATTAGCCAACAAGTGCTGGGCTAAGAGAGAAGAAAAAATAGAAAAAGAGGTGATCAAATCCTAACCCTAGCCTGCTGGAGCTCTTAGCCGATAGAGGATAAAAAAAAGGATCGATCCCTTAAAACTAAACTCTAAGTACTGCTTATATACTCCGCCCATATGGCCTTTGGCTCTAAAGAGATTAACCCTAATTTTTCCAGCAGACATGGCATTGTTACATCCCTTGAATGCCTTAAGATGTGCGCCTCAAAATCAGTGCCTTAGGAAGTATGCCCTAGCCTTGGGAAATTCCC
The DNA here is from genome assembly GCA_021018995.1 of Chloranthus sessilifolius. NCBI lineage: Eukaryota > Viridiplantae > Streptophyta > Magnoliopsida > Chloranthales > Chloranthaceae > Chloranthus > Chloranthus sessilifolius. The sequence goes on along the minus strand of CM037597.1, from coordinate 109,940,585 downwards.
AAAAGGTCCTTGAATAGAATATGAGAAGTGGGGAGCCCGTACTTCGCAGGGCTGGCATATGCATTCATTCATTCGCATAGTTTCAGAGCCTTCGTGGAGTAGCCTTTGGCTGGTGGGAAGTGTTCAGTCGCGCACTAAATCTTTAGTCAATCGTGCAGTTCCTTTGCATTGCAATGCTATCACGGAGATGATCTGGAGTGCCTAGACTTCTCGCACAGTAGAGCTTCAGAAGCTCTCTCTCGCTGAGTACTTGCACAGTTATGCTCTTGCACTGGCGTAGTAATTGATAAGGCTTCAGAGTGCGCAAGATCTGTGTGAGGAGAATTTTAGGCGTCTCTCTCCTCCAGGGCCACGCAAGAACTCCGTGAGGTGACATTTAGCTCAGTATACATATGGGCTCGCTGTGTTCTTCACGCGGCTACTTTAAGGCTTGATCTTCGCGAGAGCTTCGCGACCATAAATTCTAAGGATTTTAATCCGCAAGATCTTCATGATATCTTTACAGCTCTCCTCTTGACTGTGCGTCCTATCTGTGCGAGGGCATCTTCTACTATATCTTTAGCTTCGCGAGGGAGCTTCTCAACTCTGCGAGATCTGTCTTTTTATGCTTTGATGCATTGCATTTACTGTTGTTGCAGTTTCCACCATTCTCAACTGACCTTATCCATTTGCTATACTTTTGGTCAATGATGACCAGCAAATGAGTGACCATGGTGAGCACTACCAGGGTGTTCCATTAAGCTTTGGCTCAACTGTCATCTATGCATGTATTCTTCCTCTTCTTTGGACCAATAAGCATGGATTTTGCATTAAGCTACCCATTTTATTACTAACTATAAATCAAACTTAAAACACTGTTATTAGTGAGCTTCAAGGTCCAGCAAAGGCTAAGTTAAGAGGTCAAAAGTGGTAGTTTTCAGTGAATGACACCCACCTCTTATAATCCCTCTGCCACCGGCTCCGACACTCGCGCCATAACCATCTCAACCAAATGGATATAGAGCACACCGACCTAGTAAAGAACCTATCCTAGAAATAGGCCAGGAGTATGATCTTCTTCGACACCTCGTGAAAGTACTAGTGCAAATATCAATCTTCGAGCTCATTAAGAAGTCCCCTAAACACCATCGATTACTCGCAGAGACGCTGGATGAGACAGATGTGAATGAAGATACCACCCTGGATCAGCTGCATGAGATCACCTCAATTATGACTCAATCTCCAGCACTCACCTTCACTGAAGCTGATATGCAGAAAGAGTCACTGCGCGAAAGCTCGACCCTTATCTAATTGGCAGTCATGATCAGAGGATTCTCAGTGCCTCACGCCTTGGTCAACACTGGAGCAGGACTCAACATCTGTCCTATAACAACACTAAAAATCCTTGAATACATCGAGCAGGACATAAGGTCCTCATCCTTATCCCTCATTGCATACGATGGCTCTCGATGCTTTTTCAAGGAGACTATCAAACTACAAGTCTACGACTCTGCAAGCACCTGCAACCTAATACTAGGAAGAAAATGGCTAGAGTCCATGAAACCTGTAGCCTCGACATATCACCTGTGCATCAAGTTCCCTCATGAGGATTCCATCATTAGGATCTACGCCGACGCGCCTCTCAAAGAAATGGATATGGACTATGTAGTGAATATCCCAACGACACATGACTCTGTGCTGAATTGGTCACATCAGCAGGGTAGAGGATCCTAATGACACAGTAGCAGAAATTAGTCATCCTCATCCCCCTCCAACCTACCAATAAAAAGCAACGAGAAGGGAAGCTAGCCCTGACCTTACCCGGCTATACGACATAAACCCGACAGCAACAAAAGGATAGGATTTGATGTACCAGCTAAGATACGTCCCCCACACCGGGCTCAGTAAGAATGGACAAGGACGTATAAGGCCGGCCGTACCAAAGAAAATTTGCAAGCACACCAGATTAGGCTACCAATTAGATAGTAAGTAAGCTGACATCCTGCCTACTTCACCTAAGTGGTCACTCTACAATCATTTTGTCTACATAATTACTGAAAAAGCTGATGCGTCAAAAAAGAAAAAAGAAGTATCCTTCACCAAATCATAGACAATAAAGATCAAACAAATGTCTAAGGCTTTCATCGACTTGACTAATCTGAATCAAGACAACGACGACACAGATAAGCCACTCAAAGGGCTTGGACCCTTATTTGAATCCCTTGAAGAGTCAAGTAATGAACCTGTAGAGCCTGAACCACACGTAGAAGACTGGGGATCAACTGATGAGGAAGACTTCCACATCGCTGCGCTTGGAGAAGAAGATGAATCAGAGGCATCCCTACCTTGTGAGCTACAAGGAACCAGCTCACTCTCAAAGTCAAGCGAAGAGGAAGATTACTGGACTAGTGTTACTGACATAGAACTGGAAGATCTCCTGAGAGTAGAACAACTAGAATTACATGAGGAAGTCAATTGCTTTATGCAATAAGAATCTCACTCCGATGATGAATTTGACTGTCAAGCCTTCCTTGATAATTAGCCATGTCCATGACGCTGCTCTTACCCAAAGCTGCCTTATTGCAACCTATGCAGAGTCGCCCTGCTAGATGCGAGAGGGCCATCCTCTGTCAGATACGACAAATAATAAAGATAGAAGAGGCTCCTATCACCTTCATAGAGGTCAAAGAAGAATTGATCTTGATGCTCCTCAATCCCCAAAAGCACCTCAGTTGCAGATATTCTGGAGGTCATTATAAGAGGAATGGCAACCACCGTCGAGCGACGATGAAGACTACTAGATAGAGCTTCCCGCACTCGAATTGGCAGAATAATTAGGCCAGGGTCTTCGGGCATAATTAGACAAAGAAGACAACCCCCACCTTGATGATCGCGATCCCAGCTTTGATGATGAAGGATGGGAATGTCCTTGGGGACATCCTTGCATATCTCACCCATACCAACCTCGCTGGCGAGCCTGTATACTCCTCATCGCATACTACGAAGTCCAAGGGAAGGAGTTCCCAAGTTTAGAAAACTTCAGCCCAGACAATGGCAGCATTGAACGCCTCTCTACTATTTGGGAATGCACGCGAGGATTTCCATGCATCATTCGACCATACCAGCCTCACTGTCAGACTTGTACCATAATAATAGAGGACCTCGAGCGAGAAGGCAAGACCAATCCCCTCCCCACGCTATGGAGGATGGTTGAAGAAGATCCAGAGTCATTGATTAAACTCATCGAAGGATATGTCAGGTCAATACAAGGGGAAGAACATTATCCAGCTTGGCCCGAAGAAGAACGTCAGCAGTAAGGATGCCCTCAGTCTGATTTCGAGAACGAGAGCTTAGCCGATTACCACTTTCAGACTCTCTTCGAAGATGAAGCGCTTCATATGCTAGAAGAGGAAGGAGGATCATCTGACTGGCCTTCACCAGGATCACTAATCAGGACGAAGACCTCGGACGAAGATCATAAAAAAAAATGCCAAATTTAGAACAAGTCCATATCCTCCGAAGACTCGCCCGAACGGCTCCAGCAGTTGTCACAGCTCTCAAACTAGAAGCAATCCCACTGGTCCCTTTCCAAGCGACCGACCCTGTGCCATACCTACTATCAAAAATAAAAAAAATAGAAAATCCTAAAACCCTTAAAAATATAAAAAGGAAAACCCAAAAAAATTAGAAAACCTTGGAAAAAAGAGGGAGACCTTCATCCCAGACCCGTTTAGCGACCCACAAGGAGACTCTTTCCCTAAGGCTGTCAATAGAGGTCACGTCAACAGAGCCAAGGAACAACCAACCGACATACTCACATTGAGACTCATCGACACCTGTGACGTCACCAAGTCGCACCTCGGATCCATTCGATGCAGCCCTACTAGTACTTCTCTCTCGCAAAGATGCAAGGCATCCCGACACAACGACAAGCTGGTGCTCATACCAGACGAGATACTCTGGGACTTTGAGAGGAGAATGAACAACCTCGACCTACACCTCACTAAGGATGTCACAATTATTAATTGCACCGATGAAGGGTTACCTATCACAAAACTAACCCCCCAATGTAGTGACTTTGCAGTATATGAACTCATAGATGATGAAGAAGGAGCACCAACCACTGAGCAGACACATAACTTCCAATGGGTAATTAAACGCTTTGATGAGCAAACTCAAGTTGTCGCAGAACCTACTGAAGAAATAAATTTTGGCACTGAAGAGAAGCCAAAGAAGCTACTAATCAGTGCGATACTCAACCCCAAGGAACGACAACAGATTATTCAAGTCCTCCAAGATCACCTCAGCTCTTTTGCATGGTCCTACGAGGATATGCCTGGCCTAGACCGGAGCTTAGTAGAACATCGTTTGGTTCTTGAACCCGATGCGAAACCCGTTAAGCAGAAACTCAGAAGAATGCACCCTAAACAGAGCTACAAGTCAAGGAGGAAGTTGACAAGCTACACAAATACAAATTCATCCGAGTCGTCCACTACCCTAAATGGGTCGCTAACATAGTACCTGTCGCCAAGAAGGATGGTAGGGTATAGGTATGCATCAATTTCCAAAACCTCAACCTTGCATACTAGAAAAACAACTTCTCGCTCCCACACATCGACACTTTGGTCGACAATACTGCCAGACACGACATGCTATCCTTTATGGATGGCTTCTCCGAACACAATCAGATTAGACTAGTGGAGTCAGACCAAGAGAAGGCTTCGTTCACCATGCCATGGGGAACCTACTACTACGTCGCCATGCCTTTCGGGCTTAATAACGCAAGAGTCACATATCAAAGTGCCATGATGGCTATCTTTCATGACATGATGCACAAATGTGTTAAAGTATACGTCGACAACATATTAGTGAAGTCTTAGACATGAGTAGGACATGCTAAAGCACTACGACTGGTACTCCAAAGGTTTGAGAAGTATTGACTGAAGATGAATCCAAAGAAATACGTATCCGGAGTAACCTACTAGGATTCCTAGTCCGCAAACAAGGAATTGGAGTTGACTTGGTGAAGGTCAGAGCCATTCTAGAGATGCCACCTCCTAGTAACATTAAAGAGCTATGAGGCCTGATAGGAAGATACAGTTCATTAGGAGATTTATCTCCCAACACTTAGATTGATGCGACCCTTCTACAAACTACTTAAAGGAGGAGCTGAGTAGATATGGGATGACCAGTGTCAGTAGGCCTTCAACAGTATTAAGAAGTACCTCCTCAACCCACCAATATTATCACCACCAATTTCAGGAAGACCCTTGATCCTCTACATGTCAGCAGATGATAAGGCAATGGGAGTAATTCTTGGACAATATGAAGAAGATGGAAAGAGAGAAGGATATCTACTACCTCAGCAGGACGATGGTCGAGTACGAATAAAAATACACGCTAATGGAGAAGACTTGCCTCACACTAGTATGAGCCTCAACGAAACTATGACACAACTTTGGAGCACACAAAATACTTGTACTAGCATGCATGGACCCTCTGAAGTATATTTTCGAGAAGCCCGCTACATCCGAAAGATAGCTCGATGGCATATGCTACTATAAGAGTTCGACATCATCTATGTCACACAGAAATCCATCAAGGGACAGGCGATTGCCAATTACCTGGTCGACCTCCCTCTCCCAGGCGATGAACCTATGCACACAGACTTCTCTGATGAAGACCTCTCAATTCATAACAAAGGGCTCGACAAGATGTCTTGGACCCTTTACTTCGATCGCACTCTAAATCACAAAGGAAAAGGCATCGGGATAGTCCTACTAATCCCAAAAGGAGTAGTCATACCAAAAGCTTTCCAACTCGACTTCCCAACCACCAATAACGTTGCAAAATATGAAGCTTTCATCACCGGACTAGGAGCGACGCTACAGTTGGGTGTTAAGCAGTTGAAGACCATTGGCGACTCAAAATTCATTATATCACAAGTTATCGGGAAGTGGAAGACTAAAGAAAGAAGATTGATGGCATACTTAAAACAACTCAATTTTTTATAAAGAAGTTTGAAAGGATCTCCTTCATGCACATTCCAAGGTTAGAAAATGAGCTCGCAGATTCTCTCGCCACGCTAGCCTGTCATACAAATACCAGTCCGAAAAACTACTAAGTCCTTCATCGAGAAATTAACAATACCAGCACACGAAGTTGCTTGACAAGTGAAACTGGAACTGTCAATTGTACCAAAGGCTCACACATATGATGGGCAACCTGCCCCAAGCAACTCCACTAAGAAAGAAGCCACCGTTGCCACTTTCAGGTTCGAGAAATCACCAACCGATGACAAGTAGCCATGGTACTTTAATATCTGGAACTTTCTAAAGCATCAACACGTCCCTCCCTATGTTACCAAGATTGAGCGAAAGACGATAAGGAATTGATGCGCGAGATTCTGCATCTTAGGCGAAATACTATACAAAGAAGCCTTCACTAAAGGAGTACTGCTACGGTGTGTCACGACAGCTGAAAGACAATATATCATCCAAGAAGCACACGCTAGTGCCTGCGGCGCTCACGTCGACAGACAGAGACTCACCGATCATATCATATGACAAGGCTACTTTTGGCCGACGATGGCAAGGGAATGCCACCTCTATGTCCAAAGCTGTAAACAGTGCCAAGAAACACGCCACGCTTATCAAACGCCATCGGTTGCATTGAATCCTATAACCTCACCATGGCCATTCTCAGTGTGGGCCTTCGATACCCTTCATGGACACAGTAGGGAACACTCACAAGCACGCGTTTATACTTACTGCAACTGAGTGCTACACCAAATGGGTAGAAGCCGAGTCATATATAAGAATCACTGCTTCGACACTCATGAAGTTTATTATTCAGAACATCATCACCCAGTTTGGAGTTCCCAGGATGTTCATCACCGATAATGGACCACAATTCATCATAGAGAAGATGAAGAGGCAATGCAAAAGATTCGACATTGACCTACATCACTCATCGTCATTCTACCTCTAGGGAAATGGACAAGCAGAGGCAATGAACAAAACTCTGATTCGAACCTTAAAACGAACAATGGAGATGAGCAATGGAGCTTACTAGCCCGAACGACTATCGGAAGCACTTTGGGCCTATAGAACTTCTATTCGAACAGCCACTGGCCAAACTCCTTACCTCCTCATATAAGGGATGGAAGCAGTCCTACCCTACAAGATACAAGTACCATCCCTACAAATCTGACTCGATGATGAGCTATCCTTAGATGAAAGGAGAACTGCTCAGCTCGTTGAGCTAGAACAACTTGATGAGACGCGTCGAAGGGCAATCAACCACGCGTAGGTATATCAGAGGAGAGTGGCCAGGGCTTATGATAAGAAGGTCCTTGAGTGAACCTTTGAGATTGGAGAATTAGTCTTGAAGAAAATCATGCCCTCCAAGCATGCCCATTCAAAAGGAAAACTGAAATCGAACTGGGAGGACCCATATGTTATAGTTGTCGCATACTCGGGGAACGCATATAAGCTGGAGAACCAGGATGGGGAAGAGCCCCTAGCCTTTGGAACGCCATGTACCTTAGAAAATACTATCCCTAGCCCTGTGATCATCACATCCCGTAGTCAGATACTTATACCTATCACCCCCGTAGTGTTGAGAACTGGAAAATACCATTTTCCACCCCTTAATCTGGGCCTTGATAGACCCTTGAGAGAACTAAATAAGTGATTTAAGTATTTATTTTACAGCTAACAATAAAGGCAGGCTTAACCCTGAAAGCAACTTAAAAGTGCCAAAAAGATGACGACCCATCTTGATCAGGAGGAAGAAGGAGAAGGGACAGCCTCACTGGCTGTCAAAATGCCTAAACTAGAACATACAGAGGCCTGGTTTCACCCTGGAAATAAGTTTGGAGTTACTCGAAAAGAAGAATGCATTACAGAATGCTTTTTGAAAGGATTCCTGAACTATTCTAAAAGAACCTGAACACTGCGAAAAGAACTAAAAGCTCCAGGCTTAGTTTTTGAAGAGCACCTGATCTATTCGAAAGGATTCCTAACCTATTCAAAAAGAAGAAAACTCCTTGCGAACTGCACCAGATCTGTGCGAATAGAGCTTCAAAAGTTACAGTACCTTTCGAAATGGTCTCCAAACTATGCGAAATGGTATTCTAAAGATTCCTAGCATCTGCAAGGGCAATTCAGTAATCTCTGCATGCGCCCCAATGCATTTGAAAACCCAGAGACATTTCAGAAGATTTTGAGCACGAACCAGAGGCATATTCCACTCCATGTGAACACCAAAAAATTAAATTACTTGGCGGGAACTTCTAAAAGCTCAAACAGATTTTTGAATTACATAACAGAATTGATGCTTCTGTCGCCTGATTGGCTGAACTAGATCAAGCAATTCTGATTGGCCAAAATAGATCTGGATCCTTGTGCTCGACTCCTATTGGTTGATATAGATCTAACCAATTCTGATTGGTTGATGCACATCTGAGCTGGACTTGGGGAAAACTATAAATAGATGAACTATTTGCCCAATTTGGGTATCCAGAATTTGAGTTTCATTCCTGCTGCCCCATTTCCAATTCAAATCAACATAGCTTGTCTGAAACCTCTGTAATAGCCTAGCTTTTGTCTGTAACTGAGAACTGTGAGTTACTCATGTAATTCAAGTGAGGATTGTATTCAAGACTACAAATCCGAGAGCTGTTTTAAGCTGTACTCTGTAATTGTAGCGGTGGATTTGAAAAGGTTGCTTTCATCAGTACATTCTCAATCGGATTCATGTTGAGGGTTCATTGTGATCTCCTCACTCATTAGATTCCTTTAGATTTGCTGCTTTTAAGTAATTTCCCTTAATTCACTATCCCTGTAAGAATCTGTGTTTGTAACCTGATTCTTACAACATTTGTAGTGGTGCTTACGTTCTGAATCAAGACTTTGGATTGAAAACTATTGGATGATCTGTGTCCATGATAGTGGACAGATCATAGCCATAAGTTTAACTCAATTCTAATCCTTGAATTGGATTATTTTCTCTTACATCTGAGCTGGCAGCCAGATGAAGATTTGATACTGTCTCAACTGTGTTACACTATTTCTCACTTTGCACTCAATTACTAAGCTTAAGTAGCTGTTATTTCTCCATTCTTATTAATTTTGCATCCAATTCCCCCAACTCGGATCTGGATCACTTAGTTTAAATTTTATTTTTAGATAATTTAGTTAATGTGACAAATTCAACCTCCCATCTTATTTGCTTTGTAGATAGGATCAGAGGCCATATCTGGTAGCTCAGATCTGAAAGTTTATCATACATTTTAACTCAATTCCCTGTGGACGATCTTTTACTCACTTACATTTAAAACTTGTTACAATTGGCCCTGATCTTGCAGGCTAATCAACTTCTCTATGTGCTGATATTTCTTTATTCTTTTTAGTTCTTCCAATTTCAGTATAATTCATCCTTTGTAAATCTGTTTTCAAAACACAAATAAATCATGTACACTTAGAAAAGACAACAAGTTTTTGGCGCCGTTGCCGGGGAATAGATCTTAAAATTGGTAGACCTAAGTTTTTTTATTATTATTGTTACATCAGTGCTAACTGTTCTATAGTTTAAATTTGTGTAGTTATTTCTCTACATTTGAGCTTGGAATCTACTCTGTAAGGAATACTGAAGGTTTGCTTTGCATAATTTACTCTCTGTTTCTGTGTTGTATGTTTGGTAGGGGGACTCTCAATCCTGAGATTGTCCCTCTGAATTTAGAAGTTAAAAGGCTACTAAGAACCAAACAAACATCACAGAATTCTGCTGAGACTGCTACTATGGGTGAGCAACCTAGACTTTTGAGATATTACTTTGCACCTGGTACATATAATTCCCCATTTTGCATTCAATTTCCTACTGTTGAAGGAAATTATGAAATCAAATCATCAACTATCCAGATGCTTCCTTCCTTCCATGGTTTGAGTAAGGAAGATCCATACATGCATGGGGACGAATTCTTGTCTCTTTGTACCACATTCAACATAGCTGGACTGGGTCCAGAGGCAACCAAGCTTAGGCTCTTTCCTTTTTTATTAAAGGACAAAGCTAGAGCATGGTTGTCCATGTTGCCACCAAACAGTATTACTTCTTGGAATAATTTACAATGTCAATTTTTAGCCAAATACTTCCCTATGTCTAAGACCAGCCAGTTGAGACAAAATATTGTTTCTTTCTCACAACACTCAACTGAAACCTTTCATGAAGCATGGAAAAGGTTTAAAGAACTTTTAAGGCAATGTCCTCATCATCAAGTTCCCCAATGGAAGCTTGTTCAAAGCTTCTATCAGGGAATTGATCAAAAGGGCAAGAATATGGTAGATGCTTCCCGTGGAGGCACCTATTTGCAAAAAACAATGGAGGAGGTTTGGGACCTATTTGAAGTTATTGGTGAAAATTCAACTCAACAGGAATCTTTGTCAAGAGACATTGAGAATCCTGCTCGGTCGAACAATCAGCAGATCACCAAGGGAAAGATTTGTGAGGTGAATGAGTTGGAAAGGAAGATGGATAATTTAACCACCAAGTTTGATAGATTGATGGACTCACTTAAAAATCCAATGGTTGCAAGAGTGGAGGAGGCATGTCTGATATGCCAGTCCCCTACTCATTCCCATGATCAATGTCCAGCTGCACCACAGTTCCCAGATCTAGTGGTGGAGCAAGCTCATGCTGCCCAATCATTTGGACAGATGCAATCTAATGAATATGCATGGAGAGGGCACCCCAATTTAAGGTGGAGCCAGGGCAATTATCAATCACAACAGCAACAGCAACCAAAGAACCAAATACCTTTCAAAACTGCTCAGCCTTACCAGCAGACTTTTTATACCAAGCCTAATTTTCAGCAGCCCATTCCACAATAGATGGCACAACCTATGCAGCAATCTGCTCTAGTTCAAACCCCTTCCAGATCCCCTTCTTTTGAAAACCAAGTTTTAACTTCACTCCAGAATTTAGGGTCTTTAACTCAGACTGTAAACTTTTACAGTCAGAGTATAAAGAAGATTGAAGATACATTGGGTCAACTTTCAAATACTTTGGCCAGAAGAGAGGAAGGCAGGTTACCCAGCCAACCCCTGAACAATCCCAAAGGACAGTTCATGGTTGGAGAGGCTTCTGTTTCACATGAAGAAGTAAAAACTATCACTACTTTGAGAAGTGGAAGAGTTGTAAATAACAATGTGGATACTGAAAAAGAAGAAGAAAAAATTGAGGAAACTGTTAGAAACATGCAGCAGGAGCAGCATGATGTTAGCATTGGGGGTACTGATGTACCTCAGAAAAATTAAAAAAATGAAAAACAGAAAAATCAAAAAAATTCTGGTGATGATTCTAAAGCTATAAATAAAGGACTAGTTCCTCATTTACCATTTTCCCATGCCATGAAATCTGCATCCCCTTTTGATAAAGGGAATACAAAAATAGACGAAATGATGGAGACTTTCAAGGATAAATCTTCCTTTGCTTGATGCAATCAAGCAAGTCCTAGCATATGCAAATTTTTTGAAGGACATTTGCACTAACAAAAGACAATTTAGGATGCAGTTATCCAAGGTCTTTGCTGTGGAAAGAGTTAAACAGGTTTTGTCCATTACCACACCTCCTAAACTTCAAGATCCTGGAATCCCCACAATCCCTTGCATTATTGGGGAACATACCATTGAAAAGGCTTTATTAGATTTGGGTGCTAGTGTTAACCTGCTTCCATATTCTGTATATGAGAAACTAGGTTTGGGAGAGTTAAAACCCACTCATGTGGTGTTACAACTAGCAGACAGATCTGAAAGAAAGCCAGTTGGGGTGATTGAGGATGTATTGGTAGGGGTAGATAAGTTTTTCTACCCTACTGATTTTTTGGTATTGGACATGGAACCTACAAAAAGCAGAACTTCCATCCCTGTCATTTTGGGGAGACCATTCCTGGCTACAGCCAATGCTGACATTCAATGCAGGTCGGGTATTATGGAAGTGTCTTTTGGAAATATGAAGGTAAATGTTTACAATGCAGTTACCCAGCCTCAATTTAGTTATGAGGAATGCTTTCTTGTTGATTTGTTGGATGAACTGGTAGAAGAAACTTTACCACAGTTCTTGCAGTGTAAAGATTTAATCACAGATTTTGAAGATGTTTGGAGAAATGTTGTGGAAGAGAGTTTATGCCTCAAAGTTTGAGGAGATCAAAGCTGTGCAAGAAACTTATGTCTAATCAGCAAGATTTTCTTCATGGAAACCTGCTATTTTTCCCCTTCCACAGACAGCCAAGGTACCTCTGTTACCTTCTTTTCTCAGCCCACCTGATGTAGAGCTGAAACAGTTGCCAGAAAATTTGAAATATGTGGTATTAGGAGACCATAAAATATTACCTGTGATTATTTCTTCCTCCCTCACTGAGGAGCAGGAGGAAGAGTTGTTGATTGTATTGAAACAGCATAAGAGGGCAATTGGCTGGACTATTGCTGATTTGAGAGGAATCAGTCTAGCTATTTGCATGCATAAAATTCACTTGAAAGAAGATGTAAAGCCTTCTAGAGAAATGCAAAGGAGGCTGAATCCTCATATACAAGAAGTGGTCATGAAGGAGGTTGTTACGTTGTTGGATGCAGGGTCATTTACCCCATCTCAGATTCAGCTTGGGTGGCACCTACTCAGGTGGTACCTAAGAAATCAGGGATTACTGTGGTAACCTCAGATTCTGGTGAGCTCATTTCAACCAGACAAACAACTGGTTGGAGGGTCTGTATTGATTACAGAAAGCTCAACACAATGACCAGAAAAGACCATTTCCCTCTTCCATTCATTGATCAAATTTTAGATAAGCTAGCAGGAAAAGCTTATTACTGTTTTCTTGATGGTTACTCTGGTTACAATCAGATTCCTGTGTATCCACAAGATCAAGAAAAGACCACATTCACTTGCCCCTTTGACACTTTTGCCTATAGGAGGATGCCTTTTGGTCTTTGTAATGCTCCTGCTACCTTTCAAAGATGTATGTACTCCATTTTCTCTGATATGATTGACCAATTTATGGAGATTTTTATGGATGACTTTTCAATATATGGAGACAGTTTTGCCCAGTGTTTACAACATCTCAGCTTGGTGTTACAGAAATGTGAGGAAACCAATTTAGTTTTGAGCTGGGAGAAGAGCCATTGGATGGTCACCCAAGGCATTGTCCTTGGCCATGTTGTCTCCCATAAGGGCATTGAGGTGGACAGAGCAAAAATTGATTTAAATGCACATTTGCCTCCTCCCAAAACTGTTAAGCAAATCAGAAGTTTTCTGGGGCATGTTGGATTTTACAGGAGGTTCATTAAGGACTTCAGTAAAATATCCAAGCCTCTTTGCTATTTATTGTGCCAAGATGTCACTTTTATTTTCAATAATGAATGCCTTAAGGCATTTGAATTCTTAAAAAATTATTTGATTTCAGCTCCAATACTACAGTCTCCAGATTATTCACTGCCTTTTGAGCTGATGTGTGATGCATCAGATTATGCTTTGGGAGTTGTTCTTGGGTAGAGAAAGGATAAGCTGCCTCATGTCATAGCTTATGCCAGTAGATCGATAATTGATGCACAGCTCAATTACACAACAACTGAGAAAGAGATACTGGCAGTTATTTTTGCCTTAGAGAAGTTCAGGTCATATGTTTTGGGTTCACAAATTGTGGTGTTCACTGACCACTTTCACCACTACATGAAGAAGGATACCAAACCAAGATTAATCAGGTGGATCCTCCTATTACAGGAGTTTGATTTGCAGATTAAAGATAAAAAGGGTGTGGAAAATGTGGTGGCTGATCACCTGTCTAGAATTCTAACTGCTGAGATTGATAGGTTGCCTATCAATGACTCTTTTCCTGATGAGCAACTTTTTGCTATCAGTGTACACACCCCTTGGTTTGCAAATATAGTCAACTTTTTTGCTACTGGAAGGACCCCTCAACACTGGAATAAAATGGATAAAGATCTCTTCTTTTCAAAGGTTAAACATTTTATTTGGGAGGATCCTTATCTGTTCAAGATTTGTGCAGACCAAATAATTAGAAGCTGTGTCCATGAAGAAGACTTCCATAGCATACTTTCCATGTGTCATGAACAAGCCTGTGGAGGTCATTTTAGTGGAAACAAAACTGCTACAAAGGTTTTGCAGTGAGGATTTTATTGGCCCACACTCTTCAAAGATGCACTGCAGCACTGTAAGTCTTGTCAGAACTGCCAGAGATTGGGCAGCATTTCCAAGAGAAATTCAATGCCTTTACAGCCTACTTTGGTAGTTGAATTGTTTGATATTTGGGGGATAGATTTTATGGGACCTTTTCCTCCTTCAAATGGTTTTAATTTCATCTTAGTAGCTGTGGATTATGTATCCAAATGGGTTGAAGCCACAGCCACTAAAACCAATGACCACAAAGTTATCCTGAAATTCTTATAGGACAACATCTTTTCCAGGTTTGGTTCCCCTAGAGCCATTATCAGTGATTGGGGAAGCCATTTTTGTAACAAGCATTTTGAAGTTCCATTGAAAAAGTACTCTGTGACTCACAAAGTAGCTACTCCATATCATCCACAGACCAGTGGACAAGTGGAGATTTCCAACAGAAAAATCAAACATATACTGGAAAAGACTGTGAAGAAGGACAGAAAGGATTGGTCCCTTAAGCTGAATGATGCATTGTGGGCATATAGGACAGCCTATAAAACCCCAATTGGCATGTCCCCATTCAGATTGGTCTATGGTAAAGCATGCCATTCACCAGTAGAGTTAGAATATAAGGCCTTTTGGGCTATTAAAACTTTGAACATGGATCTTACTACTGCTGGTAATCACAGGAAACTGCAGCTCGTTGAGTTGGAAGAGCTGAGGATGGATGCATACACCAATGCCAGATCTTACAAAGAAAAAGTTAAGGCTTTCTATGACAAAAATCTGCTGAGAAAAGAGTTCACAGTTGGCTCTAAGGTATGGTTATTCAACTCAAAACTCAAGTTTTTTCCTGAAAAGT
Source organism: Chloranthus sessilifolius (assembly GCA_021018995.1). Classification (NCBI taxonomy): domain Eukaryota; kingdom Viridiplantae; phylum Streptophyta; class Magnoliopsida; order Chloranthales; family Chloranthaceae; genus Chloranthus; species Chloranthus sessilifolius. The sequence continues at coordinate 109,925,575 of CM037597.1, read as the reverse complement.
TGAGATCCAGATGGGAAGGGCCATATACTGTCATTCAAGCATCTCCTTTTGGGGCTGTTGAAATTATGGACCCAAGTGATGGAAGAACCTTGAAAGTAAATGGTCAGAGGCTCAAACCATGCATTGAAAATATCCTGGAGCCTGTGCCGACCATCTATCATCAAGAGCCTCCACAAATCTGATGTCAAACAACTGTATCATATGTATTTTAACTGTGTCTGTTTTGTAATTTTTGCTTAATTTTGTGCCTCTCTGTTTTAGTCATGTTTTACAATCACTTCGAAATGTTTTACACTCAATTCAAGAAGTTTACAGTATGTGAAAAATCAATTCGCAAAAAAAAAAAAAATTTCATCTCCTCTTCGAAAAGGATCTGAACCTGTAATCACAACTGCTCGAAAAGAATGATGAACTTTATGAATAGATGCAGAACTTTTCGAATAGATGTTTCTGAAGCCTTTTACTTTTCGAATAGATGTTTCTGAAGCCTTTTGCTTTTCAAATGGTACTGATGCCATTCTCCTTTTTGAAAAGGACTGTTTTGAACTTTTCGAAGATTTCAAATAATGCTTTGTGAAATCGATTTAAGCATATTTATACCCATTCGAAGCCAGGGTTTCATATTTGAAAGCATTCCCAGCGTGTCCTGTTTCACAGAAAACCCATTTTTTTTCTATCTCTACGTTCTTTTGGAGCTCAGATCCAATTTCCTTCATTTCTGTTCCATTGATTAAGCTTGAAGAGAAGAATCCTTTGCCTCTGATCCTAGTGGATTATTCAAGCGATCAGAGATTTCAAGCAAAACCCTAGATTTCTGTATTTTTCTTTTCATAACCTCAGTTTGTGTTTTACAAAGTTGATTTCTGTGTCAGCATACATTGTGTGAGATTCAACAAAGTTGTCTGATCATTATTGTAGAAGGAGAAATTATTTGAAGAAGTCTGTAGAATGGGGAAAACTGAAAAATCGCTGGCTAAGATGTTCCCTAGGTCTTCTGCTAAGAAAATTAGCAAACCCTCCACCAAAGGAAAAGCTAAAACCTCAGCCAAGAGGAAGCTGTCGATGGATAACGCTGATAAGATTGAGAAAGGAAAGAAGGTTAGAATTGAGGAACCCATCCCAGCAGCTGACCCTAGTCCTGAGCCTGAGCTTTCTCCTCTTCCTATGCATTTGGTACTGCCAAACCCTTTCATCGAAGCTCAGAAGTTGATCCTAGAGCTTATTGTTGATGAGAATTTTTTCTTGAACAAACCTGAATGTAAGCTATCCTTGAACTACATCAGGGATGCTTCATTGAGCAATATCCTAACCCCTCTTATAGAGAAAATCTATCCAAGAATGGTGAGATTATGGCACCAAAACATGGTGAAAGTGACTGAGAAGGATGCTGATGCCCCAACTCTGGTAATTTTTATTGATGATTGTGATTTAACAGTCACTTATGAGGATATTGGAAATGCCTTGGGGATTCCATTTCAGCATGATCCGGCTGGCCCTTTAGCTGCACCAGAGCCAGCTTCTTTTAGAGAAATGGCTGCACATCTAACCCAAGGCATAGTTGGAATTGGACAGTCCATCATGAGGAGAGACTTAGCACCTCAATTTTTGCTGATGGATTCCATTTTGAGAGGATGTTTTTATGTCACTGGGCACAGTCAGGAAAGAAGGACACCCATTTTGGAGGCCCTCTTTCATTTTTCTAAAGGGCAATTCTTCAATGCCCCTATGCTGATTTTTGAAGCCATGGCTGGCATCAGTGCCAAGATGAAGAAGGAACAGAAAATAGCTGGAATACCATTTGGAAGGCTGATCACAGCCCTACTAAGGGCCAAATTTAACATTGATGAGCAAGAGCCATTTGAAATTGTATCCCCTCATGCTTTTGGGAAGAGGGCTTGGACTACAAGCCAAACCATGTTGAATAGAATGAGGGAGGAGGTTGAGCCAGTCCAAGAACCTGCTATACCTGCACCTGGGGTAACCAACTCTTTAGCTGTACCCATTGCCCCTGCAATTGCCAATGAACCTGCTATACCAGAACCAGAGGTGACCAACTCTTTAGCTGCACCTATTGCACCTGCAGCTGACATTGAACATACTACCATTGAGGAGGTACCCAACTCTTTAGCTATACCCATTGATGAGGAGATCATCATCTTACCCACTTCCCCTATCACAGCTCCTATCCCTTCACCTATCCCAGCAGTGCCATCACTCATCACCACCATAATCCCAATTACAGATTCTCCCCCTACACCAACCACTCCAGCCATACTTACACCACCAATTTCACCTAACAATCTCTAAGATATTGCCACAGATTTTGTTGTACACTCTCCTAGCACTCCTCTCCTCCAAAGTTTCTCAGGTTCACCAGCTCATTCAGCTCATACACCTGAAACCACCCATACCTCTAAACCTGAGATATTCACAACAAAGGCCTATTCATCCTTGATTAGATTTATCTTGGGGAATATAGGGCTTGAATCTGTTCCCATGCCTGATCTCCCTCAATTCACTCATTTGGCTACTTCCCCCTTTACAATAATCCCACCCATTGCCCCCCAACCATCTACATCACTCATACCAGTCCCTACTCTGCCTACCACACCCACACCTGACACAATTAGCCAAATCTTCACCTTTCTCCAATCTATCCAAGCCCAGCTACAGATCAACACAGACAACCAGTCTGTAACAAATTCCATTCTACAAACCTTGGCATCCACATCCCAACCAACTACCTTAGCCACAGTACCGTCTGTTTCTGACCAAGCCACCCAAACAGAACCGGAGGTCATATTTTCAGATCCACCCATCCCCACTGTTTCTGACCATGCTACCCAATTCGAACCTGAGGTAGTACTTTTGGATTCACCTACACCCATCCTTATTGTCTTTGATCAAGCAACCCAAACTGACCCTGAGGTAGTGCTTGTAAATTCATCTTCTCCTACCCCCATTGCTGGAATACATCTGGTCCCCTACCACTCCATTCCCATCCCATGTTTTGCCACTCTTAAAAGGGCTATGGACGAGAATCCTTACATCTTTCGCGATGCCCTTAAGGGGATTGCAGATTTCCACGCTTACATTAAGCCTTATGAAGACCAGATTCGGAAGCTAGAGTTGTTTATGAAATTTGAGAGAGATAAGATGCAGGACTTGTTGAGCCAAACATTTCAGATGGTTAGGAGTGAGCAGCACAAAGTTACCATGTTACAAGCGCAGCTTGAACAAGAAAAACTGAGGGCTAATAGACTTGAAAAATATATTGGCCTCACCAAAAAGATCAAATCTGAGGAATACACCGAACTTCAAGCCACAATCCAAGAGAAAGCTAAATCGAGTTCAGACTCCAATACTGACTCAAGTTCAGACTCCAACAGTGATTCTAGTTATGACCCCATTGAACCAACTTATGATACAGATTTTGACCCTAGTTATTAGACTATCTTGTAAAAAAAAAAAAAAATTGTGTTTTTGTAGTTTGTGTAGTGTGTAATTAATGTTTACTGTTAACTTCTGTTAATTTGCAATTACTGTACATTTGTTTTTCTCTGTCATTCTGTTTATGTTTTCTTTTCTTTTTGCTTATCCACTTCTGGACCAGTGAGGACACTACTCCTCATAGGTTTGGGGGTGTGGCAAAGATGCCAATAGTTTAGTTAACATCAATTCAGCCTATGATCAGCAGTTGGGTTCGGGTCTGTTTTGGGCTAACTTGAGTACAACCTATTTATATAATAGGTCAATATTTTCAACCGACCTATTAGATAGGGACTCCTTAGATGGAAGTCACTAATATCTCAGTTTAATGATATTCTCCTTTTGATTTCAGGTAAAACTTTTCAATTTAAAGCTCACCTCAAACGGATCACTAGGGGACGGGGACACTTGGCGGGAGAGGCGAAGCAAATTTATTATTATTTTTTTCTTTTATTTTAAAAATGGGCCATTGGGTCCTTAGATTGTTAACTCTTTTTTTTTCTTCTTTTTGTTTGAATAAAAGGATTGGGCATGTAGAGTTTAAAATGTTTGGCTGATTTGAAAGGTTGAATTGAGATGCAACCTTTTGTTTGAATAAACGAATTGGGCATTTATTTTTTTTATTAATGGCATTGAATGATTTGCATTTGAGTTGAATGGATGTATTGAAATATGAGATTAATAGCTTTTTTTATATATATAATTTTTTTTAAAGCATAAAAAAAATGTTATTTAAAAAAAAAAATTGCATAAAAAATCGTCGATGTAATTTTCTTTTTTTTTTAAATAGTATTTTTTAAAAATAAATTTGCATAAAAAAATCACTGCCAAAAGCAGTGGTGTTTTTTCTATGACTGTTAAGAGCAGTCATTGTTGAAGTTCATAAACCATTGTCGTGTACAGTAGTAGTAAAAAAAAAATCACTATTTTTTTACAACTGGTTAGGGCAGTGATTTTTTGAAAAAAACCACTATCAAAGATGGTGGTTTTTGGAAAAAATCACTATTTAAGGCAATGATTTTTTTGGCTTTTTCACATAGTGCGATAGGATCAACAAACACTCACACCCAAATCCCAATTTCCATCTAATGATTTCCTTTTTTTATTATGTATCTTGGTTTGCATTGTAGAATCCTATGAGCCTAGCTCAACCTCACAAAATCGGTTTATAAGGTGGCAAATGCCCAGGTTATATATAGCCCAAGGCTTCCAACTCACATGCGATGTGGGACTATCATTCACGCCCCCTCACGTGTAACATGTCTCTCTACATCCCTATATTATCTGCTCTGATACCATGTAAAATTCCATGGGCTTAACCTTACAAAACTGGCTTGTAAGGTGAGGTCTGCCCCAAGTTTATATATAGCCCAAGGCCATTGACATAGGCGATGTGAGCCTATCGTTCACACCCTCTCACGTGTAGCGTGTCTCTCTACATCCCTATGGTTACCTAGTTTGATATGATGTAGAATTCCATGGGCCTAACTCAACCTCACAAAACCAACTTGTAAGGTGTGGTTTGCCCTAGGTTTATATAGCCCAAGGCATCAGATAGATAATATCTGGGCCTACTTCCTTCACCCGTTAGCGAAGTTCGCAAACTGTTCGAGGGTTCTCAAGCCTCTGACAATTCCAACTTAAAATTTTCATTGTTTCCAGCGGGATTGCCTAGCAACCTCCGCCAATACATCTTCAGGGATAGCTTCCACAACCATTCCCCTTGCAAATTTAACCTCCTTCTATTGTTATGTATTGATGCTCTCCTCTGTTATATTTATTTATTCCTTTAGGATATAATAAATATTTTAAATAATTTTAAAGAAAATAGAACCTCCTCTTTTGATTTCTTAGTTTTGTGGGTTAGTTTTTAGGTAATAGAAATTCTCATTTCTTGTATGCAAATAGATAGTCTCACATTAGTAAATGTCAAAAATGGTCCATGCTATATATAGAATCTTTCACCTTCTATTATTATTTGACAATAAGAAGATAAGAGTGTACCTAGTGGTGAGCAGTAGCGTTCGAAATATAACTGTTGGTCAAACAGTCATATTGAAAAGACACTTCAGATTGATAAAAGGAGATCTTTGGACACTTTGAAATCCATCGAATTTCCTTCCATACAGATTTAAGAATTCTCTTACTTCTTTTAGTTGGTGCTTCATTAGATTGAGTTTTCTGGGGTGATCCTCTACTGTTACAAAGTAACGGATTGCATCCAGGAGATTGGGCTCGTTGTATCCTGGAAACGTCTTGCTGAAACCCTTTTACAAACTTGAGGATTTACTCGAATAAGGAGAGAATAACGTTTTAAAGATAGCGATTACATGCCTCGAGTCCAATTTCTCTTACCCATTTTATCATTTTCAGATTTCTAATCGTAATATTTTCTAACATCTACTCCCTCATTGTTTCCCCCATCCGTGTTGGTCTACCTGCGCTTTTCAGTATGGACATCTTCAATGATAACACCTTCAAAATGTATTTCCCCACATCCTTTTTCTAGTCTTACAACTGTTTTAAATTCCCCTTCGATGCTAGTGGTTCTTGGCTCGCACAAATATAAAGGGATTGGCGTGATGGCCAGCTACCCGCCTCAGCAGGCGGTAGGCTTGATTTCAAATCCCCCTGCACTACAAAAAATAAGGTTATTAGTGGCAGCTAAAAACTACTACTATTAACAAAAAACTGCTGTTAATACCCTTGCTGCTAATAGTCTTAATAACTTTTTTGTTATAGCGGCAATTTTTTACAGCTAATAGTCTTTTTTTTTTTTTGGCATTCAAAGGAGGCAATGCCTTTCAAATAAACGGCTAATACTATTAAGGAGATTGGCATGGTAGCCATTCATTTTGAAAGCATTTGACCGCTCTGAATCACATGATGAAGATATTTTTAATTTTTAACTCCATATATCGTTAGATCCCTATCATCAAATCAGACTACAGACTTATGAAATCAAGCCCAAAAAAGTGACCCATTTTCCAAGTTGGTTGGAAATGGGACTCATACCTAATAACATCTAAAAAAAGGTATTTTCTTGTTCAATGGTTGATGATGCTGACAGTTAAGCATGCCCAATTCAATTAGGTAAAAGTTGGTATTTTGTGGTTCAGCCCAACCACCAAAAAAGGTGTTATAGTTTTGCTTAGCTTTATAATATTAAATATGTGAAATTGTCTTTTTGTTACTTTAATTAGGTATATAACCGATTATAAAAAAAATATCAAATCTTTTTCAACATATTGAATGTGATTTCATATTTATAGAGCCACATGGATAAGCAGGCTAATGATTAAGATCATTGAAAAAAAATTTTAAAAACGAAGTCGTACAGTCAATAGAGTCAACCGTGCAAAAGCTGAGATAATGGCTACTGACGGACATTTAGACACCAAATAACGTTTAAATAATCTTAAACCATTAAAATTAGACTTTTTATCTAGGTTTAAAATTAGACTTTTTATCTCACACCGTTAAAGTGTCAACTACAAAAAATAAGACTATTAGTGATAGTTTTTTGCTGTAAAAAACTGTCGTTATTAACAAAAAAACTATTAAGACTATTAGCAGCAAGGGTATTAGTGGCAGTTTTTTGTTAATAGCGACAGTTTTTGGCTGCCGCTAATAGTCTTTTTTTTTGTAGTGTATGATTTCACTACAAAAAAACAGATTATTAGCGACAGTTTTTTATTAATAGCGGCAGTTTTTGACTGCCGCTAATAGTCTTGTTTTTTATAGTGTTTGTTATTATGCCATGTCTATCATCGGAATATGTCTCAGCCCAATGGAGCATGCCGATAAGTGGATGTGAACCATCCGGTTGATGAACTTTAATATCATGGTTGATATTATAGTCCATAGACCAGGTGGTATAAATATCCCTAATACACTATTTTTGGGCATGTTGCTCTTCAATCTATGATCTATCAGTTTGATGGTTCAGATCACCTACATCTTAAACTATTGATAGTTTAAGACCATTTAAACACCATTTTCGTGTTTAAATGACGGTTAGAGAGTCGGTTCCTTAGATCACCATTAATGCTCTTCAATTTATGATCTATCAGTATGACGGTTCAGATCACCTACAACTTAAACTATTGATAGTTTAAAACCATTTAAACACCATTTTTGTCTTTAAATGACGGTTAGAGAGTCAGTTCCTTTGATCACCATTAATTTTCCACACAGTTGACAACACTGTTCTTGTATGTATATTCTTATCCTTACTACTATATTATAAAAGTACAAATATTTCTGTCATATTTTCGTTCCTAAAATACCTCTAACACAGATTCTAAAAAGCTTCTGATTTCCTTACTACACAGATTTTAAAAAGCTTCTAATTTAAACAAAATAGAGTTCTAATTATTAAACTAGGACAAACGTCCCAAAAACAGAGTTCTAAGAGTATTAGGAGCTACTCGATTCTAGGCGGAAGAAGAAAACGGAACGGGACAGAGGCGATTTAGGTTTCGTCCGAAGGCGTAGGTATGTTTCGAAACTCAAAACCCTTCAATTTCTCCAAAGCTAGAACTTAGATCTTAGTTGCTTTGACTTTCACTTCAATTTCTCTGAAAATCTTGCACAATGAATACGCTTGAGATTTATTTTTCACCTTTTTTTAATTTTCCGCAAGCTAAATGCCATCAAGGTTAATTGGAGTTCAAAATAATTATAAAAATTCAAGAATATATAAAATTTGAGAACTAGAGAGAGAGAGAGAGGCGCTGCCCTCAAAAAACTGATTTGATAAATATTGGATGGTAAGTGATATGTTTAAATGTCCAATAGAGATCAGATGATTCATCTTTGACGATCATTTTGTCCCTGGTAGCTTTCTCGCTGGTTACTTGTTCAACCTGTCATCCATAGAATTAGACTCCTAAGCTTGCAAGTAAGGGTGGCATTATTTGCACCGGGTTTTCTTGTGAAGAGCACACAAATCTCCACCATAAAAAAATGTTGACTGGCTTGAATCAGACGATGGAGATCGTTTTTCATCCCAATCTTCGACAAAATAGATCTTGAGATCAGGGCTCACCTATCAGACGGTTACATCTTGATTCCATGTGGTACACATCACCAAAAGTGACCGTAATCATGAGTATCATGAGAAAGGGTTCTCAAGTGTCACTTTTGGGGATGTGTGCCACGTTTTATCAAGATCTGACCGTCTGATAGCTGCGCAATGATCTCAAGATGTTTTGTGAGGAAGATTGAGACGAAAAATGATCTCCATTGGCTGATCAAGGCAGTCAACAGTTTGTTAGGGTGGAAATTCATGTCCTCTTCACGAGAAAAACTGGTGCAAAAAATGCCACCCTACAAGTAATTGGTAAACACTTGGGTAGCAATGGGCGGGGCTTGGGTAAGCACAAGCCCATCCCGATAGATATGGATTTGGCCCAAGTTTGGCTCGAGTTTGTGGCGGGCTTATGATTGCAAGCACAAGCCTAGGCTGCAACAAACTTTCAAAGCCCAAGCCCAAGCCCAGCTTGGCCTTACTCGTTTATTCATAATACAACCTTTTCTCACTCCGAGCCAGCAGAAAAGAAAGAGTGGCTCATAGAAAGCCACCCAGGACCTCCGGGATCCACCTATGGAAGCTCACCTTGGAAAGCATAACAAGGAGGAGCAACTAACATTGAATCCGTAGAGCCTACCGAGGAAAATAGGAGTCGATCATAAGTGATGGATTCTAAATGGATCTAACGATCCGACCATCTAAAATTAAGTCTAAAGATCTAGGCGCACGATCAATCAAAAACAATAAATATATAATCTACAAATATGCGCACCTAGAGCGTTAGCCATTGATGGTTGGTTGCCGATCTTCAACGATGTTCTCGCGTTCAATGTCTCCTAGCACAATGGGGATGCTCTAGCTAATAGGAAGGATTAAATTATGTCAAGCTATCGTTGGGACCAGGCACCCCTTATATTTATAGCCAAAGAGTCCTATCCCATTAAGGACTAAAATTGCTAATTGTAGTGTGATTAGAAATCACAATCATACCTTAACTGAAAGACTCAACAATCAATTGTCTATTCTCTTCAAACTCACCAGAATAACAATTGTACATCTCAAGGTTGATCTTATACCATTCACTGGTCAACGGGTTTGACCATAGTGATGGCCACCAAAATAGGAACTTCTTACAGTCTCCCACTTGGACAAACTATATCAATAAACTCCAATTACCCAATGTTAGCTAACTTTCGTTGAATGATAAGTCACAATCAATCTCAATCAAAGTCTTTATTATCAGTCCGGTCCAGTGAGAATTTCAACACAGAATCAATGTAGTCAATATATCATATCATCGATATATGACCGCTCATTAGTTACTGTATTGGAAGTCATCACCGACATGGATTCCAACTAGTATGATTTCACATAGATTGCAAATTTACAAACTGAATGGTGATTACATGTAAACTCAATCTAATATTGGTCCTACTTTATTACCATCTACTGGCACCATATGTTCCAAGGAGTTATTTGCATAAAAATGGAAAAGCAAATAAATAAATTTTATTTCTGAATCAATTAAACAAATGTATTCACTCGCATATATCCACTCTCAAAGGCTATCAAAATTAACCGTTAACCCCATGCGCGCAACATGCTCCAAAAAGAGCTTGGGAGGTAAACCTTTTGTGAGAGGGTCAGCCAACATGAGTGTCGTACTTATCTTTTCAACAGATATAATTTGATTCTGAACTTTCTCCCTTACAACAAGATATTTTATATCAATATATTTGGAACCCCCACTAATCTTATTGTTATTGGAAATAGCAATCGCAGCGGAATTGTCACAAAAGATTCTCAGTGGCTTTGAAATAGTATCAACAACTCGAAGCCCTGAGATAAAATTCCTCAACCATATCGCCTCACATGTTGCCTCAAAACATGCAACGAATTCTCGCCATAGTGGGAAAGTAGTCGGCGTTGTTTAACGCTCTTCAAGATATAGGTCCACCAAGCATAAAAATATAACCCGATGTGGACCTCAGTGTCTTGACACCCATAGTCGACATCTGAATAACCAATAATTTCAAGGTTATTCGAACTTTGTATGTGAGTATGTGTCCTTTAGTCCCTTGTAAATAACGAAAACCTTCTTAGTCACTTTCCAATGATCCAAACCAGATTACATTGGTACACCAAGCATGCCAACTATATACGCTATATCCGATGAGACTTGTGCATACATGAGACTCCCAATGCTAGGAATTGTCTCCATCTATTTTCTCTCCAGATCGATCCTGAGACTTTGAAGTAGACTAAATTTATCACCCTTAATGACAGGGGCAACAGTAGCAGAACAATTGTGTATATTAAACCTTTTAAGAACTTTATCAATATAAGCTCTTTGAGACAATCCCAATATGCCACGGGCTCTATCTCGATGAATCTCAATTCCTATCACGTAGGAAGCTTCACCAAGATCTTTCATATCAAAACTCTTTGATAAAAAGTTCGTTGTCTCATATAACATGCCCAAATTGCTACTTGCAAGTAAGATATCATCAACGTATAAAACAAGGATGATAAACTTACTCCCACTGATTTTAAGATATATGCATTGATCCACAGTATTTTCTTTAAAACCAAAATTTGAAATGACTTCGTGAAATTTTAAGTACCATTGTCGAGATGTCTGCTTTAAACCATATAGAGACCTTTTGAGTCTACAAACTAAATGACTCTCCCCTTCAACCTGAAAACCTTCAGGTTGTGTCATAAAGACATCTTCATGCAAGTCGCCATTCAGAAAAGCAGTTTTAATATCCATTTGATGCAATTCTAAGTCAAAATGAGCTACTAATGCCATGACTATCCGAAAGGATTCCTTTCTAGAGACAGGAGAAAATGTCTCTTTATAGTCTATTCCCTCTTTTTGAGTGAAACCTTTAGCGACTAACCTGACCTTGTATCTTTCTATATTACCTTTGGAGACTTGCTTGGTTTTAAATACCCATTTACAGCCTACAGGCTTGACTCCATTAGGTAACTCACAAAGATCCCAGACCGAGTTTTGTTTCATTGATTCCAACTCATCTTTCATGGCTTCGAGCCATTGAGTGAATGTGTCGCTCTTCATGGCTTGGCTAAAGGAAACAGGATCTGATTCCTTTCCAAAATCAAACTCACTCTCATTTAGGTAAACTATATAGTCATCAGAAATGGCAGGCTTCTTTGCTCTCTCTGATCTACGCAATGATAGATCATTGGTAGTCGCCATGGGAGCAAGAGCCTCCTCAATGTGGGGTGTGTCAATAGGTATAGCCACAGGTGCATCAACACTGGCTTGAATAACTGGTGTTGGTGCCACTTTTTCTTGGATAAAAGGGATAGGAATTATAACCCGATTCTCCTCAAAGGTGATTTTCCTAAGCTCTATACTCCCACTGATCTCACGATCCTCAAAAAATTTTGCATGTCTAGTCTCAACAATCCGGGTACTATGAGTGGGACAATAAAATCGGTAGCCTTTTGATCTATCAGGGTAACCAATGAAATGACAACTTATAGTTTTAGGGTCCAATTTTCCTAATTGTGAGTTGTACACCTTTGCTTCAGCCAAACAGCCTCAAATGTGTAAATATCCTAAAGTCGGTTTTCTGCCTACCCATAGCTCATAAGGAGTTTTGGGAACTGCCTTACTAGAAACTCGATTGAGGATATGCACCGCTGTTTTCAAGGCTTCTCCCCACAAGAACGTAGGCAACGTAGAGTTGCATAACAAGCTTCTCACCATATCCATAAGAGTACGATTTTAGGTCCTCATACACCGTTACATTCAGGTGTTCCCGGCATGGTGTATTGAGCGACAATGCCATGCTCTTGTAGATACAGGGCGAAGGGTCCTAGATTGCGACCTGTTTCAAAGTATTTACCATAGTACTCTCCGCCTCTATCAGATCTCACAATTTTAATCTTCGAATTGAGTTGTAACTCAACTTCGGCTTTATAGATTTTAAACATATCCAGGGCCTCAGATTTCTCGTAAATGAGAAATATATAACCAAAACGAGAATAATCATCAGTGAAGGTAATAAAATACTTTTGACCACCAATAGCGGGAGTTGGAAACGGCCCACAAATATCAGTGTGGACTATTTCCAACAAACTCGTGCTTCTGAGAGCCCCTTTCTTATTAGTCTTTGTGAGTTTCCCTTTAACGCAATCAACACAAGTATTGAAATCAGAAAAATCGAGCGCATCGATTATATCATCTTTAATTAGCCTCTCCATTCTATCCTTAGATATATGGCCTAAACGTTTATGCCATATAATGGAGGAGTTATCGAGTGCTCGTTTTCGTTTCTTACTTATTTTATCATTCACATGCATAGAAACTAAAGATTGGGCGTAAGATGAATCTAAGTTCAACTGATAAAGATTGCCCACTAATGAGCCACCACCCACAGTATCGGAATTAAATAATAGAGTAAACATATTATGTCTAACTTTAAATTCAAAACCTAATGAATCCAATTTAAAAATTGAGATAAGGTTTCTAGTGATACTGGGAACATAAATAGTATCAACTAAATCCAAAATGAAACCACTATCTAAAATGAGACGGAGAGTCCCAATGGCCTCCACGTCTGCTTCTACTCCATTCCTGAGTTTGATGGTACGCTCGCCTTTACTTAGCTTTCTGCTGGATCGAAATCCCTGCATTGAATTACTTATGTGAATAGTTGCACTAGAATCTATCCACCAAGTATTGCGTAGAGCATCAACATAAAGTGATTCAAAATACACAAAAGCTAGGTCATTACCTTTCTTAACTAGCCAATCTCTGTATTTCTGACAATTCTTCTTAATGTTTCCCTTCTTCTTACAGAAGTGACACTTGATGCCAGAAGTAGATGTGCTAGCTTCTCCTTGTTTGGTTTCCGGTGGAGGAGCTTTCACGTTCTTTCCTTTATATTGTCCCGGTTTTCTCTTGAAATTTCGTTTCGATGGGCCAAGAGTGGCATAATGGGCACTTTCAAGTTTTTCAGCCCGAAGTCGTTCTTCTTCTTGGACACAGTGAGCGATTAGCTCGTTCATCTTCCACTTCTCTTTCTGCGTGTTATAATTGATCTTGAACGGGCCAAATTGCGCAGGAAGAGAAGTCATAATGAAGTGAACAAGATAACCCTCAGAAAAACCCATGTCCAGTTCTTTCAATTGAGTTGCCATGCCACTCATTTTCATAATGTGCTCCCGGACGCCGCTATGACCATCATATTTCATGGTTCTCATTTTAACAATTAGACTACTGGCAAGGGCTTTAGAAGTCCCTTGAAATTGTTCCTTAATGGCTTGCATGTATTCTTTTGCAGTGTGCGAGTCAGGAATACCTCCCCGAATCGCATCAACAATGAAACTCTTTATGATCATGAGGCTCATACGATTTGATCTATCCCATTTTTCTAAATCCGTATGGTTCACTGCCAGATCCTCAGCCGAGGCATCAGCGGTGAGCACCTTGAGTTTATCAGATCGTATAGCATAGTCAAGATCCATGCAGCCTAGAACAATTGCAACTTATTCCTTCCATTTCTTATAATTTGATCCACTCAAAAGTTTAATTCCACCAATCATACTGGTTATGATAGACGGGTTCAATGCTGCACAATAATTAAGGGCTTTATTATGTCCACATACAATCGAAGTAACTATCAATTCCACAAGGTTATAATTATAGTATGTGACGCGAAAGTTAAAATATGTCAAGGAATATAAAAATTAAAACTAATGTGGTTTTATTGAGAAACGATTTGTGTCATTATAACCCTCCGTTGGGTCGAGCCATAACACACTAGTCGCTTCCTCAATCTATATTAATGATTGTGGTACTAATTGCGTCGTTATGACCCTCCATTGGGTCGAGTCACAACACGCGAGCAGTACCCACACACACAAAATAATGAATAGTGAAACACAGCCATCATATAACATTAAGTGATTCATCATCGTTGGGCAGAAGAATCCCTTATGTTGTAACGCCAACGTTCACTACACACTTTCACTGGATTTGTAACACGGTCTTGGACAAAATTAAACCTCACTATGAAAACCACGACCTAGGAAAGGCCATCACCGTTGGGCAGAAGAATCTTTCCAAGCCATGTTTTCAAATTAGGTTTGATAATATTTTAGAAGATCACAAACCGTGTTATGAGGAGGTGTCAAAATAGACAATAAACGAACATTATAATGTGTAAGTACCAGCCATGGTGGTGGAGCACAACCTCCACTACTCATTTCTAATGAATGATACTTGAATAAAAATTGATTACACAATTAAAAAATAGAAAAAATAACATCAGGTCATGAAAATATCATCATAGAGAGCTCATTGTTAAAAATAGACCTCAAAAATGGATCTAGAATATCCGACATAGTCAAAATGTATATATAATGTCTGAAAATCGGACCTGTAAATAGCCCAGAAAAGGCCCGAAAAGAATAAGAAATTCAAAAGATCATAATTGGGCCGGGTCATGGGCCTTAGTGGCCGAGTGGGCCTCAGCCAGTGGGCCCTGTGGTCAGGCTGCAGGTCGAGCCATGGGCCAAAAGTCCGAGTGGGCCTAAGGCCACAGAGATCGCCATAGGCCGACGGGCCGAGGCCAAACGGGTCAATGGGGTCCAAATAGTCCCGGTCAGACCAAGGCTGGTCAGACCATGGTCCAGAGGGCCATGCGGGTCGGGCCATAAGCCAAAATAGGCCAGACGGGCCAGGGGCCAAACGGGTCGGGCTGGGGCCAAACAGGCCAGGCTGGTCGGGCCAAAGACCAAAATGGCTAGGCGGGTCGGGCAGTGGGCCGGCAACGGACCCGCCCCATCCCCTTTCTTCTTCTTCTTCTTCTGAAATTTTTTTTTTTTTTTTGAAGTTACAACAACCGCCTTTCGCAACCCACGCCCCACCGTGACCTGCTGGCCGTCGGTCTGCCGATCGGCCCTGCACGAAGTCGGTGCCGGTCGATGTGGGGAAAAGACGGCCGGACCGCAAAAAAAAAAAAAAAAAATTTTTTTTTTTTTTTTTTAAACTTGTATGAACCACTATTCCCCCGCCCCTCTGTGTTCACCAAACCCGACGGTCTAGTGAGCCGTCAGTCGGCTCGGCGCCGTGACCGTCGGCCGATCTTAGGACGGACATGTAAATATATAATAAAAAAAAAACTTGGGTAAAGAATCCCCCTATGGATGCTTCGATTCCATTCAAGACATCCACAGCCGTTGAAATTGTTCTATAAATAGAAACCATATTTGGCTTGGCAACTCCAAGTAAGGGGACTCTAATGCACACCGTCATAAGTGTTCTTGCTGTTTTTTTTTTTTTTTTCTTATCAAATTTCTCCCATTTCTTAAGGACTTGAATCTGAGAGCCTAGAATCCGATTCAACCGATTGTGATTATATGTAACGCTTTGACCGATCAAACACCAAAGCTTGGCTCTGATACCAATTGATGGATTCTAAATGGATCTAACGATCCGACCATCTAAAATTAAGCCTAAAGATCTAGGCGCACGATCAATCAAAAACAATAAATATATAATCTACAAATATGCGCACCTTGAGCGTTAGCCATTGATGATTGATTGCCGATCTTCAACGATGTTCTCGCGTTCAATGTCTCCTAGCACAATGGGGATGCTCTAGCCAATAGGGAGGATTGAATTATGTCAAGCTATCGTTGGGACCAGGCACCCCTTATATTTATAGCCAAAGAGTCCTATCCCATTAAGGACTGAAATTGCTAATTGTAGTGTGATTAGAAATCACAATCATACATTAACTGAAAGACTCAACAATCAGTTGCCTATTCTCTTCAAACTCACCAGAATAGCAATTGTACATCTCAAGGTTGATCTTATACCATTCACTGGTCAACGGGTTTGACCATAGTGATGGCCACCAAAATAGGAACTTCTTACAATAAGAACTTTGATCCTGCCTTATCCTTAGGTTTTTTTTCTACCTCCTCTTTCTCACCAACCCTAGCATCACCCCTAATTCCCAATCCCGTCCATTCCCAATAATTCATTTAATAATCACAATTCTTTGGATTCAATACCCGGGATATAAAATAGAAATGAAGAAAAGACATTAATGAACAAAAAATGCCCCAAACTTTTAATCCTAAGCTTGAAATAAAATTCAAAATAAAACCCAAAGCTTTTTACTTGTATTTATAAAACTATACCTCCTAAACCACAAAGTGACAAATGTCACATTTTTAAACCCTTTAATCTAATCAAATCTAAACCAAACACATACTCTCTAGAAAAAAACCATAATCCACAACAAGCCTAGACCAACCAACCAAAGCACAACACTTACCCCTCCAAAATATAAATCCTCCCAAAATAAATGAACCAATAGGGTTAAAACACCTAACCCTATCTAGAATGTTCACAAATTAAACTCAAACTCATACATTTCTAACTAGATGTCACCAAACATTAGACTAAGACAAACAAGCCTTAAAATCCTAAACTTGGAACTCATGCTCTTACCATGACAAAATCAAAATTCCTCAAAGTTACATAACAAAACTTAAAAAAATACCCAGTCAAACTAAATTCCAAAACAAATACCAAATACTTTTTATTCATTTAATAAATATTTTTACACAATATCACCGGAGGTATACCTCTTGAATATGCAACCCAAAATGAACCTAACTTACAACCCAAAACAAAAATTGGAAACCCAAAACGGACACAAAGCGAGAAGCAGAGCGTCTAATCGGAGGCTTCAGAAGGAGAGGTGAAGGATTGGTTGGGGAAACCATCCCTCCACTCGTAACACCTTCTCTTCCACCATCTTCACCTCCTCCGCCGTCGCCTCCTAAAAGGGACTGATGTGAAGGCTAGCCTCCTCATTCCCAATGCCGCCCATTCTCAGAATAATGTCATCCTCGAGCACCACCTCAGGACGAAGATCACGCGAAATTATAAATATCGAAAGAAACGACATTGCAATCAGACGATCAGATCACCCAATATTACAGAAACACGGATATCCAAGCATAAAGGATTCAGAAAAGGTAAAACTCAAGACTAAATCGAGGGATGCAAAAGAAATGAAGACTCTGCTGCTTATATAGAGTACGGACTCAATCATGAGCTAGGATATGGGTGCGCAACTCAGTCACGTGCAAAGAAAAACGTGCGCAAGTTAAATCACACGCCACTACAAAAAATGTGTTTATTGGAGACGGCTTTTGGCCGTCTCCAAAGGTGTCTAAGTCGTTTCCAATAGTATTAGAGACGGCTTCCATGTAGTCTCAAATAGTCCCGTCTCCATTGTCTTTGGAGACCAAATGAAAGCCGTCCCTAATAGCCAAGGTTATTAGAGACGACATATGGCCGTCTACAAAGATATGTTAGAGACGTCTCTAATAAATCATCTAGCCATTTCCAATACTTATTGGAGACGGCTTTATACCGTCTCCAATAAGTGACCTCCTGTTATTGGAGACGGCTAAAAGCCGTTTCCAACATTTTTTTTTTCTTTAAATATATATGTAAAAAAAAAAAAAATTTGGCAGTGATTTTTTTATGCAAATTTTTTTACAGTGAATTTTTTATGAACATTTTTTAAAAAAAAATTTTACGTCGACAATTTTTATGGAAATTTTCTTTTTTAAATACTATTTTTTTTTAATGATTTTTTTTAATGCAATTGCTTTAATGCAATTTTTTTTAATGCATTTTTTAAATACTTTTTTTAAGGCAATTTTTCTATTGCTTTTTTTTTTGTGCAATTTTTTTATTGCTTTTTTTTAAAGCAATTTTCTTGATGACCTCAAGAGGGGTGTCTTTGCCATTAGGAAGCAGAATTGCACCTACTCCATTGCCCCTTGGAAACCTAAAGCAGCTCGATCTGTCATCAATGGCTGCTCGATCTGAAATTGCTTTTAGTATCAAGCATCCATATCGGAAAACCAAGATTTTAACCATGGTCATAACCACTACCACTTAAAAGGCAAAACACTTTCAAGTTTCTAGGAATTTATAAAGTCTTCTGTCACAAAAGAGAGCACTCTTAATAATTACAATGTGAAAACTATAAAGCATACATCTAAAACACATAATATATACAATATATCTAAGAGACCATCATTTCCTTCATTGTTGTAGAACTCTCCCATCTCAATTTTCGTCCACTCGTCACTTCTTTGGATTGTTGTTGACTGGGTTTCACCTCCATTATCTCCTCCTATTAACTGGCCTTCCCCTCCATTATTGCCGCCTCTCCACGACCTCAACCTGTGCTACGGTGACTGACGCCAAATTCTGAAGTTCCTCAACGGTACCATTTCGTGATGTTGCTGCCTATGGCTAACTTCAGGCTGCAGATTAGCAGATCGTGTGGTCACTTGACATCCAACTCTGACTGATAGCTCTGCAGGTGGGGCATCAAGACCATATGCTCTTTGGTGGAACTTTATGACGAGATAAGCCATATAAACTGTTTTTGGGGACAGCATGGAGGTGTCAATCTTACCGCAGATCTCTAACCAACAGACATTCATGAGCTCGGCCACATTGGGGAACCTGTAGATGAAGAAGATGAATCTAAGCCACAGGCACTTTGTCTAAAGGCACTCTATAATATACTTTTGAACCAGACCAATTTGTAAAGGTTTAGCAAATAGATGCACAGACTTAATTTTTTTACTAAAGAAACATGCACCTGAGAGAATATTTTCTCAATTTAGAACCAGCAATTATTGAAAAAAGCTGGAAGATTTGGAGTGCTGACATGGAAAACACAAAAGTAAAAAATTGTGGATGGTCCTCACTCACTCAAGAAGCACCTTTTCACCACTGAACCACGTGAACATATTATAAATTTTAGGGACATCGAAATCTATAAAAGTTATCTTTTGATGTGATACTGGGGCGGAGCCAGGAATTTCTTCTTAAAGGGGCAAGTTTGGTGTGGTCAGCTGCAAGAACTTTATCATGAAGGGAGGGTAACGAATCTGGAATCCTATAAAAATCTATGTATGTTTTTAATAATCTACAAGTTACAGTTGAATATACAAATAAATATGAAATTTTTGGCTCAATGTCATCTAAAATGATACCTCAGGTAATTTTTCACAAGCCAAAAGAGATATGAAAGCCAATTCACACCCGTTTACCTGTAAGTTCATCAAGATAAACCAAAAAGCTATTAAAAACTCTCAAATGTTTGACAAAGGAGATAAAGATGTTACCAGTGAATAATTTTTTTTAATAAAACTAATTTTTGAACATTAGGATTGTTGTCTTAATGCCATTTTTTTTTGCTTTGGTCCATGTAAGATGTGGAACTTTCATTTAATATTATAGATTCAATGGGCACATATTCCACATGATAATTGGATGAGAGTCATATACCTTATATATTGAACATCGAAGAAAGCTGCTCTCCTCGATATGAGCAAAATTAATTTATGAGCAGGTCATCCAAATCAATCATCTCTGCTTGTCTAAAGCTTACAACACTCCAACACCATTGCCTTCGACTCTCCAACCATTTCACTTGAGCCAAATTGCTCTTAACAAAATGAACCCCAAAACTCATACATGAGATCGATTAATCCCCGTATATCAACGAGAACAATCTGTCTCGGAAGACACAATCACACATACCCCTTTTGATTAACTGGGTACAGGGGCACGATAATTAAGAGTTAATTGGCCTTGGTCCAAGTTCTGAAAAATACAAAGCTAGACAATCATTAATGGCAGGTACAAGTTTACAAGTTTATTAAACAGATTACTCTTGAGTAGGCGACACAAACCTGCAGCCGAGGCAATTTTAGAACATCTTTAATGCTTTCCCTTGAAGTTACACCTTCAGGCCAGTCCAATTTACCTCTCCTGATATACTTCTCAAAGTGCCGACTGAAACTTACGATGCAAAAGGTTAGCATATATGAAAAAGATCACGACCTAAGTCAGAATTATCTATTATAAACAATGAAGAACCAGTAAGCAGGTCTTCAAAAGAGCTTACTCTGCTCTTTTCAAGATGTGCTGGGGCAGTGGACCTAACACCCTCTCCATCATGGCTAGGTGTTCCAAGTTCTCATGGGTTTGAAACAAAGCTTCTCCCTACATACAAACAAGTATTTAGCATTTGATATCCCATCTCATTAAATCTGCACCACAGCTGCCAATTTAGAGATTTCAAATATTGAACGTGCAAAATAAGAGAAATTACCGTTGGCCAATATGCTTCTCCCTACATACATACAACACTCACCCCATACAAATTTGGATCCTTCAAATGGATTATGCAATGGCACTAGAATGGTTTGTCGAGATTTTATGAAAAATATTATTCTAGCAGAAATTACCGTTGGCCAATATGCTGGAAAACAAGTTCTACTTCCCAGAATATCTCTTTGCGCAGCGAAAAATGAAGGATACTCATTTATATTTAAGCGTAAATAATTTTCGATTCGCCTCAATTTTGCTATGACAATAAATAAAACATAAGGCTAGACTATTCCAAATGTTGGAATATATCTCCCCCAACATGTTTTCTCACATGGACAGTTATATGTCACATTATCAAGAGGGACATCGATGACAACTACAAAAGTGTTAATCAAACCCGATGCAATCAACTGTCAGAAAAGAACTTATACAAAAAATATAGTGTATAGAGAAGTTCTTTTATCAAACAGGTATGTGACGATATATTCTATATTATTTTTTCGCATATATAGTTTTTAATAGATTAATATTTTCTTATTACTTCTAAATAATTATATCGATAAGTTTCAATGTTTAAATGCAGGTAGCAATGTCGAATGAAGAATTAAATCCTCTAGCTCACATGCCAATTAATTCGCTCCAATTAAATCAACGAATATGGATTATTAGAGCAAGAGTAATCGAACGACCAAATATATATATTTATACAAATTCAAAGGATTTTTATAATTCGAGAGATAAAGATTCTCATTTTCCCTATCAATTCACTTTTCAAAATAAAAAAATATGAATATATCATATATAAATATATTCTATATCCACTTTTTCGAAATAAATTAAAATTTTCAAATACGGTACAATTCCGATAGAGATTTAGAGTATTTCTTTCAAGTCAAAGTGCAAGATACAATTCACCAAAATCGTCTTACAAGGTCGTACATATGTCAAAGCATTAAATACGACACTGCGAATGATGAAGACAATAAAATCCTGAAGAAAGTCAAAGTCGAGAAGGAATAAATACCCATTTTCAATTTAATTGAAGTTTTCAGATAATACTTACTTGTTAGTTTTTATGTATTTTTCCTCATGTTCTATATGGACAATACAAGTTATATATTTTTTATTTTTTATTAATTTCTCTTGGATATTACCTTTTCATACGAAATATTACCCATGTTCACTTGCAAAATGCATATAAATATATATAAATCTGTCAAGGAGGTGATACTGTCAATTCATCTCATTACAATAGAAAAGAAATTTCTCTTGGATATTATCTTTCCATACGAAATATTACCTATGTTCACTTGTAAAATGTAGGGAGCGCTTCTGCCGTCCATGGGTTCCAAGATCTCGTGGAGATCAATGTGACATCCAAAGTACTATTTGAGTGCGATGGGAAGCATAAAGAGAAAACTTAGATCAATTTCTACAAAAAAATTCAAATTCTTTTTAAGGCTTCTGTCAAAGTTTGACTAATTTTAATAATTTAAATTCCAAGGATCAAAAAATACATGATAAAGGAAAAGATCTTGTTTTTGAAAGCAGATAGACGTAGTTGTCTTACACCTTATCACTACTGCCAAACTGGTTCTTCCAACTCGTAAGTTTGTGATAGTTGGTAAAGGCTTTTAGAGCTTTCCAGCTGGCACGATTTATTGGTTAGGAAAAATAGGGTTTTCTTTCATGTGGCCAAAGGACAGAGGGTAGCTCTATTCGTACCCACGCAATCTCTGAGCGCACCTACGATATGATTGAAACCCACTTAAATTCGTTGATTGCTTCAAATAGACGATCTAGATCGCTCTTCACCCCAATCTTCCACACGATGGACCATGAATGTACCATTAGATGGTATGTTTTTTATTTCAGGTGATAAAGATCCCCAAAAAGAGAGAGCACCTATTTGCACACGAGATGAGATTTCACATGGCACACACATCACAGTCAAACAAGATTTTTTGGAGATTTTTATCACGTGGAATAAAAAATAGACTGTTTGATGGTACAATCATGGTCTTAAGATCCATCGTGTGGACGATTGGAGTGAAAAATTAATTATCTAAATCGTCTGAATTGAATGGTAACTGTTGGATGGTACAATCATGGTCTTAAATCTTCACATGATATATAGATCACTTAAAGAATTTTGGTGTTCAAATGTATCTGGTTTGAAAACAATAGAAAGCGTGTACTAGATTGGAAGCGGGAGTGCTATCAAAAATTAGAAATTGAACTATTTTATTATCAGAAGCGAGAGCGGCATGAGTGAAATATTCTTGCTACTAGGGTTTTGAACCTCAAAGCGTTCGATACATATGGTTTGAAATCTCCAAAAATCCGAAACGTCTCGGACATGGCCAATGTCGTGACGTTTTAGCGGTATGGCATGAAACAAAAATTGTGTTCTAAATGAACTTAATTACAGTATTAAAATAGGTGTTTGATCTTACACCATTAAATTATACTTCATCGTTATGCTAGGTGACATATATCTGTGATCAATCTAAATAGTCCAATTAACTGTCATGGTTAAAGAATCACACCTATTAGACAATTGCATACCGGCTGATCAATGAGCTTCAATATCCGCCATTCAAAAATAAAAGAATAATAGCAGCTATCAGAGCACACAGATTTCGACAAAACATTGATAGCCATTCATAGGCTCCTCAAATAAATTAGATCCAGTGACTGAAAACGGTGTCACCCGTACAAAATTGATGATTAGTACACATTCAAGTGTGCACTAATAAGACATCTTATACAAATTCGATTTTAAAAATATCGGTTCTCTTCCGCATCTCGGGACGAGAAATGGCTTGATTATTGTCTCGTGGAGTGAGACAGGAAACTTATCGCCTGACATGTCTCGGCTCAGGCGATATTCACAAACCATGGATTGACATGATGGCCAAGTACCCACCTCAAGAAGCGGGCCACACCAGGGATTTATCAACAATGACCTGACCATTTTGGTAGGTTGAGCAAGTGCTCCGTGGAATAGTCAGGTGCAGTGATTTAATAATCGGACTAGACCGGCCCGTCCGACCCGGTTCTAAAGGAACTGGTAGCCTAGCTTGCTCGGTCCGATAAAAAACCGAAGGTTTCATTTTTTTTGGGTTCAACCGTACCGGGGAACCAACTAGTTTTTGGGTGAACCGCCTTGTTCATCCGATTCACAAAAAATTGGTCTAAACTTTTAGAAATAATTCAAGAAAAGACAAGACTCATAAGTTAATAAGGATAATTTTATTTAAACTATAAAATAATTATTTCCAACTATTTTCGAAATATAATAAAAAAAGCTTTAAAAAATCAAAAACTTAAAACACTAGCATCTTTTGAGAGTTGACTAAAAAAAAGCAAGGAAAAAAAGGAAAAATTCATACAAATTTTTGTTGATGAATAAGAGTTAATGATTTCGTGAATGACATTTTATATTATGATATTAAATTTAATTAATATTTAATGGAAAAATAGTATATATTTGAATTTATTATTTAATATTTCAATATTTTTTTATTAAAATATAGTTTAATATTATATATTTGAATAGTATTTATTACTTTTAACATTATATATATATATATATATATATATATATATATATGGAGTCATTCCTTGCACACGTTTTTCAAGTGATTGGACTAAATTTAAAGAATTTCAAGAATAATTCATGAACTCAAATAATGGAAAAAAGATTTGGTATTTTAACTCAAATAGTTCATTAACTCCAAGAATAATTCTTGAAATTTGCACTATTCGAAAAAACTCATGAAGAATTAAAATATTATTTAATATTTTAAAAAAAATCATAAATAATTCGTGACTTTTTCAAAAAGTCGGAGAATTTGGTATATATATATATATATATATATATATTGAAAGGAATTTGGTCACTATATATTGCTTGTATCTCGGGTGGTACATGGTCATTTATCTAATCGAAATAATTTTTTTTCAGATGTGAAAAACTGCCATTGTTTTATACTAATTACTATCTCATTTTCTTAGAGGGTTGAGTATTAAAAATGGTAAAAAAAATAATTTAGTTTTTACCCACTAGGGTCAAACTGTGACAGCCCGGATTTCGGCACCCCGAAACCCGTGCCATCAGCACGATCATCTTGACCGTGCCCTTTAGCTAAGCACGGAACACTGGTATATCAAGCATTAAAAAGTATAATAAACGAAATTTCGGAATTTAAATCTATATTAATTAACTCCCCAAAAGACAGTTCTACCCTCATACCTCTGCATGAATGGAGAACCGATCCGAACCATCGATGATAGCAATCATCACGGATGGTTCGTCCCAAAAGAGAAATCCCAACTCCTCATATACATGATTTTAAACAAAATAAAGGCTTGACATACCAAGCCGTATAAAAACCTCTCCAAGAATCTCTCAAAGTGGCACAACGGAGTCCTCTAGAAGAAGTCCTCTGGAGGTGGCTCCAACTCGTCACCGACCGCAAGGTCCGACTCGCCGGGATCAGCGTCTCCTGAAGCCTCGGGAGCTGCTAGTAGTGGACCTGCGACGTATAGTCTATAGGGTGAGCTACATCCTAGCTCAATAGGGAACAAACACAGTTGAACATATAAATTATGACTCACATATATTCCATGATATGCCATGCATGATGTGTCTATGCAATTATTGATGAAACAGTTAAAAAGCATTTCGTTTTACTGTTGATTTCATATGTTTTCATTTACTCATGAATGATGCTGAAAAGGCCTAAAGCAAAACTTAAACTTTCAACTTAAGTAATCCCCGAGCAATATAGCATCGAGCCCCGATGAGATACCCATCATCGTCATCTATATAGACAGCTTTAACCGTATTCCCTGGGAATACAAATAGTACCCAAGCCCCTTTCCCCTGGGGATTGGTGGCGGGGTTCCACTTGTCTCAATCAACACCCCTGGGGTGTGCTTACTATGTACGGATAAGCCTCCGCACTGGCCTACGGTTTCGCCGCCGTATCGGTCACGGATATCCTGCCGTGTCAGTCGTGGATATCCCGCCACGTCGGTGGGGTACCCTATCAAACCTCAAATAACAAAAATATCGGTGCCTTACATATAGTTATTCACCGTGTAAATGTGCTATCTTATATCAGTTAGGCCCTATCAAACATGATTCAATCCTTGGATACATCACAGGATGTATCCATTTACTACATCACACCTGATGCTCTTATCTCTTTACTTCTTCATCCCCTGGGGATGGCTCATTATGATTACTCTTATGGATGTCACACACACACACTTTTCACAAATTCTTAAGAAATAAACATTTGAATTGAATTCTATATCACTACATACATGCTCTTGTAAAATAAAGTACATGTTCAAGGTGTTCCCTACCTCAAGTCTTCATTTGATCAATGCATCAAGGTCCCACGTGGCTCCTTGTGCACTAGTCCACACGTACCACCTATGGTACCACATAACGGGTGAAACACATCACAAAGGATGCAATAAAGAAGGTATAAAACCCTCCAAGAATCTTAAAGTCAAACCCAAAAGTCAACACAATTTATCTCAGTCGATTAATCGAATTCCAAAATCGATTAATCGAGGGTCAATATCGATTAATCGAAGTAAATTCGATTAATCGAAATTCTCTTTATAAAAGTCGATTCTCAATTCGAGTAGTCGAGTTTTCATTCGATTAATCGAATCCTAATTCGATTAATCGAAATTCTCATTTTCGCAAAGTCGATTCTCAATTCGAGTAGTCGAGTTTTCATTCGATTAATCGAATCCAAATTCGATTAATCGAAATTCTCAGTTTCGCAAAGTCGATTCTCGATTCGAGTAGTCGAGTTTCAAAAATCGATTAATCGATCCCAAATCGATTAATCGAAAATTGAAATCGATTAATCGAAATCCCATTTCGATTAGTCGATTTTTCACAAGTGTCCTCCAGCCCCTGGGGTCCACTGAAGGTTCCCAGTCGATTAATCGATACTCAAATCAATTAATCGAAAATCCAAGGTCGATTAATCGAACTCCAATTCGATTAATCGAAATCGGGTCTTCTGACTTTTCAACTTCCTGGCCAATTTCGATTAATCGAAACCCAATTTCGATTAATCGAAATTGTCAGATTCAGCCCCTTTCGAGCTGTTCTTCCCAATTTTCTTCCATACTTTTTCCTCTATTTTTCTAAGCCATTATCCTATGATTTAACCCACATTCAACCACAACTTAACCCCTATAATCTATGCATTTTATTTACAAAAATTTTACCTTGAATAGATCTCAAGTTGAATTCAATCCAGTGGTTGGAAGGCTAGGGTTTCCAGCTTTGGCTCTAACAGATCCAAATCGGGTTGAATCCGGCTTTTATCGCTTGAATCCCCCCTCCAATCAGTTGCAATAACTTCCTCTCTTACTTCTCTCTCTCTCTCTCTCTCTCTCTCTCTCTCTCTTCTTTACTCTCCTTCAACAACCAAACTCTTGATTTTAGGGCTATTAAACCCTTTTATCCTCTTCCTCACTTGTGTGTTGAGCACATACACCGCGGTAGGTGTATGCGACTATACCTTCACAACATACACCACATAGGCATGCTATTTATCACATCTCATCTGTTCATTACACCACATACTAACTGTTGGACTTTTATTTGGTCAAACCTATGACCGATCGGGCACGGATCCCGAGGTCAAGTTTAGCGTGATTTTTCAGGCTATTACACAAACAAATCACTCTTTATCTAAAAGGCCAGGGTTGGGACAATAGTGAAAATTTTTGTTTTCGGTAATTTTTCGGTGGGGGGTCCTTTTGGTACATTTCGGATTAATTTCGATACTACCTTTCGGAAAAAATTAGGGAAAGTTTTGGGGATTAAAAATATATAAAAAATATTTTAATATTTTTTTAAAAAGTTTCTACAATATATACTAAATTACTAAAAAATAAAAATTAAATTAAAAAATTAAACATTAAAAATAAAATACCAAAATTACCAAAATTAATGAAAAATACCGAAAATTTTCCAAAATTTTCGTTTGACCACCTTTTGGTCGAATTTCACGAAATTTTGGCGAAATTTGTCACTATGGTTGGGACCTTTAACTTTTTTTTTTTAAAATAAATACACACGTCTCCAACTTTTTGAAAAAATCGTGAACAAATTTAAGTTTTTTTGAACAAAAATGAATAAAATTAGAATTATTCTCGACTCTTTTAAAAACAACAAATTTCAAGAATTACTTATGAATTCCACAAATTTTTTTCGATTTTTTTCTCTGAATTTTTCTAAATTTTTTTTTTCCATTTTTTTAAAATTTTATAACTTTTAAATTATATTTTTATAATTTTCCTATTTTATTTTTTCGAATTTTGACCTTTTATCCTGAATTTGACGAATTTTGCTAGATTTTTTTTCATGCTAATTTATTCCCGAACCCCGACTTGGTCTCCATGTCAGTATGTCTCGTAAAGTCCGATCAATCGATCGCGAACTTGGGAGAGACCAATCTGTTCCCTTTACAAAAATATGTAAGTGTTTTATGCTAAACGATATTTTTCCCTTTAAAAGCATAACACGTACATTTGCACATTTTTTTAAAAAGTTAAGGATCCCAACACTCTTAGATAAGGAGATAGATGCATGGGACCTCTTTCAAGTAAATATGATAAAGGTTGGGACCCTCTCAGGTAATTTTGTATTTTCAATATATATGAAAATGTTGAATCGTCTCGATGCAATTAAAATAAAAGGTACCTCTGCTCGCGCCCATGCATTTATTGAAAGCGCCCATGTCGGCTAATTGTTGGATAAGATGATGGAGATCGAGTTTAACCCAGAACTTCCACAAAAAGGATTTTGTTGTTGCACCTATCAGTTGGTTAGATTTTTATTCCATGTGTCACAAATCTCCAAAAAAATGGCCCTTAATCATATGGTACGTACACATCACACTCAAATGTGATTTTATGAGTATTATTTGGATTACTGTGATATGTGGATTCAAAAAATGACTGTCAGAGAGGTGCGACATGATCTCAAGAACCTTTTTGTTGAAGTTGGAGATGAAATACAATCTACATCTATAACAACCCGAATTTTTAGATTTTATTTTAACGGTGTTAGATGATGCACCACACTATGTACTGTGCTAACGCTCCACATCAGAATCGAAACCCACCTTTTAAAATAGAAAATTTCTAATTTTTCCCATATCAAAATTAGACTCATTGTGAAGTGCTCGTCGATATGATTCCAATGATATATAATTTGACGACTTCTGACAAGAATATAAAAAGTTATGTCCATTTTAACTGATCAAGCAAGTCAAAGGGTATAATTGTAATTTCGGGAGAGAAACACCAATTGCTTTAGTGCTTATGCAAAACGCTGGAACAAAACCTTTGCTCAAGCTATCCAAGTTACGTATGAATTCTTATTCCATGTAAAAATCTCCTATTCTATTAAATGTCCTACTAAAAGTGTTAATTAGAGTTGACTTAAAATTTTATACCATTATAAATAAAACTTTAAAAGCTCTCTCCTCTCTATAATAAGAAATTATTCTCTCTTGAGACTTAGACGAGCCGATGCCTTGAGAATCGACCTTTTCAACTCGAATCGCCGTTGATTTTCCGTTCACACTTCAAGAGGTGGGTACCCATCAATCCATCTTATTCTTCTCAGATCCCGTCGCGTAGGATGCGTTCGATCGCGCATCGACGGGTTTAAAAATCTTATTTCAACCCAAATATCTCATAAACTAATAGATCTATATATTTAATATATGCTTTCCCTTGAAAGCTATATATTTTGTAAATTGGGTTTATATGTTATTTCTCTTTTCTTTTCAAAAAATTCCTTTTGTTTGAGCCATTAATATTTTACCTTATATTAAGTCTGTATATTTAATATGTTTACTTCCTCTTTTATGTCTGTAAAATTAATTAAATTTTAATACTTATAAATTTGATAGATTGACTTAATTGGCATAATATCATATTGATATTATTTATTTAAATATCTATATAGTATAAATTTATCCTTCTACTAAGACTAAAATAATATATATTATTATTGCAAGTTTATATTATTATTTATTTAAAATTAATTAAGCCCAAAAATTAAATTATATTTTTATTTTATTTAAATAAATAATAGATTGCACCAACTTAAAGTTTCAGGTCCGAACTTACGGCTACGAACTCGAATTCGCGTCCATGAACCTGACCTCGCGACCATTAATGCACCTACCTCGGTATTTTGGTCATAACGTTTTACTCCGACCTCGGATTAATACGATTCTTACGGCAATGGAAAGAAGACAGCGAGCTTTACAACTTTGAGTGAAATAGCCATTTCACGAATCTGACGTTTTAGAGGTCAAAATAGAGCAACAAGTCGGGTTCAATTTTGAATGAATCAAGGTTATTCGAATTTAAGATTATTTTCTAATTCTCATGACCAAAGTTTCAGTGTATATTATATCTTAAGGTCTTTCGATCGATGATCATAATAAATTATAACTTAATATGTATAAATACTATTTAATTTAATTATCTAATTATTATATATATATATATATATCTCAAATTTATCGCTTCAATGCGACCTCTTCGATAATACAAAGTGTTAGAACTTCGGTGCCTTTATGAAATCGAACTCTGACTTTTACGATTATTGAAATCATACTTATAACTCTATTCTATAATTATATTGGTGTGGTATGTAAATAAATATAAATATAAGCATAATCAAAATTTAACTATAAACCGTTCTGTATGTGTGATACTTTTGTATTTGCAACTTAATCAATTTATACGAGTTAAGAATATGTTAGGTCATGATGCAGTGTGAGATCATTACCTACGCTTGGGCGTGGTGACTCTTGGGATGGTATCGAGCGAGGAATACAGTATTCACATGCCTTACAACTCATGGTGGAATGGGACCCATGACTGAGTCGGGTGAGTGTGAATTAGGTGTAACTCACGGTGGCATATACAGTGATCCTATCACCCCGAGTTTTAATACGAGAGGATAAGATATGAGATATGATACGAGAATCGGGCGTTGGGCCTTTAGCTGTAGTAAGGTTTCTTTTACAGTCACGTGAAACTCAGAATATTGGCGTCCATGTACGGATGCAACACCTCTATGGTAGTATAAACTATCACACGAAGTACATTCAGGTTACTACAGAACCTTTTTCTTGGGAAGCGTGAATTAAGAAGGTTGCCTCACTATAGTTTGTCATAGGATTAAGTATAAGAGTATGATAAGATATGAGTATGAGATAAGATAAGTTATGATACGAATACGATAATAAGACATCGCTGTGTAGGCCAGCAAAAGATAAAGAACTTAAGTCTCAGACATGCGTTTCCTTGCGTAGCCACCGTAAGGGCAACAACGTCTTTCAGCCAAGACGGATCTCTGGGAGAGATTATGAGTATGAGTCCGTCATGAGTGAGTTTGGCCATTATGTCTCCCCATTGGCTGGGTGGTGGAGTATGAGTATGACACGAGGGCGTTATAATATGGTGGTATGATACTATGTTGACCCTCCCATAGTAGCTCGAGCAGCGACTCTGGCACAGGTCGTTTAGGATTTCACTAGTATGTTAGTTACGTTCATGCGATGTACAGACGTATGTGCGAGAATGATAATAATACATGGTATGATATATTATGAGATATGGTAAGGCACGTTAGGATATGAGTGTCTAGATCATTGTCTTGCATTTATGATATGAGTTTTACGATATGCACGTGATTTTGTCTTCCTTTTGTTATCTGCTTTGAGATATTATGTTTATCACTTACCAGATGCACCCACAATGCACCTGAGTAGTATGGGGTGGATTGGTAGTGTATCCCACTGAGTTTACGTGACTGAGTAAACTCATCCCACGATAATCTAACAGTTGCAGGTGATTACGCTGGTGGAGTAGACGCTGGCCATCTAAATCTCGTCGACGCTGATTTCATTGATTCCGCAGGCGTTGAGTACCAGGAGCCTTTGGAGGGCGACGTTGCCGATCACCAGGAGCACTACAGTGTTGGTTTTGATCCGAGCGCTGGATATTGATTTAGTAGACTCGGTATTGGATTTTGTCTTATATTATTATCATTGACTCTATGCTTTTATTTTATTTTTATCGGATTTGTCTCCGACTTTCATTATCATTTTATTGGCGGATTATGATTTTATTACACTTATTCAGCATTTATGATTACATTCATATTCTACCCTATTTGTTAGATCTCACGGATTTTGTGGAACCATTATTGCGCGAGAACTCTGATTAGATGTATGTCCGCTTAGCATATCCGGGATATGTGCGGGTCATAACTCGAAATTCTAAGCCCTCGGGATAGGGTAGAATTTTGGGTCGTGACAACATCATTTGATCCAAACCAATTAATGGGCATGAAGGAGTTTCCGACGTAGGCGCTCAATAAACGCATAGGCGCGAATAGAGGTATCCTAAAATAAATTGCCCTCAGATCTGGGTGTAAGCTAATGCATATCTATTAACAAACTAATTTATATGTGCCCTCTTTAGTTCAATTAGTGAGAAAGAAGAAGATGATGGCAAAGTGAAATACGCCCCTACCCCTCGTATCCTCTAAACCCTCAAATTATTCAAAATTTGTTGTGTTTAGAGAAAGGGATTGACAGCCACCCTATTTATAATAATATAATAAAAGTCTACTTACACTCTAAACCATCATGGAGTCATAGTAGGAATACGAAGCCATGTCATCATCGCAGTCATTATTATGGTAGGTAACCACCACTTACCCATAATAAAAATCTTTTAGGTTGTCATTAAAACCCTAGTTAATTTAATGGGAAAATTTCCAAATCAACCTCGTCAAATACATCTTTTCCGTCAAATACATCTTTTCCGTCAGAGCCCTTATAGTTTCATCTTTTACCAAACCGACCAGTTTTAAGTCGAGCCAGTTCCAGCTAACACAAAAAGTCTCAAATACCTCATTTTACACTTTTTATCTTTCTACATAGTTTAAAATTTAAAAAATTACACTTTTTTATATTTACACAATGTGAAGCAACATCTATGCCGTCTGATTTGAAGGCCACAATATAAAGATCGATGGTGCCAAAGATTGACATAAAAAAGCCAATATCGTCTCTTTAACAAAAAAAAACAACAATTGCCTAGACAGTCGAAAACGATAGTCTAAACAGTTATTATCGATTGTCTAGACTGTCTAGGCAATCGCTTTTTTTTTTTTTTTTGGGTTAAAGAGACGATATTGCTTTTTTCATGCCAATCTTTCGCACCATCGATCTTTATATTGTGGGCTTTAAATCAGACGGCATAGATATTGCTTCACATCACGTAAATATTTAAACTACGTAGAAACGATAAAAATGTAAGCAGGCGTATTTGAGACTTTTCTTGCTAGCCGGAACTGGCTAGGCTTAAAGCTGGTCGGTTATGGGAAAGGTGAAACTATAGGGTCTTTGACGGAAAAGGTGAATCTGATAGGGTCAATTTGGGAAATTTTCCTAATTTAATAATTATAATGTAAGAAAAATTTATAAAATCTCCCACCTTTAATTTGAAGTACTTTTCTAAATTCCCCCCATATTTTTTGTAATATCTAATAAACCCCCATACATTAAACTTAGTTATCTAAACGTCTCCTCAACTGTAAATATCCACCTTAATTCCAAATTATCCTTGAAAGGAGAAGATTCTAGAAAATGGGTTCAACAATAGGTTAGTAAAAAATTATTAAAAATAATAGTAAAGATTACGTAAAAATCATATTTTTATACAAAAAAATAAACAAAAAACACACAGAAGGGTTTATTAGAAGAATAAAATTACCATAACACTATCTAATCGCAGGTAAGACTCTAATTGATCGCCGATGAAATTCTGATCGTGGCGTCATTTGAAAGCCCTTTTTTTATTCTCAATTTTTATTTTAACTTATATATATATATATATATATATATATATATATATATATATATATATATATATATATATTAATGATTTGGATAATTTTGGTATTAAAAGAGATTTTCAGAATTTAGGGGTATTTAGATAACTAATTTTTAAGTACAAGAGTTTATTAGATATTAAAAAAAATATGAAAAAGATATAAAAAAGTAACTTTAAAGAGGGGGGTTTTAGAAATTTTACCTATAATATGCTTTTATAAAAGCTTTCTATGCGTGTGGGGACACTACAAAAATAAGATGTTTTAGCGACACCAAAAACCGCTGCTATTAACAAAAAAACTACCACTGTTAGTCTTATTGTTACTGAAATAACAAGTTTTTTTTATTAACAACGGTTGTTTTTGACTGCCACTAATAATCTTATTTTTTGTAGTGGACACTATATTTAGAAACCATGCTTTTCAATGGTTTTAAAAACGTTCTAGCAATCTATCACTTGACTCATACATAAACATAGATTTTAGAAAATGTGTATTTGGGAATGCAACCCATTAAAATGAGGTAGTACTTTTCACTTTAAAAGCACCTTTGGATGGTCTCAAAATTGTTTGGAATTGAATATGATTCAAAACTCTTTTTTTATATACATAATATGATTCAAAACTCTTAGTACAAGATATTTTGGTCTCGAATTTTCCTTAAATCTCTGAGTGAACAATAGGTGAATGCAAGAATATTCTTGGTTCCCTAATTGATCCATGAATTATGCCTTTTGGAAAGCAAACAATTGATAATAGATTAGGGCTCCTGAATTTCAAGTTCTATTGACAAGGGGCATGCCTTTTGATGATGTTCTTTTGATTTGTTAGTTAATAAATTCGTTTAATTTAGCAAAATAATTGTAGCGATCCAAAATCTCACAATCTCTTGATTATAAAATCTTAGACCGTACTTTCGTATTATGAATTATAGAAACATAATAAGGCAATAAAAGTGTCTTAAACAATGAAAGATAAAATTTCTTTAAAACATTAATTATCAAAATAAAATCTATGATAATATTCTTATTCTAATAATAAAGTCCAATATGATTAAAGCTTAAACAGTCTTAATAAAATACTAATTGATCAATGTCTTATTTATTTAAAACCAATAATAATAACTAGAAAGAAAAGTAGATAATTAGGCTACGAAGCTATCATTGCCATTCATTTTAGGTTCCTGAGCACCACGTACAGACTCATCGTCATAGACCCATACGTTGTCATGGGCTACACCTGTCTCATCTGATCACCCACATCAATAAGGGGTGTAAGTTTACATTTTTATGGACCAGACATGCGATCCATCGAAACATAAAATATCAATCATAGTCATATGAATATTTTTATATATTTCATGTGTGTGTGCATGTGACATGTATAATCTCAATATGCTAGAGTGAATTGAATATAAACATGGACATCAATATTTCATGAATGAATCATTTCTTTTAATTTCATCTTTCTTATCATGTAATATATGTTAGACTTCATCCCGCTTAAGACGTTGGGTCGTAATCATGCTTATCACTTGTTTAGTTAGACTCTGTCATGCTCAAGACATTGGGTCTAATAAATCATATCATTTATTATACGTCAAACTCCGTTTCGCTCAAGACGTTGGGCTTAATCATGCTTGTCATGTTCTTGTTTAGTTAGATTTTATTATACACAAGACGTTGGGTCTAATATATTCTTGGACTCTATCAGGTATAAGATGTTGGGTCTAATGCTTCTTAATCATGTTTAGTTAGACTTCATCAAACATAAAATATTGGGTGTAATACTTTCTTAGACTCCATCATGTACAAGATGTTAGGTCTAATTCTCATTAATCATGACTACATTTTATCATGATTATGCATTATATAGATCATCATGAAACATGTAAAGTGCATATGAGTAAGATCATAATACATAAACATTTAACTTCTTTTAGTCATGGTACATAAACATTGAAGTATACACAATTATGGTGCATAAATAATAGTACGTAAATATTAAAGTGTACACAATCATGGTATATAAATAATGGTACGTAAGCATTAAAGTGTACACAATCATGATGCATAAATATTAAAGTGCATATAATACGATCATGGTACATAAACATTGTCATTTAATGACACTGTTATGAGAAGAACTGAATATAGAACTTAATTGTTCAAACTCAATCTATTGATTTCATATTCAGGCTCAATGGATTGATTTCTCAATCGATTGACAGAAATCCGTGCTAAGACTCAATCTATTGAGTTAGTGTTCATACTCAATGGATTGATTTCTTAATCAATTAACAGAAATCCGTGCTCAGACTCAATCTAATGAATTCTGTTCATGCTCAATGGATTGATTTCTCAATTGATTGACAAAAATTCGTGTTCAAACTCAATCTATTGATTTCTCAATCGATTGATAGAAATTTGTGCTCAAACTCATTCTATTGAGCTATGTTCATGCTTAATGGATTGACATAAATTCGTGCTCATACTCAATCTATTGATTTCTCAAACTTAATCGATTGACTCAAATACGTCCTCAGACTCAATCTATTAAATTTGACTCAATCTATTGATTTCTCAATCTCAATTGATTGACTCAAATTCGTGAGCACACCTCAAAATGCATCAAATCACATGGTGAGATTTCAATCGTCTTCTTTTTAATCAAAATTATCAATATTAAGAATTACTAATCATAGCATGCATCTCATTTAATCATTAATTACTCATAAAATAGATGTACTAATTTGCATAAAAACCTATTTTAAAACTAATATTTTAAGTTTAATGGAAGGCAAAATTTCTCCATACCTAGATCGATCGTATCACCACGATTAGATTGAGATCCTAATAATGATGATGATTCAAAAAGGAGGTGAAGGTCGCTTGAAAATATACGTCAATGTCTCGCTGATCTTCCAAAAGAAAGGTTCTAGAAAGGTAGATTTAGAATTTCTTCTCTAAGGTCTCTAGGGTTTATGACGGCTCTATTATTAAGAATAACTCTAAATGAGATTATGATTTAAGGTTGTCCGTAAGATACTTACACATAACAAGGTTCGATCCCTAGACCTCTTGTCTATAACTTAAAGCCTTTAATCAATAGGCTACAACATAACTTGTGTCCATGAATGACAGAAATAAATATAAGAGCTTGAAAAATCAAAACATGTATCTTTAGTTAAAACGTTTTGAAAAGTTACGATATGTGATATATACGCTATTAGAGACATACACATATATTAAATGTATCAAAGACATAAAATTCAGATCATAACAATAGGTAATAATATTGTAGAAGATAAAGCGTGGCTAAGATGTATGAAAATAATAAGAACGGATAAAATTAGAAATAAGAACTAAAGAAGTAGTGGTCCTAATAAACAAATAAAAAATAAAAATTATTGCTTTAGATGATTTGGGCATGTTCAATAAAGAGCTGAAACAACTTGTACAAGGGATTAAAACAATACATGTGTAAGAAAGAGAAGCATAAGACCATGAAAGGCTATGAGAGAAATTAGGGCAGAGCCACATTGGGGAGGGTTAGCTGCCCCTCCTTACTTTAGAAAAGTTTTTACATTTATAGCTCAAGATTCTTTCTTCTCAAGCCGATTTCACATGTTTAAACCATTAATGCTTCGAGTTGGATGATGAGGATCTTTTTTGTCCCGATCTTCGAAAAATTAGATCTTGAGATCATGTGCCTATAATTAGACCAATTTTTGATTTTTGTCTTGACACCGAATCATAATCGGTTTGGCTCAAATCTGTCTAAATAAATTTTGGGTTGGTTCAAGCCAATTCAATTCGCTCAAATTTTGTGCCGGCCTCTGCCACTCTTTTAAAAAATCCTGTCTCCACCTGCGGAGACAAGTATTGAGAAACAACATAAAGGACTACTAATTAACAGAGACTTTGGCCTTGAATAGAATTGATTGGAAAAATATGACTCAAAATATGTCGATGATGATCAGGTGCACATCACAATCATTATAAATTAATGTAATATATAAACATTACAAAACTTAACAAAAAATTACAATAGTGTTGTTTCTTTTTACAGCAATCTTTTGAGGTTTGTGCTCATAAATTTTACATGCAATAATTTTTACTTACGAGTTTTAATCTCGTAAAACTCAAAAAATCCATGTAAATTATACAATAGTTGAACAAACCCAACAGTGAAATAGCCTATAAATAGATTTTACACAACTTGTTTACTTCAACATAAGGTATAGTAGCAATAAAGTGAATTTTAGACTCGATTTCTACATTATTGAATCAAACAATCATTTTTACATTAAAATTGTACCTTTTGAAAAATATTATATATATATATAACTTTCCATATAAAGTGAGTTTTACATGAGAAACCAGTTTATTGTTATATATATATATATAACTTTCCATATAAACTGAGTTTTACATGAGAAAGCAGTTCATTGTTTTCAACAATGTGATGTGATCTTTTCCTTTATTTTGTTAAGGGTATGTTTGATATCTGAGAAATTCTAATTACTAAAAAATGAAATTGACTTCCTGTGAAATGATTTCTTACGGTGAGTTTGTGTCAGTTTGTGTGAGTCCCACAGTCTTCCAACCTCCTTAAAATGTCCTCAAACGGTAACATAGGGAAGCTAAATTTATTTTCCATCAATATTTGACAATTCCAAAGTAGAAGTAGGCTGCCCAACCATAAAATAACACATGTCCGACCCGATCAGGTCCGACTAGACGCCTTACCGAAAACCTGACTCATCCCCATAAAACTCCCTATTCTCCGTGATTTTGTATATAAAATATCGGGTTCAGGTGGGTCGACCAGATCCGAACTGATTTTTGCCCGACCGATTCGGCTTAAAGGTTGGGTTGAATGCCTTATGCCAGACCCGACCTGATGGGCCAAAATGTTTATGTGCCTGACCGGGTAAAAAATTTGGGGAGCTCGGGTCGGGTCAGGCCCCGTTGAAAGCCCTAACCACTATATCTAATTAGTGGTTAGGGAAATTGAACCATGATTTTGATGTCTTGTACTGTGGCTTGGACGAGTCATGTGTTTCCTTCCATAGTCA
The DNA here is from genome assembly GCA_021018995.1 of Chloranthus sessilifolius. Taxonomy (NCBI): domain Eukaryota; kingdom Viridiplantae; phylum Streptophyta; class Magnoliopsida; order Chloranthales; family Chloranthaceae; genus Chloranthus; species Chloranthus sessilifolius. The sequence goes on along the minus strand of CM037597.1, from coordinate 109,886,787 downwards.
CCAAATCGGGGTTCGGCAATAATTCGGCGAGGTTAAAATTTGAAAAAAATTGGCAAATCCGGGAAGTTCGGGAAAATATTAGGAAGAATCTAAGAGAAAAATTTTAAATTTAAAATAAAATAATTTTAAACTATAATTTTTTTTTTTTAAATATAAAAAATATTAGAAAGTCACATTTTTTTGAAAAAATTGGGAATTATTTGGGAATAATTCGCGAACTATTCACTATATTTTGTTATCAGGCGAATTTTCAAAAAATTCGAGAGTAATTCGAGGGACCTTAAATTAGCAAATTATTCACTGAATTATTCATATATATATATATATATATATATATATATATTTCAACCAGAGATTTGGTCTTCGCAACTGATGCTTCCACCATTAAAACTGCTGACTGACTTGAATCAGACGATAGAGATTATTTTTCATTCCAATTTTCACACCAGGCATGGCTCAGATATCAGATGGTTAGATGTTGATTCCACATGGAACACATCCCCAAAATTGACTTGAGAACTCTTCCATAATACATCATAATTACATCACTTTAGGGATGTGTACCATGTGACATCAACATCTGACCATTTGATATGTAGGCCATGGTCTCAAAATCTATTTGTGAAAATAGGGACAAAAACAATCTCCACTGTCTAATTCAAAGCAGTCAACGACGTTAAAGGTTGAACCACCCGTTGCAAAGACCGAATCGTCGGTTGCAAAATAATCGCACCCTTTTTTTATTCCAAAATTTATATGATAATATGACTGCTTGAGAGACACTACAAAAAATAAAAATATTAGAGGTAGTCAAAAACTGTCGCTATTAATAAAAAATTGTTACTATTAGTCCTGCAGCTACTAAAAACTACCTTAACGATAAATGCCACTGAAACACCATATAATTATAGTGAGAGTTCGTCATCCTCCACTCAAACTAGGTCGATTGGGAGATCTGTCCTCTCACATCCAAACTAGGGCCCCACGCTAAATTTCGTTATGGTATGAATAATTTTCTTGTAGAAAACAAAGAAAAGAAAAGTGCAATGTCATTTTCGTATGTTTCATCGGACGATTAACTCACGAGTAACCTTATTTGTAATCAGAGATTCTTTCTTCGCAGCATGAGTTTGGGCATGTGAAAACCATTGACTTTTTTGAATGAGACAATAGGCATCAATTTTCTTTTTAGTTTTTGGATATCGAGATCATTGGTGTATCATTAGATGGTCAGATTTTAATTCCATGTAACACATTTCAAAAAGTGAATGTGATTATGAGTGTACATCAAACATTATTCTTCAGTCAATATTTGATAGGTGTGTCACATGCAATCAACATATGACAGTCTAATGATATTCCCATAATCTAGAACTGAAACAGAATAAAAAGTCGGAATTCTATTAAGTTAGTGTTCCCAAAATTGCGCAATCAGTCAACCAGTCGAGAATACCCTACTTATGGAATAGATTAATGGTAAGAAAAATGGTTTCGCATAAGTGAAGAGCCAGGATAAATTGGGAAGAAAATCGTTCTTTTTCATCTGATTCAAAGCAAAATCAACGATTTTCACATACGCAAACCCTGATTAATGAGGAAAGAATCTCCGGTTGCAAATAAAGGTTCTCTTAGTTCATGAGACTCCATGATGGAGTGCACATGACAATTCCTAATAGTCCTAACTAACCAACTCCTTTCCATCCTTTACTTTAATTGGCATACGGTTACCTACCCGAACACCTCACATGCTTTCCGCACTCCTCCAACTTGGTGTCCTAAGAGAGATTGATCATCTTCTAAGCAATATATAATATAATATATAATAGAATAGCCTTTAAAAAAAAAATAATGGAAGTGGTTGGATGGAACACCAAACCCTACTATCACTCTACCAACAACCTCTTTATTTAATATCACACATACCTACATGTATTCAATTCGATGTATCTTATTACCTTTTTGGTGAGGGAGTTAGATATTCTAATACTTGAGTGTCCCTACACCTTCCAACTCTATAAATGCAACCCATCTATAAGTTACAACGAGAGCATGCAACCTATGCATGAGGCTTTTTGAAGGAAGCGATCACTTGCACACGAGATTACGAGATTTATACCATTGTATATAGTTTAAAATGAACAAATTAATATTTTGGGCGCCTGTGCCATGTGAAACATCATCTAAGCTGTCTGATTTGAAGGTCATATTGTAAAAATCTTTTGTACCAAAGATTAGCACAAAGCACAATCTTTATCATTTGATTCAATGGTTGATAGTGCAAAGATTGTTTTTGAATCAAATGATAGGGATTGTGTTTCATGCCAATCTTTGGCACAAAAGATCTTTACATTATGGCCTTCAAGTCAGCCGGCTCAAATGGTGTTCGTCGTGACTCATATCTTAAAAATATCAAGACTTTTTTTTAAAACTATGTGCAATGGCTCAAATCTCATGTGCAAGTAGCTGCTACCGTTTTTTTAGAATTCTGCTACGGTCTTTTTTCTTCCTGCACAGTTTCTAATCGCATAACAATTCATAGAAAAAAATAATGATAATACATTTTGCTTTTATTGTTGCTAATAAACATCCATAACATAAATCTCACTAATCCAAAAGTAATTTATAGCAGCTTTTTGGTGCAAACAAACTTTTCTAATTTTGTGTTTCTTTTGATTAAATAAAATACTTTTTTTCTAAGTATGCAACTACTTTTGCTTCTCACACCACTCTATTTTTTTTAGGTGTGTAAGAAAAAGTTGGTATCCGCATATCACCCCTTTTTTTTTTGTTTTTTTCTTTTCTTTATATATATATATAACATACGGTGTACTAGAAAAATGGCTGTAACTTTATCCCCTACCATCTGATCATTAGAACTCTCTAATTAGTTGATAAATATTTAAGCAATGAAATGTATTGAGAAAAGCATGCTCTCATTGCAATAGAGATGAGAATGACTAGAAAAATACTAGACTTATTTGGGATAATTTGCTAATAATTTTTATTTTTTTTCCATTATTGGCTTGGTTACCGACCTCAATAGATAAAACCTTCATCATCACAGTTTTTGGTTCACATGGCAAACATTTTTTTAATTATTATTTTCATTTGTTTGTTTGAGATTGACTATAACCTTCTTAATAGATGGACACTTCCAATTATGAACCTACTTTCAGGCCATGGTGTGTGACATGATGTCTTCTAAATCTATCCACTTCGTCTGAGTAGTTAGGTATCATATAAAGTTTGTCCAAAGAAAATATTTATCAAGGGATTTATACCATCCAATTTGAGCACTTCGATAAGGTAATATTAAATACGAAGAATATTTAATTGCATGGATTGAATGTTTTAATCCTTTGATGGGCACAATTTTTAGGTTGATATCAATTGGCGCGGTGTTTCGCTATGTTACTGATTTGGATTGGTCGAAGATGTATGATACATGACATAATAAGCGCACTTTTAAGTAGTATGGTACATGGCATAATAAGCACACTTTTGAGTAGAGCATTTGTTCATGCAGATGGGGCCCCATTAACCCTTTTTCATCAATCCAATTCATCCATGCCAGGATGTCAATAGAATGACATGAATCCATTGATAGGGATACTTGTTAGGTTCATGTAGTATATGATATATGGCATAATAAGCACACTTTTGAGTAGAGCATTTGTTCATATAGATGAGGCCCCATTAACCTTTTTCATCAATCCAATTCATCCAACCGGCAACATGTCAATAGAATGACTTGAGAATTTTGATAGACATACTTTTTAGGTTAACAGTAGTTCAAATGGGCATACATATGAGCAAAGTAAACCTAGGGGGCATATTTTCTAGGTTGACAACAATTTATACCATGTTTTACCACTTGGATAACTTCATTTGGCCATAAATGTCTGCCAAGTCGCATAAATAGAGCTAGGTGTCGTTTTTATGATCGATGTTAGTGAATTCCCATTAACTTTTTTATTAATGAATGTGTGAGGGCTTAACAACCTCAAAAGCTTAATTATGGATTGAAAAATCAAAAGAAAACTAAGATTATAAGATGGCTAGAAGCTTGGGTAGTTATCCTTAAGTAAACTAAACCATAATATCAAAATCTATCAGTATCTCGCCTATTTTGAGTATGGCTTTTGAGTCACATATTTCTCCACTCATTTCTGATCAATGCTAATTAACTAAATATGATAACATTATATCGAAGCTAGAAGGATACGAATCTAACACCATCATCTCATAGGTTTACTTATGAGATCAACTCCAATCACATGTACAAACTCTAGTGCCCCTAAAAGATGTACATGTCAGCTTTTGGCCGAGAGCGAGGATATCTCATCAACCCTTCATTTATAGCTCCCTCTTAAATATCTTAATCCTAACCCAATTGGAAAAGGGTTCGGTCCTCCAAAAGGCACCTTCACCTTGCTCTTCCGAGAGCCCGTGTTATGTAGCAATAAAAACTTTGTTTTGGTGCTACATGGATAAGAGGGCATTGCCTATATCAATTCAAAAAAAGAAGGAGAAGAAATCTTATTTATGGACAAAATTTAAAAAAAAACAAAGTTTGAACATCAAACTATAATGTGAGTATTACAAGAAAGAAATTAAAAAGCTTTATTACATGTATAAATTGAATCCTAAGAATTCAAGGGTCTATAATATCTTAGAACATGTCGGTTGGGTATCGCCCGGCAGCTACAAGCTTCTCTGCTCTCAAACCCTAAATGGCAACACAAACAGATGGCCTGAGTGAAGAGCTTCGGCTCCTTCGATTCCGAAGGTGGCGGCCGAAGGCTTATCGAGAGGTCGAGGTTTAGCTCCATGGAATGCTCTTCTTCGCTGCTGCTGCCTCTACTGTTTAAAAGATCCGTGGAATGGTGTTCTTCGCTGGTGCCGCTGCTATTTCCATCCTCAATGGAATCGGCAGCCTTGTTGATTATATGATCGGCGTAAGATGGAGAGATTTTAGGCATTTCGGGGAAAGAATCTCCGACGGGTTGGTGGGTTAGAGGGTCGAGTCCACGGCTCAAAAGCTTTCGTTTGATATGGGTGTTCCAGTAGTTCTTGATCTCGTTATCGGTTCTTCCGGGTAATCTTCCCGCGATGAGCGACCATCTGAGAGAATATTATTATTTAAAATTTAGAAGAAAAAAGCAGTAGTAGAAGAAGATGAATAAACATCTTTTTTAAGAACACATCAGGGTGTTAGAATTAGAACAAAAAAAAATTGAAGGGCTCACTTGTTTCCAACTAGGCTGTGGAGTTTGATGATGAGCTCGTCTTCTTCTTCAGTAAAATTGCCTCTCTTGAGATCAGGCCGGAGGTAGTTTATCCATCTTAGTCTGCAGCTCTTCCCACACCGAAGCAAACCTATCGAATTTCAAAGCCAAAAATTTCAAAATTTTTATTTATTTACCTTCCTTGTAACTAGAGATACCACTTATTTCTTTGAGAGAGAGAGAGAGAGAGATGGGCTTTAACTCCAATCCAAAAAAAAGGAACAAAGAAAAAAAAAAAAAAAAAAAAAAAAAAAAGGAAGCATAGAGAGACCTGCAGCTTTAGGGAGGGATCTCCAACAGCCTTCTCCATGGGCTTTGATGTATGAGATAAGACGCTCATCTTCTTCCTTTGTCCATGCACCTTTGTTGGTGTGGGCCTTTTCACAGCAAGGAGAACGACCCATGTATAAGTTTTCTCAGAGTTTTGAGAGATAGAGAGGCTTTTAGAGAGAGAGAGAGAGAGAGAGAGAGCAGAAGAAGAAGAAGCTAGTTTTGGGTGTGGGGGTCGAATAGATGGATTTTATATGTGAAGGAGAAGTGAGATTGGGAAGGGAGGCAATTGACTCGATCCTTTAATTGGGGATGGGGGGTATTTGACCAAGTTGGTGAAAAAGGAGGGAAAGAAAGAGTGGTTATAAAGCTGGAGAGCTGGATTTGTTTGGTAGGTTTACTTTTACGTGAGTTGCGGGTTTTTTTTCATTTATTTTTTTTATTTTATTTTGGTTGCTTTCTCACCGACATTTTTTTTTTCTTTTATTTTATTGCACTCACTCCCCCAACCTTTTTAGAGTTTCTAGAAATCTATACCCTACTTGAGGGCGTTAGGTCAAATTGGAAAAGGAAGGGGTGGGTCACCAAATTAATGGATGGGTACCTTTATTTTCAACTCAAGATCCTTCCTTCTCAACCCATGTTTTATGTGTTTAAAATCGTTGATTGCTTTGAAATAGACAATGGATATCAATTTTTGTCTCAATCATCAACAAAGCAGATCTTGAGATCATGGCCCCATCATTAGACGATTAGATTGAAAATTGATCTATAAATCACATTTGGTGTATGTCCATGATCATGCTCATTTTTTGATAGTTGTGTCATGTGGAATCAAAATGTGACTCTTTGATGATAGGCCAATGATCTCAAGGTCTATTATGTCGTCAATTGGGATGAAAAATGATCACCATTATCTATTCGAAGTAATTAATGTCTAAGCATGTGAAATTTGGGTAGAAAAGGAAGAATCTTGGATTGAATATAAAGGTACCCCTTAATGGATTCTTCCTTTTCTCAAACGCCATTCATCCTCTTGCTATGTAGAGCAAGTGGGGGGGCTCTTTTTTTTGGCCTTTCGTTGCTTGTAACTATTCTTGATCCCTTTCGGTTTTGGTTGTTTTATTCTAAGCCTACCCTATTGTCTTTCTAGACATGTTTCTTCTGTTATGGATCAGAAACATTAGCGTTGAAGCTAGCAAAGTTTGACTTCTAATATGATAAAAAAGAGTGTATATATATATATATATATATATATATATATATATATATATATATGATAAAAAGAAGTGTTTTGGGTGAACCTTTATATGATAAAAAGACTTCTAATATCAAAGCAAAGTTTGACTTCTAATGTGATAAAAAGTATTTTGGGTGCCACGTGAAGTTCCACGTGGATTTTGGAGGACGGTCACCGTGTCCTCCATTGATGGACCTAACCGGCTCCCTATATATATATATATATATATATGGTGCATTACCCATGCACCAAAAATTTTATATCATGATCCAAATTTTACTTTAATTACACATGTAATTCAGTGAGATGATCTTTACACATGATCCAAATTTTATATCATGATCCAAATTTTACTTTATTACGTCAATATTTTTGTCTATCACCTTGAAACATGTGATTATTATCATGATATAATTTATTACGTCTATAAACATGCAAACTTTGCATAGGATCTATTCTACTTTTATAATGACCCCAAAATTTTTGCACAAGGTAACGATATGAATGAATAAATCTTAGCGTGCATTAAACAATTCATACTTATTATGTTGGTAAAGGTCCATGGTTGACCATAAATCACATTTACAATGCAAAATTAATTTAAGCTTGGACTCTTTTTGTAATCTATATGTAAAGTGGAGCAAGAATGAGAGATTCTAAGGTAGTTAGAGAAATATAAATGAGTTTTTTTGTTACAATTTTACTGTTAAGGATCAGGATACTGTTTGGAGATTTTCTGTCTGGAAATTAAGTTTGGGAAGATAAATAACCATTTCAATTTATTGATATAATTAATTTAGAAACAATTATGAGACTATTAGAGAAAAATGGTGAAAATTGGAGTTTGATAAATAAATCTATCATAAAATTTGAATTTACACGTAAATCTTGAATGTTAATTTTTTTTTCTCCTTTTTAAGATAAGGTCTAAAATCAGTGGCCAATGATTCACTAACACCAGAGCATGGTATATGTGGTTAGCTGAAAATTTTCGTGAATCCCCTCTTGATCATTTTATGTAATTCGAAAGTTGTCTTATAATATAATTTTCTTTATATAATTTTAATGTTTTATGTTTTGAAATCTAAATCTATTAATTAGGAGTCACAATGTAATGACCCAGAAAATTCGACCCCAAACTCAACTAACCTCGTGTGCGTGACCGGCACGGATATCAATGTAGCTTTAAACCTTTAATTAAATAATTACATAATATTGGGATAAAAGGTTTGTGAAAAGAAATCAGGTAAAAGCTTGATTTGGGCCTTTAGTGAGAACGCCGTGCACCGACTTGCGGTGTGCCGCTCAACGCCGAAATCAAGCCTAAATTAAAGGCTAAGTTTAGCCTTGCAAATTTGAAAGCTAGAGAGAGAGAGAGAGAGAGAGCTCCCGTCACCCTTCGAACCCCTTCTTGTGAGATTTCGATCACGAGATCGCGATCGCGCCGTGAACTCCGCACTCTTTGTGAAGCACATGAAGCCGGCATAGTTAGAGTTCCGCTGTTTATAATCTCCGATTGATCAAACCCTTTCTTTCTTAGAAACCCCGTTTTCAAAGAACGTTCCGTCTTGCGATCGTTAATCGCGCCTTGATGAGATTGAAATCGATGTGTGGATCATTGGCAACGACATCTTGAACTTCGTCGTGATCAATCATTGAGGAATCGCCATAAGAATCCGAAGTTTTGTTCTGAAACTCCTTTTGGACAACGATTCTTAAAGTCGAGAAATCGATCGAAGAAGGGTTAATTTTTCTTTGATTATAGAATAAATCCTTGTTTTAGTTTAGTGTGTATGTGTGTGCGATTCGATGAATATCATCGAAGATTTGGATGAAAATGGGTTAAAGATAATGAACCATAGAGATGACTGAAACTGTCATATCTGATCGATCAAATTTAGTATTTGATCGATCAAACAGTGATCCGATTGATCAAATTTAAGAAATGATCGATCGAATTATATAATACCCTATAGAACAGAAAGGTGTTTTCTAGAGGTTAAACTCGATGAGTTTCGATCGATCAAATTTGGGTAATGATCGATCAAATTGAGTTTCGATCGATCAATTTGATAAATGATCGATCAAATTGAGATCCGATCGATCAAATTTGGAAATGATCGATCAATTTGAGTTTCGATTGATCAAATTTGGAAAATGATCGATCAAATTAAGTTCTGATCGATCAATTTGAGAAATGATCGATCAAATTGAGATCCGATCGATCAAATTAAGATTCGATCGATCAAATTGGACTGAAGTGCCGACATTGTTTCAGTATTTTGGCCATAACTTTCTGCTCCGAACTCCGATTGACACGATTCTTGAGGTATTGAAAAGAGGACAATGAGCTCTACAACTTATATGAATTAACCAACTCATGAAGCATATGTTTTGAGGGTAAAAATTAAGTAGAAAGTTGAGTCAAGTTTCAAGTCAGCACGAACTTGCCTATTTCTGCCTCATTTTTTGGGAAATCATATAAATACGTCAAATTTGTTAGTAATTAGAACCAGTTCTTAATTCATCATCGTATGTGTGACGTAGATTCAGAGTTGGAAGTCGTGAATAAAGACTTTTGAATTGCTTTGAATGGCTCCGAATCCGAGGTAAGGAAAACTCAACGAAAATTATATTTTATAAATTGATTCATAGCTTCTTTGATATTCAACCTGATTCTTTGTTTCCATTCTGACATGTTATGTTCCCGTCCTGTTCCGCATATTATTTGATTGATTTGTTTCTCCGCTTTTGATTCGATTTGTTCCGTTCAGTTATGTTTGATCTGTTTCGTTCTGATGATATGTTCATTCTGTTAAATCTGATTCATCCTGTTTTTGTTTGTAATCTGCTATGTCTAAATTGCATACGAACCTTGAGTTTGAATGAATCAGAAACTGTGTATGATAAGAAAGCATAATGTGATGAAACCTGACTTCTGAGCCTGAGTCATAGTGATGTCTATTTCTTAAGCACATCCCTGACACGTGAAACTTGGAATGTAGGCATCCATGTATGGATACAACTCCTCTATGGTGTTATAAGATGCCACATGAAGTACATCAAGGTTACTACGGACCCCGTCCCTTGAAAAACATGATTGGTGGAACCTATCACACTGTGACCCATTCTAGTTAAGATTAAGACAATAGGGAAGATGATTATGTTAAGAACTTTTATTTAGAATGAGAGATAACCGTAGACCTGAACTATACTTATTGAAATTAGAGTGGATTATTGGACTCTGAGCCTTAGAAATAAGAGACTTGAACCTTGAACCCCGTATCTGAGTGTGAATGAGAATATAAAGAATATATATGACCATTTGACTGTGAGTGGACATTGACAAATGGACCGGTACGGCGGTTATCCCTACACAGTGAACAGTGCATAGCATACATAGTGGGCATGTACGGGGGCGATCCGTACGCATTGTATAGCATACATAGTGGGCCTATACGAGGGCGATCCGTACACATTGCATAGCATACATAAGTGAACACAGTGAGTGAAGTGAATACTGAATGAGTGAAGTGAATACCGAGTGATGATGTGAATGCAATGAGTGAAGTGAATACAAAAATCTGTGAATTGGGTAAGGTGAATAAGAATTACAAGCTTTTGTCTTTGCTATCGAATATCTGCCCTGTTATCGCTTTTATCTCTGTTATCGAATATCTGCCTTGTTTTTACTTTTGTTTTGCCATTGATTATCAGATCTATTAAATCTTTGAATTCCATCTTGAATATCAGATCCGATCCTGCTTTGAACTCTATCATTAGTAAGATGTAACTGCTATTGATGTTCTTCTACTAAGCTTAAATGTTAGCTCACCCCCGACTATACGTCACAGGTGTGGCTCTTCATCGAGACGTCGGACTTGAGAAGAATTTAAAGTTGCCCACTGGAGGGAGAGCTCAATTGGATTGGCACAGTGACTTTTGTGTTTTGAGCTTGGTGCATCCCTTTGTTTTAGATGCTTTGTATAGAATTAGAGTTTTTTAGTTCTGTCATATGTATATCTGTTTTAATTTCCGCTTAAGGGCGTTTATATACCATGTAAATTCTATATCAGATTATATTTTGCGATATGGCGGTCCGAGTTTTCCCATTTTGGTATTGGTTTAAAGAAAAAATATATATATCTCGAAAAATTAGGTTGGGAAAATTCGGGTCGTCACAGTTAGTATCAGAACCTAGGCGTTAGGTCTTATGAGAAATCAGAGATATGGTATTAGATCCTGAATAACACCATATGGGCAGGTCATCTGTGACACCATATATCACAGTTAATATCAGAGCTTACGATTTAGGTCTTATGAGAGACCTAAGGATATGATGTTAGATTCGAGGATATGACTTTAGGTTTTGTTATAGCATTGGGGACATAGGAAGATCACTTCTGATTGAATTTTTTATTATTGAACATGACATATTAGCATGGCCCCACGTGTTAGAGGAGGTAGAGGTAGACCGAGGATGGTCGCATGACAGATGTTCTTAAAGGCGAGGGTACGTCGCGTGGGAATGATAGTGTTAGTGATAGACAGATGTTGGAAGCCTTGGCTAGCAATATGGCTCAACAGACAGCTTCAATTACTCAACAGACAGCCTCAATGGCTCAACAAGCAGAGTTACTTGCAGCCAGGAACCAACCTTCAGGGTTTACGGAGTTTAGAAAGATGCATCCTCCAAGGTTTTCGGGACAAGTCGATCCACTTAAAGCAGCGAATTGAAGTGGTTGAATAAGATGGAAAAGATCTTCGAAGTGCTCCAATGCACCGAAGTTGAGAAGGTACGGTGGACAACTTTTAAACTAGATGGAGAAGTTGACCCATGGTAGCAATCAGTATCCAAAATTAGAGTGCTGGAATTTCCCAATACACCATAGACCTGGGTCGAATTCGTAGAGACATTTAATGATAAATATTTTCCCAGAGTCATACGACATCAGTGGGAGGTATAGTTTATAAAACTTGAGCAGAATATAATGACTGTGCGAGAGTACGAGGCTGAGTTCGATAGATTATCGCGATTTGCACCTCAGCACGTGGCCACCGAATTGATGAGGGCCAGGAAATTTTAGCTTGGCTTATGGCCTGACATACAGGAGAGAGTGGCGACGTGGGAGATAGAAACCTTTGGGGGTATAATGTCAAAGGCTCTCATTGCAGAGGAAAAAATTCAGAAACAATTCTTGAGGAGAGACCAACAGAATAAGAGCGACGCCAGTCGAACGCAATCTGAGCCGACCGGCACGGGACCGAGACTACTGATGCCCTCATCTATCCAGCTTGCTAAGAGTGCTTACTCGAGACCATCCATGCCTACGTCTTCGAGACCTTTTAGCCTTTCACAACCTACTACAGCTGCAGTATTAGGGGTGTAGAAATCTTCCCACAGTACTTCATCAGTATCGGTTGAGCCTTGCGTATGGTATGGAAAAGGCCATAAGTCTGACAACTGTTGGTGGGCTAAGGGAGCATGCCTTAAATATGGACAGGTTGGACATCGGATACGAGATTGTCCCCACATTCGTAGGTGAGTTGGTCACAAACTCAAGAGTTGGGTTTGCACCTTGTATGTACTCAATGTCTTTGGTCTTTTGTATGAACTACATGAGAAAATGGACATCTTTGGAGTTAGTTTTTGAGTTGTAAACTTTTGTGGTGGTCATGACTTCTTATAAATGAATGATTTAACTTTCTTATAATTAAATGACTTCGATTTCTTGTGCTATTGGCTTTCTATTATGCACGTCACAAGTATCAGGATCAATTTTCGAGGGCGAAAATTTCTATTAGGAGGGGTGAATATAATGACCCTAATTTTTTGAGCATATTGAATTATACTCATACCTTTTTGAAAATGGCACGTCGATTTTCGAGGATAAAAATTCTTTAAGGTGGGAAGAATGTAATGACCCGGAAAATTCGAGCCCGAACTCGACTAACCTCATGTGCGTGACTGGCATGAAAATCGATGTCGCTTTAAACCTTTGATTAAATAATTACATAATATTGGGATAAAAGGTTTGTGAAAAGAAATCAGGTTAGAAGCTTGATTTGGGCCTTTAGTGAGAACATCGTGCACCAACTCGCGGTGTGCCGCTCAACACCGAAACCAAGCCTAAGTTAAATGGATAGAACTTAGATTGTAAATATCTAAGATATTTTGGGTTTTTTAGGTTATAAGTGAGATGTGGGGGGGTGCTTAAAGGCTAAGTTTAGCCTTGCAAATTTGAAAGCTAGAGAGAGAGAGAGAGAGCTCCTGTCACCCTTCGAACCCCTTCTCGTGAAATTTCGACCACAAGATCGCGATCGCGCCGTGAACTCTGCACTCTTTGTGAAGCACATGAAGCCGACATAGTTAGAGTTCCGCCGTTTATAATCTCCGATTGTTCAAACCCTTTTTTCCTCAAAAACCCCATTTTCAAAGAACGTTCCGTCTCACGATCGTTAATCGCACTTTGATGAGATGGAAATCGATGTGTGGATCGTTGGCTACAACATATAGAACTTCGTCGTGATCAATGGTTGTGGAATCGCCGTAAGAATCCGAAGTTTCGTTCCGAAACCCCTTTTGGACAACGATTCTTAAAGTCGCGAAATTGATCGAAGAAAGGTTAGTTTTTCTTTGATTTTAAGGGTTTAGATTGTAGAATAAATCCTCATTTTAGTTTAGTGTATATATGTGTGCGATTCGATGAAGATCATCGAAGATTTGGATGAAAATGGGTTAAAGATAATGAACCGTAGAGATGACTGAAACTGTCATATCTGATCGATCAAATTTAGTAATTGATCGAGCAAACTGTGATCCGATCGATCAAACTTAAGAAATGATCGATCGGATTATATAATACCCTATAGAACAGAAGGGTATTTTTTGCAGGTTAAACTCGATAAGTTTCGATCGATCAAATTTGGGAAATGATCGATCAAATTGAGTTTTGATCGATCAAATTGAGATCCGATCGATCAAATTTGGAAATGATCGATCAATTTGAGTTCCGATTGATCAAATTTGGGAAATGAACAATGAAATTGAGTTCCGATCGATCATAAGTTTGGTGCCTTTCAAAATGATCCAAAGGTTCTTTTCTACATCTCCCGTTCTTAACCTTGATCACACCATACAACAATACATTAAGGATTAATTCCAAATACTACTGACTTCGACGCGCTTAAGTATTTTCTCAACACAGAAGCGAAAATAGGCAAGTTTGTGTTAACTTCAAGCTTGACCCCACTTCCCGCCCAAATTTGACCTCTAAAATATTTGATTTATAAATTTAGTAATTCATAAAAGTTATAGGTTTCATTGTCCTCTTTCCAATGCCATGGGAATGCATTAATAGGAGTTCGGGGTGAAAAGTTATGCCCAAAATACCGAGCACATGTTGTGCTGTGAACAGTAGCTCGCCGCGGTGAGGTCTTCAGACACTCAAATCTCGTCGCGGTGAGTTTAGACAGTGCAGTTTTGGCCTATTTTTTTAAGTAGCACTCTCTACAGTGAGTGCTTTAGACACACCCTCTCCGCAGTGAGGAATAGGGTCGCCGTGGCGAGTTTGTTCGAACTCGCCCTCTTGGTTTATTCTTCCTTGGTTTGTTTTTCTCCAAAACACATCTGATTCAACTCTAATTTTCACACATTCAATTTCTAAACTAATTTCACAACATTAAAACATAAATTTCAGATTTTCTTGATCGATATAGCGGTTCATGGTGATCGTTGCCAAAGAGGGTTTCGGTTTCGAATGGCAAAATCTCACAGTGATTGACTTGGGACGAAGCTCAATACAAAGTTCCCCACACTAATACATATTGATTCTTATCTTCACAATCACGAGCAACGCGTTCACGACCACCCTCGTTCCCAACCACACACGCTCACGTTCTTAGATCTAAATGACGTCAGAATTCAAAGCTTCTCCTCGATCAGAATTAACGTGGAACAGTTGGAAATTTGATGACCCTTGCAAGGAAGACGGAGTTCGCAGAGGCGATCGCACGATCGAGGATCCACGATGGATTTGAGGAGAAGAAGCTCTCTCTCTCTCTCTCTCTCTTGCAAAACAAAACCCAAATGAAATATCTTAGATATATCATTTCACTTGACTTTATCCTTTAGCTTTTGGGGCCTATTTGGGTGTTGAGCGCACACACCGTAGGTCGGTGCACGAGTCCTCATCTAAGGCCATAAATGACTTTCAACTTCACCTTTTCACACACATCACACATCAATTAACTTCTTATTCTAAAATTTCAAGACGGTATCGGTCACCGTGCCAAACACACGCACGGGGTCGGTCGCATTCGGTTTCAAAATTTTCTGGGACGTTACAAGAGTTGATTAGGCAATTTTCGACCCAATGAATCTTCATTTTCAAAGCTTCACTTCCCTCCCAATGAATCTTCATTTTTGACCCACTGATTTTTAATTACTCTAGAAGAATGTTTGATTGAATTATATAAAAGATTGATAGGAAATTTTAGAACATTAGTATTTTGAAAGATCAATGCTAAAATTACCTCAGGTCTCCTAATTTATTTCTCCAATCTTTGGTGGAGGTAACGAACCTATTTTTTTACGAACAAAGCTAACTTCCCTTCATTTTAGCAGGTGGATTAGAGGAGCCAAATTTGGGCTGGCTTTATGCACTATGTAATGTATAGTAATATGTAGTGTTAAGATGATAAAGTAGGGACTATGTGTTTGAACATTGTATATAGGACATCTCACTAGTCCTGCAGTTCGAGTTTTATGTGTATAAAATAGGTGAGACAGCTAGGGGGTAGCCCCTACTGTGAGGCAACTATGGGTTGCTTCCAATTACCATACAATGGTAGAGCATGAGCTATTTTCATAGTGAAAGAAAAGAGTCCATGCTTTCAGTCCCAATCGAAAGATGGACAATGGGACACCCACATCACTAACTTGGAATATAAATAATGCTAGTATAACCCGTCTTTTCTAACACATATTTAAATATAATAAATGCTTCTTTGTCACTTTAATTTTTGTGAAATGACTTCGATGATCTAATTAAAGCTTCGATGACATATTCTTATCGTCTATAAGAAATTTAACTAGTATTGACTAATTTGATCTCCTGAATTTTAAATCTGATTGTTTGAGTAATAATTGTGATCTCGATGAGATCGATAGGAACCCTGAACCCTCAAATTTTTCGAACATAAATAATTAGGAATTCAAAAACATTTAACACTTGTATAAATATCTTTATAATATAAAAAGTTATTAATGGTGGTCTATCAACAAAAGTTATATAAGTTTCCAATGGTTAGTGACTAGAGAATTATACCAAAGGTTATGGAATCAACACAATAAATATTATTTTTTAACATTAACTATTCTAGAATATACATAACCTACTTAAATATGTGTGCTTAACACCCTAGTAGAACTCATGGAGAGAAGAAAAGATTGATAAAAATATTCATGCGCACAAATTTTAGGAGCCTCCCTATAATATCTCTCCTAACCTTATCTCTCTTATTAAAATAGTAAAAAATTCTATATTTTCTCATGAGAATTTGTAATAAATATAGAAATAACAAAGAAATTAACATAGAGTCCAATTTCATTCAAATTCTCTCCAAATCTCCATTCAATGATATCAAAGTCAACATTTGATTTTTCTTATGAAACAACCTTGATTTTTGGTAATGTTGAAACCTAGCCCATCCCATTGTGCGCGCCCACAACCTCTTAAGACTCCAAATTTTCCTCGTGTGAATCTCAAGTCAAATAAAAATAGAAAGATAAAAATCTTCTCTTAAATACTATGCGGTCCAAAAACTCTCTCCAAGATTGCTTGAAAAGCTAAATGTCTATCTATAGAATCTTTGAGCTCTAGAAATCTCAACGCTTGGATAATCATCCATCTTATCTATGCCGTGATCACAACCCTCCACTCTTGAATAAGCCACGATAAAACCTAACCCTATGCATCTACACGGTTCTCTCCATCTCTTCAAACAACGTCTACAAGAATCTCCGCCTCTCTTTGTCTCTCTAATCCTCTCGTGGATCTATGCTGCAACTATATTGAAGAATTGCAACATCGACAAAATAACGAGGCCGCCATTCACAAATTCGACTTCGTATCTCTTTCTCTTCCTCTTCTCAACTTGGACAAACAATTCGATCAATCCGGATCCAAGATCGACTCATGCACGCGATGCTACTACCACGGGTAGGGGAACTGTTGCATACAAAAGTCTAGTCTCTCATGATGTTGTTGTGAATTAGAATAACTGATGACCGGTGACCAGATCTGGCAACCGGAGATGAAATTAGGCAATATCGCACACCGAAAACTAATTGTCGATCGCATACCCGGTACCCAAGCCCTTGATATCCTTCTCTTTCCTCATTAGCGTATGGACATAACACGACTACTTATTTATTTTTAAAAAATAAATATATAAATAAGAAGAGAATGAAAATAAGATGACTATTGCCCATGTTAAAAATTTATGCTGGTTGGATACACAGACAATGATAGGTTGTCGTAGGTAGAAGCGCCACACCGGCAACACCAGACAAAATCCTTGCGGCCACCTAAAGTTGAGAAAACAAATGTGGGTGATTGTGCAACACCAGACACTGCATATGCTCTGTGGTTTTGGCTTTATGGGTTATTTTGAAAACATGGGTCTTATTTTTATATGAGGAGAAGCAACAAGGATGGTGCTTTGCCCTCTCACATTTATTTTTAATATTAAAAATGAGCCCTAAACCCTTATTTTTTATTTAAGCACAACCTTGCTATCACAAAAATTCTGTTTTCGCCTTCTTTTAATCAAATGGCCTGCAGGCCCATAATTGTTTAAATACAATCTGAGGCTCCTTTATATATGGACATGGGCTAAAGCCTTCTCTTTTGGATTAAAATGAAAAATAGGCCCAAATCCCTTTATTGATTATTTATGGACAACGCCCAAGAGCTTTTTTTTAATGAAACTATCCCATGGCTTTATGTTGTGAAATGAGTCCTTATGTAGTGAAAAGAAGCCCAAGCCCTTGGCTCCTATAAGAGAATTGAATCGGACCTAGGGCCCCTTATCTTGTGAACTGGGCCCAAGGTTCATATCCTTATATAAATTGGTCCAAGTCGTTTTATTGATTTTATGTGTAAGGTCGAAGCCCATCCTTTTTGTTATATGTATATGGTCAAGCCCATTTATTTATTGGTATACACTAAAGTCCTTTTTGTTATTTGTATGCACACGAGCACAAACCCTTTGAATAGTTTATATGCACACGGATCCTTTTAGTAGTTTTACATGCACTGATGACTATTAATATAAATTTATAATTATATAATCAATAATACATGTGAAATGTGTGAGTATATTATTACTATTATTAATTGTACGTGTGTACAACTAATATTTCAATGCGTACAATGGGACTCAAGAATATACTAAGTTCATGATATGCTATGTGATACATGATGATTATATAAGATTTAAGAATAGACTAAGTTCATTATGAGCTACGTGATACATGATATGAGTGTTATAATGATGTGTGATATATATATATATATAGTCAAGCCTCTGCCTTTGTGTGATGTTACATACGATCTCGTTCAGTCCAAGTGTATGATTTGATTACCCAATCCTTGTTCATTGCGATGGTATGAGACATTATAGTGTGAGGATTACGGTGGTAACGTCATGACTTGCGATAGGACGTGATTGAGAGTTTAATCATATAATGGTTCATCCAAAGTCAAGATACAAACCAAGATTAAGAAAAATAAGTCAATATACGAAATTAACAATTTGGAAGCAATTAATGGAGACATTTAATGATTTGTGTTGAATACCAAGTCCCTTTATTAGGATGCTTGCATCTGGTGATATAGTAGGGGGACCGTGGCCTTCGGTGATTAGTAGAAGGTTTGCGACCTTTGGTGACATAGTAGGATGTTTGCATCCGGTGATATGAGTTGGTCAACTATCAACGATAGGTATTCTCATCTTATTATATATAGTCTTAGACTATTGTCTATGCGCCTAAGTTATTTTAAGTTATAATTTAAGGTAATGATATGATGAATATATTCTTTGTTAAAAATAGGGGTGATAAGTTAAGTTAAGTTAAGAAAAGGTGAATGTGACCTAAGTCGTGAACCAATAAGAATAAGAAGGTGAATGGAACCTAAGCCGTAAACTTATAAGAAGGTGAAAGTGACCTAAGCTATGAACCTATAAGAATAAGAAGGTGAACGAGACCTAAGCCGTGAACCTAAAAGTACAATCGTAGGACCTAAGCCGCAGATAAGCTAAAATAAGATAAGTTAAGATAAGGCGTGGGACCTAAGCTGTAGGCGAGATAAGATAAGTCATGGGAATTAAGTCATAGGAGAAATAAGCTAAGATATAATGCGAGTCATAACTTGTAAAAATGAAAAAAATTCTAGCACGTTATAAGTAAATTACGAATTCAACAATAAGATTAAGATATGTTATGTTCTACCCACGGTGTAGTTACCATCACGGGATTTTACAAGAAAATGTAATGAAATTATATAATAAGTTTAAAATTTTAAGATACGACCATTGCTTTATTAAGCCGAATCTTTTGAGCTCTGTGATTACCCCTACTGAGCATCGTTGTAAAACGCTCATCCCTAGACTTATGTCGACAAATCTTACCATCGAGTGCAGGTGAGGTGCAGACATAGACTACATAAAGTGGTTGACAAGCATCTTGAGACTTACCTTTCTCCCTTTTACTCACTGTGAGTATTTAATAAAGTTATTGTATAGTATTGTTTACTTTTAATATTGAGGTTGACTTTAATATATGCTCCTCTTTTTATATATTTGATTATTGATGTTCAGTTTAGTTTAAAAAAAATTATTGCTCACATTTTTCAAGAATCATCAAACTTAATGCTTGTAATAAGTAACAGATATATGAGTAGTGACTTGACATTTCACTTATATCCTTAAGGAAAATTTTACGTTGTTACAGCTAGTAAGCACCAAAACTGGATAAATTAAGAGAGAGCCCAATGATTTTTGGGTACCTCTATTTGCACCCACTTTTACTCAAGAGCACCCCACCTACTATCGAGGCACAACCCGATGGGATTACTATTGACTTGTCGTACAAATTTTTTAACAGTAATGACTAGTCACAAGGCTATGGGTAAAGGTGTAACTGCTTCCCAAGATAATAAGGGTAACGGGGTAAAGGTGTAGCAGCTTCCCAAGATAATAAGGGTAAAGGTGTTGCTGCTTTCCAAGATAATAAGGGTAAAGGTGTAGCTGCTTCCCAAGATAAAGGGAAATTTTTTATATGGAATGATAAAATGGACGTTGCTTATATAAACGAGCTTGCCGACCAATTCAATATGGGCCGCAAAATGGCAAACGGTACTTGGTGTAAAAATGTGTGGTCAGAAATCGCCATGAAGTTGAGGTCTTATAAATGTTTTGAGGATAAACTGGAGGAGGTAATGAAGGATAAGTGTTACAACCACCTAACAACCGTGAGGAACCAATGAGCACAATTGAAGGCATTCTTATGCACTAGTGGCTTTGGGTGGCACCAAGGCGATAAGATGGTGGTCGCCAATGATGATATGTGGGCCAATTTTTTCAATCGACAGGTGAGATTTGTAAACATCATAATTTTTACATACTTTTGAAATTTTAAAATGAGAGAAATTTAATATACCTAATTATTTTTGAGTAATTATATATTCTCAGGGGTTCAATTGGGCTAGTAACTATAAAAATAGGAAGGCACAAGACTATGAACTCATGCGCCTCCTTTATGACAATACAATCTATAATGGTACACAAGAATTCCACCCACAAGACTCCCATCATGAAGAGCCCGTTGTTGAATTGGGAGAATCTAATAATGATGGCTCGTACCATCCCCAATTCGAGGATGAGTCGGGCTCCCAAGGAGAGATACCCCACAATGCTAACTCTCCCTTAACTACTGAAAGTGGTCTGAACCCGACCCTCCACACATGGCCTAGTCGAGAGGGTTCTACTAAATCAAGATCGAAACGAAAGGCACCCAATAGTGAAGATGACTTGTTGGATGAGCTAAGAGGGTTTCGTTCATCGATTGATGGTCTTATTAGTCAACATGCAATCAACACAAACCCAATCGACTCATTCATGAAGGTCTTGGAGCAGATGAAGGCAATGAACTTAATAGACGATAATATCTTTTTGATATTTTCATTAGAGTTGCTGACAATTCGTCTCGCGTGATTGAGACATTGTTGGCGATGCGTCCGGAACATCGCTAAGGGTATCTGTTCAGTTGACTGGGAGGTCGTGGCCTCCGTGTCAATAGGGTTGTAATCGTAAATGTTAAGATTATAAAACATTTTTTTCACAGTGTTAGGGTAAGTAATATACTAAAGTTGAAATCTTAGCACAATCCACATTATCAATCGTTTGTAGGAATAGATTCCCCCTATCCGATGATGCAATCATAAGAATGCTTGCAATTGGTGTGCTTCTGGCTGCGACAGTTTATTATCGGAGGGTACGTAAACCCGAGTGGTGGAGACGTCACACCTCTATCCTCACTAGCCCCTTGTATGTCGAAAAAACCCTCAATGAACATCCAGACATTGCCTATGAGTTATTCCCATGCGTAAAAACACATTTCAAAGCTTGTGCAATGCCCATAGCGTTAGGAGATTGTTACATGACTTGTGTCAAATGATGATCAAGGAACATGTTGCAATATTTCTCTATACCATCGCCTAAAACCAAAAAAATCAGGCGGTACAAGATAGATTCTAATGTTCAGGATCAACCATAAGCCTCTCCTTTAATGCAGTGCTTGAGGCATTTTTAAATTATATCTTGAGTTGATTAAGCAAGCAACGAGTGGCACGCCCCTTGAGATATTGAACAAACCATGAGTCAATCCATGGTTTAAGGATGTCGTAGGAGCCCTTGATGGTTCACACGTTGACGTTACTGTTTTGAAGATAGGCTGACAAAGATACCGCAATCGCCACCAAGATCCATCGCAAAATGTGTTGTGTGTTATCAGCTTTAACATGTTGTTTCGGCACGTACTCTTGAGATGGGAGGGATCCGCTCCCGATTTGAAAGTCCTTGTAAGTGCGCTATCAAGGCCAGAAAACAGGCTTCATGCGCCATTGGGAAAGTATTACCTTGTCGATGGGGAATATTGGAACATGCACGGGTTTCTGGATCCATACCATGGGGTGTGATACCATCTTAAAAAATTCAACACCTCAAATCTCCTAACAACTCCCTGGGAGCTATTTAATAAGCGACATGTGTCATTATGCAATAGCATTGAACGAACGTTTTGGGTACTTAAACAACACTTCCCAATTCTCTAAGTCCAAACGAGATTTCCTATAGAAACAGAAAATAAGATAGTTGTTGTAAATTATATCCTTCACAATTACGTAAGGACTTACAATCACAAGGATCCATTCTTTTACCAATGGTCGGAAGATCGAATAGTACCGCCGAGTGACAACTCGGTGGAGGTAGAAGACCCGGACGTTCACAACACACAAATTCCTGTGAATCGTGAGTGGATGAACGCTTTTCACGATGATATTGCAAACAGAATATGGGACGCACAATCTCGTTGAGTTAATTTCTTAAAATAATTTTGCGTAATACCATTTTACTTAAGGCTCTTTTAGTAACTATTATTCTTCAAAATATATTTATGTTTGATATTTCATACTCATAACTCAATGTAGTATATGTTCTCAGATGTAATGGATAAATACTATGTCACTTTCATTGGTAGGATCTAGGCTGGGTGTTTATCGAACATGAGAGGATTGCTCGTGATAAGTCACAGGATTCTCGAGGGCCTATCATAGGTCGTTCAGAACATATGAGGAAGCGGTCAACGCATTTCGAATAATCGTCCCATCAAAGAACGTCGCCATATTCCAATAGACTCTATTGCGATATACCATCCACCCCATTTTTCTCAACCATTCACATGACGAACCCCCCCCCCCCCCTCATTTTCCCTAGGAATTTGTCATTTCTTCGGTTGTAGGTAGAAGTCGGGTTGAGAGTGTGTTTGTACAACATGTGTATAGTTTGTTTATATGACTTGCTATTCTCTTTACTGTAGCTCTTTTGTTTATATATGTATTTCAAAGGATGTAATGAAACTATCATTCAAATGTTAAATGTGATGCTTGAAGATTGGCCTAATTATTTTAGTGATGAATTATTACAACTTTAAATTTTTAATAACAAAGTAGCAATGTTCTAAATTATTGACAGTCATGTCGGAAACTTCGAGCTCATCGCAATCACGCACAAGGCCTTCAGCATCGCAGCTTGCACCTCAATCTAGGCGAAGGATTGAAGTAATAGACCCAGGTCCTTCATATCGGGTGCCACAGTCAGATCGAGTCCGACAACACCATCCGTTTTCACTTATGCCTTCGAGGATTCGCCTCGAGTTAGGGCATTAGAAATCTGAGGCCTTTTCCAAAACCCATCTCCCATGCTCGCCGCACTACTTGCTCAACCAGCCTATCAGGCACCACCAGTGTTGCTCGTGCCTCAAATTATTCGACCACCGAGGATCGTAAATAATGCAGCACTTCTCAGTTCGGATTCGGAGGATGATATCATTGACCATACGATGGAGACAGAGGATGAGTAGGACCACGATTGGGAGCCTCCCATGCAGCAACATTGTGATGATAGCTGAGACGATGAAGTTGACTCTCACAGATGTACGATGACTACCTCATACTCATCCGAGGATGACGATGGCGACGATGCTACCTCAAAATCATCTTTGAGGTTATATGCGCTTTTACTAAGTTCTATTTTAGTATTTGTTTATGTGGGTTTTAAGTCATTTTTTTATATACTGGACTAATGAAGTATGTACGTTCCTTCTTTGTCCAACTTCATGATATAAACATATAGGAGATCAAGTAGTATATCTATAGGAATCAACTTTGAACAATCAGATCGACAAATGTGTTCAATCACTCATGGATCGAACATCGGCAAAAAATCAACTTATAATGTGTACGACACGATATCGGATACACTACGATCATTCCTACAGTTATAAGATATCCATAAATTTAATCAATTTTGTATTTTCTGAAAAGAATAAAAGAACACAGGAAAATGATCATTTATGTGGAAAGTCAGGAATTAAAGCCTTTCTGAGGCCTAAAAGAACACATTTGGGAAAAGTCAGGAAACTGCGGGGATCAAAGCTTTTCTGGGAAAAACTAAGAAACACCTGAACGAGGCCTTTTAGTTTGATTAAACTATGAGTCTCATTGATTTGATTGAGGGTTAATTTACTTATAAAAAATTAATCTCGAACATTATAATATCTTCATAGAATATGTTCATGTTCATGGTAGCATAGTTGTATATATATTTTTTTAAGTTATTTTTTTTCTGAAAAAAATGTCTTATGGATTAACTGATTTGGATCAATAGTAAATTTTATAAATATTTTCTTAAAAATCGCATTCGGACCTATTCTAAAATTTGCAGTCACTAATATAGGTATTTTTGCATGAGCTATAACATCATCATAAAATATGACCATATATTTTAAGATAAGAAGTATGTTTTCAAAGTAATATTTTAAAATATAATTTAAATTTTTTAGTGTCCTAAATTGAGTTATCTTCAAAATTAATCTTTGAATCTAATATAATTTTTATTTATTTTATTTTTTTAAATTTAAGAGTTCTAGTATGGTTTTTGGAGGGGGACGAACTCGAAAAGTAATATGTTTTCTTAAAAATTACAACTAGATTAGCTTAACTAATTTATATAATATATATTATATGAGTTATATTGATGCTAAAATTATTGCATAATATATATTTAGGTAGGTTATAATTATCATTTTCCGTTCTATACTTTACCTTTCATGATTATTTATGATTTTCTATTTGTAAGTACTACATCCTTGATTATTACAATTCTTTTTAATATTATTCAACCTATGTATAAGAATAATGAATGATCTAAATGTATCATATATATATATATATATATATATATATATATATATATATATATATATATGGTACAAAAGAAAAAAAATAGAAAGTATTTAGTTACCAGGGGGGGGGGGGGGCACCCGTATTAGACAAGGATACTTCCTACCTTCATTCAATTTGCGAGTTCCCCCTTCTTCCTATATATATTGGTCCCGCGTGACCCCCTTCTTTAAAATCTTTTAAGTTTCATTTTTTTAGGGGCAAGATCTTTTAATAAGGATTCCCCAAATTTCAAAACTTCTTTAGATATTTTAAAATTTTACTTTTTTATCCACAAATTTTTTATCATAAATAGACTCCCAAAATTCTCTCTCTCTCTCTCTCTCTCTCTCTCTCTCTCTCTCTCTCTCTCTCTCCAAATCTCATCCCAAAATTCTCTCTCGGTTCCTAGGCCCTTTTTAGGGATAATGACTCCTAACAGACATTCATACACCACTCGGTGTTTAAACAATCTTCTACCATTAAATTAGACATTTTGATCTCACACAATTGAAGTGTTTTTTACTATTATTACTATCTCATGATCATAAGGGATCCCCCATCAGAAAAATCCTGGCTCCGCCGCTGCTTGCAAGGTCCCTTCTCTCATCTTTAGCCACTAAAGGAAGCCATTAACACACCTAGGAAACACCTCCTTCATCGAGAGCCTTCTTCATGGTGATATCCTTGTTCACTACCACACTACAAAAAATAAGACTATTAGCGGCAGCCAAAAACTTCCGCTATTAACAAAAAATTGCCGCTACTAGTCCTGTCGCTGCCAAAAACTGCTGCTAACGCCCTTAATAGCACGTGTCGCTGAAACAACTTATTTTTGTAGTGACGCCGAAAACACCATCTCACAAACACTCGAGTATCACGTGATCAAGCACCATAATAGCAACGCCCATCATTGCAAACATAGACCGAAAGCAAGGACTAGCTGAGAAGGTCGGAAAGCTGAACCGACGCGTAGGCCCAAAGCTCCTTGATTTGGATCAGCCCGAATCTGCATGCACGTTTCAACAGGTGGGTCCCTTCTTATCTCCTTCAATCTATCCCCTTCACATACTTAAAAACTTATGAAATGCCCGAAAATGCTAAGCAGTGTAATAATTTTTAAAGAAAAACAGTTTTGTGACATTTCCCACGCCTTTCAAGGCCTCCTAAGGTCAAATAGATTCAAACCATTTGACTGAAGAGTAGTTGATCATACACCCAACGTCACACATAGACTTGATCAGAAAAAAAATGCCTTTAAGGTCATGAAATAGGGGTTGCAATGCCCAGATCATGGCAGTGCGCAGTGCAACAACAAAGGGCTATGCCTGGTTCAGATTTTTTGTGCAAACTTTGACTGCACTGGCCTCAGGGATACGGTCAATTTGGGCTACCAGTCAAACCGTGGACCCCTCTTGATTCTTAGCCTACTTTACATCTGACAGTCCAGAAATTATGATTGGGTTTATTTTGAGTTTATTTTTAATGCTCTAAAATTAAGAAAAATTATAAATTACATGGGCCTTATGTACCTTTTAAAAAGGAATAAAGAGTCTTTATAGAAACGTGGAGGGCTTAGAGAAGGTTAGTGGGATTGGGTTGAATGTTGTACATATATACATATAACTTATATATGCGTATAAACAAACAAGTATGTATAGAAGCTTATAAGAAAATCATATTTTAAGCTAAAAATGGCACCCAATGGAATGTTTTCAACACAAGGTCACTAGCTACAGCATACTAATGTACATATTCAACTACAATTTTAGTAATAAATATATCAATTTATTTTTAATGTGTGACACATATACAAATATATGGTTCATTAATATGTAACTAGTCTCGAGGCATCCGATGTTCACCATCAATCTCAATGAGGCCCACGCATATGAATATAACATCATTGGTCCAAAAGATCTGGGGTCAAATTTGGCCAACATGGTCAATTGGTGGTCCATATTACCTTTGGCCGCTGTAGGATGCAACAACATCCAAAGGGCTATGTAATTGACCCGAGTCAAGGAATTACTCCAAAAATAAAATTATTAGTAATAGTAAAAAATTATCGCTTTTAACAAAAAAAAAAAAATAGCTGCCAATAATCTTAATAGCCTTTAAGTTTGTAGTGAATTATTTCCCAAAATATAAAGTTTCACGGACTCAAAACATTAAGAGGTAAACTAGTCAATTTTGACTTTTCAGATTCATTTGAAACTATATACAATTCGGCCTTGGCAACACCCCTTGAAAACTTACAAAAATTAAATAAAGCGCACTAGGGTAGCATCCCTATGTGCCACATGGAATCACTACAACAAATAAGACTATTAGTGGTAGTTACAAATTGCCCCTAATAGTCTTAATAGTTTTTTTGTTAATACTGTCGCTAATATTCTTATTTTTTGTAGTGATTATTACCAGGGGTCATCTTTGACCCCTTGACTTTCAAGAAGTGGGCCAAACCAGCCCTTTTAACTGTTCTCACTAACAATACCTTATGATCAAGTGGATCAAAGAACATTCACTATAATTTTGGGTACGTGTTTTCAGACTCAAAAAATTTAGAAAAAAAATATTAGGCAAAGGGTGCGAACGCTTGCACAGCTTGAGCAGAGGGGTATGTCTGATCCTTAGATCCAAGGCCTTAGATGTAATGACCTTGAAATTCTGAAACCAAACTTCACTTCTTTTGTATGTGTGCAAACACGGAAATTGAGACAAAACTTAAATTTTAGAATAATAATATTAAAATTAATAAATATAATCTCTGCATGTGTGATGTCATGTGCCACACCTGACACGAATCTGAGACCTGATTAGATCTTAGGTAGAAGATTATGTAACTGAGTAGAGTGTATGTGCTCTGCCGGAATTTAAACTTAGGAAAATAGAAATATCAAGGATATTTCTCTTGGTTAGCTTATAGAAGAAGGAAGGGTTAGAATCCTCTTGTATTCTTTCCTTGCTGTTCCGTTTGTTTTAGTTGAGCTACGAGACTGTGTCTGTGCATCGCATTGACCTCGCATTGGTTAACTTGGAGTCTAGAATAACTTACGGTGTGAGACCAAAGGTTGAGATGTCAACTAGATCCGGATAATCTGATCTAAGAGTGTTGAATCGACATTGATACATCGTGTTTGTCCTGAGGAGAGGTACCCACCTCGGTGTGTTGGTGTAGAGCTGCGCCCCTATTCTTACGGATCGCAAACAACAACGAATCCTTGATTTCGGATCCGAAACCCACTTTGGGTCGCGATCGCCGTGAACCGTGGAAGCGACCGTAAAGAGGTGAGTCTATGTGAATGTTTACGTAATTTAGATATCCTCGTATGTGTGTGTGACTCGATGTCATGACCCAGAATCCTTACCCGACCTCGATGGCCTAGAATTCCGTGTTATGACACCGCACGCTTGTTAAGGCGATAAGTGGACATACACATAATTCTTATATCGATTTAGCATATGGATCAAGGCATTTAATAGTATCATTTAAAAATAAATGGCTCAAAAAATTAACAGCGAAAAACGTAGATGACATTAATTAAGTGATAACTCTTAACCATGCATCTAAAATCGAAAACAAGCAGAAGTTTTACGTAGAATAAAACAGTCCCAACGCAAACCCCAAAAGTAGTGCTGACAAATAAAAGTAACTAATAGCAAGTCTCCCCTGAAAATAAAAAAAAATATAACTAAAGAATCTCTCAATGTTTAAAGTAGTCCGCCGGATCTATTCCCTCGTCCAGATGGTAGCCGACGTTCTCACTCTCATGAGCCACATCAGGAACAGCAGCATCCCTATCCTCAGTGATGGAAAAATCAGAGTTCTCACCTGCAACTGTTAGTTTTGGGGAGGGGGTGAGTTTACTCGATCCGTAATCATCGAGGTTACAATTGATCTACCATAAAATATCCAGGTGATCGTGTGTGCAATCGCTTGAGTTGCGGTACATTTTGAAATAAACCAAATAGCTATAAATGATTACACAAAAAAATATTTAAGATCTCATATCTATCATATCGAAACTGAAGATATAGCATAAAAAAAAAAAGACATAATATAAAATGAAAAGACCTGACATAACATGAAATGAATATGATGCATCAAGTAATTATCTCATTTTAAGTCTACTTTGTCGACTTATCCTATGTGGCATGTCTTAAAACTTAATATTGCTCCATACGCCTACACAACGTACTTTGCATCTTACTTAATTTACGTATACGACCTGTGCCAGGACCGTTGCTCGAGCCTATCACGCGAGGTTCACGTGTAGATAATCACCTAACCTCCATATCATAGCGTATACCATCATCCAGCCCAATGAGGTTGCATGCTTTTAAATCAGTGTCCCCTTACGTTCGGGACACTGTCGTAGCGTATTGTCCTTAAGACCCGTCTTGGCTGCAAAAGTTGGATCTTGCGGTGGCACGCAAGACATGACACGTGTAGAAACTCAATTTATATTTTGCTGGCCTTTACAGCGTAACTTATCTGTATTCGTATCTTACCTTATCTTACATATAATCCCTTATCATTTGTTTAGAACTTAATTTGAAGTGAGTCATGGTGTGATAAGATTCACAAAATCACGCTTTCCAAGGGACGGGTTCCGTAGTAACATGGATGTACTTTGTGTGGCAGCCCATACTCTCATAGAAGTGTTGCATCCATACATAGATGCCTTCATTCGAAGTTTCACCGTGACGGGAACCCCACCATGACGAAGGCTTAAAAGTCATGCGACATAACTTATTCTTTTTTGATCATGCGTATGCCCTATCGCCATTTTCTATGTGATGCATGCCGTATGATGGGAAGGTGTACATGACTAAATGAACTAGTTCGTACACCTTACATACATGTGACCACAATGTAATAATTAGAATTTGAAAAAAAACACATATTTCATACTTAATTTTGAAGAAACTTTTATGGGCCGTCAGATTATTGATCGGGCCTTCTGTTTTTAAAGTTTCCTAATATTTGTGCAGTTTCTGTATCGACACCTTTTACTAATTTGACCCAAGAGTGGGTGAATGTGGTGGTCAAATGATCCACTTAGCCTAGTTATACAAGGGTTAATATCCCTCACTAAATCTTCCAATTTGTGAGCCTCAAAGCGCGTCCTAGAAATTTTAGTGACACTTTCTTGATCCGTTAGATTATATTGTGTCATTATCGAGATTGTTTTCAAAGTTGGTCCCATGGGCCAGTTGGGCCTTAAATTCTCAAAGTTAATGGTCGAAGGTAACCCAAGTGTTATTCCATGTGGCACCTAGGGCGAAAAAAAAATAAATAAATAAAGTTCGAACCGTCCATCATCTAATCTGAACCATTAG
Source organism: Chloranthus sessilifolius (assembly GCA_021018995.1). Classification (NCBI taxonomy): domain Eukaryota; kingdom Viridiplantae; phylum Streptophyta; class Magnoliopsida; order Chloranthales; family Chloranthaceae; genus Chloranthus; species Chloranthus sessilifolius. Next base: position 109,856,578 of record CM037597.1, on the reverse strand, counting down.
ATGATTAGGCAATAAAATTTTACATAAGGTTGGTTCTTTGTCCCGATCCTGATCCGACCTCTAGTACACTAGATCCTTCAGTCAACCTTTCACAAAATCTAGGAGTCACGTGTACACTTAGTGTACCTGCCATGTGGCGATCAGATTGAACGGATCTGAACCATCAGATACCTAAGAAGAATAATTTTAAGGTGTTAGGTCTTTGGGCCCAAGTTATTTCCGCTTCTAAGGCCTCAGATCTAACGGTCAATCCTTACATGATCGATAGTGTCCAAATGGAGGTTCAATTTCTTGATTTACGTTTCGATTTCTCGGGTTCTAGACAGTTAGATGTCTCGAGATATTCACTTTATAGAGACGGATCATGTCTACACCATTTCTTGGGTGGGGCCCACAAGGTCCAACTATAATCTATTTTATTTAAATCCAATAGTGCCAAGGAATGGTTGCACCAAGTTACCCTTATCGAGTAAATTCTCCTAAGCGCCCAAACTACAATGGTTGGCCCGAGCAAGCTATCATCGAAATTGTCGGTGTTTGGTCAGGCCGACCTCTGGAATTCACTACATCCCGGTCCGGACCAATCATGTATTTTTAACCAACAGAGGGGCTCTTATGAGCTTCCTTCTAATCTCTCCTTTTACTCTCTCTCTCTAAACCTCTGCTAAAGAAACATAAGTCTCTCTCTCTCTCTAAATCTTTGATAGGGGATGGGCCTATCTCATTCTCTCTCTAGCTTCCTTTGTGTAAGGTTGGGTACGATTCTGGTCCAAATTACAGTATTTATAACCAGTTGAGATAAAAATTTAGATCGTGATTGGCGGTTCACGAATTCGGTCTTGATTATACTAAGAACACTAATTAATATAGATTGTTGGTTTTCTGAAGATGTAGGTATTCCTATTTTTCTGGGTGAGTACTTGATTTTCCCATAGAGTTAGTATTTGTTCTTCCAGCAGAGAAGGAGAACAATAGAGGTTGACGACCCTTACTTGCTTCACGAACTGTTTCGAGGAAGCATTTTATTGTTTTAATCTTATAAACAGAAGTGGGTTATATATATATATATACCTAAAATCGTTTTACAGATGGGCCAATGGAGAAGGAGACCAGTGGAGTGGGTATGTCTCATTCTCTCTCTAAAATTCAGCCACTAAACTTCTCTCTCTCTCTAAATATCAATATATACATGTGTACTTCTGTTTTACAAGTGGAAAGCAAGTCTCTCATACAGAGACGTAAGAGAGAAGATTAGTGGGAAAAGGAGGAGAATTGGTAACTTCGATCTAGCGTAATCAGAAACACAATTATATTTATATATATTGGTTTTGAAGGTAAACCCAGAGGAGAAGAGGTTGGGTCACTTTCTCTAACTAAGATTTCTGTTGGGTTCTCTGTTGCATGATCGTGGGAGCAAAGCAGAGAAGAACCATCATAAAAATAAAGGTTCATACATATAAAACAACATATAAACGGGGTATATATTTATATAACAGTATAAATATATATCTTACCGTATAAAACAGTATACAAGACATATAAAAATATATATATATAAATAGACAGTATATGCATATAACAGCGTATATAACAGGTTAGAAAACAGCACATAAATAGAATTTATTTATATATGCATTTAATAACATAGAAGCCCATTATATATCTATATGTAGTTCTCCTCCTCCATTTATCTATTCATTTATTTCTGGTATCTCTATTACAGAGACGTGTAGAAGGAAGGGGAAGGAGGCTTTTATATTTTGTGTACTCATTTACTATATATATATATATATATATATGTATATATACATACATCAATATATAGATTTAGAGTACCCATATATTAGAAACAGATATTTAACTATTATTATTATTATTTTATTTTTTATTTTTTTATTTTCATGGCTGACCGGCCATTAATGGAGCTAAAAAAAATAAAGCATATTTAAAAAAAAAAAACCAAACTGAATATGTTAAGGTCGATTGAGGGGCACCCACCTGTTGGAGCGTGTACGGGTTGATTCTGATCTATTCGGGCATATTTACGCCTTACGTTGGCCGATTCAGCGATGCGGGAGAGAAAGAAAGGGATTATCACAACATTAGTGGTGCCAAGATATTGGTAGAGAATGAACGAGTGGCGGAGATAGATGGAGGAGGAAGAAGCTAGGGATATGAGAGTTTATAGAGAGAAGATGAAGACTTAATTTAGGCATGGTTTGCCACGAAAGCAAGAGTTCAAAGACCCAAATTACCTTCTAAAATTAGGAAATCATGGGGCATAAAAAGGCTAGTTTTTTATTCCTAAAATATAATAGATTGCTAGCTAGTAACCGGGTCCAACTAAAATTATAAAGTTTCTACACTAATGATTGTGTGTGTGGGTTGGGTTAGAGTGTGGAGCACTCACATGGGATTCGGCGCTCCACCACATCTAATGTCATTGGATCGCCCTCCTAAAATCTGTGTCATAACACTCGATGAGGATGATCATCGAAGGTTCTGTTGTGAAATAGGTTCAGAATTAACGAACCGTATTAATGACAGAAACTGTCATATCCGATCGATCAAATTTGGTATTTAATTGATCAAATTATAATTTGATCGATCAAACTTCAGAAATGATCGATCGAATTATATAATACCCTATAGAACTGGAGGTTATTTTCTAGATGTTAAAGCCCGATAATGCCGATCGATCAAATTTGGGATTTGATCGATCAAATTCAGAACTGATCGATCAAAATGGAAATTGATTGATCGAATTGAGGATTTGATCGATCATTTTGGAAAAATGATCGAATTGTATATTTTAATATACAAACAAGAAGTCTGAAATTTAGGAATTTAGGCTCTGAAAGGTTCGATCGATCAAATAGGGAGAATGATCGATCGAATTCCCCTGTTTAGGCTATGTTGGTTTTTGGGGTCCGATCGATCAAATTTGATATTTGATCGATCAGATTAAGAATTTGATCGATCAAATAGGGAAAATGATCGATCGAATTCCCCTGTTCTGTCTATTTTGATTTTTTGGAAAAAAAAAATATTTTTGGACTTGGTACCAATTGATTTCTGACATCTCTGACACTGAGTACATGGTACGTATAGTCTAGGTTAAAACCAAGGCGCTTAAGGAAGCTTTGAATTTGCTTAAAAAGACGAGATTTAAGGTAGGGAAAATTCACTCTAAATTGCATTTACTCTAAATTCATGGGTGTAAGACTTGTATCTTGACACATGTTCTGATTTCTGTTTTTACAACATGCCTTCCATATAAATAAAGGTTCTATCATATCTAGTTCCTATTATCTGATTCATGTTATCTAATTTTCGATATTATGAGATATGTATTTGATTTAAAGTTCATGTGACGAATCTCACCGACTCGACGGTATACCCGTGACTGACACAGCGGGATATCCTTGTATCTGATCTATAATCTACCTGACACAAGTTGCTCTCACTACGCAGAGACTTAATGCAATTCTTACAATTATTTATTAAACGACGATGATTGGGGTTATCCATCAGCAAACATCTGGCTACCACGTGCTATATTCACGAGAGTTATTTAAGTATAAGATTTAAGTCTTATAAATAATGTATGCATATCATCTATAAAAAAAACTCTGAAAATAGATCTACTTTTGGTAATTTGCATATGTTCTATCGCTTAAATCTCAGCATCTGCTATCTGATCATTCAGTCTGAATTATCTGTTCTTGATCATCCGTTCTGAGATATATTCAAAAAAATATATTTTACAGTTAAAATGCAATATAATTGAGTTTCTGTTATTGAGCTTAGATGGTTATCTAACTCCTGACTCTATGTCATAGGTTCTGAGACTCGGGCTCCCGGCATTGAGAGTGATCCTGACTATCAGCCTGAGGCTGAGGCTGAGGAGGAGGAGGATACTGATATCCCTACAGACGAGTACTACCCGTAGTTGGGGTATTTAGTCTTGTTTTGTATTTTTGGGATTTGTACTTCATACATCTTGATTATTTGGGCCTGGTGGTTGTTGTTGCTCTAAGTGTGCATGATTTATTTGCGTTTTGAAAACAGATTTAAAGAATAAGAAAATATCAGCACAGTTAGAACATAATTAGCCTGCAAGATCAGGGCCAATTGTAGCAAGTTTTAAATGTAAGTGAGTAAAAGATCGTCCACAGGGAATTGATTTAAAATTTAAGATAAACCTCCAGATCTGAGCTACCAGATCTGGCCTCTGATCCTATCTACAAAGCACATAAGATGGGAGGTTGAATTTGTCACGTTAACTAAATAATAAAAAGTAAAAATTAAACTAAATGATCCAGATCCGAGTTGGGGAAACGTTTGTGGTAAACTTATATAAAAAATGGAGAAGTAATATCTAACTTTGATTTGGTCTTTGAAATCTAATGAGAATAACTGCTGACTCAAGAGGTGATCAATCTTCATCGGCTACAAGCACAGGATGTAAGAGAGATAAATCTAATTCAAGGATTAGGCTTACACTTATGGCTATGGTACGTCACTTTAATGGCCACAAACCATCCAATAGTCTTTAACCAAATCCTCAATTGAGCAGAAACATCACTACAAATGCCGTAAGAGATTAGGTTACCAACACTAATTCTCACACGATTAATGAATCAAGGAAATTGCATGCAAAACAATGAATCTAAAGGAGTCTAATGTCTTGAGGAGATCGGAGGAACCCTTGACATGAGTCCAATGGAGAATGCATAGTTCTGACAACTTTTTAAAATCCAAAATTACAATTACGAGCACGACTTAGCCTCTGATTTGCGGTCTTGAATACAACTCTCTTTTGAATTACGAAATGTCTCACACTCTCAAATGCAACTACAAAGTAGGCTATTACAAGGATTGCGACATAGTATTCTGGTGGAAATGGGGATTTAGAAATGAAACTCAAAATCTGGATACCCAAATTGGGCAAATAGTTCATCTATTTATAATTTTCCTAAGCGACTCAAATGTGTATCAACCAATCAATTGGATAGATCTGTATCAACCAATAGAATCGAGCACCGGGATCGGATCTGCATTACGGCCAATCGGCGATTGATGCGGTTCGACCAATTAGGAAGCAGAGGCATCAATTACATTATGCATTTTGAAAGTTTGTTAGAGTTTCTAGAAGTTCCCACCAAGTAATTTCATCTTTGGGAGTTCACATGGGGTGGAATATGCCTTTGGTTCGTGCTCAGAATCTTCCGAAATATCCCTGGGCTTTTCAATGCATTGGGGCACGTCAGACATCGAATTGCCCTTGTTAAAGCTGCGAATCTCGAGAATACCTTTTCGCAGAGTTCAGGGCCTTTTCGCAAAGTTCAATGACTTCAAGCTCGTTAGCAAAGTTCAATCTTCTTTCGAGGAGTTCGGATGCTCTTGAAGCTACACTGAGTTTTAGTCCTTTTCGCAGAGTTTAGGGCCTTTTCGCAAAGTTCAATGACTTCAAGAAGCTCGTTCGCAAGTTTAATCTTCTTTTCGAGGAGTGTTTTCTTCTTTTCGCAAAGTTCAAGGTTCTTTACAAAAAGTGCAAGTTCTTTGCGAAAAGAACTCTGTAGTGCATTTCTCTGTTCGAAATGTTTCCTGCTTCTCTTACAGGTCTTTGCCTCTTCTATTTAGACCTTTCTACAGCTGATGAGGTTGTTTCTTCACTTCCTTTCTTTGGACTGACATGGATTGTCATCTTTTTAGCACTTTTGAGCTGCTTTTATGGTTAAGCGTGTCTTTATTGTTAGCTGCAACATAGGCACTTAAAATACTTATTTAGTTCTCTCAAGGGTCTATCAAGGCCCAGATTAAGGGGTGACAAATGGTATTTTCCAGTTCTCAACAGTGGTCCACTAGGTTATGTATTATTTTCTGTAGATGCTTTTATTTTATTATTATATACATCGTATATGAATCATTATTGGGAACCATTATTTTGAGTAATGGATGGCCATCACCAATAATTCTTCTTGATTCCTTTTTGAGGATGTATATACCCCTTTTGTTATATGTATTGATTTTATTTTACTTTAATGCCTTATATGATGACTCTATCTGCCTCTTTAGATAGTGTTTGCTCTGAGTTTCGTTATATGAGCAGACATTTGTGTGTTTATTCTGGGGATCATCAGTGGTAATGATCCTGATGGCACGGGTTTTTGAGTGCAAAAATCTGAGCTGTCACAGTTGGTATTAGAGTTTAAGCTTTACGTCAGGAACCGAGGGGAAAATATGTTTGATTCTGTTTATAATCTATATACTGATCAAAGTTATTATTTTCACAATGACAGACCGGTATGGCCCCAAGGTTCAGAGGAAGAGGAAGAGGTAGAGATGGACCAAGGAAGGTTCCGTTGCAAGATATTCCCGAGGGTACTTGTACATCTCGGAGATTAGGATTTTGTTCCGCTGTAAATACTGTTCCTTTTGGAACCAGGAGAGAAGAAGGTGGAAATGAATGGATGGAGCAAGTGTTGGAAGCATTAGCTACGAACGTGGCTCAACAGACTGCGGCAATGACTCAACAAGTAGCAAGACCACCTTACAAACCCGGAAGTTTCGCAGAGTTTAGGAGAATGAGACCTCCTAACTTTTCAGGTCAGACTTATCCGTTGGAAGCCGACGGTTGGCTTGATGAAATGAAAAAGATGTTTTAGGTGCTATAGTGCATCGATGTTGAGAAGGTGCGCTGGGCAACCTTCAAGTTAGACGGTGAAGCTAGTCCTTAGTGGAAATCAGTGTCCAGGACTAGGGAGCAAGAGATCCCCAATGTACCGTGGACTTGGGTAAAATTCGTTGAGGTATTCAACGACCAATATTTTCTCAAGATAGTGAAACACCAGTGGGAGGCTCAATTTATTAGACTGGAGTAAGGTAACATGACAGTACGTGATTATGGTTCGGAGTTTATGAGACTCTCTAGGTTTGCACCTCAGCACGTGGCCACTGAGTTGATGAAAACTCGAAAATTTCAGCTGGGCTTAAGGCAAAATTTACATAACGAAGTGGCTATGTAGGAGATGGAGACTTTTGGGGGTGTGATGTCCAAGGCCTTCATTTCAGAAGAGGAGAATCAGAAACAGTTTGCATGGAGGAATCAACAGAACAAGGAGAGGTCATTTCAAGGACAATTTGATGATCTTGAGCAGGCAAACAAGAGGGCTAGATTCTCAAGACCTCCTAGGCTACCTACGCACTCTAGACCAGTTGTGTTTTCAGGACCGAGTTCTAACCAGAGGCCATCCGTATCTGTGTCATTCAGATCATTCAGACCTTCTGGTTCATCAGCTAGTGGATCTTCCATTGCATAGGGATCTTCGCGGGTCTCATCATTTTCTTCGGCTCCATCATGTGCCAAGTGTGGGAGCCACACATGTCAGGAATTGTCCTGAGAAAAGTAAGGAGAGAATTGTTTCAGCATCTACTCAAAAATCTTCTCCACCGACTGTTCAGGGTCAAGCTTATGCTGTTACAGCAGTGGATGCCCAAACATTCAAAAAGCGTCATTCAAGGTATCTTTGTGCGTTGAGAGTTAAATTTTGTTCCTTAGTATATATATGTTATAGAATGTCCTGATAAATTATATACTTAGTAATAGTCTTGAATACAATTCACTTAATGTGCACTTAATCCTATATGTTTTATTATATAAACTTAAGGTACTCTTCCAATGAGACAAGATGGGGCTATATGTGAAACTGACGTACGAGTATCAATCGACCCTGGGTTTACTCACTCTTTTATTACCCCAATGTTCTCCGCACGTATGGGTATTACGCCTGAGACGTTAGACTTCATTTTAACAGTGACAGTTCCTACGGGTAGTTCAGTGAAGATAAATACCGTGAACAAGTCAATCATCATTCGAGTTGAGGCGGGAGACTCGACCAGACTTAATACTATTGGATATGGTAGGATTTGATGTGATATTGGGAATGGACTAGCTATCCGCTTACCATATAAGCGTTGATTGCCTTCGAAATATGGTAATTTTTCATCCTCCAAAAGATGAAGTCGTTTCAATTTTTCGGGGTGAAGTCTACAGTAGCACCTTTCATATCAGCTATTCGGGTTGAACGTTAGATGAAAAACAGGTGCAGTGGTTACATAGCCTTCCTGCAAGAGCAACGTGAAGAGAAGAATATCATGGTTGACATTCATGTGGCTTGAGAGTATCCTGATGTATTTCCCGACCTACCGGGACTACCACCTGATCGCGAGATTGAGTTTGCTATCGAGTTAACTCCGGGTACTAAGCCATTGTCTAAAGCTCCATATCGTATGGCTCCAGCCGAATTAAAAGAATTGAAGGAGCAACTGCAAGAGCTTCTGGACAAGGGATTTATCAGACCTAGTGTGTCTCCTTGGGGAACACCAGTGTTGTTTGTCAGGAAGAAGGATGGTTTGATGCGTCTCTGCATTGATTATCGTCTGCTAAATAAGTTGACGATTAAGAATTGTTACCCGCTTTCGAGAATAGATGATCTTTTTGATTAGTTACAAGGAGTGAGGTTCTTCTCTAAGATTGACTTGAGATCAGGCTATCACCAGCTGAGAATTAAGTTTGAAGACATCCAGAAGACAACGTTTAAAACTCGATATGGACACTATGAATTCTTGGTGATGCCATTTGGTTTGACGAACGCTCTCGCGTTATTCATGGACTTAATGAATCGTATATTCAGCCCACATTTAGACAAGTCCGTAGTGATTTTTGTAAATGACATCCTCATTTATTCAAAGACGCGAGAAGAACATGAGAGCACCTGCGAATAGCTCGACAAACCCTCAGAGATCACAAATTATATGTAAAGCTTAGCAAGTGTGAGTTTTGACTTGAGCGGGTCTGTTTCTTAGGCCACGTTGTCTCTAAGAAGGGTATAACGATCGATCTTGCAAAGATCAAATCTGTGGTGAATTGGGAGCAATAGAAAACTATGACGAAAGTTCATAATTTCCTTGGCTTGGCGGGATACTATAGACGATTTGTAGAAGGGTTCTCCAAACTCTCTGGTCCGCTTACACAACTTACGAAAAAAAATGCTAAATTTGATTGGACGGAGAAGTGTGAACAAAGTTTTCAAGAACTCAAGAAGCGTTTGACTACCACACTAGTACTGGCTATACCTTCAGGTGGTGGAGGTTTTGCAGTCTACAATGACGCTTCATACAATGGATTGGGTTGTGTTCTCATTCAGGATAAGAAAGTCATCGCTTACGGCTCTAGACAACTCAAAGACCACGAGAAGAACTATCCCACTCATGATCTTGAGTTAGCAACGATAATTTTCGCTTTGAAGATCTTGAGGCACTACTTATACAGTGAGACGTTTGATATCTTCACCGATCACAAGAGCTTCAAGTTCCTCTTTACTCAGAAAGATTTGAATATGAGGTAGCGAAGATGGATGAATTTTCTTAAAGATTACGATTGTTCCATCCAGTATCACCCTGAGAAAGCTAATATAGTGATGGATGCTTTGAGTTGGAAGTCTTCGGCTCAGTTATCACATTTCATTACTAGAGTCCATCGGTGGCACTTACTTGAGGATATGGCCTTGTGCGACACAAGCTTCGATGTGAGAGGTTCAGGTGCATTAATGGCTACCCTTGTTATCAGGCCAATGTTATTTGAAAACATTTGCAAGCTCCAGATGATTGATAATGAGCTTATAACCATCAGAAAGGGGGTGATCAGTGGGACAAGAACAGATTTCTCCATCAGGGAGGATGGTACCTTATTATTCCACGACCGAGTGTATATACCTACAAGCGTTGACCTTAGGGATACTATTTTTGAAGAGGCTCACAAATCAATATATGCTATACATCTTGGGAGTACCAAGATGTATCAAGATTTGAAGAAAAACTTCTGATGGAGAGGCTTAAAGAAGGATGTTACGGAGTATCTGTCCAGATGCTTAGTCTGCCAACAAGTGAAGGTAGATCATCGAAATCTGACGGGATTGTTGCAACCATTGTGATACCTGAGTGGAAATGTGACAGCCCGAATCTCGGCACCCCGAAATCCGTGCCATCAGCACGACCCTCAAGGCCGTGCCCTGGGTTCTTTTCAAAACATTGGTATGTGCAAGCTAAAACTGTAATTAAGGCGCACGTAGCCACCCTAAACAATATTCTCATAAACAAAAAAAAAAGTCAAGGCACCGAAAGGCAGTCCTTGTCCCATGCCAATTCATGGGCATAAGAACTTACCCAAACCATTGGTAATAACTGTTCATCCTAGACGTTTTATCAAAAGAACCGGTATTTAAATACATTCAAAAAAAAAAGGCTTGACATACCAAGCTGTACCTAATACTCTCAACTCACTCTCAAAGTATGCAGTGGGTTTCCTAGAAGAATTCCTCAGGAGGAGGTTCTGACTCTTCTGTGGGCACGTAGTCCGGATCCCCTGGATCAGCGTCTCCAGAAATCTCTACTGCCGCTAGTCCTGGACCTGCGACGTATAATCTAAGGGGGGTGAGCTACATCCTAGCTCCGTAGGGAAACAAAAATAACATATGGATCAACCTTCACACATATATCAGCAGTTCAAAAGCATAATTTATCGAGTAACACATATGGACCACAAATGAAATATCTGGAATAAAAATAATGATTTCGATTGTTACTCTGCATGGTTTTGTTTAATCTCCTTACTGATTTAGTTGTGAATTTGGCCTAATCACTTAAATCTTAACTTAAGTAGTCCCCGAGCAATATATCATCGAGCCCCGATGGAATACCCGCCATCGTCGTCTAACTAGACAGTTATTATATGTATTCCCTGGGAATACTGCCCAAGCCCCTTTCTCATAGGTGGCGGGGTCTATTCTTAGATCTACATCTCTGGGATGTGCTATGAAAGTACGGATCTGTCGCCGTACCGCTCACGGATATCCTGCCGAGTCAGTCGTGGTTATCTCGCCATGTCAGTGGGGTATTCTAATCAAACCTTAAATAACAAAAATATCAAATGTTCTCTACATATAGTTATTCACCGTGATCGTGCTAATTATATTACATCAGGCCTTATCACATTACTTACGTTTCACTGTTAGTTTTAATCTGCATCCCTGGGATGCCCCTGATTTCCATCGCATCCTTCTTTGTTAAATTATATGATGTTTCGTCCCCTGGGGACCTCAAGACTATCACGTTTGAAACTCACTCACACACACCTTTTTCATAAATTTCATGCAGTATTTGACTATTTAAATAGATTACACTACATATGTGAATTTGGCGGAATAATGCACATATTTCAAGAATATTCCCTACCTCGACGAATTTCAAAGCACGCCTTCTCGTAGAGGTTTACACTTCACGAACATGCGTCAAACCTACATTTCAATTTAGCATAGGCTTAGAAAGGTCACTAGAACCATTGGGGTGTACAACCATAAATTCAAAAACTGAGTGCTCACCAGACCTCGCCCGAGCGGTCACTTGACCTCGCTCGAGCGGTCACTTGTCCTCGCTCGAGCGGTCACCTGACCTCGCTCGAGCGGTTACATAGAGGTCGCTCGAGCGGTTAAATCGACCCTCAGAAGTATTACTGGGGACCTCGCTCGAGCTAGCTTTCCCCTAGTTTTTGGGACCGCTCGAGTGAGCCCAGAGTTATATTTTTCCTATTCATCCTCGCTCGAGCGAGCCCTTTAGACCGCTCGAGCGAGGAATGATGATTTTTGCTCCTCGATCAGATCGAGAATACAATTTCTCCCTTCATTCAAACCTTAACATCATAAAAAAAACATTCAACCAACCTCTTCCTATTATTTAACACATGCCTAAGCATCTATCATGCCTTTAACATACCTCCGACGATGAGTCTCGCGCAAGTTTGATCTAAGATTCGAAATTCTGCTAGGCTAACAGGCCTCCAAGGTTCCTCCTCCCGCCTTTTCTCTAACTCTTCTGCCGATTTAAGTCCCAACGAAACCCTAGTTCTTTACTAGGCTCTTCTTTTCTTTCTCTCTATATTCTCCTTCTCTCTATTTAGGTTAGAATAGAGTTACGCAAGGGCTCTTCTCTCCTCTCTCTTTCACTTATATACTTATAAGTTAGGGAAAATACTAGTGTGTTTCCCACGTACACATATTGTGTCTACGGTTCATTTTGGTCTCCTTGTGAAACACATATACATGTATATAGTGCATGACGTGCACTTATCCCAAAAATCTGGGGTTGTGACAGGAAATGAGAGGCCATTTCTATGGACTTTATATTGGGGTTGTTGAAGACGTTGAGCACAATGCCATCTGGGTCATTCTGGATAGACTGACCAATTCTGCACATTTTTTGTCATATAGTACTACGTATACTACTAGCAAACTTGTAGAGCTGTACCTTAAGGAGATAGTTCGGCTCCATGGTATACCAGTCAGTATAGTATCTGATAGAGACCCGCTCTGCATGTCGTAGTTCTGGCAGAGATTCCAAGAAGGCATGAGGTCTAGACTTGATTTTAGCTCAGCGTTTCATCCTCAGACTGATAGGCAAACTGAGAGAGTGAACCAGATCATAGAGGACATGTTGTGTGCATGTATGTTAGACTTTCATGGGTCATAGGATCAACATTTGCCTCTAATTGAGTTTGCCTACAATAACAGTTATCAAGCTAGTATCGGCATGGCTCCCTATGATGTCTTATATGGACGACGATGCAGATCTCCTTTGAATTGGGAGGAAGTCGATGAGAAACTCATTCTGAGACCTGATATAGTAGACAGTACAATTGAGACGGTTCGGTTTATCCATGAGAGATTATGAATTGCTCAAAGTCGCCAGAAAAGTTATGTTGATTTACATAGAACGCACGTCGAGTTTCAGGTAGGAGATAAGGTTTTCGTAAAGATCACAAAGGGTGTGATGCATTTCGGTAAATGCGAAAAGCTAAGTCCACGTTACGTGGGACCTTTTGAGGTGCTAGGTTGGGTTGGAGAGGTTGCTTATCGAATTGCCTTGTCACCATAGCTGGCGAGTATGCACAATGTATTTCATGTATCCCTGCTACGAAAATATGCGAAAGACCAAACCCATTTTGGATTTTTAACCCATTGAACTTCAAGAAGATCTAACCTTGGTTGAAGAGCCCTTGCAAATATTAAACGGTAAAGAACAAGTTTTGCGGACCAAGCTGATTCCACTAGTCTTAGTAAAGTGGCAAAACCACTCAGCTGCAGAGGCTACCTAGGAGCGCGAAGCAAAAATTCGTGTGCAATACCCACAGTTGTTTCATTAATACGCGAGGTAAATTTTGAGTTTTGATATAACTCATTATTGCGCAATATTCCTTGTTAAAAACAGTTAGGTGCATGATAGGTTTGTATACTTTGCATAAAATACGGGTGTAACATTGAGGAATAACCTATGGTCCATAATACGATGTTAAGAGGTGTTCCAAACCTGTGAATTTAGGAAACAACTTTGCTGTCACGTCCGATCGATCAAACTGTCATCCGATCGATCAAATTGCCAGAATGATCGATCAAAATTTTATGGGATTTGTTCTATTTTAGGACTATCCGATCAATCAAATTAGAGAATTGGACGATCAAATTTTTCGGGTTAGGTTTTTTTTTTATTATGAAATCCGATTGATCAAATTTGTCAATTTAAGTTGTAATTAGGTTTTTTTTTTAGGCTCTGTACTAAAAAACGGCTTGTGCCTTATTTTATTACCAAAAAAATGTATTCCCTTTTTTTTCCCCATCAAGCGCCCATGCTTACGCTGAACACCCCACATGCCCTAAAATACACGCACCACCCTTCAATATTTTACAGTTTTACCCTTTTTAATACATCCCCTCAAAAGCCACTTAATTTTCGAATTTGCCATTAATATAAAGCCGTGTGAAAGGATAAGTGGAAACCTAAAAAAGCAATTGCAGCTCCTTTTCTCCTTTCTTCGTTCAAAGATGGAGGTTGGGTTTTCTTCGCTTGCGCGGACGTGCGATTTAGGGTTTGATTTGGAACGATGAAGATAAACGATCAAATCAAGATCACCATCACAATCGAGATGAAAAGCATCATCGTACAAGAGACGATCACGATCAAAAAGGTGAAGACCGCAAACTTAGGGTTTTGAGTTTTCGACATCAATCTCGGGATTCGCCTCAAGATGCCGTCGATCCACCGAAATGTGGTCGAACTCACCATCTGGTTCGAACTTGTCTTCTAGAACCATTATTCACCCCAAATTTTTCATAGAATCTCTGCAAAAATAAAGAATGATGAAAATGGTTTATTTCTTGACTCTTTTCTTATTATGTTCCTCACTGTAAATTTGGATGTGGGAGCTGTGAATGTGTATAAAGTGATATTTCTCTCTTATGAAATCTTTAGCCCTTAAATTTTAAAAAAAAAAAAAAAAAAGTTTATCTAAGCACCTTTTTTTATCGAATTTTTTGTGAAAGGTTGATGACAATGGCAATATTGTAATTCTCTTAGGGAAAGGGTAAAGTAGTAATTTTATATGCTCCGTACGTGAAATGCCGCCCGTTTTGAAGCTGCATGGGCATCATTTCATAATATAAAAAAATTATCACCGAAATGATGATTAAAATAATTTTGGGGCGCTATTTGATACTTTTCTCTTTTTTTCCCATTTGCACGATCGAAAAACCCAATCGTTCGAGGTTTTCTTTCTTCCCTTGGGTTCGAAGTTCATTTCCGGCTACTCCCGGCTATTGGCGCTTCGCTTTTTGCTACGTGGATTGTGCTTTAGCCTTCTCGCACGGTAAAACCCTATTTTCTCTATTCTTTTGGGTTTTGTGCTTATTTTTGGATTTTTGACACTATGGGACCACGAACCAAAAATGCATTGTGCAAAATCCCTACTTCGCGGGTCTGTTCTTCCGTGTCACCCATCGAACCAATCACACAACCCATTGTGCACCCTGTGGCACCACCGAGCAAGTCGTGCCACCCGTACAACCACCACTGCCGCCACCAATTAACCGAGAACTTCCAAGGGAGTGGTGGGCTTCCCAAACTTTTCTCCTTGAATATTCTTTTGGCCCTACACTCTTTGAGAACTAACTCGAAATGGATTGGACGATCGGTTACGTTACAAAACTAGGGTTGCAACCCATGCATAAACCCTTCCACCCTCACTACTACCTTAGAATAGTTCGACTATTCTATCAATATCTTCGAAGGGGCAGTGATCCTCATCAATTAACCACCAAAATTGATGGGCTCGAGTATAAGTTTAACCAATTTCATGTCGTCGCGGCCTTACAATGCCCACCCGGGTATGTCGAGACTTGCGGTTTGTCGGCACCCTATATCAAGGACGTGGCATTCTAAGACATCATTGCCAAAATGACACATGGTCAACAGTGGTCGGGTCAAGCTATTACCCGAGCTCAACTTCCTGATAACCTATGGATGCTTGATACTTTTATCAAGTGTACTATTTACCTCTTTTGGCATAAATCAGAGCGCAGTAGAGTCATCCAGCAAGCCTTATTTTTGGCTTTTGAGAACCGTTGGTTTTCTGCTGCCGTCGTGGTCATTGATGGCATGCTAGATGCCATAGATAGTATGTCTGAAAAGAAGGTGTCTCTGAAGAAAGAAATACCATATGCTCGGTTGATTACGCGTATGGTCGAGCAATAACGTCAAAATCTTCAAGCTTAAGGACTGGACGAAGAGCTACAACCTTTTGGTAAGAGATTTTCAGAAGAAGGGGGTGTGGTACGAGACCCAGTTGGGGCTGAGCCTGCAGGGCAAGCTCCAAATGTGGGAGAGGCACAGCCCGACCTTCCACCTCAGGGTGTCATGCCTGTTAGACCTGCTCCCATTCCTTCCCCGCGCCCTACTCCTGCTCGGACACCTAGTCGCGAGGCACCCACCACTGACATTGTCGATGCGATATCCGCGCTCACGTAAAGCAACCGACAGATTCACGAGCGTTTGGATGGGATGGATGAGCACAACTGTCAAGTGCATCGACGGTTTGATTTTTATGAGGGTATGCTATTTCACTTAATGTAGAACACATATCCCACCACAGCTACCCCCATGATCGATCACGCTCGCCTGCACGTTGCTAATCTGAGTGACTATTGCACCCAGCCACCCAGACCCATTAGACCTGCACCCGAAGATGTTGGACCATCTACTCCACCGGCAAGTAAACAAACTGGATCCTTTTCCTTATATACATATCGGTATATATCCTTCTGAATATATTTTAAATCTGTCCTGATCAATATATGTTTCTTGATAGTTTAACTATTTTTCCCTGTTGTGTCTGTCCGTTGTCGTTAGTTAATTGTGATATTGGTTCTGTATTCTGCATGCTCTGCACTTGCCGGACTATGTGTGTCCTGTTTATCTTCTGTCATCTTTTCTGTGGCTGTTTCCATTTTGCTTGTTCTTAAACTCTGATTTATCTCCGTTGGGAGTGGTCGTTAGGATTAGGGCTTACCATAGGTCTGTCTGAGTATGTCTGACATTTTCGCGGATGAAAATTCCTAAGGAGGGGAGAATATAATGACCCTAAAATTCTGAAACCAAACTTGATTGCTTTTGTATGTGTGCCAACACGGAAATTGAGACAAAACTTAAATTTTAGAATAATAATATTAAAATCAATAAATATAATCTCTGCATGTGTGATGTCATGTGCCACACCTGACACGAATATGAGACCTGATTAGATCTTAGGTAGAAGACTATATAACTGAGTAGAGTGTATGTGCTCAACACCGAAATTTAAACTTAGTAAAATAGAAATATCAAGGATATTTCTCCTGGTTAGCTTACAGAGGAAGGAAGGGTTAGAATCCTCTTCTTGTATTCTTTCCTTGTTGTTCTGTTGGTTTTAGTTGAATTACGAGACTGTGTCTATGCATCACATTGAACTCGCATTGGTTAACTTGGAGTCTAAAAGAACTTACGGTGTGAGACCAAAGGTTGAGATGCCAGCTAGATCTGGATAATCTGATCTAAGAGTGTTGAATTGACGTCGATACATCGTGTTTGTCCTGAGGAGAGGTACCCACCTCTGTGTGTTGGTGTAGAGCTGCGCCCCTATTCTTATGGATCGCAAACAGCGACGAATCCTTGATTTCGGATCCAAAACCCACTTTGGGTCTCGATCGTCGTGAACTACGAAAGCGACCATAAAGAGGTGAGTCTATGTGAATGTGTACGTAGTTTAGATATCTTCATATGTGTGTGTGACTCGATGAGGACGATCATCGAAGGTTTTATTGTGAAATAGGTTAAGAATTAACGAACCGCATTAATGACAGAAACTGTCATATCCGATCAATCAAATTTAGTATTTGATCGATCAAATTGTAATCTGATCAATCAAACTTAAGAAATGATCGATCGAATTATATAATACCCTATAGAACAAGAGGGTATTCTCTAGATGTTAAAGCTCCATAATTCTGATCGATCAAATTTGAGATTTGATTGATCAAATTCAGAATTGATCGATCAAAATGGAAATTGATCGATAGAAGTGAGGATTTGATCAATCATTTTGGGAAAATAATCAATCGAATTGTATATTTTAATATACAAACAGGAAGTCTGAAATTTAGGAATTTAGGCTCTGAAAGGTTCGATCGATCAAATTTGGGATTTGATCGATCAAATTGAGAATCTGATCGATAAAATAGGGAGAATGATCGATCGAATTTCTCTGTTCAGGCTATGTTGGTTTCTGGGATCCGATTAATCAAATTCAAGATTTGATCGATCAGATTGAGCACTCGATCGATCAAATAGGGAAAATGATCGATTGAATTCTCCTGTTCTATCTGTTTTGGTTTTTTGGAAAAAAAAAACATTGTTGGACTTGGTAGCAATTGATTTCTGACATCTTTGACACTGAGTACATGGTACATATGGTCTAGGTTAAAACTGAGGCGCTTAAGGAAGCTTTGGATTTGCTTAGAAAAATGAGATTTAAGGTAGGGGAAATTCACTCTAAATTGCATTTACTCTGAATTCATGGGCGTAAGACTTGTATCCTGACACATGTTATGATTTCTATTTTTAAAACATGCCATGCATATCAATAAAGGTTCTATCATATCTAATTTCTATTATCTGATTCCTATTATATGATTTTCGATATTATGTGATATGCATTTGATTTAAAGTTCATGTGACGAATCCCACCAACTCGACGGTATACCCATGACCAGCACGGCGGGATATCTATATATCTGATTTGTAATCTACCTGGCACAAGTTGCTCTCATTACTCACAATGTAGAGGTTTGATACAATTCCCGCAATTATTCATTGAACGACGATGGTCGAGATTACCCATCGGCAAACATCTGGCTACCACATGCTTTATTCACGGGAGTTATTTAAGTATAAGATTGAAGTCTTATAAATAATGTATGCATATCATCTATAAAAAAACTTTGAAAATAGATCTGCTTCTGGTAATTTGCATATGTTCTATCGCTTAGATCTCAGCATCTGCTATCTGATCATTCAGTTTGAATTATCTGTTCTTGATCATCCGTTCTGAGATATGTTCTGAAAAACATGTTTTACAGTTAAAATGTAATATAATTGAGTTTCTTCTATTGAGCTTAGATGGTTAGCTCACCCCTGACTCTATGCCATAGGTTCTGAGGCTCAGGCTCCTGACACTGAGAGTGATCCTGACTATCAGCCTGAGGCTAAGGCTGAGGAGGAGGAGGATATTGATATCCTTGCAGACGAGTACTACCCATAGTTAGGGTATTTAGTCTTATTTTGTATTTTTGGGATCTGTACTTGATACATTTGGATTATTTGGGCCTGGTGGTCCACTAGGTTCTGTATTATTTTTGTAGATGCTTTTATTTTATTATCGTATACATCTTATAGGAACCATTATTTTGGGTGATGGATGACCATCACCAGTGGTTCTTCTTGGTTCCTTTTTGAGGATGTATATACTCCTTTTGTTATATGTATCGGTTTTATTTTACTTTAATGCCTTATATGGTGACTCTATCTGCCTCTTTAGATAGTGTCTGCTCTGAGTTCCGTTATATGAGCAGGCATTCGTATATTTGTTCTGAGGATCGTCAGTGGTAATGATCCTGATGGCACGGGTTTTTGGGTGTGAAAATCCAGGCTGTTACATTAGAGGCCAAAATAAATTGGGTCCAACGACTTAAGACTCCTAAAATTGTATTTCTTAATCATATGATGGTTCATATTTATTCAATCTGATCACCACATTGTGAATACTCTTAGTGCCCATAATACAATTACATCTTGTAAAACATGATCGGCTGACAAAAGACCTTAGAAGTTGAATCTAAGATCAGATTTAGAAACAAACTCCTCATTAGTAGATGTGTCCTACCCATCTACTGGAATACATATCACTTTTGGCTTCTCCGAAACCCATTATTAGTTAATTGAATTTTAATATAAAGGTTAGAACTTTAGAGGTTTCATTATTAGGTAATTGAATTTTAATATATAAGGTTAGAACTTTAGAAAATTGTATTTTTCATATTAAAAATACTACCAACCTAATGTATCAAATTAGGAGAGCACTCTAAAGTTTTTCGACGTTCCAGACGCAATGGCGTGGTCCGTTTATCGATACGCTGACCTGAGGTTTATAAATAAATTAATATACCCTCGTTTATAAGTTTAGTCTTTTTTTTTTATAAAACTTTGAATTAAAATAAATTAATGATATCTTTTCACCCCATTAACTGTTTTGAGTAAACTAGGACCCTAATCTGGAGGTTTTCAGTATTACGGATACGTGGGCGTTGTTTGTTCGGCCACCAGACTTATCAATAAGCTAAAATGAATTAATTCATTTCTCTAGGCTTTAAAATGTATTAGAACTATAAGTTAAAATTAGTTGATGTATCCTTTCACTTAGACATCCGAATTAGGCGAATAAAAACTCGATTTTATAGTTTTTGGGTCTTTCAAACACAATGGTAGTGTCCATTGACTCTATTGAGACTCCTACAATCCTATTAGGGATATGCGTGTCTCTTTAGGCCTCGAACAAGTCCTGATCGCATTACTGATCAATCCATAAGTTATAAATATCTGACTACACCAAAGAAAGCGTACTTGAGCTCAATCATAAAACAAAAATACTTAAATATAAACATCCGTCTTTCATCTTGAATATCTTGGGTGTCTAAGTTAATGGAACAAATAGTAATGTAAGTTCAATAACAGTTACCACTATTTCATCGCTTATACTTTCAATGTTGTAATCACATTCTCTACATATCAATTTTCATATTATACCATACTTTCTGTTTCACATCGTACCATATATTTATTATTTAGATTTTATACGTCATGCTTAAGGTAGAACTGCTATACTTCCTATTTGACTGTTAATTTTGATTAATTGTGCTCTATTATGTTCATTATTGTTCGTACATTTTGATTATCGAGATAAGTTCTTGCTTTGTGTAATATACATATCCCATTAAGTATTTTCATCAGTGCGCATCATGTTCAATATCATAGGAGTACGCTAGGGCATATATATGGTAGGATAAAAGGAATAAGATACGGCACACGACTTTTAAGCCTTCGTCGTGGTGGGATTCTTTTCACGATTATGTGAAACTGGGAATATAGGCGTTCATATATAAATGCAACACCTCTATAGGAGTATGAGTTGCCACACGAAGTACGTCTAGGTTACTACGAAACTCATTCATCGGAAGGCGTGGATTGTGAAGCCTATCTCATTATGACTCGTTTTAATATAAGAATCTAATAAGCTATATGAACATTACGTATGATAAGAAAGTGGAGATTTAAGCCCACGTCAATAATAAAATCAGGGCGGGGACCTAAGCCAAGAACCGAATAATGATATGATAAGGCATGTTGTGAGGCCAGCTCGACAAGAATTAATTTCTACACGTGTCACACCTTACGAGCCATCGTAAGGTGATCGGGCTTATTATTTGTATAAAATTAAATTAAAATCAAGTCTTAACCTATTGCAAGCACACAATGGAAATTATAGCGTAGCGATAGGATCGTTCCCATGAAGAAGTGATTATCTATATACATATATATATATATATATATATATATATATATATATATTTCTGTTTCAAAAACTTATATTTATCTTTTAAGGTTCTAAACTACTGGAGAAATATAAATAAAAGAATGGTTTCTTAAACTAAATTGCAGAAAATAAATCTTAATCCTTCTCTTTCCAAATTATGGTCGTCAATCACAATCCTTCAAATTTTAGATGTTTACAAATTTAAAATACCATTACACTATATCTCAGTCTTCTAGAATTTGGGCGTCAATCAAAAACTAAAATCCTTCAATATAAATTTATAGTAATTTTTAATCTATCAAAAATCTAGGCGTCAATCAAACTCTAGAAAATCAAAGATGAAAAATAAAATACCATTACACTAATCTACAAGCCTCAACCTGAGTCATCAATTCAAATCAAAGTTTGGAGATGTTTAAAAAGCAGTAAATAAAGTAAATAAAATATAAACTAGAAAGTATGAAAATTATACCTTTCACCTCGCAGCCGCAGTCGTCAATTGCTTCTGAGAAACTATAAATATCTGCTCTAATCTTCCAACTCTCAATCTCAATCGTCAGTTGTGATCGAGTAACCTTGAATATCTAAACTAAACTACTCTAATGATCGGAAGAAAACTCAACCTTAGTCGCCAATTGATGCTGAGAATTCCTTCGATGCATATTCCTATATTGGGCTCTTTTATTTGTAGATCATAAGAAGTCGATTAAAAAACCTTCTAATTCTAATAAAAAAAATTCCTAAAGTAAAAGTATCCTATTATAACTCTAAGTCCTAATTTTATCTTTCCTTGTTTTCACCAGTTGATGCACTTCTAGATTTTCTCCTTTATTTCAGTGGTAGAAATCTTTTAAAATTCTTCCTTCATCAACCTTCTCAGATCCGTGAGTGGCCAAACTTCTAATTCAAGAATTCTTCTAATTTGGTATATGGAGGTGTAGATCTTCATGTGATCAGTAGCTGAGAGAAGCTTCTCTTTTGTACAATTGTAAATCACGATTGTCTATTTTCTTCTCTTTCTGAAAAATCGTAAATCACGATTTTCTCTCTTTCATAGCTTTCTCCCTTGGGACGATTTCTTATTTACGATTTTAATGACGATCGATAGCTTTTCTCTTCTGTATCGCTTTAGCTTCTTGAACGTCTTTTGAAGAATCGTAAATTTCGATTTCTTATTCTTTTCTTTAGTAACAGCGCTCAATCGCCTTTCACGATTTTCTAGCTTTCAGTATATAACGAATCGTCTTTTATGCTCAATCATCTTTTTATTGCTTTCTGAGTTCATTTTGACGAAAAATAACACTTTGACTCTCTTTTACTAATTTTCCTTTATATCTGCACATCATTAACTTATTAGTAGCAAACTAGGGTCTAGCATCACTAAGTTAAGGGTGATAAAATGATAAATTATGTGACTGATCACACCCCCAAACTTAAGCTTTGTTAGTCCCTAAGAAACAAGGAAAAGAATACTAATTTAAAATTTAAATGTCACTTTCGTAGGGAGCACGATTGCATTTAGCAGATGCAACAAGCCTTTAAAACCCTAGGTAATACCTAATGGAGGAGTTGTAGTCTCCTGAAAGTTTTCAATGAAGTTACCTATAGACTTCAAATATTTTTGAATTTTAAATTTTTTCAAAACTAAAATTTAAAATAAAAGATTTAAAATCTAAACTAATTTTGTACACCAGCTAACTCAATCATCATATGTTTATCATGATTTTAAAAAAATTATAAATCCTTTACCTTTACTTTCCATCATCGCAGGTATCCCTGAAAAGAACTCACCAATTTCAACTCTATAAAGTGTAGAGTGTGTGCATATCAATGAAAAGTTTATCCTTCATAGATTTTTCTAAACTGCAGATTTAGAAAATATTTTCATTCAAATCTCACTTTTCAGCATAGTCTCAAAAAGGTGTTGAAATTTTAGGTTCTCACGTTATGATATATCTTTAAAAGAATTTATTCAACGGATAAGTGCAAAAATTAAATCTCATAGAAAGATAATCTACTCTATTCATATGATTCCTTGTGCAATCCATAGTATTTGTTATTTATATCTCTACCAGACTCATGCTTTTACAAATCGTAAATAAAAAAGGTCTTTCCTTCGGCTTATAATGGGGTTTTTGGTTAAAAGATTTTAAGAAAAGGTAGCAAGGATTCAAAAGATTCTGAGAATTTAGTTCTTCTTTTCTATCTTCTTCCTTTCAGCTTCAGTAAGTATCCAAAAAGTTGGATGACTTCTTCCCATTTTACTTTTTCTTCTGTAAATCCCTATTTTTTTTCTAGAATCGCATTTTACGATTTCTCTTTGTTTGGAAGCTTTTTGCTTCTCTCGTAATTCACAATTTTCTTTTCTTTTATATTATCCCTTTGATTTCTTTTTCTTTCAAATTTGTGTTTTACGATTTTTAAACCTTTACCTATACTTCTCTTTTTTTTTCTTCAGTTGTACCCTTTTTGTTGCTTATCACTTTTTTCTGTTGATTTACACTCTTTTCACTCCCTCTTCTTTCCTTCTTTTGCATTCCAAACTCTCAGAAATTGTAAGGGTTAAAGGTTAAAATTTTTGGGTAGTACATATGATTAAGGGTTTATAAGATTTTGGTACAAAGAAATTCGGTTTAGGCTTCTAATACGGGTTCAAAGGATAATTATTTTATGAGATTTTGACTTTTTGGCTCTGACTTAACAAAAATGGCCTTTAATCATCTTTACGATTTACTAGCATAGATGCCTTCTTGTTTTGATACTTCTAACAGATAGGTCTAGACAAAAAAAATAGGTTATCATAATCATAGAATATTTTACTTCTAAGTTCATCAATATGAGATTTCAATACATCAAGAAGTTCAAATATTTTAAACTTGAAGAAAAACAGTCTCTCTCATAATAGAAGAGGTAATATGGCTCAAAAGCTCACTAATTACAAAATTTTGAAATTATAATCTAAATTTTGTAGTTCAGATCGATCATATAGTTTCAAACATTCAATCTAATATAGTATTCAGAAGAGCTGAACATGTATTGTAACTACTCTATTGTTGTGATTGTTGAACTTTTGCTATGATGGATTGTGAAACTTTTAGGATTCTAATTTTTCTATCATGATTTGCATATGATGGTTAACTGATCCTAATATTTACAGTACTAACAGGAATTAAACTAAAAAGTAAAGAGAAGAAAAAAAATTTTACTCTAAATAAAACTACTATAATCAAAACTAATATGATACAGGAGTTGAGTATCCCCCCCAAACTTAAATAGGACAATGTCCTCATTGTGCAAAAATAGGGAATAAAAAAATTTTAACTCAAAATTTTCATACCTGTGAGGCTCTGTGATGTATAATTTGCTTTCACTCACGTGGTGATGAAGGATATGGAACAAGTTTTGAGGCAGAAGGTGGAGTTGGTGCTTGTAAGGTTAGCAGTGGGGAGGAGCTGTTTATCTGGTCTTCCTTAGAATCAGACATAACTGTTGTTGAGCAGTCTTGCTCCAATTGTGGGCTCCATTGTACCCCTAAACTTACTCTTTCTGCTATCAATGCGTCTTGTTGTTCTTTCAAAGCTTTAAATTGGTCCTCAACCTTTTCTTTTCTTTTTAAATCTTCATTCAACTTGCTAATCACAAAATATTTCAATTTTATTTCATCTTTCAACTTGTCGGCTTCAGTGTGTAGTCCTGTTACGGTGGTCCAGAACTTGCTTGTAATTGAATCAATTTTCTCTTTTTGTTCTACACAGGTTAGGACTAATGAATCCTTGTCATCCTGAAGATTTCGTATTTTCCCCTCAGCCACTGTGAGCATGTGAATTTTCTCATTCAGTTAAGCATTCAATGACTACTCAAATTCCTTGTGAGCTTTTTCTCTTGCATTTTCTCGGACATCAGGAACTTCAATAAATTCCTCAAATTGTTCCATCAAACTAGCTATTTTATCTTCATACTCCTTTTTCTGTCCTTCCCATGCCTGTTGATTTTCAATAAGTATCCTCTTCTCTTCTTACAGCTACACAACTTGGCCTTGGAGGGCTACAGTAGACTCCTGGACTTTTCTATTTGTTTCATCAGTCCAGTTGTTGTTCTCTTATGGCTTGCCACATTAAATTTTCAACTATTTCTTGTATTTCTTGAGCAGTGGGCATAACCTCGATGACTCTATTTTTCAATCTTGTGAATTCCTCCATTAATTTTCTCATAGCTCTTGGCACTGGCACTAGGTTGGGTGCATTGGTGCTCTGCCATTGTTCTACTGCTATCAGTCTTCTCTCCAGGTCATGTTGTGCTTCGGTGGAAGTTGGAACTGCTATGGTGGTTGTTGAAGGAGATGTTTCTCTATTCAATAATTCAACAAAACTCATCTATAGATTTTCAAAATTTTGTCTTGCCTCTGCTAAATGATCTACAGGAGTCTGCTCTGTAGTGGCTGAAACTGTAGGTGGAGCATTTCACTCAATATGTGTAAGGACATGGCTAGAAGTAGCCAATTCAACAACTTGTTCCTCTCTCTGTTGAGGGATATCTTCTGCTGTGGAGAGAAATGGACATATCAAATCTGTTGTAGGAACCATTGGTAGTGTCTCGATCTCAGTGAAAGTGGGCAAGGCAGGTCCAGTTGGTGACTCCATTGCTAGATCATAAAGACTAACTTGTCTTTCTTCTGATGTGGATACACTTGTGTGTTCCTGTACTAGAGAGCTAGGTTCTGTTGGTTCAGTAGGTAGAGTAGCAGCACTTGTTCCTCCTATTGCAACTGATACTGGCTCAATTGCAGGTGCTTCTATTACATTTGGTATCAAAGAGATTTTCATTGCCTGTGCAAGAGTAGGTATTTTCTTTTTGTTTGTTGCACGCAGGGTTCTCCTCTATAGTGTCGCAGTTAGACCTTCCTCACATCTAGGTAGAGCCTTTTCTTTGAGATCGATATTATATCCCACATTTAACAATAAATTTATAATTAGATCTCCAAAGGGTAAGGTCAGCTTCTTTGTCTGATATTTTGCTTGACCCAGTTTCTCTCTCACGACGTCTATTACTTCCAAAAGGTAAAAGGAACATAAAATCAGTAGTGATTAGCCATTAGGTACAATGCTCATACAAAAAGTGCTCATCTCTGTGTACTGTGACCCGTCGAGTGAATAGTCTTGCGGATTAAAACATCGAAACAATGAAGGGATAAACTTCTTTCTTCTAAATCCTTTCGCAGAAAAAATAATCTATCTCTAGGAGGTTTCCCTAGTAACTCAGTTGCCATTTGAATAAAATCAGGGAGGGTATTGGGTGGCACCCTTAATATATTGGCCGCTGGGTTGTCCTAGGACACTTGTGGTAATCCCAAGGGTGCTTCCATCACCCTGGCGATCATTTCCTTAGAAATTTGGATTGGTAATCCATCGATACTTATGGAGAGAATTGGGGATGGTTCCTGGTTGTTTTTATCATATTTTTCTAGAACAGCCTCACCAACTTGGGGTAGGCTGGAGTGACTCTGGGCTCTAGGAAATACTGCAGCCTGACACCCTTAAAGTATTTGATGACTTCTCCACTAATTCAAAGGTTTCTAAAAATTCAATGTCTACCGTGACCTCAGTTCCCACAATATGATGTTTCATTGATTTTGGGGGTCGGTCCATTGTTGTGGCAAAAGACGTTGGCTTTTTGCCTTTATCCAACATTTTGCCCTTTTAAAGGGCAGACACAGGGTTAGTTCCTATTTATTCTTCACCTATTGTCTCCCTAATAACGACTTTGGAGGATTTATGCCTCTTTTTGGGTGGGTCTGCTGCTTTTGATGTGGCTTTAATGGCAGCAAATCGAGCAATACGGTTGGTAATGGGAGAGTTGTCGGAACTGTTACCTCCCTCTTCTTCTCCTTCCCTCAGTCGTTTGCCTATGGAATCCATCTCGTTTCAACTCTCTTCCTGCAAGAGTTAATGAAAATACATTTAATTAACCATGGAAAAAAATTTCTTGTAAAAACCTTCCATCCGATCGTTAAAATCATCGCCTTACCTTTTGATAATAAAAACCCTAGTTCTGGACATGGAATAGTATGCACGCAGGGTTTCTGAAATGAAGAAGACGAGGCAAGGGGTGTCTAAGAGAGTGAAACGGTTGGTTGTAGTTGTAAAAGCGGTTGGATTTTTTAAAAGGAGAGGGAAAATTGGAGAAAAAATGGAGAGTTTGATAATGGGGCCAAGTATATTCTCTCTTGAATATGTAGGCCCTTTTTCAATGATGACCTGTTGAACCGGTCGTCACACCTTTTTAACCTAGAGTCGTCGATTCAACTCTAGCCTTTCAGTAAAGATATACAAACTCTCATATCAGAGAAATTGCAATCGTTGAGTTTCGACTAATACGTGAAAAGAAATAATAAGACAATTAATCTTAAATCCATACGATTGTTCGTAGAGGTGTACAATAGGGATTAAATTACGATCCATCATTTTTCAACGATTTGGTTCGTAATGCAATGCCTAATTTAAAAAGAAAAGAACTAATTTTACCTATCTTACAAACGTGCTACGGATGAGTCAGCAACTCGACAATCCATGAGGGTTTTTATATTGGGTTTTGGAGAGCAGATGTCTCCCCCAAGAATGTTTGGCCTCTAGGATTATTGATCGGCTGCATCGGCAGTTGATCACTTTCTCTCTTTGCCACTTGGAAAGCTAGTTAACCAATTTGTCTTTCTAACTTAGTTATGGACTGAGTATGTGAATGGAGTGTTTGAGAGAATTGAGCGAGCTGATATAAATCTTTTGAATGCTGATGCAATTGTTGTTACAAATCTTTGAGGATTTGAACGACTATCGCATCAGGCACCTTACTCTGTGGACCAAATTACTGCGTAGTCGGCATGGGAAGTCTGGGGTGGAAAGCTTGATTTTGGGGGAACCTGGGTTGCGTAGCAGTTGGTGCTAGTTGTGCTCCAATCGTGAAACCGTAATTAAATCCTGAGTGGGTCCTCCATGAGGGATTATAAGTTTTCCCATAGTTACCCCTTTGAAATGTCATTACTTGCTCTTTTTCCACCACCGCTTGATGTGATGGCTCAACAGGGCTCTCGGTGTAGTTGAAGCTACTGGCAATTTGAACAGTTTGCCAAAGATCTATCTGAAGTGCTAGGTTTAGCATCCATTAATATTGCGATTTGTTGCTCAAGTGCTGCAACCTTTGCACTCATGTCATCCTCCTTCTTTACTCTATTCTTACTAATATCCTAGAGTCTACCCCTCGTGAGCAGGGTGTGGCGGATCACATCCGGGTCGGGCCTTAACAAAGCATGTTTCTGCTTTGAATTGTTAGCCAATTTTTTAAATAAATTTCAAGATTGTTGGCCATTCTGAACCATGAAGGCTCCTCCACTAACGACATCAACTGTAGACTGATTAGTCTCAGTTAGCCCTTGATAGAAACTTTGTGCTATTGATCAATTGAGTACATCATGATGAGGGCACTTCCTCAGTAGATCCTTCATCCATTCTCAACTCTTATGAAATAATTCTCCAAGCAATTGCTTGAAGTCCTAGATTGCTTAGCAAATCTGATTAGTTCTACCAATTGAAAAGTACTCATTCAAGAACTTAGACTGCAGTCCTTCCCATGAGATAATACTTCTGGCGGGTAACGAAATTAACCACGCCTTCAACCTATCTTTGAGAGAGAAATGGAACAGTTGCAATTTAACGTCCTCATTGTTGGCAGTCGATAATTGGAACATAGTGTAAAGTTCTATAAAATCCCTTAAGTGTTGATAGGGATCTTCTAGATCAAGCCCATGAAACGTAGGTAACGATTGAAGCGTATTGGGATTGATTTCATAATTTTAACCTGCTGCTACCTCCGGTATAACTATCCAGGAGGGCTCAGTCAAAGCAATCGGGCTGAAGTGCGCTTGAATAGAGCGATCGTCAACCATAGTTAGGGATTCTCATGCAGAAGGTCGGTTAAGCGCTAGATTACGCAAGAGAGTTCTCTCAATTTTTGGATCACGCTAGAAGAAATCTAGATTTCGAGATTAAGTGTAGTGCATGGACTAGAAAAACTTTTTATTTTTGTGTTTTTAACTTTATTGAAATTTTATTTTAGAAAGCAAGGAGAGAAACAAATCTGGGCCTCTGACTTCTCTGATCAGGGGAAGTGTTGAAACTTTGATTCATTACTCCGAATAATCCTGCAAAAGACTAAGAAGTGATTAAAGAAATTAAAAATGTAAAGAAATATAAAAAGAGAAAGATAAATATTTATTTTCAAAACTAAAATATAATAAAAAGATAATCGCTTCCCGGGCAGCGGCGCTAAAAACTTGATCAGACTTATTGTATCTATAAAATTAAATTAAAATTAAGCCTTAACCTATTGCAAGTGCACAATAGAAATTATAGCGTAGCGATAAGATCGTTTCTACGAAGAAAAGATTTATCTATATATATATATATATATATATATATATATATTTCTATTTCAAAAACTTATATTTATCTTTTAAGGTTCTAAACTAATGGAGAAATATGAATAAAAGAATGGTTTCTTAAACTAAATTGCAGAAAATAAATCATAATCTTCCTCCTTCCAGATTATGGTCGTCAATCACAACCCTTCAAAATTTGAATGTTTATAAATTTAAAATACCGTTACACTATATCTCAGTCTTCTAAAATTTAGGCGTCAATCAAAAACTAAAATCCTTCAATATAGATTTATACTAATCTTTAATCTACTAGAAATTTGGGCGTCAATCAAACTCTAAAAAATTAAAGATGGAAAATAAAATACCATTACACTAATCTGCAAACCTCAACCTGAGCCATCAATTTAAATTAAAATTTGGAGATGTATACAAAGTAGTAAATAGAGCAAATAAAATCTAAACTAGAAAGCAATAAAATTATATCTTTCACCCCTCAGTCGCAGTCGTCAATTGCTTCTGAGAAACTATAGATATTTGTTTTAATCTTCTAGCTCTCAATCCCAGTCGTCAATTTGATCGAGTAACCTTGGATATCTAAATTAAACTACTCTAATGATCGAAAGAAAACTCAACCTCAGTCGCCAATTGATCCTGAGAATTCCTTCGATGCTTATTCCTATATCGGGCTCTTTTATTTATAGATCATAAGGAGTCGATTAACAAACTTTCTAATTCTAATAAAAAAAATTCCTAAAGTAAAAGTATCCTATTATAACTCTAAGTCCTAATTTTATCTTTCCTTGCTTTCACCAATTGATGCACTTCTGGATTTTCTCCTTTTTTTTAGCAATAGAGATCTTCTAAAATTCTTCCTTCGACAATCTTCTCAGATTCATAAGTGGCCAAACTTCTAATTCAAAAACTCTTCTAATTTGGTATATGGTGGTGTAGATCTTCACGTGATCAGCAGTTGAGAGAAGTTTTTCTTTTGTATAATCGTAAATCACGATTGTCTATTTTCTTCTCTTTCTAGAAAATCTTAAATCACGATTTTCTCTCTTTCATAGCTTTCTCCCTTGGGACGATTTCTCATTTACGATTTTAATGACGATCCATCGCTTTTCTCTTTTGTATCGCTTCAGCTTCTTGAACGTCTTCTAAAGAATCGTAAATTAAAATTTCTTATTCTCTTTTTTAGTAACAATGCTCAATCGTCTTTCACGATTTTCTAGCTTTTAGTATATAGCGAATCATCTTTTACGCTTAATTATCTTTTTATTACTTTTTGAGTTCATTTTGATGAAGAATAGTACTTTGAGTCTCTTTTACTGATTTTTTTATATATTTGCACAGCATTAACTTGTTAGTAGCAAACTGGGGTTAAACATCACTAAGTTAAGGGTGATAAAATGATAAATTATGTGACTGACCATAAGGGTACAATGTCTGTAGCTAATACGAGCCTTAAGGACAATATGTTTAGCTTTGTCTCGAACTAAAGAGACACTGGATGTTTCAACTTAAGGGAACATGTTGTATTGAGTGCGCACAACCTCATCAGGGTGGATGGTGGTTTATGATATGCTATGTTATGAAGGGTATGGTGGTAATCTAATACGTGGCCCTCGCGTGTTAAGCTCAAACACCGACTCTAACACAAGTCATCATTAATGATAAAAAGACACAACCGTACTATGTGTAGGCGTATGAGAGTTTGAAAAAAGATGTAAGATGAGCCACGTATAGTAAGGTGACTAGACAAATTAATATATGAAACATTGATGCATTATACACATACCTTCTTCATTTTTGTACTTCATCTCAGTTATTTATGATTATACAAATGAAATATAAGCTAATGTTGTTACTTCTTATTTGTAAATCTTATCAAAGTTTAATGTATGAATCACAATCACTCATGAGGTTGCACACACGATCACCCTGGGTAGATTGTCGTGGATCGATGGTGCAACCCACTGAGTTACATGGCTGCGTAGCTCAGCCCATGTGCAATTTAAATCTTTTACATGATGGTATGGACTATGATGTTGATGAAAATGTTGAAGCTTCATATGAGGATGTGTCTTGCGAGGGCGACCAAGTAAATGACCAACTTGGAGAGGGTGTAGTCGCTGGAGATTTTTATGAGCATTGATAGCTCATGTCCTTTTAGTTTTATTCCATTCTTATTGATGAGATACATTTCTTTTTTTTCATTTTCGAACTTATAGTGGTTTGCGTAGGAGACTATTTTACCCTACGTTAAACCTCATTTCTATTTTATGATCTTAGATTCATGATTAGGATGGATACTCTTTATGTTATGCCTTTGCGACTATGATTTTATATTCAATAGTTTTTACACAATTATCTTATGTGATCAAATGTTATGGTTATGAAAGTCATTGATGTAAATCTGCACGAGAATTATGAGCCTCGTAATAAGTGAATTATGTATGATACATGTCCACTTAACGCCCTAACAAGCATGCGGGGTCATGACATGGGATTCTAGACCCTAGGGATCAGGTAGAATTTTGAATCACGACACAATGTGTGTGTCTTTGTATGAGTTCATATACTAGATCTTTTTCTCCTAATTATTTGATATCATATTTTTTCATATAATTATTTAGTATGATGTCATTTTGCTTTATTCTTATATACATTGCTACTATTATGCCACATCTGTCTATTTTTGATATCCTGCTTAATTTCTACATCAAGCTATTACATGCCTTAACCATTGTTTAATGTTTCATTATTAGGATATTAAAGTGACATAAATGTCCTGTGATGATATAGCTGGCAAGTCACTAAGGGATACCATTTTTAAAGTGAGTGAATTTGATGTAGGATTAATTGAGATGTCATTCACGGTACTTGGTGACACTTGAACCCTAAATACTATTACTGAAGACTGAGTACTATCACATTTGTATGGGATACTATCTCATATGTATCTTGGGACCCATTCATTTCCATATGAATTTGGACTCAATTGGAACCCATTTCTCTAGAATCTTTCATAACTACCAACTACTTACCCTCTCACTTTTTTATTTGGAGGATCTAAATTTGAGCTTTTTTAAGTCCCTTTGAAGGAGTCCGAATCTTCTCTCTCCTTGCACCTCTCAAGCCTAGGCTAGCTTAGCTCCTAAGGCTCCGAGTGAACTCCAGGGTTAGAGATGCCCTTCAATTCAGATGGTCCCTTCAATAAATGAGTACAAATCCCCCAATTTGAGCCTCCTTCCAATAGGGTGGGCGATTCTCTCAATTTATAAACTGCCTTCTATAGGAAGGGTTGGCCAACAGCATAACCCTATGGTTTGGGCTTTGGACATTCTCTCGATCGAAAGGGTCAAGCCCTAACCCCGTATTCAGGGAATTCATTGATAAGGAGTCGGGATTCGACCTAAGATATGTGTCATTCTAACCAGCTTATAAATAGGGTTTGACCCTATAATAGTCCCACATTGGATAGGGAAAAGTCTTGACCCTGGGCTATATTTAATTGCAAACGCTATATGTCATAACGCGTTTTGAGTGGGGACTTAAGTTCATGCCAGAAACAAAACCGGGACGGGGACCTAAACCCAAAATCGGACAATATTGTGGCATGTGAGTTTGGGTCGTCACAGACCCTGACTCTAAGGTCCAATCTCCAATCTAAATGAACATTGCTAATCCCAAGGTGTCTAAACTAAACTGATGTGGCTAAATTAGCCATGGTCTGAACCATTTGATCTAGGGTAGAACCAAGGTTCACACCATGCATATGAACTCTAATATGATCATGGTCTGAACCATCTGACCAGGTCTAGACCAATGATTCAAACCATATCAACCCACCCTAACATAATAATCATTCGAACCATCCGACCAAAGCTAGACCAAAGGTTCAAACCATCATAACCCTAATTGAACCATGGCTCGAACCATCTCAGCTAGGATGAACCCAAGGTCTGAACTTAACTTAACCTAACCCAACCTAACCTTGGCTAGGACTTAAAATACCAGAACTCGGTCCCTAAAATTTCGGGCTTAAAGAGCCTAAGGTCATACTAGAGCTCATGTATCGCATTGTAGAGCTGAGCTAGAGTTGAGCTCGACTCGGCTTGTTGACAGCCCTATTTATGGTGTATGTGGCTCATGTGTTATGAGTCAAATAATGCAATTAATTGATAAATTAGAGTATGTATCATGAATTGATATTGTGATGTAGTGAAATGAAACACTTCGATTTGATTGTAAAAGTGTTAATTTACTTTTGACATATATAAGTGAACTTACAAAGGGGGATGGGCACTGTAGCCCAATGGAAGGTTGACTATATGGTGCAACCTCTAGGGGGGGAAAAAAATGGATTATAAATTTCATACACGAATAGTTTAGACCCGTGCCATAACTCATTTTTTCTATGATAGAGCCAAGCTTTAGAGCTGAACCTGTCTCGGCTAAACTTAGCTCGTTGACAGCCCTATTTCTGATTAATTCATCTCATCTACGTTGCAGGCCATCATTTTAACTTTACGCAATCCAAAAATTGTGACCATCATAGGATTCGTACTCTTAGATCACAGTTTTCACCTAAAAATGATGCCCGCTACAACCTCAGCCCCAAAAAGTACCTAAAACCCCACGCGAGTGTAATGATCTCAAATTCCGTTGATGTTGAATCGTCGACTCTTGAGGAGAGTAGGACTACTCTTGTTCGAGTTATCAAGTGTCATCATCTCTTCGAATGGCATATGTCAATTTTTGAGGACGAAAATTTTGTAAGGTGGGAAGGATATAACAACCTTGATTTTTACTGGTGTTGAATCATTGACTTTCAATGATGATGTGATTTGCTTTGACTTGTTTGACTTGATCAAATCGTTGACGACTGTGATGCGGTCTTCGACCCATCGACCTTAAATTAGGTAAATGCACCCAATGCGTAAATCTGAAAACCAGTTCCTAATTCGAACACTAGATTTAAACTCGAATCCGTGTGTGAAGTATGTGTATTGCACACGACTCAAGCCCCGGGATCAGACTAGGTTCGATTCCATACTTTCAAGCACCATAGTATAGCATGGGCTTAGTTAAATAAATTTAATGAATATATTAGAATGAGAAGAGTGGTGTACACGTGCTCAAGGATGATCATGTGCACCTGAGGCGCAAACCCAATAGCCCGAGCTAATATATAATTATATGATAGATGTGCACTGCACCTATTGATGCAGTACCCAACACACCGACCAAGCACCACCCTACACACCTTATTTCGTGTGTGTGCCCGGTGAGATGTGCGATACACTTTTTCACGTTTTAGGATTTTGTATAAATAGTGTTAGGATTTCGTCTAAATAGTGGTGTAAGTGAGCATGCAAGTCACGTGATGGCACAGCAGTTAGGAACTCGGTTAGCAAATAAGAGGTCTAAATAGTTAGATGCATTTAGAAGAGAGCACCCAAAGAAGAGACCCATTTCTCTTCTTGATCTTCCTCATTTCAGAGAAACCACCCTAGCCAATAGATCATCTTCTAAACTTCTCCCTCTCTATTTCTTCCACATGCAAGAGAATTCGTAGTCCATTCACCGCAAGAACCCCAATCTTCGATGTTGTGAGGTCGAGGAAAACAAATCATCGGACGAATGACAAGTTCGACACCGATTCCCTTAATTTCGGCCATCAGAATTTCCACATGCACGATTAAAAGAGGTAAATTTCGAAATCCTCCACATGCATGTGTTAATTGTATGGTAATTTTTTAGAGCTAAGCGTGATTAGTGTGCATTAGAATTATATGCAAGGATTCTTGAGGAATTCGGAGTTTGGGTGTCGATCTCTCGACATCAACAATCATAGATTTCCGCTTGCGCGACCTAAGGAGGTAAGAATTGTGATTTGTGATCAAAAATTCATTTTTAGACTTAATTAGGATCATTAGATGCGATTTTGGGTATTTTGGATCGAGAAAGAAGAAACCCACATGAAACAAGTCATAGAAAACTCGCCACGGTGACCCTAAACCTCGCTGCGGCGAGGCATGTTCTGAAGACCTCGCTGCAGCCAGTGCCCCTTGAGTTTGCAAGTGCAAGCTCGCTACAGCGAGCTATTGAGGCCTGAAGACCTTGCCGCGGCAAGTTACATTCTCGCCGCGGTGTGCTACTGTTCAGAGTGCGCCAACACCTGTTCGGTATTTCGGTCATAACTTTTGACCCTGAACTCTGATTGACACGATTCTTGAGGTATTGGAAAGAGGACAGCGAGCCTAATAACTTTGTAGGAGAAATAATTTTATAAATTAAAATGTTTAAAAGGCCAAATGGAACGGAAAGTTGGGTCAAGTTCAAGGGTAACACCAACTTGCCCGTTTCCGCCTCAGTGTTGAGAAAACACTTAAGTGCGTCGAAATCAGTAGCATTTAGAATAAATCATTGATGTATTGTCGTATGATGTGATGTAGATTGAGGATTGGAGATAAGAAATAGAACTTTCGCCTTGCCTCCGTTTCACACGACTTTGAGATTAATGTAGGGAAAACTCAATGCATAATTACGTTCCGATTTTTTATTTATAGATTCATGTGAAGTAATTTGATATGTTTTTTACTATGAAAAAAATGTGGTGCTTTGACGATGGATTTTGAATCCTTTGACCTAGTTTGGAAATTTCGCACATTAAATACGAATTTTGAAATTTAAATCTTGAATATGAAACTCTCATATTTGAATTTGAATAGTAAAGGAAATTGGTGCTCAGTATCATTCTATTTCGATTCATCAATCTTCATGCTCAAATTTCGCTGATAAGAACGGATACAAATTGGTAAGAACTGATATGAAGTGATGTGAAGAATGAAATCTAATATGAGCAATGAATTCGACTTAAACTTAAAAATTTTGATCTCTGAATATGACTTCCGCATTTGAATCCGAATAAGACTGAACATCGAATTAAACTCTGAAAATTGAATATGATCATGATTGTCTAGTATGACTTCTGAATAAGAATGTCCTGAATACAAATTATAAAGAGGAATATGAATATGATATGAACTTGGGATCTGAATTATCGACTCTGAACTATATATGTGAACTCCAATGTGAGTTAAAATATGTAAACTTGAATTCTGAAATTTGGAACTATATGATGGGATGAGCGGATCCGTAATTTGGACCGACATGGCGGTGAATCAATGATTTGGACCGGCATGGCGGTGGATCCATGATTTAGATCGGCACGGCGGTGAATCCGGCTCAGTCTCTTTGTGAACTTTGATAAGAGCTCTGACAGTCTAAATAAGAATTCCAAATACGATCTTTGAACTTTGAATAAGAATTATGTATCCGAATCTAAATCCTGACCTTAAATAAGAACTCCTTATATGAATTTTGAAGTTAGTAATAAGTGGGGAACAAATGAGTAAACGAGTAATGAACTTGAAATTGTGAACTTGACCTCTGAAAGTGAACTCAGATTGGGGAACTCTGAACCCAAAATGCTAAATTTGAATCTGAATTTGCACTATGAGTCTGAATACGTATCTGCACGTGAATTGAGCACTTTGATTTTAGCTAAGATTTCATAAAACCCTGTTTTGATATGAGTAATTTTTTTTAATTAGTTTTGTTTCCGATATGAAAAAGTTTTCGTTCCAATTTGAAAATATCTCTGAATTATGATCATTGGATCTATGTTTTGAAAATATGAAATGTATCTGGCATTGATTTTTTCTCTACTAAGCTTAGACTGTTAGCTCATTCCAACTTTATGTCACAGGTGTTGACAGTAAATTGGTCTTTGGGTCCGATTCGTGCCGGAAGTAGTAGGAAAACTTCTGCCCAGAGTCTTCGTACCTATCTGGTGGGTTATGATATTTGTATAGGCAACCTTTGCATAGTTAGTTGTATTTTAAATCATTGTTTAGGTGACGGTCAACCGTCACTGGTGGTCTCTTTGAGTTAGTTTATGTTTTATAACAAATGGAATCTCTGTACTTGTTTTATGCCATCACGATATCTCATTGATTTTTCCGTTGTGCACATGAGATCTGATTTGATTTCTTTATATGCATATGATATCTATTTGTTGTGATTTCCGGACATTCGTATGAAAAAAAAAAAGTTTGGTTTGAATTTCGAACACCCGATGATCCGGTCTTCCCGAAATCTGTGTTTTCGTCTATGGGGAAAAATCGGCTCGTCACGGCGAGAGTACTAGATACTTGGCTTGCGTATGGCATAGCTCTCTGTTAACCCCTGCCATAGCAGAGCTCACCTGCTTTAGCAGGTTCCTATCCTCTTTATTAACATTTTGCTACATGCTTTAGTAGGTATCCCTTCTCCTTGATAACTCCTTGCATAGCAAGATTTTATGGAAGATCTACTTGTTCAACAATTCTACCCTCCTCTCTACTCACTCCTTGTCATAGCTGATTTTATCTGCTCTGATAGGGAGCTAATAGAGAGCAGGGATGTTACTGTTAAAGCAAGTAAATCTTCCTTTGCAGAGAGTTAGAAAGGAGAATGAGAATCAACTAAAATAGTTGATCTCTACCATGGTAAGGGCTAGCAAAGAGCTATGCCATACACAGCCTTGTTGAACTCAATAGAGTTGTTCTCCCTCTCTCGTGTGCGCACGAATGCTCATTATATTACTAAATGAAGTTGTAGCTTCGCCATCGCCATCACCCCTGCCTACAATGGAGAGAGAGAGAACATGGAATCACTTTGTCATAAGACCACTCCAATCAAACCATCGATCATACCCATATGATGCACTCATCATCATCAAAACTACAATCTCACAGGGAACTTCCAAATTCATTTCTAATTAAATATCGTTTGAAATACATAATAATACCTTTTTTATTTTTTTATTTTTTTTTTAAATCGATCAGATATACGGTAAAAAAATGTTTTCATGTTTAGCTAGCCACCATTTGTCCATTAGTTCAAATGAGCATAACGCATGTATATTTTTAGGAAAATTTACAGGATCGACCCTTTCAGATGCACCTTTTTCCGTCATAAACCCTATATTTTTACCTTTCTCATAACCGACCAATTTTAAGTCGAGCCCGTTCCAGCTAGCGCAAAAAGTCTCAAATACCCCTTCTTACACTTTTTATCGTTCTACGTAGCTTAAAATTTTAAAATTTTGCACTTTTTCATATTTACAAGATGTGATGCAGCATTAATGCCGTCTGATTTAAAGGCCACAATATAAAGATCGATGGTGCCAAAGATTGACACGAAAAAAAAGGCGATATTGCCTCTTTTAAAAAAAAAAAATCACCTCTTTAAACAGTCAGTATCGCTTCTTTAAACAGTAGTTATCGCCTCTTTAAACAGTCGGTGTCGCCTCTTTAAACAATTGTGAAACAACATCTATGTCATCTGATTTGAAGGCCACAATATAAAGATCAATAGTGCCAAAGATTGATATGAAAATAAAGCCGATATCGCCTCTTCAAAAAAAAAAACCTTTTTA
Source organism: Chloranthus sessilifolius (assembly GCA_021018995.1). NCBI lineage: Eukaryota > Viridiplantae > Streptophyta > Magnoliopsida > Chloranthales > Chloranthaceae > Chloranthus > Chloranthus sessilifolius. The sequence continues at coordinate 109,817,590 of CM037597.1, read as the reverse complement.
AATAGTTGGTATCGCCTCTTTAAACAGTCAATATCACCTCTTTAAATAGTCATTATCGCTTCTTTAAACAGTCGGTATTGCCTCCTTAAACAATTGTTAACGCTTCTTTAAACATTCGGTATCACCTCTTTAAACAGTTGTGAAGCAGCATCTATGTTGTCTGATTTGAAAGCCACAATATAAATATTTATGCCGTCTGATTTTTATTTTTATTTTTAAATCACCTCTTTAAACAGTTGGTATCACCTCTTTAAATGGTTGTTATCGCTTTATTAAACAATCATTATCACTTCATTAAACAATCGTTATCACCTCTTTAAACAGTCGTTATCGCCTCTTTAAATCGTCAATATCGCCTATTAGAGTGTACCTTATTTGATAACTATCACACATAAGTTATCTCAACCAATTGTAACCTCTATACTATCTTTAAGCGGTTACAATTAGTTTAGATAACTACAATTAGTTGAGATAACTAATATGTGGCAGTTATCAAATAAGGTACATTCTAATAGGCGAAATTGATTGTTTAAAGAGGCGATACCGACTGTTTAAAAAAACTTTTTTTTGAAAAAAGAGGCGATATCACCTTTTTTCGTGTCATTCTTTGGCACCATTGATCTTTATATTGTGTCCTTCAAATCAGACGGCATAGATGCTTCACATCGCGTAAATATAAAAAAGTGCAATTTAAAAATAAAAAATAAAAAATAAAAAACTATGTAGAACCATAAAAAGTGTAAGAAGGGGTATTTGAGACTTTCTGTGCTAGCTGGCTTGGAGCTAGTCAGTTTGGTTAAAGGTGAAAATATAGGGTCTCTGGCGGAAAAGTTGTATCTTACAGAGTCGATCGAGTAAATTTCCCATATTTTTATGGTTATCTTATAAATATCATCTATAAACAATAGGGTACCTTTATTTTCAACCCAAGATTTTCCTTCTCAACTCGGATTCTACATGCTTAAACCGTTGACTGCTTTGAATTAGATGATGGACATCATTTTTCGCCTCAATCATCCATACAATGGATCTTGAGATCATGGACCGCCCATCAAACGGTCAGATTTTGATTTTGTATGACACATCCCACCATGAGCAAACATCAAACATGGTTCTCGGATCACTTTTTGAGACATGTGCCACTTGGAATCAAAATTTGACTGTGTGATAGTAAGCCCATGATCTCAAGATCCATTGTGTAGAAGATTTGAGTGAAAAAACGATCTCCATCGCCTGATTCAAAGCAAGCAACGATTTAAGCCTGTGTAACTCAAGTTGAGAAGGAAGAATCTTGGGTTGAAACTAAAGGCACCCTAAAAAATAGCTTCAAAGGCTAGAGATCTTAAGGTACTAAAGAATGTGGACAATTTCTTGGCTGATCTACTTAGTTACTACCATCATACTTGTAAGTAGCTTTAAATTTTTAATTAGGTATTTAGTTTAGGGTTTTTTTTTAAATTATTAATTATTATTTGGGTAATAAGTTTCTTTCTTCACACATTAAAATTTTAAGAACAAATCCTCTCAAAAAAATAAAATAATAATAAATAAAATGAAGAACAATCTTATTATCTTTCCTTAATAAACATTTTGCTAGAAAATTGAGATATTTCTCTATGAATCTGTCAACAATGAGCTGATTGCTCATTGTAGTTAATGGACACTGCATATGGATCTATTAAGGCTGTGTCTGATATAGCGCTCTACTAGCTCCCTAGCAGAGCAGGATTTACCTACTTTAATAGGTTCCCTTCCTCTTTGTTAAATCCCTGCTACCTACTTTAGCATGTCCCTCTTCTCCCTCCCTACATAGCAAGATTTACCTGCTCCAGCAATTCTATTCTGCTCTCTGCTCACTCATTGCCAAAGTAGATTTTATTTTCTTAGCCGAGAGCAAGGAGTTAGCGGAGAGCAGAGGGGTAGCTGCTAAAGCAGCTAAATCTTGCTTTGCACGGAGTTCGCAAGAAGGTGGGCCTACTTAATCAAGTATATCCAGCTCTGGCATTGAGCTGACAAAGAGCTAGTCCAAACACAACCTAAGACTACTCCAATTGAACCATATTAATAGTTTGGTTCACCACTCAATTGGACTACAACCAACTTCACCATCTTATCTTAGTAACTATAGAGAGCTGCTACTTTCATATCATCTCTTTCTGGTCACACCTCAAATAATGGCATTATAGTTACACTAACCTTTTCCATCTGCACACCTGTTAATGAATCAGATATTATGCTCTCTTCCTGTTTATGCGTACGGCTATTCTCACCCGATTTCGGAGTAAGGACCACACAATTTTTTAACGGACGAAAACCATTGACTGATTTGAATCAGACAAAGGATTGCTAAGTTACAAAGAGATTGTGCAGAACATAAATATCAAATGCTAGTCCTTCCTAGGAATCCTGTTTTGAAGGGCAACAAAGTATCAAATGGTAACCCTAACCACTAATATACGACGCAGCAACGTGTCACGGTCCTAGCGTCGACCCTCACCTCAAGATGATGAGATTTCACTTGATGCAGGAAAAAATTCAATTCTATCAAAATAAATTCCATATTGAATCCCTTACAATTTACCAAGGCAACCAGGGCAAAAAAAAAAAAAGAGGTTTCGATTCAATGGCTTGATTCACAAAGGGCGACTAGCTAATGATTGATGCGATAATAAAGTTTTAGAGATGAAACGTTCTAAATAACAACATAAATATTATAACTAAAAACTACGAGAACTGTTGATTAAATTTTACCCCTTGTAGCAATGAAGACATCTACTCAGTCTTCCTTGTCTTCATGTCGATACACTTCTCCACTATCACTCTCCGTGCCCGAATTATTTGCATCATTTACTCCCACCCGTCTTTGCTTCCTCCTCTCAAAACCATCATCTCCATCCGGTTTGTTGATGCTTCGGATAAGCATGATGACAGCAACCACAAAGACTATAGAATACACAGTTCGAATGCTGATTAGTGAATTGAAGTAGCCCATCAGTGAGGGACCACTCATTTTTTTATGAACTGTTCTTCCTTCTCGATATCCCTCAAGGAATCGACTTATTTGAGAACCATGATCCTCCTCATCATCAAAACTTTCAGAACCTACAACCTTTTCAATAGATAGTTCAATCAAAACTAATATGTAATCTGTCAATTAATTGCGAAAAAAATTATGTTAAATTTAGCCACCATGAGAGGAATACCACATTAGTGTGTAGTGTATCAAGAGATGAATCAGATGAGCAGCCTTCAAAGAACAAATTCATTATAACCTCACAATAGAAACTTCTTAAAAAATTACATAGATTAATTTTTAGTACAATAGATAAAATGTGAAAAAAAAAACCCTGAAAATTGCATGTACAAATTAAACAATAGAAGTTGTGCTACTAATAATATCTAAACTTTTACCCTCCATGTGATGGCCTCAGTTGTGACACATTCAGAATGTTAACATATTCTTTACCATCAACAATATAAATTCTATGATGCCCTCAGTTGCGCTCTCAGTAATTCCTCCCAAAAAGAAGCTCAAGAGTGCCCTTCCCTTGGAGTAAATCGCTATCTACCATGGAATTGTGTAAGTTTAAATATAGTAGATCGTTCATGTATCATTAACAGTGACACTATCCATCATCATGCTCAATCACTCATAGTTCATTATATTATTTATATCAAGGTGCAATATGTTTATATGCAGTATATAATAAAATATTCAATATTATATACTATCCACGTAATTACTATTGAAATATTAATTAAAACTCATTACATACTTATGCATAAAAGTGCCTAATTATGTATGTATACGAACTAAGAAGGAAAAATTTATTTTCATGTACATACGAAAACGTCATATTTACCTTTAGGAATATTTTTAAATTTTTAAAATTATTTTCAGATCATTTCAAAGTGAAAACCATGTTGTATTGTGTATACCAATATGTATTTGACGTCCACCAATATGTATCAAACAACCACGGACACTCAGTTTCTAAAACTTATGTCAAACACAAACAAGAGCAGATCAGTTATTGAGGTGTATGTATTTATTATTAATTAAATTTTGGTCAGTGGCTCCTCACAAGCTCTTGTAAGATATCCTCCTCTCAAGCCATTATTAAGCCATTTATAAAAAATAGATCCATCAGTAGGTCAATGAAAAACCAATAAAAAGTGGATGAAATTGTACTTCATTTGTTAAAAAAAGAGAATCATGAGCAATAAGTCTAAAATCCAAACAAATGGTTTTAGGTCCTAGCAGAGGCCTTAGATGCCTAAAAACCTCAAGCCTCCAAGCTATCTAATTAAAGGGAACCTCATAGCCCCTCAACATTTTAAAATTTTTGGTATTAAAGAAATTTTTAAGGCACCCATGGGTATTGATACCTAGAGAACGATTCAAAAGTGGATCTGAATGGCTCATAAAAGAATTAACAGAAAAGGAAATGCATGATTTGACTTAAAATTAAAAAAATCATTTCGAAAATCATAGGCCCTTGAGACAGCTTTCAGCACTCTTAGAGTCTCTAAACATATACAAGTACATGTTGAAGCTTCTTTTGCTTGTCTTCTCATTTGTTTTCATAAATTTAGTGATTTTCGGGTTGATTGATAAGGAATGTTAAGTAAAATAAAAGCTGAAAAATGAAAAGTTCTTGTAGTCGTAGAGTTGTAGTAATATAATATTGAGCGTTGTATACTTTTATATGTAGTGTATATCATACACAAATAATCAATAGTAACAAAATCAGTTCATCATCATGCTCAAATCACTCATAGTTTCTACTTCCTCACTTTATTTACATTAGATCTTTTTAAGTAAATGTTTAAATATTTTTATTTACGTCAAATGCTTTTGAGCAATCCAAGTCATCAAGATGGTAGTTCATATATTGAACGAAAGCAGTCCCAAAAACCACTCATTGGAAGATCTGAACCATCCAATCTATGCATTTTATAATAAACAATTGTTCATATTTTTTTAAGGGTTAAAATTAATGTGAACTAATCGGATGGTTAGCAGAGAGTCGAAGGCGTGCCATTGATGGGATGCTAGTTAACCTACTTGGATTGATCAACTATTTCATGGGATAATCTGTTTAAAGGCAGTTGTAGGAGTTGACCTCTTGACGCGGGACAAACGCTAAAATCCTAATATGCGAATTTGGGATTAACTTTTAGAATGAATTGAATAGCGGAAATATTCAAAATCAAGCAGCACATAAAATTAATTCAATGAAATTAATAAAACAATTAGATTAATCTGTTTTAGCGTCTGCATGCGTGAAAATTTTCCCGATCTAGAAAAACGGCTCCGATGAAGGAACTCGGAATTCATTCTAGTTTAGGGCATCAAGCGATAATTGCAATATCGGATTTGATTCCTCGGAGATTTGAAGGAGATGAAACTTGAATGAATAGTTCAAAAGGGGAAGCTTGATGACATCATGGAATACGATTCTTTTGAGATTTTTATTCTTTTCTCAATAGAAAGAAAGAAAATTAATACCTGATAACTAGAGAAAAGACAAACTAAAATGATAGATTCCAAGGCTTCACACCAAGGATTTTCTGAAGCTTCACACCACGGCTGTACGTCGGTTTCGCACCAAGTCGTACAAGAAACGACTGCTCACTCCTCAAGGTTTGAAGGATTCACTCCCTCGGTTGAAAACTTTTCACAAGCTCTCTAGGGTCTGCACAAAAGCAACTCTCTTTTCATTCATTAAAAACTTCTCCAGTTACATTGTTTTACAGACCTTATATAGGGGTCTTACAATAAAAGAAAACCCTAAAACGAATATTAAATAAAAGACAAATAAACCCCTAAAACTAAAGTTCGAAATAAAAATTTTAAACTAACTCGGCGCGATTTCGATTGATCGAAATTGAAATTCGATCGATCGAAATTGAAATTCGATCGATCGAAATTCACATAAAAAAATATCGCCGTCGACATTCGATCAATCGAAATTTAAATTCAATCGATCGAATTTGTCATATGCTTCTTCCTTTCTCCAAAATTTTCATCTTTACGCCTAGTTCTGGCTTTCGCTCCGCTTCTTCTTAGCTAGAAAATTTGTTGCGGCTCGAATCTACGGCTCTTGATCTTGGCGTCCCACATCACCTCTATTTTTAACTTTTCACTAATTTATAATTGCATATAAAATAAAAAACTCACCGTAATGATTTTACATGTATGAAAAGTACCTCTTTATATTTAATGTATATATAAAAATATCATATTTATATTTTTTATTGTATTTTTCTATTTATGAGATCATTTGTTGGACTTTTCACCACCCAAAAAAAAAAACCACGCCTTATCTCTGATACGAATCACTGATGTCATTAGGGATCAGTCCTAGTGGTGGCTGATATGGCCACCAATACCGAGTTTTTAAACCTTGCCCCAAAGACCTTTTTCTTTATTATGAGTCCCAAGGCCCTAGAGTACCCTCCTGAAGGGCGCCACAAGGCCTATCATTTTTTGTTTCCTTTTGAACTGGTAAGCCCGAAGATGTGTTTTTAATGGCTCCCAAGCATAGGTTCCCAAGAAGTCCTTCGAAATGTAATCCATAACCTCTAAACCAATAAAAAGATAAGATAGAAGGATTTTTTGTATTTTTTCTCCATTGCATTACTTTTAATGATAGAAGACTATTCTTTTTTTTTATTAAAATGGGTGAGAGAATTGAATCTCCTCCCCTTATTACGACAAGTGGAGGATACTTGTCCCTCAACTCTTTTTGAAAGTCCTTACAGATAGAGACATGGAAGCTGAAGAAGGATGGCAAATTGGAAAACAGAGGGGGAGCCTTGCATTTTGCTTCAAAATTATCAGGATATGGAGATAAATGGTGTGGGAAGAGTAGAATATGATGGTTCATGGGACCGAAAAAAGGAATAGAAATGAAAATTTTTAACCTCAAATCTCAATTTATGGGAGTGGAATAGGTATAGATGTAGTGGCGTAGTTAGTCTTGTAATGTTCTTCGGATAGTAAGAAGGCTGGAAAATTTGTATAACTTGGGAGAAATTCTTGCAAATCTACTTCAAACTCTCATATTCAGGGAAATTTGAAGGGTGGAAAATGAAAAAAAAAAAAAAACAATGGAACTCCAACATCAAAATCATTTTGTTTCTTCTTCACCATTTAATTTTTAGTTTCCTTTTTTGGTCTTTGTCTACATGCAACACCAACCACACTACTTAGTTATTTGTTCTTGTTTTGCATGAATAAAATTTTAGAGGAACATAAGCAACGGAGACACACTGGAAACATTGAAAGTGGTAGTGTGAACATACATTTGGGGATCAATATGGGATTGAAGCAAGAGCTTAGAAAAAGTGAAAAGCAATGAGAAAGGAAAACAAAGTGAATGCTTAAGAACACAGAAAAGTGATATTTAAAAATTACTTAGAAGTCAAACCCTTATCTTGAGTAAAGGTCAGACAGGTTGCAGGCAGACCACATTGTTGCAGTGCCAAAGCGGGGTTTTTGACCTCTTATTATGATCTAGTTACGACCAAGTCTTTCAGTTGGAAAGTGGGCGTATGGTTGAATCAGGTTTAGTCCCAAAACCTAGGCATGTCAACTAGGACTTGTAAAGGGCCACTACCTTCTAGCAATTGACAGAAAGGGGGAATATTCAAAGAGTCGAGTTGGGTCCACTCCTTCCAATCTATCAAGAGCAGTTGATCGTGAGTAGGGCTGTCAACGGGTAGGCGACCCGATACCCAACCAAATATTTTACAGGGCCGGGTCGGATCGAGTGCACCATCTAGTCAGGTCAGGTCAGGTGCACCATCGGGATGGGTCGGGTCGGGCATATGCCATCTTCCTATTGAGAGTTCAACATGTTGACCTGACCCAACACGTTGACATCCCTAATGGTGAGACTGCCACCTGAAATCGACAGAAAGGATAGAAAGTGTAAAGATTCCGATAACTCTCCACACCTCAGCAGCTTGCTTAAAGTTGAATGGTAAGACTACCGTATCCTGACTATATGTCAAATCACAGTTGACGTCTAGTTTCAATCAAGCTGGTGCACATATTAAGAATTGAAGGGGTTGAAGCAACTTTCAAGTCATAAATATATAAAGGTCCATTTTATTGTCAAACTAGTACTGCAAAGGCAAAGCTATCACACTATCATGACCACGGCTGTAAAAATAAAATCAACAAAAGCAAATAAGACATGGAGAACCGGACTAAAAATAAAATATCTGAGTGGTTGGAGCTTCATAAGGATTTTTAGTTCTAAATTAGTTGATGCATTTATGATGAAAATGGTAAAAACTACTTGCAATGGATACTATGTTGAACTCGTGAAATCGTGATGAATAAAAACTAGGAAGTTGGGACCAAAGAAACAACTTACTGAAGAGTATTCTTCATTTCGATCCCAGACAACCATTTTTGGCAGTTTAGTCTTCTTATTGACATCAAATGTATCAGAAAACTCTCCCCACTGCTTGACTCCAACATATCCGAATATTAAGTCACGATTTGCAGATGCAGCAGCCTTTAACATCTTGATCAATTTGAGAGATTTCTCATCCAACTCATCCTCCATTATCGTCAGAACAATTTTCCTGTCATCATCTTTCAATAATTTAAGTGTATCATATTCTATAGGCACGGCCAGAGGCAACTGATTTTGCTTTATAAAAGCCTCCAAGAACTCATCTGCAAACTCAATTCAAGAAGCTCAAATCATCATCTTTACTGAAAGGAAAGTTCACACGTATTATGACAAGTAAATTGGTCAAAAACCACCATAGTTCCATCAGAAAAATCCCTTTTGCATAAGATAAAAATAAACAACAATTCTTTGAAAATATATGTGCAAAACCATTGAAAAAATAGTTAAAGAAATTGTAGAAATAACGCTGAAATGGAGATGAACCATGATAAAACTAATAACCGACTAACATAATAAGGGAAATAACTAAGAAAATAATACCCTCATTAGGGTTTATGAGAAGAGAGAGAAGAGGGAGACAGGAGAGAGAGTAGGAACAAAACGGACTACATTTTTACTAATGTGATATTAAAGTTACATGAGATATGCTCTTTATATAGATGAGCAACTCTACTTACATAAGGGCACACCATGCATTACTAATGACACCCACTTACTAACATGTGGACACTACACACCACACACTACTTCCTACACACACAAACTATTGTCTCCAACACTCCCCCTCAAGTTGGATCATCCATGATGTGAATATCCAACTTGCCCACAAAAATATAACAAAAAATGCTTGTTTACATCATCGTCTCCCCCTTACTTGATACAATCAACAATATAAAGGCTGTGTTTGGCATTGCTCTTTGGAAGAGTAGAAAAGAGCAATTGCTGCTCTTAGGTGTTGCAAATGAATATGGAGAGATAGAGGACTGGAGTTAAAAAAAAAAGGGAGGCTGCTCTTTGAAACATGAAAAATCATGCTCTTTTTAAAGGGGGCTGTTTTTCCTATTTCAAAGAGCAGCCACCCTTTTATCTTCTCCCAATCCTTCTCTCCCTCCCCACATTTCTTTGCAATAACAAAGAGCAGCTTGTGATGGGGTCAATACTCGAGGTAGCAGCAGGAAGGCATGGGAGCCTTGGAGCTGATTGGTGGCACAATGCGGTCGCGACACGATCACCTAGGAAGATGATGCGGGTAGTCATGGGCGTAGTGGTGTGGGGCATGACACTATGCGTCATGGAAGGAGTTCGTGTACCATGGGAGTATGACAAACCAATACGTTTGAGGTCCTCGGGTTATTTGCGCATAGATGGTGTTTAGATCATCTATGTAGGAGGGGAGCTGGAGAACTACTTCCACACACACGGGGCCTTACGTCACCAGGGGGTGCACAAGTGTCTCCTAGGTCTGAAAGGGTGGGCCTAGGATGTTGCTTCGGCAATGTCGTGTGTCACCCAAGGTGAGGCTGCCATGTGGCCCCAGGTCAACGCCGCGGTGCACATGGGACGGTTATGAAGGAAGCATTCGAGGGCTACATGGGACACGATAGTGCACGATAGCTGAGGGCCGGATGCAGAGGTGTGTTAGTAATGGGGAACACACACAATGGTGGGCTTGGTTGAGTATGTCTACGAGCCATATTAGAATGGGACGGCATGAGGAGCTATATGCTACTGTTGCCGAGCGAGGTACTAGTGTAGTGCACGAAGGTGAAGCTTGAGCAGGCCAAGTGAGGCACGGAGGTGCTTGCAGGTGTGTTGTAAGGGGCATGATGCGATGGTATGGTTGGCCTCGAGATAAGGCAACCATGAACAGGAGTTCCCGTCCTCTAGGCAGGTGATATAATAGTCCGATGGTTAGGTAGGTGTGCATGATATCGTTGTCGAGTTCGCGCCGTGCGAGATGGTATCAGAGCCAAGTTCGATCCGGATGAGGCGATGTGGTGTTGGGTGGGCACGCGACATCATGGTGCCAGAAGGGCACGCAACAGGGTGAAAGCTATGTGAGCTGAGGTACTAAAAGCGAGCTAGTTAATAGGTGAGGGCCTTGAGACTAAAGAACCAGGAGAATCTAGGATGGGTGATGCTGGAGAGCTAGTGGGAAGGTGAGGACCTAAGAACTAGGGTGGACCGAAGGAGAGCTTGGGAAACAAAGGGATGACGGCAGGGCCGAAGTATTGAGGTGTTTCGAAAGCTGAATTTGGTGAAGCCGAATGCTTGGTGAATGCAATGGTGATGGATAGCGTTGGTATGGGACAACAATGTGAAGAATCAATGTATCTGGGACCGAGGGTGAACTAGCGAGGAGGTACCAGACCTCAAGGCTAGATACTTGGAGAGACTTTACATGGGGTGAAGACAGCGGTCGAAGAACTGATGCAGGGTATGGGGTGTTAGCATGGTGGTGTGTTGACGTTAACAGGTTGGGAGGAGTTGACGGGGTCATTCCACTGTGAGTATTGCGTCAACGAGTACGTTGACATTATGGAGTGGTGGAGGATGTGACGGGATCAATACTCGGGGTAGCAGCAGGAAGGCGTGGGGGCCTTGGAGCTGATTGGTAGCGTGATGCAGTCGCAACACTGTCGCAACGCGGTCGGGTGGGAAGATGATGCGGGGAGTCATGGCGTAGTGGTGTGGGGCATGATACTGTGTGTCATGGAAGGAGTCTGTGTGTCATGGGGGTATGACAAACCAATACGTTTGAGGTCCTCAGGTTATTTGCCCGTAGATGGTGTTTGGACCATCTATGTGGGGGGGAGAGTTGGAGTCTAGAGAGCTACTTCCACACACACGGGACCTTGCATCGCCAGAGGGTGCGCAAGTGTCTCCTAGGTTTGAAAGGGTAGGCCTCAGACGTTACTTCGGTAATGTCGTATGTCACCCAAGGTGAGGTTGTCATGTGGACGCGTGCTGGCGTCGCGGTGCACATGGGACGGTTATGAGGGAGGCATTCGAGGGCCACGTGAGACACGGTAGTGCACGATAGCTGAGGGCTGGATGCAAACGTGTGTTAGTAATAGGGAACGCAAACGATGGTGAGCTTGATTCAATATGTTGGCGAGCCATGTTGGAATGGGACGGCATGAGGACGGAGTGAGGAACTAGTGCAGGGCATGAGGGTGAAGCTTGAGCAGGCCAAGTGAGGCACAGAGGCGCTTGCAAGTATGTTGTAAGGGGCACGATGCGATGGTATGGTTGGCCTCGAGAGAAGGCAACCGCAAACGGGAGTGCCAGTGTCGGGCTGTACCCTCGTGACAAGTTGCTACCCTTTTCTACTCTCCCAAAGAGAAATGTCAAACGCAGCAAAAGTATCAAAGAATCAACTATCAATGTGGTGCAACTACTTGCACTCACATGGCCATGTGGTACTCATCATGATCCCTTAACAACTTGGTGCACTCAAGCAGCCATGTGCTACACATCATGGTCCCTTGACAACTTCATGCACTCAAGCGGCCATGTGGTACACACTATGGTCCAAAAAGTGGCTAAACACTTAGCCTACAACAGCATTGATCTTGTGACCTTTTCACTGGCTCTACGGCCTACATCAATGACCCACATACAAATGCAAAGGGGAAAAGACAATACAACAACACTCTGCCCATACATCTTGAATTTCATAGGAAGAGGAGGAATCACCAAAAACATAACCATATTTTTTTCTTGTCTTCATCAACATATTTTCTTTTTGTCTTCATTAGTCCTTCCTTCTCTTTTTCTTTCTTTATCATCTCTTCTTATATCATCTCCTCATATTCTCTCCTAAAAAAAGCCTAGATAATGTAGGTAGAGGGAAGAAACTTGATAGCAACATGGGAAGGCAGCATCAAATAACTTCTTCGAAAAAAATACTCACATGACTTAATTCAAACACCTTCTATGTAGCCCCAAGTAGGCAGCACCAACAGCAATAGAAACATAAGCATGACTCTTTTGTTTCTTCTTCACTTCTCCTCCCATTCTCCCCCTCAAGTTGAGCATCAATGACAATGATGCTTCAACTTGCCAAATAAAAAGCACAAAAACAATCAACTCAAGATCATCATCATCTGCAGCCATATCATTCCATGATCAAACAAACAAGTCGTGCACCAAGCAACTCAGCATCAATAGAAAGAGGTAGCTTCAACTCTTCCTCATGAGCATTTTATCAAACACCTTGTGACCAAGAATATCACCAGCTCTATAGCACAACTGCACCAGTACACATTCTCTCATTAGCAGAAATGGTGACATAAATAGGTCCACAACTGACCCCAATGATGAACAAAATGTAACACCATCAGCACCATGCCACCATCATCATCACAGTGTGTCGCAGCTATCATACTCTCAAATCTTCACAAAGCATTAAATTAAACAAATTCACCAACCTGTAGTAAGATCAGCCTTCTTAAACACAAGGTAGTGGCTCCAAATCTGCTGAAAAATGAAAGCTCTTGATCTGCTCTAAATCTGCGGCAACAAAACAATTTCATTCGCTGCATCTCCATCCTTGTGGCATTCTAAGAATCATTCATTTTTTTTTAAGTGACATTTCGTCGAACACTTGGCAACAGAAATATAACGATCACAAAATGGATAATCTGAACATTTGGCAGCAGCAATAAACAAAATAATTTGAACACTTTCTAAGTGACATTTCGTCGAACACGTATCAGAAACTTTATATTGCCATGAATAGTCATACCATAAAGCATCAGTAGCTCAAGATACACACTATAACTCAAACTGCAACAAAATCAAATGAACATGTAGCCACATGTTCATTTGAAAAACAGGTAGAGCATTGTTTTAAAAAATATCAGTGGGCTCACAGATCTCAATGCAGCACTGATCTTGAGGCTTCATCAATTCTCAAGGCAACATCATCTACAACCATTTCTTCACCTTCAATTCAACCAATAGTCGCTGCCACAACCAATACGCGCATGTTAGGAGTTACAACTCCTGTTACCCTTCAAGCACTAGTCTATATGACTTGACGTAGGCATCAACGGTCTCAGAGATCCCAAATTTGGATATCATAGAAGGAGATAGGGTCTTCGAAAGCATCACACCAGCGAACAACATAAACAGGCCCCCTTTTTTGCATATCCTCAGGCTGCCGAACAGAGCCGAACACTGTTAATCTCATATTTTTTATGTTGGGCGGTGCGACACCAATACACGCAGCAGCACCATTCCTCTCGCTCTCTCTCTGTTTTTTTCCTTCCCGATCCTCATCATATCCCATCAAAAGGGACTAGAATCCCTTTCAAGCATTTCAACAAACAAGTGCTGTGCACCTATTTTTCACATCAGCTGGAACTTACAATAATGAACTTGAATGAACATTTACAGGTCATGGCTATGAGAAACAAACAACATAGATCAGACGGAACCACATGCGAGATCGACCTGGGAGTGGACTAAATGGAAACTGAAAAAAAAAAAAAAAAAAAAAAGTGGAGCTGAAGCTGGAGAGATTGCAGCAAACAAACTTTTACTGCTGCTGAAAACAAGTTTTTACAACTAAAGTAAATTGCTGAGTTGTTGGTTACTGTTCGTAGCAGCTACAAGCATGGATCAAAATGCAGGAAAAACGATGCGTATCGTCCAAGCCCAAAACCGGTACGTATCGGACGATACGTATCGGTGTCGGACCGTACCGGACGATACATTGAATATATTGTCCGGGCAAAACCATATATATGAATGATACAGTACTTTCAATGTACTGTATCGTTCGGGTCCGATAACGATACGTATCGTCCGATATGTATCGGTATCGGACAAAATTTTGATCCATGGCTACAGGGAAAGGGCCATTAATGATCATAAGAAACCAATAAATAAATAAGAATGACATTGCTCCAGAAAATGGCCATTAATGGTTGCTGAAAGAGATGAGGTTGAGTTGATTGTTTTTGTGCTTCTTAGCCTTGGCAAGTTAAAGCATCATTGCCATTGATGTTCAATTTGAAGGGGGGAATGGGAGGAGAGGAAGAAACAAAAAAGTCATGTTTTTGTTTATATTGTTGTTGGTGCTGCCTATTTGGGGCTGCAAAGAAATTGTTTGAGTTATGTCATGTGAGTATTTTTCCTAAATAAGTTATTTGATGTTGTCTTCCCATGCTGCTATCAGGTCTCCTCCTTCTCCCTACATCTTTTAGGCCTTTTTTAAGGGAGAGAATAGGAGGAGCTGATGTAAGAAAAGGTGATAAAGAAAGCAAAAGAGAAAGAAGGGTTGACGAAGACAAAAAGAAAATATGTTGATGATGACAAGAGAAAACCGGCGTGTACCTAACTCAACCTCATGAAAATCCCATGAGCTTAACTTTTTTATTTATCATTAATATAGGATATATTGAAACAGCAAGACGCTGAAAGACCAATACAAACACGACCAAAAACTGGGAAAAGAAAACATATAGAACAAAGATCAAATAGTAACACAGCCAAAAGTCACAATAGGGCCCGACCCACTTAGCCCGGGTCCCAAGTAAAAGAGTCGTGTTTATGCCCAATTCCGCCCTTAGGCACCCAAAGCCACACCAGATCTCTGGCCGACTTCATGATCATCCCCACAGGCCGTCTTATGTTTTCGAAAATCCGCATATTTCGCTCACGCCAGATACTCCAAAATCCGGTCATCACAGCTGCCATCCAGTAATCCCCTAGATCACCCTCCATTTTAACAGCTGACCACATCATGAATTGAAGATCTAGCGATGCCAGCGTAACCCAGCTCGAGCCAAACGATTTGAGGATCGTACACCAGATGCCATGAGCCACCCGACAATGCAGAAAAAGATGAGCAACAGTTTCCTCCCCATGCTACACATAACACAACAGTTAGCAATATCCTTGCCCCCTCAGATAAGCTGTTCCATCGTAAGGATCCTTTCTTTAAACATCGTCCAGGCAAAGACTTTAATTTTCAGCAGTATGGTCATCTTCGACAGGCCAACGCCTTGGAATCTAATCAACGGACAGCGCAAAAGCATCCTCTAATAGGATCTAACACTGAAAGTTCCATCACAACTCAGGGTCCATACCCTTCGATCAAGACCTTGGGGATTCCGCGGCATCGCATAGAGCTTCTGGATAAGCAAAGAGAACGACATAACCTCATCATCCCTCAACAACGTTCGAGTAGTAACCTCCCACATCCTACCCCCCTGTGTATCCGAAACAAACTCGTCAATTATCCCAAGAGGGTTCACGGATATGACATAAATATCCGAAAAGGAAGACTTAAGGGGACTTCCTTCTAGCCAGATGTCCTCCCAAAACCGAATATGCGTACCACAGCCCCAACAAAACTGAAGACCTCTGGAGAAAAGCATCCAAGTGCTACAGATATTTCTCCACCACACAGACATACCCCTATGCACCGTGGGGCCGCTACCCCAACTACCCATAGATAGCCCATATTTCTCAATCAGCACCATCTGCCACAGACTCTCATTTTCTTCCACCCGACCCACTCTCCAAAACCAGTTACCAAGGATTGTGAGGTTGGTCCACTTGAGACTACAGATACCCAGTCCACCATAGCCAACTGGCAGCTAGCAAGTGTCCCAATTCACCAGATGATACCGCTTGTCCAAACCCGACCCCTCCGACAGAAATTTCCTTTGAATTTGTTCCAGGCGGTTGATAACTTCCACTGGGCATTTGAACATGGACATATAGAACATAGGCAATGATGAAAGAACCACCTTGACTGAAAGGAGACGACCTCCACTGCTAAGCAGCTTCCCTTTCCACAATGACAATCTATTCTCAAATCTCTGCACCACTGGCTGCGAGTCACGAACCTTGGGATATCTGAAACCCAACGGCAGTCCCAGATATTTGATCGGAAACTTCTCAACTGAACAGCTAACCACCTGCGCAAGTTCTAACATCAGTAAATCATCCACACCAATACCCGTGATCGCAGACTTAGAAAAATTGATCCATTGACCCGATACAGCCTCATAAATCGAGAGGGCATCCACTAACGCTCTGAATTCCGCAACCTCAGCATTTCCAAAAATTAAAGTGTCATCAGCATATTGTAAATGGGAGATGAATGTACCCTGCGCTCCCACCTGAATCCCAAATACGAGGTTTATATTCCCCGCACGCACAATAAGCCCAGATAACGCTTCCTCCATTATATCGAATAGAAAGGGGGAGAGCGGATCCCCCTGCCGGATTCCTCTTGAACTCTTAAAGTACTCAGCTGGGCTGCCATTAATCAATACCGAGAACCAACCCGAAGAAAAACATCCTTGCATCCATCTCCAAGTTTGGCTGAATCCCAGCCTACCGAGCATATAATTGAGGCCCTCCCAACTCACCCGATCATACGCTTTCTCCATATCGACCTTCCAGAGAGCCACAGGTCTGTGTTGATGGTGAGTGGAATGGATGGCCTCTTGAGCCACCATAACCAGGTCAACAAGTTGTCTGCCAACCATGAACGCACCCTAATTGCCCAAGATAATTGTGTTCATAACTAGCTTTAGACGGTTAGCTAATACCTTGGAAATAATCTTGTAAAGGGAGTTGGTGAGACTAATTGGGCGGAAATCAGAAATATTCTCGACCCCCTCAAACTTGGGAATGAGGGTAATGAATGTGGAATTAAGACTCTGCCCGATGAAACCAGTATCATAGAACTCGTACATAAACCTCCATCAGATCCGCCTTTATGGTGTGCCAAAAAAAATGGAAGAATTCCATGGTAAAACCATCAGGACCCAATGCCTTGTTTCTGCCGTCAAACCTGATCACCCGTCAAACCTCTTCTTCATTGAATTGACCTTCCAAACTGACACGCTCATCCGCCGATGTCGCCTGGAAGTGCAGCCCATCCAATTGAGGCCGCCGCCATCCCACATCTGTAAACATTCTTTTATAAAAAGCAACAATGTTATCCTGGAGCTGCTCCTCACTCGAATAAGTAACCCCATCAACAACAATGGAACCTAAGAAATTCACCTTGTTACGAGCGTTGGAAACGGCATGATAATACTTGGTATTGGCGTCACCTTCTTTGAGCCATCAGACCTTACGCTTTCTGAGTCCAGCTTACCTCCTCGGCCCAACACGTACTACTGAACTCCATCTTTTTATATTGCCTTTCCTCTCTTTCTTCTGTTGAAAGAGCACTTACTTCCTCCACATTATCCAGCTCAGTCAGCCGCTGTAGCAAAGACTCCTTGATGTGTAGCTGACCATGCACGTCCCGATTCCACACCTTAATTCTACCCTTAAACTGTTGGAGTTTGGAAACAAATCTATACGCAGTCGTCCCTGCAATAACCGGCTCAGTCCACCACAATGGGATCAACTCCTGGAACTTCTCATCCATCAACCACATTTTCAAAACGGAACGACGACGGACCTTTTCCCCTTGACTCACAAGTCTGGAGCAGCAGCAGGTGATCGGAAACAGTCCGCGCTCGAGCTTCCAATCTCGCACCCGGGAAAAGATCTAACCACTCCAGACTGCATATGAACCTATCCAGCCTGCTTAGAGAAGGGTTCTCTTGGAGATTGGACCACGTGAACCTCGCACCTGTTAACAGAACATCCATCAGCTCCCAATCGGAAATGAATGAATTGAAGTCCCTCATCACAGCAGCATCCGGCAGCCCACCATGCTTTTCAAAGCCCCATCTAATAGCATTGAAGTCTCCTCCCAATCATAACGGGAAATCCCACTTGGCTGCAAGTGCTGCTAGCTCAAACCAGAACTCACCGCACACACTATCATTAGACGGCCCACATATACCAGAAAAGGTCCACACTTTCCTGGATTCTTTATTCTAAAGCACCACCGAAGCCGAGAACAACCCCACCTCCTCATCCACTTTATCAAAAAGCCTTAAATCCCATGCCACCAGAATGCCACCTGACGCACCCACCGAATCGACACCAATCCAATCCCATCTATTTCCTCCCAACACCGACGCCACTTTCTTCCTATCACAGCTGCCCCATTTGGTTTCTTGTAAAGTAATAACGGCCGGTTTTAACGCCGCGATGACTTGTTTAACCCCGGCCCGTTTACCCCCATCATAGATACCTCGAACATTCCAGGATAACATCTTCATAATGAAACTGGGTTTCAGTCCACCCAGCCGTCCGAAGTGAACATTAATCACCCCCTGCTCCCCTCCCATCCAACATCCCCCATTGTAACCGAGCAAGTTCCTGAGACCCCCCTCGGCGTTTCTTCTTGCTATCCTGCCAGTTCACCACGATGGACCAGAACACCTCTCAGAGATCATCCTCCGATCCTTTGAATGACATACCAAGAGTACATCCAAAACCGATTAAACGATTTATATCACCCACGTTTCCGGAACCCTCGTCAATCCCCCCTCCATAGCTGCCTTCCCTGGTCGAAATAGGCGAAACACGACCCCTTAGTGCACCAGCCTCCTCCCCAATGAACTCAGACCATCTAGTCGGTTGCTGTTCTGACATCGTGCTATCATGAGCCCCATCAGAACCGATACTCCTATCAGATAATTGTTCTGGCAAGGCATCTAACCGAAAGGAACCACCGAGATGGCCAAACTCTTGCAAACAAACCATCTCCTTCACAGGTAACCCCAGTTGCCCTCTAACGATATCACTCTGAGTCGCTCCTCTTCGCTACAAGCCTAGTCGATCTCCTCATTCCCCTTCCGGCACTTGGACAAAGGTCCACCAATCTCATCCCAAGCGAGGTCGGGATCCTCCTCGGTATAGGCCCCTGCATGCCTCCCCGATCCACATAAGAATAACACCCACCGGGTCCAGGACATAAAGGACCCACGACCACCCCTCCAGCTGTCTCTCAATAGCGTAGAGCCAGACCCATGTTTGCCACGTGTCAACATGCCCATATCCCATCGAAAGAAACTGCCAGTCACGTGCCCCTTCACAGTGTAAAGCCCCGACATCCTCCCACTTTTGACGCCACAAGTCAACTCTCGACATTGCCCCCGACACACATCCAGAAGCTTCATCTGGATGATGACGTGTCGAAATCCCCTTAGACCTCACCCCCCGAGGCCCCATATATACCTTTCTTCTTGGCTAGAAAACCCTAAATCCCTTTTTGTTTGCAGGAGCTTCCATCCTCAAAAGGCAAGTTAGAGCCTCGGTCTCCATCGGATCTCAGGTACGAAAACTACCCTCGTCCTTTTCTCCCAAACATCTGCATCATCTCACCTACCTCCTCAAACTGCAGGTGTTCTCTGTCAGAATCGCTATACGACAACATTGGACTGTCGACAACATCGACGATGTAAGATTCGCCAGATCAAAACCCGTCTACACCTCACCATTCTCCAAGCTCCGGACCCTGCTCTGATTAATCTGCTCCGGCGACCTCTGCTGTTCAAGCACATCCCCGTCAATCTCATTCAAGCAAGATATATCCTCTCTCTGTTCTTCCATCAAATCGACGGAGGTAGCACCAACCTCAAAGCCCTCCCTTACGCCAGAGGTATCTCCATCAACAAGACCCGACGCCCATTTGCCACCCTCTTCCAAACCCCTCGTAACGCAATGAGTCACCCAAATAACCCCCGGGGACAGAGTACCCCCCGTCGACGTGGAAGACCCCCTGTTTATACCGCAGCACGACGGATCCTAGGCCAAGTCCCCTCCGAGCACCGTAGTACATTCCAGTCGGGCCTATCTATTCCGTTCCCACATGGTTCGACCTCCGACGGGAATTCTTCTGCAAGACCGCAGAGTATGTCTATCCCGGCGTTCCTAAGTCTCGTGGATTCGTCGCTCGGTTGCTGCGGAATGAGCACCCTCTCCAGGAGCGTCATTTCTATGAAGACCCGGAATTCCATGCCGCCGAGAGAAATCTCGCACGATCTGGGGATATGTTCCCACGAGTAGACCGCAATGAGGAGTCGGAGATCGCGAGTATCCCAGAGGTTGACGGAGTTTCGATCCGCCAAAATGAACCCGCCACACCGATCTCCGATCCCCTACAGGACGTCCGAAGTCCAGGCATGAATTGGCAGTCCGATCACCCGGATCCAGACCCCACCCTCCCACCAATGTAGATACCGCTCCCCCATCGACGGTTCCCAAACACCACACTCCACCAGTGCTCCATCGATTCGAAAGGACTTTTTGCGACATAGATCACGACCTCCCTCTTCAGAAGGGAACCGTAAAAGAAATTTTGTTTTTGAGATTATGGATAATGCTGGTCTGTCAATGTAATCCCATGAGCGCTGTAGCCACTTATGTAATTGAAATAAGGATAAAGTGTCTTAAACCGTATGTAACACAACCCAATACTGTTGTAAATTATAGGCAAGAGATTTCATCTGGGAAGAATTAACCTCCAAACACTGCCTACGACCACCCCGGGCATGGGAGTGTGCTGGCAGGGGGCCAAGGGAAGAAGAGGCGATTCCCATCGGCTCCTCCTCCCTAAGGCTAGGTCCATCCTGCCCCACCACCTCGGCAAAGGACACCCCTTGTCGACGGCGGGCTCCACCCACTGCCAAGTCCAGAGCTCACTGGAACCTTTTCCCCGCAATCGACCACCCTTCTCTAATATCCCGAACCTGGCTCCCATTGAGAAAAGCTTGTTGACTGCTTTTCCATCTAGGACTGGGCTCCTTGGCTACCTTGACCACCACCCCAGACTCTCTGGTAGAGGAACACCCAGTCCGGTGACACACCAGCCTATGCCGGAAGTTGAGGTTGCGACACTGGGCGCAGAACCAATCCCCAGCTCTCAAGACATGAGCCATCTCTCCACTCATGCACACCTTATCAGCCAAAGGACTTTGGACATTGTTTTCAGTTATAGTAAATTTGATATGAGCCTAACTCAACCTCACAAAACCGGCTTGTAAGGTGAGGATTGCTGTAGGTTTATATATAGCCCAAGGCTATGATACCCAGGCGATGTGGGACTATCGCTCATGCCCCCCTCACGTGTAACATGTCTCTTTACATCCCTTTGATTACCTGCTCTGATACCATGATAAAACTAATAATCGACTAATACAATAAGGGAAATAACTAAGAAAAGAATATCCTCATTAGGGTTTATGAGAAAAGAGATAGAAAAGAAGAGGGAGAGAGGAGAGAGGAGAGAGTAAGAATGTTACATAGAGGAGCAACTCTACTTACATAAGGACACACCACGCATTACTAATGACATCCACTTATTAACATGTGGACACTACACACCACACTTAATACTAATACTTCCTACACACCACAAACTACTTACTACACACCATACACAAACTACTATCTCCAACAAACAAAAAATTTATATTTCTGGGGAAGGAAGTCTATAAGAGGTCGTTCGATCATGCTTTCTGGCACTATATAGTCATGATAATCAGGTTTAAAAACTTTTTAAGTACATGTTTCCTTCGTATCTTATTGTTTATAATATATTTTTATTTCAGCATTGCCACCTTACTATAGTTAAGTTTCACATATTTTTCTCTCTACAAATTAATATGTAAAACAGTGTAACAGTATGATTTGCCACCATGTCTTAGGACTGTAAAAGGGCTGGGCCGGTCCTCAAAGCCCTGCCCGGCCTGGCACTAAATGTTAGGGCTAAGGCCAATTTTGAGGGCATGAAGGTAGGAATTGGGCCTTTAAAATAAAAGCCCTGAAATTTAGAGCCGGGCTAAGATAGGGCAAGGCCCGGCCTCTTATATATATATATATGGGAGCCGGTTAGGTCCTCCATTGGAGGACGGCGACCGTCCTCCAAGATACACGGGGAGCTCCACGTGACACTCAAAACAGTATTTGGGTGCCATGTGGAGCACAAGTGGACGGTATAGATCAATATTTTTAAAAAAATCGAAAAAAAAAATTTAACCCACAAGTCAAAGTTTGACGGGATTCATTGGTCCACATTTCACGGTTCAAAAAACAGACGGTGGAGATGAGTTTTCAAAAAAAAAAAATTCAAGGATGATCTAAGCAATGCACCTGCGCTCCACGTGGCATCGAAACAATATTTTGGGTGCCACATGGAGCTCCACGTGAAAAGTTGGAGGACGGTGACGGTCCTCCCATGGAGGACGGAGGCCTTTTCCTATATATATATATATATATATATATATATATATATATATATATATATATATATATATATGTTTTATCAAATGTAACCCTCTTTCTAACCTTTAGATCATTCTTAATAGATAGATAGAAGGTTAATTAGATAATTTTACAAATAGAGCTATCCTTCTTTCATATTTTGTATCATAATTTATATTTAAAATTATCTAATAATGGGTATCATGTATATTTTTTAGAACATAAGAACAACCAAAAAAATAAACATGGTAATATTTGAAAGCTCAAAGACTGGCCGTAGCCCGCTAGGGCTAGGGCCAACCACGTCAAAGCCCGTCAGGGCTAGGGCCGACCATATTAAGGCCCGCCTAGGGCAAGGGCCGAGGCAATGCAAAAACTCGGCCCGGCCTGGCCCATTGACAGTCATGCCAGAATGATATTAAAAACCATTTTGCTATTAATGTGATAACAAAAGAAGAACTACGAAGATGATAGAATATTGTGGACGATAAAACTCACCTTCAAAAGGACCATAGAAGACACTTTTCTCATTAAAACGTGGAAGAAGGGAGACCAAAGCAGGCACTTTGTCAAAATCATACACTACCATAGCTTCCTCTGAGAAACCCTTTGCTACTGAAAACCATGCTTTTTTCTTGTACTTGATCGCCAACCCCTCTATCAAAGACTCATTCAAGCCAAAGCCAATGAATATAGGGAAGTGTGTACCAGCTGTTTCAACAAAGTTACTAATTGCAAGGTCCGACTCAAGAAGCGAAACATCGAGTGCAACAAACTTCCTCAGGAATCGAACAAGCAAATCGGCTTTCCTCGGACCAGAATACTCTACAGGGATTCCGTGCATAAAGAGCTTTAGAGTGGGATACCCACTGCATCACACAAGAAACCACCTTTTTCAGTGTAACATCATATATATATATATAAATAAAAAGGCCTCTCTGAAGGAGTAATTATAAGCCCCGTGACAAAGCATGCTTATTCTCTACATAGAAGATAGAGCTAATATAGAGCAACTGATCTCGTCCCCGGCACCTTAATCACGGTTCACAGGGCCCACGGCTTGGACATCGTGTGCCAGCGATCAGGTCGGTCATTCTATACCAGCTCTTGAAAATATACTAGATATTCATGTAAATAAGCAAGAATTTCCAGTCAGAATGCAAACCAACAACTGATGCTGCAAAGAATACAAACCTTGCTGAAAATTATTTACGAAAGGAGCTATAGGTAGATTCAAGCTGGTCAAATACAGCTAAAACAAGTCAACTAAGTCAAAGAATTGGCTGACACCTTATGCTAACACAAGTATTGAATTCCCTTATTAAATAATTTATTTAGTTCCAATTAGAGATGTCTAAACAAGAGTTCAGTTATATTAGGGAATAAATCCATTAATTTACATGTTTTATTGATGACTAAAGTAGCAATTTATTTTTAGGTAGGTTATCACTACTCACTAGGAAATAGAAAAGGGATTTTTAGTATCTTTTGGGCTTCAAAAACATTATAGAATGTAGAGAGAAGGAAAGCCCCCTTGAAGTGAGTTATTACAGAAATTTGAAGAGACTAATTAGAGCCCCCATTTGCTTCTAGTAGCTTCTAGTTGAACAAAGGTAAGGTTGTAGGTAGGTTATCACTACTCACTAGGAAATAGAAAAGGGATTTTTAGTAGCTTTTGGGCTTCAAAAACATTATAGAATGTAGAGAGAAGGAAAGCCCCCTTGAAGTGAGTTATTACAGAAATTTGAAGAGACTAATTAGAGCCCCCATTTGCTTCTAGTAGCTTCTAGTTGAACAAAGGTAAGGTTGTAATTGCTTTTTAAGTAGCTTTCTTAAAGTAGAGGTGCTTATATTGAAAGACAGTTTGGGGTAGATGAGGTGAAGAAAGCAATTATCAAGCGTAGGAAATATAAGGCTCAGAGGTCGGGCGGGTTTACTACGGACTTACTTCAGTTTCATTTGGGACTTGCTTAAAGGATGATATCATGGCTTTCTTTCGTGAGTTTTATTTGCACAGGTATGTGGGGAAGATGACGAACACGACTTTCATATCATTGATTCCTCAGGTTGAAGGAGCGGAAGAGATTAAGAACTTTCAACCCATTAGTTTGTTGAGTAGCATTTATAAAATTTTGGGTAAAGTTTTGGCTAATAGGTTGAAACTTTAATGGGAGGTTTCATTTCTAGTCCTCAAGGGGCTTTCATCACGGGTAGAGATATGTTAGATTTGGTGGTCACCGCGCATGAGGCGCTGGATTCTTGTCATAAAAGTTGGAAGGCATGGGCCCTGTGATTATGTGGAAAGTTGACATGGAGAAAGCCTATGATAGGGTGGATTTGAAATTTCTCGACTACGTGATAGGAAGATTCGGCTTTGGTAGCTTGCTACTCGTCGGTGTGGTTTTTGGGGCTTGTGAACGGAACGAAAAAAGGTTATTTCAAAAGTTATTGGGGGGGGGGGGGGGGGGGGGGGGGCAAGGGGATCCTTTATCCCCACTCTTCTTCAATATGGCTGGTGAAGTACTTTGCGGATTACTTCATAGGTCGATGATTTACATTATTTTTTGGGTTTCAAGATTGGGACAATGGGGCCAGTGATTACACATTTGCAATATGCGGACAATACTATTATTCTTTGTGGGGCTAAAGGAAGGAACTAAGAGACCCGAGAGTCCTAATGGTGTATGAAATTGTTTCGGGTCAAAAAGTGAATCTTCACAGGTCCAAGTTGTCGGGCATACATATTACAGATAACCATAGGGCTGATTTTGTGAATGAGATCGGATTTGTGGTGGAACCATTTTTGAACAACGTATTTGGGGATTCAGTTGTGTTTGGGGAAGCCAAGTCCTGCCTTATGGGAACCAGTTCCAAGTCTTCATGTGTTCTATATGTCTATGTTTCTTTGTCCAACGACGGTGGTCAATTGGATTGAACAAATTGAGGGGAACTTTCTTTCGGAGGGAGGGGGGTATGAAAAGAAGTGCCACTTGATTAATTGGGAGGTTGCCATTTCTCTAGGGAAGAACCCCCCGGGGGGGGGGGGAGTGGGGTTGGGGATGATAGGGAAAGAGGGAAGTTTATGGATCCAGGTTTTGAATAGCAAGTACGGAAGGACTGATAATCATTGGAGTGTTCCGGATAGTGGGGGAAGAGGTTAAGCTTGGTGGAGAGGGGTGTGCTTTGTTTTGTCCGATTCCAAGCAATGTATTAGATATAACTGGGGTAGAGGTGATAGAATATTTTTTTGGGATCATAATTGGATTGAGGCGCAAATGTTGCAGCAGATATTTGGCCCTTTTCTTCGTATACTGACCAATGACAAAGCTCGAGTGGTAGATGTATACAGTTATGCTGGGAATATTGTAGACATCAACCGTGATATGAAGCCATTCTAGTAACAAAAATTATGAACCTAATGGGCACAACCACTAGAAATCACGTTGGTAAGGTTATTCAGATATGGATGTTATATTCGAAAGGGGTATTCATGGTTTAATCCTTCTATAATTTCTTAGTCAGGCAACCACTGATCAGACACGTGGACTGGGCTATGGAGAGCTTATATTTCTCCAAAACGTTAGCTTTTTTATGGAGTCTTGCATGGGGTCACATTCTGACGGTGGACCAATCAATTAAAGGGGGGAAAAGGATGCAGAAGTAACTCTTTTAAACTTTTAATTGTTATAAAATACAATTAAATAAAAAATACTAATAATGAACAAACTAATACCTACAGATTTTCGTCCGTTATGCAAAAATATGCCCTCGATTTAAACTCATTCAACAAAAATCTACAAGTGATGAACTTCAATATTATTTTGAAAACGACCCTATTGAATAGATAATAGTAAAAGTAAATCTAAAATATCAGAATTGTGGAATAATATCTCCTCTCAATATCCCGTGCTAGCCGTAATGGAACGGGACCTACTAACAATTCCCGTCTCTATAGTTGCATCGGAATCGGCGTTGACTACCAGCGGAAGAATTTTAGGGGCATTCCGTAGTCGATTGAAGAGTCTATGGTTGAATCCTTAGTTTGTTTAAAGGATTGACTCGCACAAGAACAAGGCGAATAGAGTCTCAGGAGAAGACCTCGACATAACAAAAATAGACGGCATGCTAGGAAATACAGATGTAGATTAATAAAGTTTGTAATTATTTACAATTTTTTGTATTTACATGTGATTTTTTATAAGTTCTTATAATTTTTTTATAATTTTTGAAACTTTTGTAATTCTTTTAAAAATTTTATATTCTTTCATTTTAACTGATGTCTCATTGACTCCTATTCTCTTTCTTTCTAACACTAAGTCTAACTCTAATTAGCCTATTAGGTGTAGTTTCAAACTTTTTTAGTTATTGTTTAATAGTTGTAAGTTCAATAGTTTAATTGTTAATAAGTTTAATAGTTAAAAATTTAATAGTTCAATAACTTTAAGTTAATAGTAGAGGTTTAATAGTTACAGTTTAATAGTAAACTCAAAAAAATAAATCAAAAAATTTTAAAAACTAGTTTTTTTTTTTTACAAAGAACTCGGCCCGAACCCAACCAAAAACCAAACTGAACCAAGCCAATTCGGTTTTCGTTCACTTTCGGGCCCGTGGATACAAGTTCGGTATACCGAAAACCGAAACCGATTTGATTCGGTTTGGATTCGATACATAGTAAACCGACCCGAAAACTGAAAAAATCGGTTCTCGTTCGGTTTGGTACACCGAACTTGTATCCCTAACCTTGATCTGTTGGGCAACCAAAATTTTGGCCTGACCCGCCCCAACTTTACCATGACAACCCTAGTACAAAAAAAAATTAAGAAAAGAAAATTAAAGTTGCATGAAAAAGCATAAATTTCAAGCAGCAAGATAATTGTAGGTGTGAAACGTGGGCCGAGATAGGAGGATCCCCACTATGCTCTAGATGTCCTCGATCTTTCACAAATAATACTCTCGATATGGGTAAGGAAATTGAAAAGTACGAAGTTCTCCAACGGAATAGGAAATTTGATCTGAATCATCTCCATAAAGGATAATAATAATAATAATGCACAAGTTAATCCTTCAAGTTTACTCAATCAGGACACCCTAAGTTTCAAATGATCTCCAAATATCCACTCAATCCAAGGATATTGCTACCTCCAAGGGAATGGGCTTTCACATATGATTATGTAAATACATAGTTCGTTAATTACAGGTTTTGTCTTTCTTTTTTCAGAATGAAAAGAAAAAGAAAAAAGTAGACAATTATGAATGTTTAGTTTACTCTTTTTCTCTTTGTTTTTACTAAATTTTATAATTTCCCATTCTTGCTGGAAAGTACAACAAAAATCTATTGCTGGCAAGAACACAAGTTGGAGGATATTTGCGATCGGCTATCAAAAGTTCTCCTTCCCTCTTCATAGAGATCATTAGTTGGAGCATTAAAACAACTAAGAAGCGAACAAAAGTAAAACTTTCCTTGTTCAAAATTGGTACAGGTTTACAATTGGCGCTCCTCAGGCTCACAAAAGATTCATGCAACGTACCCTCAAAAGACATTGGTGAATAAATTTAACAAATACTAAAAAGAGAACGGGGTAGCAAAATTGTGAACTAATTAGAGCATAACAATGAGAAGTAAGAAATAAAGGTCAAAACCAAACAGGGCTACCAGACAACATGTGAGAAAGTGAAAGGCAGACAAAATGGAGAAAAACGGAAAAAAATGAGGGCAACAAAGGCCTAAAGCCACCTCTCCTAGCATCATTTAGAGTTTTTCACGCGCTTGAAATCAAGGTGCCCTCTAAAACAAGAGTCCAAAAGCTCAATGCTCCATATAGGATAAGAGACTCATGACACCATCTTAGAGGACACGCCCATAAAAATGAATAATATAGAGACATAAGAAAACTTACAAAAAAGAAAAAGAAAAAGAAAGCAGACCTCAAAAAAAAAAAAATATGAGCAAGGGGAAAAAAGAAGGAAACAAAGACAACCAAAGGAAAGAAGGATAAAAAAGGAACCAAAAGTGTAAAAAAGGTGCCAAGAGAAAGTGAGATGCAGGAAAAAGCAACATAAAGGAAGTTTGACTCCTAAACAAGTAACATATATCCCTACATAGGCACGTGGCTGGTGTATGGAAAGCTCCCATCCCTCTCATAGCATGTGTAATATCTTTTCATTGCATGCACATGTGAAATCTTTAAAAGTTGAGAACTTTTTTATTTACATGGGCAATTGGCTCTGTTTTGTATGTTTTAGTCCTTTTTTTTAACGCAAGCATGTCATCAACCATTCATCGGATAGTTTTTGCACTTGCTTGACAATTGCCCATGTAAACAAAGCGTTCCTCGAAGTTTAAAGATGATCTTTTGAAATTCGAAACCTTTCATAGGTATGACTTGTGTACAAGTAGTTCCCATCCTATTCCTTCCATCACATATGTCAAATATTTTCCTCAAACGGATATCAAGAAGGTTGTATTACTACTGTAGGTTTAGTGTCTCTCTTTTGTATTTTAATGTGTCTTTTTTGTAATTTCTTTCAGAAAAAAAAAAGCATGCCATCAACCATACACCAAACGGTTAATTATACAGACTCAGCAATACCCCGTGCAATTGAAAGTTTTCAACATTTGACGCCCGTATTTTCAGTTAACCTTGATGTTCTTGGGCGCGTGAAACGAAACTAACAAAACTACACTCAAAATAGCCTCCAGGTCACACCCCAGCTAGCATCCTGGAGGGTGCCTTGGGGCTCGTTGCATAAATGATAGAAAATTGGGAAATAGGACTTTTATCATCTTCCCAGATGCAAACAAGGATATTTTTCACCCTCTCTTTTTATCACTTTTACAACACGTGGAATGTGTTTGTAAGCAACACCAAAGTTAAACTCTTAAAAACACACTAAAGTTGTTAAAAGAAGAATGGAATATCACCTGAGGGACACTTGTTCCCTCACGTGTAGCTTCAAAGCCTCTATAAGTAGAGAATGGAGTTCATTTAAGGGTAAAGGAGGTTGGCGGTTCTCGAGACGCCAAGTGTTCAAAGAGAGTAAAGGGTGGGAGTAGGTACTCTTAGTAAGAAAACCCATGTGTCTTGAGCCATCCATAGTAAGAAAACCCCTATCTTCCTAGCTCACAACTCTATCCCAACATGCTATCCCAATCTAAACACATATTAATCTCAGCCAAATCCTATCCCAGATTTTTTTTTAATAGGTAATCGTAGCCCTGGCTTCATGCCCTACTCCTTTTCAATGCTAAATATGGAATCAACTAGCTATTATGCCACAATGGAGATTGCTGCATTCATAGATTTCATGGGTTTAAGTCCTTTCAAAGCAAAATTTGGCCCAAAAAAAAGAGTAAACCAAAGGTGAACACAGACCAGCAATAAAGTTTTTGGGGGCAAGATGTGAGAACCATAGTGAACTTTTGTAAAATTTCACCCGGCACCCAAATTTTCGGGATAAAGTCCCAATTCTTAACGCAATTCCAATACCTCCCCCAATGCACCTGAGATCTCTAAAAAGAGTTTGAGAGCTCCCATTACGAGAAAAAAAAAAAAAGATCTTTGTTTCAAGCTTCTAAATTGAGCCTCTAAGGCCCATTCAGAGCTTCCAATTAAGGCCTCATGCCAAGAAATGGATCTCTACTTTATTTGTTTTGCAATTTTTACAGGCTAGTAATTTACTTTAGGCAGGTCATCACTAGGACTTGTAAAAATAGGGACTTTTAGAAGTCTCCAGAATCAAAAAAGTTTATGTAGAGTACAAAGTAAGGAGAAGCCCCCTTTCAATTGAGTTCTATTAAAAGTTTAAGACTAATTAAAACACTCATTTGCTTCTAATTGAACACAAATTTTTCTCTACTTGTCCTTCCATCGAGTTCTTGCAAATTCCAGTGTTTCTTTTGTATAAACATTTTGCATCAACAACAAAAGGTCCAACGCCCAAGGTTATATGTAATTGTAGTATCTTTCAAAAAGGATGAAAAATGAAGGCATGAAGTAGCTCACTCAATTTCGTATTTCGAAGCCAGACGAGTAAACTTGTCAGCATTTACTTTTGCAATTGCGATGGGCTGGGCCAACCCAGCAAGTGTTCGAGCAGCCACGTCTAGCTGCAAGATAATAGGTAACAGTCATCTTCATTGTCTGGAAATATCGGCAGCCATGAAAGGAGCTCGAAAATAAGATCTAAATAATACTATAAAATAAAAGAATTTCAATGGTGTCATAACTGTCAGCTTTAGAAGCAAAGAAAACATAAAAACTCATCCAATGAAAATTTTACTCCAATACAAATGTCGAGATTAACAAGACTTAACAGCATGTATAATTCAAAAAGAAAAAAAGGGGAGAAAAAGTTACAATTAAATTAAGTAACTTTGTTTCCTGAAGGAATAATGTCTAGTACACATAAGCAAAAGAAAAAAAAAACATTCTACCAAAAAGGAAGACAATGAAGGTATTAAATCAAATATAATGAAGATAGAGATTTCATGAATCTATGCAAATGCACTCCCATCTGAATCATTAAAAGGTATACTGACTTCAGAATAAAAGCTAAAAATGCTTTTAGAGCGCAAGCACATCGATAAATAATGATGTATAACAACCTAGGTACCGTTGTTAGAGCATATGGACAATAATCCAAGTACTAGTGCACAATTTCTTTCCTAACAGACAAGATTTTATACTACCGAAAGAAAAGAGTACTCCAAGCTGAATTATAGAAAAGAAAAAAAAAAAAAAAAAAGGCAAGCAGGACCGAAAAAGAAAAAAAGAACAATACAAGGCTAGATTTTAAGACCCTATTCCATGTAGCTAGAACAACCCTCCACCACCTATATTCATCCATACGAATCGCACTATTTCAAGGAGTCAGTCTGACCAATGATTTTACATTGGAAAATGAATATAGGGGAAGTGCTACTCTGAAACCAAGCTAAGAATCCTGTCAATTTGCCCTGAATTCTATTGTGTCCTCCCAATGAGGGAGGACACTGTAACTATTCCACTGAATGGTGTTCGAAAATCCCATCAATCCATAAGCAACTATGGGGAGGGGAGTTTACAAAGCCTGTAGTGATACAAAAAACTAACACAAACCCTAATATGATTGGCTGAGATTAATTTGTGAATTAATGCAAATATAAAATTACGAATTTTCTAACAAATTAACCAAAGAAAATAAAGAGAATCTCAATTAAATAATTTGACTTAACCCAAAATAGTGTTACTTCTGCAGTGCGTTCCCTATAAGATCTAGAAGATTAGAATTCTTGCGAACAACTAGATCTTCAACAGTTTAGGGTATTGAACGAACTCACAAGTCGGTTCTTTCGATTCAGCAGGAAGTAATAAAAATAAAGACTCTAGGCATATGAAAATTAAAGGGGTCAAACAGAAAATATTCCGTGTTTAGGGCGGTTGAACAATCTTAGGTAGGGTTAAAGAAAGATCGAGCAAGCAAAAACACAAAATTAATTCCGGATTTTAATGAATTGAAATAAACAAAATTAACCATGCACTTACATGTAAGACGGAGATAAAAGTAGATAGAAAGGATAGAAAAATTGGCCTCGCACCAAACTTGGAAGAGAACCGCAGCAAAAAGAAGAATAGCTCTTCCAAGTTTGAGAGAATCACACCCTCGCAGAAAACTTTAATAACAGCTCTCAAATATGCATAAGCAATTTTCATAAACTAATCATTAAATCTAATGTTGTCCACAAGTCTCTATATATAGGCTAAAAACCCTAACGATAAAAATAGAAAGTCCTAGAAACTAAATAAAGTAAAATAGTCAAAATTTGTCCATAAGTTGTTTTTAACAAAAATTCGCACGCAATCTCGATCGATCGATTTTAAGCCTCGATCGATCTACGACAGACCGATGACGGTGTTATTTTAATACACCTCTCGGGTCAAACTCGATCGATCAGGGTAGAACTTCAATCAATCGATTTTGCACAAAAGTTGTTCCACTTTTAGTTGCTCCTTGCTTTCCTTTGCGTCTTTTGTAAGGTGCGTAGCATCTTGGATTTCTTCTTGCGCCTTCGATACACAATAGGTGGAGCTTTGAATTGGATGACCCCATCATATAGTTTTTTCAGGGATACTCCTTTGAAATGCTTAACGGTAGTGCCTTCAACCATAGAAGGATTCTTGTCCGATAACAACGTAAACATGCATATGCTAGAACATGCAAGCATTCCTCACCATGGATCAAAATCTCGGCAGAGAATTCAAACAGCCAAGATAACTCAGTTTTGACCGAAATGAGAAATTGGAATTTTTGGGTGGGGCCGAAATTTTCAAATTATAGGTCGATAATTTGAATTTATCGGCCGATAATTTGAAATTTTCTATTTCTTAGCCGATAATTTGAAATTATCGTTCGAGATTTTGATTTTTTTTAGGTCTTTTGCTTTGAACCTTTTTTGGTTCCCATACATTTACCCGAGTTTCGTTCCTTTACACTTTGTTTATTTTTTATTTTTCTCCTCTCCTTCCATAGCTTGACGAAATTTTGCAGGATATTGTCGGATCTTGAAGAAATCTCGTCGTATCGTACCGTAACTTACCGAATCTCGTCGGATATCGCCAAAAATTGCCGAATTTTGACGGATTTTCGCCAGACTTTGATAGATTCTCTCCCAAAGTTACCGTAACTTACCGAATATCGTCAAATTTCTCTATATCTAATCGCATCTCACCGAATCTTGCCGGATTTCATCAAATATTACCGATATCTTGCCGGATTTAGTCTCAATAGTTCAAATACGTCGTCTAATATTGTGAAAGAGTTAAAAAAAAAAAGTTTGGCAAAGTTCGAAGCAAATTTCCAAAAATTACCGAAATTTATCGAAAATTTGACCAATTTACGGTTCGGGTGGTGAACGAAACCGAAACCGAGATTTTGATCCATGTTCCTCAAGCTCTAAACAGTCCTCGAAAGTCTGAGTAGTTCTGTTGGAATGGCAGTATACTATATTGATGTGTATTTTTTGACTCTCTCTCTCTCTCTCTCTCTCTCTCTCTCTCTCTCTCTCTCTCATGCACACCCTAAACCCTAAAACCTTTAATTAATCCTACCTCTAAATTCTAAATGACTTTTTGATATCAGTCCCCTAAGATTTGTTTTGTTTCTGCCCACATTAAAGAATTATTTGAGGTGACGAATTGTGTTAGAGTAGTTCGTGTTATACACTCTAGAGCTGGGTTTTTTTTCGTGTTTCACCGGTTTATCTAGGCATTTTATTAATTTCTTTGGATGCAACGGGTCTTTTTCAAGCTGCTAAGTTTTGGGATTGACTGTCACACCCCAAACTCCACTTACATAGACTTCAGAGTATGACCATCATCGGATCAAAAGACACAATAACATCGACTAGAGCAGACAATCAAATAGCAAAAAATTAAAATTAAAATCACATTTATTTTCATAATTAAACCATTAAAGCACCACTGGAATCGGTAACTACTTACCTTACTAAGATTTTAGTTGATGTTTTTACTTTCCTTTATTTATTACTTGAATTTTCCTGATTTCAATCCTATTCTGTAGTAGTAAAAATTATGTGTTTGAAAAACTTCCAACAAGCTAAATTTCCTTATAGTTTGATGCTGGTAAAACATGCAACAAAAAATCTCGGGTTATGGAAACAAATATGAATCAAATCTGAAAACATGTGCTGAAAACAAATAATTTGTAGAATTTAGCTTACAAAATAACTTTCAAAAATTCATTTTTAGAAGTACGGGAAACTGAACCAATCTCACAAATCAAACTGAAATGCACTTTAAAAATCCTTTATACTTAAATTACCGAACTGACTTATACAATACCAAGTGCCTTTTCATATCAGATATCTGAACACTTCCTTTTGGATTGACCCTCCGATCAGGGGTCGGCTCACCTCCTAGGCAAGTTTTTTTTTTTATCAGTAAAAGGCAGAATTGTATTAAAATAACAGCGAGAAGCTGGAAAACATACAAAAGAAACCAGACCGGCCAAAAGGTAGAAAATCAAAGTGAAACAAAAGTGAACTGAAAAAAACCCCTACGCAGAGAGGCGAGAGGGGGGAGACCCAAGGCACACCATGACATAGCCGGCCTAGCCTAGATCCCAAGGTAGCACATCCCCTCCAGCCCCAACACGGTCCAAATTAACCCTAGGCACATAAAATCCCGAACCGACTTAAGAACCATCTCCACCGGGCGGCGCTTGCGTCCGAAGATATGAGCATTTCTTTTAAGCCAAATGCTCCAGATGACCGCGAAGAAACCAACTCTCCAGAAAACCCCCAACCGACCCTCCAAGTTGCCACCGCGCCAGGCTAGATAGTGATGGGAAACAGAAGACGGGATAACCATTGGCATATCGAAAGATCTAAAGATGACCCCCCATATCTTATTCGCCACCCAACAATGAAGGAAAAGGGGGACACTGACTCTTCTGATTGCAGACATATAGAACAGACATTATGGAGATTCTTCCAAGGGTCAAAATCTCGGGTATCCGATATGTATCGTTCGACCTCCAAACCAATACGTATTAGACGATACGTATCGGAATAGTAACTTACCGGACGATACATTGAATGTATTGTCCGGCCATTTGTATGTAAAATGGACGATACGGCATTTGAATGTACCGTATCGTCCTAGTCCAATACCGATACGTATCGGTATCGGACGAAATTTTGACCCATGGATTCTTCCCCCTCTTGATCAACTGATCAATAGTGAGAATCCTTTCTCTAACCAAAGTCCACGAGAAAAACTTAATTTTGGGGGGATGGCAGCCTTCCACAAGCATGCCCAGTCACATTTAACCAAAGGCAGACTAGAGAGAATCCGATAGAAGGACCTAATAGAGAAAATCCCATGCTTGGTAGGGCACCCAAACTCGCACATCTGATTGACACTGATTTCTGGATTGATCATAAAGCGTGGTCATCAAGCCAGAGAAAACGGTAACCTCCTCGTCTCTAAGGTTCCTCTTGGTGGTCAAATTCCACATGGCTCCACATCCTCATTGGAGTAAAAGTTAGCCACCGTTCCGCATGGAACAGCCACAATAGAGAAAATGGCGGGGAGAGACTCCTTAAGGGGCCAAATTTCCGCCCAAGGATCCTTCCAAAATCAGATACCGTATTTATCCGTCAACACCAGCACCCAAAGGCTCTCTCTATCACTGTCCAAACCGGCGTGCTATAACCATTTACCCAATAGAGCAACATTAACCCACCGCAAGCTTCTAGTGCCCAAACCCTCACAAGTCAAGGCAATTGGCAAATGTCCCAATTTACAAGGTGATAACGGTTATCGAAATCGCTCCCAGAGGAAATTTCTTTGGATCTGCTGAAGCCTGTGGATCACGCTTATCAAAACCTCCTAGGCAAGTTAGGTTGCTGCCTAGGGCCTCCTAATTAGGAGGGGCCTCTAAAAACATATTTCCTATTATAAAGCCCTATTACATTTTTAAAAATCTCATAATATAATTAAATGATATCCTTATTTACAACCATAGTTAGGAAGTTAGAATCTATGATTGCAAATAATACTACCCATTATTTAAAACAAATGGCCAAACCACTTTCTTAGCTACCTGAATTTTTATCTTTTGGGTAGCAATCTTTGCAACCAAAGATTTGTGCTACACAATTGATGGTTCCACTGTTCATACCATTGGCTGCCTTGAATCAAATGATAGATATAATTTTTCATCCTAATCATGCACAAATTAAATCTCGAGGTCATGGACCACATATCATATGGTCAAATGTTGATTACGCGTTGTGATAAAAATGCACCATGGTATGACATGATCACGGTCACTTTGGGGAGGTTTGCCACAAGTAATCAACATCTTACCATTTGATAGTTGGGGCATGACCTTAAGATCTAATGTGTAAAAGATTGGAACCAAAAATGACCTCAATCATTTGATTCAAGGCTGCCAACAGAGTGAGCGGTGGAACCATAGTTGTGCAGCAAGAATCTTTGGTTGCAAAAATTGCTACCCTTTCTTTTTATATTCAAAAAATTCTCTCAACAAGTGCATACCACGTAAAAACTACAAAGTACTAGTACTTTTTAATGAAATTCTTTTTTACAAGCAAAAGAAATTATTAAATTTTTTTACAAGAGCCTTATGGAGACTTTTGCCTAGGGCCTCAGTGATGTGGACATCAGATTCAAGCATCCACCCATAACATATCGGAGGCAAAAGAAGAACATCAGAGTGATCAAAAAGAAGAAAATTCAAAATTTATTGCAAAAAATTCTCTGATCAGAGGGTCTTCAACTTTCAATCTCATCACTTTTATGTTTGACCTATTTTGAAGTGTCAAACAAAGTCGGATTGATGCGAAATTGGTGTTATTTGAAAGTTTATCGAAGTAGCTTTCCAACAAGCCAAAAAACGAGTAATTCCAACAAGTATTGAAGAAGTTATGGTTAGTTTTTAGAAGTTGCATAGAAAGTAACGAATTTCAAGACTCCTAATTGAATTAGGATTAGTCTCTTTTATTATTTTATTTTAGAAAATAGGATTTGTTTCTTTTGTTAGAAGTAGGATTAGTTTCCTTATTGTTTTAGGACTTTATTTTATTGTTTTAGAAGAATTAAGATAATTCTTTTATTTGAATTAAGAATTAGAGTTATACTAGGATTTCTAGTTTTATGCATTATAAAAAACTATATAAAGGTCATTAGTGCTAGAATTTAATTATTGGTGAATTAAAAAAATTGTTTTTGCAAACTTGAGAATTATAAACTTTCGTGAAGGTGTGATTCTCTCAAAACGGAGAGTGATTCTTCATCCCGCGTGCTGTTTGGTGCGAGGCTAACTCTTCTTCCATCTCTATCTTCTTTTGATTTACGAGTTGCGTAAGTAGCGTAACCCTAGCCTAATTATTTCCCTATTAAATTCAGATTTAGCCTATTTATGTCAAAAAAATCCAAAAGAACAACCTATCTTCATTAAATCATTGATTGGCCTTTTATTTTGTACGGTATCGAGAAAACTCACTTGCGAGTTCGTTCGACGCCTTAAAACTATCGGAGATCTAGCCATTCATAAGAACTCTAGTCTTCTACATCCGATAAGAACATACACGAAGAGTAAAGCTATTTTGGGCCGTATTAAATTATCTAATTGAATTTTTAGAATATTTCTGTGATAATTTGTTCAGAGAAATTGTTATTTGAATTACTTGAATTAATTTTAATTTTAATCTCAACCCTAGCATTACATTTAGTAAGTTCCCGCATCACTCAGGCCATATCGAGCCAGCCCTGCCTCTAATGTGGGACTAAAACCGAGTCACCTTAGGGGTTCCTACCCCCCATCAGTAGGGTATCATCCAATCAATGCCTGACTGTAACATGTAATCTATATGTTGACCAACTAAATTTTATACACCGTTCTTGGTGCATGAACTTACCAGTATTCCATATATAAATATAATAAAAATGGATACAATCATTTTGGACAGCCTCTTTCATATATCAGAAACTTTTTCGAGTTTGAAATCAAATGCAGATACTGATGCCATACACGAGACACATATGTTGATCCTACTCATGGATCAAAATATCGTCCGATACCAATACATATCGGACGATAAGTATCGGTATTGAACTCGAACAATACATTAAATGTATCATTCGATACATTCAAATGTATTGAATGTATCGAACGATACATTCAATGTATCGTCCGATACAGACCGGTACCGATACGTATCGTTTTGGAGCTCGGACGATATGTATCGGTAACCCGATATTTTAACCCATGATCCTACTTACCAAATCATATTATAAATCAGTCTGAAATCATATGCAAATATTGATACGATACACCAAATATATATGGTGATCGTACTTATCAAACCATATTATAAATCAAAAATCATAAACGAATATATATACTTATAAGGAATGCAAAACTTATAAATTGATTGTCCAAATCGCATGTGAAATCTTACATAAATCGAATAATACGAGTTAGCGCTTGTTAGAATAGTCCCACATTGCCTGTGGGCTTGGAGTTCTTAGGCTATATATAATTTGGGCACTCCTCACCTTACAAGCCGGTTTTATGAGGTTGAGTTAGGCCCGTTGGAATTTTATCATGGTATCTCAAAGCCAGAATTTCTCCACTCCACATCACCCAGTTCAATTGTCCACGTGATTTGGCATGGCTAATTCCCGCCAACACGTGCGGGGGTATGTTAGAATATTCCCGCATTGCCTGTGGGCTTGGAGTTCTTGGGCTATATATAATTTGGGCACTCCTCACCTTACAAGCCAGTTTTGTGAGGTTGAGTTAGGCCCATTGGAATTTTATCAGCGCTAAGAATGAACCTTTCATATATTGCACATTAATTTCTAATGTTATACAAAACATTTCAAATATTGAGTAGTAATTACATATGTTGAATAAGCTTTTCAAAATAAATCTTTTTTATGCAAATGCAAAAAAAAATGCTGAATTTTCTTTGAAATATGCACATTAATCTTATAATTTTGAAAAACTAATTTTTATTTATGTCATATGCTAAGAAAATATATCTATTGTACTAAATAAATAACTTATAATTACTCTAATCAAATCTAAACTATTATTCTAGTCTAATTCTAATTAGTTTAGACTAAACGAAAGTTAACTTGCTTGATTAGTCAAAGTTGGACCGGACCGGACCGTGCCTAACCGAACTAGATCGCGCCGCACTAATCCTAACCTGACTTATAATTACACTATTCAAATCTAAAATGTTATTCTAGCCTAATTCTAATTAGTTTAGACTAAAAGAAATTTAACTTGCTTGATTAGTCAAAGTTGGACCAAACGGTGCCTAACCGAACCAGATCGCGCAACATTGATCCTGACCCGAGTCGATCCTCCTCTCTCTCTCTCTCTCTCTCTCTCTCTCTCTCTCTCTCTCAAGCTAGATGGGGAGTGGGATGGATGGAACTCCATTCACCCCATTTACAGCTCCCATACATCCAACTCCTTGAGTTGTTTTTTTTAACCTCTCAACCTCCTCATATTATTTAAATAGTACTTTCACTTCCTCAAATATATAATAATATATTTCCACCTTCTCAGATATATAACAATATATTTTCACCTCCTGATAATATTTTAATATTTTCTTTTATCTTTTTCTTCATCTTTATCCTTATTTTTATCTTTATTCTCATATTTTAATTTTATCTTCTTATATTTTCACCTTCTCAAGTGTTGCATTACCTCCTTCATTGTGCCTCTCAGCCACCTCCAAGGGCCAAGTGCTACATCCCCTCCTTGATTGTTCCCCCTAACCACCTCCAAGGGTCAAGTGTTGCATCGCGCCCTTGACTATGACTAATATTAGCTAATGCCTTTCCTTTCTTTCATTTAATACTTGACTTTGCCTGATTTCAGTCCTTAGTCAGCAATGATAAAAATTATATGAGTGTTTGAAAAAAAAAACCAACAAGCTAAATTTCATTATAGCCTGATACAAGTAAAACATGCACTAGAAAAATCTCAGATTATGAAAACAAATATGAATCAAATCTGCAATTATAAAAATTATATGGCAGACTTCCACTAGCATACCTAGTCACATTTAACTAAAGGCCGACTAGAGAGAATCCGATAGAAAGACCTGACAGAGAAAGTCTCATGCTTGGTAGGCACCCAAACTTGCATGTCTGATCTACGCTGATTTCTATACTGATCATAAAGCGTGGCCATCAGGCCAAGGAAAACGGTAACCTCCTCGTCTCTAAGGATCCTCTGGGTGGTCAAATTCCATTCAAATAATTATATTAAAATTACTGAACCGACTTCAAACAAATATCAGAGCACTTCCATTTGGACTGAACCCTTCTGATGTGGGACTAGAACTGAGTAACCTTAGGGTCTACCCTCCATCAATAGGCAGTCATCCGATCGACGTCTGACTATCAGATATCATATAACATATTACATGTAATATATACCCTGGACAGCTAAATTTTATACCCATCGTTCGTGGGTCATCAACCTATTGGTATTCCATATAGAAATATTATAGAACACGGATAAAATCACTTTGGACAACCGTTTTCATATATCGAAAACTTTATTGAGCCCGAAATTAGATGCAGATACTGATGCCATATACCAGATACATATACTAAATTACTGATTAATCTACGTTAGCGTTAGGATTAGGTGAGAAAGAAGAAGAAGAAGAAGAAGAAGAAGGAGAAGAAGTGAGGGTTGAGTTGCTAGACTTAGCACACTCCCTATTGCATTAAGAGTTTATATACTATCTACATTATTACACAGATATCCATAATGAGAAAATAAGCAAATCAGAGTAAGTTGTGGAATTACTCCGCACAAACCCACTATTACTAAATACACCACCCACACACATAAGACTAATTACATCACCAACACTCCCCCTCAAATTGGAGCATATATATCAATCATGTCCAACTTGGAGGTGATGTCAAATAAGTGTTTTCCTCTAACACCCTTCGTGAGAATCAATGTTTTTGAAGGCGAAAGGCGAAGGTGTACCGCTCAACCCTCTAGCGAGGCGAGGCGTAGCGTAGGCCTCGCAATTTTAAAATTTTTAACTTGAAAAATATAATAAATTTAAAAATATAAAGAAAATTCACAAACAATGATAAATAAATTAGAAAACATGTAACAAAAATAATAATTTTATAATCATAAACCAATCAATATTCAAGGCACAAATACAATGAAAGGTATATGTGCACAATCATTTACCCTTGACAAAAGAAGAGTTCAAAATCAAAACATACGCAAGATTAGGAATGTTTGTTCTATATAAGTCTCAAGTCATGACTCACAACTGAAAAAATAATACCACAATACAAATTGAAGTTCAACTGCCCATTGATAGGTTCCTTTCTCATTAACAAGTAATAATTTTAAGTTATTAAATATTAACAGAGGTAATCCTACTCTATTTCATCCCATAATAACCCTTGAAAAGATTGGACTTGTAAAAAAAGGTAAATTTGTAAGAAAGGAGGGAAAAGTAGTGAAAAAATAAGGATTCACCTGAGGCTTAAGCCTCACCGCGCCTCATTACGCCTTAATGGTACGCCTCGAGGTGAAAAGCTTACGCTACGCCTCGAGGCTTATGCCTTAAACGCTATTTAAAACACTGGTGAGAATATCCGTCAATTGAATCTCAAAACGAACTTGAGGAATGGTGATTTCCTTGAATTCAACCTTTTTCCTAATAATGGGGGTGTACACCCCTCATACTTTGCCCAATCTCTTAAAGATCATGGGATTGTCAATTGTGCATCAATTTGCGTGTTCTTATACTCATCAATCAATTGGAGTTGTAGAGAATAAACATAAATACCTATTGGTCAATGGCCTTACTCAATGCTTGTTTTTTGATTAATCGTACTCCTTCAAGGATTCTTGGAGGTCATAGTCCTTTTCTAGTCTCACATCCTAACAATCACATGTTTTTTATTGAAACTCGTGTTTTTGGATGCACTTGCTTTGTCCAGGTCTTCGTCTTAATCATCTTAAATTTGATGAGCGCTCGATTAAATATATATTTGTTGGTTACTCGAGTGTATCTTGTTAGTGTTATTGGCGTGATAGTAGCACATTTAGTGTTATTCTCTTTAGTTATGGTGTATTTATTCATTATTGGTGTGTATATAACAGTCACTTAAAATAAAAGCTAATGAGGGCCTTATTTCTCATTAAGCTATTTTTCTCCTCTAATTTCTTTCTTTTCTCTCTATATCTCTAACCCTAACTGCTCTCAACTAAACCTAAAACACCTTACACGAACTCCAATCTCTCTCTCCATTTCTCAACTCCAAGTTGGTATCAGAACTTCGTCGACCCTAGACCCATCGCCTTCCTCCATCTCGTTGACGTCAGCATGACGCCATACTGACGTCAGCAAGGTCAACAGGTTTGACTTCAGTTGGACCCAATATATACTATTTTGGATCCGTTTTTTGTAAGGGTTATTTTGTTCTCTTTGGTTTGCGATTTAAAGCCTCCTACTTATACTTTTGAGGGGTTCTTTGTATCATCAAGAATCTCGTCAATTCATTTTTTTGGGATTTCTGCTGCTCGTGTGACGTGATGGATGGTGATACAGATTTCCGAATGGACCATTTTTTTATTAACCAACTGTTTGGAAGTGATCTCACGTCATTCGGATAAAAATCGGCGGATCTAGGTCATTTTCGTGATTTTGTATGGTTAAAAATCATGTATCAGTGATACACTTCTTTCTCCGGCTTATTTTTTGATTGTCCTCAATCCCTTGGTATGCATATATGATTTTTTCTATGACTCTTTTGGAGTCTTGTCAGCTTTTTCTCTATTATTGTTGGATTATGGAAATGTTT
The DNA here is from genome assembly GCA_021018995.1 of Chloranthus sessilifolius. Classification (NCBI taxonomy): domain Eukaryota; kingdom Viridiplantae; phylum Streptophyta; class Magnoliopsida; order Chloranthales; family Chloranthaceae; genus Chloranthus; species Chloranthus sessilifolius. The sequence goes on along the minus strand of CM037597.1, from coordinate 109,774,608 downwards.
TATTTATTCTTTGTGGTATATCATACCACTTCTTTTGTGGCGGTTACACCTTATCTGTTGTTGCCCTCTTTTACATTGGTTTGTGCCTATTGTTTATCAAAATGGGAGACAAATACGTAGACATGAGTTCTGAAAATTTACCTTTGAGTATCAGCGTCATCAAATTAAATTCTACAAACTATCTTCAATGGAAGCGTGCTATTATGTTGTACCTTCAAGTGCGTAAGAAGACTGGTCTTCTCACTGGAATCACGCCCAAGGCTAAACCTGGATCTCTGAGTTATCTGACTCGGAGGCGGATAATGCTATTGTTCTTAGGTGGTTGTTTAATCCAATGGAATTCAATATTTCTAAAACCTTTTTGTCCTATGAGTCTGCTTCTTTGTTACGGAGGAAGCTTGAGGAAACCTTTGCTTCAGTTGAACATGATACTTGGATCTATCAGCCTACATGATATAGCTGAGTGCAGATAGGGAGACAGGTCCATGGGAGAGTACTTTATCACCTTACAGAGTATGTGGGAGGAGCTGAGACACTATGAGCCTATTTAATAGTTTAGCAAGGTAGTCACCTCTGTACTTGCCATGAGACATGAGAGTCAACAGATTTATACCTCGTTGGGGGGTCTTCGATCTGAGTATGAGCAGACCAGGACTCAGATTCTCACCAGATGCCCTCTTCCATCACTTAGGACGGTCTATGGTTTGTTTTCCGAGGAGCAGCAATGTTCTATCATGTCTACCCCTTCTGCTCCTACTTCGACTGAGAGTTCTGCATTTATCACTGATTCTCATACATAGGTTGGCCATGGTCAAGGAGCGGCAGGGGCCGTAGAGGTTGAGGATGTGGTTGTTCCTCTTCTGTCTGTTCTCATTGTGGCAAAGTGGGACATGATCGGGATCGTTATTTTAAGTTGCATGGCTATCCAGACTCCTTTCAGCAGTGTTCATCGGCTCACATTGCGACGGTTTCTGGTTCTGAGACTGCTATTGATACTGGTCCTTCTTCCTCATTGGATTCCTGGGTTTCCTCAGGGCTGATATATTGGAGATGGTACGTACTGAGTTGAGGACACAAGCCACGATTACTCCATCCACTACCATTAGTTATGCCACTACTCATGGGGTTTCAGGTACATGTGCCTTCACTGCCTCCACTTCTCCTTCTTCTCCTAGTTGGGTCATTGATTCTAGCTTTACAGACTATATGACGGGTAAGTCACAGGGAGTTGCCACTTATGCACTTCCTAGTAGCTCTACTCAGGTTCAATTGGCGGATGGTTTCTTCACTCCGGTTCTTGGTGAGGGGACTATTCCATTATTTTCTCAATTTTCAACTAATTTACTTTTCATAAGTTGTCTTGCTTAGCAGTTAAATTATTGTGCCACATTCTATCCTTCTTACTGTCTTTTGCAGGAGCTGACTTCATGGAAGACTGTTGGTAGAGGCCAGGAGCGTGGAGAACTCAACTACTTTGACAATGGGATTGATAGCTTGGTAGCCTCTACTGTTGTTTCTGATGACATTTCTCCTTCTTTATTTTTAGATTCTTCATTTTCTATTGTTGCTACTAGTGAGACTTTAGCTTTGTAGCATGTTCGTTTGAGGCATATTGGTCTTAGAACTCTCTGTGATTTTCTTCCTAGTTTTAAATCTCTTTGTAATTTCGTTCAATTTATATGTGAAAATTGTGAGTTATCTCAGCATAAGTGTGCTTCATACCCTGCTCATTCTAATTTTTCTGATGAACCGTTTGATTTAGTGCATTCTAATGTTTGGGGCCCTTCCCCTATTGTCTCCATTAATGGTTTTAAATATTATGTTGTGTTTATTGATGATTATCCCCGGCTTACCTGGGTATATCTTTTAAAATTTAAAGATGAAGTTTTTCAAAAATTTCAAGACTTTCACTCAATGGTCAAGCCTCGGTATGAGAGTTGTGTTAGATTTCTTCGTACTGACAATGGGGGTGAAGATACCTCTCGTACCTTCAATCAATATCTTAGGTCATATGGCATTTCTCATCAACTGTCTTGTCCTTACACTCTCCAACAAAATGGTGCTGCGGAGCATAAGCATAGACATCTTATTGGTATGACCATGGCCACTTCGATGTAGAGGTATATATTGATGATGACTATGCTAGGTCTCTTAGTGATAGGAGTTCCACTAGTTTGGGGGATTAATTGATTGGATACCTGAGAACCATTATCTTTAGAAGGAAAAGCTTCTACGACAATAGATAGGGGTCAGGTTTGACATTGTGCCTTTGATTTTTATTTTATTTTTTAGAACGGTGATATTGTGCCTTTGTTGAAGGTAGCCTCATTACATGGAGAAGCAAAAACCATGTTGTTTCCAATTTCAGTGCAGAAGCAGAATATAGAGTCATGTCACAAGGGGCTCGGGAAGGAATGTGGATCAAGTTTATCTTTGCTAATTTCGAAGTGGCACGTCAATACAAAGATACAACATAATGTGGTAATTAATTAGTCAAAAAAATCACAATGGCATTAAACCCATAAGCATAAATTTGGCAGTAACAATAAGAACTTCAAGTTGTGTACGTTGATGAAAGAACCCTAAAAGCACCAGATATTAGCACAAGAAATTTTGCCAAAGTAAATAACTATTGGCTCATGGAGTATGAAGATCATTTAACCAAATTTCTGTAGCAAACTTTGACAATTTTTTCAATTCATAATTCATTGCAAACAACCATTTTCTCAATAACATGGCTATTGTGTGGACCCTTAATAACCCACAAGTGGTTTCGAGGCCTCTTGATTTTGGAGGTGTATTACAGAATTGTGAACCCCAAATAATTGTTTGTTTTGAGGAAAGGGAAGTCTTCATAAAATTTTGTCATTCTATTTGAATTAAAGGTGATTGTATGAATGAAATCTATATATATATATATATATATATATATATATATATATATATATATATATAGATATAGATATCCATCACATGGTCTAGTTAGATAGATATCCATCACATGGTCTAGTTAGATAGATGCATCCACCCCCTAAGTGTCATAACCCCACCATTTAAGAAGGCTTTCTTAATAGTTTCAATGGTAATCAAAAGCTCCTATGGGCATTAGCGAATGAAGTTGATAAAATACTAGTTTTGCAAAGAATTGGAGCCAAATGCCCATTTATTTACAAGACTTCTACTTCAAGACCATGTGTGTGCCGTGCTTTTACGCCTTGGATTGCTATTTTCTACTGACCCAAAGCAAGAATTATTTAATGGGTAACGACGATATAGAGAAACCATCAATCAACATGCATCATAATCATAAAAAAACAGTCCATAACACTTCATATTTACTGATCATAAAAGCCCACAAAATAACTAATCCCAATTCAACTGGGAACAACTTATAGGATGAAATAAACACGAAAAAAAAAAAGCAATGATTGAGTGGGAAACCTCGGGCGAGAGCCGCTTGCAATGACCGCACCAAGGAGCATAGAAATCGACGAGGAGGAAATCGAAAGAGGAGATGGCTGAATCAAAATTAGATTCCTCCAGCTCTAAAACGGTTCCATCTGAAGCAGCCCAATCAAAGTTGGAAGATGGAGAAACGAGTTGGGTTTGCAGTAAGAAGAAGAGGAAGAAGCCACAAGAGAGGCAGAGGAGAAGACCACTGGGATGCATCGTCGTCTATGCTAAGCGCCCACTTTCTCTGTCTCGCATTCCCTTTCTTTAACTCTTTCTTCCCTTTCATCAACAAAAAAAAAAAAACTCTTTCTTCCCGGTATGATTGTCAACGGGCCTGGTCGACCCGGAATTTTAAGAGGCCCAATTATTTTGCCCTAAAATATAGGCCCGGACCCGGCCCATATACAAAACCAAGCAGGGCTCGACCCGAATACTTTCGCATTTGGAACTTTTATTTAAGCCCAAGCCCGGCCTTAACCGAGTTTCAGCATGGCAGCATCCGGGCCAGCCTGACCTCAGCCTGACCTTTCGCCTTAATTAGTGATGCAAGTTTTGAACCGAAAACCACAAACCATTGAACTAGACTGAAACCAACCCAAAACAGACCCAAAATCTAAAAATTGAAACCGATTCCCAATCAGTTCAGTTGCAAGAAATTACAAATCGGTTGGGTATGTCTAGATAATTGGCAGAAATAAATAATAATACTAATAAGGAATAAAAAAATATTTAAAAGAAATTGAAATCGATATTGAACCGAGCCGAACCGATTATTTTCAATTTCAATTCGGTTTTTGAGTTTTCGAAAGGTAATCAAACCAAAACCGAATCAATTTGTTTTATTTCGATTCAGGCAGAGGAGAAGGCTAAAATCGGTTAGCCTCAAGATTTTTAACTTAAGCCTACATGTGAATCGGGGTGAGCCTCTTGATAAAGCCCGACCAAGCGGTAGCCTTATTCCATATTGTTTCTCACCTTTGTCTTTATAAGGTGTGTGGGTTGGGTTATGTTGGTTATGTTGTTAACCCTCACCACTATAGTTAGTGTTGTATCACATGAAAAAAAAATCTGATCGTCTAATGGTACGCCCATGATCTCAAGATCGATCGTGTGAAAGAATGGGACGATAAACAATCGCCATCATATGATTAAATGTAGTTAGTCTCACTTAATGTAGTTAATGTGTTTTAGCATGGGTGAACTCAAATATTTGGTGGGTGCATTTAAAGGTACTCATTTAATTAAGGCAAAGGAGAGTATGCACCTGGTACATAGGATGACCCGTGCACCCAATCGTATTTCACATGCCGCGTAGCATGATCAATCCAAAACAACTCCTTTTTTTGGTTGATAAAAAAACATAAATAAAATAACTTTTTTGGCTTCAGTTTGATGGGTCAAAGATAAGGTGCATTGATTTTTCTCAACTTTGACTACATTTTGATGGTGGAAAAAGTTATAGAAACAATTTTTATTTTTTTTAATGGGATTTGCTTGGCCTCATTTAAGTTGTCGTGGAACTCGATCCTCATGATGGACGCCATATGATGGCTAACTAGCAGTGGGCATAGAGATTTCTCTACAACCATGCGCATAGTCTCCAACCTCTTTAATCAAAATCAGATGTGTAAACGGGAGTGAGCTTATAGATATCAGAACATCCTAACCATTTGATATGAGCGCTTTAATGTAAAATAATGGGCGTACTTATTTTAAGGTAAAGACCATAATGATGTATTTAAATTCAATCATCTGATGTAATAACCCGAATTTTTCAAAAAAGTTGAATTGTTGACCTTAACGAGAATACAACCTTTTGACTGATTTGACCCAAGTCAAATATCTGACATATGTAATGTAGTCTCGAAACCCTACTGATTATAGTTGGAGTACGCGCTAAGTGCATAAAATTCAAAGTTGTACCCTATGTAGAGTGTATGCGTGTTTGTGCACGTTACACACAGACCCGAGCCCAATTTATGAACTTGGGCTTCTAACCGAATACGTCAACTATGTGGGCCGACTACTTGAGCCAACTAGTTGGGCCGATTGTTACGTCGACTAGTTGGGTCAACTAATTAATCAATTCTGTGAAGACTCAGACCCACATGCCATAGTATTGCCCGGTTATGGGCTTAGGTCCTTGCCCCGATTTTGTTTCTGGCATGGGCTTAAGTCCTCACCCAAAACGCGTCATGACATATAGTGTCTGCAATCACATATAGCCCAGGATTAGGACTTTTCCCTATTTGATATGAGACTGTTACAATCCCCCCACCTTATAGAAGAGTCGTTCTTAGCTCTGATACCATTATGTGAAGACCCAAACCCACATACCACAATATTGTCCGATTTTGGGCTTAGGTCCCCGCCCCGATTTTGTTTTTAACATGGGCTTAAGTCTCCGTCCAAAACGCGTCATGACATGTAGCGTCCGCAATCATATATAACCCAGGGTCAGAACTTTTCCCTATCCGATGTAAGACTATTACATCTAATATTTGCTTTTAAGGCCAAGTTGAGTTCAATTATATTATAGAATTCAAGGTTGCATATGGTATATCTCTCTGTTAGCCCCTGTCATAGCAGAGTTCACCTGCTTTAACAGATTCTCATCCTCTTTCCTAACATCCCGTTACCTGCTTTAGCAGGTACCTCTTCTCTTTAATAACTCCTTACATAACATGATGTTATGCAAGATTTACCTGATTAGTAGTTCTACCCTCCTCTCTACTCACTCCTTGTTAGAGCATATTTTATTTGCTCTAGTAGGGAGTTAGTAGAGAGTAGAGAGGTTGTTGTTAGAGTAAGTAAATCCTCCTTTGGAGAGAGTTATAAAAGAGAATGAGAACCAATTTAAAGCTAGTGAACTCTGTTGTAGCAGGGGCTAGCAAAGAGTTCTACCATATGCAACCTAAATGTCTTTGATTGGTTAAACATTAGAGCCGTCAATGGGCCAAGTTAGGGCCAAGCCTCCCTAAAATCAACTCCGACCCTATGAGCTAAGGCTAGGCCCTAACTTAGGCGAGTTTTAATATGCCCAACCCTAGCACTCATGTAAGGAGTTAGTAGAGAGCAGAGAGGTTACTGCTAGAGTAGGTAAATCCTCATTTGGAGAGAGTTAGAAAAGAGAATGAGAACCAATTAAAGCTAGTGAACTCTATTGTAGCAAGAGCTAGCAAATAGTTATGCCATATGTAACCTAAATGTCTTTGATTGGTTAAACATTACAGCCATCAATGGGCCAAGTTAGGGCCAAGCCTCCCTAAAATCAAGTCCTACCCTATGAGCTAAGGCTAGGTGTGACGACCCGACTTTTCCAATCCCTCAGGTATAGGAAAGGTCGGTTCGCCAACCTATCGAATAAACGATAAGCCGGACAAACAGGGCACATATCAGAGTAAAGCGTAATAAATATCCAAAGCTAAAATAAATGCGGAAGCAATTAAAAGTAAAGAACCACCGATGATGGCCGACCATCATCGAAACATGGCTCATAACAGAAATCAACGTCAAATATAAAACTATGGTATCCAACTAAAATGGGCCCACAAATTCAAGTCTAACTCTCACCACAAATAAGAAAATCAGTAAGTTCTATACTGGGAAAAACTCCTCAGGAGGAACCTCAAGCTCTTCCTCGTGCATCGTAGTCGATTAGTCTCACACGAATAGCCACGTCGTCAAGATTCTGAAACATGACGTATAGTCGGAGTGAGCTAACCAACAAAGCTCAGTAGAAGAAAGAAATCTACGGCATTTTACTTTATCTAATATGGTTTCAAAATAAATATCGGAATATAACTTGTCAAACATATAAGCAGATAATAAACTGAATTTAGGTGCAGAAATCATATGTAAGATTTATTTCTAAATGTGTGAAAACAGTTTCAAACGGTCGGTGTTTGATGTCTTAGTTTCTCTAACTTCTATATGCAAAGTTCAGTAATTCATGACTTAATCCTCAACTTAAAATACCTCCCGAGTAAACTATATCTCGAGAGTAGGAATATAGCCGATGGGAATCCCTACCTACCATCGTCGTTCATGAACCCTTTTTCAGGATGCAATAAGCCCCTACGTAATGAGGGAAACTTGTGCCAGGAAATTGTTCAGAAATTTTTGAGGGGTCGTTCAGGTCAATCATAAAACAAATGCAGATACTAATATAAATCAGATGCAAGTCTCTTATACATAGTTCAGGTTCTTGATTTCAGATTTTCAGAGCTTAAGCAGATTCAGGTTTCAGGATTCAGGTAGATTTAGATTTTCAGTCATTCATATCAATTTCAGTTTACAGATGTGATTTCAATGACATATGCAAGTTTAAAGATTTTAATTCAAAATATCCATGCGAATTAAAATAAAATACTGTAAAGATGAAATTCTCCTACCTAAAACTCGGAGTTATACGAAGTCAAGAAGGTCCTATTGATGGCCTCTCGCCCTCAATCTACATCACAATATACGTTCACGCATTAAGATAAACTCTAATTACTAATAATATAGACATATTTAAGCGTTTCCTCAAAAACAAGTCAAAACAGGCAAGTTGCGCCATCCTAGAATTTGATGTAACATTCTCATATATTTTTGACTATTAAGACGATTGATCCATGAGTTGGTCAAAACATAAAAGTTGTAGATTTTTCTATTAGCTTTCCAACGCAAAAAAAGAATCGTCTCAATCGGAGTTCGGGACAAAAAGTTATGACTAAAATACCAAGGCAATGTCGAAGTTCGACAATACCTCGCTCGAGCGATTTGATGTAATATTCTCATATATTTTTTACCATCAAGACGATTGATCCATAAGTTGGTCAAAACGGGAAAGTTGTAGATTTTTCTATTAGCTTTCTAACGCAAAAAGAATCGTCTCAATCAGAGTTCGGGATAAACAGTTATGACTAAAATACTAAGGCAATGTCGGGGTTCGGTGATACCTCGCTCGAGCGATGATAATAACCGACGGGTTTCCTCAACGATTCGCACCGCGATCGATCCCACGAGTTCACAGGGACAACTCCAACACGCCCCTAATGATCTCAACCTCTCCCAATAGCCAACTACGAATCCAAGGTTGATTTAAGTTCTTTCTAAGGTTTAAGTGTTTTCAATAAAGAGGGTTCTAGAGAAGGAGGTTTTCTAAACCGATCTCCTACGATGATTGAAGAAGAGAGAAGACGGAGTTTCACACGGTTGGGTAACTATCCTCTCTTAACAAAACCTAGTATAATATGGGAATGTAATTCCTTCTTATAATAGGATTGCTCACAAAGTAAAACACACACACATCTTATGTATTATACACTTCTAATTTTAAAACTCAAGTCTGGTGTTGAGCGGCTACACCGAGGTCGGTGCACAACTTTCGCACGAGGGTCCAAATGGGCTCTAAATTAAAATCTGTCCGCACAATCACATCTAGATAAAAATCCAAAACAAATGGTGACGTCGGTTGCCGAGCCGAATACACACACAGGGTCAGTCTAACTCGGGTTCAAAATACGGGTCTTTACACTAGGCCTTAACTTAGGCGAGCTTTGATATGAACAACCTTAGTACTCATGTAAGGAGTTAGTAGAAAGCAGAGAAGTTGCTGTTAGAGTAGGTAAATCCTCCTTTAGAGAGAGTTAGAAAAGAGAATGAGAACCAGTTAAAGCTAGTGAACTCTGTTGTAGCAGGGGCTAGCAAAGAGTTATGCCATACGCGACCTAAATGTCTTTGATTGGTTAAACATTAGAGCCGTTAATGGGCCAAGTTAGGGCCAAGCCTCCCTAAAATTAAGTCCGACCCTATGAGCTAAGGCTAGGCCCTAACTTACGCGAGCTTTGATATGCCCAACCCTAGTACTCATGTAAGTGGATTGGAGAGGGGTCATGTCGGGTTTAGAGTTTCGTTGTTTATTATTATTATTTTAAAAATTATAATAAAAAAATATGAGTTATATATATATATATATATATATATATATATATATAATTTCCAAAAAGGAAAAAAAACTTAAAAAAAAACCTTCAAACCCTCGTAGATATTCAATTTATGAAAATTAACCTTAGAACTGTAGTCACCAAGTTGGGGTTTGGAAATATTCGACAAGTTTGAGAAATATATTCGGAAAGAATAAAATAAGATTAAATTTTCAACCTTAAGGGGATAGGCGAGCAGACCAGGTACTTGCTTCTAGAAGCAGGAGACTTGAGTTCAAATCCCGTCCCTCCCTTGAAGCCACCATAGGGATTTATATCATGTGCTGACCTGGCATGTACTGAATTTGGGGTGCGCATGTGTCTCTGGGATTAAGTGGGTGCTTTAAGAGACTCAGATACTAAGGTTATAAAAAAAATATATTAAATTTTAAAAAATATTAAAAATATAATTTTTTTTTGTTGAAAAAATCAAGATTTCACAATTTTTCCTTTTTAAAATAAATTTGAAAATTTTGGGAATAATTTGGGAGTAATTCGCAGAATCATAGATTCATTAATTATTTGCAAATTTTCAGAAGGTGTTTTTGGTAAAATGTTTGCCAAACAGAGCCGTAGTTGGGTTTGAAGCATGGATCAAAATATCGTCCGATACCGATACGTATCGGACGATACGTATCGGTATTGGACTCGAACGATACATTGAATGTATCGTTCGATACATTCAAATGTATTGAATGTATCGAACGATACATTCAATGTATCGTCCGATACAGACCGGTACCGATACGTATCGTCCGATACGTATCGTTTTGGAGCTCGGACGATACGTATCGATAACCCGATATTTTAACCCATGGTTTGAAGAGACGTGTTGACCATTTCAGAACCAAAGTTGGTCTTACTGTGGTGTGCACTTCATCAAAGCTGCTATTCCACACAGAAAGGTGTCTTTATTTACCATCAAAGATTCTTCTGAAACTGAGCTTGTTTTTATGTTATGTTAGGAAACTATATCCCATCTTAGATGATGGCCTACATCATTTTTTCCACAGTTAGTATATAACTAGAAAAGGTATACGTGCGTTGCATATGTTAATATAAATGTGGAGACACTATCGAATTCGTCTAATTAAAATGTCACATTCTAAAGATCTTCTATCTCTATCATATGACTCAACACAATAAAAGGTCATTAATTCATCTATATTTGACTGGTTTGAATCATATAATAAAGATTTTTTCTTTATACCAATCTTTTGTATTCAACATCTTTAGATAACGACCTTCAAATTTGACGGCAAAAATGAAGTTTTCACTTGACCTAAGTCCTCTAAATACCAAGTCTTTCCTTTAAAGGATAACTCTAATTATACCAACCAGATATCTAAGTGCACTACACTTAAAAAATCAACAAATGATATGAACTAGGTGACTGGAAAATTTTCATAATTGACCTCTAGTTTCCATCTTTTTCATAACTGACCAGCTTAAAGTCAAGCCAAGTTAAAATGTAGTAAATACCCCCAAGGTATGTAAAAGGTGACAAAAACTTAGGTGATTTTAAACATCTTAGCATCATTGACTGATTTGAATCCAAGGATGGAGATTGGTTTTCGTCTTAATCTTACACGAAATTGATCTTGAGATCATGGGCATACCATCAGATGATTCATTTTGCTAAAAGACATGGACAAAAATAATGGGGAGCAATATCACTTCCATTGAGGAGCATTAACGCTCTTTAAGGGGAACGTCAACACTTCTATAGAGGAGTCATCGCTCCTTTAGGGGAGCATCAACACTCCTCTAACGCTCCTTTAGGGGAGCGTCAACACTCCTCTAGATGAGCATCAACGCTCTTTTAAGGATTGTCAGCTCTTCTCAATAGGAGCTCCAATGCTCCTCTATAATGACTCCATCTTTTTTAGTAAAATTGATCATCTGATAGTACGCTCTTGATCTTAAGGTCAATCTCGTCGAATATTAGGATGAAAAATAATCTCCATCATGGGATTCAAATCAATCAATGATGCTAAGACGTTTAGAACCGTCCAAGGGTATTTACGACTTTTTAATTTATCTTGGCTTCGAGCTGGTCTATTATGCAAAAGGTGAAATTAGAGGTCTAATGTCGAAAAATGCGAAATAATGGTGGTCGATTTCGAAAATTTCCCATTTCACACCATAGTTATCAAAATTGGTATTTTTTTTAAGTACATTTTTATTGTACTTTTTTTTAAGAGGCTTTGGAGAGTATACGCCGAGGCGCACAAAATGACCTATGCTTCCGGTGACCAAATCACATGCCATGTGGCATGCTCAACCCAAAGCAAATTCCGTTTTGGGTTGATCATCCATGAGAATTGTGATTTATTTATTTTTTTTAACTTTTTTGCCCTTTGCTTGATGGGTCAAAGATAAGGTAACGCCTTAAAACTTTAGTGTATTAATTTTTGCAACTTTAATCATATTTTTAACGGTGAAAAATTCATAAAATTTTTTTTTCTTTTTTGAATCGAATCTGATCTACCATGCCTAAGTTGACATTGTACCCGATCCTCGTGATAGACGCCACATGATGGCTATCTGATGGTGAGCGTAGAGAAATCTTTACCCTGGGCGTATAGTTTGCGACTGCATTGTAAATAACAAAATCGTATTTTTTAAAAATAAAATTTTAGTAATGTGATTAAAAGACCATTTTTCATGAGTTTCGATCTTAAACATGATTTTTATGAGCTTTTTCCTATTTTTCTTAAATTATTCTAAAATATATGTGGACAAAAATTCCATGGGGATTGGTATCCGTTCAAAATTTACTCTTGAAAAAATTTCTTATGTTCTTCCGCTATATGTGCAACCAATTACATATAAGCAAATAGAAAGTGCTTTCTTAAATCGATCAAAGAATGACTTAAAATCTGTTATATGAATCCTTCCAAATTTTTTAGGAGACCGGATAGATTAGGAAACATTTTAGAATATTTATTTTGAGATAGAGGAAGAATACCAAGAGAGATTGAGAGATTTTAGGTTGGATTAGGATGTTTATAAGGATATTTTAAGTATGGTAGGAGTTTTATTTTGAGGAGACTAGTTGGATTATAAAGTCTATTGACTTTTTTATGAAGAGAAAAAATAAGAGAAAATATGGGAAATGGTAGATAAGGTGAAAGTTAGGGGTATGTGGGGTGATATAAGGATATTTTGTTCCTAAAAGATATAGAAACACCAAAATTAAAAGAAACAAGATTTGGTCATTCTTGCTTTTATATAATAGGAAGATAAAAGATTCCTTTATTTACCATCAAAGTTTCTTTCTTCTCAATCGGAGTTTGTTTTTATGTTATGTTAGAGGGTTATCCAATCTAGATGATGGCCTCCATAATTTTTTTTTTCCACATTTAGTCCAAAATAAGACTCATTTATTTATAATCAAAGATTCTTACTTCTCAACCGAATTTTGTTCTTATGTTATGCCAAAGGACTGTAATTGACATAGATGATGGCCTACATAGTTTTTTTTTTCCACATTTAGCACATAATAAAAGACTCCTTTATTTACAATCCAAGATTCTTCCTTCTCAACCCGAGTTTGTTTTTAAGTTATGCTAAAAGGTTCTCTCCGATGATAGCCTACATAATTTTTTCCTCATTTAGCACATAATAAAAGACTCCTCACATAGTAACAGATTTGAATTTGGCAATTACTCAGCGCAGCGCGGTGTCAATTCCGTTTAATTTAGATAAATTCTAAAAAGTTTGGGGAAAAACTCAAAAAAGTTTAGGTATTGTAATAATAATAATAAAAATAAATTATTGAAATATACACAAATTTATGTTAACCTATTTAAAATAAAAATGATATCTTTAAAGTTTAAATAATAAATAATTAGAATACAAAATTCACCTCATCCAAAAAACACAAAAAATTCACATACATTAACAATTTTCAATCATAAAAGGGGAATACAAGTTTGCGGTCGCGAGTTTGAGTACGAGGGCATGAAAAGTCACTAATACAAAAGGATTTATGGATGAAGTAATCGGAGCGACAAATGGTTATAGTTCTGGAAATCAGAGAAAGTCAGGAGCCATCGATTATCGTTTGAATCAAAGAAGTGACGAGCCAAGTAGTACGACTACAAGAAGGAGAGCATTGCCATATTTAAGAAAAAGTTCGGCAGACCACCTATTCGAAAATATTTGACAATTTTTTATTTGATTGAGAGTATTTTGCTTCAAAGGGCTTGACACATGTTCCATCAAATAATATAGGGTGTTTAAATGATCATATATTGTTGATGTGGGTAATCGACACGTCAAAATGATAGCTAATAAGTTGAAAGGGTGTGGGCCCAAAAAAAATAAAATTGAGAGGGTTAAATCATTTGATTTGTGCACTCTAATATCAACTGCTGTAATTAATTTTAATGGCTGATATTCAAACTCATCCATCGAATGAATCAATTCCACTTGTGAACATAATTTTTTAACTAAAACATTTTCCAAGCTATTTAGATTGACCATGAATCGATGTACGTGAGATATTAGGAAACCACACTTCAACCTTACGAAACAAAAAGTTCTAATTAAATAATAAAATTACAAAAGTGCCCCCAAGAATATGGATTTGTCCGAGTTGCAACTTTTCGGTGTTCGAAAATCACTAACGTTATACGGTTTGTAGCCGACGAAGACTGTCGACGGAAAACCATAGACGATCCAACCTTCACCGCTTCTTCTAACCCTAACCATCTTCAATTTTTCTGTTAGAGAGAGAGAGAGAGAGAGATGGAGATGCATATGAACCACAATCTATTCGAGAGACGCCCAATTATAAAGGACAAGACTCCTGCCGTCAGATGGTTTAAGGAATGGTAACCACAATCAGTATTTGCACTTTTTTTTTTTCTTTCTTTCTTCTCTGATTTTGTTTCTTATGTTAACGGTTGTAGGAGAATAGCATACTACAATGTTGTGATTTCTCTTAACAATTCCAGTTTATTTGATCTGATATCCAAATTTTTTCATGTAGCCCTTCCATGGTTGTTGAATTTTAGGCATCTTTGTTTCTTTCTTATATAGAGTTAGACTGAGGAAGGAAAACTTATAATTTTTAGCTAAATATATAAGATAGTAGGATGTTGGAGGCGTTAATTTGTAAGCCAAAAAATGGTGTAACCCAAATTTATAGTAAGAAATAGATAAGAAAAACCACTTTTTTTTTTTTTTTTTATATTAGTAATGGGAATTATATTGATTAGCTGCAAGGCGCTGAAAGACCAATACAACTACACGACCAAAAACAGAGAAACAGAAAAAACAGAAAAAAGGTACAATAAGACATCAAACAGCTCTCGAGCCCGACCAACTTAGCCCGGGTCCCATGTGTATGGGTCTTCTCTAAGCACATTCCCGCCTCTAGCCACCCAAAATCACACCAGGTCTCTGACCGACTTCATGATCATCCCCACCGGGCGGCTTTTGTTCTTGAAAATTCGCATATTTCTCTCGCGCCATAAACTCCAATAGACGACGAAAAGGGCTGCCATCTAGTAGTCCCCTAGTTCTCCCTCCACTTTAACGGACGACCATATAAGGAATTGAAGGTAAGGCGTTGCCGGCTGAACCCAACTCATACCAAAAGATCTTATGACGACGCTCCAAATCTCGTGTGCCACCTGACAATGAAGAAGGAGGTGTGAAGCGGTCTCTTCCCCATTACTACACATTACGCAACGACTAGGAATATCCTTCCCCCTTCGAATAAGCTGATCCATCGTTAATATTTTCTGTTTGAATAGAGTCCACGCAAAGAACTTAATTTTGGAAGGAATGACCTCCTTCTACAACCTTGCGCCTTGGAATCTGATCAGCTGGCGGCGCGAAAGCATCCTGTAGTAGGATATGACGCTGAAGTTTCCATCTTTGCTCGGGTTCCATATCAGCTGGTCTTTACCGTGTGGGTTCCGCTGCACCTCGTAAAGCTTATGAATTAGATTTGAAGACGAGACCACCTTGCCGTCCCTCAGTAGCCTTCTGGTGGTAACATCCCACGATCTACCCCCCGAGTTTCTGATGCAAAATCCTCGATCATCCCTAGAGGGTTTAAAGATATGGCGTAGATGTCCGAGAAGGATGACTTAAGGGGGCCACCATCTAGCCATGCGTCTTCCCAGAATCGAATACGGATACCACAGCCCCAAGTGAACCGCAGGCCTCTAGCGAAAAGTGGCCATGTGCTACAAATATTTTTCCACCAAGTCGAAGTGCCTCTGTGGTCCGTGGTGCAGATACCCCAATTATCTATGAATTGCCTGTACTTCTCGATCAACACCATACGCCAAAGACTATCCCTCTCTTTCACCCTCCCCGCTCTCCAAAACTATTTTCCAAGGAGCATGATGTTGGCCCACCTCAAGCTGCGAATGCCTAGGCCGCCACATCCGACGGATAGCTGGCAAGTGTCCCAATTAACTAGGTGGTATCATTTATTCAGGCTCGACCCCTCCTACAGAAAACATTGTTGAATTTGCTCTAGCCGGTTGATGACTTCCATCGGGCATTTGAACATTGACATATAGAAGATGGGCAGCGACGATAAGAAAAATCACTTGGAGGGTGGCCGACCTCCTTAACGATTCGTGAGTGAATCAAACTCTACACAATTATTTCATTCCTTCCTCATTGTATTACATGGTATATATATATATATATATATATACACACACACACACTATGTGCTCGAGTGTAGAGATATCTCTGCGCCTATTGATAAGGGCGTGACATGTAGCGCCTTTTTGTAGAGCTATGAGTGTTGCTTTATAATCATTTAACCGCATTTTAACTAGGGTTACCTTTGTTTTAAAAAAAGTAGATAACCTTTTTGAAATACCTTGCCCTTGACCACATGGGAGTTAGAACTCCACCAACCCACATCTTTTCCACTAAAGGGATGCCAACGCTTCACTACTGGGCTGTCATTGCCTCGCTATCGAGGTGCCAACGCTTCTCTCCCGGGGTGTCAGCGCTTCGCTATTGAGGTGCCAATGCTGCTCTCTGGGTGCGTAACCGTTATCTGGTGCCAAGTGCTTTTCGTTCGGGTACCAACGCTTGCTATCGAGAGGCGCCGACGCTTCTCTCCCAGGTGCCAAGCCGCATCGAGGTGCCAACGCTTTGCATCAGGCCCCATAGTTTTTAGTAAAATAGACTTGAAAAAGTAAGTTTGACACTTCCTTGGAAAAAGGGAGAGAAGAGAAAAAAGAAAGAGACCTCTAAAAAAGTCAAGTACGACAGCTGAAAGGTTCTTGAATGAAGCAGGTACCTGACAGTCACGCCAAACCCCTTGAGGTTGATATTTTATCATACTATTAGTGTCATTAGAGGACTCCTAGACCCATTCCTTAAGGTTGAATCCTAGGGAAGAACTCCATTTGAGTTCCATGTGGCACCTCACTCCCACGTGGCACCCATTACCCCCAGTATTCACCCACCCTTTCAGATTTTTAGGGAAAAAAATTATATCACCATGATCAATGTCGATGAAAATGAATGGTGAAGCAAAATGTGTTTTCACTGTCCAATTCTAAACCATTGACCACCGTTGATCATACAATATTTATTTCTAATGGATATCTCTACAGTCAATTGGCATCCAATCGCATGTTTGGGTGCCACGTGAACTTAGTAGGGATATTTTGCCCTAGGATTCAACCCCAAGGGGCATTCAGGGCTCTGAGTCTCTAGCATCAAAGAGTTTAATTATTTTTGTGCCATATGGATGAAGGGAAACTCTTCCCTAGGGCTCAATCCTAGGGAGGAGTGTAGGGCTCCAGGTCTCTGGTATAATAAGGTTTAGTTAATTCTTATAGAGTTTCAAAGTCTGCCTAATTTTTCTCTTTTATAAGGAACTTCTAATTTTTATTGAACAGGGAGAGATATTACAGGGGAAAGAATTCCCGAAATAAAAGGGAGGAGGTATAAACTATGAATTATAAAAAAAATGAACATTCAATTTAGTGAGAGTATCTGCCACCTTATTCACGTATGTCTAACTTGCCTAACTTACAAATTATAATATTCCATAAACCAGAGATCTTAACTAGATTGACTGGACATAATTACAGGTTGGGATTGATTTCAATGCCCATTAAATCGTGTTGATAGAAGCTCTCCCAAGTATTATCAAACGAAAAAATAATGTAGATTATTGTTGCCCACTATAGATTATGTCTCTGCATTTGTATAGTCCTTTAAACCAACCCAAAGATACCAAACTCATTGTCCGTCTTTTGTAAACATTCCACCAATTTGGGAAGGGCCAAAGTTATAAATGATCTACAGTAAAAGTTGAGCTTAAGATATCCATCCAATGGAGGTCATTATCTTTAATAATTCAACTTTATATTCTACTTTGTTCATAGTTTATCTTTGTTTGTTTACAGTTCATGAATTCATTGCACTCATTTAAAATATTGAGACACCCATTTTAAAACAACTTATTTTCATGTAATAACCTTGGTTCTTCTTCATGCTTCCTTGTTAACTTGAATTTCTTCTTTTAGTTTCTTCATGAAGTAGATGGAGAAGATCCTTATCCAAGGAATCAAAACTCGGCATCACAACTAATATTGGCTTCCTGAAAGACCAGAATCACTTGGTATCGGTCAAAACTAGGGATACGGATTTTTATTGGTAAAAAATTCTAAAAAAATCACAAAAAGATCTAATAAAAGTTTTTTTCTACCTGGTTTGGTGTATTCGTATATGAATACTACTTATTTTTTACAAATAGGAAGATTTTTTTTAAAATATATCGGTAGTAACTGAAGTGATTAATAGAAAAAAGGGAAAAAGTACATTCCTGCAGTGAGCAAGGCTCTAGCCACACTATAACCGAAAACAAACTCAAAGCTAGGACGAAACAGAGAAACATGACAAACCCTAATGTCGGACCAACGCCCATAGGGAAGCAGGACACTGAAGCACAACCTGGATCCTGCCCCCAATCCGCACAAGAGAAGGCACATCTCGAGCTTAATTCATCTCATCATACCCTAACTTGCTGGACTCAATTCTGCTCATCAGCTCCCCCCTGCCCAAAACCATTCCACCATGAAGTCAGTGTCGCTCGTCATCACATGCTGGATAGTTCTTCGTTTATTCTAAAAGTTTCTATCATTTCTTTCTGGCTAGGTAGGCCACGTAACAGCCGTTAACACAACATTCCAAAGCTTCTTTTCCATGCCCATAGAAGTCCCAAAGTGCTGATCCATTCCTTACAGGTTGCTACATTCATATCTTCCAGGCAAAAGAGCATTGCAAGAACAGATGATTTGCACTTTCTTCCATCCCTCACATCATGCACCTGTTCTCCAGCCCCATACCCCCTTTTTCAGCTGATCGACAACTAACACCCTTTCCCATGCGACCGTCCACCCAAGGAAAAATTCCTTGGTGGTGCATCCGTTCTGTTGAGGTACGACCATCCTATTGTTCTCTCCCTTCTCAGTATATCATTTTAAAACAACTTCACTGTGTGATTTGGATATGATTTGATGCCATTTTTTGTTATGAGGATGCTTCGGTTCAGTGCTGGAAACCTGAAAATCTGGTCTTGTGTGATTTGGATATGCTTTGAGGGATCTATGGTAATTTTTATGCAAGGAGGTGCTTCTCTTTTCAGTTTTTTCATGTGAATAGTGTGACCAGATTTCATGTGGATGTTTTCCCCACTAATCTCTGTGTAGAAACCATGCTGTGGACAGTGTTGCCTTGGCACTTCTACTTTTGGGATATTTGCCGTGCCTACACTTAGTGGCACGTGGCACAGTTTCTGACACTTGGTGGCATTTGGCACACGTGCCGACACTTGGTGGCACTTGGACACCCCTCAAATAGCACGAAACATAATACCATCAAAGTGCTCATTGTTTTGACATCGATAAAATGAACTTTGTTTTTTAAAAAAAAACTGTGTAATCTATACAATTTGTAAAATGAACTAATTCAATGGAGGAACCTATACAATATGTTTCTTTTCCATGAGACTGCGGCTTCATTCTATGATGGTTTGACTTAAATGTATGCCCATGCCCAAAAATGATATCGAGATTCACGAGCTGGCATACTAGATCTTCCTATTCCTTTGATATGACTTGAAGTGATACTTCATTTGATCTTATTCACAGTGATGTGTGGGGGCCTGCACCTTTATCTTCTTTTGATGACTTTAAATATTATGTTACTCATCGATAACAAGGTGTACCTATTAAAGTCTAAAGATGTACTCTACCTATATTAATTTCTCTACTTTGGTTCAAATAGTTTGGTTGGACTATTAAGGTAATTAGGTCTAACAATGGTGGTGAATACTCATCCTCAACTTTTCAGTCATCTCTTCAGCAGCTTGGATCTTAAATCAATATACATGCCCTTATTCAACAAAATGGTGTTGCGGAGTGTAAGAATAGGCATCTCATGGAAGTTACTCGTTCTCTTTTACATAGAATGCATGTCCCACAATCTTACCATGACGCTTCTCACTATCACTTATCTTAACAATTATACACCTATATGATCTTGAATGGTAAATCCCCTAGAATATCCTTAAGCCTAACATTCCTTTGTTTGCTATTGAACCACGTGTGTTTGGGTGTACTTGCCTTATTCAAGATCTTCGAAACCAAAGGCACAAGTTGGATGAAAATTCTATATGATGCTTTTTTTGGAATGTTCTGGAGTTTCCAAAGGTTATAGGTGTTATGATCCTAAGTCTCGGGGATTGTTTACCTCTATGGATGCATCCTTCGATACACCATACTTCTTTGAATAGTCTTTTGTTTTCAAGTCTCTGTGGTGTTTTCTATGTGCTTCCTATTCCTGTCCTTAATACTCCTGCAGGATCTACTCCTCGTGAATGCTTGCCTATATGGTTTAGCTATCAACGCCGAAGACAGTCTGTTTCACCTCCTCAGGCTTCCATGCCAACAACCCACTCATAGTCAGCTCCTTCAAGTATGCATGCACCCTCTTTCTCTTTGCATTCTTCTATCATTGATGATCTGATTATTCATATTGCTCTTCCTAAGGGAAAGAGGAGTTGTGTCACCTCTTATCTTATCTCTTAGTTTGTTTTATCAGGGTTTATCTCATTCTTATTGGGCTGCTCTTGACAGAGCTTCTTCCGTGTCTATCCTCATTCTGTTGGTGAAGCTATCAAACATCCCTCATGGTCTGCTACTATGACTGAGAAAATGACTGCTCTTGAGAAATAAATAAGACTTGAGAACTTGTTGATCTTCCTCCAGATAAGTGTGTTGTCGGTTGCAGATAAGTATTTGCTCTTAAGTACTTGAAAGTTGGCACAGTTGAAAGATACAAAGCTCACCTTGTTGCCAAGGGTTTTACCCAACTGCTCATCATCATTGGCCTTTGTACCAATTGGGTGTAAAGAATGCCCTTCTCCATGGTGATTTACAGGAGAAGGTTTACTTGACTCCTCCTGGTTGTCAGCTTCAGGGGGAGTTTTTTAGGAAAGTTTGCTGGCTTCTGAAGTCTATTTATGGGTTGAAGCAATCTCCCATCCCATGTTTTTTCAATACTGGCGAGAGGGGGTATGCGTACAATATTATTGGTATATTGACGATATCGTCCTTATTGGAGATGATACTGGCTTCAGAACTCGTTTTAGGTCTGAGCTATGTTGTGCTCTGAGGTTAAGGATTTGGGTCAGCTCGGGTTCTTCGTTGTATTGAGATGGTTCGTTCACGTCGTTGTATATCTTTATCCCTGAGGGAATGTGCCCTTGATTTAACATCAATTGCATTTGAATATTGGGGAGCCTCTACCTGATCCTTCTAAGTACTAGAGACTTGTTGGTCACCTCATTTATCTCACAAATACCTGTCCAAACCTCACATTTGCATGTCTTTGGTTGCCCAATTTATGCATGCTCTACATGCTCCTCATCTCACCGTTGTTCACCGCTTCCTAAGATACTTCAAGGCTTCTCCTAGACATGGTTTGTTCTACTATGATGCTGGACACTATTCTTTCAATTGCAGTGATGGTGATTATGCAGGGGCTCCTATAGATTTCCGTTGCGCTCATGATTATTGTGCTTTTCTTGGCAGGAACTTGTAGTATGGAAAAGTAAGAAGCATGATGTTGTATCCAAATCAAGTGCTGAATCTGAATACAAGGCAATGGCACATAGAACTTGTTAACTCTTATGGTTGCGTTCCTTCGTTACTGGGCTTTGATCTCTCTCGTCCGTTCCTATGCCATTGCATTGTGATAATCAGGTTGCCATCAATATTGCCAGTGACTCGGTCCTACATGAAAGGACTAAACACATTGAGGCCAATAATCACTTCATTTCTGAAAAAGGTTCAAGGTGACTGATAGCTACTCCAGATGTGTCATCTTTAGATCAATTGGCCAATAACTTCACTAAATCTCTTATACGTACACAACTTCACGGTGTTATTGTCAAACTAGGCATGATGAACTTCTATGCATCAGCTTGAGGGGGAGTATTGGGACGTGTTATGGGGTACATTTATGGTGTAATTAGTAGTGTGTATGTAGTTATAGTAGGTGTCTACATTGTAAGGGTATTATCGGTTTGTCTAATATAAAGGCTAGTAGGGTTCCGTAACCCTAACTAAGTCAAGTCAAGTATCTCATCTATCCAAAATCGTTTGTTTCCTATCTAAGTTTTCTAGATTTCAAGAAACCTGCCTGAATAGTGGTATCTAAGATCCTACTGCAGTTCATCCAAGTTTCACTAGAAGCTCTACGTGGCACCCTGTTGGGGACATCAGATCCAGAGTATCATTTTTTTGTGTACCGAAGGCGCAAGAAGAAGCCCATGGCACTTCGCACATTGTGGATCAGCGATGGCATGACACGCGAGGGAAAGGAATAGACATGAGGAAGGGTCAAATAATGCAAAAGGAAACGAAGGAGGATGAAGAGGGCAAGAACTCTGTCCAGACTCGCGTGAGCGAGCTTCACTCTCCCGCAAGCGAGATTGACCAGAGAGTGTCCTGATACGCAGGTCCAGACTCGCACGAGCGAGATCGGCCGGAGAGTGTTTAACAAGCAGTTTTGAACTCACCTGAGAGTGTTCAACTAGCAGTTTTTAATGCTAATTTAAGTTATTTTAAATTTCTAGACTAGGAATTCTTCTATTTTCTTCATTAATTTGCTTGGAAAATTATTGCTTTAATTGTTCGTGTTAATTCAAAAGCAATCTCAGCCCAAACTCCACGACGAATCCACCCACGTAACTCGATAGGGTTGAGGGTAGGCGACGGGTGTGAGCCCTATGCAGGAAAATGTGCTCTTGGAAACAACATTAGTATAGCTTCCACTATCGACTATGATCTTACAATCTTTCTCACCACATCTGGCAAAGGTATAAAGGATATTATCCCTACGACAATTGTCGCTCTCCTTTTTTGGCAACTGATTGGTTTCAAGTTAAACTCATAAAATGTAGACTTATAACTACATTCACTAGACTCAAAACGTTTAGTAGCGATTGGTTTCAAGTCCCATCCTAACTCTTGCACCCTAGTGTAACCCTCTTCTAAATCTTCAACAGGGTGAGGAATGAGTTCTTTTTGTAGCTCCGGACGTAAACCTGTCCGAAACCTAGGAAGGATGACTTGAGCACTCTCATATGCATTGGCTCTCATCATTAATTCCTGAAACTTGTAGATGTACTCACTAACATTCATGTTTCCTTGTTTTAAACCATGCCATTGATCCATGAGACACTGGTTGTAGGAAAGGAGAATATATTTATCATGAAGCTTTTCTTTCATGTCCCCCAATGCGGAGGTGAGATCGCGTTCAAGGGTCTCTCGGCGACGCTTCATGCTAGTCCAGTAAAGTTTGGCTTGACCCACAAGTTTTATCTTGGCAAACCTCACTTTACGCTCCTCCGTCATATCATACCAATCAAAGTAATGATCCATGACGGATGATCAATCGATTTAAGCTTTCAGGTTCATCTTACCATCAAAGTTTGGAGCAGCGATTTTAATGGCTTTCATAATTTTCTCATCCGGGTTGGGGTGTCGTTCACGCCTGCAGGCTCTCTCCTCCTATCGTTATTGATGAAAATTTTACCGTTTTCACCACTAAGCGCTCGAGTCAATTCGACTATGGCTTGGTTTTGCGCTTGTATATGTGTCTGCAAAGCGACCATCTGAGTTTGGAGTGCCTCAATATCAGTGCGGTAACTGTCATGGTTCATGGTGATCACAACTCAACATGTATAACAAAAGCAAATTATATGCAACCGGAAGCCTAGAATGAACACAAAGCAACCCTAAATAGATTGGTATCTGATACCAATTTGATGCAGAGGGTCGGGAAGAGAGTAAAAATGTGTTTTGTATGAGGGTAGTCTCCTACCTCGTTGAGGAGGATAATACCTTGTGGTCACTTGTGGTTAGATGTGTTCTAACCCAACAAAAGGAGAGCGACGATTGGCGTAGGGATAAAATCTTTTATAACTATGCCAAATGTGGTGAGAAAAATTGGAAGATCATAGTCGATAGTGGAAGCTGATTAATTTTGTTTCCGAGAGCATGGTTTCCCGCTTAGGCTCACACTCGTTGCCCACCCTCGACCATATCGAGTTGCGTGGGTGGATTCGTCATTAATCCCCGTTTCGCAAAGGTGTCAAATGCCTATACAGTTTGGATTGTATACACTTTGTGGGGCGATGTTGTGCCTATGGGTGTGGGGCATGTCATATTGGGAAGGCCTTGGTTATATGATAGAAATGTCACATTATTTGGGAGATCGAATGTGTGTTCTTTTGTGCATGAGGATAAGAAGATCAAATTGAACCCTCAAAGCACCCAACACGAAAAGGGACAAACCTAGTGAGGAGGGTCTAATAAAAAGACAGAATAAATCGAAGACCATTAACATCGTCAGTCATGGTTCAAAATATCGGCCGATAAATGAAATTATCGGCCAATATGAATCGGTTATGGGCATGGCCGATAAGAGAACTGGAAGTTTTTGGCCCAAATGTATTAGCCTTCAAATATTGGCCGATAATTTGACGACTGTTCTAAGTACCAATTTTTTCATTTTTTTTAGAAAAGAAAAAACTGAATATTTGACTGAAATCCTCAAATTATTCAGCCAATAATTCAAATTATAGGTCAAATTTTCGGTTTCAGCCAATCCCAAAATCGAAAATTTGGGCGATATTTTGATCCTTGTCGTCAATCCCACAGAGTTTGCGAGAGAGGTGAAGGATGATAACGTAGTTTATGCCCTTGTCACCGTTGAAACGATCACAGAATCTCATGTTGATCAGCCTAGAGAGATAGGGCCAGTTTTGACAGAGTTCTAGGATGCCTTCCCTAAAGACTTGCCAGAGGCCCTTAAGGGACATTCAACATGTTATTAACTTCTGCCCTGGTTCTACTTTACCCAACTTACCCCATTATTGGATGAAACCTACCAAGCATGTGGAGTTGAAAAGGCAAGTGGATGAGCTTCTTCAGAAGGGGTTAATTAGGGAAAGTATGAGTCCATGTGCCGTGCCTGCGCTACTTACCCAAAAGAAAATGCGTCTTGGCCGATGTGTGTTGATAGTCCCGCAATTAACAAATTCGTGGTTAAGTATCGGTTCCCTATATTGTGACTAGATGACATGTTGGATATGATGGTTGGTGCTACAATATTTTCAAAGATTGATCTTAAAAGTGGGTACATCAAGTCCGAATGCGTCCCAGAGACGAGTGAAAAACTGCATTCAAAATCAAAGATGGTTTATATGAGTGGCTCGTCATGCCTTTTGAGCTTTCCAATACGCCAAGAGGATTTATGAGGATAATAATGCAAGTGTTAAGACCTTTTATAGAAAAGTTCTTGGTGGTTTATTTCGATGATATACTCATTTATAGCCACGACGAAGAACAAAACTTGAAGTTTGACCCTTAGAGGAGAGAAATTATACGCGAACCTTAATAAGTGTACCTTCATGACACCTAGAATTGTCTTCTTGAGATTTGTTGTATCCTCTGATGGAATGACTGTGAACCCTGAAAAGGTGAGGACCATTGTTGAGTTGCCTAAGCCTCAAAGTGTTCATGAAGTCCGTAGTTTCCATGGGCTAGTCAGGTTTTACATGAAGTTCATTCGGGGTTTTAGTTCTATTATGGCTCCCATAACAATTGCATACATAAAGGGGAGTTTGCGTGGACTAATGCCGCGGCTAAGCCGCTAAGGCATTTAAGGAGATCAAGTCTAGGAAGACAGAAGCTCCTGTCATGCGCCTTCCGGACTTTTCTAAAGTCTTCGGGGTAGCGTGGGATGTACCAGTGTTGGAATAGGTGGAGTGTTGAGCCAAGAGGGCCAAGCTTATTTCAGTGGGATGTTGAATGATGTCAGGCAAAGTATTCTACTTAAAATTTTATGAAGTGGTACAATCTTTGAAGTACTGGAAGCATTACCTCCTACTGCATGAGTTTGTTTTGTTCTTAGATCATGAAGCCTTACGTTATTTGAATTCTCAGAAGAAGTTAAACCCAAGACATGCCAAGTGGGTGGACAACTTCAAGGATTTACCTTGTGCTGAAGCATAAAGCTGAAGTTGAGAATAAGGCCGCAGATGCTCTTAGTCGTAGAGTGACAGTGTTACACTCTATGAGTGTGGAGGTTACTAGATTCAAGGCATTGAAGGATGATTATCCTACATGCCTAAATTTTGGAGAAGAGTACACCTCACTATCGAGTGGTAAGGGGAATGGATCTCATAGATATACCCTACAGGATGGTTACTTATTAGAGGATCACCGTCTTTGTTTCCCCGCACTTCTTTGCGAGATTTTCTCGTTTGAGAGTTGCATGCCGGCGGTGTCGCTGGGCATTTTGGTTATGACAAGACAATTGCTCTAGTTGAAAATAGGTTTTATTGGCCTAATCTCACACGAGATGTTGCCAAGATTATAGCACAATGTTGTACTTGTCAATTGGCAAAATAGAGGAAATAGAATACTAGTTTGTATACGCCATTGCCAGTGCTGCACAAACCGTGGCAAGACCTCTCCATGGATTTTGTTTTAGGATTTCGTAGTTCCATTAGGGTTTTTTGGTCGTGACAAGACAATTGCTCTAGTTGAAGATAGGTTTTATTGGCCTAATCTCACACGAGATGTTACCAAGATTATTACACAATGTTGTACTTGTCAACTGGCAAAATAGAGGAAATAGAATACCGAATTTTATACACCTTTGTCAATGCCTCACACATTGTGGCAAGATCTCTCTATGAATTTCGTTTTAGGACTTCCTAGGACCATTAGTAACCATGATCCGGTTTCGTCGTCGTAGATCATTTTTCGAAAATGACCCATTTCATTCCATGTTCTAAAACCTCAGATGCCAGTGGTATAGCGAAGATTTTCTTTATTGAGGTTGTGTTTACATGGTTTGCCCAAAACCATATTGTTTGACAAAGATGTCAAGTTTGTGAGTTACTTTT
Organism: Chloranthus sessilifolius; assembly: GCA_021018995.1. NCBI lineage: Eukaryota > Viridiplantae > Streptophyta > Magnoliopsida > Chloranthales > Chloranthaceae > Chloranthus > Chloranthus sessilifolius. The sequence continues at coordinate 109,747,698 of CM037597.1, read as the reverse complement.
GGAAGAGACTAAGGCATCAGATGGGAACTAGGCTATAGTTTTCTACAACTTATCACCCACAAACAGTTGGCTAAATGAAGTGGTGAATCAGAGTTTGGGAAACATCTTGTGGTGTCTTGTTGGTGATTATGTCAAGAGTTGGGATTTAGTGTTAGCTGTACAGAGTTTGCATATAACAATTTGGTCAATAGGGCAACATGTATGAGTCCATTTCTGATTGTGCATGATTATAAGCCTAGAACACCCATAGATCTCATTCCCATTTCATCATATTGTAGGTCATCAGATAGTTTTGCACATCACATTTATGAGTTGCATTCTAAGATTAAGAGAAGAATCAATGTGAACAATGAAAAATATAATTTTTTTGCAGATTCTCATAGAATGTTTAAAGAATTGCAGATCGGCGATTTTGTGATGGTTCATATTAGACCTTAGCGGTTCCCGTAATGAATTGCTAAGAAGTTACAAGCCCATAGTGCTGGACCCTAACAGATCTTGAAACGTGCAGGTCCAAATGCTTATGTGCTGGATTTACCTCCAGATTTGGGTGTTAGCACGACATTTAATGTGGAGGGTCTCGTTCCATCCTATGGTCCGATATTCATTCCGCCAAATCCTTTTGTTGAACCTTCTACGTCTGAGCCTATACAAATTTCTTTTCTTACACCATCACCTCCACCTACACGTCCTAGTCAAAAGTTAATTGAGGATGTTTTGGATGATCAAATTGTCTCCACAAACCAAAGGGGTTATCAAAAATATCTCATCAAGTGGAAGAACAAGCTGGATTATGAAAAGACTTGGATCACAAAGGAAGAATTTCAGAAGATAAACACAGATTTACTGGAGTTATACCATGATCTTCATTCATCAGACATGAATTCTTCCATCTGAAAGGAAACTGATGGGGACATCAGATCCAGAGTACCATTTACCGTGTACCGAAGGCGAAAAAGAAGCCCAAGGTACTTTGCACATTGTGGATCGACGATGGCATGACACGTGACAAATAATAATATGCACAAGGATTGGCCAAAGAATGCGAAAGAAAACGAAGGAGGACGAAGAGGGTGTGAACTTTGTCAATACTCACACCAGTGAGCTTCACTCTTGTGCGAGCGAGATTGTTCAGAGAGGGTCTTGATACACAGCTCCAGACACGTGCGAGCGAGTACCATTCCTGTGCGAGCAAGATCGGCCAGAGAGTGTTCAACATGCAGTTTTGAACTTGCCTGAGTGAGTCCCATTTTCTCTCGAGCGATAGCGAAGTTTCAGACTCGCTCGAGCAAGTTTGTGCACAAAATTTAGTTTTAGGTTGTAGGTTTTAGAATTAGTTCCTTTTTTTAGACTAGGAGTCTTTCTATTTTCGTTTCTTATGCTTAGTTAGGGTTTCTAAGCTTTAAATATAGCCTTGTAAAGACGATTAGAATAACTTTGGATTACTATTGAATGCTTTGAATTTAATTTCAAACTTGAGAGAGCGAATCTTTCAACTAGAAGTGCAAGACTTCTTCCCCATGGGGTTTGGTTTGAGGCCAATTAATGTATCCTTCTCATGTACTTCTATCTCTTGATTATGCGTAAGTGATTTTGATTGCTTTATTTCCTTTGATCTTGAATTAACATCGTAAATTTGCTTGTTCGATCTTTTTTGTTCTTCAACCCGAGATTGTTCTAAGTCCTACGTGCGAAGTTATTCGTTTTGAGCCTTTTAATTACAACTACGTTCTATCCCCTCCGTTTATCATTTAGTATGGAATTGAAAAAACCCATTATTGGTTTTGTTCAATACCCTAAGCTGTCGGAGATCTAGTTCGTTCATCAGAACCCTAGTCTTTTAGATCCTAGAGGGAACATACTATTGAAATTAACGATAATTTGAGTTATTCTAGTTTGCTAGATTAGGAATTCTTCTATTTTCTTTGTTAATTTGCTTAGAAAATTATTGCTTTAATTCTTCATGTTAACTCAAAAGCAATCTCAGTCCAAACCATATTAGGTTAGTGTTATTTTCCGCATCACACCCCAAACACTGTTTTCATTCGATGTGGAGTTTGGGTGCATTTGGAATTGAATATAATTTGAAAAGTTAGAAATTTTAAAGATTAGTTGATTTCAATGATCCAAATCTCAAGCCGCAAAAAACACATGATGGAGATGAGGGCTTGAATTTTTTTTAAAGATGATCTAAACAGCGCAGTCTTGCTCCGCATCATGTTTTTCACGCCAAGTGGAACTTGGGCGGGAAAGTGATCAGTGGCTTAGTCATTCGAGGAAATTAAGGGAAGAAAACCGTTAAGTGCGAGGAGCTTTCCCTGCAATGCTAAGAATTGGTCGATCTTGATCGTATCAATTTCGGAGTTTCTGCTAATACTGCTGGGTCTCAGTTTCAATGCTGAGAATCAGTAGCAATTTCTTCTGAAAGTGCGTATCATTGGTTATGTATTGGTTTTGGCCGAAACTTGTTCTTATCATTATTATTTATTTGGCTCTTCATAGGATAAAACAATGTGGCTCAACATAAGTTTTGATTCAATTTCCTTTTGGATGGGTTCTTGGTGTGGCCAGACATGGTTTTAGTTAAATTGCTTACCAAGCTTGATTATCCTGTTGTACAACTTTCAAAACTTTGTAACAATATTTGGGTTGTCTTGAAAAGCGGCAATGTTTTTTCTATTTCTCACTTGATATTATATCTCGCATTGTCTTTGGTTCAAGCATACATGTAAATTATTAAGATGGTAAATGCCCTGTTCTTAAAAAGAATTACTACGTTTCCTCCTCGAGGATGTAATTGGATATGAACCATGTGTATATGAATTTGCGTATTCAGTATACCAGAAAGTTTATTTAGGTAGTTGGCTGGTGCTTATTAAGATGGTAACATGTTCTTAAAAAATACTTTGATTCTATTGTAATGGCCACCCATCCATGTAATAAATTTTTTTTAAAAATTGTAGAATTATTCATTTATATTTCAACCTACTTTATTTTTCAACTTTATTTCTCCCTGAAATTTTATTTTCTACCATATAAATTTGTTAATAACTAATTTGTATGAATATTATAGGGTGCCCCAAGATGTTGTTTCAACTGGTGGGAAGTGCTTACTTTTGAAATGGGTCACAGGTAAGTTTTACTTGTTTTTTATGATTTAATTAACTTCTTCTATTGCCAAGAAAGAGTAAAGTTTTTTTTCAATGCCTCTTCTTCTTTATCTTCCGCCATTCTGCATTTCTTTTTATTTGATGCTATTTTAAATTTTCTTACTTGCCTATTTATCGTATATCGATGAATCATTTTCTATTCACCTAATCAAGGTATATAATATATTTTGTTTGAGAAACAATAAGAAGGCAAGCACCTCTCTGACTTTGTTTTGTAAATTGTAAAGTTGTATTATTACTAAATTGCATCAAAGAACAAGAAATCTAGTTTAGAAGCAAAACAAGGTGGCCAAAATGTTATGCCTGAGCTAATGATAAGCAAAGAAAAATATTATAAAGAGGCAACTTTTGGCTAAGCTAAGAGAACATCCACTCCAAGTTTTCCCAAGAGATGGTGCTATTTGTTAAATCCTCCACTTTGCAATTATCCTTTCCATGTATGATGTATTCTAACTTCATCTACGTCACCTTGAATTCGATACATCTTAACTCTAGACTCATCATTTTCTTCATAATCATTTGCTTGTATTGAAGGAGTCCCCTTCCACCCAAAGCATTTATGCAACCACCAACTGAAGATGGTTAGCTCAATTCATAGAGTTTCTACCCTCTCATACATTATGCATATAGATCCAACTAGTCCCAAAAAGTAAAATATGAAGTTATAAAGCTTGACAATGTGCCCCAAACTTGAGCTTAACCTTGATTCCTTTTGCTATTGCCATCAAAATTCAACTTGAACCGGGTGGATTCTTGGCCAATCCATACATCATTGTTTTGACTAGGTGGAGGAATCCAAGATCACACTTCCTTGCAATCGGTTTGTGAGCTGATACTTTAGGACACCCTTGAACATTTGAGTTGGAGCTAGCATTATCAACAACTTAAAAAAAAAAAAATCTTCCTTATGATAACGTGCAATTATGAAGAAAAATCTTAGAGGGCACACTCCTTCCTTTCTTTTTAGATAATCCACAGTGCTGCAAAAATCACACTCATCTTCCGAACTTTGCTCATGTATTCCGGTCAGCCTTAGTAATACATTTATCCTTTGACATTAGGATTGAGTATTTTTTTTCCTATCGGTGCTTGAGAAACAAGCACCGGAATACCTGACCAAAGATTGTTGGATAATAAAATTGCGTCAATCAATATGTCGGTGATACGATACGTGAATGCAATGTTTTAAGTTGCCAAAGTATCAAGCATCTCAAACCACCACTTGTGAACTTGTGTTTCTTGCATTAAATCCTCCGATAATGGTGATGCGGGACAAACGGTAAACCCTAATTAATGCGAATTTGGGATTAATCATAGATTAAATTGAATAATGGAAATATTTGAAATCACCCAAACACATTAAATAATTTAATGAATTCAATTAAAACAATTAGAATAATTTCATTTTAGCATTTGCATGCATTAAGTTTCCCGATCTAGAAAAATGGATACGATGAAGGACTCGAGTTTCGATCTAGTTTAGGGCACCAAGCGACAATTATGGTATTGTCTCTTGACTCGACTCCTCTAGTATTGAATAAATAAGGCTCGACTGATTGCGGCAATAAAAGGGTATGATCAAAGATATAAATTAATAAAGATTTGGGATTTTGAATTTTATCAAAACAAATAGGGGAGATATTACCAGACAATAATGAGAGAAAAGATAGAATATAAAGATAGATCCAAGGCTTCACACTAAGGGTTCTGAGGCTTCACACCAAGGCTGTTCGTCGACTTTACACCAAATTGCACGAGAAATGAAGATTCACTCTTCAGGTTTTGAAAGATTCGCTCTTTCAGGTGAAAACTCTTCACAAGTCTTCTGAGGTATGCACAAAGTAAGCTCTCAAATTTTCATTCAATAATCAATCAATAATAATGTTGTTTTACAAGCCTTTAAATAGGCTAAGCAAAACCTAATACGAAATTAGAAGAGTCCTTAAACAAATAAAACTTTCAAATGGAAATTTTGACCAATAATAACAAAATCCCGTCAAAATTCGCGCGATCGGTTGATCGATCGATTCTGAAGTCGATCGATCGGCTGAGAAACAATTAAATTGCCCGAAGCCATTGACGACAATCGATTGATCGAAAATTCCAGATTGATCGATCGATTGAGAAACATAATTGCGCTCAAAATTTGTGTCCTCTGTCCACCATCGATTGATCGAAGGATGGGGGTCGATCGATTGATTGAGTGCTTCTTCAGTCCTTCAAATTTGAGCTGTTTTTCTTTCTGATCACTTTCACGTTCTTCTTCCGCCTTTGATATGTCACGAACGGCTGCTTGAATCAGATGTCCCCATCAAATGGGAGGAGCTGACTGACATATTCTATCAATAAATATTTCTTTAAAATTTTATTAGTTTTGTTCATTGTCAAAATCAAGCAATTGATTGAAACAGTCCAATTGGTAATTTCTTGACCGTATCCCTCAGCTAGGGCCCATCGATTAGTGAGCCCATATTGATGGATATTGCTCTGATTTCTTCTAGAGTTGGATGTTCTGTTGTTATTGCTAATGCTAAGAACTGTGGTATCGTTCATTTTCCTAGTGGAAGAGCAACAAGCTCTTGGTGGAACATGATTTTTAAACAAACACCTTCTGTTAGAGAAAGGATACTCTGGTTATCCAATGATTTTTTTTAACATGTACTGCTTTTTTAGAAAAAAAAATAAAAAAATCCTTAAAGGTCACGAAAGATACAACAAAATTCCCTTGTAGGAATGAATGGTCCTAAGAAGACAAAATTAAGGGGTAACATTTTTATAAATAAATATATGATTTTTTTAATGCGCGCATCTATCTATCACCAAAAGTAAATAAAAACAAAAAATCAATGGTCCTCCATTTGATCATTTAGAAAAACTCCCTCACTGGTTCTAGAGTTTTTTTCTCGATGAATATGGAAAATGAGAAACTTCATCACACCTGACAATATGCTTCTCGTCACTCTAAATCTTAGGTTGTCTTTCCAAGGGGGTGTATGAAGTTGAATATGAGCTATCGAATAATGCTAAGAGCTTCTCACGCAACTCCCCTAGAAGTAGGAACTGTGGAACAAGCCCCATGGCTTCTTTTCGGAACCACAATTTCGTGTTTCGGAATCGGACTCGTGTAGGAATCTCAGTTCCAACAGTTTAGGAACCACTGGTCCTACTTTTCAAGACGTTTCTTTTATTTTATTATATTTAAATAGGAATCGACATGGTGAAGTGTATATGCACGTCATATCTCATTTACAAAAAAAATGGAAAAAAGAAATGAAAATTAGTGTGCCCTTGTCTGCGTATCCTTGCCACTCTCTTTGCCTTATGAAGTCAGTGACCTCTCTCTCTCTCTGTGATAAGAGCAGAAGTTTCTGCTTTTTATTGAAGAGATAAGATAGAGGAGAGGACAATTACAAAACCCTAGAAGTTAACAGTTTTAATTTAAAATTCACACTTTACAAGGTTTTAATATTAAAGTTCCGTACTGATTAAAAAAAATAATATTAAAGCTCCGTAAAAGGGCTTTCATATAAAAGCTCTTTATAAGAGTTTTAACATTAAAGCACCCCTAAAAGGTTTTAATATTAAAACCTAAACCACCTGCTTAACCATTATAGGCAACTAGTGCCTTGTGCTATTTACTTGTAAAAAGAGATCTAGGTGAAATATTGTATGTATAACAACATACGTTGTACACTTAGATGCACATAAATTTAGGTCTCTAAATATGTGCGCATCTTGAAGTATGTAGACAACATATGTTTACATGACACGGCACCAATTTTACTAGCTCAATTAGAACAAGGCATCTCAATCATATCTATGGGACGTCATGGCTCTTAAATTATGCAAAACTCATCTTTTTGGTGTGATTTGGCGGATTAATTCTGCTACAAATTGAGCATGGTATTTAAAGCAACTTTTGATCAAATGTTTTAAGGTATAATGGGGCGTGACCCTCCAATTAGAGCGCATAGATCGGATGGTTCAACTTCCCCCTTGAGTTTCTCCTAGCGAGAGGAAAATAGTTCATGTGCAGGTTTTCCCAATCATCTAAGAAGTTCCTGCTCTCCATTTCTGCCCAGTGGATTGCCACTCAGCACAAATTGAAAAGCTTTGCATCATAGTGGGCATAAGAAGCATTATTCTTTTCTTCTGGGTTTCTAACTGTGCAAAATCCCCAGTTAATCACCAACTGGCCGGAAAGCGTTTTTAATGTACAATAGTTCCTCCCAAAGGATCTCCTGCAGTTCCTCCGGGCACGGATCATAAATATGGCCATTGTAAGCCATGAGAGAAGTCCTCGCTAGATAAAATTGCTAAGATTCAGGCGATTAAATGAATTCTGTCACTTGATAGTCGATGGATCCCATATGATCTCGCCTAAGATCAACTGATAGAGGGAGAAAAATTACTTCTCCCCCAAGCCAGTCCAGTTTCAGGTTGTTCTCAGTGATAACCTCCATTTTAGACTCATGTAAAAGAATCACATCTGAGTTGATGAATCTAGCCACAGATCTAACAGCACTGTCATTCTCCTCTTAGTTAGTAGAGGAAGGTAAATTTGCTAGCTCCCTGGAGCCCTTTACTTTCTTACTTAAATATTTGCTGTTAGCCATGGAAGGGTGGAGCTCAAATGAGTCTTCCCAATTGGTTGTAAATTATTTTGAGCGTTTAATGTAACTAACTTTATAAATAACATATAGGCAGCAAATTTAAGTGAGTAATGTAAGCTACTCAACAACTATACAAAATATTATTTTCACAAAAGTATAGATATGCCATGCACCACTAATTTAGGGCTAGGTAAAAAGCTCATATGAATGTTTTTGGGAACTCCCATTATGTCTTTTAGAGAAGGAATGAAAATTTACACCCGTATAAATTTGTTCATGGTGGACAGAACATGTAGTCTCATCAAATTGGTATTCAGTTTTGATCTAAATTAATGTTTGATTATTTGAATTTAGACGACATGTTGAAGGGCGCGAAAGAGAAGCATAAAGAGCCAGAGCCTGAGGAGCCGGAACCTGAACCAACTACTGAAGTTCTTTTCCTTTGTAGCTATGAGGGCTGTGGAAAAACATTTATTGAGGCTGGGGCTTTACGGAAGCATTCACACATCCATGGGGAGAGGCAGTATGTTTGTCACTATGAGGGATGTGGAAAGGTAACTTGCCGAATTTATTCATTGTTAAAACTTGCTACATTTATCATCATCTAGACATTGTTAAAACTGGCTTATTACATCAGCATTCTAGTAAACCTGTTTTTTTTTTTTTTTTTTTCTTTCTGATAGGTATAAAACTGGCTTATTCACGCCATCATTTGAGTAAAACTGGCTTATTCACACCATCATTTGGATCAATTTATTGACATGTAAATTCAATCGCATATGCTAGCCATCAAAAAAATTCTAAAATTTGTTTTGGATATTGTGTATGAATCTGCATTTTTTGTCCTGTTTTTGTCCATGGCTCAGAGCATCTCATTTCTTGTTGTTTGAGAATTTATTTCGTTTTATTTTTTTGCGTAGTTGGTCTACCTCTTAAGAGATGTGCATACGCTGATTTTGAGTATAAGGATTTATTTTCTTGTTTCATTTGCATATGCTGGACATGCATCTGTATTGGGTCTTATTTGCTTGCATATGCAAGTAAGGATGCAAGCTAAACCCGAAACCAAACTGAAAACCGAGCGAACTGATTCTGGTTCGGTGTAGTTTCGATTTTGAGTGGCAAAAACCGGAAATCAAAGGGGTAGGATAAGAAAACCGAAAAAATATATAAAACATAGCAAAAGAACTGAACCGAAACTGAACTGAAAAACCGAAATAGTCGTTTTTTCGGTTTCAAAAAATAAAAATAAAAATACCGAACTGAAACAGAACCGCTTCGTTTCAGTTCGGTTTTGGTTCAGGCTGATCCGAACCGAAAGCCAAAATTTTCTGTTCAGTACTTCGAATCTGCATCCCTATATGCAAGTATGTAATGTCAACCAAGGATCAAAATTCTGGAATTGAAACTGAAATTTTGGACTGAAATCTACCTACAGTACGAAATTTCCCGAATTTTTATGTTATTGTTTCGATTTCGGTGGGGACCGAAACCGAAACATTTCGACCGAAATTTTCAAATTTTTGCGGAAATTTGAACCATTATGTCAACATGCATTTTGTGATTATTCTAGGAGGCTTTTTCTAGCAACTATTGATTGCTTTTGTGTTTCTGTTGCAGAAATTTTTGGATAGTTCAAAGCTGAAAAGACATTTCCTTATTCACACAGGAGAGAGGCATTTTATTTGTCCTCATGAAGGCTGCGGTAAGGTGAAGACCTATCCCATGCTAAGTGTTCCCTTTTTGAACTTATATTTCCATGGCAGGATTCATCCCTTGTTTCTTTTGCGTATTTGTTCTTTGTGTGCTAGTTACCTGCTCGCCTTCTTCGTTCTGGTTGCACCCATTTGAGAGAAATCCTCATTTGAGTATGGCATTTTGTTTCATTCACCTGGCAATTGTACCACGCAATTGTACCACACAGCTAACTTGTGTTGACAGGCAGATGATGCACTACTTAGGCAAGCACATCCATACTGAAGATTTATTGTTAAGCATAACAACTGTTGCAGCTAATTATAATGTCATGGATCTGCATATCATAGTGACAAATTTCTCCGAAATTCACTAAAACAGGTGTCAGACGAAACTTTCGGCCAAATTTCGATGATTTTTCCAAAATCGCTGATTTTTTTTTTAATTTTGGCGAAATTAATGAAATTTCCCCAAAATTAATATATATATATATATATATATATATATATACTTTACTCCCTGAAAATTTCCCAATTTTTTTTTTTGAATTTTTCCCAAACTTTATCCGAAATGACCACCTACCGAAATATTGCCAAAAACGGAATTTGTCACTTAGCTCCACATCAATTCATGAGGATAACAATCGAAGGATTCTAATGATAACATGTCAATTATTATTTACATTGATTATGCTTACCCTTCCCCTAGCAATGTCATTTAATTTGTGACAAATTAGCATTGGATATTGATATTATGTTCTATATTTCAAAGGTAATTAAATCTGTCGTATAAAGAATTATAGTCCTTTTGTTTATTAATTTACTCATTTTAAAAAAAATATTCAAAATACAAGAAAATACAGAGGGCTTAACTATTGAAAAAGAAAATGAGTAACAAGTTAAGCTATTGCACTCTCGATTTAATAGAGATCCAATCTCGTTATTATTATTATTGTTGTTGTTGTTATTATTTTCTTTTTTTTATAATCGGTAACATAAAATATATGAATGAAAAACAAAATAAACTGCATACACCAAAAAGGAATCAATTACAACGAGAGGCTGCTGAAGAAACAGACCTATCAAAACTCAAAAAAATCTCACACCCAAGCCCAAAAAGCAGCTCGAAACAGCCCTGGGTAGACTTCCCTCCCGCAGCAGGTAATTAGGTTAAAGGCAGGCTCTCTCACTCATCAAGGAAAATTTTGCCCTCTCTAACCCAGTGAACTGCAAAATCCCTTGGAGATTTCATTATTTCTGATCTTTTTGAAAACAGTTTCGTTTCTTTCCAACCATAGGGCCCATATAACAACAAGCACAACAGTACTCCAATCTCATTATTTCACCTTCTCATATTTGCCACCAGAAGAAAGAAAATCATATTTCGGTCCCCTTCCTTGAGCCATTGTACTCTATCGACTTATGCGCCAATATTACTTCCCATCTTATTTGATCCGTGAACTTGCTCTGACTCAATCTCTTTCTTCTTTCAAGTCTATAGAAGATCAGAAATTTCCTCTTATTCTCCAGCTGCTTTAAGCTTCCAAGAAAGCTGATTTAGCCTGATATATATTACCAAAAGTGGATCTATTCCATTCCTTTAGTTTAGTTTTTAGCATTCTTAGTTTTCCCATGATCTTGGATCCTGCTTAAAACGACGAGAATTTGGCAAAAAGGAAAAATCAGGGGATTAAAAAATATAGCTGGTGATGGGTTTATATAAACATCTTGACCATTTCACTACAACCAGTCACCTTTGCTGATGAAACCCTTTGCCTTCATCGTGACTGATGAAACCCTTCGGCATACCCTTCACCGTAGCCACTGATGAGAACCTCGCTGGCACCTTCACCAATGAAACCATTCACTGTCGCCTTTGCTCTGGCTAGTTTTATTTCTTCAGACCTCCTATTTTTTCTTATTTATTTCGTGCAATATTTTCCCCCTCCTTGTTTTTTGACCTACCTTCTGTTTGGCTTCTTTGGATTGACTGGTTATGGTTCTGACGAGCTTTACTGGTAAGTCGTGGGGGAAAGAGATGGCTGAAGCGAGAATGAAGAGAGTTTAGTGATGAAAAGAAATAAAAGACTATATCATATCCGTCCAAACCCGGCGGGAGATCGGTTCTTCCCAATATGCTTTATTCTCTACTATTCTTTGAGGGATGTCTGCAATCGCAAAAGATGTGAGAGGATGAGAATTGATTGGAAAGTCAATGGTGACGATGACTTTACGGTTGCCAAGAAAGATCTAAAAGTCCTTTCAAGGAGCACATAAAAGATTTGAAAGATGGTTGGAAATTGCCGTAAAAAAATTATAAGAGAGTAGCCGTGAATGTGACAAAAATAGGGTTGCATTCTAACGGGGAGGCCTTGCAGAAGGGTTTGATGAATCAGTAGTCGTGAATGTGACAAAAATAGGTTGCATTCTAACAGGTATCCCTTTGGTAGTCAAATCTTTGAAGTCTTAGATGAAGCTGAGTAGAGACTCATCCCTGAAGGGGGATGTGGAAGATTAATTTCTGAAGTGGTAGCTGATACATAGGTGGGAATTTATAAACAAAAACTAAATTTAGAAGTGATTCTGCTACCAATAGAGAGGAAGGCACCATCATGAATGGGATGAAAAAAAAGAACAGAGGTGGCGCACTGTGCAACGGTTGGTGATGAATCCAAGACGTAGAGAGGATGTTCACGAGGTTCTGAGTCCTAGCGATGATGGGACTGTCAAAGGAGTCAACTGTATGTATGGATATGGAAGGGAGTCTTAGTGGGTTGCACCATATGAGAAAACAAGCCGAGAAGTTGATTGATTATGAGGCAGCTGACAAGTGTGGATTAGTTATTAATAGTGGTCCTATAGAGAAACATCGAAAGAGGGATGAAAAAGGGAAGTACAAAATTGTTCTATAGAGAAATATCGAAAGAGGGATGAATAAAGGAAGCATTAAACAGATGGTCAGAAGAGATTAATAAAGGTGGGACATGTGCCACAAGGGGCGCGGTGGACATAAAGAAAAACTTAAACTGCTAAAAGAAAGAATGGTCAGGTACGTTACAGTCGAAAAATTCAAATCCAATATTTGAATTTGGGACACATGCAGCTAAGGAGGCCGCGGACAGACGCAAGGAAAGGTTAATCAAGCATAAAATGTGGCTAGGGCACACAGCAGCGGTTGAGCTCAAAATATTTTGTAGGGGGGAGGGGTCACATATGAAAAGATGGCACATTTTTGAGTGGAATAAGAAAGAAAGGTATTAATGAGGCCAGGTCAGGGATAAAAAGGTGGAATGATTAGAACTTCGAGAGGTCATGATCAGATTTGTTGGAAGGGCAGATGAGAAGCGAGGCTTTTGTAAATGGACCCGTTAGGCCCAGAAGATCCAATCCTTAGTTGATGTGAAAAAACACGCTTCTTTGTTAACACCTTCCCCCCCCCCCCCCCCCCACCCCCTCGCACCCACTCACCCACCCACCCACCGAGAGACCTATCTTGATCCATTTCCTAAACCTTCCTCACTATGTCTTAGTTCCAGTTTGTCACGTGTCGGCAACCTATTCTAGTACCAATCTTCCTGTTCCATATCAAGCGTCATTTTCTTTTTCCAAGTTCACTTATCAGCGGGGTAATAAATGGTTGATGAGATGAAACGATGTCTTGAAAGTTGGAATACAGTGATTCTATAAGAAAGAGACGAGGCCCAAGAATCTAGTTGCGAGAGAGTTAGTAGCCCGTTAAAGCATGGACCAATTGCAGTGGGGAACATAATCAGAAATTATGAATTCTTTGGCCAATGCATCATGCTACTCATGGTCGAAGGAAATAAATTAAGCGCAAAGAGTCATGTTGTTGCAAAATTTTGACAGTGATGGTGATGGGGACGCCGACACCGACACCGACCGATGCCACGAGCCAGTTTCATCGGTGATGAAACATTTTGGGTATGGGAGAATTGATGGGGACGCCGCCTAGAGGACATAGGTTTTAGGCCGTACAAGGTCTGCCGGTGGAAGAAGCGTCGAAAGGGCCAAGGAGCCTCAAGATCCAGCGAGGAAAGGTCCTAGAGGTCGGCCCCTGAGGCACAAAAGGCATCAGGCGACGGACGTTCGAAGGTTTTGAACGAACGTCCGGAATTAGAAGGTCGCATTGGTTTTTTGCGCGACGGACTTCAGTGGATAGGCGGCAGACGTCCGTGGTGCCCAGGACGGATGCCCGTGGAGATCTTCGCGTTGCGACTAAAGTGACACGTTTTATCCTTTTAGTGACATAATTTGTCCTTTTATCCATTTTCTTGCTATCTTTTAAGATATCCAATGTAAGTTACCACTAAGGGTAGCATAGTACTTTTCTATTTTAGGTTTATTCCCTTGTAATGGCTATAAAGCCCAATTTGTAAGTCATTTTTGGCACTTGTTGATTTAATGAAAATATGCTTTGCATTTGGCTTGAGATGAGCTTGAAGAGAGAGTCTTCTTCCTCATGTGGGTTTGGTGTGAGGCCCATGTTACTTTGATCTTCTCCTTTAATCCTTGCTCTTGCTTGATCTTCTTTTCTCTTTAATCGTTTGCATTCAATCTTCTCCCTTTTGTTTGATTGTTCAAAATCTCAAAACCCTATATCTAGAATAACCTTGATGCCCATCCTTGTGCTTCGAATTCGACCCTAGCCCGTCGATCCACAACCGTTGTTAGACTCGAGCTTACTCGATTTGCGCCGTTAACCGCTTCAATTCAAAGTCCCAACGAGGAGCTACCGATTCTACGAAGAGCTACGATCTTATGCCCCGACCTAGATGAAGCGAGAGTTCTATCTCTCGGATCGCCTCTTCCGCCATCCTAACAAATATCGCATGTTGGATTGGACCCTACGTAAACCGAGCATGGTTACCTAAACGGAATCCCGTGAAACCCAAGATATCGCTTTAATTTGTGATTTAATTGCTCAAATTAATTAGTTTAATTTCGGCAAATTAGTATATCATGGGCATTCACGGATCTTAGGGTCGTTGTCTCGCGTCAGTTTTTGGTATCAAAGTTTAGGTTCTAGGTTAGGGCATTTTGTGTGTTCACATTTGTGTGCTCATTTGCGTGCACATTGTGTGTTTGATAAAATTCCTCATTCATTTGCATGTCATATTTGTGTGTCCGTTTAGTGTTTGACGAAACTCCTCATTTAGATGTCGTTTGTGTAGTCACATTTGTATGTTCATTGTTGTGTTCATTTGTATGCACATCTTGTGTTTGTTAAAATTACTCACTTATTGTGTGGTCACATTTGTGTGTTCATTTGTATGCACATCTCGTGCTTGATAAAATTACTCATTCACTTGAGGGTCATAGTTATTTGTTCGTTATAGAACCCGTGTTTAGTGTGTCGTGATCACCATGGGTACGAGGGAGATTACTGATGTTCTTAGGAGCATCCAAGCCACGATGATCACGATGAATGAGAGGGAACTAGTCAAACAAGGAAACCGTTAGACTTCGAATCCTAGGCGAAGTCCCGAAAATCGTGATGAGATTAGACTTAGGGGGCACTCCTATCATTGTGAACCCGAACATGATCTTGGTAGAACATCTCTAAGATTCAGTCAAGTAGAAGTCCCAGATTTCAAGGGTATGGCGAACCCTAACACCTTCGTGGAATGGTTGTCTAGCATAGAAGAGTACTTTGACTCTTATGATGTGTTAGATGAGTGTAAGGTCGAGTTCGCCAAAACGAGGTTGGTGGGCCACGCTAAAACCGATTGGAATGATAGGAGTTTCGATGCAAGATAGCTCAATGTAAGCCCGTCACACGATAGGAGGACATGAAGGAGCAACTTACCGAGAAGTATGTTCCTTTCACACACCGCCACCTCCTATGGTGTTTGGATGCTAAAATGGATAAGTGTCGTGGTTTTCGCAAGTTTGAGTTTAGGAGCATCTATGCTAAAGAGAGCTTTAATTCGAGGGTTCAACCATTGAAACCCCCGAGTACTCCTACAAATCCCCAAATTGATAACGGGAAAGGAGCGATCAATGAAATCCCCAAAACTAGTGGTCGCAACAAATGTTACAAGTGTCACGGATTTAGACACTTTGCATATAAATGCCCCACAAAATTTCCCGCTCAAACTTTATTGATTAAAAGAGAGCGTTCTAAGGAGCTGGAAAATGTGAATGTGGGAGAGGATGCATATTACCCTAGTACCGTGGTGAGTGAAGAGGAAATAGAAGTTGAAGAAAGTCTAGTTTGTATTGAAGAAACTTCTATTTCCCTTGTTAGTGATGATGTTGGGTTGCCCACACGTGAGCCAACCCGGTCACCCATGCACGATTCGATCGAAACGCTTACACATGATTAATATGATTCGTTAGTGTCTATGAAGTCAGTTGTATACGAGTCCTTGTTGTTTGTAGAGTCAAGTGCACTTGAGTCTTTGGTGCTGGTTGAATCGAGCACAACCGAGCCAATTAAGTCACTTACCCATGAGCCATTGGAGTCCGTTGAGTCGAGTCCACTTGAGCCATTAGTGTCACTTAATTCGATCACACATGAGTCACTAGTATTGGTAATGTCCACTACACATGAGTCACTAGTGTCGATAGAGTCCACTACATGTGAGTCATTAGCATTGCATGCACATGAGAGTATCGAGTCCATAGATACACATACACATCATAGTCTCGAGTTGCATACCGCTTCACATTCCGAGTCTTGTTATGAGTCAAGTTTTGAGTCTCATTCCACATTGCATGCCGAAATTATGCCTAAAATTAATTTGTGCAATGGAGATTCCAAATTAAGGGTGAATTTGCTTGTGAGCTTCAAGGAAATCCAAATAAGTGGCCATGAATTGGTTCGGGTTAGACCTGAACGATTCCCACCGGGGATCACGAAGAAGTCCCAAACCCGCGTTCCCGGATCTTTTAGGATGATGGCAAGGAGTGAACCTAAGATATATGTGCTTGAGCTACCTCAAAGTATGAAGGTTAGTTTAACACTCAATGTGGAAGACCTAGTTCCTCATCTAGGCTCAATGCCACTTCCTATAACTCATTTTCAAACGTTCTTTCTTGTGCACCAATTCCGGCCCCACAACCCCTATCTTTTTATCTTCCGAACAAGATGAGTAGCGAGGTCATTGAGAAGATCTCAGATGATCTTTTGACATTCACCCGCGACAGAGAGTTTCTGGTTTATGAGATGAAGAGGGTTGGTAAGTTGACTTCCGAAAGTGCATGGGCCAATCATGAGAGAGTTCACCGCTTGAGTACTTATATTACTGACCGATATCACGACCACACTTCATTGGTGATGAGGTCTTTCGGGTCCGGAAGAGTTGATGGGAAGCTTCAGAAATATTTAGTAGAATGGGTTAGCAAGCCGGGTTGTTGGGTTTGTCGAGAAGAGGTTTACCGCGTGCGCCCCGACATAATCAACTGAGGTGAGGATCATACGACATTGATTGTTTGGGCTAGTTGCGAGGAGTTCCACCGTTTGGGTTCCGATACACTTGGCCAGTACTACTTGTGTGTTTTATCAGAGATGAAACCTTTTGGGTATGAGTGAATTGATGGGGATGCCGACACTGACCGATGTTACGAGCTAGTTTCATCAGTGATGAAACATTTTGGGTATGGGAGAATTGATGGGGACGCCACCTAGAGGACGTAGGTTTTAGGTTGTAGAAGGTGTATCGGCGGAAGAAGAAGCGTCGAAAGGGCTAAGGAGCCTCAAGATCCACCGAGGAAAGGTCCTAAAGGTCAACCCATGAGGCACAAAAGGCATAAGGTGACAGACGCTCAAAGGCTTTGAACGGACGTTCAGAATTAGAGGCCGCACTATTTTTTTGCGCGACGGACGCCCGTGGGCAGCACAAACGTCCATGGATAGGCGACGGACGTTCGTGGTGCCCAGGACGGACGTTCGTGGAGATCTCCGCCCTGCGACTTAAGTGACGCGTTCTATCCTTTTAGTGACGTAATTTGTCATTTTAGCCATTTTCTTGCTTTCTTTTAAGATGTCCAATGTAAGTTACCACTAAGGGTAACATAATACTTTTCTATTTTAAGTTTATTCTCTTGTAATCGCTATAAAGCCTAATTTGTAAGTCATTTTTGGCACTTGTTGATTTAATGAAAATATGCTTTGCATTTGGCTTGAGATGAGCTTGAAGAGTCTTCTTCCCCATGTGGGTTTGGTGTGAGGCCCATGTTACTTTGATCTTCTCCTTTAATCCTTGTTCTTGCTTGATCTTCTTTTCTCTTTAATCTTTTGCATTCAATCTTCTCCTTTTGTTTGATTGTTCAAAATCTCAAAACCCTAGATCTAGAGAACCTTGATGTCCATCCTTATGGTTCGAATCCAACCCTATCCCGTCGATCCACAACCGTTGTTGGACTCGAGCTTACTCGATTTGCGCCGTTAACCGCTTCGATTCAAAGTCCTAACGAGGAGCTACTGATTCTACGAAGAGCTACGATCTAACTCCCCGACCTAGACGAAGCGAGAGTTCTATCTCTCGGATCTCCTCTTCCGCCATCCTAACGGATCTCGCACTTCGGATTGGGCCCTACGTGAACTGAGCATGGTCACCTAAGCGGAATCCCGTGAAACCCAAGGTATTGCTTTAATTTGTGATTTAAGTGCTCAAATTAATTAGTTTAATTTCGGCAAATTAGCATATCATGGGCATTCATGGATCTTAGGGTCGTTGTCCCACGTCAGATGACCGTGATGATTGTAACAGGAAATGAGGACTGAGACGGTTGCGGAAGGGACAGATTGTAACAGAAAGTGGAATATCTTGCCAGATTCCACTTTGGCAAGTGATGGCGGTCATCATCCCCTTTTTCGTTAGATCTAACACACCACAAGCTTCGTGTATGAGAGAGAAATATTTCTAAACATTCATCTATGGTTTTTCTAGACGGGTTCCTCATCTCATAGGCTTTTAATTTTTTGGCTTAGACTAGTGCCAATAATGGGCTGCAAGTTGGACGACTGGGATTGATCAAAGATGTGCGCTATTTTGTGCAAATCTAGGCTGCCATGGTCCTATCTGTGCAGCGTGGAACAATAGAATCACTTTCTAGTAACATTTGTATGTTTCGACTTCTGGATATTTTCTACTAGTTGGTTAGTTTTAGTATTTGATCTCATTCATTTATCCGTCACTTTCTGAACATTACCATATTTTAGCTATCTATCTTGAGGACCCCAGAAAGTCCTTTTTTTAGTTGACGATATATGCGAGTTCCTTTTTTATTTTTAAAAATTTTGAATTGCTCTTGTTTTAGGCAATTTGGTGTTGAATTTGCAAACTCAAAAATGCAGGCCTTCTCTCTGGATTTTAACTTGAGGGCGCATATGCGAACACACTCTCTGGACAACTATCATGTTTGCCCATATGAAGATTGTAGAAAGAGATATGCACACGAGTACAAGTTGAAAACTCACATCAAATCACACCACGAAAAGGTCAGTAACTCCATGTTTTACGATAAACATTTTCATAGAAGCTATGTGTGTTCGGTTTCTCAGGAATGAATTGAGTCGATACTTATGAAGGATCTCATGAATTGAAGCTAGGTGTGTTCGGTTTCTCACTGATTCACGTAGGCTGATGGATCTCATAAAACGATATAATTTGAACTTTGCGTTTCTTTTCACCTTAGCATTCGTGAATGGCGCAGTATTAGCCATATGATTGAAAATCCAGTTTTTGAACCGAGTCTGACATATCAAGTCGACCCATAGGGCTGAGTCGGGTCAGATCTTGAAGAATCCTACCCGACTTTTGAGTTGGGCAGATTTCGGCCTGACCCGATTTGACCCAACAGAGTTTTCGGGTTGGGTACACCTGAGATTTGGGTCAGGTTGAGGGCTCAAAGGACTCTCAGTCCAATTGACAGGCCATGCTTGAGGTGGTCACTGGTGCCATATGCTGCTATGTTGTCGCCCTCTTGGTTGTGAATATAGTGTTTTGCTACTGATTTTACAGAATATGGCGTTGGATATGCCAAAGCACATGGCACTACCACCACCTCCAGGTCCTCCACCACCAGAGAAGACTCATGGTACCCCAAAGGCTCTCGTAGTTTATGGGTCTGCTTCTTCCGACCGCCCTTACACCTGCCCTTACAGTGGTTGCGAGAAATCCTACATTCATGAATACAAGCTGAACCTTCATCTGAAAAGAGAGCATCCGAGCCATAACGCCGACGAAAACGGCAAGCATGCACCTGATATCGATAACGACATGGACGAAGCCAGTGACCAAGATGCTTATACGGGAAAAGGCGGAATTGTGAAGAACTTGAAGCGAAGCAAAACCAAATCGGCTTCGAAGACGCCACCTTCGAAGATCGCTCAACGGAAAGGCTCCAGTTTGCCTTCTGCGAATTTGAATATTGTAAAGAAACAGTCGCCGAGCAAAGAGATGTATGAGGAAGATAGCGAAGAAACTGAAGAAGATTGCGACAATGTCGAAGAGGATGGGTGGAGGTACGGAGAGACGAATGAGGATGACGAAGAGACGGAATATGAGGACTAAGGCAGTTTGTCTGTTTGTGTGATCTTATGGGAGTGTTGGAAGCAAAAGCCGCATTATTCAAAAAGTTAGTAAATGATAGATAATCCAGGTAATTGTTATTTTTTCAGTTTTTGTTCATTTTCTTCGTATTTTTTAAAAGTTTTCTGTTAGGTCTCCTTTCTCTTTGTAGAATTAATTCAATAAATGTGAAAGAAGAAAGATTACTCCATTCTTTGGGTGCTTGTGTGCACCTTGCTGTTTTTTTTTTAGCCCTAGCGTCTACGATAAATGTGAAAGCCCACTCACTCTCTCTCTCTTGCACACGTTTTTTCGTAAATTAGTTCATGGACATTTCAAATACATTACATTATACAGATGAGAAATGGGTAGTTGCCTCCGGACGCAACCTTGGAGGGCTGCACCACCCGAATGCTAGATCACATGTCCCGTGGCATGATCAACTCAAAACAACACCCGTTTTTGGTAGATCAGTCAGCAGACGTGATTTAAAATAAATAATATTTAATTTTTTTTACTTTTTGGGACTTCTTTTGATGGGTGAAAGATAAGGTGACACCGAGGCAACTTTGCTCATTGATTTTGAGCACCTTTGACTGTATATATTACTGTCGATATGTATCAGATCAGGCGTAAATTTTTTGGATGGTACTTTGGTACTTAATTGATCTTATCCAAGTTGCCGTGGCACTCGATCCTCATGATGGTTGACACATAATGCTCAAATGGTATGTGCCTCTATACATTGGGAGGCATAGTATACAGATAATGCTTTTTAGCAAGTCCTCATTTCAAGTAAAATTTATTGTTATATAAATTACTTTAGTGCATAAATGTTTTTTATTATTTTTTATTTTTTCGTATATATATATATGAAAATGTGCATGAATGTTTTAATGGTTATTTGGCTGGTGAAAATGATTTCATCATGTATGAATTAATGAAAAAATTAATTCACTATACTATTTCAATTAGAAAGAGACTCTTGTCACTCTAGTTTAGAATTTAAATCATAGTTACCAATTCGGGGCAGGGCGATGATATGAAATTTTTTGGGAACTTTGGAAAAAAATTAAAAACAATAAGATTAAAAAATTTTAAAATTTTAAAAATCGTGATTTTTTGAAGTTCTGAAATCTGTGAAAGTGTTATTTTTTGAGGATTTGAGATCTCATGGATCTCTGAATTTCAAAACCGTAAAAACAAAGTTTTTTTAAAACGTTTAAGTTATAGAATTTTTTGCTAAAAAGTTTGTTTTTCTAATTTTTTCGAAAAAAAAAATGTCAATCTACCATCTTAAAAAGTGTTAAGGGTGTGGATTAAATCTCAACCCTTTTTTAGTAAACTTTTATTATTAAGGAAAATTTCCAAAATTCAGGATCTGGTTTTCAAAAATGATCAAGTCTAGGAAATAAGTATAGAAATGATCCAATCCTAATATAAACGACACTAACTTCCACCAAACATCTAAAATGGCAAAAATACCCAGACTTTTTATATAAGAAGGCAGCTGCAATTAAAAGCTAGCTATAGTCTTTGAAAGACCTCTGCAGCCCTTAAAAGACTGTTGCCTTTCACCAAACCAACCAGTCCAAGCTGAGCCACTTCCAGCTAGCACAAAAAGTCTCAAATACTCGTTCTTACATTTTTATGATTCTATATAGTTTAAAATTTTAAAAATTTATACTTTTTAATATTTACGTGATGTGAAACAGCATCGATGCCGTCTGATTTGAAGGCCACAATATAGGATCGATGGTACCAAAGATTGAAATTTTTTATATTTATGCGATGTAAAGTAGCGACTCTCTAGACAGTCGCCAGCGGCTCTCTAGATAAGCGATTTTTTATTTTTTTAAAGAGGCGATATCACCTTTTTTTTCATATCAATCTTTGACATCATCAATCTTTATATTGTAGCCTTCAAATCAGACGGTATAAATGTTGCTTCACGTCGCGTAAATATAAAAAAATATAATTTTTAAAAATTTTAAACTATGTAGAATGAAAAAAAGTGTAAGGCGTATTTGAGATTTTTTGTGCTAGCTGGAACTGAATGGTTGGTTTGGTGAAAGGTAGAAATATAAGGTCTTTGGTGAAAAAGGTAAATTTGATAGGGTCGATCCTGAAAATTTCCCTAAAATTTTATTTAATCTATTAATAATGTGTAATCTGTATATGTAGGTGTGGGTTTCCTTATTCCATAACCCCCTTGTAAACTCGTCCATATTGGGAGGTTGCTCTCCTAACCATGGGTCAAAATGCCAACTTTCCGACAGTATCGTCCGAGCTCCAAATCGATACGTATCGGAATAGTAACTTATCGTACGATACATTAAATGTATCATCCAAGTCTTCCCATATAAATTGGACGGTACGGTACATCGAATGTACCGTATCGTCTTAGTCCAATACCGATACGTATCGACATCGGACGATATTTTGATCCATGCTCCCAACACTTCGTGCCGGAGGAGTCCATATAATAGGTATCTTTTGTTCGTTAGAGAGAGATGGAAAACAACGGTTGAGAGAGAGAAAAATAAAGTCTAGAGAGAGAGAAAACGGTGTATAGAGCAGAACCGTTAGTGAAGATAAATTTAAAGTATTATTTTTTTGGGAGCCATTACTTGCATACGCTTTTCAAGTGCTTTTCAAGCTATTGCACCGAATTTAAAAGAAGGGCTTACAAGTTTGGTGACCTTTATTGTGTGAAAATATCATCTAAGCCGTTTGATTTAATAGCCATGATTTAAAAATATCAATTGCAGACTATTAGAATAAAATATAATTTTCACTATTTGATTAAATGGAGTCAAAGGCTATTATATAATTTAACAGTTGACTACAATAGATCATATGACAAATACTTAGTTTTGCTCCAATTTTATGTATCAGAAATCTATTAATCATGAACTTCAAATTAGACGGCTCATATTGTATTTTTACATGGCACCTGTCTCTAAAACACCAAATCTTTCTTTAAATTCGATACAATCACATGAAAAATGTGTGCAAGTAATGGCTCCCTACTTTTTTAGTTTTAGGTGCAATTATATAAAGGAGGTGCAAGGACAAATTTTGGTTACTTTGGTGCAATCACTTACAAAGCGTGTGCAAGTAATGACTCCCATTCTAAAATCTTACGCTGCCATTGACAATTTCCAGAAATGCCATCCTGGATATGGGAAATTATCCTGAAAAATTAAGAATCGTGATAGAAATGAACAAGTTATATTGAGAAAAATGAGTTGACTCGAGGCCCAATCCGACCCGATAAAAATGCCCAATATATAAAATATAGATGTCACGACCTAGAATTCTAGTCGATCTCAAAGGCATAGGATTCCGTGTTATGATACCACACACTTGTTAAAGCGATAAGCGGACATACATATCTTACTAAATCATGCATAACATTGGGCTCCCAAAAATCGTGAAATCAATTTTTCTTCTCTTATAAAAAAATTTCCTTCATTAAACTTACAATGAATTTTGAGTCTATTATACAAAATAATCATAACTTAAGGTACGACCATCTCCTGAAAAGTCTTTTTAAATATTTAACACATACCTGACATAGTATATTTGGTCATCTACTTTGTCACCTTCATAAACCGTATAGTCCAACAGTGCATCAAGTCTATCGGGCAATGCTGTCCATATCTTTACTTGCAGCTGTTAGTTTTGAAGAGGGGGGTGAGTTTACTCAGTCACGTAAACTCAGTAGGTTGCATAGCAGATCCATCACAATCTACCCAACTGATCGTGGGTGTAACCTTGTGAGTAAAGTAAATACTTTACAATTCTATCTAAACAATATAATGAAAGTACTCATAAATATTTCATAACAATAAGATTGAAAGGACGTAACAGATTTCAATGCATACTCCATACGCCTTCACTACGTACTTCGTATCTTACTTATCTTGTTTAAACGATTTATGTCAAGATCGCTGCTCGAGCCTACCACGCGAGGTCCACGTGTACATAATCATTTAACATCCATATCATAACATAAACCACCATCCAGCTCGATGAGGTTGCGCGCATAAAAATTAGTGTTCTCTTACGTCAAGACATTGTCGTATCATATTGTCCTTAAGACCCGTCTTAATTGCAGACGTTAGACCCTTATGGTGGCTCGTAAGGCATGCCACGTGTAGAAATTTAATTCATGTTTAGCTGGTCTTCACAGTGCGTCTTAGCATATCATAATATTATTCGATTATGTGCTTAAATCCCCGCCTTTATTTTTGATTTGTGTGGGCTTAAGTCTTCACTTTCTTAACATCTCGTAGCTTAATATATTCATATTTCATATTTTCTTAAGCTTCATTATAATGGGCCACGGTGCGATAGACTTTACAAATCACACTTTTTAAGAGATGGGTTTCATAGTAATCTGGATGTACTTCGTGTGACATCTCATACTACCATAGAGGAGTTACATCCAAACATGGACGCCTACATTTCAAGTTTCACGTGATGTGAAAGAAATCCCACCGTGACAAAGGCTTATAAGTCATGTGTCATATCTTATTCCTTTTTAACCTATCATATACATGCCCTAACATATCATCTAAGTAATGGATGTCACACAATGTAGATGAAACATATAATAAGAAGGTGACTAATCTTAAGAGAGCTAATATTACTCGTAATATTTCAAATGGTGATCCAACCAAACAAATTAATCATGAAGAGAGGTTAGTAAACTTATCACAAGTTAGTTGCAAGTTATAACATAAGTCAAATTTTGACTCGTGACGTTAGATGGAGACCTAAGGTCTTAACCAAGCAAGAAAGTAGTTTAAAGTCTCCTAGGTATACTCAACTTTTCACTAAAGGAGAGAGAGATATACAAAAGGTCACGTATAAATCGATACATAATCCTATGATTTGTGTCACCACATGATGATAGACTGTTCTCATTAGATCGATACGATGAAAACGGATTAGTTATTTACGTGATTCCGATAAGATTTAATCTCTGTATGACTGAATTACTTATAGGCCATCAAATATTCGATACACGCATTTTAATGTAAACGTGATCGAGTTTAGAATAATCTAATCCTACCAATGTCGTAAGCATAATGAATGTTTAGATACCCTATGATTGCCACTATTGGTTTGATCATTTAAACCATTAACTGAATGATACATGATTTTAGTCAAGATCGTATCATCGTACGATCATCGAGTTGTGTACACCATTTTGGCATGATTTTAAAATCTTTCTAGAAGATTCTCCTAATCTTAAAAGGTAGGTGGTTGGACTTTGGTTTATCATAAAAGAGTAAGTGGCTTTTGTAGGGTAAATGACCCTACTCGGGGTTCATAGACTAGACGAGCCCACATAGGGAGGCCCATGTGCATTTATGATGATAGGGCATCTTGAATCGGGTCAAGATCATGTTATAGCACGATTATCGAGGTATTTAAATTCTCACAGTGTGAGAAAAGTGTACACCTAACCAATTATTCTAAGTTTAGAAGATGGGTCAATGTCACCCATGACCTTGAATGCATCCAACAACGCAATACGGCTAACCCTCATATATTTTATGGCTTTTATTGGTTTTTAAGTATTAAAAATAAATTAAATAAAAATATGACATGCAATATAAACTACCAGATGTAACGTAGATCGTAGATTAAAGAGGGTCCACGTCTTGATCTAAGGCCAATTTGGTCATTCAAAGCATGTACCAAGTGGTTAAATGTAACCCTTAGTGCAAGTGCGCAAAAATTAAGGGCATCAGTCCATTAACCGAATGTAGCTGCTAAGTATTGAGAAACTTGGTGCTCGATTTTGAAGTCCTAAGGATTTGTTTTGCTACCATACTTGTGTGTCATATGGAAGGGTATAATCGATGGGTTCAACAATAGAGTCAATCCTTTGACCATAACCATCTTGTGAATCCACACAAAACATAAGATTAGGAAATTGCAGTTTTCATATAATCATGTATAATATAAATGCATAGATTTAGTTAGATAAGAGGGCACCCACCTGATTGTGATTGTCGGCGTTCAGCGTGGTTTCGACGTGATGAGCGAGACAGAAAGTGTACTTCCAACTCTTGTTTAGTTTCACAGTCTCCTCTTTGTCTCTCTACGTTTCAATCGGCAATGGATTTCTTCAAGTTGTGCGTAATACTCGTCGCGGCACTACATGGAGCCAACGATGTATGGAGCGGTATATGATGAAACAACGATCCGATGATGGCATATTGATGATGAGAGATGGGGTGAGCGGCTGGTTCGAGGTATGGAGTTGTTATCGATTGTTGTTGTGTGGGTCTTCATTGAGAGAGAGAGAGAGAGAGAGAGAGAGAGAGAGAGAGAGAGAGAGAGAGAGATTCAATTGGGGTAAGTTGACTTCCCGAGAAGGCAAGAGTCCTAAAGGGGTCGACTTCCTTCTAAAGTAAGGAGAGGTGTCAATGAGGCAATCAATAATTCTTGAATTCTTTTGCCAACAAATTGGGCAATTGGCTCATTGATTAGGGACTGCCATAGATAACTGTTCACTTGCCTATATGAGGTTGGAGAGATTGGTTTCTAAATTGACATATTTATTCTAATACAATATACTTTCTAAAAGGGTTAAGTATATACGAAAGAGTGATTGAGATTTATTAGGTTATATATATATATATATATATATATATATATATATATATATATATATATATATATATATATATAGTTATAGTTATAGTTATCAATAATATTATACAATATAAATGTATAAATGCAAAGTATTTTGGATGGGTTGTAGATTGGCGTGGAGTGTAGAGATTATGAGAGATGTATTAATTAAGCGAAAGTGGCAGTTGGGCTGATTGGGTTATTGCCCAATAAAAGTTGGGAATGGTAGAGAGTGCTAGGTGACGTTTGGAGGATGACTACATTTGGAAGTTGAGTACCTTTATTTCCACCCACAGATTCTTTTCATCCACCCATGCTCTCACGTGCAAGTAAAAAAAATTAAAGTTTTTCTCTGAAATTCGTGAGTCAAATATACCCACCATTTTCTTTATTTCCACCTAACTATTCATGCAATGCAAACTCCATGCTCCCGAGCTCTTCTTCTTCTTCCTCTCGTGCCCGCGCTATGACCTCTTTGAACACCGAGCATTCCCCACGCTCACATGTTCGTTCTTTTTTACTTTGTTCGACTCTCACGACCATCTTCTTCTTCCTTTCGGTAAACCCATATACTTTCTTCTTCCTCTCGTTTTGATTTCGATATGGGTTCGAAGGACGCAGATGATAGCTCCGAAGAGATACTATTATATGATGATGATTTGGAGTTCACGCAATTCCCTCGAGATAGAATCACCACCTCATGCACAGGTAAATGAATTTTTTTTCATTCTATTTGTATTTATTTTCCATTATATATTATTTTTTATTATATAAATTTTCATTCAATCTATAGTCATTTTCATGCTATTATTATTCCTTCTATAATAATATAATTTCCATTATATTATTTTTCATTCGAAGTAAACTTAGGGTTTGATAGTGGCAGTGGACTTATTTTGGATTCTATTTGCATTATTTTTCATTGTATTATTTTTCATTCTATTTGTATTCGTTCTTGTTTCATTATTTTTGTATTAGTTTTCATTATCTAATTTCTCATTTTAAGTAAATTTAGGGTTTTGTAAAAGGATTAATTTTTAATCTATTTGCATTATTTTGCATTATATTATTTTTTAATCTATTTACATTATTTTATATTATATTATTTTTTATTCTATTTGTATTAATTTTCATTATATAATTTTTCAATGTAATTAAACTTAGAGTTTTTATGCATTAATAAAAAATAGTTTGCTAGGTTTCATTTTATTTCTATATCGAATATATTTATGAAAGGGTAATATATATTTTTTATTTTTGTTGTATTGCCTTTGGTTAAAAATAGATTGGGTTTGGTTAAAAATGATTGCGAAATAAGTTACGAGAGGGTATATATGTTTTTAAAATAGCATTGTCTCTATGATTATGTGCATAAGTACATTCGTTCATTTCAATGGTGATTATGTTTTGAACGTTATATTATTATGTTCAAGTAGACGATACACAATCACAGAATACAGATCTTACTCTCCTTATGACCATAAATAAACTCTTTAGCATCCGCGAGGAAAAGATAGAGTGGGCTCGCGCTGTCACAAATAAAGCGGGAACTGTGCTTTCTATCATCGATAGTTGTATGATGACGATATCGAGATGATTGTGTAGCGAGATGACCATCTCAGTTCACAGAATGATCTAAGAACTTCAACTCTTCCAATGATGATGAGATAATTGTGGCCGAAGATTATCTGGTCATTGATCTGCATTGATCGCACTCCCTAGGAATTTGATAGCTTTTTTAGTTGGGGTGAGATATATACATAATATATACATGTAAATGGTGAAAATATTATGATCATGACAATATTTTTTTGTATAACTGATATGAATACAGATACTATAAAATGAGACAGAGTTGAATACAAAATAATTTTTTATGTTGAAGTGTATTTATGCTCATAATAGTTAGAATTAATCATTCTAACCTTCATATACTTCCTTTAAGAAATCAACATATTCAGCTTTATATGTCATCTGTGCCAGATGAAACATGAGATCCCATGTTACCATATACTATGGATATTTACTGAATGATTTTCATGTTTAAAAATAAAAGAGCTTTTGGAGATATTGCTTAATTGGCCAAGAATTCTACTAAGGACCTCTTCAACGCAGATACAAAGTACTAAATCATTTGTTGTTTACAAAGATAATTAATACTCTACTAATAACTCTACTTGTCGTACAGAAATTCTCAAATTAATTAAATAAATCCTATAGAAAAAATGTGGGCTATGATTGAATATAAGAAAAATAAAAAATAACTGTAAAAATAAAAAAATTATTCTGTGAGTCTGATGGTAGGCATGCTATAAGGTTTGTTGAAGGGGGGGGGGGGGGAGGGCTGCTTCCTTAGAGCTTAGAGATTTCTTTAGACTATGGGATTGTTTTGTAGACATTATAAATTGTCCTTTTCGTAAGAACAATTATAGTCACCAAGTGGGTGTCCACGATGACATGAGAAATTGACCTTGACACATAGTATAAAAGAAAGATTGACAATGAGAGGCTTGTGTCATGTATCTACCTCGTCTGATTTTAAGTTAATGATTTAAAGATCCTTGTGCAAAAAATTAGCACAATTCGACAGTTGATATAATTCAATATAATATGGTTGGATTATCAAACCCTATAGAAAAAAGTGAGGTTAGATTTAACAAAAAAAAAGTGTTGAGAGATTTAAAAAAAAAAATTGTTCTGTGGGTCTAACAGTGGGCACCCACCGTCACATACATAAAACTGACGGTGGGCACCCACTGTTAGAGATCTTTTTTTTTTTTTTTTTTTTTTTTTTTTTTTTTTTTTTTCAATTTTAAAATCTGCCTTCTGACGGTGGGTACCCACCGTCACATACATAAAACTAACGGTGGGTATCCACCGTCAAAAGGTAGATTTAAAAAAAAAAAAACTCTGACAGTGGGTGCCCACCGTCAATTTTATGTATGTGACGGTGGGTGCCCACCGTCAGACTCACAGAACAATTTAAAAAAAAATAAAATCCCCCAACACTTATTTTTTTGTTAAATCCAATCTCAAGGAAGAAATAGCCTGACAATGAGTGCCCACTGTCAGGTTTATGAATGTGACAGCAGACACCCATCGTGAGGCCATCAAAGAATGAAGTCTCACTGGAGTTCATCCTCTGATGGCTTGACGGTGGGTTCCTACTATCACTTTTATTTTTCTGATGGGTTCCCATCGACAGAGGGGAATTTTTTTTTTAAAAAACTCTAACAGTGGGTGCCCACCGTTAGACCCACAGAATAATTTTTTTTAAATATCCTCTAATACTTTTTTTCATAGGGTATTTTGATTAACTATGGATGTATAATCCAATCTACATTAGGTCATTTCTTCCTTGAGTTTTATGCTTTTTGGGATGGTAGTATGTTCCCCTTATAAATAAACCTCATAAAATTACTAAACTAATAATATTCCTACTGATTTGGTAATTTTTTGGGTAGCATAGTGGAGGATATTAAAGAATAAGTAGTTCACCTAGTCTCCTATTTTCTTATTTGTAATGTGTGGTCGAACAGTTGACTGTTGTTGCCTCACAAATCCTAATAAGAACTCAGAGGGTTTCTTCGCAAGTATGGGTGTACAGAGTTCGTCAGTTCCTCACGTTTTTGCAGCGTGAGAAGAAGATTGAGGAAGACGATGTGGATGTACAGCTACGGGTCTAAAAAGGATTTGTACAGCCACAAAAACTCTTCTTAATGTTGCACAACGAGAAGAGACGATTGAAGAAGACGATGTAGGTGTATAAAATTCAAATATGGTGCAGGTAGAAAGAGGAAGAGGGAAGAAAATGATGTGGGTGGAAGGAAAGATTTCGGTGGGTGGATTCGAACATTAGAAAAAACATTGAATATGTGGGTGGAAGGAAATGTTTGGTTTGCCTCAGTCGTACATCCACTTATATAGGTGGATGGAAAGAATCTATGGGTGGAAATAAAGGTACTCTAGGAAGTTTTATAAGTAGGGAGGACTGGTTTGGATATTGGGCGGGCGCTCACACCGGGCCTCTATAGTGGCATCTTCTAAGACCATACACTCATTTATGACTACTTGTATATGCATCATTTTTAACTTTAGCTTGTTTATATAAATAATAAATATAACTCACGTGTTCCCTCACTTAACACATAAAGTGTATATGGGTGCATGCATCTAGCACCACATATACTTATACACCTATACTTTTATATATTATATATTTTAAAAATAGTCCTATAGTTTTATATATATTTATATATTATACACACATACTTATACATCTATAGTTTTATATATTATATATATTTAAAATAGTCCAAATAAAGTCTTGGGTTCGGGTTTGGAGTCACCCATGCTCAGCCTCAAGATTGGTTAGATTAGAGTAAGATAATAGGCTTGGGTTTTGATATGGGCTCGAGTTTCAGTTTTGTGCTCGAGATTTGAGTCCTGTACAATAAATATATATGCCCCACATAGGGTTTGAGTTGAAATCTAGTATGTCGGGGTGCATCCATCCAAAGAGAAAATAGTGAACCTGAGGCCACGTCACATGGGTCCAAGGTTTGACTAAAGTCAAATTAGTCAAAACCGTCGCGTTTTCATCAAAAGTCAACTATTCAAAGTTTTCAAAAATTCGGGTCGTTACAATAGACGAGGGTCAATCAACCTGATCCAACCCAACTTTTGCCTGATCTGACCCAACCCGCCCTTTGAGTTGACCCAACACTTCCTGAGCCGACCCATAGGGCCATATTTTGAGTACAGCTGCTTATTGCGCGCGCATTCTACTCTTTTAGCATATAGAAAACCGAAAAATGGGTATCAGTTGGGTTCGGTACACCGAACTTGCATCCCTAAGTCAAGTCAAACTTATATAGAAAAGCAATATAAAGCACATATATCAGTGTCCGTTTAACAATGTGTTTATCACCAAAACCCAATCCAATAAACTTCCATTCATCAAGAAAACAAATCTTCTCATCTTCAAAAAAAAGAAAAAAAAGAAAGAAAAAGAAAAAGAGCAAATTCCATATCCTTTCCTCATCCATCAATTGATCAACCCGCTCTTCAAGCTGGACCTGCAAGAACGGTATGGGAAGCCAAAAATGAGCATTAACTTTAAAACTAAAACGCCTCAAGGGGTTTGACGTGTTGCCCAAGTAGCCCCCTTATGCCACCCTAAGGATTTATTCTCTATGCTTGGGGCGCACATGTGCCCCTGGGATTAGTCACGTGCTCTAAGAGGGCCAGGCACTCGAGATATCAAGATTTTTTTTTAAATTTTTATAAAAAATAGTTATTTCTAAGACGACATTAATTTTTCGGAAAAGTTCTAAATGGACTTAAAGAGTTGTATTAGGTATGCGGGAGCGCAAAGTAACTTGGTTTACAGGTCACTTTATGGGACATATTCCACATGGTTTTATCATTTGTGTTGCATGATTTGAAGACCATGATCTAAAGATATATAGTGCTGAAGATTAAATTGAAAAATTCCCACTTCCCACAAACTGTGGCCCTGCGATTAGGGTTCATTTGGACAAGCTCCATGCCAGTGCACTCCAACTCCCCGCCCTACTAGAGCTGTCAACAGGTCGTGTCGGGCCATGGGGGGCTAAGCCAAATGCACCCTAAGAGCTACTTGAAGTTCAAAAACCTGTACCTAACTGAGTCTAGAGAGTGCATGTGTAATCAGGAGGAGGTGGTTGACCACAGGTTGCGAGGAGTTCGAGCGCAAGGGGGACGTAAATGTCGAGGTTGAGTAGCTTGATCTTAATAGTGGTGCACAAGCAAAGAGCTGCTTCCAGTTCCACCAGCCCTTGGATGACAGGGCAACATTTGTTGACCACAGGGTCCCCCAAGCCAGTGTGTACCAGCCCTCCAAGAAGGTCCACACAGAGCCCAAGCTTGAATCTGTGGATGGGGTCACAGCCATGGATTAGAGGGGTTGATGAAGTGAAGAGTATGAGAGTTAGGAGGAGAACAGAAATATTGGGGGAATCCATGGCCATGGTCCTCATCTACTGATAGTGAGAAAGATAAATAACTGTTTATAAAGAATAAGTGGGTTATAAAAAGGCTCACGTGACCTTAGTAAGGGTAGAATAAGTGTGGTTGTAAAATGGTTCACGTGACCTTAGTAAGGGTAGAATAAGTGGGTTATAAAAAGGTTCACGTGACCTTAGTAAGGGTAGTATAAGTTGGCTGTCCTTAGCTCCTTACCTACAAAGGTAGTAGGGCTCACCAATATGATTTAATAATAGTATTTTGCTATAATATATAAATATATAGATATATATATAAGACTGGTTGATCAGCATCACGGGAGCAAAGGAAGAATTATATAATAATAATAACAAATATAAAAAGCAGACAGGTGATTGGTCAGTCTATGATAAGGCTGTCAATCTGGTTGGCCAAATAGGATAAATAAGCCAGAGATCAATTGACTGGTTGCTTTCTAAACCAAATCGACCATTGTTATTATGGAAAATATAGTTCAAGGAAACACAGCTCAACTTGGAGAAACTGATCAAAGTTATTGAGTTGCTATCTGAAGTAGTATAACAAAGCTGGAAAAGAAAGTTGTGGATTCTATATATCCTTATTCATTGTATGGACCGTTAAAACCTCACTTACCTATATAAAAACAAAAAGATAAATTACAGGAGAAAGAAATGAGAAAAATAAATACAAAACATGAAGAAAAGAAGAGTAGGATGGTTGCCTCTCACCCAACATTTAAACAAAGGTAGAAGGTGATATCTAGGTTCATGTATATATAACAGCTCAATTTCATGCAACAAAGTATATAATTATATTTAGCCATCAAATACTTATATTTAGGTGGTGATAGTAGAGAGTTAGGATTAATGATATTAGGGTTTTGAAGGTTAAATGACATTAGGTTTAGAGTTTGAAAATAAGAGAAGAGAAGAAAGATGAGAGAGAACGTGAGAACAGGAATAGTGTGATTAATTCTCTCTCTAGCAAATATATTAAGTTATATAACAAATGTTACAGGCACACCCATTCTCACTCTTCACACACCACATATAATACTAATATTAATATTCCTAACATTCCCCTTCAATCTAGAGCATGCATATTGAGAATGTCCAGCTTGACAACAACATCACTAAGTGTTCTAGTCCCAACAACCTTAGTCAAAATATTTGCAAGCTGCTGAGAGGATGTGACATCAATCATAACAAGGGTTATGGTATAAACACTAAAACAAGCCCCAAAAGTGATTTCAAATCCTAGCTTCTAGCTTTCCTTCTTTCTTCCGCTATTACCAAACCCTAGTTACCAGGGCCGGCCCTGACATTTTAGGGGCCCAAGGCGAGTTCCTAAAATGGGGCCCCTATTTCAAATTACTTTATAATATATAAAAAATTCGCCACAATTTTTTTTGACAAATAAAATAATACTCATATTCTATTTTACTATATATAATTTGAAAATGTAATTAAGAATTTAATACAAGTAAATATTAAAAGAAAATGCAATACTCGTAATGCAATACTAAAAAATTTCATTTAAATATTTCTCTTCTCGCATTTTTAGCGGCAAAATCACTGATTAAAGTTGTATAATCAATCTTATCCACCATATCATTTTCAATGGATAACATAGCTAATCCATTTAATCTTTCTTGTGACATCGTTGATCGAAGATATGACTTGATCAACTTTAATTTTGAAAACTTCTTCACCAAAGGGCAACAAAGAATCGTATAGTTAGCAGTATCCTATAAGCAATCCGGACATTTGGGTAACAACCTTCCATTTGCTTCAAATAATTTAACACTTCAATCGGCGTTTTCACTTCTTTCGGCAAAGTATCTTTCAAGACGTTCAATTCTGAAGATAAATCTAGCCCATCAATATCAACATGTTGTTCATGTTTAAGAACATGTTCAAGATTTACGCAAAAAGTCTTCAAACATTCTTCACTGACCAAACTTAACTTTTTTAAATCAAACAAAAGTCCAAAATGTTGCTCATATATTTTAAACTGTTCAAACCTATGCTCAATTGATGAAAGACCTTGATCAATAATATAAGTGAAGTAGTTAATTCTGAATGATTCTTCAGCTGACTGTGACACTTCTTCACTTGCATCCTCATCAAATTGTCTCTTTCTCCGAACAATGCGCTTTTCACGAAATATAGGCTCGATCCCATTTGAATAGCAACTTTTTAGCTTCAATTACGCCTCCGTAAACCCACTTTCTCTATACCTTTTAAAATAGGTAATGAGCCCTTCTAACTTGGATAGCAATATTAATATTCATACTTTCTTCTTGAAGAAACTTCGATTCACAAAGAAACAATACATTGTGCCAAATAATCATAGCTACTAAAACTCATAGCTCTCAAGTTCATTTGTTAGGATTGGGCTTCACTAGAACTTTTCTGTCATTTTCACAAGTAGACTCGCCAGATAAGTAAAGCATCTCTTATTTCTAAAGCTTGATACCTTATTGCTTTAATACTTTGAACACTCTCCCAACGTGTTTGTGATAACCCTTAATGTAAAACCTTTCACATTATCTGTTAAAATTTGCCACCGCTTTGTAGAGGATGAAAAGAGTGTGTATATACGTTGCACTACGCCGAAAAATGTTGAAGCTTTAGAACAAGAGTTCGCCATGTCAGAAAGTGCAAGGTTTAGACTATGTCAGCCACATGGGGTGTAAAATGCTCTAGGATTTATTTCAAGCAATTTTTTTTGTACACCTTTGTGTTTTCCTTTCATATTGGATCCATTATCATATCCTTGTCCTCTTATATCATCAATATTAAGTTCAAGAGTCTTCAAAACTTCTACAAGAATATTAAAAAGCCCTTGACCTGAAGTATCACTGACTTTCAAGAATTCTAGAAAGAACTCTTTCACTTGCATTTGACTCGGTGACTCATCAACACATCTTACAACAAGAGACATTTGCTCTACATGGCTAATATCTGGAGTGCAATCAAGTATTATCGAATAGTACTTCGCTACTTTGATTTTCTGAATAATTGTATTTTTGATCATATCCCCCATCATTTGTATTAACTCATTCTGAATTTTGTGACTTAGATAATGATAATGAATTTCTTTATTTTGGACTCGTCGAAGGTGCTCTTGCATTATTGGATCAAATTCGGCTATCATTTCAACTATACTAAAAAAGATTCCATTCCTCTCTTGATAAATCTTTTCATTATCCCCTCGAAATGCTATATTCTTGGATGCAAGAGTCTTCACGATGGAAACAATCCTTATCAACACTCCAATGCTCTTTCTCTTTCTTTATTTTTTCTTGGACCTCTTGATCAATTGTCTCATTCTTTCCCAATCTCAAACTCAACTCAATCCATTTGCTCATGCTTGTAATATGTTCCCTAGTCTTTTCATGACTTTTCAATCTTTCGCTTATATTCTTCCAATCATTGAATCCTTCTTTAGCCAATTGAGTAGTCATTCCTTCCGTGAAAAACAACTTGCAACTGAAACAATAAACTCTTTGACTAGTATTTGAATATACTAACCATTTTCTATCATTCTTTTCTCCATTTGCTAATTGTCGCATGTAATGAGAAGACGAGAACTTCCTACCATAAATATTTCTCGAAAAAATTTGATTCTCATCTCTCAAAGGACCCTTCTCTACTAAGAAGTCTCTAAGACTCTGTTGGACATTGTTCCAATTGCTTGGATCATATATATTTAAAGGCCAACATTCCCTATCATCAATCTCATTCTCATTTATATTTTCTTCTTCACCATCATATTCTCCTTCATTCACCAAGTCTTGGCCTTCATATTCTTCATTATTCTCGTATTCTTCCTTGTTGCTCAAGTTTTCGAGCTCTGTTTGTTTACTACTTCCAAAGAACTTATAAATGGCTCCTTCTTGAGACTGAATAAATTTTTCTATCTTTTGCTTCTTTCTTCTTTTCTCTGCTCCAGAAGGATAGCTTCTATTTGACATGATTTCTCAACTACAAACGTGAATTTAAGACAAGGATAAGTTGCTAATACTATATATATAACGATGCATTCGAAAAAAAAAATTCATTTCTCAAATAAATGAATATTTCTTAAAGAAACATTAATATCTATCATTTAATTATCGACATCATAAATAAATTTCTAAATAAAAATAAGGGCACTAAATTGTTAATACCATATATATAAACATATTTCCTGAAATGGGTTTAAATTAACTCCAAGATAACTAACTTTAGTTCTTTAAATTAAAGAAGATGGTAAACGTACTAGTCAAAAACTCGTAGTGTCCACTAGATGTACTAAAAGAGGAAGATCACAAAGGAGAAGAAAATAACAAGAATATGGACTAACTTTGCTTCAGTCACCATCAACCACAGAAAGAGAGATCAAATATAGAAACGAGTTTTCATTTAACAAATTTCATAAACCAACTTTTACATACACTTTCAGCCATATATATATATATATATATATATGAAATTATCTATCATACAACTTAAAGAAGTTCCCTAAAATAATAAAAGACCTAGTTTCTAATAGTAAGATTCAATGAAAATAGTGATCACCTTGGATCAAGTCTAATCGGTCGGGTTTCGGATGATGACAGATCAACCTTGCGTCTGAGTCTACAACATCTAAACTTATGTTTAGGTGCCACATAAACTTATGTTCGGATTAAGACTATTAGCGACAGTTTTTTGTTAATAGCGGCAGTTTTTGGCTGCCGCTAATAGTCTTATTGTTTGTAGTGCTCACCAAGCTATTATACTTTGTGTTTCACGGCATCAATGGGAAAGATCAATTTATATTCTCATCAATCAGGTCAGTTGGGTCGATGAACCATTTCTTAGATGGAGGAGTTGATATAAATATTGAGTTGATCAATGGTTGTAACACTCTGATCAATTCAGCAAAAGCTCATTCTGTTGAGAAGTGGGCGACCAATAAAATTGTAGGAATTATGTTACAAAATTCTCCAAATTATTTGAAATTTTTGTAAAATTCTCCAAATAGATGGTCTGCCAAATATTCACTTGATTTTTATACTCTCCAATTTTTTTTCAAATTTGACAAATTTTTCGAATTTTCATCATTGTGATACATGGGTTAATCATGTTATCTTTTATGATTATAAATTATTAATGGCTGCAGATTAGGTAATGCAATTTTTTGTTTTATATTTAAAGACATCGTGTTAACTTCAAATAAGTTAACACTTGATCACAAAAAAAAAAAACTTCAAATAAGTTTACACATATTTTGGGGCAATCGTTAGGTCCAACCAGGTTGAATCGGATTTCGAGTTCAACCACATCTGTAGCCTTTGGATATGGGAGAATCTTGAGTTTCATGGTTTTCACCATTTATAGGATAGCGTGCACTCGA
This sequence comes from Chloranthus sessilifolius, assembly GCA_021018995.1. Classification (NCBI taxonomy): domain Eukaryota; kingdom Viridiplantae; phylum Streptophyta; class Magnoliopsida; order Chloranthales; family Chloranthaceae; genus Chloranthus; species Chloranthus sessilifolius. Next base: position 109,709,635 of record CM037597.1, on the reverse strand, counting down.
GATTCTCCTATTCTCAAGGGCTATGGATGTGGGTGAACTTGAAATCGATTCAACTAGTTGACCTACTATCATATACTTTAATAGTTTATTATGAATTTTTTCCGAGAAATTTTCGGTGAATCTTTCCCAAATTAAATCAAGCAAAACTGAACTGACACCCTATAGAATGATTGATGAATCCGAACTTGGTTACTATATCCAATCCAAGAGTTGGGCGCATTGATTGAAGTGTTGGTATCGATAATCAAGTGAATCAATGTGTCTGATTGAACGACGAAGCAGGAAGTACAATAATGCATTACATATAACATAATGCCTCTTTATAGTTACGCATTCAAATTTTTTGTACTTAGGAAGGTAATAACAATATGATTGTTGTTAATAAAGATCAATTGGGTGGCATTTCTGGGTCCATGATCATGTCGAACGAGGAGCTTGAAATCCATGGGGAGCTAGAGAGAGACATCGAGATGGGCTTAGAAGGAGAGATCAAAGATGGAATTTACCATCTGGCTCTTCAACTGCATCGATTGTATCAACACCAAAAGGATAGGAATGCAAAACCGCAATCCGAAACGAAGACGGCGATATTTACAGAGATTAACAATTGGCAAATAGCAATCAAGCAAATAGCAATCAACAAAAACAATTGGCAATTTCTGATCAATTTTATCAACTTAAAATGAATAAAATAAAGATGAATCATCAACCTAGAACAGAATTTCAAAAAAAAAAATTGAACTTACGAATCAGGTGCGCAACCAGGGATCTCAAACCAGCAAACCAGGGGCATTGATTCCGTCGTCGTTCGTCACCAGCACCCTCGCTCAGAGAGAGAGAATCGGTTTGGGTTTGGCCCGCTTGGGTTTGGGTTTGGGTTTAGGTTAGACTTTAGAGAGAGAATAGCTGGTGGAGAGGAGAGCTGGAGAGGGTTTCGGATTGTTTTGGATGGGCGCTGCCCCTGCCACGCTGGAGCTTGGTGGCTGGTGGAGCCGTTAGCCGTGGAGAGGGTTTCGTTGGTTTTGGCCTTTTGGGTGGGCGCTGGAGAGAGGAAGAGGAGAGAAGGGGCCCTTTATATGCTAATAGGTTTTTTTTTTTTTTTTTTTCAAACCTAATTTTTGTAAAGACTTTTGGATTCCGGGGCCCCTAGAAATCGGGGGCCCAAGGCAGCCGCCTGGCTTGCCTTGGCCCAGGGCCGGCTCTGCTAGTTACTCCCATCGGACGATTTTGCTGCACAGAAGAAGAAGAAGAAGAAGAAGACATGGGGGTTTCTCGCAATGGTGAACTCATCAATGCATCACAAGCTTCTTTTCAATGGAACTGTCATATAAGACCTACTTGTCGCAAGAACGGTTTATAATATATCTCGGGTTCGAAATATAAGGTATTTTTTTTATTGAGTTTCAAAATATAAGGTATATTTTTTTTTGAGTTTCAAAATATTAGGTCGCTTGGATCTTCCCTCTCAAACCAACAGAAAAATCGCCAATCGTCTCTCTTCTCACTAGCGATTTATTTTTAGGGTTTTTAGCTCTGATTTTCACCAGGAGATTAGACGGAGAGACGATTCTGCTCGCAATCTGCAAATAGACAAAACCCTAAAATCAGAGAAGAAGATATCATCAGATCGATCAAGAACACCTTTGGCAAGCCAGAGATCTAGGGTTTCTTGTCATCTGTATTCGCAACATAGATAAGTTTTTACATATAAATCTCCTAGCCTGTAATATCCCTGATTTTTTGACCTATTTTCGTGTACCTCGGTAAGCGTGTCCGAAAAGTATTGTGGAATATTTTTAGATTTTTGGTGAGCTAAGGTTATGATATGAATAGTGGCAAAAGGAAATTGTCAAAAGATGTGTGTAAGTCATGTAAGCAATGACTTACACAATAGGGTTGGTGTTTGTGTTTAACACAGGAGATGTTTTCAACTTAAGTGGATAAGTTGCATATATAAAAATCTAGATATTATTTTACTTAGCTTTTGGGTTATAAGAGAGAGTGAAAGAGAAGTTTCACTTCTCTCCCTCGTTGGAAATTAAGCCCTTAAGCCTTGCCTCATTTGATCCTAGATCTAGGAAGTTTGAGAGCTCCTCTTCCCATCTCAACTACTAGTTCACCTTGAGCTTGTAATTGGATCTGTTTGAACTATTGAAAGAGAAGAGAGATGTGGGAAATGAGAAGTTCTCAGTGAATTTGTTGTGGCTGAGGCAGTAACAACCTCATTAGAATGATGACCTGTTTTGAAGATTTAAGCCGTTGAACTTTGAAGATTAGTTCCGGTGCGTGCCTTGGTACAACGGAGGCAACGACTTAAAAAACTACAAGAGGTAGGCCTTTAAACATCCTTTTGTCTTTTGAATTCAATTTATGGTTAGAATGGTGTGTGGTGTTTTATTTTTGGATAAGAAGGCTGTGGTTGAAAAATGAAGAAAAAGAGTCCGGACTTGAAAAAGTTAGCAGCCACAGAACCAGAGAAATTCGACTGTCAATTTTCAAATTGACTGTCAAATTTGGAATTCGACCATCGATTTAAAAATCGACAGTCGAAATGTGTTTTTGTGCCTGAAGCCAATTTTTGAAAATCGAGGGTCGATTTCCAATTTGATGGTCGAATTTGGAAATCGACCATCGAATTGAAATTCGAGTGTCGAATTTCAGGTTTTTGTCACTGATGTGCAGTTTTGAAATTCGTTGGTCGAAATTGAATTCGACCAAAAAATTCCAAATTCGACCAACGAAATTGAATTCGACCATCGAATTCTGTCCTATTTCTGGCATTTGAAAACTTTGTTGGATTTTTATCTACAAGCTTTTGGTTTGATTTTTTGGGTTTTATATTAACACTGAGAGTGTTAATATATGTAGGTTTTGACTGTTGGGAGTCCTTGGTGAGGATCGCTATGCATGTTTTGAAACTCCCTTGTTGAGGTAGGGGAACCTTGTATCTAATTTGCATTAAATTATAAGTATAGCTTGTTTGACTATTTCGATTAAGAAGGATAAATTTGGAAATTTTGTTGCACACAACATGAATGAAACCCTGAACATATGACACCAATCTGAAAATTTGGAAACTTTGTTATAATTAAGAACCTTGTAATTCGAACCTCAGAACCTCAGATAATCTTTGAATCAGAATCAGACTTTGAAGAAAATCAGAATTATTTTATGAATAACAAGCTTGATATGTGTTAGCATTTGCATTTGATTTAGGGTTCATACGGACGATGCCATAGATTTTACCAACCGTGTTGACGGTATTACTTTGGCGCAAGTTTCCCTCATAGCGTAGGGGCTTGTTGCACTTTCGAAATGGGTTCATAAACGACAATGGTCAGTAGGGTTTTCCCATCGATCACGTAGTCCGCTCTCATGCTATAGAAAATTTGGGAGATAAAATTAAGTTATAAATTTAAGACAAGAAGCATGCCAATTCAGAAGACTTTCGAACACATCAGATTTACGTTTTCATTTTTGACTCAAGATTAGAACTGGAGATTTAATTTACAAAGCATCTTTTGAAAATCATATTTGATCCGATTCCTATCTTTGAAAACCTTACTTATAATGAAATGCAAATTAGATTTGTTTCCTCTATTGAGCTTGGCTGTTAGCTCACCCTCGACTATAGGTCACACGTGTTGAGACTGACCTTGGGTCAGAGGATCTGGAGCACTCCGATTACATTCCTGAGGAGGAATCGGACATACCAACTGAGGAGTTCTTTCCGTGATCTTAGATCCTGTATTTTTGGTATTTTGTCTGGATATTATTTTGAATATTGGGCCCTAGGCCATTATTTTGGTTCTTTTGATATCACTTGAGGAACCATTATTGTGAACCACTATTTTAGGTGATCGGATTAGCCATCACCGGTGGTTCTTCTTGGTTCCTCACAGTGATAAATATTGTTTTGTTATAGAAAGCTTTTTGATTTTATATGCTTTGCCTCTGTCGTTAGATCTTTGTTTATGTTGCCGGCTTCTATTTGTTACGGCTTATTGAGAAATCAATAAGTTAATGAACCAGCCTTTCCTATACCTTAGGGATTGGGAAAGTCGGGTCGTCACATAGCCTTTCTTTGGATTTGATTGATTAATCTCTAGGGTTTACTTCTGCTTCATTGAATCTCATCGTTGTTCTCGTTGTTCTACATGTATTATATATAATGGAGCTGGAGATCCCAACTTCATGTCACACTTCTATTTTTTTTATGAGTTATCTGGGATTGAATATGAGATTAATTATTCAATATATGGTTTTGTAATTTTGATAGTCGGTCTGTTGATGAGAAAGATTAATTGTTTGTAGAAAATAGAAATGGGTATGCTTGTCATGGAACTACATTGATACATACAGATTTTGTGTATTTGGAAATTTAGAGTAGATTCCCTGTGGGTTTTAGTCATGTCCAACTGGTTGAACTCTGAATGGGATTCAACTAATTTTAAAATCGTTGGATGCTAGGGAATCTAGACTTCAAACTTTTTATGTTGACATGCACATGTTTGGGTCCCTTGGATCCAACGGTTTTAAAGTCAGTTGAACCCCAGATAGAGTTCAACCAGTTGGACCTGACCAAAATTTTTTTCATGTATAATTAAAGCTATGCTTTTAATTTCCTACTTTACATGGATAGTTCATAGTGTGGAAAAAAAAAATTGTTCATGGTTATTTTCAGTGGCTACCCTTAGTGAATTTTAAATGATCTTGTTTGTTAAATCTCCCATTTTGAAGTATTTTGGGTGAGACAGATTTTCTTGGTTTGGTTGATTTACGGGTTCACTTTATTGTTCAATTTAGTTTCTTTTTGCTATTGTGTTGATCCTTCACTGTGTTGTTCGTCCTTTAAAGTTGGCAAAAGGAGCTGGTTGGAAGATCAGTTCATAAAGTCATGTACTCATGTAGATGAAGTGATTTTTTAGGTCATGTTTGTAAGGGGAAAAAATTAAATTTTGAGTTGAGCTTTGTGTGATGGTATTTTTGGGTCATGTTTATCCAATTCAGTTTCGATTTCTTTAGAAAATCCGGGAAGCACGGATATTGGTAGCATTGTGACTTGTGAAGGCTGAAAAAGTTCGATGAATAATTGCTCAAATGATTAAATGGAGCTGAGTCAAGGTCTTTTTGAAGGTATTATGATTTTTTCCATACTGGTAGTTGGTGGGGTAATCCTACCAAATTGACTTTTCCATAGAGATGTTCTTGCATTTAATTATGATTTTGGTTTGGGATGATGGCTCCTGACTGACTTTTAACCACCAAAATGGTGTTGTAATGATCTTACACCATTAAAAATATGATTTTTATCTCACACCATTGAAGTGTGACTTATCACTATGCCATGTGCCAAACATCTGTGAATTGTCCAAGTGGCAATCCATCATTGGAACATATCTCAACCCAAAGAAACATGCCTATTAGTCGTTTTCAACCATCCAATTGATGAACTTTACTATCGGCTATTAAGACTAAAACAACGGTTGATATCATCTATCACGTTGACGGTACAGATCACCCACATCTTAACCCATTGATGGTGTAAGATAATTTAAACACCATTTTGGTGTTTAAATGACGGTCAAGAGAGTCAAGTCCTTTTTGGTTTTGGTGGATAAAGATTAATGTAACTCTTCCTAATACATATTTTCACGACATACTAAAGAAAGCAGGAAAAAGAAAAAAAAAGATGGATGTAACTCTGTCTTATGTACATTTATGTGTGCCGATGTTGTTGCTAATATCTTAACTTATTAGCTAAGGCATGATAGAGCAGCCCTTTGTATTGATAACTCTTAAAATGTTACAAAATTGGTATCAAAGCTAATTGAATTTCCATAGAAACATGGTTACATTTATCTTCAATCTAGCCTGGTTACTAGAATATATATCTATATATAGCTCTCTTATATTCTTAAGCAAGTGATCATGATGTTGTTGATTCCTTGCTTGAGAAGTGAATAGAGTGGAGCTTTATATTGATTACACTTATTCTTCTTAAACCAAATGTCTTTTATGTATAAAAAACAAATTTGTTTTCCTTGTAAGTTTCTACTAGTTTCTATGCACATTAGCAGCTTCGGTTACTTTATTAATGAGATGATCTTCCTTTTTGTTTCTTTTTTCAATTAATAAATTGCTGTTTGATTATATCACTGCAGGACATGTTACACCTTCAAGAATGGATCCTTCTTGAAGGAACCGTTGGCAAAATTTTTTCATATGGGGCACAAGTGAGGATAGGTGAGACTAATAGAAGGTCAGTACTGCTTACATTCAGGAAAATTATGACGGCATATTTAGCTAGATATATTAATTACTTTCTGAAATGTTGTCTGCTATTGGTTTTTACTTCTTTTCATTGTATCTAATGGGTTTTAGTAAATCCAATTCCACTCGTGAGTTGGCTCCCTGAGTTTCGGTCAACCTAGCCAACTCTCTGGAACCTTCCTGTTGTTAAGGCTGTCCATGGGCCAGGCTGAGACTGAATCCGCCCTAGCTCAGGCCGGATTTGGGTTCAAATAACTAGTCCAATCTCAAATGAACCCGGGTCGAACCCGGCGATTTTGTATCTGGGTCGGGTTCGAGCTTTATTTTTATGATAATAATTGGGCTGCTCAAAGCCTTGCCTAAGCTTGGCCCGATCCGCCCAAGCCAGAATAGTTTAAAGGAAAAAAGCAGGTTCGGCCCGAATCCGATAAACCCGGATTGGGCCAGTTTTTGGCTTAAATTAAAAAGCGCAGCCTGCAAAGACCGGGGCTGAGCCTAGATTGAATTTTTATCTGGGCCAGGTTCAGGCTGACCAAAAGCTCAGCCCGACCTGTTGACAACCCTACCTGTTATGAAAAGAGTCAGTTCTGGATTGAGACTATTTTACCACCTCTATTAGTGAGTTGACTTCGGCTGAGTCGTAATAAGTTGCCCGAGTCTTCAAACCACAGTTTAGTATAAAAAAGTGTTGCATTCAGATCATGAAGAACTAGGTTAGGTAGGCTAGGTCCAGGCTTGAACATTTTAGAATTTACCATGGTCCGTATATGTGGCAGCCCGACTTTTCTCCTTATTGTATATGGGAAAGGCCGCGCCATCGGATCACCTAACATGATCCTATGATACAGGGGCATCGTGTACAAAATGTTACATTTGCGGAAGCGAATTTAATTAACTCTGATACGAAGAAATATGGCAATAACCGATATTCATTCATCTATCCAAAAGCAAGAAAATATACAAAATATAAACAAAAGCCATGTATAGTCGTCCACCGATGACGGCCACCCGTCATGTAAATAATTGAAAGAAACCTATACATGAAGTATACCAATATCTCAAAACACATCATTCTCCTAAATTATATATGTTTTAAAATAAATCTATCTATCACTCTTCTCACCTATTTAGGAAAGAATTCTACTGCAGAATCCTCCTCCTCGTCCTCTTCTTCCTCTCCTTCCTCAGGTTGGTACGTCGGGTCACCCTCGTGTTCAGGGTCAATATCTGTAGCTAAGACATAAAGTCATAGGATGAGCTATCAACGAAGATTAGTAGAAAAATTTAAAGTGCTAAGTTATATGTTAGATTATTAGATTCACTTCTAGATGCATAATAAAATGAAGCACACTATATCTCCTCTTGTCTCTATTCTAGCATTGTATCTATTCTAGTAACATATAGCATAACAAGCAATACATCATGCAAATATTGAATCATGCTGACAGATTCATGCTGAACAAATACGAGGAATCCTACTGACAAGAAATTATGATGGACAATTACAGAAATCATACTAAAATAAGACATATAAGAAATAAGAAAATCAAGCTCCCGAGTTAGCGGGATCACTTGTCAAGCTTCCGAGTTAGCGGGATCACTTGGACGAGATATCAAGCTCCCGAGTTAGCGGGATTACTTAGTCGAGATATCAAGTTTTCGAGTTAGCGGGATCACTTGGACGAGATATCAAGCTCCCGAGTTAACATGATCACTTGTTTCAAGACGAGAATAAAGACGTGCACATGACATCAAAGATAGCAGTACATGAATAATGCATGTTAACATGTATGCAAGAATATCATGAACAGATATGATATAGCAAAACTGAACTAGTATAACTGAGTTAGTATAGCTATTCATATTCATGCGTCGAAACCGATCTTATCATCATTCATACATAACTGATCGTATCATCATTTATAATCACACATCTAACTGAATTAGCATAATAGTCCTACAACACAATTGCTTGAATCCTTATCATGTATATTTATTCATCAAACTTGACACGAGTATAGTCATGCAAAGGCATTCATTTAAACTAAAATTAGCATAATCATTAATATTCATCTATCGAATTGAGCTAACTATTCATCAAAACTGGTCTAGCATATTCATTCATTAATCACACATCAAATCTAACCTATACTTTTACCATGATTCATAAAGTTATCTAGTATCATCATGCATATACATTCATCTACTGGTCTATATCATGTCATCTAACTTGGTCTGACAATATGCCTAACATAATAACATATATCGAGCAGATCTTATCGAACTGATATGCTCCTAATCATGTATCAACGTAAAACTAAATTAGAATATGCTATATGTTTTAACACTACCTTGTAAAAATATCCTATAAAACTGACATAAGGTTATATAAAGCTGTTATGCACAACTAAGATATATAAAACTGGTATTTAATATCAGGTCTATCCAACTGATATAAACTGGTATGCCTTCCTCTAAATTTACAAGACTGATATATATATATATATATATATATATATATATATATATATATATATATATAGTTCTATAATTTATTATCACATGCTAAGATTTCACGGGTCAAAATATGTAATTTACAATTGACATACGTTTATCATCAAATAACTCACTTTCTACTTATTTTCAATCTGATCAAGTTTATCAAATCTTATCACGATCAGGTATACATGAAGGCTCAATCGTGGTATCCGATAGTGAACGATATCCGATAGTAAATTATAATTATTTATCTAAATTGGCAATCTATATGAGAATAAGAAAACCAAATATATATGAACAAAATATATTCCCTACCTTATCTTATGCGAACGTGAATTTGCTTTGGATGTGCGCGCATGCATCTGCTAACACATTCTCAAAACTGTTCATGTGCACCAAGTGGCACTTATAGGTCATAGATTTGGATTTTAGTATGATCATCAAGGGTAATGGGCCACTTGAGACCCGATACATATATATACTATTTACAGACTGGAGAGCCACCGCACGTAGGCCAGATACAGACCAAGGACCTGTGAAGCAAAGATGGTAGTCATTCATAGGCTTGCCTAGGCAAGCCATAAGGGTTGCCGCGGCAAGCCTTCAACTAGGCACCTTGCTGTAACTTATCACTACTTTTTGATCCTTTAAATATTAGATTCAGGGATTTATTACTTCATAAAAGTTATAGGGGTCGTTGTCCCCTTTCCAATGCATTAAGAATCGTGCCAATCGGAGTTTAGAGTCAAAAGTTATGACTGAAATACCGAACAGTGGTCCAAGTATAGGGTTGTCGCGGCAAGCACCTTGCCTCGGCCAGCTCACAGGCTTACCTAGGTAAGCACCTTGCCTCGGCAAGCTCACAGACTTGCCTAGGCAAGCACCTTGCCTCGGTAAGCTCACAAGCTTGCCTCGGCAAGCCTGAATGCCAACATGTCGTGGTGCCTTTTTGTCCCCTTCTCGGTTCTGTACCTATATGGTTTGTTGTTCACTTGCTTCTATATATATATATATATATATATATATATATATATATATATATATATATATATATATATATATATATATTATTCCATTCAGCCTGAAATTCAACATGCTATGTCCTATATTTATATTTATATTAAATTTGTTATGCATGATCTGAAGTGCACAATGATTCCGGCATGATACATCCCGTGTACCTCATCAACACCAAACATTGTCTGTGATGTCGATTCAAGCTAAAGGAATCAACACTATAGAGCAATTATTTCAGATTCACTAAATTACCTATATTCAAGTCTTAGTCCTTGTACCTTTTGGTGGACTTGCAGGTACGACGATGCGATGTCGAACATATATCGACGCTGCGCTTGCCAAGTTTGCGAACTACGAAGGTCTTTCTGAGTTGACCTCGACTCAATGATATGAAGAGTTCTTTGAACTCAATTTAACAGACTCCAGATTTTGAATTGAAGGTGTGACACCATGAAGTGAACCATGGTTTTAACACCTAACAGAGGTCTTAAGGGCTGGGCTAGGATTTATGCAATTGGCTATGGTATCCCTGGCTATGAATGTCATAGTGGCAGGGTTGGCTTGTGACGAAATGAAACGAGGAAGATGAAGGGAGGAGCACTATTACATTTTATAACAGGGTAGCTGTACTTTGCGTGCATGAGAGTCAAGGATGACTCATGCAGCCGTGTAACTCAATGGTGTTGCAAGTAGCTTATAAGCTACAAAGGTTTAGCATCCCTTGTACAGCAACTACATGCTACTTAAGCTATCAACAAATGAGTCAAAATAGGATATATTTGAATTCCTGTCTATTATATGGTTGGTATGTGTAAGTGGCTATGCTATTATACCAAGCTTGCATTTACTTTTGGGTGTATATCCAAAACAGAATAAACCTTATAGATGCAGATATATATAAGTAAGGTTATTGTATATGGTTGGCTTTTCTTCACGTGTAAGTCCTTAACACTTTAGGACGTGTATTAGTGACTTTTCGTCTTTAGTGTAAAATATGTACACGTACACATATATATATATATCTGCTATCCACTTTAAGTATCTAAGCTAGACGAGGCAAAAGTCCCATGCAATTTACTAACATTAATTTGACTATAGGTAATTTACAATAAATGACCCTTTTTGTGTCCCGTGTAAGGCACACGTTTGATCAGACCCGTGGCCATATTCATAAGGTGTCACTTAGGGCATCTGTTACAGTATATGTAGGGGGTGCTGGGAGGGGTGGCAGGGGTTGGGCTTGAGCTTGTAGCACAATGGTATTAGTATTTGAAATTAGTTCGAAATGGAATGGCTTGAAATACTTGTTGATGTAATAAAATATCACCTAGTAAGGTCAACCAATGGGTTGGGTAGGCTGACAATATTGCAACCTCAACACAATTTCAAGCCCAGCTTACCCATAAAAGAAAAAATAAATATCAAACTTCAAGTCGCATTTATTGGAGAGGTAACTACATTTTTTGGTTTTTAATATATATAGTTTTCTATTTTGCCAATGCTTTTGTTTTGCCTACTGTCTAGGAGCCTTTGTACTGAAATCCCATCTTTTACTGGTTTTATTGTCTAATCATAGCAGGTTCTTGGTGAATCATCTGGTTCCATGTTAGGAAGAGACTTAGAAGCTTTAACACAACGATCCAGGGACTATAAGAAAGAATACGGTGATTCATTTGTGTCAGTTGAACATCTAGTACTTAGTTTTACTCAAGATCAACGATTTGGAAAACAATTGTTTATGGATTTTCAAGTTTTCCTCAAGACCCTGAAATCTGCAATAGAAACTATAAGGGGACGACAGACGGTTATTGACCAAGGTAAGAATATTTCCTTTGTTTAATCTCTACATCCCTGTGATAGTTTGGCCCTATTTGACCACATCATTCTCTTCTTTATTACATATACTTTAAATTAAGTTGGAGGCCTTTGGCAACTGCAATTTATCGAGGAATATGTAAATAAATAAAACTTGGCCAAGTAAACTTTGTTGGGTAAGATATAGTATTGTCTCAGACCTCCACTTTATTTGTTGTTCTGCAATGTTGTCGACTGGGCTGTTAGTTTACCAGAAGGAGAATAGAAATAAAATTAAAAATGACACTATACTAAAGGTGGAATAGACATGTTTCAAGGGCTTTTGGATCACAATTATTGTTAGAATTTAGTGATTGAGGACATCAACTCAATGAATCATTTTGGGAGTCGAGTACTAGCAAGCTAGGGAACTTGTCTAGATATTAAGATGATGCTTTTAGAGATCCAAAGTTTTGTTTTTTGTATTATCTAAGATTAAAATGTATGTGGTGTAGTAAGAGGTAATTACTTCATCAAGCATTTAAATAATTTTTAATGTTATGATATGATATGTACCTAAATTTTTTATTTTTTTAGATTTTGCTATAATTAATTCTTGGTACTGATTGGGAAGTTCGAACAGATCCTAAGGGGAAGTATGGCCAAACTGATGCTGATTATGCAAATAAGCAAAGACAAGAGAGTGGGGATAATTATTGGCCAAACGGATGCTGATTACAAAGAAAATCTTTCGTTTCCTATGATTTTTTAAAGTCCTTTGTACTTGTACTTCAACATTATTTGAGGATACCAGTTCACGTTGTAAACTGCTACTCTAACAAGACCTTTTGTATGCCCTTTTTTGGTTTTGGTGGGATCATCAAACACTTGGCTGGATTCGGATTTTGACACCACCTCAGGTAAAACAGAAAAACCACTCTATTTATGAACAAGTCATATAAAATGGTATGTTTACCCAGTTTATTGTACACATCGAGCTGTTCCATAATCCTTACGTACAGGTGCAGACTGATGCTTCAAAAATGGTGAGCTCTTTATGGAAGATGCCTGTGTTTTTGTTCACCGAGACTTCATATAGGCATAAAATTTTGTTTTAGGTAGTAAAGAATGGATCCTAGTTGAAAGCAGTGGAACTCACTGCTTCTTGCACATCGTCCTCCTTTGGTTCACTCTACGTGTATTCTATAATTCTGTATAATAGCCAGTCTGCAAATCCATTTACAATAAGTCTTTCTTGTTTGTTCTATATGGATGGGGCAATAGTTTATATAGACAATTAATTAAGTAATTAGAATAAGTCCAACCACAAAATGAATGTAGGTCACATCCCATATCTCAGGTTTCTTTTTCTTTCAATAGTCTTTCCATATGCTTGTGGTGCCCTTTTGAGAACTGTTTTACAGTATATATAGTTAATGTTACAGGCTTCTAGCTCATTGTTTTTTTATATTTTCTTTTGAAAGATAAATAGGTGGAGACAATTATCGAGATCACTAATTCTAGCTTATTTTTTTCATGTAATGAGGAGTATTTATATAACTTGCTATATGTTGTGGGTTTCATCATATACTCTTGTGCGTGGAAATGATCTATCTGCAGGAAGAAATTTCTCCACTAAGGTGAATTATTAGACACACTTGGAGTGTCTCTACTGGATGAAACTTCTCCATATGCTTTGTGATACCAATGCTTCATTTCATATTTTGTTTGCTCTAAGTTTGACTTAGAGTTTATGATTCTATATAGGACAAGGCTTTCCCAAAACCATTTAATGCGAAGCTGTTAGTTCCTCTAACTTCAAGTTCAAAAGAAGGCCCTTCATATTCTCATAGCCTATCACTTCCATTTGAACTAACTCCTTCAAGGCGGTGTGCTTGGAGCTCACCAGCTCCCCAACTCTCAAGCCAAGTTTTTGACTTCCTGCAATCAAGACACCAAATGAAAATTCAATATTTGAAGGAAGAAAATCTTCTGTTACCTGCAGCAGCGACTTGACACATGGCTCACACAGTGGGGCCACAGTGGGGCGTCGGACAATTGGTCCATGCAAATTGTTTTCTAATCTTGTAGCATCTTTTCAAAGAGAGAGGTGGCCATTCGATAGTGAAAAGTTGGTGGGGGCCGGTCATGGTAAAATAACTTCTCCAACCACAAATTTGCAAACATGGGGGCTATGTTCAAAGCTTTTAACAGAGGTCTTCATGGACATGTAATGAACTTTCGGTAGTTGTTGTTCTGGTGTGTGGGCACGCTGTAATAAAGGATGATTATTTCCAAATTGAAAGTTGTAATTAAGGATGATGATTATCTATTTATTTATTTTAGGATGTGAATTTTCTTATGATGGATTTAGAAATTTATGAATTTTGATGATTATCAATTTCATTAGATTTTAAATGAAAATTATAAAAAAAATGACGTTTCTTAAAATTTAAATATATATTTTTTAAAAATAGAAATAAAAAATACGACAGGTCAAAACCGTGGTTGTTTTATCAAAGTGATTATTCTAAAGATAAATGACAGTTGTAATATGTTGATTAAGAAGGGAAGATGAATGCCTTTCTTAAAAAAACGACATAAAAAATAACAGCTTAAAACTGTTATTTGTGGTCGACAGCTGAAGACAGTCGTTATTTTGATGAAATAAACGACAGTCTAAACATGTAGTTGAAAAAAATACTACTGTCTTTTCTAGGACAGCTCACTCAATGGTCTAAAACTGTTGTTCTTTGGAAAAACGACAGCCATGGGCTGTTATTTTTTTTTTTTGTATTTTCACGTAGTGGTTGTCACAATGGAGATGAACAAAGTCTAAAATAGGAGAACCAAACTCAGATAAAAGGGAGAGCAACCATAAGACTTCGCAGGTACCATATACTATGGCCTAGTACTCGACTTCTGCACTAGATTTAGACACCACAGCTTGCTTCTTATTCTTTCAGGCAATCAAGTTGCCTCCCAAGAAAACACAATAAATAGAAATAAATCGACTATTAGTAATAGATCCAGCTCAATCGGCGTCAGTATAAGCTGAAATACTCATAGTACCACAAGCACGATATATCAATCCAAACCACGGATTGGACTTGATATATCTAAGAATGTGATGAACGATAGTAAGGTGGATAGTGCGAGGAACATGCATAAACTGGCTCATAAGACTGACTGCAAATATGATGTTAGGTCTAGTGAGAGTGAGATAAATTAATTTGCCCACCAATATCTGGTACTCATACGGATCAAGAAGTAAATCATCATCCTTCTCATGAATTGAAAGCTTTTGATCCATATGAGAGATTATTGGTTTACAATCAAGCATACCAGTATCACGCAACAAGTCTATGACATACTTTCTCTAAGAGACAAATATCCCTTTGTAAGATATAGAAATTTCTAACCCAAGGAAATACTTGAGCTATCCCAAGTCTTTGACTTCAAATATTCTGTCCAATTCACTCTTAGTCAAATAGATAAAGGCATGATCATTACTAGTAAGAATAATGTCATCCACATAAACTAAATGAATAGCACGACCAAAATGACTAGAGTGAATGAAACTGTATGATTTGAGTGACATCTATGGAACCCCAAATCAACAACACTATTAAAGTGGTGAAACTATGCCCTGGGTGACTGCTTCAACCTATAAATAGATTTATGAAGTTACCAAACATGCACAGTTTCCCCTTGAAGTAGGAAGCCAGGAGGGGGATCCATATAGACATTCTCAAGAAGATCACCATGAAGAAATACATTATTAACATTGAGCTGATAAAAAGCCTATCCCTGCATGGCAACTAGAGCGAAGAGGACACGAATAGAAGTCAACTTGACAAAAGGGCCAAAGGTAGCCTCATAATCGATCCCATGAGTTTAAGTAAACCCTTTTGCAAAGAGTAGAACTTTATATCGAGAAATGGTGCCATCTGGATTGTGCTTCACAACGAAGACCCATTTGCAGCCAACAATTTTATTCTTTGGAGGAAGAGGAATCATGTCCCATGTATAATTAGCATGTAAGGCATCCATCTTCTCAACCATGATAGCCCGCCAGGAGGGATGATCAAGGGTAGCACGAACAGTCCTGAGGATAGTCTCAAAGTCAATAGTAGAGAGAAAGGCCTGATTTGTGGGAGAGAAGTTCTGATAGTAAAAAATATTGGAAAGATGATAAGGGGCCACCCGATCGCAAACCCCTTTCCTCACAGCTATAAGAAGATCTAAATGATTAGCAGAAGATGAAGAACAAATAAAAACTAGATCAGGGATACTTACAAAAGCTGAAGTCACCACTACAGATGATGAAGGAGGAGACACTGCTATAGTTGGACCACGCCACCTGCGTCGGACATAAGGACACTGTTGTTGAGGAGCCAGAAGATCCTGAAGTGTAGGAAAAGGGAGAGGAGGGCTAGGGGTAGGAGTATGACGATCCTCAGTAAAATAGGGAACATTCTAAAAAAAGGTGACATACATGGAAGTGTAAAACCGATGAATATGATAATCATAGCAACGATACCCTTTAGAAATAGTAGAATACCCGACAAAGAGACATTTAATAGTTTTGTCATCTAATTTCTGACGAGCAAGACGAAGGTCTGAGACAAAACAAGTACATCCAAATATACGAGGCTCAATAAAAAAAAAAGGATTTGTGGGTCTAAGAGTATGATATGAAGTATGACCCATCAATGCCCTAGATGGGGTGCGGTTCATAAGGAAGCAAACAGTAAGTAGTGCCAAAGACTAATAAGATTTTGACACTTATATTGTAATATCCCGAAAAATTGACTGACCAAGAGGGAGTTCGCTAATTGACTGGAGAGGCGATGAACGAATGTTATGTGAAAATGATGTAAGGGTGTGGAGTGTGAGGGAAAATGAGAATCACATACGCTTATCTTGGGTGTATGTGCTCAACACAAAGAGAGTAAGGATATAAGGGTTAAAGAACCCTAAAGTCATTTATTGGATTGTTAAGGAGAGTAAAGGAGAGAGAGAGAGGGAGAAGCTAGTTAATGCAAGAGAGTTATTGTGGCTTGTTGGGAGGGAGATTGGGCAACAAAAGCCGGATTAGATGCGACAAAGATCCGTTAGAGCCAAAGCTGGAACTCTAGCCTTTCCAACCTTTAGATCCAATCAAATTGAGATTTGATTGAGGTAAATTTTGTTGAATTAAAAGCATAGATTGTAGAAGTTTAATTGTAGTCAAGAACACTTAAAATTATAGGATAAAGGCTTAGAAAAAGAAAGAAAAATAGGTTGAAGAAGATTTGGAAGATCAGCCCGAGAGGGGGCTGAATCTAACCAAATTGATTAATTGAAATTAGAGTTCGATTAATCGATTTTGGTCTGGAAGTTGAAAAGTCATGAAAGCCCGAATTCGATTAATCGAAATGTATTTTGATTAATCGATTTGGATTTCGATTAGTCGATTTAGAAATCGACTAATCGACTGGGTACCTCCAGTGGCTGGAGAAATGAGACCTGTAGAAATCGACTAATCGAGTTGGAAAATTGATTAATCAATTTTGGATTTCGATTAATCGATTTGGGATCGATATATCGAATTTGAATCTTGATTAATCGATTTTGAGAATCGATTAATCGATTTGGGTTTCGATTAATCAATTTTGGGAATCGATTAATCGACTTTGACAGTTTTGCTTAATTTTATAATTTTCTTTGAGATTCATGGAGGGTCTAGGACCTTCTTTATTACATCTTTAGTGATGTATTTAATGTGTTATGATGTACCATAGGTGGTACGTGTGAAAGCGAGCACAAGGAGCCACGTGGGACCTGATGCTTGGGCCTTCAGGAACTTGAGGTAGGGAACACCTTGAACATGTACTTTAATTTCAAGAGCATGTATGTAGTGATATAATTATCAAATTCGAAGTTATTTTAATTATGAAAAGCTTTGTGAAAATGAGTGCGTGTGTGATACCAAGAATGTGATAAAGGCATCTGTGTGATGCAAGTAATCTAATGAGATTGAGACATCCCCAGGGGATGAGAAAATAATAAAGGCATCAGGTATGTATACATCCCAGGGATGTATACATAGGATTGAATAATTACTGTTGAGGCCTAACTGATATAAGATAACACACTTACACTGTGAACAACTATATGTAAAGCACATGTTATTTTTGTTATTTGAGGTTTGATAGGATACCCCACCGACGTGGCGGGATACCCACGACTGATGCGGTAGGATATCCGTGACCGGTACGGCGGCGAATCCGTATACCAGTACGGAGGTTTATCCGTAACCGTAAGTACATCTCAGGGATGTTGTATGATATTTAACCCCGTCGCCTAATGAGAAAGGGGCTTGGGTCGTATTCCCAGGGAATACATCTTTTACAACTGTCTAATTAGATGACGATGAAGGGTATCTCATCGGGGCTCGATGTTATATTACTCGGGGATTACTTAAGTTGAAGATTTAAGTTTTTGCTTTAAGTCTATTCAGTGTCATTCATGATAAATCAACAGTAAAGTAAGACATGCTAACTACCAATAAACTTGAATGTAATTCATCAGATTTAAACTGTTTTTCTAGCAAAAGCATAGACTCATCATGCTTAGAATATCATGGAATATATGTGAGTTTTAACTTATATGTTCATTGTGTTTGTTCCCTATTGAGCTAGGATGTAGCTCACCCCTTTAGACTATACGTCGCAGGTCCACTGATAGCAGCAGCTGAGGCTTTGGGGGACGTAGATCCGGGTGATTCGGATTACGTGCCTGGAGACGAGTTGGAGCCTCCACCCGAGGACTTCTTCTAGAGGACTCTGCTGTGTACTTTGATAGAGAGTCAGTTTTGAGAGCAGATTGTACGGCTTGGTATGTCAAGCCTTTATTTTGTTGAACATGTACTTTGATAGAGAGTCAGTTTTGAGAGCAGATTGTACGGCTTGGTATGTCAAGCCTTTATTTTGTTGAACATGTAATTAAATTGAATTATTCTTTTGGCGAACCATCCGGGGTGATCTGTATATCACCGATGGTTCGGGTCTGTTCTCTGTTCATGCGATGGCATGAAAGTAGAACTGTCTTTTGCATATGCCAGTTGGGCATATTAACTGTTCCCGCTTTATGAGATTATCTGCTTAATTATTTAATTTGTGCTTGATATACTAAAGTTATGTGCATAGTTTTGGGGCACGGTCTGGAGGATTGTGCTGATGGCACGGGTTTCGGGGTGTCGAAATCCGGGCTGTCACATATATACCACAAAGTAAGCAATGAGTCAATCCCAGAAGATGCTTGTTCTTACGCTCAACAATACCATTTTGTTGCGGAGTATAAGGATAATAAAATTGATGAATAATGCCATGCATTTTCAAGTAATTAGTAAAGGATTGAGTCATATACTCTCCCCTATTATCAGACTTCAGAATTTTCACATTATCACCGTATTGAGTTTTAACTAAGGCATAAAATTCTTGAAACTTAAAAAAACTTCACTCTTATTTTTCAACCAATACAATCATGTACACCTAGTGCAGTCATCAATAAAAGTAATATAATACTGAAATATCAATAGAAGTAATTGGGGAGGGACCCCCCACATCGGAGTGAACAATATGAAAATGAACATCAGATTTATGCATATGTGAGGGATGAGAATGTCTAGTATGTTTTGAGAGCTCACAAACATCACATTGAAACTTAATTAAAGTACAAATAGATTTACAATTGGGAAGTAAAGTGCTTAAGGTCTGAAACCTGACATGCCCAAGTTTGGCATGCCACAATGATAAAATATCTAAGCTAACACTAACAGAAAAGGAAAAAATAGAAGCAGGGACAACATGCTCGTCAACAACATCAGTAGTAAGTGTACTAAAGTTAGCTTACAGATAATGCAGTCCACCCCTCTCAATACTAACAATCCTCCTCATAGTAAGCTCCTGAAACAGATAGTAAGTAGGATAAAAAGTAGCGCAACAACTAAGTTTTTTCGCAATGCTACTAACAGAAAGAAGATTAGTAGAAAACTGAGAAACATGTAAAATATGAGAAAAAGATAAAGAGGAGGATATGAGAATGGTCCCAACTCCTAGAATGAGAGTATAGGTAGTACCAAAATGTATCAAGATCTGAGGAAGAGTTACTGATGAAGAGGTCTGAAGCGAGATGTAGCCGAATACGTATCAAGGTGTTTGACCTGTTAGCAAGTGAAAGTAGACCGTAGACACCCTGCTGGATTGTTGCAACCTATACCGATATCGGAGTGGAAATAGGAATCAATCTCCATGGATTTATCGTGGGGTTTTCGCGAACAGCAAAAAGGTACAATGCTAATTGGGTTGTAGTAGATTGACTGACGAAGTCAGCTCACTTTTTGCCCTACAACATGATGTATATGACATGAAAACTTGCAGAACTATATATGAAGGAGATTGTGCATTTGCATGGGATTCCAAGCAGCATCGTCTTGGATTGTGACCCACTGTATACTTCAAAATTTTAGCAGAAGTTTCAAGAAGGCATGGGTACTCGGTTGGACTTTAGTTTGACATACCATTTATAGACCGATGGGCAAACAAAACGAGTAAATCTGGTAATAGAAGATATGCTCAGAGTGTGTATGCTCGAGTTACAAGGATCGTAGGATCAAAACCTACCCTTCATCAAATTTGCATACAATAATAGTTTTCAAGCGAGCATTGGAATAGCGCCGTATGAAGCTCTCTATGGAAGGCGGTGTCGATCGCCTATAAAGTGGGAAGAAATAGGTAAAAAGTTTATACTGGGTCTGGAGTTACTTGAAGATAATGCCATCATTGTTCGTATAATAAGAGAGAGGCTCAAATCGGCTCAGAGCAGACAGAAGAGCTATGCCGATATAAAAAGGACGAGCGTGAACTTTTTCAGTGGTGATCATGTGTTCGTGAAAGTATCATCCATGAAGGGTGTGATGAGGTTTGGGAAGAGGGGAAAGTTAAGTCCCCGTTATCTTGGGCCCTTTGAAGTTTTGGGTCGAGTTGGTGAAGTAGCCTATCGCATTGGATTACCTCCTTTGTTTAATCGGGTACACAACGTGTTTCATGTCTCTATACTCCGGAAGTAAGTAAAAGACCCTACACACGTCTTGGGAAATTAGCCTATCGAGATGCATGAAGACATGACCATGATCAAAGGAGCGACACAGATTTTTGATCGAAAAGAACAAACTCTGCACACTAAGATTATCTCTTTAGTGCTTGTTAAGTGGGGAAATCATCCGGCCGAAGAAACGACTTGGGAACGCGAGGTCGAAATCAAGGAACTGTACCACATTTGTTTGAGAAGCATTAAAATGACAAGTGCGATGTGTAGTTTACATTCTCAAAATTCCTTGTAATTCATGTGTTGACCTCTCAAATTTTGAGTAAGGTGTGTAAGACTAGACTGAGATGTATAAAAATCTAGATGTGAAATTGATGCGTAAATTGTAAATAAATAAGCTACTGCCTAAATGTTAGATTTGGCGAATATGGATTTGATGTATGAGTGATGTGTGCAATTACACTAAGAATGGTTACATTTTCGTGTGATTGAAGACTAATTCACCAAAAGGATTTCAAAGGCATGTAAAAACAGCCTCAACTCCGTTTTAGAGAATTCGTTCGATCGAATTTCAGTTAGTTAAGGCATGAGTTTTTGCCAGAGAATCGTTCGATCGATTTTAAAAATCGTTCACATGAAATCCTTGGGCCAGTGAGAGTGAATTTGGCTGGCAATTTAAATTGGAGAAACCGTTCGATCGAAATTAGTATCCGATCGAATGAAAATTTTGGGGCTGCATTAAATGTTTGAAAACCAATCGAACGATTTAAAATTTGTTTGATCGATTTAAAAATCGTTCGATCGATTTCACAACTTATGTATAGGGCCTACGAATTTTTTCTCTCTACAATCAATTTTTTTTTTCAAAATATATTTTCTTCTTCTCTTGGAGAGGTTTAGGGCTTGCTATTGGGCATTTAGTATCGACAATTTTCGGCATTTCCAAGCTTGGATCTTCGCAAGATCACCTCCTAGTAACATCAAGAGGTAAATACTAACCTCTCTCAAGTCTTTGAAATTTGAAATTTGTGTTTCATACCCTAGGATTAGTAAATTTGGGCATAAACCCTTGCCCTACTCTCTTGTATTTTGTGGTGTGGGTGTGATGGCACCAAAAACTCGCCAAATCACGGCGAGTGTCGCATCGAAGAAACCCACAATGGGTTCTTCATCACAACCACCACCGAAGAAACCCTCAGCACCGACGGGTTCTTCATCCAGACTGCCTACACAGGCCCAACGACCACAACAAGCACCGCCCCCACCACCTCAACATGAGCGACCCAGTGAGTGGTGGGCCGACAAAGATTTTGAACCGGAGTGGTTCATTGACCCTAAGATTTTTGCCAAGCGTGAGGAAACGTTGTGGGATTTTAACTACTTATCCACGACGGGTTTAATCGAGATACTCCGACCGTGTAAAGAAAACTTCTACTCGCGCATTATGAGGTTATTCTACTAAAATATGGAAGATGTCAAGAACTTGACCATCCTTCGGACTAAAATAGACAATAGGCACTATGAGTTCATGTATGATGACGTGGCTGATGCCTTGGAATGTTTTCATACTTATAACCATGAAGACATCGCCTTGGCCGAACCTTTTCCAGCTCCTTTAGACTACAAGTACGTAGTGGCCGAGATGACTCATGGTAGAATGGGGTCCGGTCACTCAATTAAGCGAGTTGACTTACCGCGTGAGATTTGGATGCTTTATTCTATCATTAAGTGTAACTTGTATCCGTTGCGGCATAAAATAGAACGGATGCGTGAAGTCCAAATGGCGCTATTTGCGGCTTTCAGTGGCCGATGGTTTAACGCGCCACATATGGCCATTGAGGGAATGAAATATGTGCACAAGAAAATGTTAGAGGGCGCTAAGAAACCCGTTGAGAATATGCCCTAGGCGCGTCTCATCTCACTCATGGTTGAGGATTACGCGGGTGATAAGACGTACACCCTCTCTAAAAATGAACCAAAACTAACGAGAAATGTTCAACCCTACACTATGGTTGATTGGAATCGTACGCTTGTGAAACTAACCAAGAAACCAGCTATAGAGGAACCACCACAGCCTGAACTACAAGCACAAGACCAGCCACCACAGGATGCTCTTATTCCGGATGAGCCAGCTGCTACCTTTCCACTTCAACATCGTGCCCGGCGCTGTACGTAGACACATGCACCACCACCACCTAAGGGCGCTCCTACACCGACCATTGCCGATCTTTACGCGCTCATGGAAGCAAACACTCGGCAAATGGCTGAAAACAACCGGTTACTCAATTGTTGTTTGGATTATTATGACGCATTACACGCCGAAGAAATGCGCTTCATGTACCCCGCCGATTATCTTCAACGGATGGCAGCTGCGCAGGCATGGTTCCCAGATGCATCGAGTTCGGGTGCGGGCGAGCGTGACGATGACGGCGATCAGCCCGGTGGCGCGGCGTCTTGAGGGATGTTTTGAGGAGTTTAAAGTTTTGAACAGTAATATGTAACTTTTTGGATAATTGTAAATGTTTAAAATAGGTTCCAAGGACGTGAGTCCTTTAAAACAATCGTGGCATGGTTGCCACACCATTTGTAATTAAGTTTTTGGTTATCTTTTATACTTTTTCTCAATTTGGGGATATGCCATGATGCTGAAATGGAATGTTTTTGTTGAGTGTTATTTATAATTTAGTGTGGGTGTGGTTGTTTAATGACGTATGTCAATATCTTGAAATGCAGGAAATTCTACACCATGATAAATGTGACTGCATTGTTCCGCAATCTAATCTTTGTATGTTATAAACTCGCAGGTTATGTGGTTTGCAATTCTGGAGGTTGTGAATGTCATTGTTTTGTTGTGCACATGCATATATTGGGTCTTTCACCTAATTGGGTAGTAGGCCAACAACTCATGGGTTGCTGCTGTGTATGATGTCTCTACCTTGCAGGGCTTTAAATCGTGGTTTGATTGAAATTATGAGGATGCTTCAATCACAAATATAAGTCGTGGTGTGTGGTCAAATGTAGCATCTTATAGTTGATTTATTAAGTCTCTTGAGGGTTTCAGTTTCAAACCACAGATCCTATGGATGTTGGGGAGCCCTTAGGTGTAATTTTCGAGGATGAAAATTCTCAAGGTGGGGAGAATGTAACGTCTCAGAAATTTCGTACTTTGAAAGTGCACATCGAGAAGTGAGCCCGATTGGTCACTTGTTGGATCGAGTCAAAGTTGACTTAGTTGACTACTTGGTAAATTTTAGTTAGATAAATTAAGTGTGAAGTGTGATGTGTGTAATAGGAGTGAGATGATATGGATCATATATATACCTAGTAGGTATGTGTGTTTTACACCCAATAAATGAAGGGGATTATAAGAAGGGGAAGAATTTATTTCTCCTTAGTAGGTTGTTGAGAAATTAAGAGGAGTGAATGAGAGGAGTATGGTTTGTGGGTGAAATTGAGGGTTGTGTATTAAATGCGAATGATTGAGTGTGGATCGTAAAGCTTACGGATTAGAGCCCTCGCATCAGGAAGAGATTTGAAGTTTGGGGTTTGTGAAACCCTTGTTGAGACAAAGAGCCTTAGATCACGGTATCCGATCAACTAGAAAGGTAAGCCTATTTACACAAGCAAAATCATAGTAGTTGTATTGTGAATCTAGCTGATGATGAGTGATAAATGATTAAGGATAGGGTAAGATGAAGATGAGAATGAGTTCTAGATGTTAGAACTCGAGCTATTATGAAAATGAGAAAAACCGATCGAATGGGATTAGTAACTGTTTGATCGATTTTACCAAAGAATAGAGGAAGTATAATGCAGAATTCAGTTATGAAGAAATCGTTCGAACGAATTAAGAATCGTTCGATCGATTTGATAAACCGTTAGAACGAAATTTAAACCGTTCAATCGGATTTGGCCAAAGAAGAAAGGACTGTAGAGTAGTTTCTGAAGAAATCGTTCGATCGATTTGGAAAACCGTTCAAACGAAATTAAGATCGTTTAATCGATTTTGCTGTAAAATAAAAACAGGTTTAAAGGATTTATGAGAAAATCGATCAAACAAAATAAAACTGTTCAATTGATTTTGGAAATTCGTTCAAACGATTTAAAATTGATTTTCCAAACCGTTCGATCGATTTAAGAATCGTTCGATTGGTTTGGGCTAAATCAGGCTTTTGTTGGGTTTTGCTTATGAGTTGTTTATAAATGGGGGTTAGGCTTCTAAACCCAATAATTTTACACCAATTGTAATATGTTGCATGTGTTTGGCCATACTTAGGTTGAGCCGGACCTTGGGGTGGTTACTTGCTAGCTTGGATTGAGGAATCCATGGGTTTAAATTGCGTATGAGGTAAAGAATATTCTGAACTTGTACACTTGATTATGAAAGCATGTATGTAGTGATGTTCTATGTATGCATGTTCGTTTAAAGCATAGTTAAGTACTTGAGTTTAAAAATACTAAGAAAAGTGTGTAAAATTAAGGTGTGTGTGTGTACATAAAAATGAGAAAATCATAAGTATAAGAAAAGAGACATCCCAGGGACGTATATGTGAATTGGGCATCTGAGTGATGCGTCAAAATGTGTGACATCCCAGGAATGTATATTTAATGTGAATATACATGTGATGGGAAAATACGTGATTGGGCTTTGAACTACTAATAATTAGCATAATTACATGGTGAATAACTATATGTAATTGTACAATTGATTTAAGGTTTATAGAATACCCCACCGACGTGACGGTATAACCGTGACTGACTCGACAGGATATCCGTGATCGGTACGGCAGCTAATCCGTTCACCAGTAGACATCCCAGAGATGTATATGAGTTGTGTCTCGTCGCCTATGAGAAAAGAACTTGGATTATATTGCATGAAAAATAGTCTGATTGGACGACGATGGTGGGTATTCTATCGGGGCTCGATGTTATATTGCTCGGGGATTATTTAAGTTAAATTGATTTTAAGTCATGAGATCAGCCCAGTAGTAATATGAGAACCAGATGAGCATGAAATAACATGTGTAATGTAGAAATTGCATTTAGTTCATTCTTTCAGTATCTCAAATTGTTTTCTAACTGTTATATATTGATGAAATCATGCTTCAATTATGTCATGAAATGTATGTAAGATAGATTTACTTGTTGAGATATCTTCCCTATTGAGCTAGGATGTAGCTCACCATTTTGAATATACATCACAAGTTTTGAGATAGCGGTTGCATCTGGTGACGTCGATCCCGAGGACTCGGATTACGTTCCAGTGGAGGAGTCTGAGCCCCCTCATGAGAAGTTCTTTTAGAAGACTATCTGTGTACTTTGATAGGATATTAGGAGCGATTATACGGCTTGATATGTCCAGCCTGTTTTGTTGGGATAATGTAATTATGTGAGATATTCTTTTGTCGAACCATTTGAGGTGACTATTGATACGCCACTGATGGTTTGAGTTGATTTTTTTGCCCATGCAATCGCATGAGATTAAAACTATCGTTTGGGTTATATATTTTGGCTTTAGATTATAGAACTGGAGATTTAGTTCAGTATTTGTTCTTTGTACATGCTTTATTTATGGTTGTGTGAATATACCAAGTGTTCAGCGTATTTCATTGGGGCATAGCCTCAAGGGTTGTGCCGATGGCACGAGTTTTAGGGTACCGAAATCTAGGCTGTCACAAGACAGCTTTACGAAGTCATCGTCACTTTCCCCGGGCCTCATTCCAAAGTTTATATGAGACCGAAGAATTTTCCCGATAGGCAGTCCATGAAAATATTTGTAGCGAATAGTTTCCTTTTCTGACAGTTTAACGGAAGGGCTATATTCGGGTTCAACCATGGAAAGGCCCAGTATTAATGCAATGTCCTTCTTCCGAAGATATACATCTCTCTTCCTGATTCAGAAGTTGTTCTTTT
This sequence comes from Chloranthus sessilifolius, assembly GCA_021018995.1. Taxonomy (NCBI): domain Eukaryota; kingdom Viridiplantae; phylum Streptophyta; class Magnoliopsida; order Chloranthales; family Chloranthaceae; genus Chloranthus; species Chloranthus sessilifolius. The sequence continues at coordinate 109,683,046 of CM037597.1, read as the reverse complement.
CAACCTAAAAACTCAATATCGCATCAATGACATCTCCAAGAAAACCTACACCCTTTGACATTTGAAATATTTCACCAAAAACTGATGCTCTCAGCAACTCCTTTTGCTCTGGGCTAGCGTCATCGTAGAGCTTCCAAATGCCAGTAGGGGACCATTTGGCAATAGCTCGCTATACGACCATCTTGACGGCTTGTTTAAATGAACTGTAATAAAAAGGAAAGGAGTGAGTCCCATACTAAAACAAATTGTTTAAATGAACTGTATATTATAATCTGGCTAAGAGAATCTAAGAGAACGATGTCGACGTATATAAAATCGATATCGACTGTTTAAACAATTGGTATCGACTCATTAAACAGTCGACATCGAATGTTTAAACAGTCGGTATTGCTCTGTCATTATAGGGAAATAAAAAAAATTAATTTAAAATATAGATCGTTGAAAGAAAAAGATAAAATTCTATAACAATGAAAGATAATTTGATTTCTAACTTAAAGATTTGGTAGCTTGAAGATTGAACAATCGAGCATCACCGACTTGAAATGACTCCACCTTCCTCCGACTTCGAATGAAAAGTAAAAAGTAAAAAGGCAAAACAGTAATGATTTAAATTTTTGACGGTTATTTATTACCTTGGGGTAATTTCGACATTTCATAAAGGGGGGCGACAGCTGGGCTTGAAACTAGTCAGTTAGGTGAAACGTGGAAATATAGGGTCTCTGGCGGAAAAGGTGTATCTGACAGGGTCGATTTGGAAAAAAAAAAAAAAAATCTTCAATTTTTTATGTACAAAATCTTTCCACCAACTTCCTTATTTACGAATAATGTATTTTAACTTCATCTAAATGAAAATTATAAAAATGAGAATTATTTTATTTTATGTCTATTTATTTATTTATTTTAGGGTAAAGATCACCTAACTCGAGTCACGCATGACTCGAGCGGGAGACTGTTAGCTCACATTGCGATCAATATTTGACTGCGATCTGACGGTCACCCACTCGAGTCATGTGTGACTCTAATGTGACTCGAGTCAAGTGATCATTACCCATTTATTTTATTTTTTTTATTATTTTGGTGAAAGATGATAAAATCAGGAATTACAAAATAAAAATAGAATGTGTTGAAAATTATAAAAATCAAACCTTATCTTGAAAAGAAACCAATCTCATGGAAAATATCATCTAAAACAACACCAACTTGTTTACTTCATTGAACCTGATTGTTGAAAGTTGCTAATGGTGTAATGCACAAGACAATTCTGGTAGTAACCATATCTTAAAGTTACGAAATTAAAAAAAATAATGAAAGAAAATCAAAGATATATATAAAACAAGCCTCCAATTTTTATGTAAGACACTTTTCCAATAACTTGGTTATAACAATAAAAATAGGTCTTCATGGTATTACGTTCAAGTAATAATAAAATTAGAACAGATCAGTAGAAAACATTGAAGAAGAAAGATTGTTGAAGAAAGTTTAAATGATTTATCAAATTAATATATATATATATATATATATATATATATATATATACACTAATAACAAAGATAGAAGACAAACAAAAACAAGTTTTAAATTCAGATTTTTTATTTTGTAATTTTTAAAAATCCTCCAATTTTTTATGTAAGAAACCTTTCCACTTTCTTATTTACAAATCATTTATTTTAATTTCATCTAAATGAAATATAAAATGAGATTTTTTTTTTGCTTTTGATAATGAATGATAAAAATTAATAAATTAGAAAATAAAAATAGAAGGTGTTGAAAATTATAAAAATATATATATTTTTTATTTTGGTGATGTTAAAAATCTAGAAATTGGAAAATAAAAATAAAACGCGTTCATGGATTGAGAGATAATTTTATTTTATTTTTTAAAAACCTCCAATTATATATTAAAAAAATCTTTCAACTAACTTCCTTATTTAAAAATCAGCTATTTTAATTTCATCTAAATGAAAATTATGAAAATGAGATTTTTTTTTCTTTGGCGATGAATGATAAAAATTTAGGAATTAGAAACTCAAAATACAAGATGTTGAAAATTATAAAGATAATTTTTTCTTTTAGTGATCACTAATAAAAATTCAGAAATTGAAAAATAAAAATCAAAAGGTGTTGATGGATTGAGAGATAAACCCTAATTATATATATATATATTTTTTGAAGAAAATCTTAAAATTTTCATGTAAAAAATCTTTCTCACTAACTTCACTCTTTTCAAATAAACTATTTTAACTTCATCTATTAAAAATTATAAAATTAAAATTTTATTTATTTATTTATTTTCTTTTTGTTATGAATGTTAAAAATTAAGAAATTATAAAATAAAAGTAAAAATTGTTGAAAATTATAAAAATTAATTTAAATTTTTTTTTTTTTTTTTCCTTTTGGTGATGATTGATAATATTTCAGAAATTGAAAAATATAAATCAGAACGTGTTGATGGATTGAGAGATTAAATGAGAACAAAGAGAAATGAAGAAAAGGCAGAACATAGCATGTACCAACTGAAACTATAGGTGTCAAGCTCACAATATGGACCTCTTTTTTCATGAAAATATATCTCATTCATTGATTAAATGAGAACAAAGAGATAAATATATATCTCATTCACAACATAGTAAGACTAAGATGATTCGAAAAATAAAAAATGTAGAGAACAAAGAGATCTAAATGAGCATAACTAAAGATATCTCACAAAAAGTCGCCTTACTGGCCTAATAAATTTTTTTTTTTTTATAACCTGGGTATCTGGGCCTCTTAGAGCAGCTACCTAATCTTAGGGGCACATGCACACCCGAAATTCATCACAATATATAAATCCCTAAGGTGGCCTCAACGGGGGGAGGAGATTCGAACTCAGGTCTCCTGCTTTTGGAAGCAGGTACCTAGCCAGCTCGCCTAACCCCTTGAGGTTTGGCTTAATCATATTTATATGATAAGAAAACGGTCTTTGATTTTTAATAATTTTTATACTCAACAAAATGATCTAAACTTTTATGAAGAGACTCATATTAGATAATAACACCACCATAAATTTATAAAGGGACTTTAGAAAAGCATACGGCATTTCAAAAAGTTTCAGTGTATTATACCAAAAAAAAATGTTTTAGAAAAATAGGGTTTCATGGATATTAGAAGTTCTAATATTCGTAAAATAAAAAAAGGCCTGCATGTGTTGACTAGACCTGTAAATGTGAGAAGTCCATATTACCCTTCTATTTAGACGAGACTTTAGAAGGGGATGTTAGGTGACAATCTCACGACCTCCAGCGAGTCGTCTTCTCGACCGAAACCCACCCTCCTCTCCATTGCCTATTTGGGCCTCTTACGCTGAAACTTTTTGAAATGAGGTATGCTTTTCTATTCCACATTTATAAAATCATCTTATAAGTATAAGCCTTCCAAATCAGCATTAGGGCTATCTGTTAGAAGTTTCTATTTTGGTGGTCGTCACTATCGTCAACCCGTTGACCGATGAATGGTGTAATCAATCTTGATATGTAATAGTTGCTAATTCGGTAAATTTAAAGAGAATAAGCAACTAATAATTAAGTCTTTTAGTTAATATATGATTGTGATTTTCAATCACAATATAATTAGCAATTCAAGTCCTTAATGAGAAATGACTTTTTGGCTATAAATATAAGGGATGTTTGGCCCTACGATTGCTCGACACACTTCAACCCTCTTTATTAACAAAAGCATCTCTATTGTGCTAGGAGGCATTGAGAGCGAGAAGATCATTGAAAATCGGCAACTCACTTTTCATGGCTCACACTCAAGGTGCGCACATATATTTTAATTTATGGATTATTAATTTATTGTTTTGATTGATCATGCGCCTAGATCCTATGACATATATTTGGATGGTCAGATCGATAGATCCATCAATTAGTATCAAAGCTATGTCTGGTGTTTGATCGGTCGAAACATTAAAATATATTTTTCCCTACTCCAAACCAGGTTTTGTTTTTTAGAAATTTTTTAAATATTATTTAGTTCGGTCTTTTATAAATCTTAATTCACGCACATTCTTCAAAGGTTTGATAGTGGGTATCTAAGAAGTGTGGGCGAGATGAATGAGCTAATCGCTCACTGTGTCAAAGTAGAAGAAAGACTTAGGACTGAAAACCTAAAAGTGCTCATTACGCCGCTCTTAGACTATCGAAAGGAAATTTTAAGAGAAAGGATTCTATAAAGAAAAGAACGTAAAAGCTTCTTTACCGGGAACCAAACAAGGAGAAGCTAGCGAATCTACTTCTGACATCAAGTGCACTTCTGTAAGAAGAAAGGATACATCAAGAAGAATTGTCAGAAATACAGAGATTGGCTAGTTAAGAAAGGTAATAATCTAGTCTTTATATATTTTGAATCACTTTATGTTGATGCTCCACGCAATATTTGGTGGATAGATTATGATGCTACTATTCACATAAGTAACTCAATGCAGGAATTTTGATCCAGTAGGAAGCTAAATAAAGGCGATAGGATCATCAAACTCGGAAATGGAGAAGCAATTTGGAGGCCATTGGGACTCTCCGTCTTATGTTAGATAGTGGTTTCATTTTAGATTTAGTTGATATTATTTACGTTCCAAATATCATTAGAAACCTCATATCGATTTCTAAATTGGATTCATTAGGTTTTAAATTTAAATTGGACATAATGTTTTTACTCCATTATTTAATTCCGATATTGTGAGTGGTGGCTCATTAGTGGGCAATCTTTATAAATTGAACTTAGATTCATCTTACACCCAATCTTTAGTTTCTATGCATGTGGATGATAAAGTTAGTAAGAAACGAAAACGAGCAATCGATAATTCCTCTATTTTATGGCATAAATGTTTAGGCCATATATCTAAAGATAGAATTGAGAGGTTAATTAAAGATGATATAATCGATAAGTTCAATTTCTCTGACTTCAATACTTGTGTAGATTGCGTTAAAAGAAAATTCAAAAAGACTAATAAGAAAGGAGCTATCAAGAGTACGAGTTTGCTAGAAATAGTTCATACTGATATTTATGGACCGTTTCCAACTCTTGCTCTTGATGGCCAAAAGTATTTTATCACTTTCACTAATGATTATTCTCATTTTGATTATATATTTATCATTCATGAGAAATCTGAGCCCCTGGATATGTTTAAAATCTATAAAGTCGAAGTTGAGTTACAACTCAATTCGAAGATTAAAATTATGAGATTTGATAGAGGCGAAGAGTACGATAGTAGATACTCTGAAACATGTCACAATCCAGGATCATTCGCCCTGTATCTATAAGAGCATGACATTATTGCTCAATACAATATGTCGAGAACACCTGAATAGAACGGTATAGCTCAGCGACAAAATCATACTCTTATGGATATGGTGAGAAGCATGTTATATAACTCTAGGTTGTCTATATTCTTGTGGGCAGAAGCCTTGAAAGCAGCGTCGTATATCCTAAATTGGGTTCCTAATAAGGTTGTTTTCAAAACTCCTTATGAGCTATGGGTAGGAAGAAAACCGACTTTAAGATATTTGCACATTTTGGGCCGTTTAGCTGAAGCAAAAGTGTGTAATCCACAATTAGAAAAATTAGATCCTAAAACTATAAATTATCATTTCATTAGTTACCCTGATTGGATAAAAGGGTACATATTTTATTGTCCCACTCATAGTACTCAAATTGTTGATACTAGATATGTAAAATTCTTTGAGAACTGTGAGAACAGTGGGAGTATTGAATCTAGGAAAATCACTTTTGAGGAGAAATGAGTTATAATTCATATCCCTTTTATTTAAGATAAGGTGGCACCAACACAATTATTCAAGAAAGTATTGATACACCTGCGACTATACTTATTGACACACCCCCCATTGAGGAGACTCTTGCTCCCATGGAGATCGCCAATGATCAACCATTGCGTAGATCAGAGAGAGCAAAAAAATAAGTAATTTCTAATGACTATATCGTCTACCTCAATGAGAGTGAGTATGATTTTGGAAAGAAAACCGATCTTATTTCCTTTAATCAAACTATAAAGAGCGACAAATCAACTTAATGGCTCGAAGCTATGAAGGATGAGTTGGAATTAGTGAAACATAACTCGGTCTGGGACCTTTACAAGTTACCTGAAGGAGTTAGGCCTATAGGCTGTAAATGAGTACATAAAATCAAACAATACTCTAAAGGTAATATAGAAATATAAAAGGCCAGATTAGTCGATAAAAGGTTCACTCAAAAAGAGGGAATAGACTATAAAGAGACATTTTCTCGTCTCTAAAAAAAAATCTTTCAGGATAGTCATGACATTGGTAGCTCATTTTGACTTAGAATTGCATCAAATGGATGTAAAAATTATTTTTCCGAATGATGACTTATATGAAGATGTCTTTATGACACAACCTAAAGGTTTTCAGGTTGAGTGGGAGGGCCATTGAGTTTGTAGACTCAAAAGGTCTATATATGATTTAAAGCAGACATCTTGACAATGGTATTTAAAATTTCATGAAGTTATTTAACTTTGGTTTTTAAAAAAAATATTATAGATCAATGCATATATCTTAAAATTAGTGAGAGGAGAAAATTTATCATTCTTGTTTTGTATGTTAATGATATATTGCTTGCGAGTAGTAGTTTGAGCATGTTATATGAGACAAAGAACTTTTTATAAAAAATTTTGATATGAAAGATCTTGGTGAAGCTTCTTATATTATAGGAATTGAGATTCATCGAGATAGATCTCGTGACATATTAGGATTATCTTAAAGAGCTTATATTGATAAAGTTCTCAAAAGGTTTATCATATATAATTGTTTCGCTACTGTTACCCCTGTGATTAAGGGTAATAAATTTAGTCTACTTCAGAGTCACAGGATTGATTTGAAGAGAAAGTAGATGGAAACAATTTCCTATGCATTGACAGTTGAGTCTTATGTATGCACAAGTCTGTACTCGTCCAGACATAACGTATATAGTTGGCATGCTTGGTAGGTATCAATGTAATCCTAGTTTGAACAATTGGAAATCAGTTAAGAAGGTTTTCGCTATTTACAAGGGACAAAAGGGCACATGTTAACGTACAAAAAGTCGAATAACCTTGAAGTTATTGGTTATTCAGATGCCGACTATGTTGGTCCACATCGAGCTATATATTTATGCTTGCAAGTGGACCTATATCTTGGAAAAGCGTTAAGCAAACGCTGACTACTTCGTCTACTATGAAAGCAGAGTTCATTGGCTGTTTTGAGGTAACATGTGAGGTAATATGGTTGAAATTTTTTATCTCAGGGCTTCGAATTGTTGATAGTATTTCAAGGGCACTGAGAATTTTACGTGACAATTCCGCTGCGATAGCTATCTCCAATAACAATAAGACTAGTGGAGGTTCAAAATATATTGATATAAAATACCTTATTGTAAGGGAGAAAGTTGACCCTCTCACTAAAGACTTACCTCCCAAGCTCTTTTTGGAGCACGTTAAGCGCGTAAGATTAAATGATAGTTTTGATAGCCTTTGAGAATGGATGTATAAGAGCGAATATATTTGTTTAAATTGATTCGAAAATAAGGATTTTTTTTTTTTTTTTTTTATACAAATAAAATTTTAAAACATATGGTATCAATAGATGACAATAAAGTATGACCAATAATAGATTGAGTTTACATGTAATCATCATTCAGTTTGTAAACTTTCAATCTATGTAAAGTCATACTAGTTGGAATTCATGTCGGTGATGAATTCTGATACGATAACTAATGAATAGTCATGTGTCGATGATATGATGCATTGACTACATTGATTTTATGATAGTATTCTCATTAGACTGGACTGATTATAAAGACTTTGATTGAGATTGATTTAGATTTGTCATTCAAAAAGTTAGCTAATATTTGGTAATTGGAGTTTATTGACATAGTGTGGCCAAGTGAGAGACTGTTAGAAGTTTCTATTTTGGTGGTTGTCACTATGGTCAACTCGTTGACCGGTGAATAGTGTAAGATCAATCTTTAGATGTAATAGTTGCTAATTCAGTAAATTTAAAGAGAATAAACAACTAATAATTAAGTCTTTTAGTTAAGGTATCATTGTAATTTCCAATCACAATATAATTAGTAATTCAAGTCCTTAATGGGAAAGGACTTGATGCGGAAACTTACTAAATGCAATATTAGGACTGAGATTAGGATTAAAATTAATTTAATCAATTAAAAATAATAATTTCTCATAAGAAATTACTACGAAAATTTTTAGAAATTCAATTAGGTGATTTAATTCCGGCCCAAAATAGCATTATTTTAGTGTGCGCTCCCTATCGCGGATCTAGAAGATTATGGTTCTTATGAATGGCTAGATCTCTGATAGTTTTAGGGCGTCGAACGAACTCGCAAGCGGGTTCTCTCAATACCGAACAAAATTAAAAGGCTGATAATAATTTATGATAAACAAATAGGTTGATTTTGGACTCTATGAAATAAATAAAATAACTAGGGTTACGCTACTTATACAAATCGTAGATCTAAATAAGATAGAGATGGAAGAAGAGTTGGCCTTACACCAAACTGTAAGCGAGAATCGAAGAATCGCTCTCTGTTTAAGAGAATCACACTCTCACGAAAGTTTAGAATTCTTAATTTTGCATAAATAATTTTCATTAATAAAAAACTAATAATAAAAGTGCTTACAAGCCTTTAAATAGACTAATCAATGTATAAAATTAGAAATCCTAGTATAACTCTAATTCCTAATTCAAATAAAAGAAATATCCTAATTCTTCTAAAATAATGAAATCCTAAAACAACAAGGAAACTAATCATATTCCTAATAAAAGAAACAACTCTTATTTTCTAAAATAAAATAATAAAAGAGACTAATCCTATTCAATTAGGATTATTGAAATTCGTTACTTTCTGTGCAGCCTCCGAAAAATGATCATAACTTCTTCAATACTTGTCGTAATTGCGCAATTTTTGGCTCTTTGGAAAGCTACTTCGATAGGCTTTTAAATATGACCAGCTTCGCATCAATCCGACTTCGTTTGACACTTCAAAATAGGTCAAACATAAAAGTGAAGGGATTAAAAATTACTCTTCTTTCGATAAATTACTTTTCTTCTTTCTGATCAGTTTGATGTTCTTCTTTCGTCTCCGATATGTTATGGGCGGTTGCTTGAATCGGATATCCCCATCAGGACTCCTTAGCTATAAATATAAAAGATGCTTAGTCCTAACGATTGCTCGGCATACTTCAACCCTCTTTATTAACAAAAGCATCTCCATTGTCCTAGGAGGTATTGAGAGCGAGGAGATTATTGAAGATTAACAACCCACCTTTCATGGCTCACACTCAAAGTGCACACATATATTTTAATTTATGGATTGTTAATTTATTGTTTTGATTGGTCATGCACCTAATTCCTAGGACATATATTTGGATAGTCGGATGGATAGATCCATCACTATCAACTGGTTGGGGTTGACCCAATACCCAACAATCCGACTCAGGTTTTGTTTTTTATCAGATCGTGTACGTAAACTCGACCTGTTAGGTTAGATCTAGGGACTTGAATTGATATTATATATAAAAATTTAAGAAAAGGTTTTTAATCAGGTTGGGCCGGGTAGAGGAGCCAAATATTTGTTGGACCAGACCAGACCAGACCCATGGACAGCCCTAGCCGAGGCAATGATGTAATACTAGTTGAAGGAGATCAAATATATAAATTTGGCCAATCAGATCCCTACAAATGTACAAGCTGTCAGCAATCAATATCTTAGATTAAATATCGACCAAACCCTAATTGGGTTTAGCGGCGGAAATGGGCCGGGATCAGCTGGGCCTTATTAGAAAGTGACAAAAATCCAAGCTCATTGCCAAATTGTATGTGAACAAGGCAAGTTATTAGGTACACAACCCATGAACCAAGTTCTGTGCATAGGTCAATCTTTATCCACTAAGCCAATGAAAGAGATTGATACATACACCTTACTTGGTGCACGTGCGCGTACCCAATACAAACTCGGCTGGCTTGCTTTCTGGCTGGGTGGCCGGCTATGAAAACGACCAACCAGATTAAGAGAGAGAAAGAAGAGGAGAGAGAGAGAGGAAATAGGAGCAAATCTCATCGACGTCAACGGTAATTTGGTATTTATATAATGAGATGATTTTGTTGGTGAAAGAAGGAGCACACTCTTTGGAATCTGTGGCGTTAGGTATTCAGAGTCTATTGGACTCTCTGAGATCATCAATCCTATAGGTATACCCCCTGTCACCATTTTTTTATTTTTTATTTTTTATTTTTTATTTTTGAAAAGGAAAAATCTCTTCTCCTTTCTCGTTGAATCTCTCTGTGTACGTGTTTGTGGGTTTTTTGTTTTTTGTTTTTCTTGTAGATTCATCTGTTTGAATTCTTCTTTGTGTTGTTTATTTTCAGTAGGCCTTTGATTAGATTTGCTTCTTAAGTTTACCATCATCATCATGTTTTTTTTTTTTTTTTTTTTTTTTTTCATTTTTTATTTGGGAGTGGTTAGATTCTATAATTCATATTGATTTTTTTTTTTAACCCAATCCTCGTTATATATATATATACTTTTTTGCCTTCGAATCGGAGGTCAGTGATATGGGTTTCCATCCAAATACTTTACGATTGAAATTTTCCAACGCTGATAACAAAATCAGTAGTGGTAAATGACTTGAAAAAAGTATAAAAAAATGGCCCGTGATCGACTTCATTGGCTCCTTCCTGATCATTGGATTGGGTTCCACATGCAAATGGTGTATATATATATATATATATATATATATATATATATATATATATATATATATATATATATCATGTAATAATGAAAGAAATTACCAATGGACAGAAAACGATGACGAATCCAAATCATTTTTTACTGTGTCAGTATCGCTTATTATTCGTCATATAAGATCAACTGAGTACTCATCTGTGATATCAAGTGAAAAATTGTGCTACGCCTGATACCTGATCTCATATAATCTTAAAAATTGGAAATTTTTTAATATTTTGGATAATATTTTAATCCTTGTTTTTATATCCTCATGATTTAGCTAAGTTAACCTTAATAGGCTATTACTTTAGGTTGTTCATCAACTTCCATTTGGGAACTGAATAGTCATATGACTCATAGAAGAAGACTTGCCTTGCAGATATCAATAATGAAACAGGATCTATAATTTGGGGCTGTTTGATTTATCGATCAAACTTGGTTTTCTTAGTTACTAAGATCTGTCTATAGTGAAAGTACTATGGATCGGTGGTATAGGATCTACTTGCTACATAGATCAATGATCTATAAAATTGATCTATAGTTTGAAGCCTTTTAGTTTTAAAACATAGTTATTATAAATTGATGTTTTAGATAGATACATAGAGTTAAAGCTATGAGCTATGAAAGTTTCATGAAAAGTTTTTATCATTTGATATTTTATTTAATTAACTTATATAATTTTGGATTTTTAGTATAAAAAAATATTTAGACATATTGAGATATTGATTAAATTATGGGACTTGTTATAGCTTTACAGGTTTATTGTCACTTGTTAAATCATATTAAATTTCAACTCCATTGCATTATAAACTATATAATAACATAATTATATACTATGAAGGATGATCAATATAGTGCATTTTCATATTATCAGTGTTAATTTAGTACATATTAATATTAAACATATCTACAGTTAGTTATTAATGCATATTAATAATCTATGGTTTGAGAACTTTTCTATATTTTTCCTTATATTTTCTGAGTTTTAATTTTTTTTTATATATTCCCTCGAAAGCACCGAGATGATTTACTGTCTCTGTGATTTGAGACTTATCATTCTCGTGAACTTTGTCTCTCTGTGATACCGAGATTTTGAACAGTGATGAATGATTACTTGTATTCTACTATTTTTATAATTTATCAGCTATCTCTTCCCAAATTTTAAATAATCTTACATTTTTTTTTTTGCATTTTTATCTGTTCTTCAAAGTGTTAGTGGTCATTTGCTCCTCTGCAGAACATTTCTCCCTTCCAATATTTTTATCTTCGAAAAAAATCAATTGTAGATAAACTGCATCCGACAGATTTGACAGAATTTAGAAATTTAAAAAGGGAGATGATATTATTTTGATGTGTCCAGGAGTGCTTATTACTCATTTCTAATATCCCATGATCAAATAATTGCGTTGATTATTTAACATTTCCTTCATTTAATACCTTGTTTCTCTTTTGCTCTGGTGGTTGCAGAGGATTTTTTTCTCAGATTGAGTTGCTAATTTGGCGGGGAAGTATGGCTCTTAACCGGACTGCACAGATTTCTCTTTCGGTGTCTCTATTTGGCGCGCTGGCCTTCATATTTGGAGTAATTGCTGAAAATAAGAAGGTCAAAATTTTAAACCAATGTAGAAATTTCTACAGAGTGGTCATGGCAAGACATATAACTTGAATTTCGTTCGATAATTTAGAAATTTTAAATAAATGTTGAAATTTCTCGATCAATAGAATGGAACATACAAGAAAATGGCCATTGGAGAAGAACAAATGAAATATTGTGAACACTCAAAATATCAATATCTGGATAAATCTGGGAGGTGTCTTTTTCTTTGAAATCTATTCTAAACTACCGGTATTTAAAAATAAATAAAATTGAAGGAGAAAGAGCTAAATAAAACTTTCGTTCTTGATATCCTTGTTGCTACAATCCTTGAGTCTTAACTTTCGATCCTTGACTTCTTGACTCGAGTCTCAACTTTTGATCCTCTTTGGTACAATCCTTAAAATTTGTCTTCGTCATTTAGTAGCTTGAGAACTTGGGGATGGGCTTGTTTTTGTTCTTTGTATGGATGGGTATGATCTACTAAATTTTGTCTTCCTCGGTTGGGTATCCCGGGAATTTGGAGATGGACATTTTCATATTTTTCTTCTTCATATTTTGCACTTGCGATGGTTGATATTTTCTAATAGAATTAAGGCAAAAATGAAGAAATTTTCACATTCGATTGATGCTAATAGCTCTTCTTTGATTTCATCAAGAGTGACATCATCATAGATGGGTTATCATCATGCTTTTCGGAATATTTAACCTAATCTTTTTCCTCAAATGTCGCACGAAGAAAGAAGGTATGAAGAGCATGTATGGTACCTTTTTTTCTAATCAATAATAAGAGCTAAAATAAATTAAAGAAAAGAAATGAAGGTAGAAAGGAAGCATACCTGTTCCTTAGTGAGAAGCTAAAACTGGCTACAAAGTACCAAACTCTAGAAAACAAGGCGCCGGGTTAGCGTGGAAGTAGACCCTGTAGCCTACGAAAGACTTAGTTGGGCACATCAATCAGAAACCATGTCCTCCCATCTTTCCCTGACAGATGCTACTGAGGCCTTCCCCTCCTCCAACTGTGCCTCCACCCATTTCACAATGCAATCCGTTACAAACTTAATGACCATAGCCTTTGCCCTGTAGGATCCCCAAAAGATTCTTTCGTTCCTTTTTAACCAGTAACCACGCTTCCCATATCACTGCCAGCAAAGCAGCATCCATATTTCCTGCTGGATCCCCCTAAACTTAACTCACCTCTCCCTGATTCATCAAAATCCAACACTATTAGGGCACTACTCAGGTGATCCGAAAAGCTGAGAAAACCCAATGCCAAATGTCACTCCCACAGTTTCCTCTCCACCGTCACCTAACACATTGATATCTTAGTCCCATTCCCCTTTTGTTAACTGTTCGAACGATAAAAAAAAAAACTGTTCGACCGTTAATATCCTTTCCAACACAACCCTTCATCCAAAAAATAAGACTCTTGCAGGAGTCACACCTGTCTATAACCTACCAAATTCATATTCATATCTGACCAATGGTTTATATAATTTAAAAAGATTTAATCGTGAACACCCCTTTGCTCTCTGGGACCCAGAATCATTTTGTCTACTCCACTGGAACTTGGCTCAAAACCTCCTAAAGTTGATCAAGCAATTCTACAAGTTTGATTATCTCATATCACTGAGATTCTTTCTCATCCTAATATCCCACCATCTATCTGCCCTAGTGTTGGAAGCCACCTCCTGAATAACGACCTCGTTTTGAGATGAAATCTCATAGAAGTCCCTAAATTTGCAGTCAAGGGTTTGGCTTCCCAGCCACAAATCCGTCCAAAATCGAATCTAGCACCTGTCATCCCATTTGAATTTGACTTTCTTCTTGAAGCTGTCTCCCACTGAGCACACCCCTGTCCGCCAAGTCCCCCCCACCCCACCAAGGATCAATCTCCCATCTCTGATTCTCCCTCCATATTTAACATATGTCCATGTATATATTTAAATATTGTAAAAATATTACAAAATTTAAATATTCATGGTAAAATGAAACAGAAGAGAAATCCTAGATAGTTAATTGAGAAACTTGAAAATATGAGTAGTACACATGCTGTATGTCATAAAACCTAACCTGAAATATTTCATATTACTCAAATGGTTTTTAATGGCCCAAACATTTTCCTTTATAATTTGCTAAACCTTACACAAGGTTTTCCTAGAATGGAAACTCATTTTACCATTTGAAACTAAGCAAACTTTGATGGTATGAGGTGATATTTTTTTCGTACATGTCTAGAAGTTTCGTGTCATGTTGAATAATGTCGATGTGCCACCAACTGTTGGCACAACAAAATTCCCAAAAATACAAGTGTCTCCAGGTATTAGGGATGGATACCAGTCAAATCAACATGATGGGTCAAGATACCCAACCCGCCATGGGCCGGGTTTGAGTTCAGATTTTCGACCTCTTGGATCTGATCAAAAGTCCCGATCCATTTATTAAAAGGTTCCGGCTGGGGTCCGAGTTTCTTGACCCCTACTCGACTCCCTACCTAAGTTGGACCAACCCTACCTGAGTTTTTTCCTCGTGTTCGGATTGAGCGTTTAAATAATCAGTTCACCCTAACCCGACCCGATCTTACCCATTTGCACCCTACTACCAGTACCAGGTAACAGTTAGAACCTAACCTGAAATCCTAAATGGGCCTGCCCATTTTGACTTGGACCCACAGGTTCGAGTCCAAGATCCAGACCCAATTATTAAATGTTGAGGTCTAGATCAACCCCGACCTGGATCTGGCTTGACCCATTTGCATCCCTAGTAGATTGTATTCTCAGTAACATTTCACCATCGTACTTCTACTAATTCGTTCCTATAAATATCCAACGAAATAGTGACTTAAATCCTAAAGTTGGATTATATGTCCGTGTAAAATGGTTGTGATTGCTTGTATCGCCCTCTTATGGCATGATTCATGTTTGAGCAATTATAATATAGTGAAAAGGGAACAACCAAATGGAAAACCATGCGGCTTTATTATTATTATTATTATTATTATTATTATTATTATTATTATTATTATTATCTTTTATTTTGTCTATGCAGCCGGAAAAGGGAACTCCAATTCCAGGAAGAGGTGTCGTAATCTGCAGTTATCCAACTGATCCTACTATTGCCTTGGGTGTTCTGTCTGTTATAACTCTCTTTGTATCTACCATCCTTGGCTTGGTTTCTGTCTTTTATCCCTACAAAGGGAAATCTGTTCCAACTGAAGCTCTCTTCCGAAGTACTACCTTGGCTGTCTTCTTTGCTGTTGCACTGTAAGATGCCTCTTCTATATCTCTCTATACTCACGTATTTTTTGTTGGAAGTAATAGATTTTCGTACTGCACTTTTTAAATACCAATATTAGATTTTTACAACATTTTATTTGTTGTTTTCTCATCATTGCATCTGTAAGAACTATGCCATATTCTTTTTCAGCACTGCAGTTAAAATTTTTAATCTTATGCTAAAAGTTGATTACTATCTTACCAATCATGGTTATAAATTCATTTCATTTAAAGTAATTTTTGGCGAATAATTGATGCTAGCTTACGTTAAATTTATATCTAAATATGGAGGCTTGTTTCTAGAATTATATTTGGCTTTTTCCGTCATTGGAACTGAAAGTTGCAAATAAAATCATTGTTTTAAAATTATTTTTGACCCTTTGCTAGAGGTCTTCTCTTCGAGAATTCATGCTATTTGTATGTGTGAAATGATTCTATGGTGGCTTTGTGATCTGACCCATTTTCCCACTCATTGGACAATGGGAATGTAATTTTTGTCGAGTGTATGCCATGCTAGTGGCATGGTCACCATATGATCGAAATATTAGTGTGATCATCTCCTATAAATTATTTTTTAGATGTTACGAATGTATGTTATATTTAAGCTAAATATTATTCTATGTAAATATATATTGTGGAAATCATAAAATAGTGTTGTGGATGTGGAATTTTCTGTGTTTTTCTACATTTGTTAATAAAATAAAATTACCTTTTATCTTTTGTCTGCTTATTTATTTATTTATTATTTTTAAATGGCAGGGGAGCCCATTGTCACATCGTGTTCCGAGAGTGACCCTAAGCTGCTCTTTTCCGACCCTAAGCATCCTGTTACAAATGTCTTTACATATCCCATAATTTACCGCCCGCCCCTTTCTTTCTAATTTTTAATTTTATTTGCATTATTATTTTATTCATGCAAAATTAAATAACAGTAAAACATTTAAGTACATAATCTCTCTTTTTTAGTGTCAGGGACTTACAGCTTCTGCTTTAATTTGATCCTTGGTGATATTATTTTGGTGATTGTTCGAATTTGGTTACACTTACATGACCTTTAGTGCCTTTAACTACATTAAATTGCTAACATAATAGCATTTCACTGTTCTTTATATTCCTTGGCATAACATTTATTTTTTGTATTGGATTGATATATGATGATAATGACACCATAATGCAAGTATATCCCAGCTGTTTTAATAAGGGAACCTCTATTAGCACCCACCTGTTTACCGAAAGCGCCCGCTTAATAATGTCCGGCTCTCCGGTGGGCGCTAGAACGCCCTTTCAGTAATTGGACAATTCTTTTAGCCTTTATTCATTTATGTAAAGAAAGGCTAAAACAATTATCCAATTATTGAAACATGTAGGATATATGTGCATTATGAGGTCAGCTTTGAGAGTCCTATTTCTCCAGTCTTATCTAATCAGCTTTCGTTGTTTAAATAATCTCTATCAATTCTAATTTTTTATAATTTTCTTTATTACTGCAACTTTAAAATGTTTCAAGTTTTCATTCCCGTGCCTCGGACGGGTTTCTTACTACTGCATATATTAAGTTTCCATATTCCTGTGCCTCTCTATTGTCAAAGGTAATTTACTATGTGGACAATATGTCCTAGGGTGCTGTTATACTGACCCCAAAAGACTGCTTTCTCACCTTGTCTCCCCCAGCCGGCATGCATTGACCGCCTTTGAATCAGATGATGGTGTTGCTTTTCGTCCCAAAAAAATGACCCTAAAATCATGTGGCACATCACGCTCAAGCTTGATTTTAGAGTAACATTTTGAGTTGTATGCCATGGGTAATAAAAAGCTGATCGTCTGATAGTAGGCTCGTGATCTATAGATCCATTGTGAGGAAGATTGGGTCAAAAAATGATTTCCATCATCTAAATCGAAGGCGGTCAATGCATGCCGGCTGGAGGAGATGGATGAGAAAGGAGTCTTTTCCTATTGTCTAATCTTTAGGGCGGATGTTGTCCATCTATGTTATCCTTTCTCATCTCGTTGTTCCTGTACCATTGGATCAGGAGCGTGTCGGTGCTGGCAGAAGGGATGATGATGTGGGCAACAATCACTGAAGGTCTACACCGCACCAACAACGTCCATCACGACGCCAACTATGCCTGCCCCACTGCTAAGACTGGTCTCTTTGGTGGTGCTGCCTTTGTGGCTCTCGACGCAGCCCTCTTCTGGCTCATCTGCCAAATGCTGGCCCTCAATGCCCGAGCTGACTACTTAGAAGAGGATGATCCCAAAGGGGAGTACGGCCAAGTGCTTGCAGCTGACTATGATACGAGAGGAAATCCTCCGTCCAAGGTATAAACAATGCCTTGAGCAATGAACGAACCAGCACTCGCTTGTTATTAACGATGTGACTTCCGTATGTATCGTGTAGTTGCTTTGATTTAAACTCTTGCTTGACATTTCCATCTATAAATATGCCGTAAGTAGTATCCTACTGTCTCTTTAGTTGGGAGTTTGTCTTTTATCCCTGTGGGTTTGAAACAATAGTTGGATGCCATAGACATTTTTTTTCTAACCTGGGTGTCTTAGCATCTTAGAGCACCCAGCGCTCCCCAATTTATAACGTGCAGAGTTAGCACGGGATAAAATCCGCAGGGTGGCCTCAAGGGAGGTCTCCCGCTTTTTGAGGCAACTACTTGGCCATCACGCCAAACCCTTTGAGGTTGAAAGTCATGGACATTTACAAGTGTTTCTTGTCGCCTCTATCGTGTAATGCTGAGTTTGATGCAATGTTTCCTATTGAGCTTTGTTTCCCTCTTTTCTGTGCGAATCATATATAGGAGTCTTGTTGTCCCTTTTTTTTTTTTTTTATGCATAGGAGTTTACTATTGAGCTTTGTTTCCTACCCCCTCCCTTTTTTCTTTTTTTTTTCTTTTTTTTTTTTCCTCGCAAATTCAGATAGAAGCTTACCATTGAGCTTTGTTCTGTTTTTTTTTTTTTTTTTTTGGGGAATCAGATAGGAATTTTCTTTTGAGCATTTTTTTTTCGTGAATGTGATGCAAAGTTGTACGTAGAATAATTCCTGGAGCGTTGTTACATGCACAGCACTATTTGTTCCTCCACACAGTTTCTAGTTTCTAGTTTCATAACAACTTGTGTTACCTGCACACCAATTAAAGAAAAAAATAATAATCTGAGTTGGATAATGATCCCGTTACTCAATCATGGGATATAAACTCATGATTCAAGCTCTTATTAGCCAGATTCAATTTCAGTTGACTTTTCAAAGACAGCCAAAAAAAGGCATGCAGCTAATAGGAGCTCTAGTAGGGAGATCATTTCCGAAAAAATGTTGTTCTACGGTTGCTAATAAAGATCCAAAACCTTAATCACTTATCAGAAGTGTGTTTGTTGAACCTTTTGGTTGCACATAAAATTTCCTAATTCTGGGTTTTTTGGATTAAATAAAGTAAATATTTCTGGGCAAACACCAAAATTTTCTATCTACACACCTCTCTATTTTGTTTTACTAGTAGAGTTTGATTGGCTGTCGGCTGAAAACTTTCGCCATTCACCTGGCTGACAATGCCATGGTTTGATTGGTGGCAGCTCACAAGCTTTTGAGTGCTATTTATTAAATGGTCTACCCAGGTGTTCATATGGTTTGAACCTTGGGTCTAGCCCAGGTCTTTATAAAATTTTGGGCTCCAGTTGGCTCTCTGGTGCACAGGAGGACTAGTTCTGTGTCTTTGAAGCAAGGTATTAAATCGGGTATCCGTATCGAGTATCAGTATCCGGAGGACCGATACGTATCGATATTGATCAACACTTGACCCCGATTCAGGTGTCGGGGTGGTATCAGTATCAGACTATCAATTGGCCAAAATTTTGATATGTATCACCGATATGTAGCAGTATCGGCCGATACTTGATACCTTGCTTTGAAGTCACATTGGGATATTTCATTCATGGTTTTAAATAGGGAAATTTCTCAAATTGACCCTGTCAGATGTGACTCTTATGTTAGAGACCCTATAGTTTTACCTTTCCCATAATCAACCAGCTTTAAGTTGAGCCAGTTTCAGCCATGAATCAAAATGCTGGAAAACCGATACGTATCATCCGAGCCCAAAACCGATACGTATTGGACGATATGTATCGGTATCGGACGATACATTGAATGTATCATCCGGTTAATACATATATTTGACTGATACAGTACATTCAATGTACCGTATCGGTGACCTCCGATACCGATACGTATTGGTATCGGATGAAATTTTGATCCCTTCTTACATTTTTATCGTTCTACGTAGTTTAAAATTTTAAAATTTGCACTTTTTTATATTTACGCGATGTGAAGCAACATCTATGTCGTCTAATTTGAAGGCCACGATATAAACATCGATGGTACCAAAGATTGGCACGAAAAAAAGGCAATATCGTCTCTTTAACCAAAAAATAAACAAATAAAACGACTGCCTAAAGCTGGTCGTTTTATTTATTTATTTATTTGGTTAAAGAGGCGATATGGCCTCTTTTTGTGCTAGCTGGAACTGGCTCGGCTTAAAGTTGGTCGGTTTGGTAAAAGGTGAAACTATAGGATCTCTGATCGAAAAGGTGTATCGAATGGGGTCGATTTGGAAAATTTTCCTTTTAAATACAGGATGTTACATACGGTGGAAGGTAGCTGACCCGAGCAGATTACCTACCATGGTGCTTGGTCAAAAGCTTACTGTCACACTAATACATGTGCAGCTCATGAGATGACTTTCTAGTCATAAGTGGTACTCAAAAGACTGGGTTGGTCCGAGAGACTCAAACAAGCCCTAAGTTTTCAATGGTCTGAACCATCCATGTCCAAGTCACACTCCTTTGGTTCAAATCAAACAAACCGTAAGTTTTCAATGGTCCGAACCATCCATGCCAAGTCACATCCCTGGCTCGAACCAAACCAACTTTCTCAATGGTCTTATTGGTGCACACCCCTGCAGCAAACCAAGTCACTCCTAACTTCTTAATGGTATGAACCATCCATGTCTAGTGACAACCCTGGTTCGAACCAAACTACCCCTAACTTCTCAATGATCTAAACCAACCATGCTGAGTCACACCCCTAATTCGAACTAAACAAACCTAACTTCTCAATGGTCTTAACCATTCATGTCGGGTCCCATCCCCAGATCAAAAACAAACTAATCCTAACTTCTCAATGTGGCGAACCATCCATGCCAAACATACCCCTAATTTGAATCAAACCAATCATAACTTCTCAATGGTCTGATTCATCCATGCCAGGTCACACCCTTGGTTTGAACTAAACCAACCTTGACTTCTCAATGGTTCGGACCATGCATGCCAAGTCACACCCCTGATTCGAACCAAACCAACCTAACTAATTAATGGTCTGCACCATGGATACTGATTTGTACCAAACCAAAAACTCACAAGGGTTTAAACCATTTAAGTTGGAATGTACCTAGGACTCAAACCATGTTAATCCTAACCATCTTATATGAAACCAATGTCCCACCTAGTTTAACCCTAACCCTAACCCTCCCGGGTCGCCATCACATGAGATAAGGCTAACCCTAATGTTATCTGCCTCCTTTCAAACTTAAACAAGGTCAAACCCTAACCTTAAGGGGTTACATTACATGAGCTAAGACTAATTCTAACCCTATTCGTATCCTATCAAGGTCAAACCCTAAACCTAAGGGATCACAAGTACTTGAGCCAGACTAAATAAACCTAATCCTATTTGAATACTCTCAAACATGACCAAGGTCAAACCCTAACCCTAAGGAGTCACCATTACATGAGCTAAGGCTAAATCTAACCCTATTCGGGCCCTCTCAAACATGACCATGGTCATATCCTAATTCCAAGAGATCATACATGAGCTAAGGCTAAATCTTGCCCTACCAAGATCCTTTCAAACCTGACAGGGTCATCATTACATAAGCTAAGGCTAAACCCAACCCTATTCGGGTCCTTTCAAACATGACTTAGGTCAAACCCCAATCCTAAGGAGTTGCAATTGCATGAACCAAGCCACGTAGGTCAAACCCTAACCCTAAGGGGGTTACAATTGCATGAGTTAACACTAAACCTAAAACCCTATTATGTTCCTTTCAAACATTGACCAACGTCAAACCCTAACTCTACTGAGTAATAATTGCATGAATTAAGGCTAAACTTACCCCTATTCCGGTAAACATGACTAAGGTTAAACCATAACCCTAAGGGGTCACAATCACATCAGCTAAGGTTAACCCTAACTCTATTCAGGCCCTTCCATATTGGACTAAAGTCAAACCCTATCCTTTCAAACATGACTACGAGACAAACCCTAACCTTTAGGGGTCATAATTCCATGAGCCAAGGCTAACCCTAATCTTGTTTGGATCATATCAAACCTGACAATGGTCATACTAATCGTAAGGGGCCATAAATACAAGAGCCGGGCCTAACCCTAGCCATATTTCAATACTTCCAAATCGGACCGAGGTCAAACCCTAACACTAAAGAGTCACAATTACGTGAGCCAAAGTTTTCCTAACCCTACTTGGGTCTTCAAACTTGACTAAGGCCAACCTTTATCCTAATGAGTTATCTTTACAATTGCCAGAAGTCAAACCAAGGTTCAACCCATTGAAGAAGTAAGTTGGATATTTATATGTTGTAAGACTCCAAAGGACTGAAGCTACTATTGAAGATGAAAATCAATCTTTTTTTTTAAATTCTTTGTAATTGTAGATGTCATTTTATTTGTGTTAATAGTTTTTAATTAATGTATTAACGGGGCATCAAGAGCAATACCTGAAAGTGTAAAATCTACTAAATTAATAAAATTCTTTGCGTGGAGGGACAATTTATCACAATACTTTTTATGTATGGAATATGCTTTTCTCATTTTTTTCTTTAAGCAAATTTGTATTAATGCTCTATGGACATAATTATAAGGTTGATGAGCCCCTTATGAAATAATTTCTCCCTAAATCTCAATGAAGATATTTTGTTTGTTAATGCAATGCCAAATGGGAAATGGAAGAGAGATGTAATTTCCTCTAAATTTGGACAATAATTTTTTTATGAGATTAAGGACAAATTTTCCCCAATTCAATAAGCAAGAAGATGATATTAGGAAGGCCAAACATTCGGAAAAGGGTTGGCCTTAAGAAACATGGAAGTTGGAGGGAACAGAGAGGGGGGGGGGGGTACAGGAAGGCTGTATATTTTTCCCTCCCCTCCGGCAGTCAATGGAAGAGAAGTTTCCTCAACAAAGACTCAGAACATGGGATCTGCTATATTCTACTAACCTATATTCAAAATGGCGTATAAATGAATCGAGCACCTTGTAATCCAAGATCGGACGGTGCTATGCTTTAATAACAAAATAAACAAAAAACAAAAACTTTTAATATAACACTAACTATAGCCTTAATACAACATTCTCGCAAGAAGTACACTCTTCTCCTAATTCAGGGAATGCCAATTCCACTCAATTGATCTTGGGCTTGGGCCTCCTCGGCTTCAGCACGAACCAGAGAATGGCTATAACAATAAAAAATGCAGGGATTGTCGTCATGTCCACCTCTAACTTGACTTTTCTTTCGCGTGTGCAGTGGATCGGATGCAGAGTAGCGATTGTGCTGTTGACAGAATCCATAAATCTGCAAAAGATAATGGTAAGAGCTCATACAAAAGCCAAGTACACATGGTATCGAAATGCCAAAATAAAATAAAATGACAACCTGCCCAAGGGCAACCAGAACCATTGATAGCGAACTGATAATATATATGTCCTGGTGCTTCTGATTGTAGACAATATTTTAGAACTACACTCATTACTAGTTATATTTATTACCTAGGGCCATACCCAGTGCTGGGAGTGTATCCAGACCTAATCTTCGGCCTTTTACGCATTAAGTGGTGGCTACTCTATGAACTTGAACCTGTGTTTTCACGCTTGACAGTTCAAGCATTTTACCATCACACCAAGCAATGGACCCTATTCATTACCTAGGATAATAATTTTGATTATACGAATTATTGGATTGTTTAGCAGGAAAGAGCCATTTAAATTGAAGTTGTTTCGAGAGGCCGATAAGATGAGAGCTATTTAAATTTAAATACTGAACTCGAATAGAGAGATATTATGAGTAAAGGATTGAAGCTTATAAAGCCACAACTCTAATTATTTGATTTTAAAATGATTGAAATAACGAGTAGAAAGAGATTGATCTTCTCGGAGAGGTCACTACGATGCCCTAGCACCTCGAATTGGCTCTCTATTACCCTCTCATCAATTGTTTATTTATTGTAATAAATTCCATTACTATACACTTGTTACGTACCACAGTGGTTGTCAAAATTTGGAATACTTCCATACTGCAGCCTTACATATTAGTACCAAGGGTGGAGTCACACTTGGCAATATGCATGGTTTATATATCCATTGACATTGAAAAATGATCTATAATAATCAGTTTGTAATGCAAGACCAATCACCATATGAGAATATTGACATTTTTAAAGGGAAAATTTCCAAAAAAAAACCCTGAACTTTCACCCCGATATCACTAACACACCTAAACTACTGATTTGTCAAGTTTATCAACCAGACCATTGCCGTCAACTCCCGTTAATATGAGAACGGAAAACGCTGATGGCAGGGGTCTAGTTGATGAACTTATGATTTCTTCTTTGGGAAGGCAAGGGTGTATTTGATGAACTTATGATTTCTTCTTTGGGACGGCAAGGGTGTATTTGATGAACATATGATTTCTTCGGGTGCTACTTTGAATGCAAACTTAACATTTTATGTTCGCATATTAATGGGAGTTGACGGCAAGGGTCTAGTTGATGAACTTATGATATCTTCGGTTGCCAATTTGACAAATCAATAGTTTAGGTGTGTTAGTGATATCGGGGTAAACGTTGAGGGATTTTTTTTGAAATTTTCCCTTTTTTTGAAATATTTTTTTTTATTAGTAAAAAATAAAAAAATTTAAATAGCACTTTTTCAAAATTGTGCAGATTACTCTTTGAACAGTCACAAATTTCCCAGAAATTTTGAAAATTTTGCAAATTTGAGGTTCTGCGAATTATTCGCGATTTTTTCAAAAATAAAAGAATCATCTTTTTAAATATTCACGAATAAATAATAATTCCAAATTTTGAAATAAATTGTGCTTTCTAAAATTTTAATTATTTTTACTTTTAAATCTTATGATTTTATTTTTTCCTCTCCAATTTGTCTCTGAATATTTCCCTGGACTAACCAAAATTTGCCAGTTTTTCCGAATTTTAACCTTGCTGAATTATTGCCGAACCCCGACTTTGTTACTATGCTCATGAAGAGCGATTTACCTCATTTTGTGCAAATATGAGGGGTTTCGAAAAAAATTCTAAATCATCAGGAAAATGTAGAAGGCAATTTAACAAAGGTCCAAGAATCTAACCCTTTGGATACGTCCAATTATTTTTACTTTTAAATCTTATGATTTTATTTTTTCCTCTCCAATTTGTCTCTGAATATTTCCCTGGACTAACCAAAATTTGCCAGTTTTTCCGAATTTTAACCTTGCTGAATTATTGCCGAACCCCGACTTTGTTACTATGCTCATGAAGAGCGATTTACCTCATTTTGTGCAAATATGAGGGGTTTCGAAAAAAATTCTAAATCATCAGGAAAATGTAGAAGGCAATTTAACAAAGGTCCAAGAATCTAACCCTTTGGATACGTCCTCCAGCGAAGATAGCAGCCTCAGGGCATCCCCATAGCGCAACTCCCCAGTAACAATTGAAATCTGCAACGACCAAAAACCAATGTTGTTATTGGCAATGTAAATACTGGTATTAACATGGGCAAAAATCTAGGACGATATCAAGACGTATTGTCCGCTATGTACTGGTATCGGAAGGCAGCGGTACGATACAAAGGGTTTGTAGTGTACCCTGTCTGTATCAACCAAAATCTCAGACGATACAAATCTGCACTCGTTTGTATCGTCCGAGATTTTGCTTTCTCAGACAATATATTCATTGCATCATCCGAGATTTTGAAAAAGTGAGTGCCACTTAAGTGACAGTGTATCATCCAAAATCTCAGACGATACCTTCAAAGTATCATCCAAGAGTTTTAAAAAACTGGCTGGTACATTGACGATACCTTCAAAGTATCATCCAAGATTTTTAAAAAACTGGCCGATACATTGCATCAATGTACCGGCAATAGATACGTATCGTCCAGGCCTCAGCCGATACCTTCAAAGGATCATCCAAGATTTAAAAAAACTGGCCGATACATTGGATCGATGTACTGGCGATCGATAAGTATCGTCCACAATGCCTGGATGATACATATCAGATTTCTGAAATTTTGACCCATGGGTATTAAGAGCACTGTAGCAGACTTACCCGTCTCCACAGGCTAACAACCGAATTGTATTTGTTCACCAACTCGCGTTCTTGGGATTTGAAGAGCTTAAAAGTCTGTGTACCTGGTTTTCGTTAAGTCTATGTTGAGTAAAATTTCTGTTCCAGCTGCAGTTAATAGTAAGCGGCCTGATAGAGCCCTATTAAGCATTTTTTTTTTAGGATGCCATATGGCATAGACAGCCCAGATGTAGTGCCTGTGCAAACTTGCACGCAGAGAGGATCTGTTTTTGGTGCAGCACACTGGGAAGAGACCCGCACAAAGGGCGGGAGCAGGCATGGGGATTAGAACACAAGACCTGTTGCTTCCACAAGGGAAGAGGATACCAGTTGAACTATCACTCAACCGGTGAGCCCTATTAAGCATTTTACTTGCATATTAACAGCATTTCAACAGGTGTTGGGGTGGCTTTATTTATAAATGCACCAAAATATCCCCAGTTTGAAAGGGAAAAAAATTTATTGAAAAAAAAACTGCAGAACTTCTGTAGGTTATGAATGAATAGGATTTAATAAAATATCAAAAATCCAACCAAGAACAACAGGCAGGACGACAAGAGAGGTGGTAAGTTGCATCAACCAGACTATAGAGTCATTGTAAAATATTCTACTTGAAAACTACCATAAAAAATAAAAATAAAGGTGTGCAGCTTTTGTAAATGTCAAATTGGATAAAGCTGTTTTAAACATTTTTTTCCTCTTGAGAAAAAGGAATGTTGTGCCACTCAAGTCCATGAGAGTTGACACCATTTCCCTCAAAGCATAGTTTCCCATTTCCATGATACAACTGTCACACGAGATTTGTACCATGGCACATTGTCTAAAAGGAAAGACTTGATATTTCCGAGATCTGTGCCATGTGGAACACCATGCAATCCCTTTGATTTGAAGGTCATGATGTAAAGATCTTTTCCATCAAAGATCGGCATGAAATGTAATCTCTATAATCTGATTCAATACAGTCAAAGAACATCATCTGATTCAATGATGATTCAATGGTTGACTGTACTAATCCGATGGTACAGATCATGTTCGTATCAATATTTGGAAGCAAAGATCTTTAAATCATGCCCTTCACATCAGAAGGTTTAACTTATATGGGGTTCCATGTGGCATAGATCTCAATAATATCAAGTCTTCTTTTTTGAGCAATGTGCCACAGCACAAATCTTGTGTGCAAGTTGTAGCTCCCTTCCATAGAACAGGAGTTATTATTCCAGTTCAAAGAAATATAAGGAAATAAAGGCTAGTTATAACTCCCTATGTGCTAGCTACGTAGTTATATGTCAGGATACTTGTGCGCTCCATTACTAGAAGGCGAATGGCTGCATTGATAAGTTGTATCGACTCCTCGAGGGATGTGATGATATAGCTTCGAGCTATAGTATCAGACTGGAACTGTGAAATATGCCAGCCTTGAGAAGTGATGGAGTAAGGATTGCACCCAACCGACCATATCCAGTCCTATTCATTCAAAAATAAATATATAAACTTCTCAAATAGCGTTCACGCGGTTTACAATGATTAATATATTCAAATACATGGCATTGGGGAATTTTGAAAAGATAAAAAAGACTGTAAGAAGGAAATGAAAAGTAGCAGATCATTTCAAACTTCACAAAGAATATTAATATGGATTTATGAATTTTGACACTTTAAGGCATCATCAAATCACTTTCAACTTTATTTGTTGTCGTCATAGATCCTTGAAATGACTGGCATACGAGATCCAAGACTTAACAGTGTGCTACAAAAGCAATGCCCATGTCTTTGTGACATATCCACAAGATATTAAAAGGGGAAATAAGTTGAGGCATAAGCCTTAAAAGATTTAATAAAACGTTATATAAAAAATCAAAATTAAGAGCTAAGAAATAAACATACACAGTAGCGGACCCAGGATTTCTACCAGGGACGAAACATGAATAAAATGCGACTTATTCATAAAACGAATAAATCACGTTTTCATCACGCCTTTTTTAAGTCACATTTTTTCATAAGTCTAATTTTGTGATTAAATTCTTCAATAAATTGTGACTTGTACAATATTTTTTTATACTTTTCATACTTTTTAATCTAATTTTCTTAATGTTTTAATTTCCCTTCTCGATTTTCCCAACTTTTTTTTTCAAAAATTCTGATTTTTTGTCAAAATCTTCCTCTTCATGGATTTGCGAGCTCCTTGCCTATAACCAGATTTAGGATTTAGAATTAGGGATTTAAGATTTACGGATTTTTTTTATTAGGGATTTAGAATTTAGGATTTAACCTTAGTGGTTAGGGAGAGAGAGGGGGGAGGGGGAAGGATAGAGAGAGAGAGAGAGAGAGCGAGAGAGAGATGGCCTATGAGAGAGTTGCACGACATATATATGGGTAGCAGTGTGAGTTGTGCGTTTCATTGTTGGATTATGTGTCATGTGGCATGTGATCGCGAGTTGTACAACATCCTCAAGGGTTCACCACTTCCAAGAGGCCGAAAAAATCGGCAGGTCCCATACGTATTGGATCCTGCACACACACACACACACACACACACACACACACATATATGGGTAGTGTGACTTGTGCATTTGAATGTTGGATTATGTGTCATGTGATTGCGAGTTACACGAGATCCTCAAGGTTCACCACATCCCAGAGGCCGAAAAAAGGCCATCACCTATCGGCAGGTCACATAGACACACTGAATCGATGGACAATTCCTACAATTCAGTTCATATCTGGTCAAATGTTGAAGACCAACTAAATCGATGGACAATTCCTTCCATCAATTCAAAAACTATTTACAAGTATGAATGAAATAATTGGTCCAGTGAAATCTCTATCAAGACTATTGAGCAAACTCTCAGTTTAAATGAAGACCGTTAAGGCCTTCAACTTTTATCAAATGAAGATTTATTAAACGACCTTCATAGATTTAAATTCCTACATTTATGATATATTCAAGTAGCTTAAAGATATTTGGATGCACGAAAAACCATTGATTTAATCATTCTGGGAAACTTTGGAAGGGAATGAAGGGGAAATATAAGCTGATTAATCAATCCTCAATCGAGGCATTCTGCAAGATTAAAAGGATATTTTGAAGCAGAGATGGAAAGATTTAGAAGATGATATCCTTGAAGATAATTAATGAAACGATAATTTTGCAATAAGATTTGTTTAATCTTAATTGCATGATCCTCAATTTGCGAGTAAATATCTTGAGAAATTTCTGTAGGGAGAATATGCTTGACTTTCCCTTGTGTTTGAATTTCTGACACACCAATTTGTCACTTCCTACTCACCAAATCAATTTATTGCAGGATAATCTTTGCCCCTAGAACCTCTCTCCCTTTAACCCTCAATCAGGGTATGGGCCAATTTTGGCGGTGACAGTAATCATTGTCATCATCAAAATCAAATTTCCCATTGTTTTAATAAAAAAAACCATAATAGTCTAATCAAATTCGTTCCAACGCTAACACGATTGCCCATGCAGGTCCACCAAAATTAGCAACCGCTAAACAAGTAGGTTCATTATTACTTGGTTATTCTACTAAATAAGTAGATAACATACTAACAATCTTTTATTCCGCAAATTATGGACAACAATCCTAACAGACTATCTATTGCTAAAAAGGTAAAAATGTCTACTGAAGACAATTCCAACCAAGAATCTACTTCCCCTGACAATCTTGTCACAGCTAGATATACAATTTCTCAAACGCATTATATAAGATGCACAACTCATTCAGAGCAGCTCAAGATGCCTTCGCCCCATTTCAAATTACTCAAAAACTGGAAAAAAACCAGTCTTAAGGAGGCACGTGATTTTTCGAAGCTGGAAAAAACTAGTATTGAAAATGTACCTAATTTCTTCAATCCATGGATCACAAAATATCTATATCAGGAATTGAATGAGATATTGAAAAACCATATCACCAACAATAAGAAAAAAGTTAGAAAACATGAGTTCTCTTGCAGTAAAATCATGACTCAAGAAACAAATATCCATAAATTCCATGATGGTTTCCTTTACCTAATAAACGATATCAATTGGGATGATAAAATTTTCACCATCGAGAAAATAACTCATTTTATGAAACACTATCTTGAAAATCACATGAAACCATAATCGGCATAATTGTCCCAATGAACTCCACTATTTTTCTTGGATAGTCATTTGCCAGCTCAAAAGAATGAAAACAATTACTCAAGGGGGTCCAATCAATTAAATCCTCCCAATAGTCAACAATAGTTGTCTTCAAGTATTTAGCCGATGACGCAAGCCAATATGCCACCGCTCAATAATTTAGTCCATAACGAATGTCATGAAGTCATAGAGCAATTACTTCGGGAAGAAGCAACTGCAACCAATAATTCAAACACACGTGTCCCACTCACTCGCGGATTTCAACTATTTCAAGTCCGTAACCATCTATAAATAGTTATGGTTGACGCTTGTCCAAGCACCGAAAATATAAGACCGAAAAATATTACTAAGTTCTTTTGTTATAAGTTTGGTGTGAAACAAAGAGTTGGCTTGCATATCAGTAAGCTATCTTTGTTAGTTTAACATTTCTCTTTGTATATATTTATATTAGTATAATGAAATTTTGTCTTTAGTTAACTAAGTAGGTTGTTTTATGCTTGTTGGTCCCATTTGTATTATAGGATAGATTAAGGTTTTATTTAATGTATTTCATCTTTATTCCGCAACCACGCTTCTCCAACTCTTGATAATTGGTATCAGAGCCATGTCCGGCTAAATCCCGTGGTAATTACATATAGGGGGTAGGACATGTTAGAGTCGTAAGAATTAGTACGTAGTGCTCTTAACCCTATTAATATACATATTATACCGTGTTCATCTTCCTCTTTAATTTTCTATGAGTACACATGATGATCTTGAGATCTATTATCATGCTTATCGATCGTCAAAAAGTCGCATTGGGAGGAAAGGCGTTTAGCAGGGATTGCGTTTGCCATTATATCCCGTAAAGCGTTGACAGACGAGTAAGCTCTTTGGGTAGATGTTGATCAAAGTGCTGATTCATAGAGATTTGGAGAAGACGATGAATAGTGTTTACTATGTATATGAATAGTTTTTCGAGTTACTAGTCACTATAGATTTACTATTCCGTCGTTACTATTCACATATGTAATTACACTATTAGTGGTTATTTTCAAATGTCAATATTCAATTTGAAAATCAAAGGAAGATAATTCAGCTTGTCATCTGGTAAATGTTTGTTTGGATGCTAAATTTTTTAACATCCTTTTGTAAAACCTGTATTGTAGCACTACAGTCAATCCTGAGTAAAAAAGATTTGTTAAGCAAGTCATCTTAAAATATAAGAATACATTTTATAATTGATTAGAGCAATGGTCAATTGATTTGGTGAGCAGGAAGTGACAAATTGGTGTGTCAGAAATTCAAACACAAGATAATGTCCATTGTACTGAGCATAAATGCCAATAGCATCTACCTTAGTTAAAGGTAAAATGAAAGTTATAAAAGGTATTCCCAGAATAACCAATTGCATTAAATTCTTGGGGATCATAAAAGTGACAGGAATACGAATTCCCTTATTGTCAATTGAAACGTAATTCAATTTATGGTTTGATTCACTAGCATTAATAAGACTTTGTGTGGTTTTATCAAAGTACTGATTAGGAACCAATCCTTCCTGAATACAGTTCATATCTGCTCCACTATCCAAAAGAGCAATAGTGTCATTGATTGTAAATTCTTGGTTAATTACCAAGGTGATTTTGATATACCACTTCTAAGATGATACTTGATGCAAAGCATTCAAGCAATTATCAAGTGGTATGATATTATTAGATTGATTACTAGAAGAAGCTCCTTGGTGTTCAAGAAGATTCAATCTAGTGTGG
The DNA here is from genome assembly GCA_021018995.1 of Chloranthus sessilifolius. Taxonomy (NCBI): domain Eukaryota; kingdom Viridiplantae; phylum Streptophyta; class Magnoliopsida; order Chloranthales; family Chloranthaceae; genus Chloranthus; species Chloranthus sessilifolius. Next base: position 109,651,093 of record CM037597.1, on the reverse strand, counting down.
ATTGTGCTAACTTCATTAGCAGTTTGATGCTTAAGTGTAATTAATTCAGTTTTCAATGAATTAATTTCATGCTTAAGATCATTAATAGTTGAAGGCCTTGTTGAACCCTGAGTTTCTAGGCGATCAAATAATTTTCTAATCGAATAGGTATTTTCATCTATTAATTCTTTTTTATTTTCCTTTTGAGCCATAAAAATACAAGTTTCAATTAATTTGGATTTCATTATTGAATCTTCAGTTTTATCTACCAAGTCTAATAATGATTGTTGACTTGCTGTAAGAACATTAATACTCAAATTATTACAATTGCAATCAACAGGATTTTCATCATCAAATGAAGAAGAGGAATGGAGACTATTAATCTCATCAGAATCAGATTCTTCTTTTTTAGAAGAGCTAGATTCTAACCAAATTTTTTATAAGGTTAATCTTAAACCTTCATCATGAATTTGATTTAGTTTTTGTTCGGTTGTACACCTATTGGCGTAATGACCAAACCTGTGACATTTATAACATTTAATGTCCTTTTTAGGGTTTTTTTTATTTCTTTCCTCGGTTTATGGGAGAAGAAGAGGGTTTATCATTTTTCTTGAAAAAGACGATGTCTATGGGTAATAAAATCTTTTGATACTTTTCTTTTTCCCTTAGAAGAAAATTTGATTTTAATATCGTAGGCAAATTGATCACAAAATTCACCTAATTCTTTTCGACCAGTTAGTCGTTGCATTTTTAATTGTTGGTGCAATTTTAAATCATTACACAAACTTAAACCTTCACGAATAATGAGACTCGTAAGTTAGTCATAAGTAAATTAACTGGAGTCTATGCTTTGATCATGAGGATCACGAAGCTTATTTCGAACCTTTTCAGCAAATAAGTTGGAAAAACCATCAATGAATTTGACTTTCCAATATTCATTGTTAGCATTGCTGCGTTACATGACTTTAGTCATGAAAACATCTTTGTACCATCGAAAATGGGTTAAAGATGGGCAAAGAAGATTTTGAAGAAGCTCTCGACTTCGTTCATATTGATGGTTCCATGAACCAACAAAATGAAGAATAATACTTTGTGTTTAAGTAAAGGCAACATCTTCATGATATTCAACTTGTCCAGTAAGTTAATTTTTAACGGTTTTGTTGAATTAAGAATTTCATTATGTTGAGAAGTTGAGAGAATATTGTCCCACCATCCTTTCAACATACCAGAAAATCCATTAGTAATGAAACGGGCAATTTATTGGTCAGTATTTTGACTTTATTTCAAAATGGTACTATACATAAACATTTTATGTAGTATTTCAAAGATAGCATATTCAGATTTGCCATCTATGTTCCATTCATAAATGGGCTTATAATTATATGAATTTTGTACATTCATATAATCTTCTTCATAAAGAAGATCCTGAGGTGTAGGTATTTGATAAGAATACCTAGAATGTATGTCCCAACGATTTTGAGAAGGTTTAGAATATTGAATTTTATTAAACTCCATTTCATTTTGCAGAGATTCAAAATTATCTTGGATTTCTATAATATTAGAAATGTCATTGTCAAAGTTAAGTACATTAATTTGTAGATTATCTTCTTTCTCTGGTTGGAGAGATAATCCTTTTAACCTAGAGGTTAATTTATCAATAAATTCAGCATGTTTGATGAGTTGTGTTTTTGAAGATAAATTAAATCCAGTAACTTCAACTGGAGGTTTGATGTTGAGTTGTTCTAATTTAAGAACAGGAGGATCTTTAGGAATAGAAAATAAAGAAATAGTATTTTCAATCTTATTTAATTGAGTACTAATTGTGTGATGGTTTAAATTAGTAAAATTATTTTGTTTATAGAGATTTGATAAATCTACTTTCATTGGTTGATGTGTTGATTCAACAGGTTTAATGAAAGCAGTGGCTTCCAAAGTTGCTGTTGAATGGGGTTGAGCTAATCTTAAAGTTTCCATTGAAAGGTGAATCGACTGAACAATAGATCCATCCAATTTTTGCCAAAAAATTTTACATTCTTCAAGGAGATGAATTCTCCTTTCCTCCTGAGCCATTCGAGAAGCTAGGTAGCTTTGAACCAAGTAACAAAATGATTGATTTGAAAATATGATCCTACAAATTTGTAAAAATCATTTTTAAATTCTTGTAATTATTTATTTGAAAACTTTTTGAAATACCATGCACAAAATGATGCATGTTTATCCTGATAAAATTCAGAATTAATTTGTTGACGATTGATAACAAAATCTTTGGGTTTTATGGGTTTGATGTAATCCATAAAATTTTGTTAAGAAATTGAAAAATTCATCTCGCTAGCAGTAGAAGATTTCCTATGTTGTTGGGTATATATCCCATGAGGAATTTGTTGTTCAGAAATATGAATTCCTTTAAGATGAGATTGATCTAATTCAGAAATAACTGATGAAGTCACATCTGAATAAGAGGATCGAGCTGTCAAGGGTATAGATTCTTTATAAGGACCTCGACATCCTGAACCAAAATAGGATCTCCTTGAAGGATTCCTTAGGGATGTTGACCTATCAAATTTTAAGATCACATCTCCTTGATTGGTTTGAACGATTTGCACAATATCTTGATGTAGGATGGATTTTGGTGGTACAACTTGAGTGATACTTTGATTCTGGGAAAGTAACATCTTCCCAAGGAATCAAACGAGGAGTAGGAACATTAGTAGTTAAATAATTGGTCTCAATTAAGACCGTCTTCCCTGGTTCACTATAATAGTTAATTTTAGGAGCCAGTGAAGTCATTACCTTGTAATAAAGGCGATAGATCAAAGCAATGGTCTTTGATCTAGATAGGAAATTGTATCCTTTGGTTTGGAGATTTAGAGTACAAGCATGTAAAAGATTTTTATCTGTGAGAGATAAAGTTAAATTGGGGAAAACATTATAATATACTGGACCATTGCATAGACTGGTCTCAACAACAGCCGTCAGATAAGAGTGCCAATCAAAGCATTTAGCATCTCTGAGAATACTTAATAAACTGTTGTTGCTACCCAATAAGGTTAAAGGTTTAAAAGCTACTTGAATACATCCTAAATGTAGAAATTTAAATCTATGAAAATCGTTTAATAAATCTTCATTTGATAAAAGTTGAAGGTTGTCACGGTATTCATTTAAACTGAGAGTTAGCTTAGTAGTCTTGATAGACATATCACTGGACCAATTATTTCATCCATACTTGTAAATAGTTTTTGGATTGATGGAAGGAATTGTCCATTGATTTAGTTGGTCTTCAACATTTGACCATTGAACAAATTCATTATTTTTAATTGATTTTTTGTTTGAAAATTTGAATATTGACATTTGGAAATAACCAATAATAGTGTAATTATATATGTGAATAGAAATGTCGGAATAGTAAATCTATAGTGAATAGTAATTCAAAACACAATTTATATACATAGTAAACACTATTCATCGTCTTCTCTAGATTTCTATGAATCAGTACTCTGATCAACATCTACCAAAATAACTTACTCGTTTGCCAACGCTTTACAGGATATAACGGCAAACGCAATCTCTGCTAAACGTCTTTCCTCCCAATGCGACTTTTTGACGATCGATAAACATGGTAATAGATCTCAAGATCATCATGTGTACTTATAGAAAATCAAAGAGGAAAATGAACATAGTATAATATGTATATTAATAGGGTTAAGAGCACTATATACTAATTCCTACGACTCCGACATGTCCTACCCTCATATATAATTTCCACGAGATTTAGCCGGATATGGATTTGATACCAATTATCAACAGTTAGAGAAGCGTAGTTGCGTAACAAAGACGAAATACACTAAATAAAACCTTAATCTATCATATAATACAAAGGGGACCAACAAACATAAAACAAATTACTTAATTAACTAAAGAAGAAATTTTATTATACTAATTTAAACATATATAAAGAGAAATATTAAACAAAGAAAAGAAGCTCACCGATGTGCAAGACTTCTCTCTGATACACACCAAACAATTTTTCGGTCTTATTTTTCCGGTGCTTGGACAAGCCCCAAGCATAACTATTTATAAATGGTTACAGACTTGAAATGGTTATAATCCGCAGGTGAGTGAGACACGTGTGCTTGAATCATTGGTTGTAATCGCTTCGTCTCGAAGTAATTGCTCTATGACATCATGGCATTCGTCATGGACTGAATTATTAAGCAGTGACATACTGGCTTACGTCATCGGCTAAATGATTGAAGAAAGTTGTTGTTGACTGTTGGGAGGACTTAATTGATAGCCATCATATAGAAGTGGTAGGACCCACTTGAGTAATTATTTTCATTCTTTTAAGCTGGCAAATGACTATCCAAGAAAAATAGTGGGATCCATTAGGAGAATTATACCGATTATGGTTCCATGTGATTTTCAAGATTATGATAATACACTGAATCATTTGATGCCGGACTGTCAAGATTTGATATGCCTTGTAGAATTTCTTCTTCATGGATGGAGATTCAATTTCCAGTGTTTCTGGAAGATTCAAATTTATTCTGCTGATCATTTGTGATAATAACTTCTCAGCGTCTTGTTGAGTGGGCATATATTCCACAGGGAGATCGGTGACGAAGAGTCTTTTTCCATCGGTGATTTTGAATGCATAGTTATCATTCTTGGACACTTCTTTAGCTACTTTGGAGAAGTGCATTAATGAATGGATTCAATATGATTTTAGAGATATTGCTTTAGCATTGGATAGAGCATAAGGATCTTCTTGTTGGGCAAATGAGAATTCAGGTATCCTTGTTTTTCTAAGGACCCAAATTTAATAGGGTTGGCAGAATTTTTCACGGTTCGCCAACCAATTGTACTAGTGACCCAAAAAGTAAGATGGAAACCAAAGGAAAGATATTTGGATGCACGAAAAACCATGGATTTAATCATTCTGGGAAAATTTGGAAGGGAATGAAGGGGAAATATAGGCTAATTAATCAGTCCCTAATCGAGGTATTCTGCAAGATTAAAAGGATAATTTGAAGTAGAGAGAGAAAGTTTTGGAAGATGATATCCTTGAAGATAATTAATGAAACGATAATTTTGCAATAAAATTTGTTTAATCTTAATTGCATGATCCTCAATTTGAGAGCAAATATCTTGAGAAATTTCTGTAGGGCGAATATGTTTCACTTTTTCAAACATAAAATTTTTTTTGAGACGTTGAAGAATAGAGTCTGGAAACTAAACACCCAATAACTCTGTAAGTTTAAGAAAATGGGTTATTTTTTCGATAGTGAAAATTTCATCATCCCAATTGATATCGTTTATTAGGTAAAGGAGATCATCATGCAATTTATGGATATTTGTTTCTTGAGTCATGATTTTGACTGCAAGAGAACTCATGTTTTCTGACTTTTTTCTTATTGTTGGTGATATGGTTTTTCCATATCTCATTCAATTCTTAATATAGATTAGATGTGATCCCTGGATTGAAGAAAATAGGTACATTTTCAATACCGACTTTTTTCAGCTTTGAAAAATCAGGTACCTCCTTAAGACTAGTTTTTTCCAGTTTTGAGTAGTTTGAAATAGGGCAAAGGTTTTTTGAGCTGCTCTAAATGAGTTGTGCATCTGATATAATGCATTTGGGAAATTGTATATCTGGCTGTGACAAGATTGCTTGGAGAAATAGATTCCTGGTTGAAATCCCCTCAACACAACATAGGCTTTTCTTTGGGGAGAAGAATTGTCTTCAGTAGACATTTTTGCCTTTTTAGCAATAGATAATCTGTTAGGATTGTTGTCCATAATCTGCAGAATAAAAGATTGTTAGTAGGTTATCTACTTATTTAGTAGAATAACCAAGTAATAATGAACCCACTTGTTTAGCAATTGCTAATTTTGATGGTACCTACATGGGCAATGGTGTTAGTGTTGGAACGAATTTGATTAGACTATTATGGTTATTTTGATTAAAACAATGGGCAATTTGATTTTGATGATGACGATGATTACTGTCACCAGTCACCGCCAAAATTAGACTATATCCTGATTGAGGGTAAAAAGAAGAGAGGTTCCAGGGGCAAAGATCATCCTGCAGTAAATCGATTTGGTGAGCAAGAAGTGACAAATTGGCGTGAAGGCTTTCAACTTTTATCAAATGAAGATTTATTAAACAACCTTCATAGATTTAAATTCCTACATTTATGATGTATTCAAGTGGCTTTTAAACCTTTAACCTTATTGGGCAACAACAACAGTTTATTAAGTATCCACACACGCACACGCACACACACACATAGTTGTGCGTTTGATTGTTGGATTATCTGTCATGTGGCATGTGATCGCGAGTTACACGACATCCTCAAGGGTTCACCACATCCCAGAGGCCAAAAAAAGGCCATTACCCATCGGCAGGTCCCATACGTACTGGGTCTTGCACACATATATATGGGTAGCAGTTGTGCATTTGATTGTTGGATTATGTGTCATGTAGCATGTGATCGCGAGTTATACGACATCCTCAAGGGTTCACCACATCCCAGAGGCCGAAAAACGGTCATCACCCATCGGCCAGTCCCATAGGTATTGGGTCCTGAGAAAGGTGGATGGAATACAAACCTAACTTCTGGTTTTTACACACAAAGTGGCTGCTCTCTAGACTCGAACCCACGTCTTCATGCTTGGCAACCCAAGCCTTTTACCATTGCACCAAGTATGCCCCCCACCACGTCCCGGAGGATTTTAGAAAAAGAAAATTGGACTTTTGTGGCCTTCATTTGATAGGTCCAAGATCTTGGTTTGCTGCCACATTTCACCATTGAAATTTTTTGCCTTTGACTACAATTTCAATGGTGGGAAATCACCTTTTTAAAATAAATTGGATGGTTAGTGATCGACTTTTGGCATGCTGATGTGGCACCCGATCATCTAATTGGGTGTCAGGTGGGACCCAACTGGCTCAAGTGTAGCATCCCAATTACACTCGAACATATAATCTGGGTCCTCTCTCGCAATATATATATATATATATATATGAACAAAATAAGAGTACAAAAATATTCATAAAACAACCAAGAACAAGGAATTAGCTCATAATATGTATGAAGTGTTGTGCAATAATTATCTAGTAAATAATAATCAAGAACTATCTATTAGCATCAAATTAGTATGGAGCATCAAGCTACTACGACCAAGTAGGCAATCTACAAAATAACTAAACAACTAAATAAGTCAATCAAACAGGTAATAACTAACTAATATCTACAAATACAACTCTCAAGTAAAGATTAAAACTACAGAGTTCATTCGTAAGGATTTTTACCCATGAGTGCCTGAATAAAAAAATTAAAAAAAGAAATGTATGTGACGGGAAATGTCAAGATCAAAAGTATTGAAGTTGAACCGCAATAGAATTTCAACTTCAGGGAAAAAAAAAAAAAAAAAAGTTACTATTCACAGTGAATAGTGATGGACGTCTGTGAATAGTGACGGACGTCCGTGATAAACAGTGACGCACGTCCGTGATTTTACCCCCTCACTGTCTGTAGGTCACGGACGTCTGTGGACGTCGTGACGGGATTTCTAATTTTGAGTTTTTTGTTGCGAAAACTTTCCTTTTTAGTGTTTTATTAGTATTAGGACTCTTTATTTCAAAATTAATTATTGAATATTTTGAATGCTTTTATGCTTAAATATTCTTTTGCCTGAAATGGGTTTGGTGTGAGGCCAAGGGAGTGATTCCCAAAAGTCATTATTATTTTCTCTATTATCTATCACTGTCTTATTGATCCCTGCTTGTTTTTCCTACATCTTAACCTATTGATTTCTTGATCCCTAAAACCATAAATCCCTTTCCGAATCCCAAACAGAGCCCAAAACCCTTTTCTAAGCCATAAATCAAACCATAAGCTCATTACAAAATCATACACCTATTTCCAAAGCCCTAGTTAAAGCCTGCGAATCTATGTTGGATTGAAGACGAGCGCCCAAGCCTGGAAAAAGCTAAAGCTCTATCTCTAGGCCGATCGCACCTCAAATCTAATAGTACTTGCACATCGGACTGGACCGTAACTGGATCTCGTGTGATCTACCAACCTGAATTCTCTGAACCCTAAAGTATTTAAGATAGTTTTGAGATTAAGCTTGACTTAATTTTATTTAATTTCGGCAAAATCGCATAAAATCATAATCACGCATTTTAGTGTTATTGTCCCGCGTCAGTTTTGGTATCAGAGCACTAGGTTTTCTAGGTTATGGCATCTTTGCTTGTCATATTTATTTTATTGCATTGTTTTCTTTTGTGAGTCCATATTGCATTCCATATTAAAACCCTAATAGACCTTGGCTTCAGATGAGGTTCTTGATACTCTTAGAGCTATGCGAGAAGAATTGGGTGCGATTAATGCACGTCTGAATACCATAGAGCAAGCCCAAACATCCCTAGGAGTTGGTAATGATAGATTATGTGATTGAATCAACCAACTGGAAGCGATGGGTGGACTTGAAAATCAACACCAAGAGCGTAAAGGTCCCCACTTTGAACGTGATGGTCGCCAAGACAACCGGAACCGTAGGGATCATCGTAGAGATTGACTATGACCCCGAAGTTCAACTCCTCAAGAACGTCCGAGTTGAGATTCTGACTTTTTATGGAAGAATGGACCCTAACGTCTTCCTCGATTGGTTTTCCGACATAGACCAATACTTTGATTGGTATGTCATGAATGACGACTGTTGCGTTAGATTCGCTAAAATAAAATTGGTTGGCCAAACTCGGCTTTTCTGGCTCAATGTTGAGCGCATTAGAATGAATGCGGGTTGTCCTCCCATTACCTGTTGGGACGACATGAAGGAACGACTTAGTGAGAAGTATGTTCCTTTATCATACAACCAACGCCTCCTCGACCAGTGGCAAAATTTACGTCAAGGTGGTATACCCGTGACCGATTATATTGCCAAATTCGAAGAGTTCATGATGAGGGCAAAAGTATCGGAAGACCCTGAAATCACTCTCTCTAGATTCCGCACCGGATTGCGACTTAATTTGCAAAAAGAATTAATTTCTCACCCCGTAGAAACTCTTGAAAGGTGCTATGCCGTTGTGCAAGATCTTGAACGGTATTTGAAAACTTCGGTGGTGAAGAGAACCGAGCCACAATATAGTGGTCAACGATCCGGTGAGGGAAGATTTAATCGTGCTCCCAAACCTACACAACCTGCCCCTACCAATTCGAGGTTTGAAAAGGGAAAAGGTGTAGTCGGAGAATCCTCAAGGGTTAATTCTCAAGTAAAGTCCTATAAATGTCATGGGATGGGACACTTTGCCGCCCAATGCCCTATGAAAGAACCCCAAAGGACTCTCTTCATTGAGGGAGAGGAGGATGATGATGAGGTAGTGGTCGAAGAAGAGGTAATTGAGCCGATTAGCACACCTAGTGATGAGGAGAGTGATACCATTGGTCATGCTTTAGTTGTGAGGCGTGCCCTTGCACAACCTCAACGGGATGAAAAGGATGACTGGCGAAGGGAGAACATCTTCCACACCTTTGCCAGATTTGGTGAAAAGAATTGTAGGGTCATCGTGGATAGCAGTAGTTGCACTAATGTAATATCAACTCATGCCGTACGCCGCTTAGGGCTTATACCTGAAGCCCACTCGAGACCTTATAAGGTCGCATGGGTCAATTCTTCATCCATTCCCGTGTTGAAAAGGTGTCGTGTACCGATTCAATTAGGTTCTTATTCAGACACCTTATGGTGTGATGTGGTGTCGATGGATGTGGGCCATATCATTTTGGGATTGTCGTGGCTCTACGACATGGACGTGACTCTTCATGATCGATCAAACATATGCACGTTCATGCATAAGGGCAAGAAGATTACTTTACAACCTTTGCCTCCCAAAGCACCATCGATCAACAAAGTCGAGAAGAAGGGCGAGTCTTCTAAAGCCATTAATATTATGAGTCCTTCTGAGTTCGAGAAAGCATCGTTAGATGAGAGTGTGGTGTACGTAGTTGTCACTATTGAGAGTGCACCCGAATCAGGGAGTGAGTGTCCCAAGGGGTGTTGAGCCGATTTTAAACGAGTTTACGGATGTCTTCCCTGAAGACTTACCAAACGAACTCCCTCCTCTGTGTGATATCCAACACGCAATAGACTTGGTTCCCGGATCTACCTTACCGAACCTGCCCCACTACAGGTTGAATCCGATTGAGCACACCAAGTTAACTCGGCAAGTCAATGAGCTCCTTCAAAAGGGGTTCATCCAAGAGAGTCTGAGACCGTGTGTCGTACCTGCCCTACTCACTCCTAAGAAAAATGGTACATAGCGCATGTGTGTGGATAGTCGTGCAATCAACAAGATTACCGTTAAGTATCGGTTTCCCATACCAAGGCTCGATGACATGCTTGACATGATGGTTGGTGCCACTATCTTTTCAAAGGTTTCAAAGATAGACCTTAAGAGTGGCTACCATCAAGTCTGAATCTGCCCCGGTGATGAGTGGAAAACCGCCTTTAAGACTAAAGATGGTCTTTATGAGTGGATGGTCATGCCTTTTGGGCTTTCTAATGCCCCGAGCACTTTCATGCGACTCATGACCCAATGTTGAGGCCGTTTCTAGGCAAATTCCTTGTTGTTTATTTCGATGATATCCTGATTTACAGTCATGACAAGGAACAACACTCAACCCACCTTAGGTTGGTTTGTGAAACCTTTAAGAGAGAGAAGTTGTTTGTAAATCTCAAGAAATGCACCTTCATGCAACGTTTTGTTGTTTTCTTGGGATTTATTATCTCGGCCGATGGAATGGTCGCGGACCCCGAAAATGTTAGAGCCATTGTGGAGTGGCCCGAGCCTAAGAACATACACGATGTCCGTAGCTTCTATGGTTTGACTACTTTTTATCGTCGCTTCATCAGAAGCTTTAGCACCATCATAGCCCCAATCACTGATTGCATGAAAAAGGGAGACTTTAAATGGGGCAGAACAGCGACGAAAGCCTTTGCTGAGATCAAACAACAAATGAGTGGTGCACCCGTCATGCGCTTACCGAACTTTTTCAAAGTTTTCGAAGTTGCATGCAACGCATCGGGTGTAAGCATAGGAGGAGTGCTTAGCCAAGAAGTCACCCTGTGGCCTATTTTAGTGAAAAACTTAATGAGGCGAAGCAAAAATATTCCACCTATGACAAGGAGTTCTATGCAGTCGTACGATCTCTTTGGTACTGGAAACATTACCTTAGACCACAAGAATTTGTGTTGTTCTCTGACCATGAAGCCTTACGCTTTCTTGCTTCACAGAAAAAGTTGAACCCCAGACACGCAAAGTGGGTTGAGTACCTTCAAGAGTTCACATTCGTGTTAAAGCATAAAGCTGGTGCTGAAAATAGGGCTGCTGATGCACTTAGTCGTCGAGTAGCGACTTTGCACTCCATGAGCACCGAGGTTGTCGGGGTCGAACGACTAAAGGATGAGTACCCTGATTGCCCAGATTTTTGGGTTGAGTCATGAGTCAAAATATCAGGTTACCGATACGTATCGTCCGAGCTCCAAAACGATACGTATCGGTCGATACATATTGGTACCGGTTGGTATCTGACGATACATTGAATGTATCGTTCGATAAATTTAATACAGTTGAAAGTATCGAATGATACATTCAATGTATCGTCCAATACCAATACCGATACGTATCATCTGATACGTATCAGTATCGGCCGAAATTTTAAACCATGGGTTGAGTACATTGCTCTCCTTAGTAACCTGACCAGCACACACTCCGTGTACACCATCCAGGATGGGTACTTGTTTAAAGGCAGTCGCCTTTGCATCCCTCGCACTTCATTGCGTGACTTTCTCATTTGAGAGTTACATACTGGAGGGATGGCCGGACATTTCGGGCGTAATAAAACTGTCGCGTTCGTAGAGGATAGGTTCTTTTGGCCTAGCCTAATGAAAGATGTCGCTCGGATTGTCAAGCATTATCGTACTTGCCAAGTGTCAAAACAGACTAAACAAAATACTGGTTTGTACACTCTGTTACCCGTGCCACACACACCGTGGCAAAACCTCTCTATGGATTTCGTGCTTGGGTTTCCTAAGACCCCTAGGAAGCACGATTCCATTTTTTTCGTAGTGGACCGCTTTTCCAAGATGGCCCACTTCATTCCTTGTTCCAAAACCTCCGACGCATCCCACATTGCTAAACTGTTTTTCGCGGAGGTAGTGCGTCTTAATGGGTTGCCCAAAACCATTGTGTCTGATAGGGATGTTAAATTCACTAGTTATTTTTGGAAGACACTTTGGCACATGATGGGCACTTTGCTCTAATTCTCGGCCGCTTATCACCCTTAAACGGATGGTCAAACAGAAAGCACCAATAGGAGCCTTAGGAATCTCCTTCGTAGTCTTGTCGGTGATCATGTTAGGACCTAAGATACCATTTTACCCACAGCTAAGTTTGCCTATAATAATTTTGTCAATAGGTCCATAGGGATGAGTTCTTTTGAGGTAGTACATGGTCATAGGTCTAGGACCCCATTAGATTTGATCCCCATGTCTGCATCCTATAGAGTGTCAGAGTCCGTCGATGCATTTGCACGATACATTCATAGCTTGCATGCCGAAATTAAACAAAAAATTAATTCAAGCAACAGTCAATATAAATTATCTGCAGATGCTCACAGGCGTTTCAAAGAATATCACGTGGGTGATTATGTGATGGTCCGGATTAGGCCTGAGCGGTTCCCATTGGGATCCACAAAGAAACTTCAATCTCGAGGCGCTGGGCCTTTTAGAATTTTGGCTAAGAGTGGTCCTAATGCATATGTGCTCGAGCTTCCTCCAGGTACGGGGATTAGTTCAATATTCAATGTGGAGGACTTGGCTCCTTACTTGGGTTTCACCCCACCTCCTGAAAATCCACTCCAGCCACCTTCTAGTCCTAGCCCCAACCCAACCTCGCAGCCTGTACCTTTTCCTTCCCCAAGCAGACAGAGAACAGATGAAATAGAGGATATAATCAATGATCATGTCGTCTCTACACATGACGGAGGATTCCAGAAGTACTTGGTTAAATGAGTCGGCAAACCGAAGTCCGAAAACACTTGGATCCACGAGAATGAAGTTCGCCGCTTGAACCCCGACCTGATAAACATCTACTACGAGCGTGTTTCATCAGTGACGAAACCTTTTTGGTCCAAGGGAATTGACGAGGACGCCACATATATGAACATTGGATTCGGATCACATCGTTTCTACCAGCATCGAAAGAAGAGGAGAGAGAGCCCGAGCCCGAGTACAACATGCGTATTTAATCGGTGATGAAACATTTTGAGTGGAGGAGAATGACGGGGAACATCAAGATCGAGAGCATTGAAGTTGAACCACAACAGAATTTTAACTTCAGGGAAAAAAAAAATATTGTTCATAGTGAACAGTGACGGACGCCTGTGAATAGTGACGGACGTCTGTGATGAACAGTGACGGACGTCGGTGATTTTGCCCCCTCACTGTCCGTAGGTCACGAACGTCCGTGGGGCACAAAGGACGACTGTGGACGTCGTGACGAGATTTCTAATTTTGAGTTTTTTGTTGCGAAAATTTTTCTTTTTAGAACTTTATTAGTATTAGGACTCTTTATTTCGAATTTAATTATTGAATATTTTGAATGCCTTTATGCTTGAATATTCTTTGCCTGAGATGGGTTTGGTGTAAGGCCAAAGGAGTGATTCCCAAAAGCCATTGTTATTTTCTCTATTATCTATCACTGTCTTCTTTGAATCTTTTGCCTTATTGATCCCTGCTTGTTTTTCCTACATCTTAACCTATTGATTTCTTGATCCCTAAAACCATAAATCTCTTTCCGAATCCCAAACCAAATAGAGCCCAAAACCCTTTTCTAAGCCATAAATCAAACCATAAGCCCATTACAAAACCATACACCTATTTTCAAAGCCCTAGTTAGAACCTGCGAATCTACGTTGGATCGAAGACGAACGCCCAAGCCTGGAAAAAAATAGAGTTCTATCTCTAGGCCGATCTCGCCTCAAATCTAATAGTACTTGCGTATCGGACTAGACCCTAATTGGATCTCGCATGATCTACCAACCTGAATTCTCTGAACCCTAAGGTATTTAAGATAGTTTTGAGATTAAGCTTGACTTAATTTTATTTAATTTCGACAAAATTGCATAAAATCATAATCACGCATTTTAAGGTTATTATCTCGCATCAGTATGTCATCTACCCTTCTGTTCTAAAGTAGGATGGATGATGACAGTACAAAAAAGAATCATAATCCTTCCTGAATCCATGAGCCTTCTAAAGCTCAAATTCTCCAACACCTTTTGTTTTGAAGGCATGTCAAATTTTGTGGAAAATAACATATGGCCCTAGATTAGTACTGTTGTTTAAATCTGCATTTTAGTATGCGGTTGACTCCTTCAAATAAATGCACTCAAAAAGGAAGAGAGAGATAGACAAGGAGGGGGCTTCTATGGATAGTGATGAGATTCACTGGTGCTATCTAGAATGACATATTGGGACATCTCCAATTCAATACTCCAAACAAGCTAGCTAGAAATCAGCCTGTCTTTTTTTTTCCTTATATATTTGTTTTTTGTTAAAGACAACAGGGGTCCTATGTGCTTTGGTAAGAGAAAGGAAAACTAATTAATTATAAAAAGTGGTACGTCTGTCCTCTACAATATGACGCGGGACAAATGCTAAAGCTCTAATTAATGCGATTTGGATTAATTTTTAGATCAGATCGAACAACGAAAATATTCAAATCGCCCATCCACAAAAATAATTTACTAAATTCAATTAAAACAATTAGGTTAAATAAATGTTAGCGTTTGCATGCATTAACATTTCCCGATCTAGAAAAACGGATCCGATGAAGGATTCGAGTTTTGCTCTAGTTTAGGGTACGAAGCAATAATCACAGTATCGTCTCTTGATTCCTCTCGGGTGAATAAATAGAGCTTGAAAGATTAAAACAAATAAAAAGGTAGATCAAAATATTAAAACTAATAATATTTTTTTATTTTTTGGGGGTTTTGGAGATTTATCAAAGCAAGGGAAGATATTACCATATGATAAATAGAGAAAAGATGAAATAAGAGGATAAAGGTCCAAGGCTTCACACCAAGGATTTCTGAGGCTTCGCACCAAGGCTGTACGTCGGCTTCCTACCAAGTCGCACAAGAAATGCGTAAACACCCCTCAGGTTTCAAAAGATTCGCTCCTTCGATCAAAAACTCTTCACAAGTTCTCTAGGGTTTGCACAAAAGCAACTCTCAAATTTTCATTTCATCATCAACTGTTTATTCCAAAGTTATAAAGACCTTAAATAGTAGGTCATAAAACAAAAGAAAACCCTAAAACAAATAAATAATAAAAGCCAAGTTTGACCCTAAAAACTAATTTCCGTCTGAAATTGTGTCGCAGGTCGATCCACCGAGGCACTGTAGCAACTTTCGGTTCTCCGAATTTGAACTGCTTTTCCTTCTTTCCCACTGGCTACAATCGATCGATTGAAGCATGGGGTCGATCGATCGACTGAACGATTCTTCAACCCTTGAATTTGGACAACTCAATCAATTTCTTTCGGTTCTTCTGTTCCGGCTCCCTTTTGGCTTCTTCCGGCGCTTGAGAATCTTTTGCGGTCTAAGTCAGATGCTTTTGATCATGATGTCCCCATTATAATGTCTAGGTCCACACATGATCGATTTTTTTATAGCTAACCTTGGCTCGAACCTGTGACCTTGAGGTTGCAATACTCTCAACCTTCCATTGTGCTACAGGCCCAAGCCATTCCACACATGATCTTACTATGATTAAAGAAGATGCCATGTTCCGTATGTGGAAGATTGCACCAGATTCAGGGAAATACTCCTCATATAAAGAGCCCAGAAATGGATGATTAAGATGTGTAAGGGAAACGATTTATATCAAATGCACAAAAGAGCTTCAATACGATGGTTAGAAACCTCCAATTACCATTGCTTTTTAAGCTGTCCCATCTACACGATGGCCCGCCACTTCACATCTTGGATTGCCGATGATGATTTTGCCATATGTAAAATATAAATGAGCCAAGCACCACATGATCTTACTTTTATTAATGATTGTACTCATGCTACCTGGATATATCTGATGAAAACGAAAGTGCAGTATTCTCCAAGTTTGAAGAGTTTCATGCTTTAGTATGCAACCAATATGGTACCACTATTAAAGCTCCGAGATCTAATAATTGTCACAAATACTCCTCTCCATCCTTTGATCTATATTTACAATAGTATGCTATTACTCATCAACACTTGCCCTTACACTCCGCAACAAAATGATGTTGCAAGCATAATAATAGACAGCTTGGAGTAATCAGATGTTTGTGTCGTAGTATGGGTGCCAAAGACCCACAGGTCGATGGCCTTGCTTACTGCTATTTTTTTATTATCTCACACAATCACGGATCTTAGGAAGGCATAATACTTATCAAACTCTTCCACAAGAAGATCCTATGTTTCTCATTGTGTCACGTTTATTTGGATGCACATGCTTGTTCAAGATCTTCTTCCTACTCGGCAGAAGCATGAAAAGGTTTTTAGATGTGTGTTTGTTGGTTATTCAGACATCTCTAATAGATATCGTTGTTATGATCCTCACTCTCATCATTTTTAAATTTCAATGGATGTTACTTTTTGAGGATGTCCTTTATTTCTCTGTTGATTTACTAACTTCCACACCCACTCCATCTGTCATTGTCTGCTCTTCCTGATTTGTCACCAGCATCACAGCGAAAAGTGTGCTCACTTATGTCCAACAAAATCTTCATGATTCTCTCTCTATAGCAGCACCACCTTCATCTACGCAACAGGAGGCTCCTGTACATATTTCAAATCTCATAATTCATTCTGTTTCTTCTCCTTTAGATATTATCATTCCTGGTGCTCCAAGTACTCATACTATTACTCTTGATCTGCCTAGTGCTCTTCAAACGGGTGTTCATAAGTGTGTTACTCCTTACCCCCTAGCAAAGTATGTTATCAGGATATTTCTCCATCCTACAGGGTCTTTCTTTTAGCAACTGACATTGTTACCATCCCTCATACTATATGTGCTGCCCCTGACCACTTGGCTTGGAAAGCCACTAAGATTGAGGAAATGAATGTCTTGCACAACAATTGCAATTGGGATATGGTTACTCTTCCTTCAGGGAAGAAAACTGTAGGGTGGGCTTTCCTATGAAATTTAAACCAGATGGTACTGTCTCTAGGTACAAAGCCCGCCTTGTTGCAAAAGGTTTTACCCAAACCTATAGAATTGACTACAAGATTATATTTGCACCTGCTGCTAAGTAAACATTTGTCTGCGTTCTTATTGATGTTGTTGCCAACTTGCCATTCAGAATTGGCCTCTCTATCAACTTGATGTTAAGAAATGGATCCACCGCCTAGTTTCTTAATTGGGGGGGAGACAAGGAAAATATGTTGACTTGGCAAGTCAATCGATGCCTTGAGGCACTCATGCAGAGCGTGACATCATCTTAATCGGAGTTGTTTTCACTTAGGGTTCTAGTGATGTCACTCTAATCAGACAGTCTTCGTTCATTCTAGCTCCACCGGCTGTTTGATTTTTCTTGTATATGTTAATGATATTATTCTCATTGGAGATATTTTACTTTTATTGATCATATGAAATGTGAGCTGGGTCAGATTTTTGAAGTAACAGATCTGGCTAACCTAAAGTATTTCTTATTAGATTGGAAGTTGCTCACTCCATGAAAGTAATTTTCATCTCTCAAAGAAAGTATGCAATTGATCTACTTAGTGAAACTAAGATGCTTGGATGCAAGCTAGCTACTTCAGCCATGGATCAAAAGTTGTCCTCGCATGATAGTGATGGTGATTTGCTTACGGATTCACATGAGTACCAACGGTTAGCAAGACACTTTATTTATGTTACTCTTACGAGACCAAAAATTCTAATTGTCGTCAATTTAATGAGTCACTTTATGCATGCTCCTCATACCACTCATCTTACTGATGTCAACTGTATTCTTCAGTACAGTTGGTAATACCACTCATCTTACTGATGTCAACTTTATTCTTCAGTACAGAAATTTAGTCTTGGTCATGGTTTGGTAATACCAATCTCATAGTTATAGGAGCATTTCTGGGTATACAGTGTAGATTGGGATGGTTCAGTTACAGAGCACCGTTCCACGCCAAGCAATCTATTGTTTCTAAATCTAGTCTTAAAGCCAAGTACAGGGCTATTGCTCCTGGCACTTGTAAGACTTTATGGCTTTGCTCTCTCTTATCTAAGGTTGGATTTTCTCTGAGTGGCTCCATACCCTCTACATTGTGATAATAAAGTTGTTGAAAAGATTGCCTCTGATTGGACGCTGCACTAGAGGATCACACATATCGAAGTAGATATTCACTTTGTTTGGGAAAAATGTGGGATGGCTTCCTAAATCTAATTGGCGTTTCTTCCTCAGCAACTAGCAGATATAATGACTAAAGTTGTTGGACTAAGTCCTGTTCATGATGTCATGATCAAGTTGGGCATGTTAGATATCCATGCTAGAACTTGAGGAGAGTGTTGATGTGTATGCTACTCATATATTGCCAGTTTGTGGTGTGTAAACTATAATATTGGGTGTATGTATGGTTTTATTACTTTATATAAAAGCTAGTGAAGGCCCCTCTACTCACTAAGGTTACTATCATCTCTCTCTCACCCTAAAACCATAAACCTAACCCTAATACCACCATCGTAACCCCATATCACAACCTTCTAGCTTCTATTCTAAAGAAATAAGTTATACTTTAAAGGGTATGGTATGTTTACAATGCAATGAGACAAGATATCATCCGGTGACTACTACTATGTTCCCTGCATAATCAACCTACATCATATGAAGAATCATCGAACAATCATAAATTTTTTAATGGAATGGGAATAATAAATAAGGGCTCAACACAAAAGAAAAAAACATGGTCACAAAGTCTATGACCTAACAAGAACGTTGACTATTACTTGGGCAACCTGTTGCTGATTATACTGTCACCTAGCACTTCATACAAACATCCAAAATAACTAACCTATGTTCCATTGTAAAAGTATCCTAGGAGGACTCATGAATGCACAATTTGGCAGGACGAATTAATTTTTTGAGTTTTATTAGTCCTTACATTTATTTTTTTTACAATTGTCAGGTTCAGGTTAGGTATTAGTTATGCCTGTTTAGTTATTAAATAATATTTAATGGGAATAGTGCGTTAGTCATGTATACCTGTGTATAACTTAACTTGTTTTAAATAGGGATAGTTTGTTGAACATGAGTAGCATGTCATAAGTCAAAGTGATTGGGAGGTAGACTTTAGATTAACTTAGAAAGTAACAAAGCATACGTAAGAGGGGTTGGCATTCAAAGCTTTTTTTGACTATTTTATTGTTCAATTGAAGACTTTACATCTTCCTTTTGAAAGTTCAAGTTTAATTATCAAATTAATTTGCTTTAATTCTTGCTTGCACAATACATTTAATTATGGGTTAGCAATAACGCATTGTCTCAATAATAAATCCTCATGTTCCACTAGTTTGCTTAATATTAGTGCACAGCATATTTGGGCAAACTCAACATTTCATTGAGGTTAAAGCATCATTTTGTTCAAAATCCTTGCCCATATAAGTTATACCAAATATGAGAAAATTGAAGATTAGGTGGCCGCAAATACAAATCACATTCGTGAGTAGAGAGCAATACGAGTGCCTTTCAGTATTACAAAATCCCATCTTCACTTGAGGAATGGAATTAGGTATATAGAAAAACTGACATTGTTATACAATATATGGAAATAATCCTCTAAAAGTTTTATTACCTTAAATATTTTAATCAAATCTCCTTAGAGCTTCATTTAGAACTTAATTTGTTCTCATTTTATCTTACTAACAAGATAAAGTCCCACTTGTTGTAATGGTAAAAAAAAATTTAAAGCTGAGTAGCTGACCTACTGCACTGATTCCAATTTGTATTGAATCTGCATTTGCTTAGCATAAAATGGAGTTCGAGGAATGTGACTACGCGAAATTGGCAACAAGCAATCCATAACACAACATTTAGCATACCTCAATTGCAGTTTCATGAGCCTGACTGTAAACCAGGTGAAGGGGAAGTAAACCAGCCAAATGTTCCGAGGTAGCAGCTAAGGCAGCTTTTATAGGCTTCCTGTGAAAGATTACATGCTTGAAACATAAGCTTATCAATATTTTATTTCCAATCACTGTTGTGTGTGTGTGTATATATATATATATATATATGGCAAATGGGACAATGGGTTTAAACACATACTAAGGATGGTGGGTTCGAACCCCATGTCACATGCCATGTGGCATTCCAAAACAACACCTGTTTTGGGATCATGTGCCATGTGATCTATGAAAAAAAATAAAAAAATGAAAGTTTTTGATGGTCAAAACTGTGGTCAAAGTTTGGGTACTGCCCACATCCTAATGCATTGGATTTTTCCCCCAAACCACATTTTGGATGGTGGATATGCATTGGATCATGTCCAACATTTTTAGTGGCCTTTGATCGTCCTTGGGCAAGTTGCTGTAGAACCCGATCCCTCGCATGGCTGCCACATGGCCCCCACCTGATTCAAACGCCCCGAGGTGGGTTTGAACCCATAGCCCCGGGGCCTCTCTCTCTCTCTCTCTCTCTCTCTCTCTCTCTTTATATATATATATATATATATATATATATATATATATATATATATATATATTAAATGACATTAAAAGCCAGTAAAGCCAACCTCATGTCCCACAAGAGTGACTTCCCATTACATTGTAGGTGGCTTTCCCAAGATGAGGCATCTGACTGAACAACAACGACCATGTCGGAAAGAGCCTTCGCTTGGTAATGTTTGTCGACCAGTATTGGATCACTATGTATAAACCAAAAGATTGGAACTTCCAGTGTAGACCTGCTATACGAATGAGCCCCTGCATTAGTGAAGGAAAATAAAGACTCAATTCCAGCACATATGGGCAAAAATGTACCTAAAAAGCAGAAAAATGTAAGGGAGTAAGAATACCTCTAAGTGAACCATGATCACTTAACCTCTGCAACTGATGCTGGAGAATAGAGGAATCAAGATAGGAACGAACCGTTGATCTATAGGTTCCGTTGACTAGCAATAGTGGAACAGCTGCTGCACGCCTTGCTACCGAAAAAGCCATTGCCAAAGCAGGATCCTCTGAAAGTGACAACCTACAAATAACCAAAATCATGCAGGTTACCATTTACAATGAAAAGAATATTATACACCCCATAGTTCTAAAACTCGGTAAGTCAATGAGTTAGCTCTGCCAAGTTACTCAACTCGCCGGGATTTCGAGTCGAATCAAGATCTTGCTAGGATGATGCAATCAGGGTTCATAAACTGCCCATATATATAAAATATTTGCATGAGATAAGGTTTTAGAAAAACTATCTTCTTAAAATGTATTGAACTATCCATTTTATCAATATATATCTCCATCTTTTTCCTTGTAACATATTTTATTTTATTTTAACAAGATATATTTCAAAATGTATACTAAATTAGCAAGTCGGAGCGCATCAAGTTTATCCAAGTCTTCGAGTTAACTCAACTGACTTTCGAGTTGAGTTTTCGGGTTTTAAAACCATGACACTCCCTCTTTCGCACTCACACACATAAGCATAGAGAGAGAGAGAGAGAGCAAGGACATCTTTTTTCATTGAGAAGGTTACATATACAAGATTTTCTAGACAAAGAGGTTGGTTAGAGATCCAAAAGGGAACTCCATAGTTCCCTAAGGCCCTGTATACAAAAGTTACTTCCGAAGAGCACTTTTTAGGGTAAAATATTGGGTGAGAACCATTTTCCTCTCCAAGACTTAGCCACCTCTAGCTGAAAATGGAGAAGCAGCCCAACACACCATTTAGCAAGAGGTGGCCATATCCTCGGATGGAAAATTCTTCTCATCCAATTTTCTACCCTGAAAAGTGCTTTTCGGAAGCAAGTTTGCCAAACAGGGCCTAACAATCAAAACCCACTTTGCAAAAGGGCTACTTTGTGACGGAAATCTAGAAAACATTAGAGCAACAGAAGATACAGAGAAATGCAAAATACATACATGCGTTGACTAAACATAATTTTTTGAGAAGGTGCCAACAAAGACTCAAGAGCAGCCATGATGGCCTTGAGTTCCACAGGTAATTTGTTGATGTTCCTGAATTTCTGCAACAGTAGGACCATGGTTTAAATTACCAATTTTCCAGTACATATCGTCCAGCTCCAAAACCGGTGTGTATCATCCGATACATACCGGTTCCAGATGATACATTGGTATGCATCATCCGATACATTACCAATATATATGTAACGTACCGGTACGATACATTCAAAGTATCATCCCAATGACCTTCGAACCTGATACACATCGTCCGGTATGTACCAGTTTCAGATAAAATTTTGAACCATGAGTAGGATCACTGCAAAGACATGTCCGAAAGTAAGACACCTCTTAAACTTTTGAAACAAGAATTTATTACCTCCTGAGTGATAAAAAATAACTGAAAAGATATCTTCTCGTAGTAATGGTATGCCCCCTCAGCAATTGAAGGTGAAACAAGGTGTCTCATAGACCCCCACAATGTAGCACCAAGATGAGCGAGAAAAGAATCACGTGCAACTGTGTAGTTTTGGAACTCCTGCACACTTGCAAAGAAGACATGATGGACAAATTTGTTTCCTGAAATGAAATAGCAAGAAACACTGCCAGTCAAGGATTAAAAACTCAGTATCTGTGGACCATCGATCAAAATCTCGGTTTTCTGATAGGTATTGTCCACAAACAATACTGAGACGATATGTATCAGGTATCGCACATACATTCAATGTATCGGTGATACAATGGATACATATGCCATATATTGTATTGTTGATACATACCCAATGTATCTTGTATCGGCGGCCATCGATAACGATACTATCGGTATCGACCGAGATTTTGAACCATGCTGTGGACTTGGCCAGGAACAATATCTAGTCGACTCGAATACAACTTGGAAAATTAGTAGTACCAAAAGCATGACTTGGTCAAGTCATATGCTCAGTAACAGTTGGGAGAGATACGAGACGACCCAGCCGAGTCAATACTTCTTCACCGAGTGTTTAAACCTTGCTACCAATAGAAAAAGGACAGTAAAAGTTCCTATAGGATGATAAATTATCACCTCCCAGTAAACAAATTGGACTGCTTTGGATTTCCCTATCATATTTCAGTATCAATGAATATTTTCTGGAAATTATTAATTAATTATGCACACCTCATATGTATCACTGAATAAATTCCAATTCTCCATTCGTTTTAATGCATCAATGGCCTTTTTTTTATGGCTTTCATCATACTCCTCACCATCAAAAGCCTGCAGTTCACTTTTCAGATCCTGCATCCTCTCGTCAAGCTCTGGAATCATCAATCATTCAAGGAGTAAGATGTTAGTATACAAGGTTAACAAGAAAGTTTTGCATGAAACTTATAACACTAATCATATCCCTATCGATATTCTTGGTTTGTAATATAATATGGAGCATCAAAGAGTGACATTTTCATTGTTAATATATATATATATATATATATATATATATATATATATATATATATATATATATATATATAACAATTGAAACAGTATCCATTTTGTGTTGAGCATATGGGTATAACACTGGTAGGGCACAACCAAAGATTGAGATCGCGGTATAATTTGTCAACTCAGCGATACGAAATACAAATATGTAGCAGCCAACACAAACTTATACCAGTTCATATCACTTTTACATGGTAAAAAGGCTTGTATCATTGACTAGTTTCCAATACAAACCATATGAGCATGTATTGATAGATCATAAGTCTCACATGCATCGGTTAATAGATCATACATATCAGAACAGATTATACTATTAACTCATTGTTATATGGTACAACAAGCATGTGTCATATATGGGTATGATTCCCAATTTAAAGACTGTTTAGCACCATTAACAAATATCAATTCAAGTGTAAATAACTCTACATGCATGAATGCGAGCACACACAAATGCGCACTTTTGGATGCATATATATATATATATATATATATATATATATATATATATATATATATATATATATATATATATATATATGCCCGGGATATACGTCTGGATGTAGCCCTGAGGGCTGTGTCCACATAAGATATGCACCATGTGGCACCCATCATGATGATCGGGCGCCACAGCAACTTAGACAAGATTGATCAGGTACCACCCAAAAAATTTGTGCATGATCCAATCCATAACCACCCTTGAACATATGGTCAAAGATACCTAAAATCAATGCACCAAGTTGGTAGGCGTTACCTTATCTTTGACCCATCAAACGGAGGGCAAAAAAGTCAAAACAATAGTTTGTTTTTTTTTTAAATCACATGTCCCATGGCTGATCAACCCAAAATGAGTGTTGTTTTGGGTTGACCATGCCACCTGCCATGTGATAGGGCATCCAGGTCTAGCCCTCCAGGGCTATGTCTGGATGCATTTCCCCATTTCTGATGTATATATATATATATATATATATATATATATATATATATATATATATATATATATACACACACGTATGCGCTTTCGGATGGATACATATACATAAACTGATATACACAGTTAACACACACATCTGAAGAGGAATCAAGGATGAATGATTATAGTCCCCTCAAAATAATTTGACATCCATTACAATGATTTTGTTTATGCTATACATTGACTTTATGTAGAATAATTATTTCTTCGCCGATTGCCTTTTCATTTTCTTCTGGTTAACCATGCCAACCAATTCAAAGAAAGGGAATAGAAATTACCATCACAAAGGGCAAGTTTAACCCTTCTTCCCTTGCAGTGTTTGAAAGCGAAAAGCTCATAAATGTCAATCTCAGCTAGAAGGATATCAATGGCATGATGGTCCTGCTGCAACATTAAAACAACATTTTAATATAACCAAGCATTACAGGAGCTTCACACAAAAACATAACATAAATAGGAGGAACAATCTCAGAACATTGATACCTAGGATTTCACTGTAATATATATATATATATATATATATATATATATATATATATATATATATATATATATATGGCGGAATTTAATTTTAGCAAATATTCATAATGGCTTCTGACTGACATTTAAACACCAAATGGTGTTTAAATGATCTTACACCATTAAAGTAAACTTTTAATCTCACACCATTGAAAGTGTGATTATCATTTGGCCATGTGGTGAACATTTGTGATCAATCTAAATTATTCAAGTGGCAATCTATCATTAGAACATGATTCAGGCCAAGAAGCATGCCTATACGTGGATGTGAACCATCCGATTAATGATCTTTAATATGAGCCATTAAAATTGAATGCAATGGTTGATATTAAAGTTGATCAGATGGTTCAAATCTCCCTAAAACACAATTTTTGGGCCTATTGCCCTTCAATCCATGATCTATCATTTTGGCAGTACAGATCATCCGCATCTTAAACCATTGATGGTGTATGATCATCTAAACACCATTTTGGTGTTTAAATGATGGTCAAGAGAGTCGGACCCTCCTTCGAAACCTTCAAGCAGAACAAAGTAAACAACATGGAACTTCTTCCTAAGAAAAATTCAATTATATAACAAGTAGTTCATTATTGGTTTCTTTCAACACAGAAGCAATTCATTGAGAAAAATGGGGGGTTAAAAAAAGAGGGATATGCCTATTAAACCAAGGTTTAGATATCAGACGATAGTTATCGGTACCATCTGATCACAATAGGTTCAAGTCCAATATGAAAGATTCTCAAGAACATTGTCACGCAAGTTGGGTATAGAATGAAAGACTGGCAAAATGAAGATGATATGGCTAAGGCGGATTCTGAGGTCTATAGCTGGTGGCATGAATTTGATAGTGGCTGATTGTCTCACTTGTTTTTATTGGTTCATTTCTTTTAGGGACCCATTACATGCACATGGTTTTCAAGTTACCCTGCTGGTTGCACTTTGGATAGAAGGAGACGAAGAGAACGCTAGGCGAGAAGTGGGAAGAGAGAATGGGAGAGAAAGAGAGAGAAAGAGAGAACAGTGGAGAGAGAGGATGGTAGGGAGAGAGAGAGAGAGAGCGGTACGAAGCGAGAGAGAGAGAGAGAGAGAGAGAGAACGGTAGAGAGACAAAGAGAGAGAGAGAGAGAGGAGGTGAATACAGAGAACGGCAGGAGTGAGAGAGAGAGAGAGGAGAGAGAGAGAGAGAGAAAGAGATGCCAGTCAACATAAAACGGACATTCTATTTAATTCAGTCCAACCACTTAAAAAGTGTGTGCAAGTAATGGCTCTCTTTCTTTTATCTGAAGATATGTGACAATACTACAATAGTGATTACATGTATGGCATCGCCCGAACCATAAAACTACTGATACATATCAAACAATATGAAATGATCTCCACTCCACTTCTTCTGCATGAAACGTGAATGTTTAAGGTGTGTTTACATCTTTACAAATTGGTGCAAGAAAAAATAAGGACCATATGATAAATCAATGGATTTGATGAAGATACTTTTTCATGTTATGGAAATTTCTTTTTAAAAATGAACGTACGAACTACGAAGTGATAAAGGCATAAAAGGAAAAGAAAACAAGATCCCGATAAGGACACTACAACTTAAGCCAGCAACTAGAAAGATCTTGAGGCACACTACTAAGGAAGGTCTATCAGCTGTTACTAGAAAGCTCTCGATAATGGCACTATGACTTAAGCCAGAAACTAGAAAGATCGTGGAGCACACTACTAAGGAAGGTCCATGTGAAAACGCCATCTAAGAAGTCTGATTTGAAGGCCATGATCTAAAGATCTTTGATGCAAAAGATTTGTGTGCTCCAAGATCTTTCTAGTTGCTGGCTTAAGTCGTAGTGTCCTTATCGGGATCTTTCTAGATAAGCATTCATCAGATCACACGGGAGTTGCCCTCTACCTCTGCAGCCCAAAACTTCATTACTTTTGAGGACACAAATAACTTTAATGTGGGTCCCTAACCTCTCCCTCATTGGAGTCGGTTTTGCTAGATGGGTCTGAGGAAGCAACTAACAGATTACCTATTTTCAGCACAAAAGGCCACCTTCAATTGCTTGCATAAGGAGTCAAAACTGTTTTATTCCCAAAGAAAGGAAATGGGATAACAAAAAGGACCTAGCTCGTTCATTTCGAACCTCTGATGAAGATCATCAAATCATCCGATATTGAAGATAAAATATGATTGGGCAATTGGATAACCCTACATTTCTAGTCTTTTACAAATCAATTTGAACAAAATTGGATCAAGGCAATTTCTTGAATTAAAAAAAAAAAAAAAAATTTAAACTCTATCAAATTAACTTTAGATTTAATCATTAGTGATTAGTATATATCCTTAGAATCCCAAATCCAAACGCTCTAAATCTAATATTTTTCAAAATAAATATACTCATAATTCTTCTTTCCATGTACAATTTCTTAGTTGTTGTTTGCTAGTTATTAGTTGGTACTTACATGAAAATGAAATGAAAACATAAGTTTTTATCAGCACTTGCTTTTTCTCATATTTATCATTTACGATGGATCCTTACAAATCTACTACAATACCTAAAAATAATAGTAATAAAATAAAATAAAAAATAACTACAACAAATGGGTCTCAGTACTAAAGGGTTCCTCCACCTAGGTCTCGCCTAGCTTGTTTAACAGCGTTGGCTTTAATAGATTGAGTTTAAGAACTATCCTACTAGTTTCAAAGTTTTGGATGACATCTAACATCTCTAGCCACCTCTTCCCCATCAAAAATTTGTCTCCTAACAACAAAACCAGATTGACTTGGGGAACCAAATACTCATCAAAGGCTTTGATCTGTCATAACTGTCATAAATCATAATTTTTCCAGTGAAAGTGGCTTCCAAACTGTCATTGATCTCATCAAATATTGAGAGAAAATTTCAACCACTCACATTTTGGATTTCCATTCGAACTTTCATCAATTTTAAAAGAAATTTATAAGGTATCCTCCATACCCACCCCCATGCTAACAAACATATTTCACTTTCAAGGACGATTTTCTTCCTTCCTATGGCAGTTACCATACGATGGAAGAGCACGGTGTTCCTTCTCGTCTTGCAACCACTAGATTTTCAATCTTTGTCGCCAAAAGTTTCCTCTTTGTCCAACAATTTCTTCCACTCTCTTCTAGAACTGAACCAACAAGCCAAATTACTAGGAGGAAGGAGAGAGACTCCTTCCAAGGCATCCATGGCTAAAATCTACAATTTGATTTTCTAGTTTTGTCTATAGTGCCTGTGAGTATCAACTTGTTCCAACTTAAGATTTATTTTTTTTTTGCTAGACGAACTGTGGGAATATGGAAACCACAAAGCAATTCCATTTCCCCTCCACAAAAGGTATAAAAACATCATGGGCTAAGCAAGCCAACTCAAATTGAAACGGAGATGATTTCTCAGATTTTTACATTATCACAAAGCATCGGGCTGTGATCAGATATACATTTTGTCCTTAATCTTTCTAATGACAAAGGAAAATTCCCCCTCTCAAATTTGATCTTGCAATTTATGGAAGCTGGGCTATCTAAATATTTGTAGGGAATAAAAAAAAGACAGGGAAATGATGTGATTCATGCATGATAGCGACTTAAAAGACGGTACTAGTTTGGGGTGTGCATTTGCCCCTAGGATTAGGCAAGTGCTCTAAGAGGCCCGGATACCCAGTTTATCTAAAAAAATAAACAAAGGGTACTACTTTTGACACAAAACTAGCAAAACGTACAGGATGCCTAAAAGTAGTCTTCTAACGTGGTTTAATTAAGGAATATCCTACAAAAATTACCTCGGTCAGTGAACCCACAGGAACACTTAATACTAATCGCAGTTCGTAGGGCATCAAAAAGCTCCAAACAAAATATTTCATTCAATTCTATATTACATTTCAGCACTACTGGCCTTTATATCGGATTTTACAATGAATAAAAATAAAAAACCTAGTCTAACTCTAATTCTTAATTTAAACAAAGAGATACCCCAATTCTAATATTTTATTTGCAAACAATAAACTAGAGTCCTATATAATAAGAAAAGTAAACCTATTTTTAATAAATAAAAAAACCCTATCACCTAAAATAATTTATTAAAAGAAATTAATCCTTATGCAACTAGAAGTCTTGAAATTTGTCACTTGCAATGCCGCCTCCAAAAATTGATCATAACTTTATCAATACTAGCCAGAATTGCATGTTTCTTGCCTCGTTGGAAAGGTACTTTGATAAGCTTTCAAATAACACCCAATTGTATATCAATCTGACATTATTCGGTATTGAAAAAACACTCCGTGACTGTCCATCAGTGGCTTTTTATCAATAAATTTTATAATCTCCTAGTCCTTCATCTTTCCTTCTCATTTTTTGTAGTCTTTTTCTTGAATTTTGCAGTAGATTGTTTCTGAACTACATCAGCAAAACTGTGAACGAGGATTCTTGTGACTCTTACCGAATTTAAGAGGGAAAAAAAGATGATGCATGCTAAAGGCAATGATTGATCAAATTATGAGATAACTCATGCATTTGAGGCCTTGCAAGAAAGAGGTAAAAGATAGGTACAAAAACCCAAGGGAGTATGTTCAAGGGTCTTGCTTTAAATTACTATAGTCAAATGTTGGACACATTTTAGTACATGACATGTCGGTCACTCAACAGTGAAGTTTGCAAAACACAGATTTTTGTTTTTATCAAACTAAAATTTTTGTTGTGTGTTATACAATATCAATGGCTGCCGATTTTCTTAAGTATCCAAATGGTTTATAGTACTTAGTATAAAGTGCTCGATTAATTTAACCTACCGTCACGCCTGAAATTGATTGGTCACTGAAGTGCTTTGATTAATTTGGCAAAGAGGAACTAATTTAAATTAAGCAAAAAATCAATCTCAAGGAAGCTTGTGTGCAATTCCTTAAGTGTTCAATAGTGTTGCAAAACAATCAGGTGAAAAAGGATACGAAGAGATACATCACTAAACACTGAAAACTTCTCCTGAATAGCTTCTTGCAATCGATCCTCAGCTTCATCTTCTGTTATTTCTAGAGGCCACAAAGAAATTACAAATCATTACTACGGCAGAAAGAGTCAAACCTAGATTTAAGAACTGAACGTGTTATAAACAAGGTATCAAACACGGTATGAGTATCGGGTATCGGTCCATCTTGGACCGATATGTATCGGCCGATAACATATCGGCCATTTTTATTTTTTTGAAAAAAAAAAAAGTAAAACAAAATAATAATATCGGCCGATACTGACCCGTATCGGGGTGGTATCGGTATTGGCCAAGCTTTGATACCATGGTTATAAACAATTGCAGATGCTGAAGTGACAAAAACTCTCTTTTAGAGAAAAGGAACCTAAAAATAAGGGGAAGGCTTTAAAAAGCATCTACTTAAAGAGATGTCATCAGACAGAACTATAAGAGAAGTACAGATATAGTGTAAAATCAGGGGAAAAAAAAAAGAAGGAAAAGTAAACTACTTTTTGGCCAGACTGCAATGGTTAGACAAGCACCCAACTTTCACCTCAGACATGAACCATAGTCACAAAAAGTCACAAAAGTCTCCGACTTTTTCAAAAAATCAGAAAAAGTCAGCGACTTGCAGTCATCTCGACTTTATCGCCGATTAATCATCCAAGCCATGACTCGGCCGATTAATTGGCGATGTTTGAGATGTTATCCATTTTTTTCCTCTTTTTTTTTGTCCCCTTTTTTCACTAATACTTAAAGGGACAAAAAACTTTAGGTTTTGTACTATTTTGTTCAGTTTGTTCACAAAAAACCTTTATGTTTTGCCTATTTTGTACTATTTTATTCATTAAAGCCAGTATTTTTAACTTGAACTATATTATGATATACTTCAATTTATTTTTTGAATTTTTATTTTCCCTGATTTTTTCGACTTTGACTAATTTTTACCGATTTTTCCCGACTTGGACCCTTGCGGATTAATTGCGACTCCTGACTTTGTGACTATGTCCTGGACCTACCCATAAATTTAAATCCTTATCAAAACAATTTATTCTTGAAGCTAAGAGCATCCATTATAAACCCAGCAGTAGTACCACCATCATAAAGATTACCATATTTCAGCTTGCAACAGTTTTACATTAAGATGATACAATGCATTAGGGAAAGGTGAATGCTGCAGTGTCTAGTAATAATGTGTCTATATGTGAAACATTCAGATAATGAAGGAAGTTGTATGGAAATGCATGACTAACCAATGTTGCCTCGGCACTTCTACTTTTGGGATTTTTGTCGTGTCGACACTTAGTGGCACTTGGACACTCCTCAACACAGCACAATACTTCTAGATATGAATGAAAATACCACATAATACTATAATAAAATACCTCGTTTTGGCACGATAAAATGAACCATTATTTATTCTGAAAGTTTAGTAACTTAATAAAAAGCTTAGGTCCTTGAAAACAATTTGCATAATATAGGATACTTTTAGTTAGGTTCATCACATACATTATGTATCTTTTCATTGCATATCTCAATTGGCTCTCTAAGATGCCCCTTCAATTTTTTCCTATACACATTCTATTCTTTTTTAATTTTATTTTTCTTAAGGCCGAACAGCCGTATTGGAATCTTTAGAAGTTGGCCTGCCAAACATCTATGACACCTTGACACTTGGCACCCGTGCCACGTGCCTAGGTAATCCTATGACTAACTAGTAGTAACGAAAGAGCACGTAGCAACAATACCTGCAACTGCACCAATGGTATTCCCCACATTTGGCAAACTAATTTCAGTGCGCACACCTTCTCCACCAACTGCAGGACCCCATTGAAAAGGGCCTGCGCTTAAATCAATAAATGCCCACCTGATGATGAAGAAATGATGTAAAAATTCTTTGATAGAGGTAGATGATATGGAGATTGGATCGAGAGAGAGAGAGAATGACAGAGACAGAGAGAGAGAGAGAGAGAGACGAACCTATCACCCCCCATCCATGTGTCTGTGAGGCATTCTGGATGAAGACCAGCTAATTCTCCAGATTTTAACTCT
Organism: Chloranthus sessilifolius; assembly: GCA_021018995.1. Taxonomy (NCBI): domain Eukaryota; kingdom Viridiplantae; phylum Streptophyta; class Magnoliopsida; order Chloranthales; family Chloranthaceae; genus Chloranthus; species Chloranthus sessilifolius. The sequence goes on along the minus strand of CM037597.1, from coordinate 109,618,905 downwards.
TTTTCCAAAAGAAGCTTCATATCATCATTCTTTCCATGCAATATCTACAAATAATAGACAATATAATACTGAAGCAATTACCTATCCCCAAGAGCATAAATTTAAAGCAAAAGATGAAAAAATACCTGTACAGCTTTGCTGTAGATTATCTCATCGGTGTCTTTTCCTTGATATAGCTTCTCAACACTAGTTAAAGCATCCATACAGGTATTCGACCACCCTACCTGAAATTGTACGATAAAATGCAAATCTTTGAACTCCTGAAGCCAAATACTACAACCATTTAAGGTTTCCTACGCAACTGACACGAATTTTTAAACATGTATTAACCACAGTCACAGAAGTCTCCGACTTTTTCAAAAAATTGGAAAGGGTCGGCAACTTGCAGTCATCCCATCTATATCGCCGATTAATCGGACGAGTCGGAGACTCAGACAATTAATCGGCGATTTTTGTGATGTTGTCCGATTTATTTTTCTTTTTTTCCCACTTATACTTAAAAGTGGAAAAAAAAAAACCTTTAGGGCTATCGCCCTCTCTGCTGCCTGCCCATCGCAGAGCTCACTGCTCTTCTTCTTTTGCCTATTTTGTTCGTTAAAACCATTATTTTTAACTTGAAATATATTATGAGATATTTTTTTTTTTTTTTTTTAAACTTCTTTATTTTCCCCGATTTTTCCGACTTTGACCGATTTATTGCCGAACCCCGACTTTGTGACTATGGTTATAAGCTATACAACACTTTCTGCCATGAATGAGAACAATTAAAAGCAAACCATGTAGCACTTGACAAATTTCTTTTTTTTTTTATCTTACGAATTTTTCTAACATAAGAAATCTCAAAGCAACAACTAAGGAAAGCATATCCAGGAAAGCTTTGGACAAGGGAAAACAACGAAATCACTATCCTAATGAAGAGAGATTCCAACTGTCATGAATTTAACATTTAATAGCATATACTTACTGTATCAATGTCTTCGGTTATTGTCCAGGCAAACTTCACCATGGGATGCTTTTCATACAGAGGTCTCTTTATCATATCAATTTCTGGAAGAAAAAAAAAATTGTTCTGGTATTTAGCGTAGTGCCCTTGGTTTCAAATCAGGTGATACAATATAACAATAAAAGGAGGGGATGAATACTCCCGCATTTTTTTTTTTGATAACCTGGGTATCCGGGCCTTTTAGAGCGCCCACCTAATCCCAGGGGCACATGCACACCCCAAATTCAGCACATGCCAGGTCAGCACAGGATATAAATCCCTAGGGTGGCCTCAAGGGGGGAGGGGATTTGAACTCAGGTCTCTTGCTTTTGGAAGCAAGTACCTGGCCAGCTCGCCTAACTCCTTGAGGGTAATACTCCCGCATTCTTGCTAGAAATGAAGACAAGTGAAAGAAAATATATGCAAAATGAAATGCAACTTACCAAGTGGACTTCCTTTCGTGCCTTCTGTTTGAAGAATTTTGGCTTGCAAGGACTTATTCTACACAAAAACTTCTGCGAATGCTTATTTTGAACATGAAAGAAGGAAAATAGAAGGAAAAAAATGGAAATCAGAGAATTTTTTAGAATCAAGCAAGATGTAAGCTTGTTTTGGACACGATGTGGGCTTGAGTCACGGACTCACAGTTAAGACCTACTTGAATCACTTTCTCAAAATACAAAAAAAAAAAAGTTGAGTTTTTTTTAATTACAAATCAGAGAATTGTGTAGGGTACTGATATAAAAACAATAAGAATAAGTTATAAAAGCAGAAGTTGCAAACAAACTGCATGCAAGTTGTTTTGAATATCAAAGAAGGATAAAATAAATAATAAAAAAACAGGAATCATAGATTTTTTGAACATGACACAAGAAATATGCTTGTTATGGAATTAATGAGGGATTGAGTTGGAGTTAAGATCTAATTGAGTATTTCCTATATATATATATATATAGGGACGCCAGTGACCGTCCTCCAAGGTCCACGTGAAGCTCCATGTGACACTCAAAACACTGTTTGGGTGCCACATGGAGCATAGGTGTGTTGTTTAGATCAATTTAAAAAAAATAATTTTAAAGCACTAGTCAATAATTGACTACCTTCAGTGGTCCAAATTGTACGGCTCATTGATGATGAGAAGGAAGTGGAAGAGTTCAACTATAGTTTGGTATATTGATACATGCTTCCTGATATACTTTGACACGTTTAATAATTGATCTTGAATTTTTGTTTTGATACTTATCCTTGAGGTTGATGGGTCTCACCCTTCCATTGATCTTGAATTAATCAAATTCAATTTACATTTTATATAGTTTGTGAATACAATATCATGTTCTATAATTGATTACGGGGCATATTTGGATATAATTCAAATTTCTACATTTATTGAATTTTTTTTTCAATTTTTTCTTATTTAATAAAAGAAATATTATGAATCTTACGATTCAACGATTTAACAATGCAATTCACAAAATCCAAAACGATATTGCGAAACAATTCGATTTTAACAAATTGCTTCAGAGCCAAAAGGTAAACCAAAATTTACCTCCTTAAGAAAACTTATTTCTGACTCGGAGAATCCTCGCCTATAACAAGAAACTTCATTAAGTAAAACTGGGGAATATTACTAAATAAAAATGTCAATATTATGTATACTATATATATATATATATATATATATATATATATATATATATATATATATATATGAAAACAAAAAACAAACAACTACATTAGTTCAACAATTAAAATTGACTGAAAGATCATTTTTATTAAAGTAGAAAATGCCACATCAATATTATAGTTGACCAGACTGTCCAGATAAGGTAAGACCTGATGATATAATCATGTAAGTAATTGCTCCAAAAGCTTGATGCAGAGAGGGAAGCTTCCATTAGTTTCTTCCATAAACATCATATGATCGAAATCAATTGCACATGAACCCAGAAGCAGAAACACCCTTCCCATATGCTGCTCCATTGTACGGTTCTATTACTCAGAGATGGATTCCATGACATTCATCATCTCAACCAGCATTTTAAAAACTGGACCAGAACAGCCGGTTCGACCAAAACCGGTGGGTCAGGCGGCCTGGTTCACATAAGAACTAGAACTTTCGATTTATTTTTTTTGTAAAACCGGTGAACTGGCTAGTTTTTACACTAAACAAGCCAATTCGTCCGGTTCAACATGAACCAGTTCGATTCATCTTTTTAATTTATTGTTTAATTTTTAAAAAAACTTATTTGTTGTGGAGGCAATTTAAACTCATAACCTATAAAGCATTCTCACCGAACACCTAAGTTCTAACCCTAGTAATCGGAATCTTTCACTCAGTGTGCTGCTCCCGCTTCAGAATCTCAGTGTGTCGCTCCCGCTTCCGATCATAAAATAGTTCAATTTCTAGCTTTTGATGACGCACCTACTTCCAACCTACTACACGCTTCCTAATGCTTCGGTTAACTAAGGTTCTAACCAACAAGTACGAATGTGCTTGTTGACTTTACGATGCAATTTTTTGCAATATACATCTTTAAAACTAATCTACAATGATACAAGCCACATAATTTTATTATTAACAAAAAAATTGAACCAGTCCAGTTGAATCCGGTTGGACCCGGTCTGACTGAACCGGTGCCCTTGCCAGTTTGGTATCCAGACCGATTTTAAAACATTGATCTCAACTTCTAGATCAGAATCTCTTCTCCTGTTCATATATAGTTAACCCATCTTCTTTAATATCTAAAAATTCTCCAGACTACAACCTTAAAACAAGATGACAAATGGATTTCCACATGTAACATTCTTCAAAACCACTCATTTCCCCCAACCTCTGACATTTGAACATGTAATCGCCGTTTGTAAGATTCCCATCATATGTTTCCAATTTTGAAGGTCAATATGCAAAACATTAGTCGGTCTAACCTAGGAGAACAAGTCAGCTACTAACTGTTTTAGCACCTCCCAGACAGCCACAACCATATTGCAGTGGGTAAACATGTCCCCATCAACTCATGGTTCTTCCCACCAAAAATGAAGGGCGATCTTGAAAGGGTAGTTAAGAACTCAAAGCCGATGACTTTCTTGCCTGACCAAGAATTTGGGAGTAGTTCGGATGCAGATACTATATTTTCAGGTTTTACCTTATGATGATTCAAACCGCACACTCCAACAAGGACAATTTGGTCATCTTTTAACACCAGATTTTATTTTCCCTGAGAGCGAATAATAGGGAGTAAAGAAATATAAATGCATCAATTCTTCAAATTTTAAGAATATTTTAAAAAAATTAAAAATTGCTCACTACAACACCCACCGATAACCATATTTAGCTCTGGTTGTCTCGTTCTTAGGATTCAAGATGAAAATATTATATGCATTCCCAAGTTGAAGATAGTCAACAAGATTTGAAAAAAGGAAATCCATCCTATCCATGTCCACTTGCCAAAGAACATCTTCATCATCCCTGTGAATACAAACATAAAATGAAACTTCAGCTTGGTTCAATATCAAGATAAATTTTATCTAAAAATCAGCAAAGAATCTACAGCATATAGATACTACCCAACTAGGACAATTCACGTGTGTACGTGTCAAAACTGTTGCATTTGTCTGTCAAGTGTCAACATATTTGGATAAGTCCCGATTGGTCCTTTTCATATGAAAGAGAGACGGAGAAGAGTCCTTTAACCTTTTCTTCTTCTACCTCTTCTTCCATTTTCCCCTCCTTTTTCATTTCAACCTGTTGGATTCCTGCACAACCCTCATGGGCCCAAGCGGGGGGTGCTCAAAACTCTCTCCCAACACCTCAAAACATTGAGTTGTACCTCTTCCATCACCAATTGGTTATGGTTGGAATGGTAGCTCAATGGGGTATAAGATCCTACAAGTGGTATCAGAACCAGGTCAGGGGTTTAAGTCCCCCTCGGGTGGTACTAGTAAGGGGGGGATTGTTAGGTCCTTGTACAACCCTCGTGGGCCCGAGGGAGGAGGACCGTGCTCGAAACCTTCTCCCAACACCTTAAACATCGAGATGTACCTCTTCCATAACCAATTGATTTTGGTTGGAATGGTAGCTCAATGGGGTATAAGATCCTACACAACCACATATATTTTCCAAGATGTCTTGCTCATTGAAGTTCAAAATTTTAAATGGATTTGCTCAGCATAAACGCTACCAAAGAGAGATTTTGGAAATGGTGGAAACAATGACAACGGAGCATTTTGTATGGGATTTACTACTTTACTAACCAAAATCTTCTATAATCACATAGAAATAATATACACTAATAATTTAATGTTTTAACCTTTCTTTAGCAAAGTGGGATCACTTTGACTGGAGGCACTCTCCCAGCTTGCTCATTGATGTTCAATTTTTCAGATTCAGTTGCTTCTTGCATAAAAAATTACCATAGAGCCATTTTACCTATGGTAGAAATGGTAACGACATAGCATTTTGTTTGGGGATTGTAGTTGGACATCAATCCAACATGGCAAGTGAAGAAGCATGGCATCGTCGGAGGGATGTTCCTCCTTTGGAGCTTGTCTCCCATGAAAATTTTTCCTCATCGAACTGTCCAAACAAAACACTACAGTTTAGATGATGGACCAAGGTCCCATTCTCTGGCCACTTCATAACGGAAAGGATCCAGAGGCAAGCCCAAAAATGGTAACAGGTTCCCAAATCCTTGGTTAGCACTGAGCCACGTGGCCATGAGAGGGGAACAGAATAGGCTTCTAGACTTGACGAGAGCGGCTGAGTTCAGAGAAACCTTGGTGGAAATTGATCCATGTGGCAAGGAGTGTGGTCACCATACTCATTGCATTCTGACAGCAGATACTGATGATCTGACCCGTGACGGCGGAGCCGAAAACAGAATAGGCCTCTAGACTTGACGGGAGCGGCTGAGCCCAGAGAAACCTTTCCGGAAATTGATCCACATGGCAAGGAGTATAGTCACCACTTACCATACTCACTGCAGTATGATGGCAGATACTGATGATCTGACTTGTGACCAGCTGGGCATTAATGACGGACCAAATCAAAAGCCATTGTAAGAATCCTGGGCTTGATGTTGGGCCAAAGGGGTCATGTCAATCTCGAGACCCAATTGGGCGCGAGTCTCCAAACCATTCTTTGACCGAAGTCACTCCTATCCCAATCAGAGCAGGTTCAATTGTGGCCGGGGCCCATGCTCTAGCCCATTGTGAAGATCCGGGGCGTCACAATGACTTATCATCTCACGGATATCTAGGATCGAGGCACGATTCGGTGGAAAGCAGCAACACGGAAAGGGTTGCGGATAGTCTACAAAAAAGCATATCCACAGCCCCCCTGTTCAAACCACGTGTTTTCTTCATTCGAGGATGGGTACATATGACGGTCAGTTATTTCTTTTTTCAGTCGAAAGACCCCAAGTAATATCGTCTGTTTGTACCCCTTCATATGCTGTAAGAAAGGTTTGCAATGGTCTCCTAGATTTGGAATCTATAGGGCATAGTTTCTCTCCGTCTCATAGGTCTGAGAGTGCATGTAAAACTCCCCAGAGAGTGCATTTAACGAATAAGATAAATGGACAGATATGGGCATTCTCGGGTGTCTGTGGGCAAAACGACGACACTCATAAAGGGGAAACATGGTTCAAACTAGCCAGAATATATGCTATGTGGGATGCTCCCTGGTGCGTGTGTGTGTTGGGGAGGGGAAGGGGGGATTTTTTAGCACAAAAAGAGAGGTGGTAGATCGGATAAGAGGGGGTCAACACAATTTGGAGAGTTCATTAATACTTGTGGGTGGGTCACTTGATCAAGTCTCTAAGATGATCCGACTCTTTGCCCTTTAAATCGCTTTTTGTGCTGTGTGGATTGGATGGAATTATATCCCGATATTGTGGTCGATAAATTTCCATAACCCACCTCTGATCATATCCAGATTTTGCTTATGTGCCAAACTATGGGTGGTGGGCCTAGCCCTTTTCGCTTCGGAAATATGTGGCTTCAAGACAATAATTTCAATTACTTGTCGATAAATGGTGGAAGGAGGAGGAGGTTCGGGGAAACGCTGCTTATAGATTCATGGTTAAACTAAAGAAGCTTAAAGGAAAAATCAAAAACTGGAAAATGGATGTTTTGGGGAAGGTTGAGGCTGTCAAAAAACATTTACTAGCCGAAGTCAGAGCTTTTGACTTGTTGGAGGAAATGATAGCCCATAATCCAAGGAAGCTGACATTAGAATGGCAATGAAGATGCAATATTAAAAAAACACATGGCAGAGGAGGTGAAATGGAAGTGGAAGTCCAAGATAAACTGGCTGAGGGTTGGGGAAAGCAATACCAAGTTCTTCCACTCCTTTGCCAATGCTCGAAATAAGGGAAATTACATCAACAGCTTATAGTACAAGGTATCAACAACAATGATGCTGAATTTATACAAGTCAGAATTCTCAGATATTATCAACATCTCTATAAGGACCAACAGATGCACAGGCCTGTTCTGAATGGTATCAACTTTTAACACTTTATCTGAGCTTCAAAGAACTTCTCTCGAATGTGAGTTTGAGGAGGAGATCAAGGAAGCCAATGCCAGAAGTGGGAAAAATAAGGCACCGGGCCCTAATGGTTTCACAATGGAATTCTTCCAATCTTGCTGGGATATTCTAAAGAATGATCTGATGGAGGTTTTTAGTGAATTCATTTGAATGTGCAGATTAACTGTAGCATGAACTCAACATTTATCACCCTCATTCCAAAGGTGGAGGGAGCTGATGATATGAAGAACTTTAGATCCTTTAGTCTTCTAGGAAGTACTTACAAATTTTTGGCAAGGTGCTGGCCAATAAACTCAAAAAAGTGACGCGAGACGTTATACCCAGTTCTCAAGGCGTGGTCATGAAAGATAGGAAAATGTTGGACATCGTGGTCACAGCCCATGAAGCTGTAGATTAGATTCACAAAGGTGGGAGGGAAGGTGATCAGGATAAACGGTAAAACCCTAATTATGCGAATTTGGGATTAACATCAAATTAAATTGAATAGCGTAAATATTCAACTTACCCAACCACATAAAATAATTTAATAAGTTTCATTAAAACAATTAGGCTAACTCAATTTTAGCGCTCACATGCGTTAAGATTTCTCAATCTAGAAAATGGCTCCGATGAGGGAACTCGAGTTTCGTTCTAGTTTAGGGAACCAAGTGACAATTATTGTATCGTCTGTTGACTCCTCTAAGATTTGAAGAATTAAAGACCCGAAGGGTTAATTCAATCAAAAGGGAAAAATCAAAGTACATCAATGACTAAGGTGTGAACAAAATTCTAGCAACTAGTTAACTAGGGATTTTGGATTTTGATTTTATCAAAGGGAATAAGGAAAATTATTACCTAACAATAATTAAAAGGGACAAAATAGAAAGATACGGTCCCAAGGCTTCACACCAAGGGTTCCGAGGCTTCACACCAAGGATGTACGTCAGTTTCGCATCAAGCGCACGGTAAAAGAAAATTCGCTCCTCAAGTTTTGAAAGATTCGCTCTTTCGGGTGAAAACTCTTCACAAGTTTTCTAAGGTTTGCACAAAAGCAAGCTCTCAATTTCATTAATCATCAATCTCCTTAAAATTGTATTAACAAGGCCTTTATATAGGCAAACAAAACCCTCACTAAGCTTATAATCGAATTAGAAAGACTCCTAATCTAAAATGGAAATTAAAACCTAAATTTTCGAGTGAAACTAGGCCTCGTGTGTAGCTTCCGTGTAAAGTCGCTCGAGCGAGTCTTCAAAATTGCCCACACCAAACTTTTTGTTGATTCTCGCTCGAGTGGGAAACGATGTCACTCGAGCGAATTTGGGCAGAGAGTTTTCGCTCAACTCGTCCTCGACCTCGTTCGAGCGGGATCCATTGTCGCTTGAGCGAGTCTGAGTAGAGACTCGTGCTCTCTTGTCTAGCCTGATTGTTTGAAGCTTCTTAGGCTTCTTCTTGCGTCTCTGGTATGCGATAAAAGTCGGCTTAACTTGGATGTCCCTATCAATTCTCCCCGAGTGGGAGAAACTCATTCCCGATGAGTTGTAAAACCCACGCATGGCACACTTCGGAGGCTTAACTCTCGGCTTGCCTTTCCACGCTGTGAGATACTCATGATGCTTGCTCATATTGGTAGTGAAGTTTACAAACTCTATAACCTCCTACTCATTCGACCTTCTCTCATATTGCACAAGTAGGGTACAGGTTATGAATTAGTTAAATGGGTTTGGTTCGATTGTTTGGGCAAAAAGGAATTGGTCAAAGGACATGGTTGCTGAAACCTAGAATAGGTGTAAGATTCTCTACCTTAACTATCGGATGATGATCTTTGTCTAGAGGAAAATCTAAACCTCCATCATTACCTCTTTTCAAGATCGAAAAAGGTTCCACATGTTCAGGACTATCAGGAATCAACACAAAATTGTCATTATTAAACTCATTAAACAAATTCAATGTGTTAGTGAAATTCTGTGTATTTCCATCGTTCAATAAAATCTAATCGTTAATCCCATGCAAGTTAGAATGATGACATGTTCCTATCAACTCTAACAACTCATACGGTACGGGCACACTATCACCACTTTCTTCGGGAATAGAAACCTTCCTAACACAACCTACGGTTTTCACAAGAGTTTAATCCTCCTCATCACTTGGCATTCCAGTAGATTCATAAACTTCTACTTCTAACTCATTGTCCTCTTTCTTGCTATCCTCTTGAATAATCAAGGTTTGAAATTTACTGGGACATTGAAAAGCAAAGTGACCAAAGTTTTGGCACTTATAACACTATTGTAGTGCACGCCTAGAATTCTCGATCAATTTTCCTTTACTCTTGCCAATCTGAGGATTCACGGGTTTTGAGGATTAACTATAGGTGTTATTCACTTTTTCAGTAGGACTAGATCGAAAATCGAGATTGGAGGAACTAAATCGCCCACTGGTTGGAACGTCGAGATACCTTTCTAACTCTTGCACTCTAGCATAGCATTCTTCTAAATCTTCAACATGATGAGGGATGAGTTCTTTCGTAACTCGGGACGTAGACCAGTGCAAAACCTAGATAAGGTGAAGTGTGGACTCTCATAAGCTTTAGCCCGATATAAGTACTCCTCAAACTTGTTGATATAATCATCAACAGGCATGTTTCCCTGTTTCAAACCATGTCATTGATCCAAGAGTCGTTGGTTGTAGGAAAGGGGAACATGTTTATCATGAAGTTTCTCTTTCATGTTCGCCCATGTGGTGATGGATTCACGTTCGAGAGTTTCTCAACGTCGTTCCACACTTGTCCAATAGAGTTTGGCTTGTCCTCCGAGTTTCATTTTGGCAAACCGCACTTTTCGCTCATCCGACATATCATACCAATCGCAAGAATGGTCCATGGCAGCTACCCAGTCTATATAGATTTTTGGGTCTATCTTTCTTTCGAATGTGGGAGCGTCAACCTTAACTGACTTTGTGACTCTGTCATCCGGGTCGAGACGATTTTCACGCCGAGGAGGATCCCTCCTCTCATCGGAATTAACCCCATGATGTTCACCGTGAGTCGATCTAGACAACACTTAGAGTTGTGCTGCTAAATCAACCTGTTGGGCTTGCTGGTTTTGCAATTGGGTTTATATGGCAGCCATCTGAGTGTTAAAACTCTCCATGAAAGCATCTAATTGTTATGAATCCATTGTGACACTCAAGGTAAAAGAAAACACTAACACAAATATATGCAATTGAAACCTAAAACTTAGTATGGAAACTAATAATCCTAAACTAGAACTATGCTCTAATACCAATTTGATGCAGGATAAATGCTAAAACCCTAATTATGCGAATTTGGGATCAACTTCAGATTAAATTGAATAGCAAAATATTCAAATTACCCAACCACATAAAATAATTTAACAAGTTTAATTAAAACAATTAGGCTAACTCAATTTTAGCGCTCACATGCGTTAAGATTTCTCGATCTAGAAAACGACTCCGATGAGGGAACTCGAGTTTCGTTCTAGTTTAGGGCACCAAGCGACAATTATGGTATCGTCTCTTGACTCCTTTAGGAGTTGAAGAATTAAAGGTCTGAAGGGTTAATTCATTCAAAATGGGAAAATCAAAGTATATCAATGACTAAGGTGTGAACAAAATTCCAGCAACTAGTTAACTAGGGATTTTGGGTTTTGATTTTATCAAAGAGAATAAGGAAAATTATTACCTGGCAATAATTAAAAGGGACAAAATAGAAAGATAGGGTTCGAAGGCTTCACACCAAGGGTTCTGAGGCTTCAGACCAATGATGTATATCGGCTTCGCACCAAGTGCACGATAAAACGAAGATTCGCTCCTCGAGTTTTGAAAGATTCACCTTCGGATGAAAACTTTTCACAAGTTCTCTATGGTTTACTCAAAAGCAAACTCTCAATTTCATTAATCATCAATCTCCTTAAAATTGTATTTACAAGGCCTTTATATAGGCAAACAAAACCCTAACTAAGCTTATAATCGAATTAGAAAGATTCATAATCTAAAGGAAAACTAAAACCTAAATTTTCAAGTGAAACTAGGCCTTGCGTATCGCTTCCATATAAAGTCACTCGAGCGAGTCCTCAAAATTGCCCACGCCAAACTTTTTGTTAATTCTGGCTCAAGCGGGAACCGATGTCGCTCGAGCGAGTTTGGGCAGAGAGTTTTCGCTCAACTCATCGACGTCGTCGACCTCGCTCAAGAGGGAACCATTGTCGCTCGAGCAAGTTTGGGCAGAGAGTTTTTGCTCAACTCATGGACGTCGAGCGAGTCTGGGCAGAGACTCGTGCTCTCTTGTCGACTCTGATTGTCTAAAGCTTCTTGGGCTTCTTCTTGCATCTCCGGTATACGATAAAGGGGGGTTTAACTTGGATGTCCCCATCAGAAGGGTTGTTGTGGAAGGTTGATATGGAAAAAACATATGATAGGACTAACTGGGACTTTTTAGACTACATCCTAAGGAGGTTGGGCTTCAGTAGTACTTGGTGCTCATGGATGAAAGCGAGTAATTTGTCTGCTTCTTTCTCGGTGATGGTGAATGGTTCTCCTAAGGGGTATTTCAAAGGGAGCAGAGGGATTAGGTAGGGATGTCCTTTATTCCCTATGTTATTAAATATTGTTCGAGAAGGTTTGTGCAGACTTCTTCAAAAAGCGGCCAGCCTCAGTCATTACGAAGGATTCAGAATTGGTAGAAATGGGATGGAAGTTACTCATCTACAATTAGTACAATACGAAGATGATACCTTGATCTTTAGTGGGGTTGATCCTCAAGAGTTGGAGGTCGGCAAGGGGGTGTTGACCATTTATGAAGTTGTCTCAGGTCAGATGGTGAATCTTCACAAATCCAAAATTGTTAGGATTAGAGTGGAAGAGACGGCTCTTAACTGACTGGCAAATCATGTGGGTTGTCTGGCGGAGAAACTGCCCGTCATATACTTGGGGTTGCCACTTGCGGCGGGAAGATTGAAAACTAACTTACGGAGACCTGTAGTCGACGCTTTGAAAAAATGTGTGCGGTCTGGAAGAACAAACTGCTCAGTAATGGAGGAAGGTTGTCCCTTTTTAGGTATACCTACTCTACATACCTGTCTTTTATATATCCATGTTCAAGGCCCCGATAAAATCATAAAAACCATGGAGAAGAGCATCAGAGACTTTATATGGGAAGGGGGAGATCAAGAGAAGAAGTTCCATTTAGTTAATTCGGATGTCTGTTGCTTCAATAAACAAAAGAGAAGCCCGGGAATTGGAAAACTCAGTGAGAAGAATAAAGCCCTAATGGATAAATGGCTTTGGGGATTGGGGAATGATAAAAGAGAAATATAATCTCTGTTGGAAAGTCGTCAGAAATAAATATTGCAAACCAGGAAATGACTGGGACTTCATTGACAATGGAGGAAGAGGTTCTGGGTGGTGGAAAAAAGTATACTATGTTGCTGAAACCTCCAGCAATTGTATGAAATTCAGTTGGGGATTGGGGGGTAGGATTCTTCTCTGGCATGATGTGTAGATCAGGAATCACAGTTTCAAGGAAGATTTTCTCTAATTTTCCAAGTTGCTATGGATAGAGATACCAAAATCTTGGACATTTTTGAGCTTATTAATGACAAGGACTAAGAAGGAATATGAAGGATGGTGAAGTTGTAAGCTTTAAATCTATGCATGCTCAGCTGGACAATGCACAGAGAAAACCGGTGAGCAGAGATTTCAGAATCTGGGACCAAACTAGTAAAGGAGTGTTCTCGGTCAGCTCTTTCTATCACTATTTATGCTAGACATGTTTGGACTTATATTTAGAAGATTTGGGTTCTACCAAAGGTTAAATTTTTTGGTTGGAGAATTGGCTGGGGTCGGATTCTCACGTTGGACTAACTTATCAAAAGAGGAATTAGCATGAGAAATAGATGTGTGCTTTGTTTTCAGGAAGAAGAGTCTATAAACCACTTATTGATCCACTGTTGGGTGGCCAAAGAACTTTGGGGAATGGTAACTTTTCGGGTCAGCAGGAAGCTCCCTGAAGAATGCAGCAACCTTATTGCCACCTGGGATGGTGTAGGGTGTTAAGTTTGATGAGATCGAAGGGAAGATCTGGGATATTTTCCTTCTTGCTGTGATTTGGGAGGACTGCTGCGGTAGAGGCCCTTGATCTTCCTGTGGCGATGGGGATTGCTGTTGCTTTTTTGGTCCTGTTGCTGGCCCAGGGGATGAATATAGAGGTTTTTGGTTTCTTTTTCTCTGCTTTGTTTGGGTAGCCCCTTACCACCCGCAAATGTATGCTTCTCTGTTTTGTTTTCCTTGTTTTCTTTTTTCGGTTTATATATATATATATATATATATATATCTTTGTTACCGTCTCAAAAAAAAATTATTCAGAAAAAGTAGAAGGTGTGTGCATCTGTTGATGAAGGTGAGAGATCTGATGATTAGCTGGGTTCAGCTAGGTCCGTCCGCAAAGGAAGCTAAGGGAAAGAATATTTGATGGAATGGGATAACATGCACCTAAACTAATTTTACCTTCCTTTTGGTGTGTGTGTGTGTGTGTTTGGGGGATATTTCCCTCTGGATTCTTTTGCTTGATCTCTTTGGATCTGGGGAGTGGGGTCTTTTCGCTTCTTGTAGTCTTGTTTTTGTCGGGTTTGACACCCTATCCAGTTTCTCATTGGGTCAGTGGTTCCTGCCTTTGATTGGCTTTGTACTTTTCCCTGGTTTCTTTTAATGAATTTTACCTTTACCGATAATAAATAATAATAAAAAAATTGCTGAGATGCCGTCGGGAGAAGATCAAAAGATGCTCGACCTCTCTTCGGCCTGATAGCACATTACACACCTATTCAGAAGATATGGACCATGACGTTGGAGTTAATTGACGCTATGTATTCTGGACAAAAAAAAATTTCAAAGAATTGAGCATGGTACATAAATGCTAGATCTATTTGTCCAAGCATTACATAGTTTACCTCAAATCTAAGTCACAAAAGTCTCCAACTTCTTCAAAAAATTAGAAAAAGTCGGCGACTTGCAGTCATCCCGGCATCATCACCGATTAATCGGCCAAGTCGCGACTCGGCCGATTAATTGGGGATGTTTGTGAGGTTGTCCGATTTTTTTTTCATTTTCTTCACTTATAGTTAAAGAGAAAACACACCTTTGGGTTTTGTACTATTTTGTTCAAAAAATATCTTTACATTTTGATTAAAACCATTATTTTTTATTTAATATATATTATGACTTTTTTTTAAATTTCCCTGATTTTTTTCCAATTTTGACCGATTTTCCCCGACTTCAACCATGACTATGCCTCAAATGGCCAAATAGGTCAGAATGCTAATAACCTGAGCTCCAAACATCCATGAACTTAAACAATTCACTGAGAATACTAAAATCTATGCGCACAGTTTACAGTCAAATTACACTGTAATATCCCTTACAAGGGAGTATTTCATTGTATCTGGTGGTGAATGGTGTATAGGATATGCTGATGCCATCATATTGCTTGATAGGGCCTCTAACTGTGGCCTTTCTTTTCATTTCCTTTTGTAATTTTCCTTTTGGTTCCCATTTTGTATTTTTCTATTTTTGACGACATAGTAGATATCACAAGATTAATTATACAAAATAAAAAATAAAAAAAAGGTAGTTCGCGATCAAGTCAGAATTGTAGATAAAATTGTGCCCCCTCCCTTCTTAATGATGTGTCTTCTTTTATTTTTTTCCTGCTCTTTTGTAATTTATTACCCATTTCCTGTAGTAGACGTTTATTAGAAAAACAATCGAATTAGAAAAACAATCGAATCAAAATTTGATATTTTACCTGGTATCAGATACATTATCCTTACGAGATAGAACCTTTATAGCGTGTTCAAAAATAGAAGTAACCTTTTCTCCCATCTGTATGGCATGAACAGAAAAACTGCACAAAAACACATATCCACAAAGCAGTCAAAGGAATGAGTATTCAACCATCGATGAGAGGCACACATTTGCATCAGATTTCGAGATCATAGTCACAAAGTCGGGAGTCGGTGATAAATTGGCAAGGGTCATAGTCGGGGAAAAATCAGTAAAATTTGGTCAGAGTTGGAGAAAATCGGGGAAAATAAAAAGATTCAAAAAAACATGAACAATTTTGAAAATATATTTCAAGTTAAAGATAATGTTTTTAATAAACAAAATAGGCAAAAAGAAGAAGAGCAATGAACTCTGAGACGTGCAGGCAGCAGCGAGGCGATAACCCTAAAGGTTTTTTTCCACTTTAAGTATAAGTGAATATATATATATATATATATATATATATATATATATATATAACATCATAAACATCACCGATTAATCAGCCGAGTCACCAACTCAGCCGATTAATCGGCGATGTAGTCGGGATGACTGCAAGTTGCCAACTTTTCCAATTTTTTAAAAGTCGGAGACTTTTGTGACTATGATCCGGATTTTTAACACATTAAAGGCAGCATAAGCAATCCAGATGTAAAACTAAATAGGTGGGTCATAGAGCCAGAGAATATCACTTGTAATTTATGTGACTAATAAGAGGTAGATGGTGGCGTTGTGCTTTATCTATGCTCATCTTGTAAAATGGGTTGAGAGCTTCTCCAACATGTGGAACGCGTGTATGTTCAAAAATGTGATCTATTTTAGTGAACCAGCGCTCAAGTTCTTCAGAACCAAGCTTGAATTCTAAAAAAAACAGCACAAACAAAAGTATTAAATGATTCATACAATTGTTGAATAAAATTCTCAAAATATTAAGCCAATTAAGTAGAAATACATTTGAACACGACACTTGCTTACCATGGTTCCCTTTTCCTTCAAATCCTATGAAAATGAAATTTACGGGAACCGGGAGGTACATAGAATCCACTTCCTGAAGTTTCAAATAATTCGCAATGTTCCCTGAGACAACCCAATATGAAAAAATCTGGCCATATTCAAATTGATATTGCTTAAATCTGACGCAATAACTAGGTCAAATATTTAAAAAGGTGAAAAAAGAGAAAATCAATGGATACTGGAATCATAGTTAATTATTCAATTTCAAACTTCTAAACTATTTTCTTGTCCCTCTAACTTGAATCGAGGACTAGATAATACTAACTACTCTTTGTATTGGTAAACACTAAGTATCCTTGAGTCCCATTATTTGAGTTCAATAACTAAACATCAATGCTTTATCTCACATATCTGGAATCAGCTTTCAAGTCCTCTTTCTCTACTCATTTTGTTTACAGCTAAATTCTCTATCACTCCACAATCTTTCATATCGCTTCCCACTACTGACTTCCAACATTGAAGTCCTTATTGATCTTCCCCCCTCCTAGTTCCTTGCGCTTGTATCCATAGTCACCAAATTCTCCGAATTTTCGTAAAATTAGCGAATAATTCACAAATTTTAGGTTCTACGAATTGATCACGAATTATTCGAGAACTTTGAACAATTCGTATGTTTTTTAAAAATTCATGAACTTCACAAATAATTTGCAAATAATCCACAAATGTGATAAATCTTAGATTTTTAATATTTTAAAATAAAATTATATACCTTTTAATCTTTTTTTTTTATTTTTTTCCCTTGTTTTCCGAATTTTTCCAGAAACTTGCCAGATTTTTCCGGATTTTAACCATTTCAAATTATTGCCGAACCCGACTTGGTGACTATGCTTGGATCAAAGCAGTCCTTCATGCATGGGTGTTTTATGTCTCTGATTGACATGCCCAAGCATCTGAAATGGCATTCCTTGAACCTCTTTATAGGGTCTACCCCTAATCTTCCTCTTACATACTCATTACTAATTATGAGCTTTCCTTGCATGGGTCAAAATCTCGGACGATACCGGTACGTATCATCTGATACATAGCGGTATCGGATGAAAGCGGTTGATACATACACCAAATATCGCCTGGTGTATGCATCGTCCAATGTATCGTTTGTAAAGGACGATACATTCAATGTATCATCCGGTTTTTAAATGTTTTTTTTAAAGAGTCACTTTAGTATAGGCAAAACATTCAATGTACCGCCGATACATTCAAAAAAAAGGAAACTTTGTACTGGTGGTACATTGATCAATGTATCGGCAATACATTTAAAAAAAAAAAAAGAAAATTTGTACTGGCGGTACATTGATCAATGTATCGGCGATACATTCATCAATGTATCGGCGATACATTCATCAATGTATCGGCCAGTACAAATGGTACATATCGTCCCAGGCCCTGGACTATACGTATTGGATTTCCATGATTTTGACCCATGCTGTCTTGTCACTCTACGCAACCACTTTAGAATACTTAGCCAAATAATGTTCTTTCTTGCCACTCTACACATCCACTTTTGTATATGTATCTTAGGCAAATGCACTATGGCTTATGTATTCTTTGTAGCACAACACTGTACACTGTACATTAAATCAGGTTTTACAGCCACTTTACGAAAACGTCCCTTCAATTGCCATCATATTTGTTGATCGTATAATACATCACTTGCATGTCTCAACTCCGCTGACCTTCAAACCAAAAACGTTTACGTTGGTGTGTGTATCATATTATATGGGTGTGCTACTAGATACATTTAACATGTGTGTGATTTAGTGGTTCGTAGATATCAAAGTAATAACAAAGGTATAAGGCTGATTGACTTACAACCTAAATTCTTTCTCTTCTCCTATCTCTCAAACCCTAACCTTACTCTCTTGCATCATCAATGTCGCAAACTTAATTTGGCGCCACAGCAGGACCTTCCTCAAATTTCCTTCTCGCTGATATCACTCATCCTTTGTTGACGCCCTGTTAACGTCAGCAGTGTCAAACCTGTGACCCTAGAATGCAATGAAATCTACCTGTTTTTTTTATTGGCTTTTCAACCCCATCGTCTTTAATTCTTGGGGTTTTAGGTTTTGAAGCCTCCATGTATAGATTCAAAGAGATCTCTTGATAGAGTGTCTGGAGCTTTGTGACATAGAAAATGGACTCGATACCCTACCTGGTTTGGATCAGAATCATTTCGAGAAGACAATGTTGCCACTCTTTTTGTGATTTGAAAGTGTTCTGATAGAGCTTTGTTGGATCTCATGAGACTCATGTTTCAGTTTAGTTTCACGATCTTCGAGGCTCCTGACGCATCTGCTGCAGATCGATCTGTCATATTTGGTAAGGTTGCTTTGTTTTCAACATTGCTTTCATTTGAATTCAAGATTTTACAAATCTGAGCAATATTGTAGTTTTCGTGGTATTTTTTCCCATACTTGGTATTGTTTTGTCTGAGATGGATTATGTTAGAACCAAGTGATACTTCCGTGGTGGTTTATCTTCAAGGACTGTGAAGTTTGTGCCGTACTGCCGTATTATTTTGTAGAGGTTGATCTCTAATGGATGAATCCAAAGCCAGTGTTGATGGGAGGCTATGTTAATGGGACTATTCCTGAGCCAGAAGTCACTAACCCTAAATGTGTGGATTTGGAATTTGTTAATTTGACCGTAATGACTTGGCATCTTCAATTAGTAAAAGTAATGTGAAGTTTGTCAGCTTTCTTAACTCTTATTTTATAGTAAAAGTAGCTTAGCATTTCAGCTTGTCCATTCTAATGTTGGACCCCTTCCCCAATTGTTTCTTTAAGCGGGTATTGCTATTTTGTAACCTTTATTGGTAATCATACTCGTTATGCCATGCTCTTCTTAATGAAATCAAAGGATGAAGTTGTTATGACTTTCCTATCATCCACAAATTGGTTCAAACTCAAATCCAGTATAGTGTTAATGTTTTACAGTCTGATAATGATAGTGGCAAACCACATGTGATAGTTGCAAACCACATGTCTCTCCACTCCATAACAGAATAAAGTGGCAGAAATCAAAAATTGGCATCTTCTTAAGCTGCTAGTGTCCTACTAGTTAGAATGAAAGTTCCTACACATCCATGGGAGAAGTTGTGCTTAATGCAGGGTTCTCAATCAATAGAATGCGAACTCCGGATCTTGAAGGTAAATCACCTTTTCCATGTACCTCTTTGGATCTTTGGTTCACTGTGATTTGCCCATGTTCCTACCGTCCGTCAAGATAAGCTTGATCCTAGAGCCACCTATGCATCTTCATTGGGTTTCCACCTACCCAAAAAGGATATAAGTGTTATGACCTGTATCTAGACGGGTTTTCGTTATTATGGATGACACATTCTTCGAGTTGGCATCATGTTACTCTCTTCCACAGTGCCCTATTCAAGGGGGGGAGAGCTGAAAGGAAGAGAACAGTATTGAGAGCATTGATGAAAGCAGAGTGGTGTTACCGCCCTCTGAGCACTATGAAGATAAGGCTAAAGTACAAGAAGTTGAAGGGGAAGTATTTTGTAAGAAAGAAGTTGAAAGAGCAGCTGCAACCTCCCCCTCACACCAAGGATCAAGGTCTACCTCCTGACACAGGTTCACAGAGTCCTCAAAGCAATGATCTTGATATGCCTATTGCCCTACGCAAAGCTCCTAGTCCTAGGTCATGCACTCGTCATCCCACTGGTAAATTTATGTCATATCAGGCTCTTTCAACATCGCATTTGTCATATTGTATCTTCTTTAGACTCCATTTCCATTCCTACTTGTATATCTATAGAAAGGGGAAGAATCTCATGGGGGCGGGGAGATCTATGTTAGTTACAGAAGTGCTTTACATAATCAAACCTAAGGAGGTTCATTGAGGAGAGGAAGCCAAAACCTATGGAATAAAAGGCACAGAAGCCAAGAAATGAAGAAGCTACAAGAAGACAGGATACATATGCCTAAGATGTGTATTCTAAGTGGATGAATGGAGTAACAAGAAAGGATAGAATTAGGAACGAGTATATAAAAAGTTTAGGAGTGGGCCCCCTTTAACCGGATGATATAAATAAGAATGCCATTTGAGATGATTTAGGAATGTCCATAGAAACTTATAACAGTGTATGTATGAAGTATTCAAGTAATATAAGTACAAAGAACTAGGAGAAGGGGAAGACGATCAAAGTTTTAAAGTTTCTTGTGAGGAAAGACATGAAGAATTGCTGAGTAACTGAGAGTTTAGGCCTGAACAGAAACGAGTGCAAAATAGAAATCACAAAGCCGACCCAAAATAGACGGGACAAGGTGGGGATGATACTGATTCTTCTTATGAATAAGAGATATTAATGTCCATGGGCTTGGCAATGAGAGAAAAAGATAGGCAACCTTGACAATTTACTTATATCATAAGATTATTTAAAATATAGAGTACGGCTATTCTCACCCATTGTCGGAGTAAGGACCACACCATTTTTCATGAGCGGAAACCATTGACTGATTTGAATCAGACGAAGGAGATTGTTCTGTGTTCCAATCTTCCCCATGAGAGATCTTAAGATCATGTTGTGCCTATCATACGGTCAGATGTTGAGTCCACATGGCACACGTCCCTAAAAGTGAAGGTCAACTCTTTTGCCCAGGTGATCTAGGTCACTTTTGGGAATGTGTGCTATGTGGAATTAACATTTGACCGTCTGATAGGTGTAACATGATCTTAAAATCTGGTTTTTTGAATTTTTTTTGGCAGAATATATTAAAAGCTGGCGAGTAGCTGGAAAACAAATACAAAAAATGAAAAACAAAGAGAAACCACCAAACAAGGTGCAAAAAAGGGTTTAAAAAAAAAAACCAAAAAAACAGCCCAATGGAAAGAAACCAAGCCCAGATCCCACTAGTCAAAATCAAAAATCTCAGGGTCTCCAAAAAGATGCAATCTATCAAGGCCAACCTAGAGACACATAAGATCCTTAATAAACTTAAGAATCAACCCCAACGGACACTTTCGATTACTGAATACCCGGGCATTCCTCTCGAACCAAATGCCCCACAGAACCGCCAGGAAGCCCACCCTCCAAAAAGCCCCAAGCTACCCCTCCATAGAAGTACCAAACCAAGCCACAAAATGCTGCCGAATAGAATTAGGGGACATCGTACCAAACAATCTAAGGAGGACTCCCCAGATCTCCAGAGCCACCCAACAGTGAAGAAACAAGTTTTTTAAGTCGACTCTCCTGACTGAAAGCACATCACACATCTATCGGGCAGATCTTTGCCCCAAATAATCAATTGATCGACCATAAGGATACGCCCTCTCATGACAGTCCAAGCAAAAAACCTGACTTTTGGGGGAGCAGGAGCCATCCACAGACACACCCATTCAGATTTGATAAGCGGACAATAGGACAGCATACAATTGTTTTTGGAAGATTGAGACTAAAAAATCTCCATCGTCTGATTCAAATCAGTCAATGGTTTTCGTTCGTGAAAAAATGTGTGGTCCTTACTCCGAAAACGGGTGAGAATAGCCGTACCCTAAAATATATTGCACCATATGTAGAGTTTTTCGTTTTCAGTAATATATATATATATATATATATATATATATATATATATATATATATATATATTCCTGTCTATATTTATATATTTAAACATTTTAATGTCCCTATACTTACGATGAAATATAACTACATTCGTTCTGATATACAGCATATCAGTCTTTATATTCATCATGTTAAACGCATCAATTTCACGACTAAATCAGACATGGGTTTCTAACCAAGTTGCAATGTTAAAAAAAAAACTACGCAATAAGTTCCAACCAATTACAGAGTGCATTAGATTCCATACTCTACACAGAGGTTCTTAGGATCTAAGATACATCTGCACACAAAAAGTAATCTGTGACCCGCTACAAAAAATTGTTATACAAACATACCATGCAGCCATTCAGGAGCAAATTCTATAATAAGTTTCACACATTCAAATGCTGAGAGAATGTCAGTCAGAGGCAGGAAAGACCAGTGTATTATACATTCTAATACCTGCTTTAGTATAGTTAAGTGCACCCATCTTGCCGAGGCTAGAAGATATTGAGCTTTCCAAATCGTCAAAATCTGAAAGAAAGAGAAGAAAAGAAAAAACAATCATCAGTAAACAGCAGGATCCACATTCTGATAGAAAACAGCCCTTGCGCTAAAAGCTAGTGCTACGAAAAGAAATAATACAGACAGAAAGGAAGTCATCTTAATCAATATCCAAGTATCCAACCATGGGTCAAAATATCGTCCGATACTGGTACGTACCGGACAACACATACCGGTATCGGAGGTCACCGGTATGGTACATTAAAAGCACCGTACCGGTGCTTCTCATACAATTTTGGAATGTTCGGGAGGATACATTCCAATTTATTGTCTGAAACTGGTACTTATCGTTCGATACGTACCGGTATCAGAGCTGGACGATAGATACCGGAAAACTGGTATTTCAACTTATGTATCCAACCACAATTACTATCTTTGTTTTGGTGACATAATGACACCTGTTTTATACAGATGGCATTTTGGTCTCATGTATTAAAAAAATTAACCATGTGGATCTTAAAAATAGTACCGAAGAAAATAAGGATGTCAAAAGTGTCATAGATCCACAAAATATAATCTTACCACCACGTATCACGGATTCACTCCAGAATCTACTCTTCCCTTTAAGGTTAAATAGAGAAAATACTGAGGATTTTCCACTTTTACGGCTTCCCAAGGAAGACCCATATGAACCGACTACATGAAACTGAAAAGCAACAAACAGCAATTAGTTCAATGCATGATCCTCATCAAAGATACCCTATCACAGCCTTCTCTTTGAAGTTGAAGACAGAGAAATCTGTAAATCTCAAGTTAGGACTCCAAACCACTAATAGCAGAAGCATTGACAAGAACCCAGAGAGCAACACAGGAAAATTTCAAGCAAAAACTATTTAACACCAATTCACATAGAGCTGTGCAAAAGTATCCAAGTTTCAAAATATGGGTTTCAGAGGTAAACTTGAACCAAATCCAAGAACAATATGTATGAACAAGAGCATTTTTTCTGTTGAATAAAATGCGATTAAATATGTACAAACAAATAACTAGAAATGGCACATGAAATGTTGCATGTATTAGTTGTGCACCAGAAAAAAAGGAAGAAGAGGAAGATATGTGTGCAAATAAGGGTAATTAAGACATAATGCTTCTGTCACCCAATTACCGTCATGAAATGAAGAAAAATAGGAATTACTCCATGTGGACATAGAACCAAAAACAGCATCATCAGCAAGACAATAAATAACAAATTCATATTGCTTTTACAATAGTGATAAATATTTGTTGAATTAAGCTTTAAATATTGATAATAAATTTACCAAAAGAAAACGGAAACAGATTCTATACTATATATTTGTGTGTGTGTGTGTATAAACATAAAATACCATACATGGTACATAGAGCCGGCGCTGAACAGATGCTATGTATCGTACCAGTAACTTCTGATATTGGTCAATTTGTAACGTGTATTAAGTCATGAAAATTTTGAATATTACAAGAAAAATAAAGAACACCTGCAATCTGAATGAAGTTATTTAATGGGCATCCTCCCCATTTCCAAAAAAACATTAGGTCCAACGCGACACCCTACTTATAGAGTTTACACAAATAAACATAAACGCAACCTTTACGTGACCCACTAAAGCAAGGCATGCATGTCTACAGTAATATATAGAGGTAATTTGGTAATTAGAGTGTAAAATGAGATATTTTAGTAAGGGAGTTAAAAATAATTTCAGCGCAGGCGATATGCGCTGGGACGCAGACCTGAAGGATCGCACCCGGACGCTAGATCACATGCCATGTGGCATGTAACACCCAAAACAACACCCACTTTGGGTTTTCCAGCCACATGGCAAGTGGTTTAAAATTTATTTTTTTGGACTTTTTTATCCTGATTTCATGGGTCAAAGATAAGGTAACGCCCAAAATTTTGGTGCATCAAATTTGGGCACCTTTGACCACCTTTTCAATGATAGATATGTGAATTACATTATTCATTTCTATCTAGTTGATTGCCCATCTTCAATTTGTTTTTTAGTTTTTTTTATCTATCTGGGTAGTTACCAATCTATCTATCTATTTATTTCTCTGTCCAGTTCTTTAAATTGAATGAAAAATATCACAAACCATACCCAAATTATTTAACTCGTTCGAAAAAAATACTAAAAATGCAATAATCGAATTATATTCATAATAATCATCCCCGCAAGCAAAACAACAAGAATCCCAACTTTTGATTAGACAAAACAAACATCAATCACTAAAAGAAAGGTGAGAACTAGGGCTTTGGATTTACCGCTAATGTTAGGGCGATCAGAAGGAGAGAAGAGATGGATGTGGAAGAAGGAGGTTTCGGCTTCTGATTCTTCATCTCTGCGTCTGACTATGAATCGGGGAACCAAAACACATAAAACGGATTGAATTTTATATTATTATTATTATCTATAGAAGCAAAAACCAAAAAAAAAAACCAAGAAACAGAGGGAGTGCAGCAGAGAGCTGACTAAGGTTTTGGATGTAAATTTAGGGATTTAGATTTGACTCTCGTCACTGAAGCTATTTGATTCACCAGATAGGCCTGTAATGGGTCGGGTCGGCCCAATTTGTCGTCATTTGCCCGACCCAACAACTGACTATAAAACCTGACCCGATCCGTTAAAGAACCACTCGTTTCCATGTTTTCTATTTGTAAAATATAGGATCAAGTCGGGTCAACCCAATCGGATCTAATTCCTGCTCGACTCAGAAGGTCGGGTTGGTAGTCTCATGCTCGAACCGACTTGATAGGTTAAGTTTTGTGCTTGGCCCAATGAAATGTCGGGTCGGGACATATGACAGCCCTATCACCAGCATACTTTTGAGCTATGTAATGTTGCGAGGGTAGGCCTGTCAAACGGTCAGATCAACCCGGTACCCAGCCCAATTTTTTAACCTGGTTGGGTCATGTTGGGCATGAACCCTCCATGGTGTTGACTCGAGTGGATCAGATTAAGTTGACACCATATTTTATTATATATAATCACTACAAAAAATAAGACTATTAGCGACAGTTTTTTGTTGTAAAAAACTGCCGCTATTAACAAGAAAACTCTTAAGACTATTAACGACAAGGGTATTAGCGGCAGTTTTTTGTTAAAAATGACAGTTTTGGCTGCCACTAATAGTCTTATTATTTATAGTGAATCTAGCAACATTTGGGTTGAGCATATACTCTTGATCCATCAAATCAGGTCAAGTCGGCTCGGGCTGCTCAGTCAGGCCTAGTCAAGTAAGCATATACTTCTTTACTCATTGATAAGGATACAACTTTGGTACACCCCAAACCGATACTGAATTGAAACATGTCGGTTTTGGTCTAAAAGCCGCAACCCATTTTCGAATTGAAACCGAATATTTCAATGCATTTTGGTGTTTGGTTCGATTTGGGTTTAGCGTGTTAGCTTCGTTTTGGTTTCCATAATTAGTGCGTTAGATTCATTTGGGTTTAGTGCATTAATGTATGAAGTTAGTGTATATATAAAAATAATAAAAAGGGAGTCCTTACTTACACTCGGAAATTTGGCCCTTGCACCAAAGTTAAAGAAAAACTTGGTATTATAGGACGTGATGATGAAAATGCAATCTGGGCTGTCCGATTTGAACTTCGTGATCTAGAGATATTTAGTACATAAGATGGGATCAAAATATGATCTTTATCATATGATTTATTATAGTCAATTGTTTAATTAGATAATAGCCTCTGACTATAGTTTATCACATGACGAAGATTATGTTTCGTGCTAATCTTTTGCACTTAAGATCTTTAAATTATGGCTATTAAATCAAACGATTTAGATGCTGTTTTCAAATAGTAGAGGTCACCAAACTTGAAAGCCTTTGTTTTAAATTCAGTGCAAGTGCTAAGTTTCCAAGTGCATGTAATCACTCCTTAATAAAAATAATGTATAGTCAGTGTATAGTTAGTTAGTGTATATAGTCTCATATATGGTTAGTAAATAGTTAATGTATAAATATAAATAATGTATAGTTAGTGTATAGTTACTAGTTAGTGTATAAATATAAATAATGTATAGTTACTAGTTAGTGTATGAATATAGTTAATGTATGATATTATATATAGTTAGTATATAGTTACTAGTTAGTGTATAATAGGGTTAGTGTATAAATAATATAGTTAGTGTAAATATATAAATGTATAAAAAAAAATAATTGCTAAGAGAAATATAAAAATTTATTAATAAAATGAAGATATATATATATATATATATATATATATATATATATATATATATATAGCCATTAAAATAAAATAAAAAATAGAAACAATTACAAATAAAAGTGCACAAGAAATAAAAAAAAATTACAAATCTACATCTTCATCTATATTTTCTAACTTATCTTCGAGGTCTTCTCTCGATATTCCACGCTCGTCTCTCTCCTGTGAGATCCAACCTTTCAAGCATACTAAGGATTCAATCGTGGATTCTTTCAAGCGACTTCCGAACGTCCATAGAATTTTTTCACTTGAATTAAACTCCGATTCCGACGCAATTGTAAAGACAAGAATTGTTAGTAGATTCCGTGCCATAATGGAGAACACGAGATATTAAGAGAAGACATTATTCCACCATTCTAAAACTTTATATTTATTTTCGTTACTTTCATTCCATTCAATCAATCCATTTTCAAAATAATATTGGAGCTCATCACTCGTTGTCTTTAATGTAATTAGTTTGTTAACATTATATTTCGGCTCATATCTTTGCATTATTGATAAAAACCATATGTGCTAGTTTGTTCACTAGTATTATTTTTATTTAATTTCAATTTATAATAATTAAAAAGTTTAAAACATTTAGATTTATAGTTCATTATTGCTATTTCTGCTTTGGCTTCGTCATCATCGTTTTGCATCGTTAAGAGAAAGTTTAATATTATTATTTATATCTCGGGTCTACCATACTTGCTAAGGCCAAATTTAAAGGAATTTTTCTCTAATGTTTATCCTATTTTTCTTGTAGTTTAAAAATGACGGAATCTCCTACCTACATCCAATTGGCCCAAGATTTTTATATTTTGAATGACCCATAGGTTAGAGGTTGTATATAAAGTACCAAAAAAGAGTTGTAAAATTTTTAAAACATAAAAAAAAAAATTGTGTAGATCATCCCAAGTTTTAATAGGGTCTTTGTCCAAATCGGTTAGAATAGAGTCTACTTGTTTTTGCATAGGGAGGATTCCCTCAAACATATTCAAAGTGGAATTCCATCGTGTCAAGCAATTCATAATTAACTTTTTCGGTGTTAAATTTGCATCGATAAATAATTTTTTAAATATTTTGTAACTTGGCGGGTGACCATTTGATTAATTTTATAAAGTCTCTAATTGTATCTACAATTAAACTAAAACACACAAGCTCATCGGTCACTAGTAGGTTCAAAACATGAGCACTACATCGCACGTAAATAACTTCTTGTAAAATAGGTATAGTTACTAACTCACAGTGGTCGTTTAGAGTATTAATCGTGATTAAATTATTGGTTGCGCTATCTATAGTCATTGAAAAAAAATATCTTGTCTCATTTTTGTACTGTATTAACTAGGGTTGCAACTAGGCTAGCACCCGCGTGGGGCATTCGAATAGGGTAAAATATAATAATCCTTTTATTTAATGACTAATTAAGGTCAACGGAATGAACATTGACACATATATGGTTTCCCGATTATGGATGTCTATATATCTGAAGACATATCATCGGATATATTTTTAAACATTTGAATTAGGAAAACTTGTTTTCTTTAAATAAAATTCTAATATCACTACTATGTTTAATAGGAAAAAATTGAGACGCAAAGGTATTTCGAATCCAATCGACGAACCAATGGTTGTCGATCCAAGCGAATGACCCCTCTTTCACTATAAAAAATTTAATGGTTTCTAATCTAGCCCTAACTGGGTCATAAGTCCATGAGGTTACTAAATCATCATTGTTTTGAATTAATTTACCTTTTTCTATAACTTATTTATTTTGGGCGATTTTGAGACATCGATTTCAATGTCCTCGTAAGCTGGTAGTAACAAGCGAACCAATTTTGACAACCAGAACTATAACTACCCGAATTTTCGTAACATTGACATATTGAATTTTGGGAAGAAATGTTGACTAGTACGATTGTAACGACTCGAAATTTCTAAGCCCAAAAGATGTAGAATATCGGGTCATTAAAGTTAGTTCATAAACTCGTAAGCAAAAATTTCATTGATAAAATAACATTAATCAAGTTACTTATTTAGTTGAAATCAATAACTTTAACGTCCATGACTGAAAATATTAATTCAAAATAATATACCACCGATGACCACCATACGTCACACAAACAGTGGTATTTACATCAATGTATGTAGAACGCAATAATTAAATATTCTAAAGAAAATTCGTTAAATCGTACGAAGTTCAAATCATAAAATTTCTACTATGATAGAATTCTTCGGGTGAAAGATCTTTCTCGTCTTCCGGTACAAAATCAGGATCCTCTACAAACTTAGGATCTTTGTCAACGTCGGTACCTGTAACACATAGTGTTGGAGTGAGCTAAAAATCTACATACTCAGTAGGGCAATCCCAATACCAATTGTACCTTAACCTTCCAATACATAGTTTCCGTGATCATTTCAATATTAATGATTAAGATACCATAGATATAAGGAGTCATCACACATTCATGTTCTAAGATAAATAACTTCAAGCGCAAATTTGTATTTGAGTTACATAATCTATGGTGGAGGTTTGATGTCATATTCAGAAAGTATAAAAGGTAATTTCGTATGAGTGTCCAATCATGATATTTTCCTCTTGCGTTTCATTTCATATGATAAATCTTATATTCACGCATGACTTAAAAATATAACTTAAGTAATCTCTAACACAAATATAACGCTAGAGTCAATGTCAAAGTACCGATGGGGATCCTGACTATCGCCATTCTAGAACAATTTTCAACGTGTAGTAGCCCCTATAATGTAAGGTAGCTTGTGCGATTCAAAATACCGTCGTAACGATTTAAAGTTCAAAATGCTGTCGTAGCGGTTCAAAGGTTCAAAGCGTGTCGTAGCACAAGATCGATTCAGAATCGGAACTTCAAATCACAAGCAATATTCTAAGTATAATGTCACATTCGTTCTTTATAATTAATTCTGAATTCAAAGTCGGTTTTGAAGGTTCGATGAGATTCACATCATGCATCTCCTTTTACTTAATTCAAAGTTCAAAATCAATTTCCAAGATTCATAAGAGATTCTAATATTTTCCAAGATTCAATGAGATTCTAATATTTTCGAATTTCGTGTTCAAGTATTTAACAAATCATAAGAGCAAAGTGACCATGTATCTTAAAGCATAACAAATAATATCTAATTTATTTAGAGCCACTAAATATTTATGAATCAGAATTATAAAACACAAGTGATTGTTGAAATTCCCCATCCTTATTTTCTAATGTTGCATCGAAGATCAATAATAGAATGTGAGTATCATGCTATGCTTCCATGAAAATGCGCCTGATTCCCTCTTCTATAATTTCATACACAGGCGGCATATCAACAGTTATATCTTTGTATATCCATCAATCAATAATATGATAATAGTTCATTCAATTTAGTTCATAATCGATTGATTGATCGATCAAGGGGTCAATCGATTGGTAATGACAACTATTATATACGTCGATAAACTGGTCTCTGTCAAAATTGATCGATCGAACAAAGAAGTCGATTAATCAAAATCAATGGTGTATATATATATATATATATATATATATATATATATATATAGTTTTCATTGGTCTCAGTGTAGAATGATCGATTTCAGAATTTGTCACAATCGATCGATCAGTATGGTATATCAATCGATCGATTGTATAACCGAAAGTTATACAATCGGAGACTTGAAATCTATCTTTTCCAAATCGATCGATTGATACAGTATTTCAATTGATCGGTCATATAATTTAGAGTTACACAACGGAGACTGTAAATCTGGAATGCAAATCGATCAAAGAAAGTAACTTTTCTTTTGCTTGGCCTGAAATCGATCATGGGCATATCGGCAGACGATTATAATTTTATTCCACATGACACACTAATTTAAAATATGACTCTAAAAGCATATGACCTATATCACACTCAAACATAAGGGATCTCGACATCATGGGCATACCATCAAATCTGATAGTCTCATGCTAGGACCAAGATTTTGAGATCTATTCTATCGAAGATTGGGATAAAAAAATATCCGTTGAATAAATTGAAAGTGTTCAATGGTTTTAGCAATGACTTTAAAAGAAAATTCTTAGAGTTGAAAATAAATGTACCTTATCATCACAAAAAGGAACGTCTCTAAGAACCCTATGGGAGAGAGAGAGCCGTGGTCTAACATAAAATCAGAGGGAGCCATTACTTGCACCATAGTAGTTTGCTCTTGCCTAGAGTGTCCTGTGCGCATGTGCCAATGCTTAAATCATTCTATCGCCGGATTAATCCAAACAAGGAATCATCGGATCCCAAGTCTCAACTCAATCCTCATCTTAGGTATACACTCACAACAAATTCACTCCGATGAATGATCTACTTTGTCACTCACATGTGAGATGAAATTACAACACAAATTAAAAAGATCTCGCATGATATAAGAAAGACGATGCATCAAAGAATTTAAAAGTAATCTCATAAAGAATGATGTTTGTATCTTAAACATGTTTTACCAAGTTATGCCGATATTGTATCAAACCCCCTGAGTTATGGGTATTTATTCTGCAGCCCTTACTTTTGTGTTTCTGTTTCATATACCCCCCTACCGTTTAACCAGCCCTGAGTTTATGGACTGAAATGACTATTTTGCCCTTAATGAAACTAATATTCTAAAAATACCACCATTCTAAAAGGCCCTTCATTTATCTATATTTACAAGTCATATCATTATAGTTTACCACCATTCTAAAAGGAGTACCTTTAAATCCACCCACAAAATATTTGAGTTCACCCATGCTGAAATACATCGACTGCATTGAATCAGACGATGGACATTGTTTATGAGATCGTGAAGTTAAAGTCACTTTTCTGAGATGTGTGGCACATGAAATAAAAAGCCGACCGTCAGAGGGTACACCCATGATCTAAAGGTTGATCTCCTGAAAAATTGGGAGGATAAATGATCTCCATCGTTCAATTTAATTCAATCAACGTTTTTCAACGTAAGTGGACTCAAAGATTCAGTGGGCGGATTTAAAGGTACTCTTCTAAAAGGCCCTTCATTCACTCATCAGATGAGCGATTCCTCCATTAAAGTATGTCAACGTTTGGACGAATACTCAACCAATGGAGGATTTGTAGCAAACAATGCAATTATTCTTGTAAAGAAAACCTTCAATCTACATGTTCTTAGATTAATAATGTTTCGGTCCTCATCGAAATGAAAACAACCCCTTAAATTTCTGTCAAATTATGTATGGCAATTAAATTTTCGGCCAAATTTCGACCGAAATTCAAAATTACGGCCTAGAATTTCATTCAAATTTTTGGTTTCGGTCAAGCCCGAAACAAAAAACGAAACCGATATCTTGATCCTTGATCCCAACTGTCCAATCAATTGACCACTTCTTTTATGAACCATATATTGGAAATTGCATGTATTAGACACCATAATCATTCATCAACTACTTTTGCATGGACTGTTGCATATATTTTATTGACCAAAGGCATAAAATCTATGGTCTAGATTCAAGTGAACATGCGCTGATTTCTGGTAGAGATTGAGGGCACTACCATGATCCTTGATCCTGACTGTCTAATGGTACACCCATGATCTAAAGATCGATCTCATGAAATATTGGGACGATAAACAATCTCCATCGTCTGATTCAATGTAGTCGATATGTTTCAACGTTGTTGAACTCAAAGATTTTGTGGGTAGATTTAAAGGTACTCCTTTTAGAATGATGGCGGTAAGCTATAATGGCATGGCTTGTAAATAAAGGTGAATGAAGGGCCTTTTAGAATGGTGGTAAACTATAATGGCATGACTTGTAAATATAGATGAATGAAGGGCCTTTTAGAATGGTGGTATTTTTAGAATATTGGTTTTATTAACGGTAAAATAGTCATTTCAGTCCATAAACTCACGACTAATTAACGGCAGGGGGGTATATGAAATAGAAACACAAAAGTAAGGGCTGCAGAATAAATACTCATAACTCAAGGGGTTTGATGCAATATCGGCATATCTCAAGGGGTATATGCAAAAAACTCTTATAATTTTATTCCACATGACACACTAATTTAAAATATGACTCTAAAATCACATGGCCTATATCACACACAAATATAAGGGATCTTGACATCATGGGCATACCATCAAATCTGATAGTCTCATGCTAGGACCAAGATTTCGAGATCTATTATGTTGAAGATTGGGATGAAAAAAATCTTCGTTGAACAAATTGAAAGTGTTAAATGGTTTTAGCAATGGTTTAAAAAGAAAATTCTTAGAGTTGAAAATAAATGTACCTTATCCTCACAAAAAGAAATGTCTCTAAGAACCCTATGGGAGAGAGAGAGCCGTGGTCTAACATAAAATCTGAGGGAGCCATTACTTGCACCATAGTAGTTAGCTCTTGCCTAGAGTATCCTGTGCGCATGTGCCAATGCTTAAATCATTCTATCACCGAATTAATCTAAATAAGGAATGTCGGATCTCAAGTCTCGACTCAATCCTCACCTTAGTTATACACTCACAACAAATTCATTTCGATGAATGATCTACTTTGTCACTCACATGTGCGATGAAATTACAACACAAATTAAAAAGATCTCGCATGATATGAAAAAGACGATGCATCAAAGAATTTAAAAGTAATCTTATAAAGAATGATGCTTGTATCCTAAACATGTTTTACCAAGTACCATAGTCATTGTATCATCGCCCTCCACAAGACATTTACCAGCCGAGATTAGATCAAAAACGTCTTTTCGAGGTTGTGATGGGGCTCGGGTGAAGGTTGCGGAAGTAAGGGAAAATGGATTCAAATTTCTCTTAGAAATTAGAAAAAGATTACATTTGATTTTTCTCATTTTTCACTCTTTCTTTTTCGAAAATTTCAGAACTTTTCTTTTTCTTTTTCTCTACTTTCTCCTTCCTTTTATTCCTTCTTTTTCTTTTTTCATTCTTTTCTTTTCGACACCACCTCATGTCTTTCATTTGTTTTTCAATTTTCTACCTCTTGCACATATATATTTTTCTTCTTCTCGCCCTTTTCATTCAAATGTATTTTTGTCATATGCTCTTCACGAGCATTATTACGCCTCTAGACTTCCTCTCTTGCTCTCATCCCTCTTTCCCAATTTCTCAAAGATTGAAAGGTAAGGTTTTGCATTTTCCGACTGGTGTGAGGTATGGTTAATAAGGCTTAATAAGAAATATTTAGGGTAAAATTTTTCAACACGGCTCAAGGGGGTATAAAAAGGTAAATCAGTATAAGGTGGGGCATTTTAGGTATAAACGAGCTAAAGATGGTCGTTGATCATTTCCTTTTAAGGTGGTAATTATGTCTATTTGTTTTGAGTTCAAACACAATGAGTTCTAGCGTACTGATATAAAACATGCAAAACAAACAAACAGAGAAAAAACATATGAGAATCCAACAACTAAGTACGAATTCTAAATATACTCCGAATTTATTTAGCACTCATCAAGAACGAGGAAGAAGTTCTAAAGCTTATTGGGTTTAGTCTTTCTTAAAGTCCTAAAATTTCAAATTTGAACTAATCTTTTGATTTTAGGACCTAAGCATGAAAAAAGTGTAAAAAATTTTCTAGGCAAGAAATTCAGACCAATCTTTAAATATTCACCATGGAATTAATTATCCTAAACAATAATATTTTTACCATGACATGAATATTTAAAAATTAAAATTTACATGCATAAGTGACTAGTTTGAAACTATGCCAAAAATAAACAATGATGATTTGAAAAACTATTTATAATTAAGGTAATGAAGGTGCATTTTAAACAGTGGTCCAACATGAGATACAAAAATTAAAGAATATGAACCATGCATTAATCATAACACCCCCAAACCTAAGTGGTGTTATGTCCTCATTGCACAACACATAAACATTGAATCTCAGCAAGAGGGACAAAATAAAGGGGGTGCAGATCAGCCATCAAAGAAGCACTCTAGTCCGGCCAAACCAAGGCCAAAATACCCCAAGGATGGAGCAGGCAATCCAGTTGGACAGGTCAGGGTGAATACCAAAAACATAAGCGAAACATATCAGGGCAAAGTGGTGCAATGGGCCTCCCCCAAACTTATTCAAGAACTATAGCCAACACCACCACAGAAATAAAGCAACCTCAAATATTAAAAAGAAAAATAAAAGAATATCTAACTTACATGTAACATGTAAAATGTACAAACATTAAAGTAGACTCCTTTGTACAAAAAGTGGAAACCTACGAAAAATCTAGACACGCCCTGACATTGGCAGCGACCCATGAGACATAGCAAGATCTGCATTGAAACAGTCCCTTGGTCTTCAAAATTTGATCTTCTAAAAAGATTTCACTCCATCCGGCCCAAGTTATCCTCAACTTGCATACAATAGAAGAGGAAAAATAAACTGGGCTAGGTAGAAGAATTATGGAGAAGGTAGAGGCGGAAGGGAAGGGTGGGTGAGATTTATGGCGCTTGGGGGGGGGGGGGGGGGGGGTGTTGAAGATGACGAAGGAAGGGGTGGAGGTGAAGACGACTCAACGTCCTGAACAAATAGGAGCAGAAGAGCCCAGATCTCTTTCTCAGCCGCAGACATCACAGATCCCTCCTGCAGGATGCGATTATGAATGGCCTTTCGAATTGTCGACCAACTTGGTTTGCCTGCCATGGCGGAAATGGTTTCAAGAAAAAGGGGTGGAAGATGAATGAATGAAATGGGTGAGATTGGCACTTGTTTTATAATGGAAGATGGTGAAGGATTGTGTTTAATGTGGAAGGTGGAAGGTTGGAAGGTGAAAGGGCGCACTAAAATTTTAAACTAAAACGACGCATAGGGCTCAAGGAGGAAGAAGACTGTTGGGAAAAACTAGGGTAAGAACGGTCAAAATGAGATTTCGATTGATCAAAAGGGCTTTATATAGCCCAGGGCCCATGGACTTGACTGGTAGAAACCGTTTCGACTAGTCACAAAAAGGGAGAAAATTCAATTCTCCAACAAAGTCTTTGTTCTAAATCTTAGTTCCCTAGTTTTGACCGATCAAACTCTATTTTGACTGGTTAAATCATAACAAATTCAATAAAAACACTGGTTCCTAAAATATTAAATAAAGTCGACCAGTCGACTCAGACTCGACTGGTCAAAATTTGTTGCGTTTTTCCCTTTTAGAGCAACTCGATTGGTCGAAATCGGTTTTGACCGATCAAAATCTGTTAGAGAACTCAGTTCTCAGCCCAGATTTTACCAAACTTACCTAAAAACTCCTAAACTCAACCAATCCTAAAACCTAAATTAATAATATACGTGGTGCTTGGGTTGCCTCCCAAGAAGTGCTATGGATGCGTTGGTAGCTTGACAAGGTCAATGTGCTCATCGGGGCACTGGCGGGTCAGAGGAAGACGAAGTCTTCGTAGCCATTGCTTGACCTTTTGGGTTATTAATTGGTTGAGATGTCAACCAGGCCTCTTCTCTCTTATTTAAAGCAATCGCTAATTGTCCAATTTGGGTTCCTAGAGCGGTCGTGGAATGCATGAGAGTGTGGAGTAAATGCTCCTGGTGGTGGCCCTGTTGCTGCCAATTGTGGACTGC
Source organism: Chloranthus sessilifolius (assembly GCA_021018995.1). Taxonomy (NCBI): domain Eukaryota; kingdom Viridiplantae; phylum Streptophyta; class Magnoliopsida; order Chloranthales; family Chloranthaceae; genus Chloranthus; species Chloranthus sessilifolius. Next base: position 109,582,640 of record CM037597.1, on the reverse strand, counting down.
CGGCAACCCGGCTTCCTCCGAAGTACTACTCCCACGAGGCTTAGAGTACTGCGGTCCCATAATGGCGAAGAAATTTGTGAAGTGTTCATCTGCCTAGGAGGCTGATTATTTCTCCTCATCGGGTTGGTCTACCGGGACAGATTTGGATGGTTCCTTCAGCTTGGATTGTAAATGTTTACACAACCGTAGTTATTGTCCAAGTGCTAGAAGGAACTCACTGCAACAGGATGTTCTTGGGTCAGTGTGGGGGGCATAGGGGCAGCAGCATGCGTAGGAACCTCTTGAGCAGGCTTATGGTTGAAACCATAAACCTCACCTCCTAGAGATGTTGGGTGTGATTTTATACCCAACATGGATTGAAATTTTGTCTTCCAAAGCTTCAACTTCGGAAGAAAGGCCATCTTTGATTTCAAGTTGTACAACCCTCCTCTCCTAGGAGGTGTACTTCTTAATTTCCTTGGATCAGTCCTCTCCAATGTAGTGTGTTGCACTAGTTCCTCAATGAGGGTAGCAGTTGTGGTAAGCGAAAGAAACATATCTCTATAAGTATCATCAATCCAATGTCAGGTTTGTTCATTTAGGTCTTCATAGAAATTGAGCACCAATTCCCACCACGAAACCTCATGAGGAGGGCACTGATGCAGAAGCTCATTAAAGCGTTTCCAACTTTCATGAAAAGACTCTTCCGAAGTTTGATAGAATATAGTAATTACCTTTCAGAATCGACTCGTCTTTCAAGTTGGGAAGTACTTATTGAAAAATATGTTTTGTAACTCATCCCAACTAGTAATCAAGTCGATGGGCAAAGAGCTCAGCCACTGAAAATGCAAACAACCTCAAACGAGTAGCCTCTTTTGATAAGTTTTTTATTTTAAAAGTAGCACAAATTTCCAGAAAGCACATGAGATGCATATAGGGATCCTCGTTACCATGCCCATGAAAAATAGGAAGCAATTGAATCACATTGGGCTTGATCTTGAATACCTCATTACCGGCGGCTGCAAGTACACAAATACAAGAGGGAGGTGCTAAACTAGCCAGTGTGTAATACTCCCTCAACGTTCTAGCCACTTGTTCCTCTCCTGCCATATTGAATCTAATTGGAAGTAGGGTGGGGTAGGTAGGACGCTCAAAACTGCGATGTTTTGAGAAGAACAAGAGCTAGCGTGAATATGTCGACACGTTCTCTCAGGCTCAAGGTTACGTTGCGAAAGAGAGAGGAATTGCAACCATAGCCTTGGCAAAACCGAAACTAAAAGAAAAAGTAAAAATAAAAAAAACGCTAATTCTAACTTAATGAAAACCGGAAGCATGTACCTAAGCCTCTTGCAACGTCCCGTGATAGGCCTTCGATACATTAAAGCCTTTGATCTTCCAAGCCTAAAAATAAAAACAAACTAGGGTTAGTATAAGATATAAAATAAATTAATAAAACAAAAATCAAATAAGATAAAGCTGAAATCCTCGGAAACGGCGCCAAAAACTAGTTTGTTTATAAATAAACCTTGCAAGTGCACAAGTTTAGATGCACTAGGGCAAGTACAAGGGTGTCGAACCACAGGGATGTGTCGTTTATCTTGATTTAGCTTCTATTTTATAAAATAATTTGTAAAATTAGATTTCCTAAATTATCCAAAAACAAATAAAAGAAAGCCTAAATAGTTTTGAAATAAGAGAGAAGAAAGCAGTTTGGAATCTCTCTTGGATTTCAGGTTCGTATAAAATAAAACTTATTTCTTTTCCATTATGAATCCCAGGTACCCCCGCTCCAGGCTACAAGTTCAGTCGCCTCATTTATGAATTAGATAAATCTAATCGTCAAAGAACCATTGCATGAACCAACAAAAATTACCTTACAAGGCCTAGTTCGTCGGTGAATATCCTATCTAGGCTAACCCCAATCCCTACAAGGCCACTGAGATTATTCTACACAAGATTACAATGTTACTATAACGTTCTCGATATATTTGGAACCTCGAACATGCAATCATACCATAAACGAAATTCAAAAATAGAAACAAGAAACAAATTTTCATTAAATACTTATATGAAATTTACAAGAGATCCCAGCCTGAAGCTTTAAGCATGCATCGATCGGGAGACTGTCATTATTGTTGAATCGGCCTTCCTCCTGATGACTACATTCAATCTCACTCTATTTCAGAACTATACTAACCTAAACCTACGAATACTCACGCCGGGAACTCTCTAGAAAAGTCTGTTGTGTGAATTCCCTAAAACCTAAACTTAGGGTCCTTATTTATAGAGTATAGGACCCTAGCACAGTTATACACGGCAAGAAATCCTAGGGGATCCCTAAAAATCCTCCAAGAGAAATCTGGAGAAGATCTCAGATGCCCGAAAATATCCACAGCTAGACCTAATTTTTCACATGAAAACACTATTGTGACTGGTTGAAATTGGATTCTTGACCGGTCGGGCTTCAAATTAATTCTCCAGGTTGCAGATGCTTCGCAGGGTCTTAAGAAAGGCTTGAATCTTGATCGGTCAAACAGGTCGTGACCGGTCGAAAATATATATAGATGTTTAGATGTTCTGTTTGCTTAATTTCCGATCGGTCGAACAAGTTTTGACCAGTCCGCTTTGATGTTTCTAAAGCTGCTGAGCAATTTGACCAGTCGAAACTAGCATTTCGACCAATCCCTTTGGTCTCTTTTCTTCTTCTCTTCTTTTCTCTTAAACTACTCCTTACTGCACGAACCTAACCGGTCAAAATGACCTTTCAGTGCTTTCCTTCATTATCTCTTCTTGGATTCTCTTGCCATTGCTTTGCGTTTCTTCTTAACTTTGCTCTTTTAACCCATTTTACATTTTTCCAGCTTTTACACCTACTGCAACACAACCCAAACTAAAAGTATCCATTAGTGGTTAAGTGAGGGCTAACAAGGCTGAGATTTGGGCATAAATTATACCATTTTTGAGGCCGAACACGTGCGCCATTATTTCCTCCTCCTAAGGGAATGCCATTCAAACCAACTATAACGACCTGAAATTTCTAAGCCGAAAGATATAGAAATACCTGGTTGCTAGATCATAAATCATAATCTATGTATAGAATTTCTTTGGCACCAATGGAAATAAATTAAAAAGGGAACTGAAATAACTGTTCAACATCTCATAATGAATTAGACAACCAAGCTTACCACCAATGACGACCGTACGTCACACAAATAATGACACTTGCATCAATATCCAAAAATAAATCCTAATCATTACAAGGAAAACTCATTTAAAACTGTACCCAATCTGAATCACCAGAAGATTTATAGGGTAATATTCCTCGACTGGAAGATCTTTCTCGTCTTCCAGTACAAAATCAGGATCTTTGTCAGCGTTAGTACCAGTGACACAGTGTCGGGGTGAGCTAATAGTCCACATGCTCAGTAGGGTAGTCCCAATAATCAATCATATTATAACAATTTAACATATATAGCTCTTACTGATTTAAATAGGAGTCATTACAATTTACATTCCAATATGATTATTTCTAAGCGCATAATTGAATTAATAATACATTTTTTGATGGATTCCAGATGTCATATTTAGAGGGTCCAAAAGTAAATTTCATGCACATGCTCCAATGCGATGCCTTACGTGATGCTTTAGTCATTTCATATGCCATTTCTCATATTCATGCATGACTTAAATAATATAACTTAAAAATCTCTAATGCAGATATAGCGCTAGAGCCGATGTAAATGTCGATGGGGATCCTAGCCATCATCGTTCAAGAATAATTTTCAATATGCCCAAGCTCCTACCTTGTGAGGAATACTTATGAGGTTCGATGGGCCGTCGTCACAGTTCAATATGTACAATAGCACGATTTGATATGTGCCAAAGCACGGTGCAATATTCAATTTGTGTGCCATCGCATAGGATCCGTTCAAATGAATTGCCTCAAATCGCATGCAAGTTCTATACATAATATTGTGTTCATATGCCATAAATAGTTCAGAGTTCGATGTTCAATAAATTTCAAAGATGCAAATACAATATTCGATGAGTTCCAATTATTCAATGAGTTCATATATCCAATATGTGCACGACGATGCTCAATGATTTCAATTTTTCACAGTGTGTGCTTTAATCAATTAATTTCAATGGTTCAAATAATAATACAACAATTAATGGGTTTCAATGTTCTAATTCTAACTATAAGGAGACAGTTTTCCAACTCATTAAATCACTTAGCAACTACGAGTCAGAAGTATACAATATGAGTTGATCATTGATATTCTCCTACCTCGGGTCGTAACATCGCAAGAAGTGAGATGATCCTTATCGATGGCGACCGATTCTCTCTTCTACATCACATACACAAGTGGTGCATTAATGATCGATTGTAATTACAAATGATTCGAAGTACTTAATACTCTCTCATGACAGAGGGCTGAAACAAACAAGTTCGACCTAACTCGCTCGAGCGACAAGCTGTGTTTGCTCGAGCTACTTACTCTAGAAAGAATTTTGTGCACTCTTGGCATGTCGCTCAAGCGACTTTTGGCCAAAAGTTTGTCCCTATTTCTGAAGTGTCCTCGCTTGAGCGAAAAGTGAACTCGCTCGAGTGACCCTGATGGAGTACGAAAATAACTCCTTTTTTTCTAGTCCAAAATCGAAGTCCTGAATTATACAAAATAAAATTCGACAATTATTAACTAAAATCTAAAATTTAGGAAAAATAGAATCCGTAATAAGAAACGATGATATCTACCTTTTGAGGCGTGAACAGTGGATCTACGATGATCGATGTTTGAGAAGATCGATATTTAAAACTATCATTCGTCCGATGTTCCTATCTTCTCCCTCCTTGATCTAGATGTTGGAAAGGATCAGGTGGTCCTTCTGGGAAAATAATCAAAAGGAAGAAGGTTGAGGAATAAGAGTGGTGGCGGCTAGGATTTTCTTATGGCTTTATTCCTCAAGAAGAACTCTTGGAGAGATTATAATAGGGTACCTCCATAACACACCCCTTTTTACAACTTAATAGAGATTATTTGGTGTTAGGTTGACACACCAAGGAAGGGTGTATAGGTGTTTACTTTTAGGTCTAAAATAAAGGTCTTATATTCACATACCAAGGTTCCATCCTTAGACCTCTTGTCTATAACTCAAGCCTTTAACCAACAGAGTTACAACCACTTGAGAACAGTGAAAACACATTATGCTCAAATGAAAGGCATCCTTAGCACAAGTGGTTTTGGATGGGACTAACGTAAGAAAGAGGTCCTTGCGGAGAAGGACATATGGGATACCTATTGCAATCGACCGGTGAGATGTGTTATTTAAGTTAGCTACATTTATGTTCCGCCCAAGATTATTGCTATTAATAAAAAATATAACATATATGTTCCTATCCAGGGGCACCAATATGGTAGGAACTATCAAAATAGGAATGTTCAAGATTATGATTTTTCGTGCCTCCTTTTTTATAATACCATCTTCACTGGGGCTGAAGAGTTTCATGCATAAGGCCCTCGCCGATGAGATCCTGTCACACCCCTAGGGGACTTTGATAGTGGTGACTCCTACAATCTCCAGTTTGAACATAACGAAGAGCCCCAGTTTGAACACAATGAAGCACCCCAGGTAGACGGGCAAGGTCATGCACACTCTCCCTACACAACGAAAAGTGGTCAAGCTATAGTAGCATTTAATTCCTATCAAACAAGTAAGAGACCGCGATACCCCATGAAGCTAGCATTCCAACCTGCTGTAGTAGCCTATATGCGGCCCTACAATCCTGCAAATCTACCACCATTACCACCTTGAGTTCCACGTGCTTTGAACCAGCCTGCCCAGTCTGTATCTTGCATGTCACGAGCATGATCGACAGTTTCCCACACGGGATCTTATATAGTTTCGTCGGTAACTTCAACCGATATATGTGGGAAGTGTGGGAAGGCATACAAGACAGGTGAATGCTGTAAAGTGTTTGGTGCGTGCTTTCGTTGTGGAAAGATGGGACATTAGATCAAGGATTGTCCAGAGATGGCAGGAACAACATCAAAGACGGGACCAACTCTATGACCTGCATGGCCTACAATATAAGGCCGAGCTTATGCTGTGTCAGCACAAGGCGCTCAGACCAGCAATGATATTATTCAAGGTATGTTTGATACGTATTAGTGTATCATACATTTATTAATGATCTTTTAGATGAAGTAGGTGCATCAGGTTAAAATTTAGATAAATTCCATTATTTTCTACATTACATTATTTTATACTAATCTTAGATTTGATAGTTGATAAATTCCATTGGTTCGAGCTAATTAGATAATACATGTGCAATAGGTACATTACTATTGTATCCAGAGGGTGCTTACTTGAGTTATGAAACATGAGTTTTGATAGATCCTGGATCTACACACTCGTTTGTTGCACCTGAGTTTGCTGATAAGATGGGAAGGTTAGGAGCCACTCCAAAACCTCTCAACTTTATTTTAGAAGTGTTAGTTCCGACCAGACAATCTATCACTACTAACATAGTGTATCGATCCATTGTTGTTCTGATCAAAGATTATTGGGAATACGAAGCAGTAGCCGATTTGATATTGCTTGATATGCAAGGATTCCACGTAATCCTTGGCATGGATTGGTTGTTCAAGCACCATACAAATGTTGACTGTTGAAAGAAAATCGTCACTTTCTGTCCCCAAGGGAGGAAATCAGCTAAATTTTTTGGTATACAGTCAACTATACTCCCTTTCATTTCAGCGATCTGAGCACGACAATTACTTAATGATGGTGCTCAAGGGTATATCACTTTTATTCAAAGTCATGATCAGGAAGAGAAGAAAATTTCACTTTCGGATGTGCCGATCGCCTATGAATTCCCTGACGTCTTCCCTGATGAGTTGCCAAGATTACCGTCTGACAGGGTAATGGAGTTTGCTATTGATTTAGCCTTGGGCACTGAGGCAGTCTCAAAGGCACCGTATTGAATGACACCAGCTGAGTTAAAAGAACTCAAGGAGCAGTTGCAAGAGCTTCTTGACAAAGGATTTGTCAGATCGAGTGTGTCTCCGTAGGGCGCACCGGTGTTGTTAATGAAAAAGAAAGACGGTTCGATGCACCTCTGCATTGATTACCGTCAATTAAATAAGCTGATGATCAATAATCTTTATCCGCTCCCCAGAATCGATGATCTCTTTGATCAGTTATAAGGAGCACGGTGTTTTCAAAAGATTGATTTACGATCGGGATATCACCAGATGAAGGTGAAAACTGAAGATATTCCGAAGACAGCTTTTCAGATGCGATATGATTACTATGAGTTTCTCGTCATGCCGTTTGGATTGACCAATGCGCCTGCAGGATTTATGGACTTGATGATCCGAGTCTTCAAGCCTTATTTAGATCAGTGTATTGTAGTATTCATCGATGATAAACTCATCTACTCACAGATGAGATCAGAGCACGAAGATCATCTACATCTTGCTTTATAGACATTGAGAGATTCGCAGTTGTATGCCAAGTTCAGTAAATGTGACTTCTAGTTGAATCAAGTCAGTTTTCTGGGCCATATCATTTCTGAAGCTAGTATTATCATAGATCCTGCAAAGATAGAGGCTGTAGTGCAATGGAAGCAACCACAAGCTGTAACCGAGATTCAAAGCTTTCTAGGTCTCGCAGGGTATTATTGACGTTTTATTGAAGGGTTTTCGAAACTTGCAGGACCACGCAGGCAACTCACTCATAAGAATGTCAAATTCGAGTGGACTGAGGCATGTGAGCAGAGTTTCCAAAAGTTGAAAAGGAGACTCACCTCCGCCCCCGTACTAGCACTACCATCAGGGGGTGGTGGTTTTGTTGTCTTCAGTGATGCCTCGTATAGTGGGTTAGGTTGTGTATTGATTCAGAGGGAACATGTGATTGCGCATAGTTTTCGATAGTTGAAAGATCACGAGAAGAACTACCCCACTCATGAGTTGGAACTAGCAGCGGTCATTTTGCGTTGAAGATCTGGAGGCACTACCTATATGGTGAAACCTTCGAGATTTTCACCGATCATAAAAGTCTCAAGTATCTCTTTACCCAGAAAGAGTTAAATTTGATGGAGAGAAGATGGATGAAGTTCTTAAAGGACTATGACTATTCAATTCAGTACCATCCCGACAAAGCTAATGTAGTTGCTGATGCACTAAGTCGGAAATCGTCCGCTCAACTATCCCATCTTGTGAGTAGGCTACAAAGATGGAAATTGCTCAATGATATAGTTTCATCCAGTGCCACTCTTAGGGCAACGTCAAATGGAGGTTTACTTGCGACAATGATGATCCGATCTACACTTTTTGATAGGATCAGAGCACTCTAGATGCATGATATAGAGCTTATTGACATCAGACAGAGAGTACTCAGTGGGCTCTAGCCAGACTTTTCTATTAAGGATGATGGGTCCTTACTATTTCGAGGCCAAATTTGCGTGCCGAATGATAGTGCCTTACGTCAAGAGCTTCTCGAAGAGACTAACAAATAAGCTTATGTCATTCATCCTGATAACACAAAAATGTATTAGGATTTGAGGAAGACGTTTTGGTGGAATGGATTAAAGCGAGAAGTGGCAAAACATGTTGCGAAATGTTTAACCTGCCAGCAAGTGAGTGAAGTCGAACACAAGCATCCTGCTGGTCTGTTACAGCCACTGCCCATCTCAGAATGGAAATGGGAGAACATTTCCATGGATTTCATCCTTGGCCTGCCCCGTACGCAGAAGGGTTATAATGCGATTTGGGTGATTATTGATCGTCTCACTAAATCAGCACACTTCTTACCCTACAGTACGCGATATACAACATCGAAACTCGCTGAAGCCTATCTGAAAGAGATAGTCCAACTAGATGGGATACTCGTGAGTATCGTGTCAGATTGTGATCTCTTATATACCTCCCGATTCTGGCAGAGTTTTCAAGAAGGAATGGGTTCCAAGTTGGAATTCAGTTCGGCGTTTCATCCTCAGACCGACGGATAGACGGAAAGGGTGAATAAGGTGATAGAAGATATGTTACGAGCATACATGTTGGATTTCCAAGGATCATGGGATAAGCACTTACCCCTGATCGAATTTTCATACAATAATAGCTTCCAATCGAGCATCGGCATGGCACCATTTGAAACACTATATGGACGTCGATGTAAATCTTTGATTAATTGGGAAGAAGCTTGTGAACGTCTTATTTTGGGCCATGACTTGATAGAAAGTACGGATGCAGTTGTTCACGTTATTTGAGAGAGACTGAAGAGTGCTCAGAGTCGACAGAAGAGTTATGCCGATCTCAAGCGAACTAGTGTTGATTTTCAGGTAACGAAACAACTATAAGTATACTTATTACGTGAATTGAATTATGTGTGTTGTATTTCTAATGTATGTCGTACAGATAGGCGATCACGTCTTTATCAAAATATCTCTGATAAAGGGCGTGATGCGATTCGAGAAATGAGGCAAGTTAAGTCCTCACTACATTAGACCATTCCCAGTTTTGGGCAGAGTTGGTGAGGTAGCATACCGAGTTGCGTTACCGCTGTATTTATCCAGCGTATATAACGTATTCCACGTGTCTATGCTGAGGAAGTATGTCAGCGATCCAACACACATGTTGGATTATTAGCCACTTGATATTCAGGATTTGACGGTGATGGAAGAAGCAGTTCTGATATTGGACTGTGGGGACCAAATCTTGAGAACGAAGCGTATTTCACTCATATTGGTCCAATGGAAGAATCACGGTTCTCATGAGGTTCCCTGGGAACGCGAAGCCGATATTCACGCTCAGTATCCCACTTATTTACTTAAGGTAAGCCGCTTATTGCATGCGTTATAATAAATTCATGCATATGATATAAAAAGTTTCGTCTGCATTGTCATGATATGTGAATAAATGAGGTATTAAAAATTGAGAATTAGATGAAAAATAATTTTTCATACACTATATATATACACTGATAATATATATGTATGACCCTGTTTAACGTAAACCAATCAAACTATGCCCACACTTGGGCTTACACATTAACTCATGAGTTGGTTAAACAAGTTGATTATATAAATTTTGTAGAAATGAAAATATTTGAAGCACTTTTACACATCAAATTCATCATAAATTATTTTTAGATGATACCTCATACTGTTTGACACATAGAGCTATCAAGATGTGCACCAAAACCTTGCATGGCATAGAAACCTGTGCCAGTCAAGACCTGATGGTCTTGCTGCGTCAAGGGGGCACAGTGGCCGCGGCAAGCATGTTGGGTTGCCGTGGCAACCACCACAACTTTAAGTGGGTCCGAGAAACCCCAAAGTATCATTTTTGTTGTTCTGTTGTGGTGGGGTCTCTATATTTTTCCCTCTCGAGCTACACTCAGCTCATTTCAGTTCAAAAACTCTCCGATTTCACGTCGAAATTCGTTGCATGTGGGAGAATCAAGCCTGGCCTAGCTCCTTCATCTCAAATTTTAGCATTTTGTTCCAAATTTTGGTGCATCTTTGAGGTAAAACCCTCATTTCTATTCTTGATGTTTCTTTTAAGTTTTTGAACTACCTTGCCTCCAAAGAAGGTCATGGCTTCTAAAATCCCACTCATACGCCCAAAGGCTACATCAAAAGCGAAGGGCAAAGCCCCATCTACGTCCCACGAGCATGCCGATCCACCCGTGGATCGTGAGCAATCCGTTCCATAGTGGGATGCAAAAGCCATGGAACCTGATTTACTTATTGAGGAATCATTACTCGTACCGACTGATCTGACCGCCTGGTCATTACGATATCTTGAATAGGCGCATTTAGACGCCCTATTCTAACCCATACATACACACTTTTATCCCCGCCTTGTCAAATTATTTTACCAAAATTTAAAATGTGTTGAGTTTTTCGGCCAATTAGATACTGAAATTGATGGCCAAAAATTTTATTTTGAATTGCACGACATAGCCAAGGCTATGGATTGCAGTGCGACCTTTGATGAGAGCATAGGTCTGCGAGTCCCTCGCCCCAAGGATGTGAAATTCCATCACATCACCGCCAAGATGGCTGGGGGACAGACTGCTCTTGGTCTCTCTGTTCGATGCAACCAATTATCATAAAATATGTGGTTTCTAGACTGTATTTTTAGATATAATCTATACCCTATGCAGAATGACCGTGAGCGACGTGACACTCTCTTACAAGCCTTGTTTGTTGTTCACGAGACTCGTTGAGTTAATGCCCCAAAGGTCATTTGGGAGGGCATTAAGTATGCCAGTATCCATCTATGTAGTAACGTAGCCACACCCATGCCTGCATGCCCTTATTTGTGTCTGATCTCTCGACTTCTCGAGGGTCATCAAGATGCCCATAATAGGGAACCCTATCAAGTACCTCCTAGTGAGGAGCTACGCACCGACCATATTTGGGTGTTTATCCCTGCAATATGGAAAAATATATACCAATGGTCTCAATAGGCAGTGAAAAATCGACAAGCATGACAACCACGTGCTCCTCCACAACAACCCCAACCCACACCATCGGCACCAACTCAAGAAGCCCCAATTCCCTCTCAAATCGAACGAATTCCCTCAACTGAAGAGACCTTTACCATTGCCGACCTTGCTCGGCAAATGAGAGAAAATCATGAACAAACCCTCTAAAAATTCGACAACCTCTACTGAAGCAATAATATGCTTCATCAACGTGTCGACTACATTGAAGAGGCCACCACTCTTTTAATGGAACACACCTTTCAGACCGCCTCAACTCCTTACATTGGTCGCGCAGGGAATTACGAGTCTGCACAGACACCAACGCAGCGTTACGCGTTAGTGGAGACTGCTCGAGGAGGATGCAGACCATCCTCCACGGTCCAACACAAGATAGTTCACAGCCTGGTGAGTATATAATTCACTTTGATATAGGTTTTATTTGTTCATATATAATGACATACTTATCAACCTGTTGTGTGATTCCTACACCTGATTTTTACTCTATAGTAATATTGTTATACCTTTGTATGTGTTTGTTTTGCTTTCTACTGTTAGACTACTTTCCTATTAATTTGGACTTGTAATGTTCTACGCTTTCAATTAGTCATAAATTGCGTCAACATTAAAAGTATAACAGCAGAGTATACACCATGACCTGATCTCACTTCCCTGCCTTCATTTATTTTCGAGGACGAAAATCCTTTAAGGCAGGGAGGGTGTAACAGCTGCCATATTTTAACCCACTATCGGGTATGGACGCGGGTCTGGTCAGGTATATGCCTAACACAGGACACAAAGGATTTATTTAATTTGGTGTTCAAACTTGATTAGAATGTGAAGCCCTTAGTGGCCCAGTAAAAGTTTTAGTGAAAGCCGGTCCTCAATACACTAAAATATAGTGTATTAAGTATACACTTACAATTTTGACCATCCCATATATCTATAGTGGTGTGTGAGATAATACACTCAAGTTTTAGATTATTATATATAATCTAATGTAATAAAGTTACACTAAATCTAGTGTATCTGTTGAATAAATGTGTAGTAGAATGATACTTGAGCTAAGCGAGCCCATACACATACAACATTTAAGTGTAACAAAATCACACTTGAAATAATACCCCCAGCTATATACCTGTAAATGGTGTAATTGTATTACAGTACAGCCAAACCATATAAGGCTTATACATATAACCCATGTATTAGCTTTGTAGTAAAGATAAGCTTGTTTTGGCTTATATATGAATACAAGAGAAAGCTAGTGTTGGCACTACATGGTAGCCTAGCCCTTAATAGCTTATAATCCTAAATTCGCCAAGAGAACTCCATGCACGCAAAGTGGGAAAAAGCCACTACAAAACTCGCCAAAGCATCTTCCTTCTTCCTGCTTCAAACTGTAAAGGAAATCCTCTTAGCAAATATACTGTGTAACCATGAGAGCAAAAAGCCAAATAAAATCAGCAAATAAAACCCTTCTTCTAGATTCTCAAACCAATTTCTCTATTCAATCCCTTTCGAACCCTTAGAGTCGAAACCGTGAGTCACAAGTGACCCTACGACTCGACAGACGAACCCTTGGTCTCGAAGAGCTCCTTGCGGCCCTGACTTTTGCATGAGCTTGGCAAACTCGACACCAACACCATTCGGCGACGTTGTAATCACGAATACACCAAAAGGTATGTTGTAAATAAACCACGTAATAGATTGGGTTCATTTCATTAGTTTGTTTATAATAGAATTTAAATCTTTGATGCCGATTCCATCCACATAGTCGAATCGACAGTTCAAAGAACTATAGTCTTGTGTGAAGATTTCGGAGTCAAACTCTCCAATAATTGCACGCTGAAATTTTCATACTGGAATGAATAAATATATGGGGTACTTAGTGTAGCATATACAAGAAAATGCAATGAATATACAGTGTAGAAGGCCCGACCAATTAAGAGAACAAAAAAAAAACAAAAGAGGAGAAAGAGGGCACCATGGCAAGCTTGTGCCTTAGGCTTGCCGCGACAACTTCACAAGGTTGCCGCGGCAACCCTGTTGCTTGCCGAGGCAAGACTGTGTTTGGCCCTTGTGTGTGCTTTGTGGTGTCTTGTATTGTATATATGTGCTGTGTATTGACCCCTAAGGCTAGTTAACCATGTAGGTTACATATGTGGGGTCTATGGTGACCCAGTAACCCATCATAAAGGCTAAAACAATTGAACGAAACTCATAGGTGCTTGGTGCACATGACGCGTTTCTAACGATGGATGTTTTCTTGGATGCACACATGCACGTATAAGCAAATACACGTAAGTTTGAGTTGAGGTAGGGAGTTTACCTTGCTAAATTGTGTTTTGTTTTCTTATTCACCTCTAATTAGCAAGTTAGTATATATATGAATATGCCTATGGTAGTTTTGATGGATGAATCCATAGGCTTAGTATAGTTTCAATTCGATGAATCCATATGCTTATGATGAATGAGGATGATATGTCATATCATGTTAGTTCAGCATGATGTTTAGTGATGTATGATGAGAATAAGATCAGTTAGACAATTGATTATGCTATGAATATGCCCGTTCAATTTAATGAATAGTGAGGTATGATAATGATAAAATCATATTCGACGTATGATTTTGTATGAATATGCTATATTCAGTTTCGATGAATAGTCATGTATAATAATGACACATTCAAATTCGACATATGATTAATGTATGAGCATGCTAGTTCCATGAATAGTTAGGTATGATAATGCTAGTGCAGTTTAGATATATGGTTATGAATGATGAAATGAGATCAGTGTAGATGCATGCTTATGAATGATGATGCTAGTTGTAGTTAGATATATGGTTATATATGGTTATGTACAAGCATGCGAGTTCATTTTATGTTAAATTCAGTTTCAATATATGCTTATATGATATCTGTTTATGATGTTCTCGCATACATGATACCATGCATAGTCATGTCTTTTTATCTTTGTTATCCTTGATGTCATGTAGACGTTTTTGCTTCGTTTTGAGCCAAGTGATCCCGCTAACTCGGGAGCTTGAGTGTGTAACTCTTGAACACAAGTGATTCCGCTAACTCGGGAGCTTGATGTCTTGGTCCAAGTGATCCCGCTAACTTGGGAGCTTGATTCTCTTATTTCTTGTACATATATATTTCACGCCTGAGAGCTTATTTAAGCTAAACTTATTTCAACATGATTCCTTGTATCTGTTTAAATATGATTTCTTGTCAGCATAATTCCTTGTATCTGTTCGCCATGAATATGTTAGCATGATAAAGTATTCGCATGATTAATTATTTGGTTTATACTATATGTTGCTAGAATAGATACAAGAAAAGATATAATATGCTTCGATTTGTATTTGATGCATCAAAAAGTGAATTGGTAATCTAACATATAAAGTTAGAACTGTAAATTTCCTTGCTGAGTTTCGATGATAGCTCATCCTACAACTTCAATGTCTTAGCTACAGATATTGATCCAGAGCACGAGGGTGATCTCACGTATCAGCCGGAGGAGGAGGAAGAAGAGGAGGACGAGGAGGAAGAATTCACTGAGGAATTCTTTCCTAAATAGGTTTGAGGGAGAGAGAATTGTTTTTGTTTTGGAACAAACTTGTATAAACCAACAGTAATATGTTTTTGAGATATTTTGATACTTCATGTATAGGTCTTCTTTATGATTGTTTAGATGACGGGTGGCCGTTATCGGTGAAAAGCTATACATGACATAAGTTAGTCTTGTTTATATCTCTTGTTATTTTACTGTTTAATAGATGAGTAAATATCAGTTTTTGTCATATTATTTTATATCAGAGTTATTAAATTGCTTCCGCATATGTAATACTTTATACACGACACGATGCACGATGCACTTATATGACAAGATCATGTTAGGTGATTCGACGACGCGACCTTTCCTATATACGATAAGGGGAAAGTTGGGTCATCACAGTTGCTTTTTTAATTAAGAATTAATGAATCGACTATTTAATTCGCATTTTCATATTTAGGTTCAATGACACCTCCCTTATACAATGACGAACTAATATCGATAATAACGATGGGTGTTGTCTATTCTGCGACAACCTATTATTCCACGCTAGGACTCAAAAGGCAACGTCGTTACACATCTATTCTAACATGCCCATTGTGTGTGCAAGAAACGCTCGACGGTCATTCAAAATTTACATATGAAATATTTCGTATGCGAACACCTTTGTTTATGAGCTTATGCAATGCCCTTAGGGTGGGGGATCTCTTACAAGACACCTAAAGGATGATGGTTGAGGAGGCATTGACAATATTCTTATATCCGGTAGCTCAAAATGAAAAGAATAGGGTCATACAAGATAGATTTCAAAGTTCAGGATCTACCATTAATCTTTATTTTAATTTGGTGTTGAATGTCATTCTCGACTTATATCCATAATTGGTGAAACAAGCAACCAATGCACCCCTGAGATATTATATTTTCCATGAGTCTATCCATGGTTTAAGGATGTCATAGGGGCCATAGATGACACACATACAGATGTCAGTATTCCAAAGGTAGATTCGTAATGGTACCACAATCGAAAGTAATCAATAATGCAAAATATAATGTATGTTATGAACTTCGACATGTTATTGCAATACGTACTCCGCGGATGGGAGAGTTCCACTCTCAACTCAAAGGTTTTGAGCAGTGCCCTTTCTATACCTCTGAATAGGCTTCACATCCCAGTTGGAAAGTACTAACTTGTTGATGGGGGATATACGAATATGCTAGGGTTTCTTGCTCCGTACTATGGAGTACAATATCATCTACAAGAGTTCAACAACTCCTATCCCCTAGTAACTCTTGAAGAACTATTCAACAAGCGATATGCGTCACTGCGTAACGTCGTAGAACGGACCTTTGGGGTCCTTAAACAATGCTTACCAATTCTCAAGTCCGCACAAGAGTTCCACTTAAAACCCAAGTGAAGATAGTCGATGCATGTTACATTGTACACAATTACATAAGGACATATGATCGGGAAGATCCATTCTTCAATGAAAGGCTAGAGAAATGCGTGGAGCCACCCAATAAGGATTCGATGGAAGAAGATCTAGATATTGAAGGCACGTAATCTAAATGGAATCGTGAGTGGGTGAATGCATTTCGTGATGACATAGCTAACAGAATGTGAGGTGCACAATCTCGTTGACAGTTGCACAGAGATTTATGGACCAATAAATTAGTGCTATATATTGATAGTTCTTCAGTATGTGTAATGACGACAATAAATGATATTATAAATTTTATATGATGTAGATCTAACATCATAGACTATTTTATATATTTACAGATATCATGGCCAAAATTTATGTCGCCTTCATAGGCAAGCGAGCTGGAATTTATAAAAGTTGGAAAGAATGTGTGAGAGATGTAATTGGCTTTCGAGGAGCATATTATCACTCATTCAATTTATACGAAGAGGCAATAAATGCATTACACGACCATAGTATAAACGCGTCACAAAGTGAAACCCAAAGTCCCCATGTATCTCTGACGAAGTTATAGATAGAGTGATAGGATCCACACCAGATGCTCGTTTACACAGACATTGTATGTGTGGAACGTTTGCACGAGTTGTTATCATCCTTTGTTTATATTATTTTATTCTATCTTCAAAATAAAGTAAGGCATGCAAGACTATTTCATTTTTTTAGCAATTATCTGGATAGTTCTTTACATAAAAATCGATTAATCTTGGATAGTTCTTTGTTCGGTACCAACTAACATTTTATGTACAGATGAACTCCTGAAGATTCATCTTCATCGAGAGTATATTCCCAGACAGGTTCATCTTTGTCGAGAGTTGCGCCGCATGCCCGACGTAGGATCGAGCTTGTAGTACTGGACCCACCCGTGCCACAACCTATACCATGACCCCAGCCGCAATAACAATCCTAACTCCCTCAACTCCCACTTGTACCCCCAGGCTTTCATGACCCGTCCCAACAAAGGGCTCCTTCACCACCACTAGTCCGTGTGCCTACCCCAACAGTAGTTCCTGCCCATCATCCACCAGCAGGTCTAGGCCGTGGACAACTTGCACTTGTGGTACCACCTTATCGACCTAGATACGTCGTAGTCCCCCATCAACTCTTTACAGACATAAAACATGCACGTGGAGTGTGGCGTAACCCCGTCTTAGTGAGCTCAAACTCTTTTTCTGAGGTGGAGCTGCTGGTGCCCCGACATCGTGATTTATTCGACAACTTTGATGTTACGACCAGGTCTCCGAAGCGTACCGCGACTTCCACCCACTTGTCTGATGGTGACGACGATAATGCCTTTTTCTCCTCTAGCATATTAGTTTTCATGTTTAATAAGAACTTGTCTTTTATGAATGGTTTATATTAGGCCAAAATTTTGCATGTTAGAGCCTAATCTAATATGCTACTGTGATTTTCAAATTTGTAATATTTAGTATGCTTTTATCCTTACTACTTTTTGCTCTAATTGTAACGTACATATAACATACTAACAACCATATTAAAAAACCCATATTAAAAATTGTATTTTTAGAATTTGCCCGACAAATCTTCAACACATTACCGATTGAAAATATATAAAATTTGATGATCATCCGATAAGTATAACCGCTTCGATGAACGACATAAATACGTGGGGCTCTAGGGCGCGGAAGAAAGACATTGCAGTTTCTGACATTTTCTTGAAAAGGTGAAGAACAGAAGAAAATGTCAGAAGCGGTAGGAAAATGAGTTTCTGGGCAATTCAGGAACGCTCGCAAGGAAAATGAGTTTCTGCAAATTTAAAGTTTCTACGTAGAATCGAAGGAGCTCGTTTTCTGGGGTTTTCTTGGGAAAGCACCGAAATTGCAGAATGAGCCCTTAGTCTTAATAGTAAACCCAAACTATTAATGTTTGCAAAGCATGATGAGTAAATCATCCTCACAGATAGCTAGTCAACATTGTCCTCTGATATGACATCATGGTGTTGTGGCTTATCAGCTCTGTCCATCACATAACATCTAAAGGCTCAATATGGTCTAGAAATATAAACAAGATATGGTTGAACTGAGGATTGGGCCTCTAGCAAAATGAAAAGTTGACAACTTCACAACCTGTAGGTTGAAGGTCTGAGCCCACCTTATGTATTAAACAAATGAAAACAAGGCATTGATGCTCAAGATAATAGATCATTTCATGAAAGCATAAATGTGAATGACATGAAATTGAGCACGATTTCATAAATGATCTATTTCATCAATGGTTTAAGATGTGGGTGATCTGTATTGTCAAAGTGGTAGATCATAAATTGAAATGCAACAGATTTGCTGACAATAATATCAAGCGTTGTTTTAGTTTTATTGGCTGATATTAAAGTTCATCAATCGAATGGTTCACATCCACATATTCATGTTTCTTTGGGCTGAGATATGTTCCAATGATAGATTGCCACTTAGACAATTTAGATTGGTCACATATGAGCGCCAGATGGCAAATGATAGATCACACTTCAACGGTGTGAGATAAAAAGTATAATTTTGATGGTTTACGATCATTTAAATACCATTTTGGTGTTTAAAAATCGGCCAGGAGCCACTATCCCTATCACGTTTCCTAAAGCATGGAAACCAGACATATATGTAAAGTTTGATGTCATTTTTGATATAAACTATAACAAGGCAAAGGCATGAGACTTGTTTTATTATTTATGGTAAAGGCATGTTTGGCCTACTTATCAGATTTTTACCCGATGAATATATAAATGCAATGCTTGGTATAAATGATGCATGAAATGATGTGACATGAACTTTCATGCATGAATTTCATGAAATATAATAACATGAAATATATATATATATATTATGGATAACATGATATAAAAACACAACAACATGATATTAATTTACATATCATTGATGATAATATGACATCGGAATCTAAACATGATTTCATAACACATGAATATGAAATTAATTAAAATACCAGCTAACATAACAAATAACTAACAATGAACTTATTCAACAACATATATTATTCACAACAAATATATATATATATATATATATATATATATATATATATATATATATTAATGATCACCTGACTCGAGCCACGCTCTAGTCATGCGTGACTCGAACTGGTAACTGTCAGATCACGATCACGAGTCAGGTGATCATTACCCATATATATATATATGTATGTATCTATTGGTCCGTCATTTTTCGTTAAAGACCAAAAACACCTTTCACTACTTTTTTTCTTTTGCTTTCAATAGTTTTGTTGTTTAGTCATTATTATATTCATCATGAAAAGTCGAGGGGAAAGAATCGGAAACCCTTCGTAGGTATGTAGATTCCCATGATTATCCCTATAACAATAGTTTCTTTTAGAAATTGAAATACTTTCAATCTGCGTTGTGGAGGACTTACAGTAAAGGGGTGTTTTTGGCAAATGCATCCTACCCATTAGATTGCTGATGTTAGGGTTTCATTCATACAGTGTGAGTTCTCCACCGACTCCAATTTCCAGCCCCTCTTCTGCACAAAGGTATGGTTAAAAGATATCCTGCGCCTCCTCTTTCGTGATCGTACGATATGTACATAGTGTACTGATTGTGTGATCAGTAGCACTTATGATCTTCACTGTTCATCTTCTAACGACTGAAATCATCACCACTATCATCTCATAGTTGTCACCATTATGTATGATGATGTCTCTGTTGCCTTGCAAATCTTTGATTATTGGAAAAAAAAAAAAATTTGTTGTGTGTCTCTTCAAGCAAATATTAGAGCTTCTACCGAATTGTCCTCTCAAATGCATACTTTTTTTTCCCTTTGATGTACATGGAAGATATGGGTTGCCATGATCGATGTATGTATCTTCAAGGAAATAGTAGAGCTTCTATCGCATTGTCCTCTCAAATGAAGAATCCATTCTTCCCTACATATATCAAACCTTGCAATAACCTTTGCACGCTCATCTCAAATCATCTCATCAAAATCTTATTGTCATTTTTTTATAGGCAATCCCCAAATACTCCATTAGCCAAACAGTAAAATCATATTGTCAAACAATGGATGCCATTTGGTTCCAGATGAAGGAGAAGGGCTTCTAGATTTCCTATAGCACCAGCTTTACACAATCTTGGCAATATTATTCATTGGTTAGTATTGGTTTTTAAGCTCTCCTCTTCATAGATTATGGGATTTTTTTACATTCCACTCATTATAATCAATTTCAACCCCACACACACACACACATATATATATATATATATATATATATATATATATATATATATATATATATATATATATTTCATTTGTAGCAATAGTTGACGGTGTTCACGCGTGCAACTAAACCAGTAAGACGCAAATTGAGACGATCCCAACATAAACTCTATTGCACATGCCTCTTTGAAATGTTTGTTGCTTGTAATCTTGTAGGTTACTAATTTTCTTGTAGGCGAGAAAAAAACTTTAGATCGCATATAGAAGTTGCTGATGTCATGGTTTGATTTGTTCAAAATTTTGAGTGGAGTATCATGGCTTTTTGAAGGGTTTGGCTTTTGCTGGTATTGATGGGTTATTATGGGATTATCTAGCTTTTTGATGGTTTTGATGAATTTGTCTTTTTCAGTGTTCAAATGGTTTTTTTTAAGTATAGTTTTCACATAATAGTATGATACAACATGATTTTTATGGACCAAAGATATGTGGCTGATGGGGCAATGGTCAGGTCCAGTATTTCAGGCATCATCTTAACAACACTGAGTTTGCACTCAGTCGATTTGTTATAAGTGCTATGTTCTTGCTGCATTCATATTATCATTTCGTTCATATGGTAGTATATGCTATTTTTTAATTTCAGAAATAATCATCTTGTCGCGCTTCATTTATTATTATATTATTACTATTTTTCGATAGGCACACTTGAGGTTGTTAGGGCCTCACCCTTTATTGGAAAAAAAGAACCTTTGATTTTAATCCAAGTCTTTGCTCATATATATTTTAGATATCATTTGAACAACATTGAAAATAATTTAGTAACTGCCATATTATTTCAAGGAGTTTCCTATTACATTGGGATTAATGATACTTTTAAAAATTACTCTAAATATATCAATTGTTAAAAAAAATTAACTAACAGCCCACTGCACCTGCACCTACCTCCAATTCCATACCCTTTACATCCCCCTCACTTTCCCAATAGCCCAAAACCCCTTACACACCACCCCAAATTCTACCCCTATTTTTCGGGTACATTTCTTTAGCCAACTTTGATTCTATTTCTGTCTCTATTGCTCCAAGGTTTGACCCCCTTCTCCTCACAAAATGCATCACAGGCATATGCCTGCCCTCCCTCAAATCTATCTCAGCTAACTCTGTTTGTCCCAAAGCAATTGATCATTTGGTAAATAGAAATAAAGATTAGTTGAAAAGTCAAATTATCCCTACAAGATTAGATAGTCAGTATTAATACAAAATGACAATTTCAAGTCACCTTAATTTTTATTTTTATTTTTGTAGAGAGTCGCATGATTTTCTCTTCCCACAATCCCATCTAGCCCTTGCTTAGTTTTTATGATAGACATAGAAAGTACCTAGCAGAATCGCCTTCACTTTAATCATATGGACAATGTTAGAAATCTATCTTACAAATAGGCTAAAATGCTATATTAAAACTGAGTGCTTCTACACAGTGGTGTGAAGTTAGTTACATCACAACTATAGTATTTGCCTCCAATTAATTTACATATTAATACTTAGTGGTGGGTGTATGTGATATAGGTGATTCTAACACCATCTTCATTGCTTCAGCCTAAGAGCACTCATACAATTTTCGCAAAGATGATGGAAAATTATAACGAAGTGTAAGAAACTTGTGAGGCTTTAATTCGTTTACGCTCATAGTGATTAACATTCTCAAGCTTTACGTTTTATAGGCTATTCCAAGATTTGTATAGCTTGACATTAGTACAAAACAACTTCTGCAATCGCCAATTTCAGAAGTTCAATCCCTCCGAGAAAAAACAACTTCTAGCTGAAAACAACACTGAGTTTACTATTAAGATACCACAAAATGCATCACAGGCATACGTCTGTCCTCCCTCAAATCTATCTCAGCTAACTCTGTTTGTCCCAAAGCAGCTGATCATTTGGTGAACAGAAATAAAGATTAGTTGAAAAGTCAAATTATCCCTAGAAGATTAGATAGTCAGTATTAATACAAACAGACGGTTTGAAATCAGTGATATTTTTATTTTTCTTGTTTTAAAATTTTTTCTACTATGATATATAGTAGAGAGTCGCATGATTTTCTCTTCCCACAATCCCATCTAGCCCTTGCTTAGTTTTTAAGATAAACATAGAACACGAGAATCACCTTCACTTTAATCATATGGATAATATTGAAAATATATCTTACAAATACGCTAAAATGCTATATTAAAAATGAGTGCTTCTAAACAATGGTGTTGAAGTTAGTTACAAAACAACTATAGTATTTACCTCCAATTAATTTTGTCATTAATACTTAGTGGTGGGTGTGTGTTATAGGTGATTCTAACACCATCTTCATTGTTTTTGCCGATAAGAGCACTCATACAATTATCACAAAGAAACAGGGAGAAGACACAAACCTCTATGCAAATAAAATTCTCTCACGTAAAAAAAAGAAATTTGATATAGGTAAGTTGGAATTGGCCATGGGACTTGAATGTTGCTTTATTACTTTTGTTGGTGGAAAATTAGAACGAAGTGTAAGAAACTTGTGAGGCCTTACTTCGTTTACCCTCATAGCGATTGACATTCTCAAGCTTTACGTTTTATAGGCTATTCCAAGATTTGTGAAGCTTGACATCAGTACAAAACAACTTCTGCAATCCCCAATCCCAGAATTTCAATACCTCCGAGAAAAAACCACTTATGGTTGCAATTAGCAAGCTACTAGATAAATTTTCGTTATAGCTTTCAATCTTTACTTCTTGACAATTATTACAATAAGGTAGTGGTAATAAGGATGAAGAGATTATAGCAAATTGGTTGGTGGTACTTTTCCCAAATAGATCAATGATTAAAGGTATAAAATTGTCTGGGTGGATTTGGATTTTGCTGATTTTGATGAGTTTTTATGAAAATTTCTGGCTTTTTTATGGTTTTGATGAAATTTTCCTTTCTAGTTTTCAAATGGTTTTTTTTAAGTATGCTTAGTTTCCACATATTAGTATGATACAATATGATCTTTATGGACCAAAGCTAAGTGGCGGATAGGGCAATGATCAGGTCCAGTATTTCAGGCATCATCTTAACAACATTGAGTTTGTTGTTAAGATAGCACAAAATGCATCACAGGTATATGCCCGTCCTCCCTCAAATCTATCTCAGCTAACGTTGTTTGTTCCAAAGCAACTGATCATTTGGTAAACAGAAATAATGATTAGTTGAAAAGTCAAATTATCCCTAGAAGATTAGATAGTCAGCATTAATACAAAAAGATAGTTTCAAATCAATGATATTTTTATTTTTCTTGTTTTTAATTTTTTTCTACTATGATATATAGTAGAGAGTCACATGATTTTCTCTTCCCGCAATCCGATCTAGCCCTTGCTTAGTTTTTAGGATAAACATAGAAAGTACCTACCAACATCACCTTCACTTTAATCATATGGATAATGTTGGAAATCTATCTTAGAAATAGGCTAAAATGTTATTTTAAAAATGAGTGCTTCTAAACAGTGGTGTTGAAGTTTGTTACACCACAACTTGAGTATTTGCCTCCAATTAATTTACATATTAGTACTTAGTGGTGGGTGTGTGGTATAGGTGATTCTATCACCATCTTCATTGTTTCGGCTTAAGAGCACTTACAAAGTTTAGGGAAGTATGGCAGGGCAGCCAGTATCTCACTACCTGCCTAGTGTAACCAACCCCAGCTGGTCTAATGAGCTGCTCCAATTGATGACTGCAATGAGCATCAATTCCCCGGTAGAAGCCTTGAATCCCCCTTTGCATAATTTTGTGCATCAACTCCCACCTGTCGCATATTACTACGAGGATTATGTTGATGTAGTATACCCATATGTTTTTCAACTGGCTTACCCTCC
The DNA here is from genome assembly GCA_021018995.1 of Chloranthus sessilifolius. Classification (NCBI taxonomy): domain Eukaryota; kingdom Viridiplantae; phylum Streptophyta; class Magnoliopsida; order Chloranthales; family Chloranthaceae; genus Chloranthus; species Chloranthus sessilifolius. The sequence continues at coordinate 109,558,052 of CM037597.1, read as the reverse complement.
TAGATTGGTAGCCCCGCTATGCACAACACCCATGACTCGAAATGAACCCTACTGTCGGCACCGTATTGTTCCATTGGACTCGTCCCAAAACTAGCTAGATTAAATTTAGCTTCGACGAATCATCTCGTGAAAGCCCTCTCCGGTCCGGGCAACCTATGGCGGTGTCTTTAGGGACCAACATGGTACTGTAATGAGGCTTTTGGCGATCATCTGGGAGGGGGGGGGGGGGGGGAGGCTACATTGTATACAACTGAGGCGAAAGGGCTTATCCGTGGGTTGGAGTCGATTATTGAGTGAGGTTGGACTAACATATGGATTGAGGGGGATGACTTAGGGTTAATCCAATCTGTGAAACGTGGGGTTAGTTTCGGCCCACTTCCGGCCTCTATGTTCAACAAAGAAGTGTGCATACTAGGTAAATTGGAGTCATACATAATTTCATACAATTATCGTGAAGGAAACCAAGTTGCTGATGAACTTTGTGACGTTACCTATGCACTTGAGGGAAAAAACCTTTGGACTACTATGATCTTCCTTCGACAACAAAAGAGAAAGTTGCAAGTGATAGAGCCGGGATTGGTTATCTTAGAAGGAAATCATGATAATGTGTTCCAACTGTCATTTCATATGCCTAAAACTGCTATCGAATGACTGATGTGTACCGAACTTAAGTACATTCGTTTGTTCCATGGTCCGAAGTTGCGTAATGAAAATTTAATTACAGTGAGAATATGTGTTGATGTTTTCCATATTATAATACTAATATTCTGGATAGAATCTACGTGGCGTATGTGTGCCCTTCATTGCTAATTTTTAGATAAAAAAAGACTACATACCCTGCATTTGCTTAACAATATATATATAGGTCGAAGGTCACAACAGTGGGCCGGTTACCTTCCCGCTAAATATCCATGTTGTTATCCCGAATTTACAGATAATGAGTTGTAAGTTAAAACTTAAATTTTTTTGGTAAAGAATGGTGTAGGTAACCCAACTGTCCTGGCCACAATATAGGTACAGTTATGGCAGCAGCCAACAGCCCCACCTTCCCGTTCACAGGTTCAGGTGACGAGATATAATACAATATTATTATGTTGTTTATTAGATAAAAGATAACTTCATTCTCTTATATTGGATGAAAAAAATGAAAAATTTAAATTGTCAAACTGGAATTTCCGTTGCTATATTTTGATTGAAATTGTTACATATGAAATCCTTAAGAAATAATATATATGACTTTGATTGTACAAAGTTGGAATACTCATATTTTGTGACATGGGTTGTAGGATCTATTGGTTCATTGCCTTACCAGACATTCATTGATACTATCGTTCAAGTTGGAAGAGATTGGGATTCATAATTTGAAGGTTCCTCGTTGTAAATCAGTTCAAAGGTGTTTGCAAGGTAGGCTTTCATGTATTTGCTATTTTCGTCGCTTTATATGTTATGTGAGATCTATTTTTCAGTTTAGTTTTTTGGTGCAAATGTCCCATTCACAAGTTTGAATTAATTTAAAAGTTAGCTGCAAAACAAATTTAAAAGGTACGGTCCTAAACTTTTGCTATACTTTGCAGGATGCACAATTTATTCTTTTCCCATATATTTCTAATGAAGTAACATGAAGATCATTGACGAGATTTAACTTTAATGGTGTAGATTGCCTGCACCTTGAACCTTTATTGTTGTAAGATCATTTTGACGCCAACATTTCTAACAATGCTCCTGTCATTTGGGCATATTGTATGCTTTTGTCATTTGGGCATATAGTAGAGAACTGGATTTGATTCTCGTATGTTGTTTATTTATTTATTTTATTTTATTTTTTGGGGGTGGATATCTCCTCAAATCATAAAATTTTAGATGATTTATAAGGGTTTTAGTGTTGCTTATGGGAGTTGTTCTTTTAGTTTGTTGCTTCTGTAACTGCTGGTGTTGTCGTGGAGATCTTACTTTAGTAATTCATTATTTGTGGTTTGGCTTTGGAGTGGAGGATTCTTTATTAGATTTGAATATTTTTCTTATAAATTTATAAAATATTTTTTAAATGTCTTATAAAATTCTTTAGAGATAATGGCTCATGGCCAATAATTAAATACCAAAATGGTGTTTAAATAATCTTACACCATTAAAATGAGACTTTTTATCTCACACCTGTGACAACCAAGATTTTGACACCCCAAAACCCGTGCCATCAGCATGACCCTTGAGGCCGTGCCCCATACACATACGTGGAACACTTGGTATATCCACACAACCATCAAGTAAAGCATGTACCAGAGAACATATACTAAACAAAATCTCTAGTTCTATAATGAAAATCAAAACGTATAACCCAAAAGATAGTTCTAATACCATGCCACTGCATGGGTAAAAGAACCAACCTGAACTATCAGTGACGTAACAACAGTCACCTCAGATGGATCAACAAATGAAATATCTCACATATTTACATTATCCCAAAACAATGGCTGGACATACCAAGCCGATCTAATCTCTCTAAAAATAACTATCAAAGAGCATAGAGGGTCTTCTAATAGAACTCCTCAGGAGGGGGCTCAGACTCCTCAATGGGAACGTAATTTGAGTCCTCGAGATCGACGTCACTAGAAGCAGCCGCTATCTCTGAACCTGTGACGTATAGTCAAAAGGATGAGCTACATCCTAGCTCAATAGAGAAGATATCTGAACAAGTAAATCTATCTTACTCACATATATTTTATGATATAATGAAAGCATGCTTGAATCAACATATCACATTTAGGAAAGCATTTTGAGATATTAAAAGAATAAACAAAAATGCGATTTGCTAATCTACACTTGTCATCACATGCTCAAATGGTTCTCATATTATAACTGGACTAGTCACAAGACTTAAATCAATTAATTTAAAATAATTCCCGAGCAATATGGCATCGATCCCCGATGGAATACTCACTATCGTTGTCCAATCATACTATTTTTTTTCATTTAACAACCCGAGTCCCTTTCTCATAGGCGACTGTCTTCATAACTCATATAAGACATCCCTTTCTGGGATGTCTTACAAGTGTACGGATTGGCCGTCGTACCGGTCACGGATATCCTGTCGAGTCAGTCACGAGTATATCGCCGTGTCGGTGGGGTATTCTACAAACCTTAAATCAATGGTGCATCTACATATAGTTATTCACCGTGTAATTGTGCTAATTATTAATAATTCAAGCCTATTCACGTATTTTCCATCACATGTATCTTCACATTAACTATACATCCCTGGGATGCCACACATTTAGATGTATCACACAGATGCTCAGTTCCCATATACATCCCTGGGATGTCTCTTTTTTTATTCTTATTACTTTCTCATTTCAGTGTACGCACACACACTTTAAGTTTCAAGCATTTTTCTTAGCATTTAACCCATGCACTTATCTATACTTTAAATGAATATGCATACATAGAATATCAATACACACATGCTTTTGTAATTAAGTGTACAAGTTCAGAATCTTCCCTACCTTAGAGCAAAACCATCACCCAAACACATTAATATCACACAAGGAATCGAGTGTAACCACCATACGCCAAACCTACATTACATGTATCAAAATACACTTAGAGAAGCTCACAAGGGTCTAGGGAATTATAACTTCAAAGAACTAATTAAAATAAAACAAACAACTATGCGATATCTCGTGTGAGCAACCATTTTTCCTCGCGCGAGCGATTATAATCGAGATCACCTAAAGTTCACGCGAGCCCTCGCTTGAGAGAGCTTCCCTTTACAAAAGGCCATCGCGCGAGCGAGCACATGACTCATTTTCTCGTTATATTATCTCCCTCTCCTCGCACGAACAAGCTATTATAACCGCACACGCGAGGAACAGCTACAGCTACCGCTCGAGCTTCTCGAGAACTTAATTCTTACCCTATTTAAACCACATTTAATACACCATCTACCCAGCATAATTACATCATTTAATGCTCAAAAATTAGTAGATTCATACCTTAAATAATAGATCTCCTCTTGATTTGATCCAAGATCTTCACAATGAAAGAGGGTTTCAAAACCTTTCACTTCAAACCTTTTCTAGATCAACCACAAGCTCCAACCCACTAGATCTTCCTCTAGATTTTTCACCACATCTTCCTTATCTCATAAACTTAACATCCATAAGGTAGATCTTACCTTTGGATCAAAAGAAAATCTTTATCTCTCACTCTCTCTAAACTCAAGAAAAGGATAACGTATGGGAGACTCCTCTCCCCTTTCTCTAACTTGTTTTAACTAGTGTGTTAAACACACACATATACAAGGTGTTTTATTTTCATCTCACTCTCATGTAAAACACATACACTTAAGAGTGTATATAGTAAGTGTAGTTTCCTTGTGAACCACAAACACACTAGCACAGTGTGCGTCGTACATGACCTACACTGTTCCAAAAAATTGGGGTTATTACAACACCATTAAAGTGTGATTTATCATTATGCCATGTGGCACACTCAGTGATCAATCTAAAATGTTCAAGTGGATAGCTCTCATTGGAGCATGCCTTATCCCAAAGAAACATGCCTATAAATTGATGAACTTTAATATCAACCATTAAAATTAAAAACAATGGTTGATATTGTTGGAAAAATTGTGAAATATTAACCCGAAATAACATAGGGAACCGGTCCGAGGCACGAGAAATATCATTGTTTTTAAACCAATATTTCCCCCACCACTTCGACAAAGTGGTCACCAACAGGTTACCGGCAAACAGATTCCAGGATACGAGCCGACTATGTATTCTTGTGAAGGATTTGGCGAATCCGATCACGCTATCCGAACACTGAATATTGCAAAAACGCTCTGATAAAGACCTTTAAAGACATAACAAGAGAGAAGAAAGAAGACTCTATTATGGTATATAAAACAATAATTTTAGATTCATTAAATAGAAATCAAGTGGTGTGTTAATGCACCATTTTCTTATGAAAAGGTGCTACAGGCATCCCTTCGGAAAAGACACACCACTTTGGAAAGGCACTTCTTTTGAAAAAGACACACCACTTTGAAAAAACACTTCTTTTGAAAAGACACACCACTTTGAAATGACATAAATTATAAAACTTTTAAATATCTAACAATTCCCTACTATTTAAAAGTTCTAAATATCTAACAATCCCCCACTATTTAAAATTTTTGAAATCAGAGCAAAACCAAAAATATATGTATAAATGAAAATGTCTTATAGACTTGGATTTTCACTTCAGTGGAAATAACTCAAAGTTTGGTAAGGGTTTTAGTGAAACTAAGTCTTGAACTAACAATCTTATATGACAAATCAAAACTATTCCACACAAATATTAGGTAGGGTTCCCATCGTAAGTGATTGTTTGGGTAAATGACTTTAAACTCATCCCGATTCTTTTTTCAGACTAATTGTGATAGCTCGATTTTTTCCTTAACACAAAATTCGGTACATATTTTTTTTTCTTTCTTACATCATAAACTCGGGAAAAATCAGACTGTCGGATCACACTTCACAATCTGAATACAGAAATACTTGGTATATCCACGTATAAGCGTAAAAGTTAAAGCAGATATCATATATGTATGGAATGGTTATTTAGATATCACAAGGCATATATAATATTTTCTACTTTATACATAGCATCTAACATCTAATACAAGGGCTAGAAGAAACCACCGGTGATAGCCGTCCATCACCTAAACAGTGGCCTACAAAACATACTTACAAAACCTATATTAAATCCCCGGACATATTAAGTCCAAATCCAACGTCCTCAAAATTTACTATACAAACTCAAAATATGTCTAGTCCAAATCCTCACCTAGGGTAGAATTCCCCAAACTGGAGATCCTAAGCCTTTCTCCGGTGTCGGGTCCTGATCTACTCATGTACATGTGATGTATAGTCGAGGGATGAGCTAACAGTCTAAGCTCAATAAGGAAATATCAATAGCATGCATATTATCACATCGCACATATATCTTATGACATAATTCAAACATGCTTATCAAATAAAAATTCACAATTTAAGATGTCTGACTTGAAACAAAACTCATATCAAAACAGATTTCAAAGCTTAACACATGGTTTCCAAACTTATTCTTATAACATAAGAAGAACTAAACTGATAACTTAATTCCTCTCTCAAGCATATATAACATCAAAAGTTGCAATATTATGCCGATGGAAATACCCACCATCGTCGTTTAATGAACCACTCACATGATGCCCAAGTCCCTTTGTATGAGGGAAGCTTATGCCAAAGGAAATTTACCACTATAGATAAGGAATGAGCGGATATCTATCCATCCCAAAGCACAATTGTATGCATATCTTGCCGTACCGGTCACTATCTCGCCGTACCGGTCACGGATATCCCGCTGCGCCGGTCACAGATATCCTGTCGCGTCGGTTGGGTATCATGCATAAATTTTAAATCCAAGTGTGAAAATAACTTATAGTTTATCACCGTGAAAAGTGATAATTTATAGTTAGGTTTGAATTTTCAAAGCTTCCATGCACATTTGTTCACATCTTTTTGACATCACACACGCACATGACTAATTTTTACACACATAAATCTGAGTGCACATATACTCCCACGCTTTTCATATTTAAAATCACGAAAGAAATTCATGCTAAATAATTGACAAGTTTCACAACTTTCACATATTTCTATCACATCACAAAATTCATGCTAGTTGTAATCAGATGCATATGTTACGGAGTTTTTCCTACCCCAACGAAAAGCTAAAACGAAGTCCTCTTACTTCGAGCTAGTCCCTCTTTTACGTACCCATGCTCATACTTGAAACACACCAAGTCATAATACTTACATCAGAAATGACGTAAAATAGGAAGATATAAGATCTCCCTCAAGTCCTCTTAACAAAACAAAACAAAATCCTGAATCTGTCTAAATCGATCAATCGATTCTCAAAATCGATCGATCGATTCTCGAAATTGATCAGTTTACTGAGAAACCAATCCCATCCCGTCGAACCATTTTGATTGATCGATCGATTTCCCTTAACACACACTGTTTTTAACAAATCGATCGATCAATGTTTGAATCAAATGATCGATTTTCAAATCGATCGATCAAAACAAATTTTTGATTGATCAATTTCCTCCAAAACCTTTATACTTTCACCCAGGTTAAAATCGATCGATCGATCGATTTTGCCAGATTCTTCCCAATCGCGAGTTTTAACTTCTCAAACCCATTTTCTTTTAAACTTAACCTCTTTTCTTTAATTTTCTACTCACATCATACATAAAGCATAACATAATTTTAAATAACAATTTCACATGAATTTTCCTCACCTTAAAGTGATCGATTCCTCGATCCACGAGCTAACGTCCAAGCTAGGGTTTCGACGTTGAACTTTGGGAAACACGTTGATCCAAAATCTACGGACTTTACACAGAGCTTCAACCGTGCACACACCACATTAAATCTAGGGTTCTCTTTCTCCTCTCTCTTCTCCAAGCACTCACTCTTTCCCTCTCTAGAATTTCATTCAAAAGGAAAGGTAATGGCTTACGTGAGAAGCCATTCCCTTATATACTTGGGTCTGCTTTGTTGTGAAGCACATACATACACTTAGTGTGTTATCTTATCTACTTAAAATGTTTTAGCTTCGGTGTGAAGCGTACATACTCACATTTTTCACACCAACTAAGGCCCAAAGTCGGTCTAACTGTCGGCCCAATACAGTTGGCCTAAATCGTCGGTGTCAGTGGTCTCAAAATTTGGGGATGTTACACTAATACTTTCCATAATTGCAATTATCAACACATAAAGTATTTCTTCAGACATTTCCGTTTGGATCTACAAATCATTTATTTTCTTGTGCATTAATAAGTAAACAAGTTTCATAAAAAATTTTAGAAGTTATGACTTAATCTTTATCGGTACGTCTACCAGTGAACCCTTAAGTAACTCCATTTCTCTACCTCTATTTCATACAAGCAACACACTCAATCAGATTTATAGTTGCAACTTAATATCTCTTGAGAGATCATGACTCTCTTTATTAATGGAAAATCATTTGATTTAGATTTTCAAATCCAAATTGATTATCTTTCTAAGATAATTCAATTAGAATCATTTAGCCATCTCCAAATGATCCTAATAATCTTTTCATGATAACTCAATGTTGCAAGAATTTTATGGTCAAATCATTGATAATGATTCCAAGCCATGTCTATTAAATCAAGGGCACTCAATGACCATATGATTGAGTCCAATTAATCAATCAATTAATCATGAAAACAAGGATGACCTTAGAGTCAAGCCAGTTATGAGGCTACTGAATCAACCGTTTGATCATGCTCAAACAGTTGCCAATGAACAATGGTGATATAATCAAAACCGTATAAACATAATCACATCTGAACACATGAGTGGCAAAATCTATCCTTCTTGACAAGTACATCTACATAAAAAAAATCTCACAAGAAAATAATGTAAAAATAAAAGTGTTCAATAAATCATAGTCATTCAATCTTAGCCTTCAAACCAACTTGATTATATTTCCTATCATGTGGGTTATTGATTGCAACTTTTGATCGTGGCCACTTATCACTAACTAATGATGATTGCTAGACTATCGTGGCATGATTATAAGCACTTTGGCAAAGACATTTAGTTGATGGTGAGCTAAAAACATGATCATACATTAATTTGAAAAAGTCACATGGATGCAACAAGGCATTATACAATCAATATCATCCATAATGCTAAAAAATGCTTTTTCACATGCATGCACAATGCATTTCTCATGTGTGACTCACAACCTACAATAATTAATCATACACACTATGCGTATGCCCATAACTTGGTCATGAGACAAATTAAGTAAAAAAAAAAAAAAAGTTTTAGAGCAACAAAATTGGTGTTACATTCAAATATAACTCCAAGACTCATTTGGGTTAGAGACCATAACTGAAAATAAATAATCGAATTAAGCAGTTGCATGTCTATATGTCTAATTAAATGGATGGAAAGTACCACATATAATGTTCCATCCAATACCCAAACGTCCCAACAAAAAAGGAATCGTCTCTATGAAGAAAACGATACCCACAAATTGCACTAAGAATAGGATGGTCCGTACTCCATTGAAGGGTTTGAAGGCTTGCCAAATTAGTACATCACTTACGCAACAAACTGGCAACCATAATGTCGATTGACATTTATTCCTATGATCCAGACACCTTCAGACCCTTCTTCTTCTTCTTCTTTTATTTATTTATTTATTTATTTTTTTAAAAACAGTAATAATATTAAAAAATTAATACCTCTTTTACCGGTTTCAACATTCCCACATTATCGGCTTCTACGCCTTGTTGCCTAGCGAATTCCTTTGCATCAATCAGGCCAGTGAATGAGCGATATGAGATCTTGTTCTAATGGGATCAAATTCCTCTGTCAACCATCTAGTATGCTTGTTTCTATTGTATATAAGGCAAATCCATAGCTTAAATTGAACAGCAGGTTGGATAGAAGTTGTTACAGAACTACATCAATAATAGCAGGATGAAACGGAGCACAGAAACACCAAGTTGAGATATCTAGTAAACAAATTTTTTTTTGCCGGCTCTTGACGCTCTAGAGATAGTATTGGATCAACATATGCACATTTATAAATGGCTATTGGCCAACCCCCAAAACCTCTCTCTCGTCTCACCAAAATGGTTGTATTGGCGACAAAGATACAAAGCATATGTTCTATATGTATGAAATTTCAAATCTCCTTCTAACAACAATTCTTTCAAGCGGTTTGATAGGTATGCTACCACTTTGACGAGATAATCATAATAATGAGAGTGCTTCCATTTCCATTTCCATTTGTACCGTGAATATGAGAAATCAATTACTCCCATGCCTCTGTTTATGCCTCTTTCTCACTCATAGATTTTCTCCATTTAGCAAGATGTTAGAAATAATGGACGAAATATTGGTTTAAAATTGTTGAAAAAATTATGAAATGTTGACATGAAATAATACAGGGAACCAGTCCGAGGTACGAGAAGTATCATTGTCTTTAAACCAATATTTGCCTCCACCACTTCAACAAAGTGGTCACCAACAGGTTACTGACAAACTGGTTCCAGGATACAACGAACTAGCTATGTATTCTTGTGAAGGATGTGGCGAATCTGATCACGCTAGTAAAAACGCTCTGATAAAGACCTTTAAAGACATAACAAGAGAGAAGAAAGAAGACTCTATTGTGGTATATAAAACAATAATTTTATATTCATTAAATAGAAATCAAGTTGTGTGTTAATGCACCATTTTCCTATAAAAAGGTGCTACAGGCATCCCTTCAGAAAAGTTACACCACTTTGGAAAGACACTTCTTTTGAAAAAGACACACCACTAGGAAAAAAATCTTCTTTTGAAAAGACACACTAGTTTGAAAAGACATAAATTATAAAACTTTTAAATATCTAATAGATATTATAGTCCACAAATTGGATGATTTAAATCTCCGTTGAGGCTGATTCACTTCAATATATGATTTATCACATCTTAAACCATTGATGGTGATGAAACAGATCACTCACATCTAAAAATAGAGTATTGTTTATCCCTTCGTTAATCCTATTATTTTTTAGGCTTTCGAACTTAGGATACTATTAGATTGAGATTTAAGGCCTGCCAGGAGATAAGAATTCCAGTCAAAAGTCCCTGCTATTGCCTAAAAGTGATAGACTCAGGTGTTGGGAAAATTTAAGCGTTTGGGGGCATAAATAAAACTCTAGGGCACTTTAGAAAAATAACCTTAGAAAGGAAACGTTTTAGCCTATTATATAGAGACCCAACATTTTAGAAAAAAAGGATTTCACGGTTTCTTTAACTTGTAATTTATGAGAGATTGGCAAATTAGTCGCACGTGCTAGTAAGGTTATCCAGTTTGCAAATGAGGGAGGGTTAATTTTGGGCTCATTCACTAATTGGGGGACCATCCAAAGAGACCCTGGATTGCTTAATCCAACAAGTATGGAGAATCAATTTACGTATTGAGACTAAATTTTGGAGTCACTTTTTCTTTTTTATTTATGAATGAGTCATGGGTGAGTTATAATTTTGCTATTTATTATTATTATTATTATTATTTTCAAGTTTAAGTTGTGAGGAGAAAGGTACATCATATACAGAGAATGTGTACTAGAATTGTAGTGACCCGAGATCTCACAATCTCTTGATTGTAAAATCTTAGGTCGTACCTTCGTATCGTGAATCATAGAAACATAATAAGGCGATAAAGACACCTTAAACAGCGGAAGATAAAATTTCTTTAAAACATTAATTAGTCAAAATAAAGCCCATGATAATGTTCTTATTTCAATAACAAGTCTAACATGATTAAAGCTTAAACAATCTTAATAAAATACTAACTGATCGATGTCTCATTTATTTAAACCCATAATAATAATTAGAAAGGAAAATAGATAATTAAGCCATGAAGCCATCATCGCCATTCAGTCCAGTTTCCTGAGTACCACGTGCCGTCTCATCGTCATAGACCCATACGTTGTCATCGGCGACACCTGTCTCATCTGGTCAGCCACATTAATATGGGATGTAAGTTTACACTTGTATGGACCAGACATGCAATCCATCGAAGCATAAAATATCAATCATGACCATATAAACATTTCGGTATATTTTATGTGTGTGTGCATGTGGCATGCATAATCTCAATAAGCTGAAATGAACTAAACATAAATAAATAAATATATATATATATATATATATATATATATATATATATATCAATGTTACATGAATGCATCATTTCTTTTAATTTCATCTTTTTTATCATTTAATGCACGTTAGACTCCATCCCGCTCTAGACGTTGGGTCGTAATCATGCTTATCACTTATTTAGTTAGACTCCGTCATGCTCAAGACGTTAGGTCTAATGAATTATATCATTTATTGCTTATCAAATTTTGTCCCGTTCAATACATTGAGTTTAATCATGCTCATCATTCTCTTGTTTAGTTAGACTCCATCTTACACAAGATGTTGGGTCTAATACCTTCTTAGACTCCATCAGGTATAAGATGTTATGTCTAATGCTTCTTAATCATGTTTAGTTAGACTCCATCAAACATAAGATGTTGGGTCTAATACCTTCTTGGACTCCATCATGTACAAGATGTTGGGTCTAATGCTCGTTGACCATGACTTGATATTTGATCATATTTTAGTGTTTTAATTGTGCATTATATAAATCATCATGGAACATGTAAAGTGCATAAGAGTGATATCATAATACATAAGCATTTAAGTACATTTAATCATGGTACATAAATATTAAAGTGTCTACAATCATGGTGCATAAACATTACAGTGCATATCATACGATCATAGTGTATAAACATTGACATTTAATGACACTGTTATGAGAAGAACTTGAATATAGAACTTAACTATTCACACTCAATCTATTGAGTTTATGTTTAGGCTTAATCTATTAATTTTAGCTCAATTCATTGATTTCTCAATCCATTGAATTCTATTCATGCTCAATGGATTAATTTCTCAATCAATTGACATAAATCCATGCTCATGCTCAATCTATTGAGTTTTACTCAATCAATTGAGTTTTGTTTGTTACTATTTAATGTTCATCCTCAATTGATTGACATCCAAGAATCAATCGATTGACATAATTCTGTGCATTTTTCTAAAACAATGTCATTTAATCCTCAATCGATTGACATTTAATAATCAATCGATTGATATAATTCTGTGTATTTTTTCAAAATAATATTATTTAATCCTTAATCGATTGACATCCAATAATCAATCAATTGACATAATTTTGTATATTTTTTTAAAACAATATCATTTAATCCTCAATCAATTGACATCCAATAATCAATCGATTGACATAATTTTATATATTTTTTCACCACAATATTATATATTAGTATCTACTTTAATATTCATCCTTAATCGATTGACATCCAATCGTCAATCGATTGACATAATTCCGTGCCTAGTTTCAATCTATTGAGTCTGGCTCAATCTATTGATTTCTCAATCGATTGAATTATCAATCTTAATTGATTGACTCAAATTCGTGAGCACATATCAAAATGCATCAAATCACATGGTGGGAGTTCAACCGACTTCTTCTTAATTAAAATTATCAACATTAAGGATCACCCATCATAGCATGCATTCATTTAATCATCCATTCATTATTCATAAAATAAACTCACTAATTTACATAAAAATTTATTGAAAAATCAATATTTTAAGTTTAATAGAAAATATGATTTCTTCATACCTAGATCGATTGTATCACCACGATTAGATCGAGATTCTAACAATGATGATGATTCTAGAAAGAGGCGAAGGCCGCTTGAGAATATACGCCAATGTCTCACCACTCTTTCAAAAGAAAGATTCTAGAAAGGTAGATCTAGAATTTTTTCTCTAAGGTCTCTAGGGTTTCTGACGGCTCTATTCTTAACAAGAACTCTGAATGAGATTATAATTTAGGGTTCTCTGTAAGATACTTATTTATAACATTTTAGAGATTATCTGATGTTAAGCGAGCACACCAAGGAAGAGTGTATAGGCTTTTATCTCAAGGTCAAAAATAGAAGTTTAGAACACACATAACAAAGTTTGATCCCTAGACCTCTTATCTAGAACTTAAAGCCATTAACCAATAGGTTACCACATAACTTACGCCCATAAATAACAAAAATAAATATAAAAGCTTGAAAAATCAAAAAAAAATATTTTTTAGTTAAAACCTTTTGAAAAGTCACGGCATGCGAGAAATACGATATTAAGCACATACACATATTTTAGGTGTATCAAAGACATAAAATTCAGATCATAACATTCTTTCCTACTGATAAAAATTTCGTCCTCGAAATTGAGTCATACATCACTAGAAGAGATGGGGGTAGTCCCTCCTGATAACATCCTCGCGCTCTCAATTGCTTCCTCGTGAGAGTGGGGCTGTCAACTCACAAGGATTAGTGGTATAACTTTATTCCTCAGGGTCTGTTCTTTTCGATCAATAATCTGAACAGGCACCTCCACAACAGACATATCCTTATAAACTTTCAAGGGTTCATAGTTGATAACGTGAGTAGGGTCTACCACGTATTTCTTTAACATAGATATGTGCACATCGACAAACTTTGTGGTAGCTTGACTCGATGTGCCGTTTCTCCGATTCTCTTCATGACTTCGAACGGTCCCACGAATCTCGGACTAAGTTTTCCTTTCAGCCCAAATCTCATTACTCTTTTCATAGGAGGGATTTTCATGAAGATTTTATCCCCTTTAATCAGATCCTAATTCCTATGCTTCAAATCAGCGTAGCTCTTCTGCCTACTCTGCGCGGTCCGCATTCATTCTCAGATTAACTGAACTTGTTTAGACATGTCTTCCACAATTTGAGGTCCTAGCAAACTTCTCACATCGACCTCATCCAACACAACGGAGTTCTGCAACTTCTCCCATACAAGGCTTCATACGGGGCCATCTGTATAGTGGACTGGTAACTGTTGTTATAAGCGAATCCGCGATGGATAGATGTTCATTCCAATTGTCTCTAAAGTCTATTACACAAGCGCGAAGCATATCCTCTAACACTTGATTCAGTCTTTCGGTCTGCCCATCAGTCTGGGGATGAAAAGCAGAGCTAAATTTCAACTTAGACCCCATCCTATCTTAAAAATTTTGCCAAAATCTCGACGTGAAATGAGGGTCTCTATCAGATACAATATCAGCAGGTACCCCATGCAATCTGACAATCTCCCGAATGTAAATATCCGTCAACTGAGAAGCTAAATAGGTCATGCGATAGGTAATAAAATGAGCAGATTTAGTTAATCTGTCTACCACAACCCAAATAGTGTCATTCCTTTTCAGGGTTCTTGGCAATTCAGTGATGAAATCTATATCAATACTCTCTCATTTCTAACTCGGAATCGGTAGTGGCTGAAGTAACCCAGGTGGTTTCTGATGTTCAGCCTTGACTTGCTGACATGTGAGACATCTTGCCACGTAGTCAGTGATCTCTCTCTTCATATCATTCCACCAATAATTTTCCTTTAACCCTTTATACATCTTATTGTTCCCAGGGTGAATAGAGAATTTAAACTTATGGGCTTCATCCAAGATTTCCCGTTTCAATTCTATATTATCAGGTACACAGTAGCGTCCTTGGAACAGTATCATCCCGTCATTCCTGACAGTAATTTTTGACTTCCCACTATCCTTCAGTTTTAAAAGGGTAGGATTTCCAAGTTATAGCTTTCTGATCTACCAAGTAATGAAGATGTGATAACAATGTGCGAAAACAATGCCCTTGGTCGAATCACCTATTCTGGAACAAATCTGCTGAGGGCATCAACAACAACATTAGCTTTTCTTGGATGATACTTGATCTAGCAATCATAATCGATAAGGAATTCCAACCATCTTCTCTGTCTCATATTCAAGTCTTTCTGAGTAAAAAGATATTTAAGACTTTGATGATCCGTGGAGATGATGAATTTCTCTCCATACATGTCTTCAGATCTTTAGCGTGAATATGATAGCAGCCAGTTCTAGATCGTGCGTAGGGTAATTCTTTTCATGTTCCTTAAACTGCATAGATCCGTAAGCTACAATTCTCTCATTCTGCATCAGGACACCACTTAGTCCTTTATACGACGCATCAGTATTAACGGTGAAACCACCACTACCAGAAGGTATCACTAGAATGAGAGCAGTAGTCAACCTTTTCTTCAATTCGAGAAAGCTCTTCTCACACTCATCGGTCTAATTAAATTTCACATTCTTCTTGGTCAGCCCGGTAAGAGGTCCTGAGATCTTTGAGAAACCTTCCACGAACCTTCTATAATAATCAGTTAAGCCAAGGAAACTTCGTACTTCAGTAACACTTTTGGAGCTTGCCCAATTCATAATGGCTTCAATCTTAGCAGGATCAACCGTAATCCCTGCCTCAGAAATTTTGTGGCCTAGAAATGCCACCTCACGCATCCAAAATTCGCATTTACTCATCTTAGCATACAACTGTTGGTCCAATAGGGTTTGTAAGATGATCTTTAAGTGTTCGGCATGGTCTTTGTCGGACTTGGAGTAGATTAGGATGTCATCGATGAAAACTACTATAAATTGATCCAAGTAGGGCTTGAAAATACGATTCATCAAGTCCACAAAGATTGCAAGGGCATTAGTCAATCCGAAAGACATTACTAAAAATTCAAACTTCCCATACCTTGTATTGAATGCCATTTTAGCTATATCCGACTCTCTCACCCTCAACTGGTGACATCCAGATCTCAGATCGATCTTAGAGAAATATCGTGCACCTTGCAGTTGATCAAATAGGACATCGATCCGTAGCAATGGATACCTGTTCTTAATCGTCGCCTGGTTCAACTATCGGTAATCAATGCACAGCCTCTGAGAACCGTCTTTTTTCTTCACAAATAAAACAGGAGCATCCCATGGTGACTGGCTCTTTCTAACAAAGCCCTTATCTTATAGTTCCTGTAACTACTTCTTCAATTCTGATAGTTTTGTAGGCGCCATCTTGTAAGGAGTCTTGACTATCGATGCAGTGCCAGGTACGAGCTCAATCTAAACTTCGACTTTCCTACTCGATGGCAAACCCGTCACCTCATCAGGAAAAAATCCTGTAAATTTATTTACAGTAGGAATCGATGATATATCTCCTCGCTTTTCCTCGGCTTCCAATAAAGCAAAGAGTTTCAGAATGACACCTTTCTGTGCGCCCTTGAATTTAAATGTCGGTTCATCTAAAGGTGTAAAAATCACGATCTTGGCGAAACAATCAAGGGTTGCATGAGATTCAGCGAGCTAATCCATCCTTAGGATAATATCGAAATCTTTGAAGTCTAATTCAATTAGATTGATAACCAATGCATGGGTTTCAATCTGGATAGAACATCGAGGATAGACTCTGTCAGCAAGCACACTTTTTCCCATAGGAGTTGCTACGGTTAAAGGAATGCTTATAGGAGATGAGTCTTTATCAAGACGCTTAGAGAAGTTCAAGGATACGAATGAATGGGAAGCATCTGAATCCAAAAGTACATGAGCGAATAGACCATCGATCAACATTGAACCTGGGCATCCAAGACACGCCACGATTTAAATTATTCAACGTAGGGGTATCATTCTATTTTAAAGTTTAATGTCTACTAGATAATCGTTAGTTTTTAACAAATTCAATTTATTTAATTTTGAAAATATTTTTAAAAAGCTGTTCATTTTATGCAAACTTATTTTTATGACATTACTACGTAAACAGGTATGAAAGAATTTAATCATGAATTTTAACTAAACAAGCATACCATGGATGACATCGTCTAAAGCTCTAGCGTCAACATCAGATAGGGTATACACGCGACCATTAGCCGTAATCGTCGTAGGAGGCGTAGCCCTCGATCCAGATAACTTCTTAGGCATCTTGCACTCGACTGCTCTATGCCCAAATTATCCATAATTGAAACAAGCACCCTTTCCTCTAAGACAGGTACCGTAATGATTCTTGCCACAAGTGGTATAGGTCGGAGTAGTCTTTGCACTCAATACCACTGTAGAATTAGTCTTGCTCTACTGTGAGAAGGCTGGTCTTAAGTAAGGAGTGCCCCTACTCTCCAATCTCATGTTGGATTTAGAAGTTTCTAGTTGAGCTCTGACCAACATTACTAATTGGTAAAAGTGCCTTCAATTCTCTCTTGATGGTGTAGCACCTATCAATCAGGTCCTTATATGAGTCGCATCGATGTCCAACCAATAAGGTCCTGATTTGGGGCCTCAAACCCTTCTCAAACCTCCTGAATTGAAAATTCTCGTCAGAAATCAGGGTCGGTGCAAACTGGCTTAGTTCCGTAAAAAGCTTGACATAAGCATCAACAGTCATCTCTCCCTATTGCAGGTTCAGGAGTTCCTCAATCTTCGTTTCTTGGACACTATGGGGTAGTACTTATCATAAAACACCTTTACGAATTCGTCCCAGTCCCATACATAACCAGGCTCTTCGACACGAGTCACTTCTTTCAATTGTCTCCACCAATTCTCGGCATCCCCCTCCAGTTTGTAGGTTGCCAATCTCACTTTAGTTATTTCATTACACTCTATCAGATCGAAGATCTTTTCCATCTGTTGCACCCATTTCATAGCTTCAGTGCTATCTCCTGTCCCATTGAAGTATCGCGGTCGATCCTTCCTGAATTCATCCAATTCCGACCTAGGAGTAGGAGTAGGTTGGGAATTTGGAGTTCTGATTGCATTGATGGTATTCACAATTGCCTCGGTCAACGCATCAATATATTTA
This sequence comes from Chloranthus sessilifolius, assembly GCA_021018995.1. Lineage (NCBI taxonomy): Eukaryota > Viridiplantae > Streptophyta > Magnoliopsida > Chloranthales > Chloranthaceae > Chloranthus > Chloranthus sessilifolius. The sequence goes on along the minus strand of CM037597.1, from coordinate 109,539,683 downwards.
TTCGTCATCTGCAGCCGATCAATCTCACGTTAAACTCCAGTTACACATATTCCCGACGTAAGAATCAACCTTAGGTTCTGATACCAACTGTAGCGACTCGAGATCTCACAATCTCTTGATTGTAAAATCTTAGGTCGTACTTTCATATCGTGAATCATAGAAATGTAATAAGGCGATAAAGATACCTTAAACAGCGAAAGATAAAATTTCTTTAAAATATTAATTAATCAAAATAAAGCTCATGATAATATTCTTATTCCAATAGCAAGTCTAACATGATTAAAGCTTAAACAATCTTAATAAAATACTAATTGATCGATGTCTCATTTATTTAAAACCCATAATAATAACTAGAAAGGAAGATAGATAATTAGGCCATGAAGCCATCATCGCCATTCAACCTAAGCACCACGTGTCGTCTCATCACCATAGACCCATACGTTGTCATCGACGACACCTGTCTCATCTGGTCACCTACATCAACAAGTGGCTTGTATGGATCAGATATATAATCCATCGAAGCATAAAATATCAATTATGGCCATATGAATATTTTAATATATTTTATGTGTGTGTGCATATGACATGTATAATCTCAATAAGCTGAAATGAACTAAGCATAAGCGTATATATCAATGTTACATGAATGCATCATTTCTTTTAATTTTCTTTCTTGACATTTAATGTACGTTAGACTCTGTCCCGCTCAAGACGTTGGGTCATAATCATGCTTATCACTTGTTTAGTTAGACTTTGTCATGCTCAAGATGTCGGGTCTAATGAATCATATCATTTATTGCATGTCAAACTCCGTCCCTCCTAAGATATTGGGTTTAATCATACTCATTATTCTCTTGTTTAGTTAGACTGTATCTTACATAAGATGTTGGGTCTAATACCTTCTTAGACTTCATCATGTATAAGATGTTGGGTCTAATGCTCGTTGACCATGACTTGATATTTCATCATATTTTACGTGTCTTAATTATGTATTATATAGATCATCATGCAACATGTAAAGTGCATAAGAGTGATATCATAATACATAAATATTTAAGTACATTTAATCATGGTACATAAATATTGAAGTGTACACAATCATGGTGCATAAATATTACAGTGTATATCATACGATCATAGTGCATAAACATTGATATTTAATGACACTGTTATGAGAAGAACTTGAATATAGAACTTAACTATTCACACTTAATATATTGAGTTTATGTTTAGGCTCAACCTATTGATTTTAACTCAATCTATTAATTTCTCAATCCATTGAATTCTATCCATGCTCAATGGATTGATTTCTCAGTCAATTGACATAAATCCATGCTCTTGCTCAATCTATTGAGTTTTGTCTATTACTATTTAATGTCCATCCTCAATCGATTGACATCCAATAATTAATCAATTGACATAATTTTATGTATTTTTCCAAAACAATGTCATTTAATCCTCAATCGATTGACATCCAATAATCAATCGATTGATATAATTTTGTATATTTTTCTAATATCTACTTTAATATTCATCCTCAATCGATTGATATCCAATCGTCAATCGATTGACATAATTATTTGCCTAGTCTCAATCTGTTGAGTCCGGTTCAATCTATTGATTTCTCAATCGATTGAATTATCAGTCTCAATCAATTGACTCAAATCCATGAGCACACATCAAAATACATCAAATCATATGGTAGGAGTTCAACCATCTTCTTCTTAATTAAAATTATCAATATTAAGGATCACCCATTATAACATGCATTTATTTAATCATCCATTTATTATTCATAAAATAAACTCATTAATTTACATAAAAATCTATTTAAAAATTAATATTTTAAGTTCAATGGAAAGTATGATTTCTCCATACCTAAATCGATTGTATCACCACGGTTAGATCGAGATCCCAATAATGATGATGATTCTAGAAGGAGGCGAAGGCCGCTTGAGAATATACGCCAACGTCTCGCCGCTCTTTCAAAAGAAAGATTCTAGAAAGATAGATATAGAACTTCTTCTCTAAGGCCTCTAGAGTTTTTGACGGCTCTATTCTTAAGAAGAACTCTGAATGAGATTATAATTTAGGATTCTCCGTAAGACACTTATTTATAATATTTTGGAGATTATCCAGTGTTAAGCTAGCGCACCAAGGAAGAGTGTATAGGTTTTTACCTCAACATTAAAAATAGAGGTTTAGAACACACATAACAAGGTTTGATCCCCAGGCCTCTTATCTAGAACTTAAAGCCTTTAACCAGTAGGTTATCACATTACTTATGTCTATAAATGACGGAAATAAATATAAAAGCTTGAAAAACTAAAACATATATTTTTTAGTTAAAACCTTTTGAAAAGTTACGGCATGCGGGGAATATGATATTAAGCACATACATATATTTTAGGGTATCAAAGACATAAAATTCATATCATAACAAGAATGATAAAAAGAGACATTACAAGTGAAATTTAGAACAACGTCTAAACACAAAAAGCTTGGAAGCTTGTTACAATTTGTTTGCTTCTTTTTCTGGGTGTCAAATGCTAAGGCCTTGTTTGATAACATGGAAATGTAATTACACAATTGGAAATGAAATTTAGTTTTCAATTGTTGTTGTTTGATAACTATGTAAGGAGATGAAAATAAAATTAAAATGGGTAGAATCCTGACACAGGCAGTGAAAACACACTTTCGGATTTTGCATACACCGGAGTCAATTTTAAGTGGAATCAACTCCTTGGAAGCATTGCTAAACATGCCCTTACCTTTTTGCATCACTTATTAAGGTGGATCTCTCATGAACCCACCAACGACTTGGCCTAAGAGATTTTATACTCTTGGATGAAGTAAATAAACTATTCTCCTATTATTTGTGGATATTCTGCAAAACGCTGGAAGCTTGAATGCAGATTACCATATTTTGTGGGCAAGTTGCTCTATCTTGACTTTTATGAGTTTTATTTTTTATAGGATGACATGCAGTCAAGATTCTCCTATTTTCAAGGGTTGTAGATGTGGTTGAATTCGAAATCCAATTCGACTTGATTGGACTAGACCTATAACAACCCCCAAAATGAGAACGAGTGTAGACCACCTTGGTACACGTGTCAACAAGGTGCGTGGTACCTTTTCAGATTTAGGAGACTTCATTAGCATGTGTGTAAATGATACCTAAGTTGGGTGTATAGGGTTCACAAGTGAACCAAGGTTGTGGTGTGAAACACCAAGTATGGTGTTTGTGCTTCGCAAGGAAGCTACTTAAATTATAAGAAAAGGGTAAGGTTTCTTTCTCTTCTTTGCTTTGAAAACCTAGAAAGAAGAGGAAGAGAGAAGGAAGAGAGAGAGAGAAAAGCTTGGAAGAGTGTTTGTGTTTGGTGCTCGAGAGCGTAGGCAAGCTACGATAGGAATCACTCTCGTTATGCTCGTAGATCCAAGGAGTGACCTAGAGTAAGAGGATTGGTAGATGTATTGAAGAAGAACATTCCTCTTTGATGGAGTGTTGATCTCCCTCTCAACATTTTCTTTTAACGCTTCGAATATGGAAAGAGAAGCGAGGCGTGGATCATGGTAGTAATCACGGGATGCATTCATCTCACCACAAATCCATGTGAAATAAATGAGGTAAGATCTTGTGATCTTAAGTAACTTTGTTGTGAATTAATAGGCATAAAGGGGGCAATTAATGCCCTAAATGTGTTGCATTAATTACGTATGGAGGTTAGGTAAGAGGGGGAATGGATAGGAAATCCGATTTTAAGAAGAAATCCTAAAATCCCGAAAATCGCTCGCGCGACTTTGAGACTCGCTTGCGCGACTTAGAGTTGCTCGCGCGAGAGAGGCTTTAGAATAGGTGTGAAATTGTGTTTGAACAGTCGCTCGCACGATTGAGAAAAAACTGGAGAAGTCGCTCATGTGACATCAATCTCGCTGGCGCGACTGTCTCAGGCCGTGAGTTTAGAAAGACAAACAAGCCATAGTCGCTCGAGCGATCTCGCGTGACTGTGAGGTGCCACATAACTCGCTCGCGCGACTGAGTAAGTTAAGGCAAATTCAGATTTTTCTTCGAGAACTCTTTGAATATTTTGCGTGTATGGTCTTTTAGACATTAGTTAATAACCTTTGGATGCCCTAAAATGTAGGTGTGATTTGGATTGACGCCTAAGGATTTTTGCTCCGTTCTTGTGTGCATAGGCGTGAACCTTATACGAGGTAGGAGAATTCAATATCATGATTTCCTATATGAATTGTATAGATGATGTGAATGTGACAAGCATGTGTGTGCGTATGTGAACAAATTAAGTAATGTGTTAAATGTGATAAGTGTGATAAACAAGTGTATCCGTGAATGTGATAAGAATATGTGGAATGTGTGATAAGTGTGTATGTGAATGTGATGAGCAGACATGTGAAACTCAAAACCTAGCTACAATTAATCACACTGATTAACTACACGGTGGATAACTATAAGTTAGAATCGCACAATGATTTAAGGTTTCCATGGAAATGAATCCCCATTGTATATCTAGTAATGCGAGATATCCGTACATGTGGACCGGCCAACGGCCATTGCAGCACAAGTGACCTTGTTAACTTATCTCAAGGGGGCTTGATAGTCGTGTAAAGTGTTTATTGAGCGACGGTGGTTCGGGGATTCCCATCGGCATTAATGTGGCTCCCAATGCTATATACGCTTGGGAGATTATTTAAGTTAAAGCATTAAGTCATTTAAAGTATGAGAAGCATATGAACATGAATTAAGTATGAAACTTGAGAACTAAGAGACAAATCATATGAAAATGAATTAAGTATGGAACTTGAGAACTAAGAGACAAATCAGTTATTCAAATGTCAAGCATCTAAAAGTTCAATTTCATGAAATGTGCTTTGAATTCAGTCATGAGATCTATGCTTTGAAATATGTTATGCATGTTAGTAATATTCTCCTATTGAGCTTCGATGTTAGCTCACCCTTCGACTATACGTCACAGGTACAGAAGCTTATGTAGGTTTTGAGGATTCTGACCTAGAAGAAGATCTCGATTATATTCCAGAAGAGGAATCAGATCTTCTACCAGATGACTGCTTCCCTTAGGGGACTCTAAGAATATTTTTGAGATTTTGTGCAAGGCTTGGTACGTCCAGCTTTTTTATTTTATTTAGAATTATATGTAAATGATTCTTTTGAACCACTGTTTGGGTGATGATTGTTCATCACCAGTGGTTCATTTTGGTTCTGCTAAGCTTATGATTCACATAAGGGTAGAACCGTCATTTTGTTATTTTGTCAAATTGGAATATCTTTTGCCATGCATATATGATGACTCTATCTGCCTTAATAAAGATATTATTTTTGTTCTGCTTTGTGTGGAAGTACCAAGTGTTTGTGTGTTCTGAGACCACCTATCGGTGATCCGACGGCACGGGTTTCCATGTTCAGAAATCCCGATTGTCACAAGACCATTCCCCATATTTATCTATCATTCATCTATTCTCAATTTACAATAAACTCATAAATGAACATGTTAGTTGAATCTAGAGGGCCAGGATTCTACCTATGGGGTACCATTTGGCCGTACCCACGAGCCAGTTGGGTGCCATGTAGTACCAACATTGGGTGTTATGGGAACATGCCCAAGCTCGATCAGTACCATGTTAAAAAAAATAAAACTAAAATGGGTGCTATCCACAATTGAAAATTCAATCTTGACAGGTAGGGGTTTCCAACGTTCAAACCATTGACTATTTTGAATTAGAGAATGGAGATCGTTTTTCGTCCTTGAAATCATGGCTCACCTATCAGATGGTTAGATATTAATTTCATGTGGCACACATCCCAAAAGTAATTGTGATCATGGGCACACCATGAGAAGAATTCTCAAGTCACTTTTGGGAAGTGTTCCACTTGGAATCAACATCTGATTGTCTTATAGGTGGGCCATGATCTCAAGATCTATTTGTGGGAGATTGGGACGAAAAGCGCTCTCCATCTTCTAATTCAAGGCAATCACCAATTTTAAAGTGGGAATCTCTGGCCTCAGAGACCGAATCTTCAGTGATGATATTCCTCTTCAGTAATTGTAGTATCTTTAAAACCTTTAAGTTGTGTTTGGGATTGCTTTTTGAATGCAAAGAGCAACCTACTTAAAAAAGCACGTTTAAATTGCTCTTTATAAAGAGACTCAAATTCAGCTCTTTCACTCTCACCTAAAAGCACTACACAATCCTATACTAAAGTATTTTGAACCAAATAGAGCTAGTATTTGCTTCTAAAGAGCAATCCCAAACACAGCCGTAGGCACATGAATCATGACTCAATCTTGGCAGCGGAGTAGCGATATTCGGTCCTAATATTGTTGTTTATATTTGCAACTCCTATCATAATTTATTAGAATAAAAAATTAAGTGCTAATGGCTTGTTTAATAAATGTGCATAAAAAAACCTAATTTATCCCATTTTTTATGTTAATTGATTGGAAAATTTACCTTTTAAAAAATCCTGAGGCCTAAGGTTCAAAATTTCGGCCGAAATTACCGAAATTTCGGTTTTGGTCCCCACCGAAACCGAAATGAAAACCCAAATTTTTGGTAATTTCGGCTCCTTTTGTAATTTTTGGTAATTTCGGTTTGGTTTTGGTGGGGACCGAAACCGAAATTTTGGAGGCCGGAGAGAACCATCGAAGAGATGACTGTTGTGCTCATTCCAGATCACCCAGAAGATAGCAAAGGGAAGAAGCCTTAATTCTGGGGTGATGTGCCGCTGGGGGTCCTTTTGGAATTCGGTAAGTTGTCACTGCAAAACTCTTGCATGTATCCTACAATCTCGGCAACGATGTCTGAACATGTTCCAGATGATGTAGGCAATCGGACAATGAATGAGAACATGGCTTGTGGATTCCGCTGGTTGACAACACATAATGCATCTGTTAGGTAAGGACCCCGACGAATAAGAGAGTCAACAATTTTAATTCTGTTGTGGGCAACGCTCCAAGAGAAGAGGATGGCCTTAGGAGGAATTTTGGCCTTCCAAATATCAACACAGGAGAAGCAAATCAGGGGCCTTAACCAAAGAGTAGCATATGCCGATTTAACAGAGAATAACCCACATTTGGTTCCTTTCCAAAGTCTACGATAAGGAGTCATCGAGAAGTTGGGGATAACGTGAATGACATCACGAAGATCACTCAGGTAACGTAGCTCAGGCTCTCAAAGGTCTCTTCTGAGATCTATGCTTAGCTCTAAATGACCCGAATAGCTCCTAAGGCACTCGGCAATAGAAGCTCCCTTCTTCTTAGATAGCATGAAGAGAGAGGGGTATTTGGATTTGAAAGTGGAGGGAGGTGCCCAAGAATCTTCCCAGAATTTTGTCAATCGACCATCACCCACTTGGAACTGGATACCTCTCTGAAAAACATTCGATTGGGAGGAGGTTCCTTTCCACCAACCAGAAGATCATTGCTAAACCTTGTGATTCAGATCCCAACCATTCCTTTTGACCTTGTATATAGCAAGCACTAAAGAAGCCCGACGAAAATCATGATCGTGACCCAATCTCCACAACCACTTACAAAGGAGGGAGTTATTCATCTGACTCACACTTCGGATTCCCAGGCCCACCAAAAACAATTTCTCTTTGCGTGCAAGTTTGCACAGACACTACATCTGGGCTGTCTATGCCGTATGACTTCCTAAAAAACAAATAAAAATAAAAAAAGAAGTAGAAGCATAGAAAGCCCTTCAAGCAAAATTTGGAAAATTAAACATTTTGCTTAGGATGGTCAAAATATCATCCTTAATTACCTGAAAGGGTCTCTCCAACCTATAAGATATTATTGAAAAGGGTTGGGTCCCTCCGTTTTGCATCTTAAGAAAAATACTTCCTGTTTTCATGTGAGAACCTCGAGTAAGGGAGACATCGAAAACACCATTGTCAATCATTTCTCTTCCTTATCTGAGTCTTCAAACCCCCAAATTAAGCTTCCATGAAGCTATTGATGGTATCCAACACAAAGTGACTACCGATCAAAATGATATGCTTACCCGAGTGTCGTCGGTCGACGAAATGCATAAGCCCTACCTCAAATCAAATGCATCCTTTGAAGTCTCCCCAACCCAACGGTATGTTACCTCTGTTTTTTTAACCAAAAATATTGGGATATTGTTAGCGAACCCGTTTCTAAATTTGTTTTGGCCTATCTTAACAGTTCATCTACCCTTTGAGGATATCAACCATACTTATCTGGTGTTAATACCAAAACCCAAAATCCCAAGAACCGATTTTGGGCTGATAAGCCTTTGCAACGTGGCGTACAAAATCATTGTTAAGGTTTTGGTCAGTAGACTCAAGAACAGTCTCCCTTTTATTGCTTCTCCAAACCAAAGTCCATTTGTGCCGGGAAGAATGATAAACGATATTTCCATTGTCGCTTTTGAGATTGCCCATTTTTAAAAAAATAAACGTTATGGGAATAAAAGGTGGTGTGCTCTTAAACTCGACATGAGATGGCCCTGATCAATTCAAACTCGACATGGGAAAAAAAGGGTTTGATGCGTAGAGTGGGAGATGGCCCCGATCAATCCAAATTTGGAAGTGACGATTTAGGATCCTACCTGACTGTGATAGTGCTACCAAGAAGAAAGGAAAACGAACAACACAACCTGCCGAGACTTTTTTGATGTTGGTAACAACCAACCAACCAGCTCTGCTCGAGTTTAATTCTAAACCATTCCAGTTTGCGCTTGGATTAATCCCTACCGGGTGCAGCTAGAGCCCCACCTGTGCCACCATTATTTCACAATTTATGCACGCCCACTACACTCGATTAACCGATGATGCCTTTGATTAAAACACCCAGGATAGCACTGTGGTGCATCTCTCTCTCTCTCTCTCTCTCTCTCTCTCTCTCTCGCTCTCTCTCTCAGTAGCTGTTAAAATTTGTAAGAGATAAGTTGCAACAAAAGCATTATGTTTTCTTTAGAACTACGAAGGTCCATCAGCACTGAAGTCAATAAATTTTAGCCAATTATTTGGACAGAGAAAATGAAAATTTTCAACAAGTGGTTAGACTGAGCAACAAAAGAGTCTTCTTCCCCTATCTTGTGTTCCGCTCTGCAGATTTATTCTGGTAGCGCGAGAAGGATTAGATTTTGCCAATCGCTTTGCTGAAAATGATGAAACATATCATCAGCATTGTAGTTCGTTTTTGTTGTAAGCAAGCAAAATATTGCATATTTGATGTGCCACGTTTGACAATGAGCTTGGTGTGCAAGGTTCAGCAGGAGTGCAATACCACTACACATTTTTTTTTTTTTGAGAACTTAGGGTCTCCCAAGGTTTATGCTTGGACTATTCCCTACGGGATGACCTCACCCCTAACATGCCACGAGTATTTCACGAATTATGCACCTTATGAGGCATCCTGTTATTGCAGAAGGGGAGTCGCTACCACCCAAACCCACGACCATGGGGAACAAATTCAAGTCATCAACTAACTAATAAGTAGTAATGCCGAGGAACCTGGCCCTCTTTCAGTTTTCACAGCCACGATCGGTCTCAAACATGGCCATCTGTGAATGCGCAATGGTAAGTTGTAAATAAAAATTGAAGTTACCAATTTCATAGAAGAGCTTGTTAACATTCTGAGCCGTTTTTGCTGATGTTTAACCCATTTTCTTGAGCATATAGGTCACCTCCCTGCATGAAGAAATGGAGGAATCAGGCCATCCACATCCATATTAAACGTATATTTTAAAAAATGACATAGGAATAATAATGAAAACATCAATCTAGGCATATATGATCAAAATGAGCTTAGCTGGTATCGATCAATCGAAACCTATGTCTGAAGATTCATATAAATCACAGTGAATTTCTAGCAATAGTGCTAAAGTTGATAGATCTTGATAGCAGGAAGGATCATATAGATCATAGACTAATCTTGGAGGCCGGGGTAAGAAACTTGTTTCTTTATCCTTTCATCGTTGCCTTAACGCTTGAAGAAGGTTTTAGGAAGAGCTGTCAGAGAATGCATTTCAGTAACGATGGACCGAAAAATTCATCAAATGGCCAGAAAGCTTCATTTTAGAAGAAAATGAAGCTTCATAAGAAGATAGATGCAGTACACTTGTTTACAGCAGCTTCTATACGCGTAAATGTTACACCATCAAATACCCCCTCTGAAATGGTTGACCGGTAGAGTACTACAACTTGTAAAATAGTATTTAATTCAAAATATAATTGTTCTCCATTGGTTAATTGTTTCAAATGGCTATTGATAGTTTTAATTAATGCATATAGCAGCTGCCCATACACTATACAACAACTTGCTTCAAGCTATCATCTTCCTTCACAAAGTAACGGACGAATCAAGCTATTTTCATCCATATTAAATGTAGTCATTGAGAAAACATTAGGAAATAAAAATAAAAGAAAAAGATATCCAAGCATCAATTTAGGCATAAATGATCAAAATGAGATTAGAGATGGAAGCAATTATCGAATCCTACATCACAAGTGTAAAGTTTCATATGGCAATAAATGAAAAGCTTCTTACAATTGAAAATCTTAAAAAACGAGACTTTAATATTTCGTCAGGATGTGTACTCTGTTGGTCTGATCGAGAGGATAAGCAACATCTTTTCTTCAAATATTGCTCAATCTCAAGCTGGGTTTGGCAATCGGCTTTGGCTCGATGTGAAGTTAGATGTAATCGAGTAGGGCATGTTCTTGAGGAAGCTACAATTGCCGATTGATCAAGATCTAAAGAACATTCAAATCGTTCATTGCCATTAGTTTAATTATGGGTAGCAATTCATGGAAGCAAATTCATATCCTTAGAGACGTGGAGGAAAGAAGTGACCGACTTTCACATTGTGTAAGATAGGTCATAACAATTCAGCAGATTTCCTATCAAAATTTGGTGCCCATCAAAGTGGTCCGAGGAGGAACTCATTGCAGTTGCAATAGCTAGCTGAGAAATAACTGTAAATTACCCCCTTTTACTAAGCTTAATCAAAGACCAAAGATCCAACAACCTCACTGCTTGCCTATCAAGAGAGAGAGAGAGAAGAAAGCAGGATTTTTGTTTCCCGGATATTTAATTTTTTAAACGAAATATTGATGGAGACATCGGTTACTAACCATATCGCACGTACCGGCATTGGAAGAAGCATAACGAAAATGGAAACCAGAATCAGACTAAACAATCGATCGATGGAGCACTTTTGTCGCTTGATTGATTGTTTAGTGACTAGAGAGCTATATTTTATATATATATGCTCGATTGAACGATGCTTCACATCGATGAACCGATTTTTCGCGAAAATGAGTTCGTCAGAATTCGAAGTTGAGTTTTGAGGGCATACTTATCTTTTTTTAGTAGTTGTTTTAGGGTTTTCTTTTGTTTTAGAGGTCTCCTATATAACGTCTTTTAATAAATAATGTAATTAGTTGATTGATTATTGAATGAAAAAAGAGTTGCTTTTGTGCAAATCCTAAAAAGCTTGAGAAGAGTTTTTAACCGAGGGAGTAAATACTTCAAACCTTGAGGAGTGAGCAATCGTTTCTCGTGCGACTTGGTGTGAAACCGACGTACAACCGTGGTGCGAATGCTCAAAAAATCCTTGGTGTGAAGCCTTAGAAATCTATCCCTTTTATTTCTGTCTTTTTAGATTATTGTCAGGTAATATCTTCCTTATTTCCCTTGATAAAAAGATTTTTGTTTATATTAAAATCTTTTATTTAAGAATAACTTTGTTAATGTTTAAATATTTTTGTTTAATAAAAATAACTTTGTTAATATTTATAGATATTCTCACTATTACATATTGCTCAGATCACAAGTAATTCTCTAATAAGTGTTCAGACGAATTTACAAAAAGTATATATATATTAAATGGCAAATTATAAATTTTTTTTTTACATAAATAAATTAATCAAATAATAAAATTTATTCTTAAATATAAAAATAGGCAAAAATGCATTGATGGGTTAAATCCAAAGTCCAAACACAAACCCAAAAAAATAAAATATTAATAAATTACACTTGGGACTTTACATTATTATTTACTATGAAGAGAAATTAAAAACTAAAATAAGTAACTCAAATGGCCCTATAATACAAAGGGTTTTTTTGACTACGCTATCATACAAAGTCACAAATTCAAATATAAAGATTACGAAAGGACAAATAATGTGTTTTTAGGTATAATCCTATGAAGTTATTGAGAGAAAAAAGGTTAGAGAACTGATGGTGGAGATCCTTTTTCACCCCAATCTCTCACACATTGATCTTGAGATCATGGGCATACCATTATAAAGTTACTTTTTGATATCAAGTGGCATAGATCCCAAAAAGTAGCCCTAAGGTTATGTAGCACATATCATGCTCAAAGGTGATATTTTTGAGCCACATTTTTTGGAATCTAGGTCACATGACATAAAAAAGTGACTGTCGGACCACATGATATAAAAAAAGTGACCATCTGATGGTACGAACATGGCCTCAAGATCGATCGTATTCAAAATTGGCATGAAAAACGATCTCCACATCAAATTCGAAGCAATCAATGAGTTTTCAGTTTGATGCCCCAATAATCTGATTGGCGCATAGAAGTACCCTTGAGTGTATTGGTTGGCACCTAATTGTAATTCTTGGGAGATAAGGATATGCAAAGAATGCAAAGAGATACTCAGATTCGTAGAGGGAGATTGACTTGAAGACTCCTAGTGGTATAATGGTTTGACATCTAATACCAATTCTCATGAAAAGGAGATATGTAACTTAGAAGAAGTGATTGATTTAAGAAAGAAAACTTATTCTTGGGAGGATGATATTTTAATTAAGTGTAAAGCACATATACAATTGTACTCATGTTTTTTTCTCATATAAGAATGGTTATTTTTGGTAATACCAAGGATTAAAATAGGATGAAGGACTAAAGAAATTTGAATTATTAGTTTTATATAATTAAAATAATTTCAATATAAAACTACAAATTACAATGATGGGAGATGCACTTTAAAAATAATATATTTAATTAATTAAAATCAAAAAAATGATTCGTACCTTGAATCGTGACAAAGTTATTAGAGAATCTGTAATCTTATTACCTAATCTCAAGATCTTAATCCTTCTCGCATCCACGTAATCTTACAAATTACGGTCGTTGCTTCAAAGTAGTCAAAGATCATCTCAATCTCCCACACCATAGATATTAAGATATCATCCGTGCAAACTCCTGAAAATGTGAGAGAGAGAGAGAGAGAGAGAGAGAGAGAGAGAGAGAGAGAGAGAAGGGAAGGTTTGAGAGGAGCTGTGAGAGATGGACACAAGTGTATGGTATAATATGTGAAATTGGATACAAGTGTCAACGTGTTATAAATGTTTGGTACGATTCTAATAAGACAACACGGCTTTAAGAAAATAAAAAATATGAAAAAAAATTAAAGAAAAATCTTAGAGAGACAATTGAGATATATTGTAAAAAAATACATTTTGTGTCACACTCCACCAGGTATCGGCAGGTGCCCAAGAGCTACAAGTGTCAGGCACTCCACAAATCTCAAAAATAAAAGTGCCCAGATGACACTACCTTAATGGCTTCAAAAGTGGGTATGGATGAGTCAATAATGGTACATTAAATGCTCATAAGAGGCACTGGGATTCGGAAACCTCAGTTTCACCATGTCAAAAAACAAAAATAGTATATATTAGTATCAGCCCTGAACTAAGTTGTACTAAATGTATATATTAGTATCAGCCCATCGTAACCTTTGATCATTGATATATACATATTATGTGATTTGTAGATCATATGGATAATAATGGCGCCATGTGTGCTAGGAATTGATTTTGTTTTTTTTTGATAAGGTACTAGGAATTTATTTAAATATTGGCTACATCCAGTACACATTAGCTGAGATGTATTTATTTAGGGCTCCTCTGGTATCATATACATACCCCGTTCGATAAAGGGTCGTGTGTCGGTCAATATCAGCTTATGGTGACTCATATGGGCCGATACATATCAGCTTGGGACCCAACCAATATGCCGATATTAAGGCCATCAATGGGCTAGGTTAGGCTGGGCTCTCCTAAAATCTAGCCCGACTTTAGGAGCTAAGGCTAGGCTCTAGCCCGACCCTAACATTAACAGGGGTTGATATGCCCAACCCTAACCCTAATTTAGGCGGGTCAAGGCAGCTAGATTTAGGCTTCCACGTTTGTTGTCTAGAATTAGTTTTCTAAAATCCTAGAAATATTTTTTATTGAAAATAACGAAATATATTTCGAATGAGAAAAAAATCCCAAGACATTTCTTTTTAGATCAAACTACTAAACTATCATTACAGCTATTGGTATCACGAATCTAACGGTAATGCTGAGGGTTATTTTGTAATTTCATTGTAAATGGATATAAGGATATGCACAGGTCGGATCAGGGTTGCGGTCTTTAACTTCTTGAGTCCTTACCCGGCCTGAACAAGCTTTTGGTTTTGAGGGCCTTACGCGGCTCTCTTACCACCTCATTTTTTAACCCAATCCTAAGATTTTAGGGTCCGGTCGACCCTATTGACACCCTCCGCCAATAAGCATTAAAAAAAAAAAAATTATAGATAAGCATGAGATTTGAACCCTTTCTATTAACGTTATATGCTCGAGGGCATCACTATCGGGGCAAAGGTCCAATCCTCATATATATATATATATATATATCAATCAGCTTGGATCATTCTTTACAAAAAAAAAAAAAATTATTAGCAGCAGTAAAAAACCATTATTATTAATAAAAAAATGTCGCTAATAGTTTTAATAGCTTTTTTGTTAATAATCACAGTTTTTTTATTGTAATAGTCTTTTTTTTTTGTAGTGATTATGAATACAAAATACAAAATAATAACTTTATTAAGATGATATGATATGATATGATGCATGCATCCTCTCTTCATTCTCCCCTTATTTTTATTCCAAGGCCACTTTCTGTCCTCTCAATCAGAGAAAACATCTCTTCACACATCCAACATTGAAAGTCGATCTATTTTCTATCTTAAAAACCAAACATGAAACCATATTTCATATGATCCTTTCATTTGAAGCTCAATTGATGTATAGGTTCCAATTTATTTTCTTAAGTTAAAAAAAATAATTATAACCACAGGTAATATATAATATATAGCCAAAGTTAACATAAAACTATCAGGGCAAGAAATTTTTAATTAAAATTTAGTTATGATATTTAGTGGTTTATAACTCAATGTTAGATATATCTTAAGTCCATTTTCCTGAAAAATGCCTTCAAGTTACCTTTTATCAACATCAAGGATCAAAATCTTGGGTTAAATTTCGATTTCGGGCATGATTGAAACCGAAATCCAAAATTTTGAATCCCATACAAAAATAACCAAAATTTCGGTCCCATATTGTTGTTTCGGTGGGGACCGAAACCGATATTTTCGGCCGAAATTTAGGTCATTTCGGCGAAATTTTGATCCTTGGTCAACGTTGCACTAGGATGTCCTACCAAGAAGTGCACAGATAAATTTTGAATTTTGTCTATATCTATATTAAGATATTAGGTACAGGACAGAGAATTACATCCCTCTAAGACAAGAAGAAAACACATCTTTTAGTTCGAATTATTGTTGGTGTACAAACATCTACAGCTGTAGACATGCAGACCATATTAGCAAAGATAAAGCAACTATACAGAGTATAGTGGTTGGAAACAATACTATACTTGATAGGCTACAACGGAATTTATCTCTAGGAGCCAAACTTAGGGATAATCTTTGTGACAGCTTGGATTTTAGCACCCCGAAACCCGGAATATCAGATCACCCATTAGAGCGATCCCACGCTTACACCTACACTTGGCACATCCACAAAGCTAAACCACAAAGATACCTCAACAAGGAAGATAAATTCACCACTTGCATTTCTAAAATATATCTTATACATGCTCAAAATGACGATTCTAAACCTCATGCCAAATACATGACTGAAAGAACTGAAACGAACCATCGGTGATAGACATCTATTACCAACCAATGGTTTACAAAAATAATATTCAAAATAATTATCTTGCATGGCCAACATAAACCAAAAGTGGTTGGACGTACCAAGCCAAACAAAATACACTCTGATTGCACACACAGAACTCAGTCTACTTAGGAAAGAAGTCCTCAGGGAGAGGCTCAACTTCCTCCTCAGGAACCTAGTCTGAATCCTCCTCTTCATATTCTATTTCCTTCTCTAAATCCTCACCTGTGACGTAAAGTCAAAAGAAGGGTGAGCTTACATCCAAGCTCAATAGGGGAAAAACATTAGTCACATTTAAATCTCATATCACAATATAAAGTCACATAACTGAGTTTCATGGGCACATTTCACATTTATCACAATTGAATTCCATTTGCAAAACTAAATCACACACATGCACAACTTAAACGCATGCTATGTTTTAAAACGTTTGTCATAACTTAAAACATTAACTTAAGTATATTTCTAAGCAAATATAGCCTTAGAAGCCGTGCATGATATCGATGGGAATCCAAACCATTGTCGTTCAATGAACCATTCAAGATTATATATTACCGTTGGCCGGTAAGAAAATTTGAACGGATATTCCGCCGTACCGGAGCACAATGAACGAATATCCCGCTGTACCAGAGCACAATGGATTCGTTTACTAAACCTTAAATGAAAGTGCATTTTCTAACTTATAGTTCCACACCGTGTAAAGTGATACTTTATATTATTTTGAAAAAATTAATATTCTTACATGTTTTCAAAATTCTTACATACACAATTCACATCATAATTTGTTCTTTCACATCACATATTCCATTTAAAACTTGTTTGAATTTAAAGAATCTCACATATTCACACATATCACATCTCATAATTGTATTCAAAACTTGTTTGAAAAATGTAAAGATCACATGCTTATTTCACAAAACTACATGGCTTATCACATCACATTATTTAACTTACACATAGCATATTCAAGTTAAATAGTCGTAAGTTTCTCCTACCTTGAATCACACGTAACACATCTCCATATATAGTTCTCTTGAGAGTTCACATGAAAACTCAACACGTTAATCCTACAATGAAAGTGTCCAAAATTCTCTTAAGAAAGTTTAAGAAGACCTAAGATACACATTTATAAAGAATTCACATCAAAAGAGTCAAACCAAATCTGACTCTGTTTCTCGCGCGAGCGAGCTCACAGGCACGACAAAACTCGGGTGATCGATTGGATTTTGGCGTGTTGCTTTCAGTCACGCAAGGCCTCGCGTGAGCGAGACTTATTCACATAAGACCCTCACGCGAGCAAGTCTCAGAGTCTCTCGGGCTCATATCTTTTACTGAAGGCTTCTCGCGCGAGCGAGCTCTGAAGCTTGGGCGCGTGAGAACCAGTGTTCTTTCAGATCTGAGTTTCTTCTCAACTCGATCTTTTGTATATTTCTTTCACATTTCTTACACATTATATTAAACACTTTATTTACAAAATACACACATGAGAGCATCGATTTCTTACCCTTAACTTGACGATTCACTCGTGGATCGGATCGTCTTCCTCGCTTGCAAGTAAATGGGTTTCAATCTCTCCGAGTTCCTCAATCACAACAAAGCCAACCTAATCATATGGCAATCCTTCACACACACACTTTGCATAATTCTCACTATGATTTAGAGGATCATACAATAAATCTATAAATCCCCTTTCTTTTTCTCTTCAAACCCTTTTCTCCTCTCTCTCAAACTCTAAGTTAGCAAAACCCACAAATGGGTTTCACACGTGAGTTATCCTTCACACCAAGCAATTGCGTTGCTTCCTTGTAAAATACATATACAATACTTGTGTGTTACACTATCCACTTAACTCCTTTAGTATGAAACACATATACAACAAAGTGTGTATTACACTTATCCTATTAGTTCCTTTGGTGTGAGTCACATACACACCAAAGTGTGTTCAAAATTCATGGGTTCACTTATGAACCACACATACCACATCCACACGCATGCATCCGTTTGACTTATATGGTTTACAAAAATTGGGGATATTACATTCACCTCACCTTATAAAATTTTCATCCTTGAAAATTGAACAAGGTCACATAGCTATAACTACACACCAATAACGAAGTTCTAACATGAGTGGACACAACTGCCCAATCATCTAACCTGGCATTTGGGCAAAAGTGACCCACAATCAAACCTAAAGTGTTGAAAAAAGTAAGAACTAATTACATAAAGTATAAAGTTAGAAAAAATCTAAACACACTATCTATGATATTGGCAGCAACATCCAAGAGAAGATGTCTTCGATAAAGATTGGTCCTCGGCTTCTAACCAAAATTTTGCTACCCCTCATAAGATTATTAATCTCTCCCTTGGATGGGTGTGTCCAATAGAAGAGGAAAAAGAAAAGACTAATGAAGATGGAGAAGGTGATGATGAGGAAGATTTCTGACGTCAGTGGGTCTGGTTTGGGGAGAAGAGATAGGAGTTCTTGAATCAGTCGCGCCCTTTCATCTAGGAGGGCACTGATTTCTTCTTCATGGTGCCGGAGTAGGTGATTGAACGCTTCGCTTATTTTGGACCAACTTGGTGGTTTTGCCATGGCAAGAGTGTTGGTTGTGGAAGAAGGCGAAAGGAATGGAAGGAATTGACTAAGCGGTAACTTGCTTATTTATAATCGTTCCAGGCCGAGAATTCGAAGAGTTGCTATAAATGGACGTTATGGTTTGGCGTTGAATCATGCGAACCGATTGGTAGCCCTATTAAATGCTAAGGGACGTGTTTGTGTAGAGTGAATCGAGGTGATACCTTTGGTATCGAAAGTTGTGCCCTTCTAATAACAAACGCGCAGCCTGAACAAAGCATTCTCTCAGCAATCGTAATCACTACGATTATTCGTGGGAGATTACTTAAGCTACAAAATACGTCAACGAAATCGTAGACTCTACAAATCATAATCACTATCATAAAATTTGTCGCCATAACTACTATTAATATACACTTAATTTGCTACGGATGAGTCGGTAGCTCGACGGTGCCCGAGAGTTTATCAGTTATACTCTGGGTCTTTTAGTGACATTGTGGTCACTGTCTCTAAAGATATCATCAATTTGAGTCTCTGCCCATTAACTTTAAAGATACGATTGTCTTTGGGATCCTGAATGGTTACAACCCCATGAGAGAATACTTCTACAACATCATAGGGTCTGTCCCAACGACTTCGTAGTTTTCCCGGGGATAGTTTTAACCAAGAATTATATAACCAAACTTGTTGGCCTGACTCAAACCTTTTTCTAAGAATGTGCTTATTGTGAATTGTTTGATTTTGGCTTTATAAATTCGAGCATTTTGGTAGGCATCATTGCGTATTTCCTCTAGTTCATTGAGTTCAAGTTTTCATCGTTCCCCAGATGCATCTAGCTCGAAATTCAATGCTTTGATGGCCCATAGAGCTCTATGTTTTAATTCCACAGGTAAATGACAGGCTCTTCTATATACCAACCTATATGGAGATATGCCAATGGGTATTTTATAGGCCGTTCTGTATGCCCACAAGGCATCATTCAATCTTAGGGACCGGTCTTTTCTATCAGGCCGAACAGTTCTTTCTAGTATCTTCTTTATTTCACGGTTGGAAACCTCAACTTGCCACTAGTTTGCGAGTGATAGGGGGTTGCGATTTTATGAGTCGCGTCGTATTTCTTGAGTAAGCTCTCAAAATACCTGTTACAAAAATGGCTTCCTCCATCAGTTATAATAGCTCGTGGAGTTTCAAATCGTACAAATATATTTTCCCTGATGAAAGAAATTACCACCTTATTGTCATTTGTTGGTGTAGTTATTGCTTCTACCTATTTTGAAACGTAGTCAACGGCTACAAGTATAATATGAATCCAAATGAAGGTGGAAAGGGACCCATAAAGTCAATGCCCCATGCATCAAAGGGTTTTGCTACCAAAATCGGTTGAAGGGGCATCATGTTCCTTCGAGACATGGCTCCTGACTTTTGGTATCGATTGCAAGCCTGACAAAAATTCTAGGCATCCTTAAATAGCGATGGCTAATAAAATCCTGATTGCAGTGCCTTGTCAGCCGTTTTCCTACCACCGAAGTGGCCCCCACAAGCATATGTGTGATAAAATTATAGAATATTGTGAGCATCTCTGTCGGGCACACATTTCCTAATTATTTGGTCTGGGCATATTTTAAATAGGTCACGATCCTCCCAAATATAATATTTCACATTAGAAAAGAAAATATATCTATCCTGATTGGATCAGGTCGGGAGAATCTTACCTGTTGCCAAATAATTCACGATATTGGCGTACCATGGTAATGTTGCTTGGATGACGAAAAGTTGCTCATCCAGAAAAGTATCATATAGAGACTCTTTACTGATGGTTTCAGGTAGCTCTATCCTGGATAGATGATCAACCACCATGTTCTCAACTCCCTTCTTGTCCTTAATCTCGAAGTTGAGTTTCTGCAAAAGAAGGATCCACCTGATTAGTCTTGGCTTGGTGTTCTTTTTAGATAGCAGGTATTTTAGTGTCGAATGATCAGGGAAGATAACAATCTTAGATCCCAATAGGTACGGTCGAAATTTATCCAAGGCGAAGACTATAACGAGAAACTCCTTCTTAGTGGTTGCATAGTTAACCTGAGCATCAATCAAGGTTCGGCTTGCATAATAAATTACATGAGGGACCTTGTCTCTCCGATGTCCTAAGACAACACCTATTACTTAAACAGAGGCATCGTACATTATTTCAAAAGGCAGAGAATAGTCAGGAGGTTGAATGATTGGTGCAGATGAGAGAAGTGTCTTAAGCTTGTTGAATGCGTCAAGAGAGGCATCATCGAAGTTAAAGGGTACGTCATTTGCTAATAGGTGGCATAGTGGTCTCGAGATTTTAGAAAAATATTTGCTAAACCGGTGATAAAAACCGGCATGGCCAAGGAAAGATTGAATCTGTCGTACCAAAGTTGGTGGTGATAGATTTGTTATTACATCGATTTTTTCCCTGTCAACTTTTATTCCTCTTTTAGAGAAAATATGCCCTAAGACTGCCTTCTTGAACCATAAAATGACTTTTCTCCCAACTTAGCACTAAATTAGTTTCTTTGCATTCTTCTAAGATGAGGTCAAGATGATCAAGACAAGAACCAAACATTCGGCCAAATACTGAAAAATTATCTATGAATACTTCAAGAAACTTGTCTATTATGTCAGAAAAGATTGCCATCATACATCTTTGGAATGTTACAAGGGCATTGCATAACCTAAAGGGCATGCAACGATAAGTGAACATTCCAAAAGGACACGTGAAGGTAGTCTTCTCTTGGTCTTCTGGTAGATCGAAACTTGATTATACCCTGAATATCCGTCTAGAAAGAAAAAATATTCTTGACCAGTAAGTTTTTCTAAAATTTGGGCGATGAAGGGCAATGGAAAGTGATCCTTGCGAGTCATTGAGTTGAGCTTCCGGTAGTCAATGCATACATGCCACTCTGTGGTTTCGCATAATGGCACCAACTCACCGACTGCATTTTCATTCACAGTAATCCCAAATTTCTTTGGGACTACCTGGATGGGACTCACCCACTCACTATCGAAAATTGGATAAATAATACCTGCGTCTAGTAGTTTCACGATTTCCTTTTGAATAACTTCCCTCATATTTGGATTTAACCATCACTGGCTTTCTCGTGAAGTTTTGGCGTTGTCCTCTAAATGAATACGATGCATACATACCGAGGGGTCAAGCCCTTTAAGGTCAGCGACAGTCCATCCTATTGCACGCTTATACTTCACAAGTGTGGCTAGTAACCTACTCTCTTGTTCCTTGTTAAGAGCAGATGAAATTAATACTAGGAGAGTTTCGTTAGGCCCAATAAAACCTAATTTAAGGGCATAAGGAAATAGTTTCAAATCCAAAGATAGTGCTTTTTGGATAGATGGTTGTAACAGTTCATTAGAAATAATGAGCAGAGGTTCTATCTCTGACTTCCAAGTTTTGGATTGGAGTTCACAGATAGAAGTGTCCATCAGATAAATCACCTCTTTCAGTTGGTGGTTTGGTTCTTCCAAGTCCGTATACCATAATGTAGTCTGAAGCGCATCTTTTAACAAGACTAGAGGTAATGCTTCCTCGACTAATTCTTCCATCTCATCTATACTGAAGCATTCCTCGTCGTCTATTGAAGCCATTTGGTTGGCTGCGGTAAAGATATTTAATTGGATTCGCATATCTCCAAAAGAAACTTCCATTATCCTGATTTTACAGTTTATACAAGCATTGGTCGTGCAAAAAAATGGTCTACCGAGTACAACGAGAATTTATGTTAGAGATTTCGAACTTGGTTCCATATCTAATACCGGGAAATCGACAGGGAAAACAAATTTGTCTACCCCAACCATTACATCTTCAATAATTCCTACAGGCGTTCTTTCTTATCTATCAGCTAACTGGAGAGTTACCGAAGTAGGCCTCAAATCTCCTACTCTCAATTTTTTGTAAACAGAGTATGGTAGCAGATTTACACTAGCTCCTAGATCCATAAGTGCTTTATTTATTACATGATTGCCTATGATACATGGAATTGTAGGTACCCCAGGATCCTTAAGCTTTGACGGAGTTCTAACTTGCGAGACTGAGCTTACTTGCTCTGACAAGAAAACTTTTTGCGAGACATTATTTCATTGTTTTCGTTTCTGCATACACATCTCTTTTATGAATCGTGTATAGGCTGAGACTTGTTTAATTGCCTCCAAGAGGGGCAAATTGATCTTCACCTCTTTGAAGATCTCAGTAATTGCTTCTAATTTTTTTAGGTTTTTATCAAAAGAGGATGGTGTACCAAAAGTATTCGGAAGTGGTAACTTTGGTACATAGGATATCTTGGTCAAATATTTAGGTGCACTATCCTCTTTATTTTCTACTTTTTTTTATTTTATATTTTATATTTTTTTTTGTTTTTCTTAGGGAAGAGTCTCTTCTTTGGCTTCATTCTCTTTTTCTATTGTCCTAGGGACAACTACTGAGGTAGGCATTTCTACTCTATTGTCAATAGTCCGACCACTCCTTAAGGTCTGAATAACTTGAACTGTTGGAATTAGTGTCTGCGAGCTCGCTTGGTTACACTCTCTTCCCTCCCACTACGAAGCTAATTGCCTGATTTGGGTTTCTAGATTTATAATGGACTGAGTACAAGATTGTAAGTTTTGGAAGATTTGAGACAATTGGGCTAATTCCCTAAAGCAATGGTGCGGGTGCTATTATAAATCTTGAAGGATTTGAAGTATAGTAGCACCATCATTCCCATACTGAGGATATGGTTATTGCACAAAGGATTGGTATGGGCTATATGACTGTTCGGAATTTAGAGAATGTTGTGGGTATGTATAAGATAATTCTTGTCGAGTCACCCTTGGGAAGCCATAAGGATTATCCCACTGAGAATTATAAGAATTTTCAGCACTAACCCATTGAGAGGTTAAGGCCTGCTCTGTCTCCAACATGGTTGGATACCAAGGAGTAGTTGGGAATTTCATTGGGGGGTAAGTCATATTGAGATTCGGCCCAGATGTTTCATCACGGCCTTGCATCTTATATATATATATATATATATATATATATATATATATATATATATATATATATATATCTTTTTTTTTTTAAGAAAGCAAGGAGAGAGACAAATCTGAGCCTCTAGCTTCTGTGGCCAGTAGAAGTGTTGAAACTTTTGATTCACTGCTCCGAGTAAACTTGCAAAAGCTTAAGAAGTGATCAAAGAAAATTAAAAATATAAAGAAATATAAAAAGAGAAAGATAAATACTTGTTTTCTAAAATTAATATAAGGACAAAAATAAAACGCTATCCTCGGCAACGGCGCTAAAAACTTGATCGTTACTTTTATATGTATCTAATTAATTAAGTCTTAACCTATTGCAAGCGCATAATAGAAATTATAGCATAGTATAGGATTGTTCCCACGAGGATATGTCTTTATACGTGTATATATTAATTTTCTGAAAACTTATACTTATCTTTTAAGTTCCTAAACTACTTGAGAAATATGAATAAAAGAATGGTTTCTTAAACTAAATTGCATAAAATAAATCCTAAATCCTCCTTCTTTTGATTATGGTCGTCAACCACAATCTTCAGCTATCGGATGTTTACAATTTTAAAATACTGTTACAATATATCTCAGTTTTTTAGATTTTGGGAGTCAATAAAAAATTATCATTATTCAATATAGATTTATACTAATCTTTAATCTATCAGAAATTTGGGCGTCAGTTAAACTCCAGAAAATCAAAGATGAAAAATAAAAATTATTACACTAATCTGCAAATCTCAACCTGAGTCGTCAATTCAAATTAAAATTCGAA
This sequence comes from Chloranthus sessilifolius, assembly GCA_021018995.1. Lineage (NCBI taxonomy): Eukaryota > Viridiplantae > Streptophyta > Magnoliopsida > Chloranthales > Chloranthaceae > Chloranthus > Chloranthus sessilifolius. Next base: position 109,515,250 of record CM037597.1, on the reverse strand, counting down.
GATGTTTACAAAGAAGAAAATTACAATAAAAATAAATCTAAATTAGAAAGTAATAAAATTATATCTATCACCCTTCAGCTGCAGTCGCCAATTACTTCTGAAAAACTACAAATATCTACTATAATCCTCCAGCTCTCAATTTCAGTTGTCAATTGTGATCGAGGAATCTTAGATATCTAAACTAAACTACTCTAATGATCGAAAGAAAACCCAACCTCAGGAGTCAATTGATGCTGAGAATTTCTTCGATGACAATTCCTATACCAAGCCTTCTTATTTATAGATCATAAGAGGTCGGTTTACAATACTTTTAATTCTATTAAAAGAAACTACTAAAACAAAACTATCCTAATATAACTCTACTTCTAATCTTATTTTTCCTTGCTTTCAATTGTTGATGTACTTCTGGATTTATTTTTTTATTTCAGCAGCAGAGTCCTTTAAGAGTCTTCTTCGCCAATCTTCTCAAACCCGTGATTGGTCAGACTTGTTATTCAAGAATTCTTCTAATTTGGTGCATGGCGGTGTACATCTCGCATGATCAGCAGCTTCAAAAAGCTTCTTCTCTATAGAATCGTAAATCACGATTTTCTAATTTTTAACACTGCTTCCTATAGAACGATTCTTTATTTATTTTACGATCAACCGCTTTCTGTTATACTTCACTCTTTTGAACGGTTTTCTTTGAAGAATCGTAAATTACAATTTTCTACTTCTTCCTTTGCATCGTTCTGCAAAATTGTAAAACCCGAATTTTCATATTTCAATAGGCGATGATTCGTCTTTTTGTTCAATCATCTTTTTATTGCTCTATAAGTTCATTTTGACGAATATTAACACTTTGATTCTCTTTTGTTGTTTTTCTTTAATATCTACGCATCAGTAACTTATTAGTAGCAAACTAAGTCTTAGCATCAGTAACTTAAGGGTGGTAATATGGTATATTATGTGACTGATCAGTGACCCGAGAGGAGTGTCTTTATTCTCTCTCTTCTCTCCCTTACCCTAGGCAAAATATTATCTCCCTTATCCTAGGCAAACTACTGATTTGTAGTATGCAAACACTGGTACCAAAAAAAAGGTAGCAATTTTCGCAACCAAAGATTCCTGCAATGTCATTGACAGTTCCACCATCCACACCGTTGACTGCATTGAATCAGATGATAGAGGTCATTTTTCGTCCCAATTTTTCACACATTAGATCTTGAGGTCTTATCCCACATATCAGACTGGCATATGTTGATTAAACATGGCAACATGCCCAAAGTGATCATGATCATGGAGTACCATGATACACCGTGATCACAAATGTGTGTCACGTGGAATCAAGACATGACCTCAAGATCTAATGTGTGAAAGACTGGGACCAAAAAAGACCACCGATTCCCAATCACACCGTTAACTACCTTAAATTCGATGATAGAGGTCATTTTTCATCCCAACTTGTCACATTTTAGATCTTGACATCATGACCCACATATTAGACGGTCATATGTTGATTAAACGTGGCACACATGCCCAAAGAGACTGTGCAGAGTATCTTGCTACACTTTGATTACAGATGTGTGACATGTGAAATCAACATCTGACCATTTGATATGTGGACCATGGTATGAAGATCTAATGTGGAACCATCAGTAGCTAGCGCTGCAATAATATTTGGTTGTAGAAGTCGCTACCTAAAAGAAAAGACATTTTACAAGATCCTTCATCCAGGTTTTTGAAATTGTGATTTCCCTCATAAGGTTTTCAAATTCATAAGATTCTTCACCCAATTGTAAAAACTTCTTTTTACTACAGCTTTCCATATAAAACAACCAAAATACCCTTTCTTTTGGTTTCAATAACTCTCTTCTTTTTACCACTTAACTACATTATTTAAAAGACTACATAACCCCTCTATAGATCAATTTCTTTTCAAAAATGTGTTGTAAGAGATCGATCAAGGACTGAACGATATCGATCGGGCTCCATCAGTTCAGTTCAAACGACCGACAGATCGAGTTCGAAAGATCGAAGAAGAATGATTCATCACCGATTGGGTTCGAAGGTACGGACTGCTCGACTGATCGGTAACCAAAAGCCCGCATCCATCAGGCTTCCAATTGATTTATAAAATATATATATTTTTTAATAGATAAAATAATAAAATCAGACTTCAAAAGATCGCTTTCAAAAGCCCCATTCAAGATTTAAAAGCCCGATTGTGACTTCAAAATCCCGATTCATGTTGCCATTTGAAAAGTCCAAGTGTGACTTCAAAAGCTCGATTCAGGCTTTTAAAAGCCCGTTTGTGAGTTCAAAAGCTCGAAAAAAAATATTCTTCTTTTTTTTGTTTCCTTAAAAATCAAATGGTAGCCTTAATTAGGCTTCCATAAATAGAGCGAGCCAGGCATTAAAGGTCCGAATCAGGGCTGATTGCCCGATACGGTCTTGAGATGCCCAACGGATGAACAAGTTACAAGAGATTGACTCGGGCACCGAATCGATCGCGAGAAGCCAGCAGGGTGCATCGAATTGGTCTTAAGAAGCTCGATTTGGGGCACTGAAAGACTGTATCAAGCATCAAAATACGAGTTTGAGAGCTTTACAGGGTTTATTAATTAAACTATTAGCTCAATGGTTAACAATTTACCAGTTTATTAAATGTTTTTCCACTTAATTATATGACGGTTTATTTATTTATTATTGGAATGACTTATTAAGTGTCTTTTAATTAATTCGGTGCGATACTAAACACCAACCATAGTCCGATAATCGATCTTCAATTGTCAAGGTCGCGAAAACAAAGGCTGACACTCTCCGTCATTTTGTCAATCAAGACAAGGATCAATGACCTTATTGGTCTAACGAAACTCAATCCTCAGCTGATATTTTAAAAACTCATTTGAATACGTGGTGCTCATAACAAGTCTGTTCACAAGAAAAACGGTTAGTTATACGAGGTTCAATATTCAATGCAGTTTCATCTTTCACTTTCAAATTTTCAATATTTGTTATCAATTATTGAATATTCAAAGTTCTGTAGTCCATAATCAATATTTAATTCATTATTCAATGTTCGATATTCAATGTTCAATATTTACTTCAATTTTCAATATTCGATATTCAATAATTTGATTTCAATTCCAATTCTCTTGTTGAGAATTTAGTAATCAATATTCGATTTAAATGTTCAATCTTCAATATCACTTGTCGGTAACTTCGTTACCCTTTTTCAATTCAATATGATTCAGTTCATACCATAATTGGGTTCGATATTCAAGCAGGTTTCTTGTACCTTATATTTTTTTTAGAAGTTCAATAATCAGTTTAGATCACTATTCGATATCAATTTGGTGACTTTATCTTTTAAAGCTCGTCAATCATTTTTCAACGTGTCTTTCATTTTTCAATATTATAATCAAACATTCCACATCATTTATCTATATCAATCAATTGATTTCTATCTAACTCAATCAATTACCATCAATCAATCATTATCTATCTATTTCATTCATTCATTATTCATCTGTATCAATCAAACATCATCTATCTGTATCTATCATCATTCATCTATATTTGTCAATCATTATCTATCAATCAATCAATTCCTGTCTAACTCCATCAATCATAAATCAAGACTATTGAACTTATATTTGTCATCAGTCATGAGAAAGAATCAATCGTCTTTTATTGAATAGTTTTAGGGCATCAGGAAGCCATTTTCCAGTTATCCTAAGGTGTTTTCTTATTGCTCTATATCTTCTAATTCACTAACACTCTTTTGAGTCAATCGTTGCCCACAACTCTCCCCGGTATACTAGTTTAACATTTCCAACTATGTCTAATTATCGGGGTGAATCACGACGCTCATCAAGTGAATCCCCTCCTAATGATTATACGAACCTATTCTCGATTTCTCGTTCGATCATCGAGTCTTGTGACCATCATTGGTTTATTTTCTTAAGATCCGGCTAAGTGCTCATAGAGCATCTCAAAGCTCGTATGAGGATCATAAGTGACATTTATTCAACCATCGGGGTGAGGACATCAGGTCCATTCCCACCAATTAAAGTCTTTTTAATTGTTTATTTTGGTCCTTGGGCCCAATAGTTTAGAAGTCTCAAATGTGGTCCATTTATTTAGTCTTGCTAATTTTACTGAGCATGCTGCCAGTAATATCATCCATACCAGGCCTTGGGCCGGGTCATTGGATTTCATCCATTATGAACTCACAAGCTTAGGAGTTCATGGGCCATTTCCTAGGTCTCTTGGGCCTTCACTAGGTCCAAATCTAAATATGTGGGCCTTTTCAAGGTCCGAGCATACGAGCGGGTGCCCACAATTTTTCGAGGGATGTCATTATCAGTTTTTCAAAAGAAGTTTTGGGTTGGGTCATAACTTGGTACTTTTTTTGGAGCTCAAAATTTACCGGGCCATAGGCCGGTCATCGGGTCTTTTAACTTTACTTAGAAATTTCTATTATTTGAGCTCTTAGTCCTCCAAAAAGGTCCACCCTTTGACTTAGTTAACCAAGTCAACTTTAACAGGGCTTGACACTGCTTTAACAATGGTCATTGTGATCTGGCATTGCTTTAGATCATCACGAGTTTCGAGGGAAAGTCAAGATTTTGATCATATCCTTTAATTTACATATTCTCCCTTATGTGTAACGGACACTTTCGGTAAAATGGCCGCCATTTTCGACTCCAATCGTATTTTTGAGTTCTTCCAAAAGTGGGTGAAAGAATACTGATAACCTCATCTTTTTCAAGTGGTAGCACACAAAAATCTGATCAGGGTTGATTAGGGCCGTCAGATTACAGAGAACTGTTTTCTCTTAGCAGATCATCAAACTAGATTCCAGGGTCTCGGATGTCGGGTATATATCTTGTAGTGATAATATCAAAATCTCACACTTTATAGCTTGTTGGAAATTTTAAGCGATCATTAATGTTTTCTGTATATTTTTCGAAGGTTAAAAGTCTACAAATCAGAATGGAATCGGGTCCATCTGATAGGGGTCAATTCTGGTCACTGGTAGTGTGCCATTAGATACTGTTTTGTGTCCCAATTTTCCGGATTTTCTAGCCATCAAAGTAGGTGAAGAATTCTAATGAAATTTCACACAAGGTTCGGGCACAAGTCAAAATTTGACTCTAAATTTTTACAAATTTATTGGGGGAGTCCTTGAACATGAAATCTCATCCTTTCTGAGGCTCAGATTGCCTCAGATTTCTAGTGCAAACAGGGCAGATCTACAGCCTTTTTCTCAAAAATCCTTGTAGGTCAAACTATAAGGAATTTAGATATGATTTTCTATTGGATTATTGGGAGCCCATTTATTTACTTAAATTAATTTTTCTTGATTTTTCCTTAGTCTAGAACCTATGATTTCACACTTATCTTAGTAAGTGCTCTATTTTGGGCCTTTTAAAATGACAATTGATGGGGTCCATCTTATTACACACAATTTTCTGATCTTGACTTGGGGATATTTCAGATCAATCACAGATCAATTAAAGTCCATGTTTACAGTCCGTCCTATTGATCTAACTGCACAAATTGCCCTCGCAACTAGCCCATTCGCAAATCGTTCAATTTTCTAGTCCTATATCGATTGTATTTGATCTAGCCGTTAGGGCCAGTCTGATCACATCATAATCTGACTAGTTTTTATTTCAAAAGTCATTATTCCAAAGAATCAGATTTTCAAAAAAAAAATCATTTTTGTTTGTGATCAAGGGATCACTTATACTACATGTCAAACATCAATTTGCTTCCTATGATCTAGATTTCACAATTTTTCAAGCAATCATTCACCGTTGATTGCACATGATCAAAGCAGTGATCAAGGTGTTTTCAAAATCTAGAACTTAATCAAAATTCCATCGATCACAGCCATTCAAAATAATAATCTAGCTTATTCGTAGATGGTTCACAATTAACAAGGTGTAGTCTATAGTACTTCTATACTCATCAAAGCTAACACATGCAATCTACACCATTGATTTTATATAACTAAAACAGTGATCGAATATTTGAAATCTGAAATTTTAAACCAAGAAATCAGTCAATCATAGCCATTTGATATCATCTTTTGCTATCATACTATATCTATTAAGCATGGTATAGTCTCTAGGGCTCAAATATCATTATTTGTAATACATGCATCTAATATCAACAATTCATATAATCAAAACAGTGATCAATATTAAAAATTATGAAATCATAAATCAAGAAATCAGTAAATCACAGCCATTCAATATCATGAATGGGTCCTACCTTCTTCAATTAAATTTGGCATTTGTTTTCAAAAGCTTGATTCTTGAAAAATGGGCAAGGCAAATCAATTAGATCTAAAATGTAACGCCCTGAAAAATTCCTAAGTTCCAGGTGTGTTTGTGTCAGCACGGTACACGATGTAGGCTGAGATCTAGAGAAAAATGTTGGATGTGATGGGATGAATACCCAAGTAGGTGTGTGTGAGTTATAAGTGAAATAACCAAGTTAGTTAACACATTATTTGTATACATGTGCTTCGCAAGGAAGCAAAATCCTTAGTTAGAAAAGCTCACGTTTACAACTTAGCTAGCATTTACTTCCTTTGAAGTTTTAGAGAGAGAGAGAAGAAAGAAGGGAATTCGGTTATAACTGTTTACGTAATCAAGAGAAGTTTTATGTACGAAGGAACAAAGCGTGATCGGAAGCTACGTTTCGATTACGACCTAGTTGTCGAAGAGATCGGGGGAATTGTTTTGAATCCCTTGTCGGCAAATTACCTCTAGCGTTGCGATCGATTACGATAAGGTAAGCTATGAATGATTGTGTTAGTTTTGTGGGATTATGTTGAATTTAGAAAATAAGATGAAGTTTGAGAGAAATATGCGTTTTTGAAATATAAACCCTTAGGAATGGTGAAATCTGTCAATTTTGATCAATCGAAATTAGATTCAATCGATCGATTTTGACAGGATAGTATGAAATACAATTTGTCTTGAAAATCGATCGATCGAAATATAATTCGATCGATCGAATTGTGCATCAGCTGATCAAATTGTACACTCGGTCGATCGAAAGTGGAAAAACAGTGAGTGTGTTAGGTGACTTCTGGAGGAATCGACCGATCGAAAAATAATTTGATCAATCAATTTGTGAAATCGATCGATCGAGTTAGAGACCGATCAATCGTGTTTGTGGTGCCAGGAATTTGGTTCTCTGAAGGAGTCGACCGATCGAATTTGAAAGTCGATCGATCAATTTGGGAATCGATCGATCGAATTGGACAGATTCATGATTTTATTGTGTTTTGTTTGAGGGACTTTGGGAAGATCTTATATCTTTCCGTTTTATATCATTTCTGACGTATGAATTATGATATGTTATGTCTTAGATTTGAGCTAGAAGATGTGTGAGAAAAGCTAACATGATTGAGATAGGGAAATCTCTATACCATGTGCATTCGATACAACTAGCATGTGAATTATGATATAATGTGGATTCATTCCGATAAATGTGTGTGAAGGAATGTGTTTTAAACTTTCTAAATTAGATATAATTACCACATTACACGACGATAAGCTATATATATGTATTTTGATATAAGGTTTATATGTGAATACCCAACCGACACGGCGAGATATCCGTGACCGACACGACGGGATATCCGTACAAATTGTGCTCCGGTACGGCAGGATATCCGTTCTTTGGTTGCCATTCCGGGATAGCATTTTGTTCGGTAAGTCACCTCCATCGAGGGGGCTTGTGTAATTGTATAAATGGTTCAATTGAACGACGATGGTGGGTTTTCTATCGGGGGCTCGATGCTATATATGCTCGAGAGACTATTTAAGTGATCAATTTAAGTTTTCTTTTTAGTATGAGAATAAGTTTTAGACATCATGTGTTTAGACTTTGGAATAATTGCATTTGATCTCAGTTTTGCTTCAAGTCAAATACCTTTAAATTGTGAACCTTAGTATGAGAAAAATTATATTTCGTTATGTCATAAGATATATATGTGATGTTAAGAATCTGCATGCTATTAGTATTTCTCTACTGAGCTTATGTTGTTAGCTTATCCCTCGACTATACGTCACAAGTACAGGAGCTGAGGTTGACATTGAGGATCCTGTAAGGAAAAAGGATTCAAATTTCTCCTGAAAGGGAGGACACAGAGCCTCATCCTGAGAATTGCTTTATTTGTGCAAAGCATGGGTAGGTTTGGCTTTGGGAATTGGTAGGTTAAAGTATATTTTGTGATGTAAAGAATATGAACTTTTGGGTCTCATGTGTATTATTCTTTTGTGAACCATGTTTCAGTGATAGTCGGCCATTACCGGTGGTTCTTTTCGGTTCCTCTGCCTATGAGTTTTTGCATGAGATTAAAATCGCCATTTTGCCTTTTGAGATATATAACTGGAGATTTTCTTTTGCCTATGATGACCCTATCTGCTTAGTTGGAAGTCCTTCTTTGTTTCCGCTTTTTGTGTGGATGTGCCAAGTTTTCCGTTCAGGTATCGACCTTAGTGTCGATCCGATAGTCCAGGTTTCGCGGATAGGAAATCTGGGTTGTCGCATAAGACCATCCAATTTTGATCATGATTAAAACTAAAACATTACATTTTTCATTATGATCATATGATCATCTCATGAGTGATCAAGGTTGAGGAGTCATGCTAAGCAATCAAATGGCACGTGCACTCAACTCTAAGCCTATAGGATCAACACCATCGGTTGGTGACCATCCAATCAAATCATGGATGGTAGGATAATGATGTGAGATCATTATGATTACCCACACTCATCTTACACCACCCATTCATTCATCAAAATCTAAAATCGAAAATCTTCTAGAAAAATCCAACAAAAATCAAATTTCTAACAATTTTGTGAAGAGTCCTAGGCTAGCATTGGACATAGTCCAAGCCTTGCCTATTTTGACCATTGGATAGCCATGCATGATCATAGTGATCACATGCAAGGTCATCCCAACTTCACTTCTATCTCAGCTCCTACAACCACTCAAGAAAACATAAAGAAACTTCAAGAAAACCATCAAAATCCTAAGTTAATCCTACATTACACTATACTAGATAGAATTCAAAAACTCCAAACAACTAAGATGGGGTTGAGTTTGAGATATGCTGTCCTAGAGGAAGAGGGGATTGCAATAGTGGATGGGGTTGAGTTTGTGATATGTTGTTATAGAGGAAGAGGGGAGTACAATGGTGGGGTTGGATGGGAGTTTTAATGGTTGGATGAAGAGAACTAAAGCTAGGATGGAAGGAGCTCTACTGGTGGAGAAGAGACGAAAAAGATGGAGTGATAGAGAGAGAGAGAAGGGCTGATTTTCGAAAATTGCAAGGGCTATGGGCTTTAAGCCCTTTTGGGGAAGAAGCTTGACACATGCTAGGCTTCTTCTTCCCAAGCTTCACTCGCTCTCCTCTCTCTTCTCTCCTTTCACATGCTCATGGAGTGGGACCCACTTGGGTTCCACAGTGGGTCCCACTCTCCACTCTCCATATGGTCTCCATCTTGCCTTTTCTCATCTTTTGTGCCCTCAATTTATGTGAATGTCAACTTTTCTAGGAATCTTGTGGTGCATGACTCCTAACCCAATCTTACGCCATAGATTTTCCCAATGTGAAATTTATGGTCTTAGATGGAGTCCAACTTGGTCACATGGATCAAGGTCTAAGATTTGCTAGAGAAATGTGAAAATCCTAATTTCTAATTTAGAAATTAGAGAAATTATTTACTATTGCCCATGGGTTTCATCTTTATTTACTTGAAATGCCATTGTTTCATACAAGGCACTTACATTTAACTCAAGGTGTTTGTTATGTGGCTCTCCTTGGATTTATGGATCCAAGTTTGAATTGTTTTATCGATCACCATCATGATGATCATCAAAATCCACACCATTGATGATGATCTCCACATCATCACCTTCGCTCAGCTCCAATTTGGGCAATTTCTTGGGTCCGGATCCACCAATCAATTCGGGTCCTCAACATGTGGTTTACTTAATTGTTACCACACCCACTCAATTTAAAGGGGTGTCCTATTGGTGTCATTAGGAATAACTCATTCTCATTCAGTTATATGTGGGTGCCTAACATTTTTGGATGGACATGGCCTCATGCAGTCACGTGACACAGTCAAATTTCATTAGACCTCAGTTAACTAGTTGACTAACACATGTTTCGAGAGATAAGGCGTTCCAAACTTTTTGAAGTATAACTTTCTTATGATTTTTCAACCCAACTAAAATTCTTCTATTCTCCTCTTGCCAGATATTCCAAATCATTGAGGCGAATCCAATTTTAAATATTTTCGCATGTTTCTGACCCTTGCTTCTTGCTTTAGATTCACAATAATGAGCTTCCTCCTACAAATTTCCAACATTAGGCTTGCTAATTTTCACTCTTCCAAGCAAAGAAACGCCAAATCCATCTTATATAAGGGAACTCAAAAAACAATTGGTTGTACCAATTGGATCGAATGATCCCAAATTAAGTTTGACAATTTAATGGCCAATAAAGTTAGTCCCAATGATTTAAGAAAAGACAATGCTATAGGGCAGATCGGAAACAATAGACCATTTAATGGACTACTGATGTGGCGCGATGCAAGTGAAGTGGGGCCAGCAATGCATGTCGGGGCAGCCACTTACATCGAGCCACATAAGCATCCATTGAATGGTTTGCTATTTTATGTCTCTTCATTTTAATTTTCCATGTTGTTTTTCTCATAGGGAAATTGCAAATGGCAGACAGGTTTTGTGTAGTGCAGGCAGCTGATGTGGCGCGACGTGACTGACTGCCCCTACCTACATTGCTTGGGCTCCACTGCACTTGCAGCCAATTGCGCTGTGACGCGTAAGCCGCATACACTTTGACTGCACAAAACCTACCTGCCATATAACAATGTCCGGTCCTCATATTGCCCGTTTCAGGACTGAAACGGCCATGGGAGCATGTTTACCAATTCAAAGGCTGAGATGTCTCACACCACAAGATTTGGTGTTGATAAAGAGCACACTGTTATTTTACTATGGTACGCCTACCTAGTTACCATGGGCGCCTATTCTGAAAATCATTGACTGCAAAATCGGACGATGAAGATGAGTTTTCATCCCATTTCCAAACAATGGATCATGAGGCCATGTGTGTCTTATCAAACAATCCCTTTTTATATTTCATATGGCACAGATTCCCAAAAAGTAACTCAAAAGTTACTTGGCACACATCAAGCTCAAAACTGATTTGATGGTCACTGCATTTCGGGATCTGTCTCACATGAAAACAAAAATTAACCGTCTAAAGAATGCCCTAAAGATCCGTGGTGTGGAAGATAATTGGGATGAAAAACTGTGACAACCCGAATTTCGGCACCTCGAAACCCGTGCCATCGGTACAGCCCTCGAGGTTGTGCTCCATAATGTACGTGCGAAACACTTGGTACATCCCATTCAAAATATGAAAGCACAAGAAATTAATGCAAAATAAATCTCCAATTCTACTATACGCTAATTCAAAACACCAATCCAAAAGATAGTTCTAATTTCATGACTCCGCATGAACAAAAAAATCAACCTGAACCATCAGTGCCGTAGCTACGGTCAATCTCAATAGTTCGACAAAAGAATATTACAGATGTATTTATTCTTACAAAAACAAGGTTGGACATACCAAGCCGTAAATCTCTCTCTCCTTACAAAACACTATCAAAGTGTGCAGCAAGTCTTCTAAAAGAATCTCTCCGGAGGAGGCTCAGACTCCTCCCTTGGAAAGTACTCTGAATCTCCGGGATCGCCCTCGCCTGTAGCAACTCCTAAGTTATCATCAATTCCTAAATCGTCACCTGTGACATATAGTCAAAGGGTGAGCTACATCCTAGCTCAAAAGGGGCGATATCACAGCAAATATATCCTTCTTACAAACATATATTTCATGACAGGAATAAAACATGAACTCATAGATATGTCATTGCTTGAAAAGTAAATTTAAGACGCGATAAAACAATTTGACTGCATTTATTACTCTACTCATGTATTTTACAATGACTACTAGTTCCCTTAGTTGCAACCAGGCTGAGACCATGACTTAAATCTTAACTTAAATAATCCCCGAGCAATATAACATTGAACCCCGATGGAATACCCTCCATCGTCGTCTAATCAGACTATTTTTCATGGAATTGTCCTCGTCCCTGTCTCTTAGGTGACGGGCATACTGCTACTATACATCCCTGGGATGTCTGCTGGTGTACGGATTAGCTACCGTATCGGTCACGGATATCCTGCCGAGTCAGTCACGATTATCCCGCCGCGTCGGTTGAGTATTCTTTGAACCTTAAATCAAATTGTGCAATACATATAGTTTTTCACCGTGTGATTGTGCTAATACATAGTAACTCACAGCCCGTGCAATTATGTTTACTATTTACTTATGGACGAGGATCTTTACATCCACCATACATCCCTGGGATGTCACGTCATCTGATGCATCTCTACGATGCCGAATGTGTTTTTACAGCCCTGGGGTGATATTATTCTTACTTAACAAGTCTTCTCATGAATTTTGCGTAAACATGCACACCATTGCTATTTCTCTACTCATTGCATTAATAATAAATGAAAATCATATTTAAAAATCATGCAACGACCTTCTATCACTACGTACATGCTCGTAATAAAGTGTACTTGTTTAGATATTCCCCTACCTCACTTGCATTTACACACTCGGATTCTCTAATCCACGTTAGCACTCTACCATCACAAAGTTCGGTTCGATCTAGACCTGACCAAACACATATCTTTCATCACTACCAGTGTAAGAACCTTGGTTTATAAGCTTAACACCAATACACAACTATTCGTATGCAAAAACTGAACAAAAGCAGTATTTCACCCAAATCGATCGAACGAATTCAAATTGATCGAACGATTCTCAGAATCGTTCGATCGAAATTTAAATTGATCGAACGAAACTCTAAAATCGATCAAGCGAATTTTATTTCGTTCGATCGATCCCACCATTTGTCATTCTAGCATGCCTCTGTCAGTTTGTAAAATCGACTGAACGATTTTAAATTCGTTCACACAGGTTCCAACCAATCGATCGATCGATTTTCTTTATCGAACGATTTTACAATTCGTTCGAACGATTCCCCTCAGAACCCCCTTGCTTTCTTCCCTATCCTTTCTTCGTTCAATCGAATTCACCCCATTCCAGATCTAACACCTTTCTTCTCATCTCTTCATCATTCATTTTCATCATCTATTTATTTAATCATATTTTTAACTAATACACAACAACTTTTAATATCTCTAGCTAACAATTTAAACAAAACATGGATTTGCAATTCTTATCCCAGTTGACCGGCTGGATCTCCTCTACTAGGGTTTTCTCAAACCCCCCAACCTAAATCTCCCCTCGATCCCGAGCTCGATCCGTTGGACTTTGCGAACCAAGATTAATGATTTGCACTAATTTCTTCACTCTTCATTTCACAACAATCACTCATGCATTCACTCTCCCCCTCTTAACTCCTCTCAACCACTCAACTAAGAGAAATTAACTTTTCTCCCCCTTTCTCTTTATAACAAATGCACTTACAATTTGGTGTAAAACACATACAATTAACTAAGTGTATGAGCTCACACATACAATCACCTTTGTTTCACTTAACTCCATTACCTCCATACGTTCGACTAAGTCAACTGAGTCAATGTTGACCCGGTCAAACACTTGACCAGTTGGTTCGCATCCCGAGGTGCACTATTAAGTATGAAATTTTCGGGACGTTACAAAAATCGTCTCCATTGTCTAATTTAAAGCAGTCGGTAGATTTTTAGTGTAGCTCTCAGTAATTCAATAGGTACGATGATATTTATCCTTTTCTTATTTTAGTTGGGACCATGGATCAAACTCTCGGTTTCGGTTTCAGTTCCAGTTTCGTTCATGACTTGAACCGTAAATTGGTCAAAATTTCGGTAAATTTTGAATTTTTTTTTTAAATATGCTCTGAACTTTACTGAATTTTGTCAAACTTTATTTTATGGCCAATTGCCCTAAAAAATCTCTCATTATCCTAATTTATGCCAATCGAACCCCTTAAGTTATAAATACCATAGCAAGGCCTCTTTTAGTTTTTAAGACTAAAATACCCTTCATATATAAAGGGTATTAAGTCTATACTATTCCCTCTTTCCCTATCTTTCTTTCCTTCTCACTCTTTTTCCCCTTCTTCGTGCAAACCTCACCGACTTCGTGCAAACCTCACCGACGAAGAAAACAGTAGGGTTTCTCTCTCTCTCTCACACTGTAAGTCTCTCTCTCTCAACGATTTTTCTTCCTCTTATTTTTCTTCTTTATTTCTTCACATCAAAATCAGAAACGGGCTAGATAAGCTGCCCTAGGTCAGTTTTTTCATATTATGGTTGAATCACCTGGTGCAGTCTACTCTGTAAACTGACTTAGGGTGGCGCAAACTGACCTAAAGTGGCGCAAATCGACCTATGTTAGTTTAAAACAGAGAAATAGGTGAGATAAACTACCATCGATCAGTTTGAAGCTACCCTAGGTCAGTTTAAAATACCCTAGGTCAATTTTGGTAAGCACCTAGTGCAGTCTACTCTGTAAACTGACCTAGGGCGGCACAAACTGACCTAGAGTGGCGCAAACTGACCTATGTCAGTTTGAAACAGAGAAATGGGTGAGATAAACTACCATAGGTCAATTTGAAGCTATCCTAGGTCAGTTTTGGTAATCACCTAATACAGTCTACTCTGTAAACTGACCTAGGGTGGCGCAAACTTATCTATGTCAGTTTGAAACAGAGAAATGGGTGAGATAAACTACCATAGGTCAATTTGAAGCTACCCTAGGTCAGTTTTGGTAATCACCTAGTGCAGTCTACTCTGTAAACTGACCTAGGGTGGTACAAACTAACCTAGAGTGGTGCAAACTGACCTATGTCAGTTTGAAATAGAGAAATTGATAAGATAAACTTCCCTAGGTCAGTTTAAAATGCCCTAGCTCAATTTTGGTGATCACCTAGTGCAGTTTACTCTGTAAACTGACCTAAGGTGGCGCAAACTGATCTAGAGTGGCGCAAACTGACCTAGAGTGATCGTAAACTGACCTAGAAGTGTTCTACCTATTATTGAGTGTTCCTTAATGCATTGTAAATTAAAAAATATACTTTCTATGGAGTTGGAGGTCACCTAGTGCAGTCTATGCTGTAAACTGACCTAGAGTGGCGTAGCAAACTAACCAATGTCAATTTGAAACTGAGAAACAGGTGTAAACTATCCTAGGTCAATTTGAAACTGCCCTAAGTTTATTTAAAATGCCCTAGGTCAGTTTTGGTGATCACCTAGTGCAATCTATGGTGGCGCAATCTATAAACTGACCTAGGGTGGTGCAATCTATACTTTTTATGTAAAAAAATCATTTAGAAAGTTGCTCTAGACCTTAAACCCTAATCATAGAGTGAGATAAACTGGCCTAGGACAGTTTCAAATTGACCTAGGGCGAGATAAATTGCCCTAGGTTAGTTTGAAATTGCCTTAGGGCGAAGCAATCTATACTTTTTATGTTAAAAAATCGTTTAGAAAGCTGTCATAAACCTTAAACCTATAATTATAGGGTGGGATAAAAAATATTCTTTCGTTGGTAATATATGGTTGAGTAGTTATACCAGTCGATTTATGATATTAATCTGTTTCCCCTTGTTTTTAGGTCTTCATAAATCAAGGACTAAAGCAATGGTAATATAGTTTAATATTATTAAAAAAAATTTCAATCATGATATTTCTTCCATATATGTGAGCCTAACCTTCTGCTTTTATTTTTGCTTCTGATAGGCTCATGTGCATGCCAAATGTACTCTAAAATCAATCGTCTCTCGGCTTGAGAGATGTCTAAAATACTTGCGCCTTGATTGTGAAGAGAGTATTTCTAATTCTTGCTTTGGCCAATTTGTAGGTGTTAGTGCATTCAAATTTTCAAGTTCCATTTTCATATGTATATTAAGGATATAGTGTTCCGAATTTAGTAACAATCGGTGAAATTATCCACCAAATCGATCCCATAGACATTGCGTTGATTATGAGATTGAGAGTTGTCGGGGACACTTCGATTGAGTTTGACCTACAAGTCATAGAGCCCATGCCTCTTATTGGGAGATTTTTTCCTGGGCATGCAGCCTCGGTTAACGCTGATGACATAGAGGCTCTTTTTGACCAAGAACTTGGGGTAGAGGACTATGTGAAATTGAAACTCTGTCTCGTTCTTGTAATTTTTTTGCTATCTAATACATCTAATTCATTAGATAAAAATACATATATCTCGTAGACAACTTAGATAGATTTAATAAGTATCCTTGGGGGCTAGTCATCAATAACACACTCCTCTCAAAGATGCAAAAGGCCAGTAAATTCAACTTGGAGGCCTTCTACAATATATATGGATGTGCCATTGTTGTGCAAGTGAGCCTTATATCTTTTAATATTTGCCAAATTAAAAGTTTTGTCATATTGTTAAATTGAAAGTTCCAATTATTTTAACTTTTGTAGTTGTGAGTGTATGAGCATCTAAACTTTACTACTCCGTTTGTAAGAGATGGACCACAATTTCCGCAGTTCAAGCGATGGGAGCATTATCTATTTCCTCCACGCATGAGACAAATGGCGTTAAATTTTGAGAAATGCAAACTAGTATTAAGACTTTCTTCAATTCTTGATTTCAGGAATGCAAATTTGTGCTCTAGCATAATTTACTTCTTATTTGATTTTGTCTGTTAGGCGTCCTTCCAGCTCATCCCTACCCAGGAGGAGTTCAAAATTGAGTTCATTCGTGAGACTTGGGATAACAGACATCTCATGGTAATTTACTTTTCTTTTAATATCTTTCATTTGACTATTTAACACACATATTTTATCATGTGTTAAAAGCTCATAATAAGGTCTTCTAGGTTCCTCCGAAGACGGCCACCCCACTTCTTCCTCTTTCACCGGCCTCTTCACTGGCTCGTTTGTTGGAGCATAATGTAAGTAACCGTTTAAGTGATATTTTGTCTATTGTGTTAGCTATAAGTTATAATATATTATGCTTACTGTTATTGGTAGGTGGAAGTTAGAGGTTTAAAAAGAAAAGAGAGGAAAGAAGAGGGAAAAAATTTTGAGGGAGAGGGGGAGGAAGGGAAGCAAGAGGGTCACCATTCCAGAAGAAAGGAAAGACGAAAGAGAATGAGAAATCAAGTATCTCAATTGTTCGCTGAGAATGTTTCGCTTAAAGAAACTCAAAAATCTTATGATGAAATCTTACGAAAAAATGAGATAGAAATGAGAGAGCTACGGGAAACAATATGAAAAAATGATGTGGAAATGAGAGAGCTGCGAGAAATAATACAAAAAAATTATGTGGAAATGAGAGAGTTGCGTGACAGGCTCACTACGTTGGAGCAAGCAATGAGTGTCAAATCAGTTAGCGTGCACCTTTTGTATTTTATTGTATTCTATAAATTCTTTTAATAAATATTATACTTTCCTAATATTAAGAAGTTATTGTCATCCAGGACCTTCGCATGAGTTGCAGCCCTTCGACACAGTCTAGCCCCATCACTGTCATGCCAACAGATAAGAGCCCCGAGACCGAGCACACGATAGGTCTAAAGGTTACAATCTTTTCACATGAATTTTTTGCTACTTGAAATTCTATTTGGATGTATTCATTTGTTCGAAAATAATGATATTTTATTTTTCTTAATTTTGTGAAGCTGGACCCGGTCGTGCAGAGCATGTTGGATTTGAGTGCTCCTATTACAGTAACACATATTCACATAGTTAATTCCTTTATACAATGTTATCAATTATGTTACACCTTTTTTATGTTATACTTTTGATTTTATTAGTATTCGGCCCCTATCACATCGATAGCCATACCTCATGTGCTGGCAAAGGGGCACAAAGTCGTTATGATTACCGACTCAAGCAAACAACCATCAAGGAAGGTTAGATGTTCTTTTATGGCCTATTCTAATATAATTTATTTTTTATACATCATTCTCATACAGAAGATAGTAATAAATAATATTTTTGCATCGATTTCAGACTGAAGGGAAAGTTCTAAGGAAAATTGGGAAACGAGTTAGGTCACCGTCAAAATATTTGATGCATCATTTTGTCAGCGTCGACGGTAGAGGGAGGATTGTGGAGGAGTCAATATCGACTTCCACCCTTGTTGACCACACCTCCCTTTGGCCTTTGACAGATGAGGAGGAGGTCTTCCTATCAAGTCTGATTAATATACCATACCCTCCAACATAAGTAACAACATCATATCGTTAAAAAAGTAATTTCCACCCTTGAGAAAGTCATGCCTAACATAAGATCCCACTCATTGTAGGAAAGGATGCATACGTATTGGGGGCCATAGAGTTCAGTACGTGGACTTGTAGTGTACTGTTGGGGAGAATTGGTTGAGCAGCGATGTAAGTCTCCCCCTTTGTAACGTACTCTTCCTCTTAGTAGCATCTATTAAAACGTATATGCGTATGTGAATAAATAAATAATGCTCACTGATGTAGGTTCTAAACCTGCTTTTGATATTAATGAAAAATCGGGAGTGTAAACATCCAAATCTCTTCAAAAGATGTTACTTCATGGATTCATACTTTGTGGTAATGGGCATACTATCAGTACATATTTCCTTTTCTTCCACCTATTTTACTTTGCATGTTAGTAATGTTTAAGAATTTATCGCAATGCAGAATATGCTACAATCAGAGTTACTTTCATTTAGAAAGTGGGCAAAGAGCCAACCAGACAGTGTTACAAATCCAGACCCAGACCCGGTTAAACTCCTAGAAACTTATGACTGGTCTACTAGCCTTTGGGCACCAGTAGAAGATGTTGAGTTTTTAGAGAGCGATATGGTAACTTTCACCATTATATGTATGGTTTGATCCTGACATTTCACATACCCTAATTTTGAGAGAATAACTTGAGTTACAAATATGTATAGGTATTCATATGCCTCAATAAGCAAGCCGCGCACTGGGCTCTAGCTATTTGCAAACCTCGCTCCCACACGATTGAAGTTCTTGATAGCATGGAAAACATCTTACAGTTTTGGAAGACCGAGTTGAAGTATTTGGTAATCCTGCCATCTTTGATGAACTAAACTTTCTTACTACATACGTCTATAGTGATTAATATTTCATATTTTGGTATATTATATTATTTGTAGAAGGACGGTCTCTCCAAGATATTATTTCTGTCAAAGCGAGAAGAATTTTCTGACCCATCGTCTGATTGGTGGGAGGTGAGTCAGATAAAAGATCGACCCATGCAGAGCATCCGTAATAAGCATGATTACGGATATTTCATGATCATGTACATGGACTACCTTTGTAGGGGTTTACCTTTCACATTTTCTCAGGTAAAATCAATAACTATTATAAATTAATTAAAATTACATAACTTCATCATTGAACCTTATTGTTGGTGTGCATTTTTTCTGGGTTCCTCTCGGTCCCCGTTGAATCAGTGGCTCCAATTCTGTCCAGATAGACTCTAACGATGCGGCGTTTGGAATGGTGGAGGTAAAATAACATAAAAAGAGGGGTTTTTAGGAAGGTTCCTAGTTTGTTGCGATTGCCAGCTGCAGATATTTATCGACGCTGCAACACATCAATGATTACGCTTAAGAGCGGGTGTAGGTTACTTCTATACTGAATCGTCTGCCTGCGAACGTCAGTAGCAATTTCCCTTTTTAATTTAGATAATTTAGTTTTCCTTTTATTTTCCTTTATAATTATAGTTTTGGTCAATTTAGATTTCCCTGGTTCTATTATGAATTTGGTTGCGTGTGGAAATTTATTGAAGTTTGTTAAATGTAATGTTCTAGTCTTATCAGGAGTTTAATTAATTTTCTACTCTTCCTATCCTTATTGAAAGTTTAATTAATTAAGTGTCCTAATGCTATTAAAAGTACGATAAATCTTATTCTCCTAATCCCATTAGAAGTCTAATTATGATAAGGTTTCTTAATTGTACTAGGAGTGCACATGTAGTAGTTCTGATGAAACTTTAATTAAATCAAACATGCTAGTTATATTGAAATTCTAACTAAAGCAAGTGTACTAATTGTATTGAAATTCTAATTAAATTACGTATAACAGTCTTACTAGAATTCTAATTGAAATAGAGAACTAATTCTACTAAAACTCTAATTTAAAGCACATGAATTAATTTTATTAAAATCTAATTAAAAACAAATAAACTGATTTTTATTAAAAGTCTAATAAATACACTAATTTTATTTAAATTCTAATTAAAGTAATGAATTAACTACACTAAAAATCTAATCAAAGCAACGAATTAATCATACTAAACCCTAATTAAAGCGAGAAATTAACCAATTAAAATCTGATTTAAAGAAATTAATCAATCATGCTAAAATCTAATTAACCTAATTAATTAATCATACGGAAATAAAATAAATCTACTAACTAATTATACTAAAGAACTAAGAAAAGGCAATTAATTAATTCTAGAATTCCTAAAAAAAAAGGATTTTGGGCCCGCTATGCTAAGGAGGATTGGCCTCGTTCCCGAGTACCCTCCGTAAGCTCTCTTGAGCAAATCGAGTGGCTGAGATTAAAAATAAATTGGATTCAGGATTATAAAATAGTATTTTAGGCTTTTCGGAGTCGATTTTGGAATGATAATTATGAATTAAATCATAAACAAGATTGTAGAAACTAAAATCAATATTTAGGATTTTTGAGAGTATTAAAACAGGGAATTAAAACTATAATTTAAATTTTTAGGACTGAATTCGGGTCCGAAATCAGAAAATCAGGCCGTATGATTAAGGACTGGTTTTAGAGTCTAAGACCTAGAGCCAGAAATTAATGATAGGATTGGAGATTAAGATTTTAAATAGAATTAAAGTCTAGGATTAGTGTATCGGACCGTCGGATTAAGGACTGGTTCTAGAAGCGAAGAACTAGAATCAGATATAGGGAATTTCGGTCCGAAAAGGGTGCTATGGTCTAAGACTGAAAATAAAAAATTAATAGGATTCCTAAATCTAGAGATTAGAAGTTACGATTACGAATTAAAAAGATTAAATTCTTACCTAAGGGTCGGGCTGCATAGAGAAATCTCGAAGATTCGAAGCTTGAATCTCGAACTCATGACTAGGTTGCTCTCTGGGTGAATTAAGAAAAAAATCTTTTATAGGTTTTTCTTCAATTATGCGCCATTTTTCGGGCGTTTAATTGAATTCTGCTCTGGTTTACCGGCGCTTAATCACTTTGAGTTGATCACCGACTTAGTGAGCGACCGGCTGACTTGCTCAGTGAGTTTCCTTGTCCTAATAGCATTAGGGCTAATTATGTGTCAACTTAGACGTGCGTAATCTGATTAAGTGATTAGTCAGAAGCACCCAATCAAGGAAACCTAGGGGCCAAGGATAGTGAGGCTAGGTCGGGCGTAGGCCAATTGCGCGCTAGTTCTGTGACATGCAATCCAATCGCATGTCTAGTTTCAAGCGCGTGATCGAGTCTTGAGATGGTCTGAGAAGGGAAGTTTCGTCTGAAAGAGGGACTGATTGCGTGTTTGTGGTCTGGCGTGTAATTGAATTACGCGTGGGGTTTCAAGTGCAAAATTTGGGGTTGTCCAGGTCTAGTCTCTAGTCTAAAATGCTAGACTATTGTTTCAGTCTGCATTCCGACTATATACTATTGTTTCAGTATATAGTCTCCCTACATTGGGACCTGAGCCACAGAGCTATTATTTCAGCCTGTGTTCAGCCATATACTATTGTTTCAGTATATAGTCCCAATTAGGGTTGAGGTCAAAGGTTGACTAAATGAATTCGTATATTCCGAGAGGAAAAAGTGAGGGTGTCTACAGATGCCCCTATTCGATGGGCTTTTACGAAGAAAGAACGCGTCGAAGAAGTAGACACCCCTCATTTGAGGTACTTTCTCGTTTCTCTTAGGAAATCATAAATGTGAATTGGTGATACTGGCATGACAAGCTTGACTTTCTTATCTATTAGCATAAACTAAAATGAAGCATTTGAAGGGAAAAAGGTAGTTGTCGAAGGGCACATTCTGGGTCTGTGGGTGCATGGTGCACTCCGTCGCATGGCGCAATTTTACGAAATCGAGGTACCGGGGCGGCAATCAAATATCCAAAACAAGGTCCAGGGAACAATAATAAAAAGATGAAGTATTATGTAATATCAAAAGCTTTTACAAGTCATGTCAGACCGAGCGCATCATTGCTCACACCAATGCGCGTCAGGTGTTCCTTTTCCAATAGGTATTTGTAAGTTCTTAGATTGAATATACTCATTGTTTGGCTTCCCAGGGGAATAGATAATTTGGGTTGATAGTTGGAGTAATATTTCGGTGGGTCTTATAAGGTGTGCTCGATTGAATTCTACGCAGTGGGGTATGCGCTTGATTATAAATTCAAGGGGGCCTAGGAGTTAAAGGTCAGTTGAATTCTGCGCAGTGGCGTGTGCCCTTGGTTCACCTAGGGTTGGCCTTTATGTTGGGAATCTTAATCCTAATACATCTGAACAACTGACTCTGCACAGTGGCGTGTGCGCTTGGTCCAATTCTGTGAAGTGGGGTATGCTCTTGATTGCAAGTTCAGGTAGTCTTAGGAGTCAAAGGCTAGGGCTAAGTGGTATTTGAAGGAAGGTGAGTCGGGTCTATTTATTTTTGTTGCTTTGTTATTTTTTTTTACTTTTTGTTTGGAATAAGGGGATTTTGAAAATTCAGGAGTTTTACAATTTTGGGAATTTTAACTTAAGATCAATTTGGTGGTAAAACGGCAGAAAATGTGGCTTCCGAGACGTCGCTAAGCAGATCCACCGATAAGGGATTTGTGGACCGACCGTTGGTGTGGTTGTCAAGACAAGGCTTGGCATGCCGGATTCTTCGTCTAACCTTCTCGACGAATACTGATGATTGTCTCTTATGGGTGGACTACAGTGATTCGAGAGCCGAGAGAGGCGGGTTTTGAAAACATTTGATTTAATCATAGCTAATTATATATTTATAACCAGTATCGAGTAATTGAAGAGTGGGTAGTACTTACCTGGGGGGTGATACTTACCTGAATTGTGTGTAGCTTGTACGGTTTGTGATGGGACTGTAGTGTAGCGATGGGACTTTGGAGATTTCTTCTCTTGGCCTACTGTGGTAGGGCTTGACAGTTGTGATGTGATGTCCTGGAGAGGTGATGTTGCGATGGGACTTGGGAATTCTCCCTTTCTTTCGCTGTGTGTTGGACGAGTCCTGGTGGGACGTGGGGATCAATTGGGGAGAAAGAGAGCTTTTTGCTTCAGCGATGGAACATGATCGAGATTTTCCTCTTTTCATGTGGCATGATAGTTGTTGTTTGAGCTTTTTTCTTTTCAGGTAGTGATGTTTGTTATGGGATGTTGACTGAGCGTAGTTAGTGGTGGTGTGCTCCTGTTCTCGGGAGATTTGCTTTCGACTTCTCGCAATGGGACATGAGGGTATGGCTAACCTATTGCGATGGATGGGTGAGTAGGTCTCTCTTTTCTGTCACAACAGCCTATAGGGCTACGCAATGGGACAAAAGGGTATGACCGCAACGTGATAAAAGAGTCAGGACCGCGATGGGACAAAGGGTATGAGGGTTTAGATTTGTCCGAAGTCAGGTATTGCGTGTCTGTTTTGGGTCGTTCGATATGATTGCGCGCCATTTTCAAAGCGTTTGATCGCGGGTCTGGGAGGCTATTTACGCGTGTGTTAGAGGGCATGGGATTATATTATGCTCTATAGACTCCGCGCGTGATTGAGGTGTCACCAAGTCAGTGTGCGAGTGACCTTTCATATTACGCGGTGTCAGTGGGTCGTTTGATCCGGTTGCGCGGTCCATTGTATGTGCATGATCGGAGCGTCACGCTGTAGGCACGGACGATAGTTTCATTACGCGCTCGGATAGTAGCGCGCGTTCTGGATTGTGCACCACGTGCACGACCCGTGATCGAATTAAGTGCACATGTCTGGGCGTTTGATTAAGTCCATACTCTATATAAGCGAAGGGGAGTTCATTTGGTTTTCATTCTCTGGTTTAGTCTCGAGTTTGACCTTTTCTGTGTGTCTTGTGTTCTAGAATTCGTATTTTAGTGATATCGAGCGATCCAACCATCCGATTGGGATGTCATTTCTTCCTATTGGCGTTATTTCGCTTGATCTTCGTCCCGAGGTGATGCTCGTAGATGGCATTGTTCTAGGAATGGGTGGTATTGGGAATGAGGACGCCAGTCTTCACATCGGTCCTTTTTAGGGAACAGTAAAGGCAGCGTTGATGGGGGCGGTGGTGGAGGAGGTGAAGATGGCGGAAGAGGAGTAAAAGTGGAGGGATGTATTACCCAACCAATCCTTCCTAAAGCCTCCGATTGGGCTCTCCAAGTCTGGCAGTAATCCTTCTGATGCCTCCGATTGGGCGTCCTGCTCCTTGCTTTGTGTTGAATTCTGGTTTCCAGTTTTCATTTTGGGTTGTAAGTTAGGTTCTAGGTTTTCATTTTGGGTTGTACATTCAGGAGGTATGCCTCCGGTGATACTTGTAAAGTTTTAAATTATAAATAAAGGGGCATTTTTTTTTGTTTTATTATGCTTGTTTATTGATTTAATTTATTGATGGATTGGTTGAGCTTATTTGATTTGTTTTAGTTTAGGATTTAATTCAGCTTAGTATGTTGTTTTCAAGATTAGTTTATCTTACGGAACTTCCCTTAGGGGGTTTACTTGGTTCTATTGGGTTTGCCAGGGGCTTTTTTTTTGTGGTGGGGTCTCCAAACAAGTTAAGAGTCTTATTTTGGAGAGTTTTTCTTTTATTTTATTTGAATTTAAGGTTTTAGGTGTTTTGTTGGTCTTAGGTTTGATTTGAGATGCCATTTGTTGAAAGGTATGAAATTTTTTTTGTTCTCAAGAGTTCTAGATGGGTGTTAGGTGTTTGAATCTGATTGGTTTATCTAGGCTTAGGGGATAGTGTTTCCTTTGAGCAAGTGTTGTATGATTATTGGTTCATCTAGATTGTCTTTGATTATGGTCTTTCAGGGGGTATGTGTTTGGTCTTGGATTTAATTAAATTGGGAGGGCTTTCAAGACATGACACTTGTCAGTCTATTATTCAGGGTGGTATAGTTTATAAATGTGTGAGCCAAGGCTTTGGGTTCTTGTTGTCTATTTTGGATTTTATTTCTAGTTTTGGGTTAAAAGTTTCGGGGTATTTTTTGTTATTTTGTTTGAGATTTAAGGCATTTTTTATTCATTAACGTCTTTTCTTCCTCTCCATTTTGTATCCCGGAAATTGAACCCAAGGTGTTGTGGTTACTAAGCGGATTATTGAGAATGGACAGGATTGGAAATGCACGATAGCGGTCGAATTGTTACCATGCTAAGGGAAGAGGGGAAGATGGGATTTTTGTTTTCCTGAAAGATTTGTGCGTTGTCTGAACATGCAGATTTTACGTTTCTTGTTTTAAGTTGTATATTCAGAGGGTAT
Organism: Chloranthus sessilifolius; assembly: GCA_021018995.1. NCBI lineage: Eukaryota > Viridiplantae > Streptophyta > Magnoliopsida > Chloranthales > Chloranthaceae > Chloranthus > Chloranthus sessilifolius. Next base: position 109,489,689 of record CM037597.1, on the reverse strand, counting down.
GCCCTCGGTGTATTTTGTAATTATTTTATTTATTTATGAAATGATTATATTTTTTCATTCGTGGCAACTTCTATTCAGTGAATTTTGGTTTATTTAGTAGCCTACCTCGATTTGTTTTGAGTGTGATGCTTATTTATTTAAATTTGGTCAGATCTTATTTGTTTATTTTGATCTGGGGTACTCTGGGAGCAGTTTTCTTTTGTTTGGTTTAGTTTAGGTTTAAGTGAATGGTAGGTGGCATTTTTTAATCTTTTTTTTTGGTATATAGACAAGAAGGGGGGCATTTTTTTCTGTTGGTTGTTTAATTTAATATTAATTAGGGTTGTGTATGACATGGGGGCATTCTTTTTTTTTAGATCAGTATTAGTTGAGGCAAACTTTTGTTTAGCATTGGTCTTCGTTTGGTACAAGTTTTTTTTTTTAGCTTTGGTTGGAGTGTGTAAACGGTGTCAGGGCATTTCTTTTTCATTTTCAGGGGGTATATTTCTTCAAGTTAGGGGTATTCTTGGATCAGTCTTGACAAGGGCATAGTTTTAGACCAGTAATTGGTGTTGGGGAATCTCTCGGTTTACGTCTGTGATAGTGTTGTTCTGGGCACATATTTTTTTGTTTTCCAGAGAATTGCACGCATCCCTCCAGGCGCATAAATGAATTGCGTGCTCGGATTGAGGTGCGCGTTCCAGGGCATCTAAAGGTTATTAAGCGCCGGTGTCAGATTGTTTAATCGAGTTACATGCCAGACTAGAGGTGCATAATCAGGGCGATGCTGGTTACTGTTGAAGTGACTTTTGGCATTCCCGCACGATGGTTCGGACACTTGATGTGATTACGCGTCTAGTGGGCGACACGCAACCAAGAGGTCGGGTTAATTCGAGCGGGCGACAATTACGTTACGCGCTCAAGATCGGTCGTGTAATCCGAATTAAGCAGTACTAAAGTGGCGGGTAATTGGTTTGAGCCCTTGTATTTACGCGCGCGATTCAGCTGTGTCTTATAAATAGTTTTAAAACGTTCATTTTTTCCACGCTATCCATTTTGGTCTTTGATTCTTGGTTTCCTTGTGCCAAATTTTTCATGTTTTCGCGATATCTCGTGATCCAATCGTCTGTTTCAGGCACCGTTTCTTTCATTCTCCTCAGTTTTTTGAGCTCTTTGTCTTAGGATGGAGCCTGAGGGTGGTGGTAGGTGTGAGGTTACTATGTCTGAGTTGGAGAGAATGTTGGGGGTAAAGATTGGTGAGTCTTCCGAGGCTCAGACCGGTGCTGTTACTGTGGAGGAGGATGTCAGGGAAATAGTTAGAGGGGAGGTACCCGAGGGTGACCAGGTGGTGGTCAAGGAGGAGGTACCCGAGATTGAACCGGGAGAAGCTGAGGATGAGGGTGAGAGAGCTGAGGGTGAGAGAGAGGATGACCAACCCTCCTGGCCGAAATTTTATGGTACGAATGGTGCTTTAGATAGCTGATTTTAGAGCCAGGGGGACCAGGGTTACAGGGGCACATGATGAGGCGGACATCCGGGAGTATGGGAGGTGGTTTGCTGCATTAGGTGGTGGGCGCCTCTTTACACGTCCCTTCCATGGGAGTGGTTCTTTTGTGGTCGGCGGGCCAGAGTCAACATCAACATTGAGGGAGAGGCTGGCTGCACTGGAGCAGGGCCATCTCACCGCAAGCGAGGGGAGTTAGATGCCCTGCATAGGGCTATGGAGCAGATGGGGTGTGCTCCTCATCCAGATGCGGAGATGTTGCACTCCTTGACCCTCTCGATTGCTCAGGCCAGGGCAGCGAAGGATGAGTTGGGGGCTCGACTAGCGGAGACTCGATGGCTACTGGTGAGTTAGTTTATTAGTTTTAGTCGTATCACGTTGACTTGGTCTTTCAGTTATTCTGACATAGTTGTGGTGCTTCGTGTTATCATGAACAGTCTGAGAGGGAGGCCGAGGTCGTCAGCCGTACAACGATGGTCTCTGTTGCGCAGCCAGCAGCAGGCCAGTTTATGTTTCGAGATTGACCGATTGGTAAGTGTCCTCCTAGGTTTTTTTAATTGTTAGTGTTGTAGGCTTGCCAACTTATGTGGTTTTTTTTTATTATTCTTAGAGAGTCGAGCTCGTTGCTGGAGGTCTCGTTCCGACATTTGATCCATCTTCAGTTGCTTCCTCTAGTCGGGAGGATCCGGCGATGGCTCAGCTTCGGGCCGAGCTGAAGCATTAGGTAAGTTTCCGTTTAATCTTTTATCTCATTTGTGTAATTATCGCAGTTCGTTGGGTGTAATTATTTTACTTTCTCAGTAGTTTACTAATATCATGTGGTATTTCAGCGTCAGGTTGCCGAGGATCTTCAGACGAGGGAGGCGACTGCTGTCTCTCTACACCCGGAGAGTCAGGTATAGTTTTTTTTTGGTGTGACGTAATTCTATTTAGGTGATTTCATTTTACTTTGTTCTGATATATTTTGTGTTGGTTTGTTCGATTCTTTGTGCAGGTTGTTTCGGACTCCGCTCCTGAGGCTCCCCCTGAGGGGTCTATTCCTATCCCTACTCAGGTATGTTTTAGTTATTACATTCGTAGTTTATTTGTTACCATAGAGCTTATCTGACGTATTTATTTGTTTTCATTGCAATCGTCTACATTTGTCGTCCCTTCTGTGCCTCCTGCTGATCCAGTGACTGCGGAGATGATCGAGCGACTTCTGGAGGAGAGGTTAGATCTGGTATGATTCTTTCTTATTCATGTTTTTTGTTCATATATATATATATATATATACATGCTATCTCTCTCTGACTTGGTATGGTTATGCAGGTTCGTCAGCTCGAGGAGGCGCGGCTAGAGGCGGTGCAAGCGTGTGCCACTCCTAAGATGAGGCGGATCCTCAGGGAGGTGCAAAGTCGTGAGGATCTGGTTATCGAGCGGAGATGCAGGTGACCCTGGATCAGATGCAGTATCATCTGATGAGGAGTGAGCGAGAGATGCGTAGGTCGGCTAGTCTACTTGATGGGTCAGAGTCGAAGGCTACGGGTTCTTCAGCTGGGCAGTCTCGTCACACCTCTCATGGTCGGGCAGGAGTGGTACTCGTGAGGATTCGATTGTTTGGGAGATTCATGCGGGGTATCCTCCTTGTTCTCGCTCGAGACTATCTATCAGCCAAATGAGTGAGGGGGGTTCCGTGTTGGGGACTCGTCGCCTAGAGGTTTCGAGGACTCCGGGTGTCAGGATTGTGTTTTCAAACGATCAGTCTATGGACCCCCGAGCTGATGATGCTGGCGACAACGGTGCTTGTCCACCCCAGAGGAAGCATAGGGAGTAGAGGCGTGTGTGTGTGTGTGTGTGTGTGTGTGTGTGTTTTTGTCCATTGTGTGTGTTGTGTGTATATAAGGAGGGTGCCCCATTTGACAATTGTAAAAAGAAAAGAAAATTTTTGACAGATATGTATATGGATAGAGATTTTCTGGTTTAGATGTACCTAATTGGCTTCTTTTCTTTTAGTTATCTCTTGCATCTGCCTTTTGCTTTCTAGTTCCTTTAGCGGCATCACCCGTCACCGGGACTTGAATGCTTCCTGAGCTGGCCCGGTGGTGGTTGAAGGTTGCTTTGCATCTGCACATGTAAAGGTAACGTCATCAGTAATTTTTGTTCTCCCCCTTGCTAGTTGTCAAGGGGGGTGAGTGTCTCAGACCGGGGTCTGGTAATGAAAGATGGATACAGGCTTTCTTTTTTTTTCTTTCTTTTTTTTTTCTTTTTTCTTTTCCTTTTTTCTTTTTTTTTTTTCTTTGAAATAAAAGTAATGCAATAGGGAAAGCAAATAGATAAGATGGAAATAATAAAATAATAATATTTTAAAAAAATGCCCTAGTGTAGGAGCGTGGTAGTATCGGCAGTACAGTATCTTCGGTAGCACAGTATCTTCGGTAGCATTCTCTGGATGGTAACTTCGTCATTCCTCGTCTTCTTTATGGACAAGTCGGTGCTTCTGACGTGACTCTCCTTCTAATCCAAAAAAATTTCCCCAGCATGTAGATACAATGGAGCTTTTTTGGGCTGTTGATGAGCACTTTGGGTCTACAAGCAGTCATGGGTATTTGGTGAGTCAATTTTGAAGAGAGGTTAATTGGTACTGTTGTCGAACTGGGGGAGGTCTTTCTAATTAGGACAGTAGTATATAGGGGTCTATCTTAGGGTATCGGTCATCCTATCGTGAGGTTATTAGGGAAAATAATGGTAGGCATAGTAGGTGATTGCATCAGTCGTCATTCAGCAGTTTTCAGTTTCATTCCTAGGGGCATCCTGTGAAGTCTCTGATTTATCATCCGAAATTAAAACTAGAAGAGGGATGCAGGGCTCAGTGATATGGGGGGATAATTTGTATCTAACACTTTCCAAAAGAGACGAGTAACAGTCTTTTTCTCAGGGGCCGCGAGATGCCATGATTGAGCTCTTCATCATGTTTCAGTACCATCAAAATCTCACATTCTATGGCCAGCAGGAGTTTATCCTCTTCCCTCCACCTTATGATGACATCTAGTAGTATGGGGACATCAGGGATGCCCTCGCAGCTTGCTTATACACTTTAGTAAAGTTATCAGAGATGTCCTCACGACCTACTTATATTTCCCCGAGTTCATTGACTTGTTCATTTGTCGTAACACTCTCGCTCGATTTTTTTTATATATGTTCTTTTTTGAAAGCATCCTGCTAGCACAAGAATAATGAGTTTTGATTGAGCCTAATATCTTCATTTTTTTGCTCTAACGTCTCCTCCAATGGCAAGGGAAGGGAATGAGAATCAGGTGTTCCTTATGCTTTTGAAAGAGGTTAGGTAAGTCACTAGTCTTTCAATCAAATTGCTCGAGTAAAAAAAAAGGTGAGCGATAAATCGGATTTCTTAAGGATATTCTGAGGATTGAGGACGTACGACCAATAAATGGGTCATGATGACTATAGGGGTGGTAAGTATAAGTATTTAACCACGGGATGTGATGATCAAAAGGGCTAAGGATAATATTTTCTAAGATACATGGCGTTCCAAGGGCTAGGGAGTTCTTCCCCGTCTTGGTTCACCAACTTGTATGCATTCCCAGGGTATGCAGCTGTTATAACATAAGGGCCTTCCCAGTTTGGCTTCAGTTTTCCTTTTGGATGGACGTGCTTGGAAGGTATGATTTTCTTTAAAACTAATTCTCCAATATTGAAGGTTCGCTCAAGGACTTTCTTATCGTAGGCTCTGGCCACTCTCCTCTGTACACCTGAGCGTGATCAGTTGCCCTTAGATGTGTTTCATCAAGCTGCTCTAGCTGCGTGAGTAGGGCATTTCTTCTCTCGTCTAAGGATAGCTCACCATTGAGTTGAATCCGTAAGGATGATACTTGTATCTCATATGATAGGATTGCCTCTATCCCATAGGTAAGGAGGTAGGGAGTTTGGACAGTGGTCATACGAATAGAGGTCCTATAGGCCCAAAGTGCTTCTAGTAGTCATTCAGGCCAGTCGACTCCATCGCTTGTTTCTACTGTGCATTTTAAGATTTGAATCAGAGCTTTATTTGTAGCTTCTACTTGTCCATTGCCTTGAGGGTTGAACAGCGACGAGTGGCATAGATCGATGCCATACTTCTTGCATAACTTCTTCGTCTTCTCTGCGATGAACTGTGGTTCGTTATCGATGATAAACATCCTAGGTACTCCAAACCTGGTGATGATATTTTGAACAATAAACCTTACAAGTGTTGAAGCGGTGATTCTGACAGAACATTCAGCTTCTGCCCATTTGGTGTAGTATTAGATCGCTGTAAGTATGAACGCATGCTTGTGAGTGTTCCCAACTATTTCTGTGAAGGGTCCGATGACATCGAAGGCCCATCGAAAACGGTCATGGCGAGGTCATAGTGTTTAATGCAACTGATAGAGCTTTGATGAGTGCGGTGTGTTCTTGGCATTGTTTGTAGGATTGGACGTAGAGGTGGCAATCTCTTATCATTGTATGCCAGAAGTACCCCCGTCGTGTAACTTGATCTGCGAGTCTCTGTCTACCAGAGTGGGGGCCGCAGGCACTCGCGTGTGCTTCTCGGATGATGTATTATCCTTTGGCGATCATGACGCATCGTAGTAGTACTCCTTTGGTGAAGGCTTCTTTATATAAGATTTCGTCGAGTATGCAGAATCGGGCACATCGATTCCTTATAGTCTTCTGTTCGATCCTCGTGGCATATGGGGGAACGTGTTGAAACTTCAAGCAATTTCAGATGTCAAAATACCATGGTTGTCCGTTGTCAGTCGGTGATTTTTTAAATCTGAACATAGCGACTTCGGTTTCTATTTTAACGTGATTTTTTAGATTGATTGTCTCGCTAGATTTCGTGCTGGTGGGGAGGATTGGTATTTCTCTCTTAACGGTCCATGCTACCTCGTGGGCGGGCACTGTTAATTTTTTTATGACGAAGGTCTTGGTACTTTGGCCGAGGGGTATTTGGATGATAGAGGCTAACGTGGCTAAAGAATCTGCTAGCTCGTTTTCTAATCTAGGGATATGCGTGAAAGTGATTCTTTCAAATTTTTTTACCAAATATTGAGCGGTTTCTAAGTATGTCATTAGTCTCCTTTCTTTAGTTTTTCATCCTCCTATGACTTGCGAGATGACTAGCTTGGAATCACTGATGGTTTTTAGCTGTTTGACACCTAATTGTAGTGTTGCTCGTAGTCCAACTATAAAAGCTTCATATTCTGCAACATTATTAGTGACAGGGAAGTCTAATTGAAATGCTTTGGGTACGACCACTCCTTCTAGGCTTAGGAGAACTATCTCGATGCCTTTCCCTTTGTGGTTTAGAGCACCGTCAAAATAGAGAGTCTATGAGGTCTTATCGGGCTCTTCGTCATGAATTGTGAGTAAGTCTTCATCGGAGAAATCCACGTGTATAGATTCATCATTCGGGAGTGAGAGATCTGTGAAGTAATCGGCAATGGTTCATCCCTTGATCGACTTCTGCATGGCATACGTGATATCGAATTCTTACAATAACATATACCAGTAAGCAATTTTTCCTGATATTGTGACTTTTCAAATACATACTTCAGAGGGTCCATCTGGGCTAGTACTAATATCTTATGTGCTCCGAAGTAGTGTCATAATTTGGCTGAACCCCATACCAATGTGAGGCAGGTCTTTTCCATGAGAGTGTATTTTCGTTCATACTCGACCATCGTCCTACTGAGATAGTAGATAGCCTTCTCTCTCTTACCGTCTTCTTCATATTGTCCTAGAATTACTCTCATTGCTTTGTCATTCGCTGAGAGGTATAGGATTAGGGGTCTTCTGGGAACTGGTGGCGATAGTATGAGCAAATTGAGGAGGTACCATTTGATGTTATCGAAGGATTACTGGCACTGATCATCCCATTTGTACTCAGTTCCTCCTTTAAGTAGCCTGTAGAAAGGATCACATATGTCTGAATGCTAGGAGATAAATCTCCTGATGAATTGCAATCTTCCTATCAAACCTCGTAGTTCTTTGATATTACTGGGAGGCGGCATCTCATGGATTTCTCTGACTTTCGCAGGGTCGACTTCGATCCCACACTTACTGACTATGAAACCGAGTAATTTTCCGAAGGTGACTCCAAAGACACATTTCTTTGGATTCATTTTCAACTAATATTTCTTAGCTCTTTGTAACACCAAACGGAGCACCTCAACATGTCCTCCTCGCGTTTGGGACTTCACTAATATGTCATCAACGTAGACTTCTATACACTTATGCATCATGTCGTGAAAAATAGCCATCATGGCTCGTTGGTACATGGCTCCTACGTTCTTGAGCCCAAAAGGCATGACGACGTAATAGTATGTTCCCATGGTGTAATGAAAGAAGTTTTCTCTTGGTCGGATTCTGCTAATTTAATCTGATTATATCCAGATACATCATCCATAAAAGATAGCATCTCATGTCCAACGGTGTTGTCGACTAGAGTATCAATGTGTGGAAGTGGGAAGCCATCTTTTGGGCACGCCTGGTTGAGATTTCGGAAGTCAATGCAAACCTGCACTCTATCATCTTTCTTAGCGACAGGTACTTTATTGGCGACCCACTTGGGGTAGAGGACGACTCGGATGAACTTGGTTTTGTGTAACTTGTCGACTTCTTCTTTGACTTGAAGGGCTATTTGTGGGTGCATCCCACGGAGTTTCTGCTTAATGGGTTTCGCATCGGATTCTAAGATGAGGCGATGTTCTACTAAACTGGGGTCTAAATTGGGCATGTCCTCATAGGACCATGCGAAGGAATCGAGGTGTTCTTGTAAGAATTATGCAATTTATTGGCGTTCCTTAAAGTTAAGCGTCGCGCTAATTAATAGCTTCTTGGGTTTCTCGTTAGTGCCAAAATTGATTTCTTCCGTGGGTTCTGCGGCAGCTTAGGTTTGCTCGTCAAAATGTTTGATAACCTGTTGGAAGTCATGTGTCACCTCAGCGACTGGTGTTCCTTCTTCATCTTCGGTGAGCTCGTATACTGCTAAACTACTACACTGGGGATTCAATTTTGCAAAAGATGACTCTTCATTGGTATAATTTATGACTGAGAGATTTTCGATAAGGTAAAAGTCAAGACTACTGATTCTCCTCTCAAAGTTATGAAGTATCTCATCTGGTATGATCACTGATTGTTATTTAGCCTGGATACTTTGCGCCCTTGTGCGAGGGACATGATAGAAATCTTAAGAGAAAAGTCTCCTTGTTGGCCGCAAATTTGGGTCGGAATGGAGGGTTTCCTTTCTTTTCTGAGGTTTTCTGATTTTTTTGAATTTTATATTTCTAATTTTTAGGGTTTTCTATTTTTCTTTTTTTTTTCTTTTTGACAATAAATATGGTACAGGGTCAGTCGCCTCAAGGGGTGCCGGGAGAGTTGCTTCCTCTAGCTGAGGGAGCGAGATGGCTGCTGGAGTTGTTCGAATGATCCTTTGAGAAACGTGGACCTATTGTGAATTTGGCATTTTTTTAAAGTCTTCTGCTAATGAGACCTTTTGAATGAGGGATGCGGGTGATAGGGGCACTAATGTTCGGGTTTCCTCTATCACGTTAATGGCCTCTTCTTTGAAGAAACTCTGGAGATTCGACCGAACTATCTGCTTCTGAGTTGTAATAGGGTTATTCTTCCCACCGAGGGAAATCTCCCGAGGGATCCTCGTGGACAGTGAGTTCTTTTCCTTGATTTTCATAATACGCTAGGATGAGCACGCATGCTCGGTTGTGAGACTGATAATGGTGAGAAATGCAGGGAGATTCCTAAGGGCATTCCCATCCTTCTAAGTTAGAGTCAGAGACGGTATCAAATTCATCTTCTTGATTGGACTCTGCTTGAAGAACTAGATTAGCTTGCTCCGCTAACTCGAGTGCAGGGAGATCTATCCAATAGTCTTCGTCATCACTCGGGGGAGGCTGCCACTCTTTCTCGAGAGATTTCCAAAATATTTAGAGTTGTGGTGCATCTGGGGATGGAGGAGTGTCCAGTTCAAGTTCCTCTTCAAACTCTATGACGGTGACGTGAGTGTTTCCCCCTGCGTTAACCAAATGACCGTCGAGTTTTTTTGCACCTTGTGTTAGTGGCCAAAATGGAGAGTCATTACTGGTTTTTGTTGTCACAAGGATGGAGTGATTCGATTCTTCCGTTGTAGCATGTTGGGTCCAATTAGCGAAGCGTTCTAATATACTAGTGCATGTTCTATAGCAAAGTTGGTAAGGGTGAATGATACAAGGGGAATCCCACAGGCATTCCCATCCTCTAAGGCCAAGGTCGAGGCAGACGCTAGACGAGTTAAGATTATCTTGTGGGGTGTCATCCTCTTCCCACGTTGAATGTAGGTGCTCTTCGTCATCTTGTAAGGCTGTTATATGAAAGTCCTTGTCGTTAGCGGATTCCCAATCTTCTAATTGTGGCTCGATTTTCGGAGGATCTTTCTTCATCTCCTGTATGGGCTCTTTAAGATCAAACAAGGGTTTGACTCATTCAAGAGATTTATCAATGTCATCGTTTAGATTTATCAAATCGTTGAATGCTTTAGCCATTCGTTCAATTTTCATTTCCAAGAATTTGGTGAAGGACACTTCCTTCTACCTCGATATATTTGCTTTCTCTGTGGTCCCATAGATGAAGTGGTCATATAGAGACCATTTTGGTGAGGTAGGGAATGGGTCGACTTGTGGGCCGTCCGATTGATAACCTAACCCTGTGTGTTTGCGTATTTTCGCTGGGATGATAAGTCCTACACGACCTTGCTTATTCTTACCGAGTCTGATATAGCGAACGTATCCAAGTTAATACATAAGATCCTACCCTTTCGTCGTGGTGGGGTTGTTGTCATAAAGCCTGTCGAGGTCTGGACCGACCTCTCTCCTTATTAATTTTTGTTGACGCATCGGGAGAGAACTAGGACGTGCAGGGGGACGGACTTCCGCCACGGTCGCTTCATCGGGGATCCAAGTCTTTTTGAATATGACTAGTGTTTAATACGGAATCATGGGCTATCGAAATGCTTGTCGCGTAATCAGTATCCATTTCCTAGAGGGGTGCATCGACGTATATACAGATGATGGAGTCCTCGTATGAGAATTTAACGCATTGATGATATGTGGATGCGACAGCCTTCATCAACTCTAGCCATTTCCTTCCTAAGATAAGATTGTATGTACTAGCGAAATCAAAAACATGAAAGGTAACATCTTTCGTCATAGGTCCAAGGCGAACCTGAAGTTTAATAGTTCCTTTCACGAAATGATGCAAGCCGTCATAGGCTATGAGTGACAGGGCCAAAGGCCTGACGTCTTGCTTTGTGTATTCGAGCGTCTTCAATGTTGTGAGAGGGCAGATATTGAGTCATGCTCCCGTATCAACCAATGCATGGGGTACAGAGAAGCCTCTAATTATGACCATGGGATATATGGGAGCTGCACTTTTGCAAAGTGACTCTTTAGGCAGTCTGCATCTGTGAATGTAAGCACTGGAGGTTGCACCATAACCGAGGCGATTGATGAAACTCATCTAGGGTCGTGTCCTTGTCTACTTGTGTGTCCTCAAGTGTCCTTATCAACAGTCAGTGATGGTTGGGCGACTTCTTAATGAGTTTTAGTATGGATATCTAGGCCGAGATCATTTAGAGATGCTGCAGTAGATCGTATTCTTGTCCTGGCTCGAGTGCAACTTCTTTGCCTAGCCGATGAGCTTTAGGTGCAGGTGGTTGGAGTGGTTGAAGTGTAGGAATTGGCGAAGGGATGATGTGAGGTGGGAGTGACAATTTAACCTCCCTGTCTCTCATGCTTCCCTCTGGTGGTTGTGCGCTTGTGAAATTCTTATTCCGAGGGAAAGGAGGAGTTGGATAATTGTTTCCCGACTTGAGAATCGGGCATGTCGGTTGTTGGCCGAACCCGGCGTGTCTCGACGTTGATGTATTTACGAAGCGAGTGAAGTTAGAGGTTAGAGCGTGATCCTGCACGGCACCGTTCCAAGGTGGGAGGTACTGCGTGTAATCCTCCTCTTCTAAGAAAGCAAAGACTAGTGTCTCATGCGGGTTAGGATGTTCTTCTGGCTTACTTTCTCCTACGTTCAATAAACACTTGGTGTTTATTTCATTCTCACTTCTCAGAGTTTTTCGGGTGACACTTCTACCCACGCGGCAACTTGGGCTGCAATCTGAAGAATGTGATCTCCGTACTCGGGTTCAAAATCGGATAAAGGGAGCTGTAGACACCCAAATTTGGCCCAAGGCCCGATCGAAACACATTTCGAGAGAGGTGCACTTTCGAGTTTTCGATGGCATGTATGGAACCCTTCCAAACCCTTAGGAATTACCCTAGATCCCTTATGAACCTTCCCGAACCATTAGAAATCAATCCCAACCCTTAGAACCCATCTCAGACCTAAACCTAGCTCTCCCGAGCAATGGATGAGGAAAGGTGTATTCAGACTAACTCAGGTTTTCTACTACTATCAAATTATATACCGTTGGAAAGAGAACTTCTCAAGATTTCCAACGAGCTAAGAATCGCCTCAATCAGAGTTGTATATCAAAAGTTACGGTATTTTGAAAGTCAGGCATAAATTCAAGTTTTTTGCTTGGCGCAACTAATAGTTGTGCCAAGCCATTTTGTGCCGAGAAATGGTTTGGCGCAACTAATAGTTGTGCCAGTTATAGGTGGGTCTCCCCGTGGGCAATCAACTTCCCAAAGCCACTGTGCATGCACTATTTTACTGTGCATATGCCTGGCGCAACTAATAGTTGCGCTAGGCATATGAACAGTGACCTCTGATTTTTGCCTCGAAAATTGAGATTGGGGTTTGACTTGTTGACCACCTTGATCTTTGGGGTGTGTTTTGATAGTCCTATGGCACCCTTTTAGTACCTATTTGTAACCCTTAAGTAATTTTAAACACCAACCAATCATCCACCATTAGAACCACCTTAACACCTTTCCAAGCTCTCAAAATCCTAGGAAACCTTAGATTAGAGATTACCTAATTACTAACCCCAATTAGCATCTAAGTAGCCTCTTAATCCACCCTTTTCTTATAAATAGAACCCCCCTCCCCTTGAATTAAAGGTTGAGAAAATTACCTGAGAGAGAAAGAGCTTAAAGTGAGAAGATCTTTCTCCCATTGGTGTACCATTGCTCATACAAATTTTAGAATTTCAAAACCTCCTTCCAAGCCTTACCTTTCATAAAAAGGCTCTAGGTTAGGTGTGTGCTATCCATTTGCCTTCCCTCTCTACCTCTTAGCTAGCAAGCCTTAGTGGTTAGAACCCCTTTTTCTACCATTCAAGCCTTCAAAAGCTTATCAAAGCAAGCCAATGCAAGGCTCTTCAATGGTGCAACAAGGGCCTGAGAGCTCCGGCTCTCCCCTCTATTCTTCTACCTTCTTGATCATTCCTCCATCCTCCCATTTGTGCCGTTATGCTGCCGAATTTTTTATAGGAGCGGAGAGACACAAATAGGATTTAAAACCCATTTGGATAAGAGGAAGTCATTTTCTTTTCTTTTACATTATTTTTATTTTAGCCATTAGTAGAGACCGCGTTAAGTGGGTTGATTGGGTACTTAACACCTTCCCAATCGATAACCGAAGCCCCTACCCAAGAACCTTTAGTTTGGACCAGATTCAGAGTCATATTTGTGGCACTTAGGTGCTTATAAAAATGATCTAGGTTTTCCGAGACACCAAAGCTCTAGGTGGCGACTCCATATTTTTATTTAGCGAGTGCATCGTCGCGACGGGATCGTCAAAAATCTCATAATTGCACAGATGGCGACTCCACTGGGGATAGCTTTTAGAGCTTTTCCTTAAAATTTGGCCATTTCTTTTCTATTTTTACTAACCTTTTTGCTATTTTTTTTACTATTTTTGTTTTTTTCTCACCCCTATTTTTCCGTCATTTACATGCCTTAGTCGATCGGCTGGCTTACTTGCGTATAGTCTTTATTTTCCCTTATAATTTTGTCATTTTAGGCTTCTTAGCCGATTGGCGGGCCTACTTGAGCATTATCTTTTAATTTCTTTAATTTTTAGTCATTTAAAGTGCCTTAGCCGATTGGCGGGCCTACTTGTGGAAACATATTCCGCAAGTGGACGCCGTCCCATAGTGGTGGCACGGGGTCATCAACCCCGATCTTTGAACTAAAGAAAACTTCCATAAAAAAAGGGCTTTGAAAAAAATTTAAATTAAACCAAGAGTAGGTAGCTTAATTAACTTATTTTTACAGGATAGATTTTAAAAGGGTTGGGTTTAAGCACACATACAACCACCCAGGTCTTAGTATGGCAGCAGCCGCTAGTGGTGATGATCCAGAAAAGTCCCAGCCCACCTAGTATCTAAGAATGCGCTTGTGTCGAAGGTATATCGAGTGGGTTCCCTCTTCCTACAAAGCTTAAAACCCTTGGGGAGTGCGCTAGTGAGTTATACCAGACTCAAGCCTTTAGAATTTGGTGAGGAGAGAATCGATCATATAAAATCAGTCAGTTCTCGGAAGCCTGGTTTCCACAAAAAACAAAAAACATACCCATTTTAGGATGTTGTTCTCTACCGTAAAAAATTATGGAGCCCCCTTTTAGCCTGGCGCAAGTATTAGTTGCGCCAGTGCAAAAATCCCAGAATTATAACTGGCGCAATTAATAGTTGTGTCAACTTTAAATCTGCCCACTTTTACCTCGGCGCAACTAATAGTTGTGCAAGTGTAAAATGGAGGCTTTTCTGACTTAGCGCATATATTAGTTGCGCCAAGTCTGCCTGGATAGCAGTAGCCCGAAATCTGAGCCTTTTTCACCTCCTGAGTCCCTCGATTAGTGTGTTTAGTACCTCTAATTAGGCCTCGCCATCTCCGACACCCAATACGCCCCCGCAGGTCAAAAGAAGGCAACTTCTTTTTTTCTCATTCCTGGGGATCGGGTTGTCCGCCTCGATTTCCATGCCTTCAATAGATCAAATGTCTTCCTTTGATTCTTCTGAAGCGTGTCAGAATCGTCACCACGGGTCTTGAATTAGGGTACGAAAGTCACCCGAGAAGGAAATTTCAAGGCTTCGGAACCTTTGTTTTTACAAAAAAATTATTTCCAAAAAAATTAAAAATAAAAATAAAAAATCTAAGAAAAAAAAAAAAAAAAAAAAACCTTTGTGGTGCCGGCACAACGACATCACCTTGCCCTCCATCCTCCCGTAGGGAAAGAAGGAGGAAAACTTTTGGGCCTCATCCAAGGCACCCATACCCAACCCGTTCCCGAAGGATGCCGTGGGTAGTGGACCCGGCTTACGCCGATCCAAACTCATCCCCGCCGCATTCTCCAACCCACTCCCATTCGAGAGAAGCCTTCACATCCATCCCCATCACCCTATCCCCTTTTACAGTCACCGACCCGTTTGGCGCTCCCATTTTCCCAACCACCACTTCCCAAAATATCCAAAATCAACCCCCTCATTCCCCATCTTTTTCTCAAGCCTCTTTTCCCCCCATATCCATGCCAAACCAACCACCCATTCCATCCACATCCCCTCAAAACCCAACACATTTCCCACCCCTATCCATGATAAACCCAACCTAAATTTCCACATCCACACCCATGCCCCATTTTCCATCTTCCCCATATAGACCCAATCCACCATCCTTTACCTATGTCACCTCCACCCTATCCGACCCCCCACAAGTCCCCCCATCTACTCGGGTCATGCCCATTTTTAGCGGGGCCATTCCCGGTTTTTCCCAAATGCCCACACTTTACCCTTCGTCATCCTTAAACATCCCCAACCCATCCCCCTTTGCCAACGCCCCACCCCATTCCTTCAATCCATCCCATGTCCCATCACTTACTATGGCCATGCCTAATTTTTCCTCCACATTCACCCCATTTATACCCAATCATCCCTTAAATCTACCATCCACGTTCGATCTCCCTTCCATGACCATGATGGAGGAGATGTTTCAAGCCTAATCCTTATGGAAAGCTTCCCAAAATACCTCCCATCATTCACGCCCCACATCCATGAACCCATCCCATACCTTAGCCAACCTCCATGCTTCACTCCCCCATGACCCCCCATCAACCCCCCATAATTCACACCGTCCAAACCCCCATCTCTCATATACCCCAAGGCCCAATGGCCCAAACCCCCATTTCCCAGATACCCCAAGGCCCATTGGCCCAAAACCCTACCATTCACCAAGGCCCATTGGCCGAAAACCCCACCACCCATGAACTCCAAGGCCCAATGGTCCAACACCCTATCACCCATACCCAAGGGCCCATGGCCCAAACCCACCAATGGCTCATGGCCCATACCCCCTCAAAACCCAATGGGCCAGACCCACACACCCCAAGGGCCCACAGCCCAAACCCATCTGGCCTAGGCCCTTACCCACCAATGGCCCATGGCCCAAGCCCTCCAAATCCCTATGGCTCATACCCCTCAAAACCCAATGGGACAGACCCACACACCCCAAGGGCCCACAACCCAAACCCATCTGGCTCAGGCCCATACCCACCAATGGCCCATGGCCTAAGCCCTCCAAAGCCCAATGGCCCCTACCCATAAAAGCCTAATGGGTTAAGATCCTCCAAACCCCATGCCCTTTGCCCAAACCCAACCCGATCAAGGCCTTGTGGCCCAAACCTACCCCAGGCCCATGGCCCAAGCCGAAACCTCTTACCCTCTACAATACCTCCAAAATTTCACCCACCCCCAACCTTCACAACTGGGTCTAGCCCATGCCATACCTCAGACCCAATTTTCCCATGGCCCCACACCCCAAGGCCATCTCCAAACCTTCCCCCATGTCCAATGGCCCCATCAGGCCCTACCCCTAAACCAAAATGCCAGTCACCCCATCACCCCACAACACTTCCCTTACATTCAAGGGGCTCACCCAACACACATCCAATCCCATCCTATCCAGTCCATGCAACAACAGTTTGAGAATCTCATCCTCACTGCACCATACATAGATCAGTAGTATGAGGAGGACGAGATCACAAGCAGTGGTGCATATGTCAGGGCAGTGACCACTGGTGACCCTCCACTAGCAGTTGCCCCACCCCCAATAGCACAGAGCGAGTCCCGGCCGACCACTAAAAAGTGGCCATGTCCAAAGAATCAGAACAATTAAGGGAGCAACTGGACAAGATCAAAAATAGTTGTTGAAGATGGGTGGTGCTGAAATCCACGCCACTGATTTTACGGATTTGTGTCTGTTTGTTGAGGTCCCGTTGCCCCCCAAATTTAAAATGCTAGTATTCGACAAATACAATAGCACGGGCAACCCGATTGCACACCTCAAGTCCTATTGTGGGGATATGTGCCAGTATGGGGGGGACGAAAGACTGCTAATAAAGGTCTTTCAGAAAATTTTAACCGGCCCAGCTCTAAGATGGTTTACGTCTCTTAAACCGTCCATGATGAAGACATGGAAGGACTTGACGCATTTATTTCAAGAACAGTATGTCTACAATACTGATATTGAACCGCGTAAGTCTGATTTAGCCCGATTAAAACAGAATCCCAATGAGATCTTCAGCGACTATTTAGGGCGTTGGAGAGCACTGGTAGCTCAAGTCAGAAACAGAATACCAGACGATGAGCAGATAGAGATGATTTCAAAGAACACTCTGCCAGTAATTTTTAATTTTCTTATCTACTAACAGCAGTCAAGTTTTGTTGATTTAGTAAGGAACGTCAACTGCTATGAGGATGCCATCAGGGAAGGACGGCTCAGCAAGAATACTTCAGGGGGACCTAGCGGGGTAAGAAGGTTTGCCGAACAGAGAAACAACAGGAGGGCAGGGGCAGAGGTGCAGAACATGACTAATACCAAGCCCAATAACAATGTTGTCCCCTTTCAATTTAAAACAGCGCAACCTACTCCCATTAGGACAGGGCCAGTGCAGAGAGCAGGGAACGAATAGGGGATACAAATTACCCCGGAGAGGAGAGCCCATTATGATCGTGTTTTTATGCCCTTGGGGCAATCTTTAAGTGTACTTTTACCTTTATTAATTGAAAAGGGATTAGTAACTACGCTCCAACCATGACCTCCTCCCAATCTGATTCCATATAATTTTGACCCGAATACTCATTATAATTTCCACCAGGGTCCTGGTCACCCGACTAATCGCTGCTTCCCATTGAAGCACGCGATCCAAGATTTAATCGATGTTGGAAAGATCATTCCCCCTGCACCCACCCAAGCAAACCAACATACAAATATTCACTAGGTGTCTTTGCCACCACACCCTACCAGAATAACAGGTCCCAGACCCACCATAGAGATGGTAGAGGAAGTTGATGAAGAGTATGAGTTTAACCCCTCTGATTACATCAGTAACAGAGAGAATTTTGTGGTCTCAAGATAGCAAGACCGAGAAGAAAGAACCATTGGGGTGATTGAACCCTTGAATCTGATGGATTACTTTCCCACTCCTACACCACAAGCCGAACCCCTAGATCTTAGGGCCTATTTTCCACCATCCACTCCCATAAATTACGTACAAATAAATACGTATCAACCATACTCCACCACCCCCTTGAATTACCCAATAAGCCATCCGGCCCCTAATTCTCCACCCACACCCATACATTACCAATGGCCTACACCCACCCCATTACCCCCAGTTCATCCTCCACCCGTACCCATCAATCACCAATGGCCTACACCCACCCATTATCCCCATTTCAACCACCCACAAACTCTACCACCCCTATCAATACCCTAGTGGCCCATCAAACCCTCAATCCTCCGCCCGCACCCATCAATTATCAATGGCCTACGCCCACCCCACTACCCCCGGTGCAACCACCGATAAACTTCACCACCCCTACCTAGCCCCAATTTTTCACTCACCCATCCATCACGGAGGAAAGCCATGTCTTACCTACCCTCCCAGAGCCATCAGTACATGCATTTCAAGTGTCGGAAGCCATACCATTCCAGCTCTCAAGACCAACCTATGATCCACATCAGGTCCTGCTGAGCTATGATCAAACCAATACTAACATCAACAGCGGCAGCAGGGGAGGGGGCAGTGGACTTCGTTACCAGATCAGGAAGAATCTTGAAATAGCCCAAGGCAGCAATAGCAGTGGCAACAGCAACAGCACCAGCACGGTCAAAGGAAAAGAAGGACAGTGTAGTCCATCCATTTGAGAAAATGAGCCGGGAGCACATTCTCGAGACTTAGTTAAGAAGGATGCTAGCCCATATCACTGTCTGGGATTTTTTGATGACGTCCCCACTCTATTTTCAAGCTCTAATGGGGGCGTTAAAGAATGCACATGTGTCCCAATAGGTGAGCCCAGACGAGGTCGGGCAAATAATCAGACAGGTGATGGCACCCAATGCCATTTCATTTTTAGACGCAGATCTACCTGAGGAGGGAAATAGTCATGCTAAACCCCTCAATATTACTGTCGAATCAGGGAACATGATAATTCCCTTGGTTCTAATTGATAACGGTTGGCTCTGAATGTGTGCCCGTTGAGGACTGCCACCAAGATTGGCGTGGACCCCTGTTTGCTAAGGCCGACAAGGACTAATGCTCGAGGATTTGATAATACAAGAAGAGAAATAATAGGAGAGGTCGATCTAGAATTAGTAATTGGGCCCATGACCTTTTCTATACCTTTCCAAGTGATGGATATCAAATCTTCTTTTAATTTGCTGATAGGGCGCTCGTGGTTACATGAGGTCGGAGTGATACCTTCTACCCTTCATCAAAAGTTAAAATTCATATCTGAGCAGAAGGTGATCACCATCATTAGTGAAGGGCATGATGAGAAAGACAAGGCCACCCACAACATTGAAAATCCTAAGGTAGTGGATGTGCTACATACTAATGAAGACACCGACCTCTACAGTTTTGAATATGAGGTGTCAGCAGTACGTCCGGAACCCCTAAAAAACATCACGTCAACAATCGAAGATGAAATGAAAGTAGCAGTGGCCATGCTCAAGAAATGAGGATATCAGAAAGGCAGAGGGCTCGAGCCTAGACTGCAGGGCAGAAGAGAGCCAGTTATTGCCAAGGGGCAGAAAGTCCGATTCAGGTTAGGTTACAAGCCCACAAAGGAAGAGGTCCGAGAGGCTAAAGAGAAGGTCAGGGTTACTGCAGCTGTAAAAGACAAGGGGATCCACATAGAGGAGAAACCTCGGCCTAGGCCACACATCAGAGAATCCTTTGTCAGCGTTGGGGTCATAAAGATTGATAGGAATGGGGTAATCCGATTAACCCCACACAAGCCCACATCGCCAATCCATCCCACCAATCCCCAGATCACCTTACCGAGCTTAGAAATAGACTTGGCCGCTCTATCCTTATTTGAAGAGTGAGGTCCCCTACCTGCACAGTCTCCCCTTATGGTAAATCACCACAAAATTGTATTAACATTTGAGGACATCATCTCAGACGAAATGGGGATCAAAATTATAGAAGCTACCTCCAATGAGCCATATTAGTCAGCCCCCGTCCAGCCAATCAGGTAAGGGGGCAGCCTCTCAGGTACACAACTGGACATCTTTGCCCCAAACCCTGGAAGCAGGGAGTGGCCTAACATTTGGCACCCGTTTTCCAAAAAAATAACCTATAAAAAGTGAGATAAGCCCTTGGCAGGAAATACCTTGTATATACATAGACTCGTGCTGCCAAGGGTCCGTCTCCGAAGAAAACCAAAACCTCAAAAAAATTGAAAAAATATAAAACCTCAAAAACATTGAAAAAATACAAAGTCTAAAAATATTGTCATTTAAAATTTCAGATAAAATCCCGTAAAAAGATGCCTTAATCAAAATACCTGTCCCACGTAAAATCAGCTCTTTTCTTATAGAAATACAAGAAGAGGTAGGTGCTATGAGTCTGGATGAGGATACCTCTTTTAAGGAGCTCCCCAATAAGCTCCTTGACCGATTTGCCAAATTTGAGCACCGAATTTGAGCATGGCCCTATCCCCATTGTCGAAGAAATGGAGGACGTTAATCTAAAGACTGAAGAGATTCCCCGAATTACCAAAATCGAAATGTCACTGTCTCCCGAAGAAAGAAAAAGCATGATCGATTTCCTTCAATCATACCAAGATGTTTTTGCCTAGTCGTACAAGGACATGCCTGGTCTGGACACTGATTTGGTCGAGCATGAGTTGCCTCTCGACCCTGATATGAATCTGGTTAAGCAGAAGCTGAGACGTCTCCGACCCGAGTGAATGTTGAAAGTCAAGGATGAGGTCATCAAGCACTATGATGCGAGGTTTCTCATGGTATCCAAATACCCGCAGTAGCTAGCTAATATTGTGCCTGTGTCAAAGAAAGATGGAAAGGTCCGCATGTGCATTGATTTTCGAAATTTGAACAGAGCATCCCGAAGGACGATTTCCCATTGCCACACATCGACATCTGGGTCGATAACACTGCTAAGCACGAAATGCTTTCTTTCATGGATGGATTATTAGGATACAATCATATCAAGATGGTAAAGGTTGATTGCGAGAAGACAATGTTCATTATCCCCTGGGAAACCTTTTGCTATCGAGTCATGCCATTTGGGTTGAAGAATGTCAGTTCAACGTACCAGAGAGCCATGACTGTGCTATTTCATGACATGATGCATTGAGAGATTGAAGTGTATGTCGATGATATGATAGCCAAATCACCGAAGTGAGGCGATCACTTGGTAAACCTCCAAAAACTGTTTGAGAGGCTAAGAAAGTACAGGTTACGTCTGAATCCACAGAAGTGTGCTTTTGGCACTATGTCCGGAAAATTGTTAGGATTCATCTTCAGCAGGAGAGGGATTGAGGTCGACCCAATCAAAGTCAAATCTATCACAGAAATGCCACCGTCGTCTACTGAGAAAGAAGTTAGAGGGTTCTTGGGCAGAATATAATATATCAGTCGGTTCATTGCACAGCTAACTCCAATTTGGCACGCCGATCTTCAAGCTACTAAGGAAGAACTCACCCATTGAATGGAATGATAATTGTCAGGCAGCGTTCAATAAAATCAAAAGCTACCTCCTTAACCCACCTATTTTGGTACCACCCGAGCCGGGGAGACCACTCTTGATGTATCTCTCCACGACAAAAGTCTCGATGGGACGTGTCTTAGGGCAGCATGACAAGATGGGAAGAAGAGAGCAGGCCATCTACTATCTGAGCAAGAAGTTTACTAATTATGAGATGCACTATTCTCATATAGAGAAAGCATGTCTGGTTCTTATATGGGCTACTCAGAGGCTCTGCCATTACTTGCTATTTCAAGTCGTTCTACTTTTAGTCTGAATGGACCCGTTGAAATACTTGTTCGAGAAGTCAGCTCTCACTGGATGAACTGTACGATGGCAGCTTTTATTATTTGAGTTTGACATCACCTACTTCACTCAGAAGTCGATCAAGGGACAGGCACTCGCCGATCATCTTACCGATAATCCTTTGCCAGATTATGAGCCTTTGAGAACTAAATTCCCTGATGAGGACATCCTGTTCATGACGAAAGATGATACCGAGGAAGCAGAAGAATCTTGGGTAATGCACTTTGACGGGGTAGCAAATGTCGAGGGTCAAAGAGTTGGCGCCATTCTGATTTCACCAAAAGGATCCCACACACCAGTCTCTATCAAGTTCAACTTCCCTTGTACTAACAATATGGCCAAGTATGAAGCTTGTGTCGCTGGCCTACAGGCGGCTCTCGATCTGAATATAACTCACCTTCAAGTATTTGGTGATTCACAGTTAATCATATGTTATACGAATGGTGACTGGAAGACAAAAGATGAGAAACTAATCCCTTACCATGAACACCTCGAGGATTTGATAGCTTGCTTCCAAGACGTGACATTCTCATATGTCCCTCGAATAAGGAATCGCTTTGCCAATGCATTAGTCACTTTGGCGTCAATGATTGAAATCCCGTATGGTGCTGAGATGAAGCCAATCATGATTGAGCAAAGGAATGAGCCGGCCTTCTGCCTCCAGATTGAGGAACCTATAAAGCCTGATGATGAGCCACCTTGGTTCTCAACTATCAAGAATTTCCTCGAGATGCTAACTTTCCCTGAGGGTACGTCCAAGACGAATCAACGAACCATCCAACGTCTAGCAACAGCCTATGTCATTTGCGAGGAGTGCCTTTACAAGAGATCCTACAACAACATCATACTCAGGTGCCTTACTGAAAGAGAAGCAACCAATATTATGAAGGAGATCCATGAGAGAGTATGCAGAGCCCATGCCAGCGGTCACATGCTCACCAAGAAAATCTTACGGCAGGGATACTTTTGGACCACTATGGAATCAGATTGCTGCAAGTATGTTTAGAAATGCTACAAGTGTCAGGAACACTCCAGTCTGATACGCACTCCTATCATTGATCTTCACTGCATGACCACTCCTTGGCCATTAGCTACCTGGGGCCTTGACATCGGTTCATCCTCATCGCCATTGAATACTTTACCAAGTGGGTAGAAGTGGCATCAAATGCCAACATCACAGCCAGTCATATCGAGAAGTTTCTCAAGAATAATATTGTGTGCCGATTTGGAGTACCCAAAGATATCATCACAGACAACGCCACTACGTGAAAATCGACAAAAAACAACGGCTCAAAACCGTTGTAAATGTCATAAGCAACGGTTTTAAGCCGTTGCCAGGGCCGTTGTTTATAGAGCAGTGGTTTTCATATACAACGGTCCAAAACCGTGGTCTATTCACCAGATAAACCACGGTCCATGTCCGTTGCAAAATAACAACAGTTTTAAGCCGTTGTTTTAACGGAAAAAAGGTTGTTATTTTTCTTCTGAAACCACGGTCTAAATCAGTGGTATATGTAAACAACAGTGACAAACCTTTGTTAATTTCCTCTGAGAAACAACGGTTATGGGCCGTTGTTTATGGCTGTTGTAAAATAACAACAATATTAAGCCGTTGTTCCTAATGGGAAAGGGTTGTTTTTTTTTTATTCCGAAACCACGGTCTAAATCAGTGGTATATGAAAATAACTAGTATGGACCGTTGTTTTTATTATTATTATTATTTTTTAAAATTAAAAATTTTCTATTTTTTTTTATTGTAATGAGAGCCATTTTACCTATTACAAATATTGTATCAACCACATATCACTCTACAAGGGACAAAATTCATAATCCATTCAACTAAATGAAAAAATAATAAGCCAAAAATAAAATTAACATCGTATTAATACATTCAACACCATCTCATTAAAATATTCAAAGATATTATATTAATATATTCAACAATATCCTATAAATACATTCAACAGCGCCTTAGAGCATGTCTCGAATTGCTAATAAGCCCAATGGTAGAATTTTAATGTCTCATTGGTTGACACCTTTGATTGAGCACATTTCAACTCGTTGTCGAGATGACTTTTCTTTTATGATTTATCTGCCCACTTCTTGTGTGTTTTCAGCTTGCACCTAGCTCTCATACCACGAGTTTTCCTGCCATAAAAATAA
This sequence comes from Chloranthus sessilifolius, assembly GCA_021018995.1. Classification (NCBI taxonomy): domain Eukaryota; kingdom Viridiplantae; phylum Streptophyta; class Magnoliopsida; order Chloranthales; family Chloranthaceae; genus Chloranthus; species Chloranthus sessilifolius. The sequence goes on along the minus strand of CM037597.1, from coordinate 109,465,718 downwards.
ACTCAGTCACATTAATAAATTTCATAATAAAATGATACTCAAAGTTTGCATGCGTGTTCAAGAAAACGGTTTATTGCCGACTTTGACCGATTTTCCCTACTTAGATACCCTTTGTGTATTATTATCAACCTTTAGTTGAGCTATAGGCCTAACCCCTTTTTCATTCCTTTCTAATTTCGGAAACTTAAACAGAGTGTGAATGGGAAAACAAATAAATAAATAAATAACAACGAGAGAAATGCAACACAGCCAAATATCAAGCTACAATTGAAATCACTAAGAATGAGAACCACAATTTGTTTGTAAATTATAAAATAAAGCAATTGAATTAAATTAATTGTAAGGCTAATTGAGTAGTCTAATTTACCTTGATCATACTCGCTAAGTTGGGGAATTGTGTATTATTTGGAAGGACAAAAATTAGTGATAAAGTGAAAAAAGAAAAAAAAATTGATGAAAAATTCTGTATTTAAAAAGTTTTTTGTGCGGACAAAAAGTTGTAATTTGGAGAATAAAAGGGACAAAATTCCAAGAAAAATCAAAAAAGAGATATTAGAAAATTATGGAACTTAGAATTTTATTTTTTTAGATTCACTTATATTTAGTTGGATTTATAACTAAAAACAAAAAAACAGTTTAAATTAGAGGGTTATAAAGGTTACAAAAGTTAACTAATAATTAGCATTATACTTGATGAAAAACTGTGATTAAGATGTAAAATTTATCATTTAATCATAAATTTGGTAAAAAAGATGAAAAATATGCTAATTTTTTAGTAAATCGGACCCAGTGCCCATGTTAGTGCAAGATAAAAGGTGTTTAAATATGGGCTCTAAATCGGACCCGGTGCCCTCTCTTTCAATTTAATAGGTCAAAGACCCCTGTCACAAAAAAAAAAAGGAAAAGAAAAAAGGATGGGCTCGAGCCCTTTATTTTATGCAATCGGCCCAACAAAGTAAAATCTTGAAAAGAATCAAAATGATTTATGGACATGTAGTAGGCCTAAGGCTATCTTACACATAAAAGACTCAATCCTCTTTGTTTACTGAAAGGGGATTTGGGAAAGAAATCGGAATATAAATGTGACTTATTAAGAAAAGGGCAAAAAAAAGATATTTTTGTTGGTATGGTCATGAGGTGCGTACTGCATCAGTATAAAAATGATGATGAATCATGAAGCTCATAAGAATTCAGAAGATTTTGAAGAGAATGAAAATGGTTTATGGACCCATAGCAAGCCCATTAGCAAGAGCTTAACTGTGTGCACAATCATCAAGACATTCATGTAGTCTGCAAATAAGAAGAGCTGGTAAAATGGAATGCTAATCTTTCTCTTCTTTGTTCCATTCAAAGTGTTGATTATTACTTACCTTATAGATGCTTAAAGAGGTGCAGACTGTTGCATGTTGGCTTTTCTATCTAGCAAGCTCTCTTCAACGATGTAATGCAGAATCCATTGTAGGTTCGAGCCCCGCTTACCTATCCAACAAAAAAGGAAATAATTCAGAATCCTTGAATAAGCAATAGATAGATCAAAGAGACGAGTGGAAGTGAAATTACTGTCGACTTTCCGGTTTTATATAGGATTTTGTCTATGTTTTATTTGTCATGCACATGTTTGAAGTGAAATTACATCCTAATATAAACTAAGAGAACTCTTCTTGGAAACATAGATTTTGAGCAATCATAATGACTTATATTGTCACCATTAAATGTGTTGTAGATAGCTTTAAAACACCTTAATCGGAGAGGAGCAGGAAAAAATCTCTCCAAAATTCTCTTTAATATAATTAACTTCACCTTCAACATCACACTTGCTATTCCATCATATAGATGGAGATCCATTTGGCATAATGATGTCAAGTTGTGGATTATCCACCATCAACACAACTGGCCTAATCATAATCTGCATAAGTTCCGAGCTCCTCCTACACGGTCATCGTTGATTATAAGAGCCCCATCTGGATTTTCTGATAAGACTCCTAGAAACAATAGTCTATTGAGAATATCAAGGCTTGGTACTAGAACCGATGAATTGCTTGTATGCATTAGGATTATTCTATTATTAACACCCTTTTGAATGACGCCTATGTAACTTAGACATGGACATGAGCGTTAGAGTTCAATGAGTATAATTTTTCCTTTAGACCTAGAGTCAAACACTTGGTACACAAAAATCATCCAACCAGCCAACCAAAACAGGGTGTTACAAGCCTCAATACTTCCAAATCAGTCCTACATCTGTTATGTCAATTATCCATATCAGCCATTACAACTTCTTGGGGTTATTTTTTCGCAATCAAGTGCACAATGATAATAAACTGTAGACGCCTTCTCACATGTAGGCATCCCGTAAAGTTAGTTCAAATAACAAAGGCAATTATGTAATATGCATCAGGAAGTTATGTTTAACAATCCTAGTGGCAAAACTTACAAAATACAACCAATGCTTTAGGGCCTAGTTTAGACAGTCCCATATAATGTGGATTGCTCCATTTTCCAAATGTCACAATTCACTTTTTATCAATTAATGCATTTGGACAACAATAAACATTAAATTAGATGGTTCTATCAACATTTTAATATTAAAATTTGGATACAATTGTTTTGAAAAAACTAATTTTTTAAAAAATTTAGTTTGCAAGAACAAGAATGCCTCATTGGCTCTATCCAAATGGGACCTTAATTAAGTATTCTAAAATGTGCCAAAAGTGAGAAATGAGTATGGCATCAAGGACTTAACTATTACCACTTGAATCAGGCAGGACTGAGAGACATAGCCCAACGGTCTGATTTGCAATTGTAAACTTCATGCCGACTAAGGACTCCACAAGAGTTTGAAACAAGCAATTGTCATGGCCACCATCAACTCCACCTAGAAAATTTGATTTTACCGGTCAATTACATAAGCGATAGAAAGGCAAAATAGAACGACAACAACTTAAAGCTCCATACATACCGAACTAGCGTTTCCTCTCCATGACAGCTTGTCCGAAACTTACACTCACATGGTCAATGTAGAAAGGAAAAGACCAAAACTGTAGTACTAATTGCATTTTACAATTTTCTATATGTAGATCTTGGAAAAATACATTGAATGCTTTTGAGATGATTTTCGGATGGTGTGCCATTCCGATCACTGCTTGTTCGCTTATGACAACATACTCCTCATGACACCGAATATGAAACAACTCCAGATTCGCTATAAGAACCTCGAGGCGCTTAGTACAGCCTTGGTGCTTTCCATTGGATGACCTTCTGAATAATTCTGTTGATCCAATTTGAGAACTCATGGAAGGAGATTTTAGCTGCTCATTTTCATTGGTCCTATTCTTAGTGCCATCACTCAGTTTCTGTGGCACAAGTTTGCGAAGCCTTTCAACTTCTTCGGAAAGATCTTTTACTGCCAAAAATCAGCCAACTACTGTATAGAAACGAATCCATTCAAAATACATATAATTTGTAGGCTCTAAGATAGTGAACACATACAGATGGACAACAGATAAATTGGTGTACTTAGAATAATTATGTATACGCAGATTACAGTGTCAATGTGCTTCAGTTTATTCTTTGATCAGTGCAAGCCATAATTTTGTTAATGAGCTAATAAGCCCAATTGCAAAAAATTAATTATCATAATCAACAAAGAAGTTATTCAACAAATCTTTTTAATCACCAACTAGACAACTAGATCAACTGTACAGCAGTCTCAATAGACTGATGATATAGCAGCAAGCATGAGGATGAGAAGCCTTGAAAATATAATGATCTGTGACTTAACAACAACTGGCAGCAGGGTTAAAAGCCTCAGTCAATACTAGGGGGTAATAACCCCTTGATATGTCCCTGATTATGCATCTTTCTACATCCAAATGAAAATCAAATTTGTAAGAACAGCATTTAGACATCTGTAGCTCAATGATCTCCATAAATTTGGACAATAGTGGACATATAATACGTTGATTCAAAGAAGGAAAAAACTATTTATTTTCCAAAATATAGTGCGCAAAGAATATGTTTATGTATCCCCTCCATGTGCCAGAACAGTTGGCATTCCTGTTTCTAATGTCCAGTTTATATAAGGTGAGGATTGCCCAGTTTATATATAGCCCAAGACATTCAAGTCCACAGGCAATGTGGGACTGTTCTAACAAAAATTGTATGAGCCAAACATCGGTTGTAATAATCATCTAAAAGCCTAGAATAGATTATCATCTAAAGTAAAGCTAATTATTTTCACAACCAATCATGTTTAGCTGAACTAAAGAAAATAGAAAATACTAGAATGGAACTGATTTTGTATTAATCAGGAAAACAAAAAATTACCTGACTGGTTTCATGCACATCAGTCACTATGCGTAGGTCATGCATTGGTAGATTATATTACCATGTTGTAAACTATAAAGGTGGATGAACATGTTGTAAACTATAAAAGAATTGAGCACTATTTATAGTTTGTGGCTTGAACACCAACTGTCAACACTGTTTAGAATAGTCCAACATGCCAAACACCAAATACCAACTTGTCATCATTGGCCTTGAAGGAAATCTCTCACCATGGATGCAGTTCACCCAATTCAAATGGTGACCTTTCATGTGGGAAATCTGGATGGTGCATATCAATACCTTGTGCCTGGATTAAATGAACAGAAACAACAGTCAAGGCTTGGGCCAGAGTACCAACGGAACAATCATTCACTGTCAAAAAAAATAATAGGTCTGCTGGTCCTCTTCCGAGACAAGTAATTTTCTTTCATCCCAAACAAGATATGACAAGAGAAATAGATCTTATGTTAACTACCTACCAAGTTTCTCTCTCCACATAGTGTAAGTGCAGCGATTCGCACAATTGATTTTGATTTCAGAGAAAACTGAGGCCTTCTCTACACTGACATTTCCGGTACTGTCAATCCTGTATGAAACATCGACTCCTTCCAAGATTAAGTGATACATTACATCCCCTGTCAAAGGACATAGCAATTCTCCACTTCCGCCAAAAACTTCTGATTCAGAATTTCCGTCACTGTCCGATTCCAACACAGCACCACCCGCTTCCACTTGGCTTTTTTTCCTTAAACGCACAGGATGTGGTCGATTCCGTTGAGAGAGTGACCTTATATCCCAGGAAAGTACCTGCTTGATCAAGCTTTGAAACTCATCTGGAGAAGAATAGATTGACCATTTCTCCTGCAAAAATAAAATGCTAATGAGCAACCCATATGTGTACATTCCATCAGCCTTTGTCAATTAGGTAATATTTTGGTGCATCACCTACACACAATTACCTTGAGATGAAAGCAAGCAATAGCCCAAAGATGAAAGCAAGCAATAGCACATGGGTCCCTCCACAATGGCAACCAGGATTATTTCCAAACTTTACAATTCATGGACTGCTGCTCCCCATAATGGACCGTGTGCCTGATGGACCTTGAGATATTTCCAAACTCCTATACTCTGAAAATTGATGCCCATCGAACAGAGCCCCCTAATTTCTAAAAATTGATGCCCATCTAAACTAAGCCTCCTATACTCTAAAAATTGATGCCCATCCAAACTGGGTCATGCATCAACGCATGACGTGCATCACGCCATGTGCAGTAGAGGGTACCTAATGCCAATCTATTTCAAATCAATACTCATAACTTCACCAAATTGGAGCATAGCTATTAACACCATGTGAATTGCCTAACATGCAATTCAATAACACGACAGATGACAACTATTACACCATGCGACCTGCTGTTTGTACATGTCAGCTAATGCAGTGAAGTAAGTTATAGCCGTTTAACCACAAATAATATTTGGGTCTAAGACTTCAATGACAGTTGGTGTAGGAAAGTCTCACCATCACCATTGGATCACGATCAAACAACAAATAGTTTTAAAGCTTTTTGCTTTCATAATATCCATGTTGGTACGCTTTTGACCATGTAGACAGATTGAAATAGCTCAGCATTCTTTGGGTCAGACACTGGTCGTCTACCTAATATATAGAAGAAGCCATTGCCTTTCCATATACACGGGGTGCTGGGAGGGGTGGATGGTCTACAGACTTAATCTTTTGACATTTTACATACAAAGTGGCAGCTCTACGAACATTTTATCTCACAAGGCATATAAAATTGGGTAGCAGAAAATATTATAGATATTGTTTTTTTAAGCTGGAGAATAGTGTTTTTTTAATAAAACACACCAGATCAGTGATGAAAATCAAACAGAGAAAGCAATATCTCTGCTCCATAAGCTATCTTCTTGACTACAATAATAAGGAAGGGCCTCTCTGTAGATGCATGAGTTAGGTCCTTAATCGTTTGGGTAAATTCTGAATTTTCACCTTGGTAGATGTAGCTATTCTAATGCTTATAAACTATGAATGGACATAATTTCCAGTTTTTTTTAAAAAAAATTACTAAAGACTACGAATTAATCTTATTAATTTTTACTGCAAAAGAATGACCAAAACACGGAAATATCAAGAATAAAGGAAGATGAAACTATTTTTGCCAATGTATATATTCTGACCAAATGTGTTCACCTGTTGAAGTTAAAAAGCACAAAAATCCAAAGCCCAAAATGCCAAAAAAAGAAAAAGAAAAAAGATGGCTTTTATTACTATTTAAAGATTTTTGTAGGGATGGAATAACTTCATGTAAGAGATCTTGTAATTGTGACCATATTTTACCATAAATTTAATTTTATTTTGACTATTTTCATATTTGACCTTTAAGCATATTGAATAATTAACACAAAACACATAAAATAAATAATATTAGTTGTACTCATGTATCCTCATTTCGGTGGGGATCAAAATCAAAACGATTCGGGCCGATAACTTGAGTTATTAGTAAATTTTGAACCATGTTACAAGCCAATGATCTAGTCAATGGTTAAAGTCAAATTCTTTTATTAGCCAATGAACCTGAGTCAAACTTTCCTAGATTTTATTGGCATATTAGAGCCATAAATTGCTAGTTCTCTGCATTGTTCTTTAATTTTCTGTTACAAGCACTAAGTAATTGAAGTTATTTAATTTTCATAAGCTTTTAGTTGAAGTAAGAAAGCATTTACCACCTATGCCATGGTTCTACAAATGTCTAGCATTAAAGGAAGAGTCTAACTAGAAGCAGGGATGCAAGTTTTGGACCGAAAATTACAAATGTTTTGAGATGAATCTGAAATGAGTATTAGAAACATTATAGCATTGATAAAAGGTTTATTAATGGTATGCCGTATGCATTTTTTAAGAGTTATACAAAACAGTCTACCATGTCGAGACAATATCAGACTCAAGGTAACAACATTAGTATTGGTCTCAGTGGTATAAACAAGCAGAGGTATTGAAGGGGTATAAACAGCAAGAATAAATATTGAAAATAGATGCTAAAGGCCCATAAATAAGGGATAACACGACGCAACTGAGCACGCTGAAAAGTTTTTTCTGTTCTGACCAATTCATAAACCACAAGTTGACATATTTCCATTATAGTCAACCCCATCTTCCTAAACCCAGAATTGCATTTTCTCTCTGGTTCACAATTTCACCATAAAAATAGAATTTATATTTGGTTTTTGATCCAAAGATGGATCTCTGTTTGAGCAAAAAACAGGTTTTAGAACCAGTAAATGTGTATCCACAAAGACGCCATGAATCTGCCCCCGAAAACCGCCAGGTGCATGCACCTGCACCCACCCCTGCACCCTCCCCGACACATTTTAAGCCACCTCCTTTAGCTCTTAATGCAGATGCAATTTGGTGTAACTTACCTTTGTACTGAGAATTATACTGGTCTTTCTTATGCATGCAAATCGATTTCTAAGAGGAAACTTGTTACTAAAAATGATAAGGAGGACATAAAGTGCAATTCTAATTCAAAGCTTGCTTCATCATATGCAGTAGTAAGCCATAGTGATGACAATAGAGTAGCACAGGTGGGGGCTTTGGGTGCCACAGATGTCAAGATGTTGAAAGAGAAGAGGAAGTGGTCCAACATGGATGTTCTTTGGTGATGCAATTGAAAGCGGTACAAGTGGTTATCAAGAAGGAACAGACATCGGCAATGGAAAGATCGCACAAGGTTCATGGAAACAGTTGCCAAAATCAAGGCCATTAAAGATTCCTCAAGTCTCGGCTAGGAAACTGATTGAGGTCACAACAAGAAATTCTATGTCCTCATTCGAGGTAGGATTTATGGTGACACAAATTCCACTCTATAGCTCCTGAATCGCAAGAATATTCCTTTTCTCTTACAAACACTTTTCGCTTTTAAGATATCTCACATCGAATGGGAAAATCGTAGTATTGTTGTAAGACCCCACCTCTCTCACACAATTTTGTACTAAAACTTGAGGTCTTGGGGATACAATCGGCCCATGATTGTTTCCAATATAATCGATTCTCTCCTTTTGCCTTGTATTAGACGCTTTTGGTGGTGCTCTAAAATTCCAATTGCTGCAGAAGTTTCATAGAAAGTAATTCACTACATATACTATAGAACAATTAAGTGATCATGATGAGTTGAGCCATTCCGAATGCCCTCAAGTTGTATAATACTCATGAGGAAAGCCACCGAGAGCACCCTTTGGATTCAACAAGAAGGTCATTCTTGATTTCACGATCCATATTATATTGTTAAGAGAAGACTTGATCATTCCATTTCCATCATGTAACCTTAGTAAAAACCCTTACCGACTCGATGGCATAGCATGGAACCATTAAAATAACACCAATCAAAAACTTACGCTCCTGTAATCAAAGCCAACACAAATTGTTAAATTAGTTGAAAATTAAACATTCCAAGAACAAGTATGAAAAGAGAACATGAAGAGGATGGAGTAAAACCTCAAGATTCTTCTATGCTCTAAGGTGTTCTAGTAGAAGGAACATTGTAAGTGAAAGAGTGATGGCTACAAAGGACCTCGCAACTATACTCACCCATGTGGGTGGCAAGTACGCCAGGCCCACAAACCGACATACCCCGTTATCTTCATCGGAAGAATGACCATCAACAAATTTTAGTTTCGATTAATTGCCAGATAATTGAACTATTTCCGAAATACAACTCTCTCGGGATAAATTCCATCGCCAGATAGAAATATCATCATATAGACTCAGAGACATGCATATCAAATGATCAGCATTGTATTGAAGCCGCAAACATCACAAGATCATAAATGACAGTCCTCTCTCGCATTGGGATGCAGGCAGAGACAGCTTATAGGACTTATGGAATTATATGATTAGTGCATGCTTGTGGGTCGTGGTACGTCCGAGAGATGGTTCTTCCTTATAAAAGGACTTCAATTCTGTCAGCATATATATATATATATATATATATATATATATATATATATATATATATATATATATATATTCCTACATGATGTCAAAAAGACCATATTGTAGACTTTGCATACGGCTTCATTGAAAGCTTTTAAGATTTTGGCTTTGGAAAGGGGAAATGAGAGAAAATTTTGAGGGCCGTGAAGCTGCAAACTCAAAGATTAATGAAGCAGGCAGCTAATGCTGTTTTAATGAAGTAAATAAATTGTAGATTTACCGAATTTTAACAAAAAAACTACTACTTGGTACAAGATTGATTAACTAGTTGTCATGGGAGAACCATAGTGGCGAAATGGTGGAAAGAGGAAAGGATCCGAGGATGCAAGGAAATGGGCATATGAAGTCGATGCTCAAATTGAACCATTGTCCATACACATTTTAACTGTCCTTTTTGTAGCCTCCTGCAGTCTATTTAACAAATGATAGAGAACGTGCAATAGTGTGGTTGAACCCATCGACACGATAGACTCCTATATGGACACCTCGAACTGATCTAGATGCGTGTGACACACATGTACAATATTGGTAACCGGTGATGCCCACCTTTTACCATCTGTTTAGTTGTTAGTACCTTGTTAATGTTTACCGTCATAACACTTATTAATCTTCTCAATTTGTATGATGATTAAAGGGTGGTAAGATTGGCAATTTAATGGTGGATTTGGCTCCAAAACCTAGAAATTCTTACGGTTTAGATGGTATCAGTGAAATCAAACACATTACTACAAGTCCTTCTCTAGCTCTACTAAGAACATTCTTAAAATATATTGATGACTACAAATTGTTAGCGGTGAATTTCATCGGTGATGATTCGTTAGTTGAGGGGTGTTGATTCATCAATTGAGCGGTGAGGGGACATTATTTGAGCCTATCATCAAATTTAATTGTTGACTGTGATGGATCAGATGATTGAGGGCATGTTTGGAGCTGATTTTGACACATTTGATCTTTGCATTATGGCCTTCAAATCACACAGCCTAGATGGTGTTTCACATTTCACAAAAATAACAAATAGCAATTTTTTTATTTTTCAAGCTATATGTGGAACTGTAAAAGGTATAAGGAGGGATATTTCAGACTTTTTACTCCGGAAGTGATCACTCGGCTTTAAATTGGTTGGTTCTGTAAAAGGTGAAATTGGAGGGTCACCGCTGGAAAAGGTAAATCTGACAGGGCTATCCTGCAAATTTCCCTAGAAAATTTTGGTCCTAGATGCAACAAAAGATACTTATAGTGTATTTTTGAATCAAATCACAACTTAGAATCATCTTGAAAACTAAGGATAGTCAAAAACATTTTGAAACTAGAAAACACTTTGGAGAAGATATCAAGATGAGAAAAAGGTAAAGAGAACTCAGCTATCAATAATAAGCCTGCTTGAGACATCAATACCTATCGGTAAATCGAGATGTATCGGATGATCCGATATGTATTAAGGAATAACACGTATTGGTCCTAGCTTTGTATCTATGTTGTTATTATTATTATTATCATTATATACTTTTATTTCTCAATAGCTATATTTTCTTTTATCATTAATATAATTATTTGGTTCAGCTATAATAATCATGTAGTTTGCAACATCCACAAAATTATTATTATTATTTTCTTGCATCAATAAGCTGAAGTATCATTCAATGAGAAAGAAAATATAACAGAACTAGATGTCTAAATTCCAAGTGAGATAATCTTAGGTATCAAAATGTAAAACACAAAAACAAAGTGAACAAAGAAGATATAAGTCGGAGGCGCAAAATATGTGATCCGCCAAACTAATGTGCATTATATTTCTACCGTGATCCTACACCATTCTTCTTTGGTGCATTTTACCTCCAACCAGCAAATCCTTTGACAAGGAGGCCCATAGAAAATATTCGCCAATGTTGATAGGCATAGGTCCAAGAGCCACCAATTGGATCCGAAAGATGGAGTTACACTCGATCCAAATACACGCGGGTTATCACCCAAAGTTTCATCCTTTTTTCTTAAACCGCCTCTTGCTCATTGAACAATTAGTTGTAAATAGTGTTCGTAGATGTATACACCCCCAAAAATACAAAGACCTTGTACCATATGTTTGAAGTTGTGGGACGGGATCAAGAAGTATGGTTGATCTGTATAATGGTCTCAGAAATTAGTAATTATATTATATGTTGAGTTAACACAAGATTTTAATTGTGAGAAGTGGAGTCTACTCCTATAAGTTTTAAGAATATAATGAAATTATCTAAATTCTCCTGGCTTTCCTTTAGAACAATTACAATTTAAGGTTGTATCTTGGATTATATATTAGGTAGAAGTGATTATTGTTACGGTGAGGGAAAGAGTTCTTTAGAAAAGTCCCGCTTAGTTCCTATTTCATTACATGTACAATAGTTAGAGGCGTTCTTACCTTTACTATTAGTTTATATGAATAAAAGCAGCCTCAAAATCAATCCTTATCAAAATAATTTAACTAGAAATGTGGTTGCACAAGTCGGTTTATAAATTTTAAGCATATTAGTTCATATTCGAAATGATCGGTTTTCCATGGCATGCTCACTATAAGTTCTAGCTTAAGGATTAAAGTGACGACCATGGCATTATTTTCTAAGTTGATGGAGGTTCTTTACATTTTCCATCCAAAGACACAAATTAGTTTGGATCTAATCTAATGAGCTTCATCTTGTATGAGAGAATGCACGTGGCGTTCACTAATTTGTCATTGCCTTGTGTCCTGCTTTTACACACACTTCAATTATTATTTTTTGTGAAATTAATATGGTTCTAACTATATTTACTTGGAGACCTAGAGTGGCTTGATTTTAGCGTATATCCTGTTCTTTGCATTTGTAGTTATGACATGACATTATTGCATGGAAATTTTGTTAATGCCCGGTTATGGCCTTCCCTTTGATTTCTTAATATGTGGTTGGGCAACGAGAATTTCGAAGATGGTTTGGCAATGGTGGATTTCTAAGCACGTTAGAACTGAATTCAGGCTATATACTAAGCTGAAAGAATTAAAAGAAGTGATTGTCAATGGAATGGGGACACCTTTGGGTGGAAAGTGGAGAAGGGTTAGGCAGACCTACTAGTTAAATCCAAAGGTTGGATCTGCTTGAAGAAAGCCGACCGCTAACGCTGCCGAGACGGAGGAACACAATGTTAAAGGACTGGCACAACAAAAAATGCGGGGAGGAAGAGCTCGTATGGAAGCAGAAGTCTAAAGTTCCCTGGCTAGAAGCAGGGGATAAAAACACTGAATTCTTTCATAATTTCACAAACTTGAGAAGAAAATGCAACATGTTTTAACATATAGAAGTGAGAGGCAAAAGGGTGGACAGCCATATTGAGATTGAAGATCAAATTGTCTCCATTTCAAGGAACTGTATGTGGATGGTGGTTGGAGATTTTGATAAGTTTCTCTGGCTGAAAACTCCTCTTTGTAAAGCCGCCCAAGCTAGTTCAAGATAATATATCAGCAACACTATAGGATAATAGAATCGAGTCTAGCAGTTTAAATGAAGAAAAGGTAGATTCAATATAATGATTAGATTCAGCATCAGGGGTCATTTGGGCCATAGAACCGCAGAGAACCCAGGGGAGCCTAGCCATAGAACCGCAGAGAACCCAGGGGAGCCTATCGCCATAGTTTTGGAAAAGGACAGAAACAATTCTATACCAATGTGATGATCCATGACATCAATATAGCGCCTGTCCAAATTGCGCTTTTACGTGTCCCTAAAATAAGACTTTCTTTAACTTCAGTGCAAGAGACATTTTCGAGTGCAAGCAATGGCTCCCAATATATTATCACTCCACTCATTTTATCTTACTATTTACTCATCATGTAAGCAATGTCTAGTGTCTACACTTTCTTCTTGTTGTCTAGTAATATTCTCCACCATATTATAATGGACGTTTTACCACTCCTGATAAAAGCGACACTTTTAATTGAAGTCCCAATCAAGGATAAAAAATTTGGTCTTCGTATCGGTTTTGGTGGGGACAGAATCGAAATTTTGGAAAAAATTGAATTTCGCCTAAATCTTCAACATAGTACAAACCAAAAATTTGAGTTATCGTTTTGGTTTGGTGGGACCCAAACCAAAACCGAAACATTAAGATTTCGCCAAAATTTTGAACCATGGTCCCAATAACCGGTCACATAATATAGTCCTCGCCTCTTGAAATCTCTGCCGATCTCTACCAGAAACCGTAATCTCATCCAAACCGAAAAGGTAATCTCACCATTAATTTCTTTGAATCAAATGATCAAGACTGCTTTATCAAATCTTCTACACCATGAATCTTCCCCACAGGCATACCATCAAAGTCAAATACCAATTTTTTTATAACACATGGCATATCTTACAAAAGTAACCAAAACACACGTCATCTCAATCTTATACTAGATCACTTTTGGGATGTCTTTGACATGGAAATTTTAAAGTTCAAATTTGATGGGATGAGATTATAGTTTTACGGTGCAAATGATAGTTCTAATGCGTTCTTTCAAAATATTAGAGCCAACAAAATAGGTAGGATAAGAAGAAGCCCGACTAAAAATAAATCAGCATCGTCCAATCAATTGGTCACTAATAGGTTGCGATGGAAACACTAATTCAACTACAAGAAACTTTTTAATTTCATGGCCATTGGTTAATATTTTTATTGACCATTACAAAGAGAAGAAGAAATTGGAAAAAAATTTTATGGACCATCCAAAAAGACAATAAGTCAATTAGACGGTCCTGATCATACATCCACTGATGAAAAGAGATCATAAAAAAAATCATCTTTGATGGTGATAATCAAAATATACCATATAAAACTAAAAAATTAATTCATTCTTATCTTAACAAAGCATGTTTACAAGTAATATGAATCATTAAACCCAAAAAATCGACGAAACAGAATCCCAAACTAGGATATCTCTAAATAAAGAAAATATCTAAGTGTTCAAACGAAATTTTCTATTCCGAATCCGATTAATAATCAAATCAAATCCCCAAAATACAAAAATTTTCACAGAAAATCGTTCAAATTAAACAGAAAACAACAAAAACGTGAATCATAGTAGAAAAACAACGATTTTGGCAACAATGCAGATCAGAAAACCAATCAAATGAAACAAGAAGCAGAGATTAAAACAAAAAAAGGTATCAGATCTTACCGCAACGATGATCCCCAGGAGAAAAAATAAAATAAAATAAAAACCTTACCTGATCGTTTCTTCAATGTTGCTTTAGGGCTTCAAGCTTCGTTCGACTTATGGAGACGATGAGAATCGCATCGAATCAAGCTTCGGCTTATGGAAACGATGAGGATCGCATTGAATCAAGCTTCGGGTTATGGAGACGAGAAGGATCGAATCGAATCAAGCTTGGGCTTAAGATCACATCGAATGAAGACGATTAGCAAGGACTAAGAAGAGAAATGGGTATTTGGAGAGACGTTCCCGCGCTCAATTTCATTTAGCAGGGTATTTGGGCACCCAATTTATTTTCGAACTTAAGATCCCAAGTTCGAGGCACCTTAGTTATAGAAAACCAGGCCGTTGCATTTTATGAAAGAGACGCTTAATATACTTTATAACTTAAGGTCACAGGTTCGAGTAGGCTTACGTATACAAAATAGGCCGTTGCATTTTAGAAACAACTGATTTGGGCAGTTGTGTCGGTAGATTTGTCCACAACGGCCAGAGACTGTGGTTTTCTTTAGGCAAGTAGTGTTGCTTATTCTTCATTTTCACGTAGTGACGACACAAACTTTGTGAATAAGAGCATCCGAGCCTTCTGCGAGTAATACAAAATCAAACACCATCCCTCGTCACCTTATCGGCCTCAAACTAATGGAGCCGTGGAAGCTGCCAACAAGACAATCATCCGCATCCTTGAGAAAATGGTCGTCACTTACCGAGATTGGAGCAAAATGCTGCCATTTGCTTTGTGGGCTTACAGAATATCGATCTGTACCGCTACAAGGGAAACATCATTCTCCCTTGTGTATGGAACTGAGGTCGTCCTACCAGTAAAGGTTGAAGTATCCTCACTCCGAATCCTCATGGAATCAGGCTTACTCGAGATAGAGTGGGAGAGATTCTGCTTCGAACAATTGAATCTATTGGATGAGAAAAGACTCCTGGCCTTGTGTCACACTCAAGTTTACCAGGGGCGAATCACACGCGCTTACAATAAACATGTCCGCGATGATACCAGAGGCCATCATTTCAAGCACAGTAGCCAAAAAAATATCCCCAAAAATGATAATATCCTTTACTACCCCATTTGAGCCTAAGCCTTTCTTTCAATAAACTCCTTCCCCAAAAAGAAAAAGTGTGTACATACACAAAAAAAAGAGGAAGTAAAGTTACCATCAAAATTCAAAAAATCAGAAAAGAAAAACCTCAAAAAGAGATTGCCTGAAATAAGATAACAAAAAAGAAAAAATAGAATCGTGGGGCATGTACAGTAAAATCCCCCAAGGAAGAAGAATGTTGAGAAAAACTAAAGTCATATCAAGAAAACCCTATTTAGTCCAGCATACCTTCAAATCCTAACCTGACCCATGGCTAAGCTACACCCTGAAGGAAGCCCTCTTTTTAGGTTCATAAGTAGTCATAGTATCTATTAAGTCAATACGAGCCGAGTTGTGAGACGACATCAGACCTCGTCTAGCCGGCTATAACAGAATCGACGTCTATGTCGTGGCTTTTGAAAAAAAAAATAAAAGAAATAACAAAGAAAAAATAAAATAAAAATACAAGCTCAAAGCAAGATGGACGTGGTGAAAACTCGAAAGGGCGCTACAGGTAAAAATAGCGAGTTTGTGCGGACTAGGTGAAAACCCAAAAGGGCGCTTGGGGTAAGAGAGCTAAACCCATGGACGTGGTGAAAACTTGAAAGGGCGCCACTGGTAAAAAGAGGGCAAAAAATGGGCACGACGAACCCACCTTGGGCGCTGTGAGTAAAAGAGTTTTAAAAGAAAAATAATTGTTGGAATGGGTCGATAAAATTAATGTTTGAGGAGCCCTCTTGGTTACTCTCCCTGATCCCCTTTTCTGGGCCGCTCATGCTAGTTCAAATCGGGCCCCGACCAGAATTGTCTTTGTGAAATGGCTTCGTCAAACATATAACCCAAGGTAAGGAGAAAGGTTTGACTCAGCCCAAAGGGATTGATGTTCCAGTCTTGGTAAGGCAGCTGAAACTTCCTCAGACCCGACTATTTAAAAGAGGGGTTCAACTATGCCCAAAGTGGGATCCATGACTTCACCTCACTGATAAGGCATCATAAAAAAAAAACAGAAAAACCAAAAAAGAACAAAATAATTAAGAAAAATCCAAATACAAAAAAAAAAAAAAAAAATGTGTGTATATATATTTCTACTCTTTCTCATGTACTGTAATATCCTGAAAAAAATCACGTTAAACAGTGACCTCGGGATTCGTGCCCGATTGGTCACAAGTTTGACCAATTAGGAGATCAAGGGTTAGCATAGAGTGTGATGAACGGATGAGATGTGATGGGTTGAGTGTTTATGTGGTGTGTGATGGGAATGTGAAGTCGCGTACACCTATCGCGGTGTATGTGCTCAACGCACAAGAGAGGGGATAGATAAAAGGGTTTAATAACCCTAAAAATCTGTATTTTGGTTGTTGAGAGAGGAGTAAAGAGATTGAACAAGAGTTATTGTGTGATTGGAGGGGAGATTTTAGCATTAAAGAGACCGATTTAACGCGAGGAATCCGTTCAAGCAAAAGCTGGAACCCTAGCCTTTCCAACCACTTGATTGAAATCAATTTGAGATTGATTGAAGGTAAGATTTTTGTAGTTTAAATGTATGGATTGAAAGGGTGAATAGTGGTTAGAAATAGTGTGAAATATAGGACAAAGGTTTAGAGAAATGGAGGAAAAAGGAAAGGAAGAGATTGGCAAGGACAGCCAAAAGGGGGCTGAATCTGGCAATTTTGATTAATCGAAATTGGGTTTCGATTAATCGAAATTGGCTAAGAAGTTGAAAAGTTAGAGGACCCCGATCTCGATTAATCGAATTGAGTTTCGATTAATCGACTTTAGATTTCGATTAATCGAATTGGGAATCGATTGATCGACTGGGAACCTACAGTGAACTCCAGTGGAGGAAAGAAAATAGCTTGGAGAAATCGACTAATCGAAATGGGAATTTGATTAATCGATTTAGAATTTCGATTAATCGATTTGGGATTGATTAATCGATTTTGGAAATTCGATTACTCGAATTGAGAATCGACAGGATAGAGTAGAGAATTTCGATTAATCGAATTGGGTTTCGATTAATCGAATGGGAATCTCGATTAATCGATTTGAGAATCGATTAATTGATATTGACTTTCGATTAATCGATTTTGGAAATCGATTAATCGAATCAGATTCGATTAATCGATTTTAGAGTTCGATTAATCGACTGGGCTAGTTTATGTTGACTTTTGAGTTTGACTTTAAGCTTCATGGAGGGTCTTGGACCTCCTTTATTGCATCTTTAGTGATGTGTTTCACATGTTATGTGGTACCATAGGTGGTACGTGTGAGCTAGTGCACAAGGAGCCACGTGGGACCTTGATGCATTGATCGAACGAAGACTTGAGGTAGGGAACTCCTTGAACATGTACCTTATTTTACAAGAGCATGTATGTAGTGATATAGATTTGAAATTCCAAAAATTTTATTGCTTAAAGAGTTGGGAAAAATGTGTGTTTGTGATATAAATAAAAGTAATCATAATGAGCCATCCCCAGGGGATGAAGAAGTAAAGAGATTTGAGCATCAGGTGTGATACAAGCGAATGGATACATCCCAGGGATGTATCCACGATTGAATCATGTTTGATAGGGCCTAACTGATATAAGATAGCACATTTACACGGTGAATAACTATATGTAAGGCACCGATATTTTTGTTATTTGAGGTGTGATAGGGTACCCCACCGACGTGGCGGGATATCCACGACTACACGGCAGGATATCCGTGACCGATACGGCGGTGAAATTGTAGGCCAGTGCGGAGGCTTATCCGTACACAGTAAGCACACCCCAGGGGTGTTGATTTGAGACAAGTGAAACCTCGCCACCAATCCCCAGGGGAAAGGGGCTTGGGTACTATTGGTATTCCCAGGGAATACGTTAAAAGTGTCTATATAGATGACAATGATGGGTATCTCATCGGGGCTCGATGCTATATTGCTCGGGGATTACTTAAGTTGAAAGTTTAAGTTTTGCTTTAGGCCTTTTCAGCATCATTCATGAATAAATAAAGACATGAGTAAACTACCAGTAAAATATAATGCTTTTTAACTGTTTTCATCAGTAACTGCATAGACACATCATTCATGGCATATCATGGAATATATGTGAGTAATAATTTATATGTTCAACTGTGTTTTGTTCCCTATTGAGCTAGGATGTAGCTCACCCTATAGACTATACATCGCAGGTCCACTACTAGCAGCTACCGAGGCTTCAGGAGACGCTGACCCCGGTGAGTCGGACCTTGCGGCCGGTGAAGAGTTGGAGCCACCTCCTGAGGACTTCTTCTAGAGGACTCCGTTGTGCCGCTTTGAGGGCTTTTGGATAGAGATTTGTACGGCTTGGTATGTCAAGCCTTGTTTTGGCTAAACAATGTACATGTGTAAATTGAGATTATTCTTTTGGGGTGAACCATCCGTGATGATTTGCTATCATCGATGGTTCGGATGGGTTCTCCATTCATGCAGAGGCATGAGGGTAGAACTGTCTTTTGAGAAATGCTTTTATATAGATTTAAATTCTGTAGTTTCATTTACTATTTCATTTTGCTTGATATGCCAATGTTCCATGCTTAGCTAAGGGGCACGGTCAAGATGATCGTGCTGATGGCACGGGTTTCGGAGTGCCGAAATCTGGGCTGTCACAGGTACATAGTTACAGCATCGTACTTCCATCTCAAAAATAAAGAAAAAGAATAAAAAATCTCTAAAAATAAAAATCCAAAAAATATATATATATTTTTTTTAAATGAAAAAAATATAGGTAAAAGTTTATTTCTCCTTCTGTTAATTAGGATGCTTATTATTACCTATATAAATAAAAAAGGGACTGACGTTTTCTCAAGGATGTGCAAGAACATCAAACGGTGTAAAGCCTCAAAGCAGGCAACTTCTTAGCGATGGGCAAATCAGATGAAGCATCCTGCCACCAACGTCAAGTCTATTAAAAAAAAAAAGAACAAAAATCATTTTGAAAAAGAAAAAAAAATCTGTGAACTTTCATGCACAGCAACGCACATGCGTGTCTTCAATGTGGTAAAATGTCAATGTTTATCGGTAACACGGCTGTGCAAAACTAATGTGTTAGGTCTAAGGTTCACCTTGGATCCATGGATCCTACTTCAAAGTAGGAGCAACGGTGTTAATCAGGATCAGACGGTCAATGTCTTGATCAGTACGATTCCACTGTTAAATTTTTGAGCTAAGCGCTCTGTCTTTGATTCATATGAACGTGAGAGTCTAAGCGCCAGATTTTTTACAAACTTTTCGGAGGTGCGGACTCTTGGTCCGCATGGTCTGGGTGTGTGCCCTACTGGGTTTGAGGTCCGGATAACTCCGTTGAGAAAGGTCAATCATTGGTTGAGACCAACCTGTTGAGAATGAGATTACGCATCAATCAAACTATGTGCAATCATGCATCCAGAAGGGTTCATTTCCCCTTTATTTTCTACAAGCTTAAAACCTGTATTGGCAGCAGTATCCCTGTAAAGTGTGCGCCATGCGTCTGGGTATCCGTATGATGGTCGTTTGTTCCCGTAAATTATATTCGGGCAGGTCCGGGTCAGGGCTTCCATCACCTTTATTGCTTATTGCCCCTAATGGGTACATGATTATGCATAGTTAAATAATATTTATGATCATTATTGGCAGAGACCAGGATTGGATGTCCCTTTTGGGAGATACCCAATGTTTGGTTGGATCTGATCAAGGTAGTTGAAGCTGGATGCTCTAGATCATGTTGGTCCGGGGCATATTTCAAAAATGGCATGTACTCCCAAAAAGTGTTGCGACCTCCATTCACTCCGCTTGGATACTCATGTTAAATAAACTTCAGGATTGATGGGTTAGCCCAAAGATTTCGAACCTTGCCTCAGGCAGGGGCACCCGCCAAGCCATTTTGTGCCCAAAAATGGCTTGACACAACTAATAGTTGCACCAGTTATAGGTGGGTCCCCCTGCAGGCAATCAACTTCCCAAAGCCATTGTGCATGCATAATTTTACTGTGCATATGCCTAGCGCAACTAATAGTTGCGCCAGGCATATGAACAGTGACCTCTGGTTTTTCCTCGAAAATTGAGATTGGGGTTTAACTTGTTGACCACCTTGATCTTTGGGGTGTATTTTGATAGTCTTGTGGCACCCTTTTAGTGCTTATTTGTAACCCTTAAGTGATTTGAAATATCAACCAATCATCCACCATTAGAACCACCTTTCCAAGCTCTTAAAATCTTAGGAAACCTTAGCTTATAGATTACCTAATTACTAACCTCAAGTAGCCTCCTAATCTACCCTTTTCCTATAAATAGAACCCCCCTCCCCTTGGATTAAAGGTTGAGAATATTAACTAAGAGAGAAAGAGCTTAAAGTGAGAAGATCTTTCTCCCTTTGGTGCACCATTGCTCATATAAATTTAAGAATTCCAAGCCTTACCTTTCATAAAAAGCATCTAGGTTAGGTGTGTGCTATCCACTTGCCTTCCCTCTCTACCTCTTAGCTAGCAAGCCTTAGTGGTTAGAACCCCTTTTTCCACCATTCAAGCCTTCAAAAGCTCATTTAAGCAAGTCAACGCAAGGCTCTTCAATGGTACAACAAGGGATCGAGAGCTCCGATTTTCCCCTCTATTCCTCTACCTTCTCGGTCATTCCTCTATCCTCCCATTTGTACCGTTACGCTGTTGAATTTTCGATAGGAGCAGAGGGGCACAAATAGGATTTAAGACCCATTTGGATAAGAGAAAGCTATTTTCTCTTCTTTTACATTATTTTTATTTTGGCCATTAGTAGAGACCGCATTAAGTGGGTTGATTGCATGCCTAACATCTTCTCAATCGATAACCGAAGCCCCTACCCAAGAACCTTTGGTGTGGACCGGATTCAGAGTCATATTTGTAGTACTTAGGTTCTTATAAAAATGATCTAGGTTTCTTGGGGCACCAAAAGCTTCGGGTGGCGACTCCATATTTTTATTTAGCGAGCGCATCGTCGCAACGGGGTCGTAAAAATCTCACGATTGCACAGGGGTGGTAACGGTGTTGGTTCGGGATTTGGAGGGGTTGAAGGCTTTGGTGGGTGACTATGGGGGAGTGGTCTCTTGACCCTAAAGGAATGGACTCGTATCTAAGTGAATTTTGGATAAGGAGGTGGATTTGGCAGGGCGATTCAAGTGATCAAGGCCGAGGGGTGTAGGGGTGAGGGAGCTCTCACGGGGGTGGCAAAAGTGGTGGAAGGTTGGACGCGTGTGATTAAAGTAAAAAGCCAGAAGAAGGTCGACTGGGGAGATCCACGGTAGTGACCTGGGCCGGTGTCCCCTGGTTGTGGTTAGGCATGGGGTTGTTTATAATCCCCAAATTTTATTGGGGTTGATTATTGTTAGGGTTGGGAATCCTAAGCGCTTTCCAATCAATTTGATTTTGATCGTTCATATCATAGATTACGTCCTTGAGGACCTAACAACCTTCTAGGTTGTGCCCCGCGTACCGATGGAAAGTACAGTATTTACTATAGTCTAGATTTGCAGGCCATGGGCAAGGTTTTTCTTACAAGAATTAGAGGAGTTTCTAAGTGTTAAGGAGGCGAAAGATATTAGGGATCGTATCAAGTAGAGGGGGGTAGTGTTCCCGCCTCGGATGGTAGGGGCCTCTAGCTGGATTAAAGTTCTGCGGTGGGGGTACGTTATTATAATTTGGCGTGTGGGCCGATCAGTTATGTGTCGCATTTTGGTTCTAATAGGTGTTAGGGTATTGGTTTCTATTTTGGTATTGGCCTTGATTCTGATTCTGGCCTTAGTTTTGGTTCGCGTATCTTGGTTGACTAGCACCTTGATTTTGGTTGGTATACTATTGTTAGTTTTGATTTTGTCCGAAGTTTCACGGTTGGAAGTTCTCGTTATTAGAATTTTATCCTTGGTTGACAATGGTGTTAACTTGCTCAGATCCTGAGGTTTTCTTATTATTTTTTTATTTTGATTCTTTGGAAGAGCCTATTTTTGACGTGACTATGGATAACATGAGATCTCCGCCCTTAATGTGTCGCGCTAGTCAGGATGCCGAGAGTGGAGCGCAGTGAAGTCGGGACAATCGCTTATGACAAATGCGCTTTTTAGCGGCTCCCTAGTATTGTCAATAATAATATCAACCGAGTCCTTCTCTTTCATTGAAGTGCCAATCCTAATAGTGAGTTTTCTCCACCTAATGACGAAGTCAGTAAATTCTTCATCGGGTCCTTGCTTAGCCGCCATCATATCACTGAGACTGACTATCTCTTGGATCAGGTGTTTGTATTGGTCCAGGAATCGACCGACCAGATCATTGAAAGTTTCAATCCTATAAAGCGGGAGCCCCACAAACCAATCTAAAGCTTCTCCTTCTAACGAGCGTTGGAAATAGTGAATAAGAAGTCCTTGAATATCGCGTATGGGTCGACAATCATTACAAAAGAGGGCCAAGTGATGGTTCGGATTTCCCGTGCCATCATACTTGGTGAATTTAGGCGGTTTAAATCCTATAGGCAAGTTAAATTCGACATTCCAATAAAATTTGTCGAATCCGGATGAGTGACCAGGGCGCTCTCTCTTGGCCATGTACTCGTCGAGCATTTTTGGGAGATCTTCAATCTTGATAGTGTTTTCCTTTGGAGCAAGCCGCGAGCCAACCTTATCTAGAGCATCATCGTTAAAGAATGTGTGAGCATGTTGTCTCAACGATGTGGCACAGGCTTATACAGTGCTCGGGGTAGGAGGGGGCCTCTCTTGTCGCTCTTATTCTTCTGAAAATTATCGTGACCTGAGGGTTTCATATGCAACGGCCAATCCCTAGAGTAATTCCTTAGAGTCATCGTCTCCCTTTTATATTCTTTGGATAATGAGTTCTACGATTTGTTAGGCAGTAAGGTTTTATCCGATGCCACCATCTGTCCCATTGTGATTGTTCCTAGTGTGTGGGTAGAGAAGGGGTTCTCTTGTTCACTAGTCATATTAATCTCAAATTGTCGTGGGTTGAAATTATAAGGCGGTTCTTCCTCGTATGCGGGGCTGCTATGATACCCCCACAAGGGTGGGTCTCCTAAACTTACTCTTCGTATGCCAGACATCTCGAGTCTTCGACGAAGACTCATATATTTTAAAAGGGGATCTAAATGACACGATGGGAAGGAAAATAGGGAAGTAAAATAAAACTAACTATCTAAAAACAAGGGGTTTGCAAAAAAGTCCCATTGCAATCGCCAGTTTGTTGGTGCACACTTTTTCTGGGTTCCTCTCGATCCCCGTTGAATCAGTGGCTCCAATTCTATCTAGGTGGACTCTAGCAATGCGGCGTTTGGAATGGTGGAGGTAAAATAACAAAAAATGGGGGTTTCTAGGAAAGTTCCTAATTTGTTGCGATTGCCAACTGCAGATATTTATCAACGCTGCAACACGTCAATGATCATGCTTAAGAGCGGGTGTGGGTTACTTCTATACTGAATCGTCTGCCTGCGAATGTCAGCAGCAATGTCCCTTTTTAATTTAGCTAATTTAGTTTTCCTTTTATTTCCCTTTATAATTATAGTTCTGATCGATTTAGATTTTCCTGATTCTATTATGAATTTGGTTGCATGTGGAAATTTATTAAAGTTTGTTAAATTTAATGTTCTAGTCTTATCAGGAGTCTAATTAATTTTTTACTATTCCTATCGTTATTGAAAGTTTAATTAATTAAGTGTCCTAATGCTATTAAAAGTTCGATTAATCTTAGTCTCCTAATCCCATTAGAAGTCTAATTATGATCAGGTTTCTTTATTGTATTAGGAGTGCACATGTAGTAGTTCTGATGAAACTTTAATTAAATCAAGCATGCTAGTTATATTAAAGTTCTAACTATAGCAAGTGTATTAATTGTATTGGAATTCTAATTAAATCACGTATAACAGTCTTACTAGAATTCTAACTGAAATAGAGAACTAATTCTACTAAAACTCTAATTTAAAGCACATGAATTAATTTTATTAAAATCTAATTAAAATAAATAAATTGATTTTTATTAAAAGTCTAATAAATAAACTAATTTTATTTAAATTCTAATTAAAGCAATGAATTAACTATACTAAAAATTCAATCAAAGCAACGAATTAATTATACTAAACCCTAATTAAAGCGAGAAATTAAAATCTGATTTAAAGAAATTAATCAATCATGCTAAAATCTAATTAACATAATTAATTAATTATGTGGAAATAAAATAAATCTACTAACTAATTATACTAAAGAACTAAGAAAAGGCAATTAATTCTAGAATTCCTAAAAAAAAGGAGTTTTGGGCTCGCTATGCTAAGGAGGATTGGCCTCGTTATTGAGTACCCTCCGTAAGCTCTCTTGGGCAAATCAGGTGGCTAAGATTAAAAATAAATTGGATTCAGGATTATAAAATAGTATTTTAGGCTTTTTAGAATCGATTTCGGAATGATAATTATGAATTAAATCATAAACGAGATTGTAAAAACTAAAATCAATATTTAAGATTTTTGAGAGTATTAAAACAGGGGATTAAAATTATAATTTAAATTTTTAGGATTGAGTCCGGGTCCGAAATCAAAAAATCAAGTCGTATGATTAAGGACTGGCTCTAGAGTCTAAGACCTAGAACCAGAAATAATGATAGGACTGGAGATTAAGATTTTAGAATAGAATTAAAGTCTAGGATCGGTGTATCGAACCGTCGAATTAAGGACTGGTTCTAGAAGCGGAGAACTAGAACCAGATATAGGGAATTTCGGTCCGAAAAGGGTGCTACGATCTAAGACTGAAAATAAAAAATTAATAGGATTCCTAAATCTAGAGATTAGAAGTTACGGTTACGAATTAAAAAGATTAAATTCTTACCTAAGGGTTGGGGCTACAGAGAGAAATCTTGAAGATTCGAAGCTTGAATCTCGAAATCATGACTAGGTTGCTTTATGGGTTTGTCCTCGGAGTTTTCTGATTTCGAAATCCCAAAAAATTTTGTTCTCTCCTCGAAAATTGCCAGCCTCTCTGGGCGAATTAAAAAAATAAATCTTTTATAGGTTTTTCTTCAATTACGCACCATTTTTTAGGCGTTTAATTGAATTTCGCGCTGATTTACCTGTGCTTAGTCGCTTTGAGTCGGTCACCGACTCAGTGAGCAACCGACTGACTTGCTCAGTGAGTTTCCTAGTCCTAATAGCATTAGGGCTAATTGTGTGTCAGTATAGACATGCGTAATTTGATTAAGCGATTCCTCATAAGCGCTCAATCAATGAAACTTAGGGGCCAAGGATAGTGAGGCTAGGTTGGGCGTAGGCCAATTGCACGCTGGTTCTGTGGCGTGCAATCCAATCGCAAGTCTAGTTTCAAGCGTGTGATCGAATCTCGAGATGGTCTGAGAAGGAAAGTTTGGTCTGAAAGAGGAACTGATTGCGCATTTGTGGTCTGGCGTGCAATCGAATTACCCGCGAAGTTTCAGGCGTAGAATTCGGGGTTGTCCAGGTCTGGTCTCTAGTCTGAAATGCTAGACTATTGTTTTAGTTTACATTCTGACTATATACTATTGTTTCAGTATATAGTCTCTCTACATTGGAACCTGAGCCACAGAGATATTATTTCAGCCTGTGCTCAGCCATATACTATTGTTTCAGTATGTGGTCCCAATTAGAGTTGAGGTCAAAGGTTGACCAAATGAATTCGTATATTCCAAGAGGGCAAAATGGGGTGTCTACACTTATGTTCGTTTCTCTGCATATAGGGTGACATGCAATATGTTAGGAAGAGGGTTGCAGTTCAGATTGGAAAGGGTGTGGTGCTGCAATATAGGTACCCAATAGAAGCTATCATTTTGTTTTACAGATAAATTGGTTTCTGAAACTATCCTGGGGTTTTTTGACTATGTAGCTTTTCTTCGAGAAAGTTTACTAGCTCACTTGTAGGTCACTTGATTTCGGCAAATCGTAGATCACTTGAATAGCAGCTCTGTTCTATCTTGTAATGAGAATATTATTATTCTAGATCTTGATGAAAATATGGTCAATTGTGTTTTTAATCATAGAAGATACCTATGATGATGCGGCATTTTATTAGAAATTAAGAGTTAGATTGATAAAAATAGGACATTTTTGTGATAACCTCTAAAGGACAGGGATGTAACTAGGGTTGGGTTGAATGAGAAATAGCATTTTTGTTCATTTATCACTCTCTTTCTGCACAATGAATTTGACATTTTGGCTCCAGATGATGAGATTTGTATGAGGTATTTCTTATCATTACCAAGGTGTCAAACTCGATATCGTTCCATGGAGGACCAATACAAATTGAGTGATACGTATTGGCCGGTACCGATACCCGAGTTGATACCTAATACGTATCAGTACCGGTCGATATTTGATACCATGATCATTACTCTGAATTTCTTCCACCAAACTGTATATTTTTTCTATTTATTTTGAGGTCAATAACTAGTTGAGAAAATTCTATTTGATTTTGGCTTACTGGTTGTGGTTCTTAGAATTTAACATTGTTGTTTCCTCTCCTATCTTTCAACATTCTGCAATAACAGTAGTCAATTAAATCAGTTATGTGAATGAGGAAGATCAAAGATGAACTGACTACCTTGGGTTTGTTGGTAAGATAGGTGAATGTTATTTGCAGATCTCGTGACACTATAGTTGGTTTAGGTGCTGTCATTTCCTGATTGAGCCTATGAGTAGATTGTGAGTCTTGAAAACTAAAAAGAGAAGAAGAGTGCTGGTAACAACAGGTTGGCATAAATGGAGTGTTGGGTAAGCCATGAAAGCAATAGAAGCTACTAATGTCGAGAGATGTAGGTCTGGTGCATTGAGAAGGGACCTCTTTATCAGGAAAATGGACTAAAATCGAAGGTATAAGTCCTACAGGCTACTTCAAAGTTTGAGGCAGCAGCAGCTTGCTATGGAATCATTTGAGTAACTTTTTAGCATTGTGTCTAGTCTCATAAAGGCCGAAGCCCAATGCGATGGTTTGTTCAGAGGAACAAAATGATATTGAGTGAGATAATGAGTGTTCACCCTTAACAGTCTTAACACATTTCTCTTAGTAATTGTTAGCGGTTT
Organism: Chloranthus sessilifolius; assembly: GCA_021018995.1. Lineage (NCBI taxonomy): Eukaryota > Viridiplantae > Streptophyta > Magnoliopsida > Chloranthales > Chloranthaceae > Chloranthus > Chloranthus sessilifolius. Next base: position 109,438,038 of record CM037597.1, on the reverse strand, counting down.
AATTGTAGCTGCTAATGTAAGGAGCCATGTCTCTTAGTAATTGGTAGCGGTATATATATATATATATATATATATATATATATATATATATATATATATATATATATATATATATATATATATATATATATATATGTGTGTGTGTGTGTGTGTGCCACCTATAGGTTAATTGAGCTGCAAAATCAATTCACATTAATCCATGTAGCAGCCAAAATATGATTTGTGTGTCATGTAGAGCAGGAGAGCATTCCATAGATTATCTTTAAAAAAAAAAAATCTCGAAAACAGATCATTCAAAAACTTTCATTGTCACCATTGATTTCGAGAAAAGAAATTCCAACATGATCTATGTATGGAACCCTTGATAGAGTGACCACCTAGCTTTATTATTACATAGACCGAAAGTGTACCAAAGGAGCTTGTACTAAGCTACATTTTATCCATGTGGTACCATAAAAGACGTGTTTGACCATGTGAAGTGAGGGACTGTCGCATAAATCGTATTTTTTTAAAAATTAAAAAAATATCCCTAGCATGTGATTAGAAGCATTGAAAAATGGATGGCCAAACAAGTGTGGTGTTACTGTAGATTTTTTGACGCCTCTATCACATGATAGAATTATTTTTTATTTGATTAAATATGATTTATAAGATGACCCTTTGGTCTATGTGGTACCAGATATTACTAGTCTTTCTAGCATAATATATAGCTTAAAAGTACTTCCTATTTTGGCCCTTAATTTGAGTACCGAGTAAAAGTTTTGAGATGCAAGGGGAGGTCTACTATTAAATTCTTTCATCCTTGCCTTTTTGTTAATCCTTATTAATTTTTGGGTAAACATTGATTAGTGGGTTTGATTTGAATTTGGATTATTGGTTGAGATTTTTAAATTTAGAGATGGGTTTGAATGAGGATTATTTTTTAGATATGATTTTGTAAATGTGACTTATAGTTTGGAGCATAAAGGAAAGTGGTTTTGTAAATGTGACAATTTTTTAAAATAAAAGGGAGAGGTTAATTTATTTATTTTTCTTTTTTTTAATATGTTATGGTTGATGAATTTGATTCAGATTTGTATGTTGTAGCCCGTAGGGAATGAGTTTATTCAAATGGATTAATGAATTTTGTGATTGAATGATTGAACCATATTATTTTTTATTTTTTTTGGGTACCCAATTGGGTTTGTGACAGTGACTTATGAACTCATGATTTTGATGTATTTGATTCAGAATTTAATGTAGGAGATGGGTTTGTAGGGAAGAAATATTTAACCAGATATAAAACCCTATTGTTTATTTGTAATGGTTTAATTAGATTTCAAATTCCCAAATAAGTATATTCAATTATAGATTTTGTCATCTGGCATTTGAATGGATATTGGATAGAGACTTCCCAAGTAGTTCTATTTTGGCTCTTCTTTTTTTGCTTTTTTTTGTGTTAAAAGAAACTGAGTACCACCTGATTCTTCAATACCCATTAGAAAAAATGTTAAGTTAGGCTTTACTATTTCTCGTGAAACACCATATATATATATATATATATATTCAACTTTGGAATTAGATCAAGTTTGGGTTTGCTCTGACCACAACCATGAGGGCCATTTGACTCAAGTCTGGGTTAGGTCAGTTCGGGTCCTAATTTGTATTATCCACAGCTGAACTCACTTGTAATTTGGGTCTGCTATTAGACCTGTCCAACAAGATCAGGTTCTGTCAGGTCTGGTCCAGATCAACCTGCCGCATGGACACCCACATCTATAGGTCAGGTACATTGGTACATTAGATTAAAGATAAGTTTTCCAATGACAATGAAGTGGAATTAATCTCTTGGCTGGAATCATGGTATCAAATATTAGTTATACTGGTAATATGTATCAGTTTCTAGCCAAACTGGCTTGTTTGAATTTTTATATTTGTGATTTAGTTCATCTTATTTCTGAGTATATATTCCATTTTATATCTGTATATATTCGATTTTTTGATGTCATAGCAGAAGCTTTTGGTTCATTTAGATTGAGTTTCATGTAACTATGGGAGTATAAAAGTGAGATTTTTTTAATCCAACTCATTATTTGGAATTTAAAACCATGCAGAAAAAACTTCAATTTTGAATGAGCAAAGAGAGTGATTAGGAACTTCAACGTTTGAAGGTCAATGGTCATGATTCCTGTGAACAATGCAAATGCTACTTAGATTTTGTGTAGCCCCCTATAAACCGCATTCTGATTTCTGATTCAGCAAACTTATTAGCTAATTTATGTTGCTTTTCTCATAAATTCACTAGATGCTTCGTGAAATGAGAGCTGCATATAAAAAACTGCTAATCAGTTAAATGGGTATTCAAAATGAAAAAAGTGAAATTATGGAATGTTCAAAAGAACAAAAGGAGGTTTGACTTGGGTCCTGCCTCCCTTACCTGGTCCTGAGTGCTATTTTTGGTGCATGTGGCTTGGGTTCACCCCTCGCTAGGGGAGCAATCAATGGTAACAAAATTAACTGTGATCACCATGGAATTTTCACTGTTAATTTTATCACCATATTTTTCACTCTTTATTTGATGGTGAACAACATTTTAATTTTGATTTTTTATGAACCTTATTGGATTAACCTCTTGCACCTACATGTGACACCTGGACTTGTGTTTGGATGCCATGTGGTAGTCATCTGGTTTGGGACCTGCATTATTGGCTGGATCCATGACCAGCTTCTCGCGCTTCTATTAACATGACAAGATGAGCAGGGGCACCTTGATTGCATTATTGGCTGGATACATTGTGGCAGTCATCTGCAAACAAGGTATTCTTTTTCTAAAGAAAGTTAGATTATTCTGTTGTCTTTCAAGTTGTTTTATATGTAGTATATAACACGATGAGATGAGCATGGGCACTTTGATTGGCTTTGGAAAGTTTTCTATTTACCTCTGGGAGACCTCTAAAGTTTTCAATTCCTATAAAACTAATGCTTTGTAACATGCATGCCACCTCAAAAGAGGTTTTAAATGAACTCAAACTCTTTTTAAGACTGCCATTTCACTTCAGAAGAGATTTTAATCAAACCCAAACTCTTTCTGACACATATTCGAGTGAGAATACCATCTTGGGAAATCAAATTTATCCTATACAATCTTTATTCCCAACAGAATCTTAACTCTTGATTGATGGATGTCCAACCTCCCTGCTAGCCAATCACATTAAAATCGTGTTTTTTGGTTTTTTTTTAAATCCACCACATAGAAATCCCAGCAGTCACATCTTGGTCTCCTCTGGAATTTGTTTCTTTGTTCTTGATTATAGACTATAGAGTTTCCCTGTTACCTGAGGTCCTAAACATGTTATAGAATCTAAGCCCAAGCCCGGCCCATTTATTATAAATTACTTATTGCTTTAAAAAAAATAGGTATATTTTAGTAAAAATAGAGGCATTGATGTATTGCAAATATCTAATAAGAAGTTAATATCCATTACCAAGAAAGTGTAGAGTTTAAAAATCGAAAATCTATAGTTCTTGAGCGTGGCAGTGGGCTGGGGGTAGGGGTGTGAACGGGTCGGGTTCTGGACGGGTTTAGGGTCCACCTGAACCCAACCTATTAACTATATCCCTAGACCTGAATCTGACCCGACTTGTTCCATTAATTTAATTGGAAAGTAATATTATTGGAATTATTCCATTAATTTAGTAAACTAAGAGATAGGTTACTTTTCTTCTATAATTTTCATTATGTCTATTAAGTTTTTCATCACTCTCGCCAAATAAGAATTGCGCTATTTCTGTTGGGTCTAACAAGAACGAAGCAAAAGTTGCCAAAAGGAAGATCGAGTATGAAAAACTTATTATTTCATATAACAAGCAACAGGTTATCACATAAACCAGGCTTTCCAGCATACAAAACATTTTTTTTTCCTTATTTTTGCATCCATAGCTTTGTAGGTTTTGAATGACTGATGGTTAAAACTTAGAACTAATGGGTGCAAATGTTCCTCGTGGAGGTTATGGAACTCGTAGAGTTGACGCCATTGGGAGAAGCACTGATTGGATTGCCATGGGTCAATGATTTATCAACTGAGCAGTGCAAGAGGTTGACAATTGCTATCGAACTAGTTTCAAACCCTTCTATAATATTCATGGATGAACCGACCTCTGGACTTGATGCCAGGGCTGCAACAATTGTGATGAGAACGATGACGAACACAGTAGACACAGGAAGAACAGGGCTGCAACAATTGTTTATTGATTTTCTTTAATTGCCAAGGATATTATTTGTAATTTTCTTTTGGGCTATTTGGGATTTTGAAGGACCGCAAGTTGTTAATTATAAAAGTTATTTTCATGATTTGTTTTTTCATAGAAATTCAGAAACAAATTTATTGCTTTTATTGAATGGTTTGGAGTTTGGAGTTTGTACAGGTAGGTTTGCAGCCCCAATTTATTTCTTTTGGGCTATTTGGAACTTAATATGAGTTACTTGCTGCATTTTCTCTCATTTTATTGCATATTCAGATCATGTGTTTGTCATTTTCCCTCTTTTTGTGTAATATCCTTAAAAATTGAGCGATAAACAGTGACCTCGAGATCCGTGCTCGATTGGTCGTAGGTTGACCAAGTGATGGTCAAACAGTAGACTTTAGAATGAAAGTCTTTAGTGATATAGTATAACCCTAAGCATAGTGTATGGTGTTAGTTGGGAGTCACGTACACCTATCTGTGGTGTATGTGCTCAACACCTAAGCAAGAGGAGTTATAAGGGTTTTAAAACCTAAAAGAGAAGTTATTTCTCTTGTTTAGTTGGTGAAGAGAGTTAAGAAGAGAGAGAGAGAGAGAGAGGGAGACCAAGGAGAGAGTGAGGGCTTGGAGTTAATGCAAATGGCAAATCAAGTTGGGATCGAGCAATAAATGTTGGATTCAACGTGATTAGAATTGTTGGAGCCAAAGCTGGAACCCTAGTCATTTAAACCAACCATTCAATCAATTAGAAGATTAATTTGAGGTAAGTTTTAGCTAGATTTAATTGAGTACTTTTTTGTGCATTAGCTCTAGGAGAGATGGGATAAATCATCAAATTAAAATGATATAAAGGAAAGAAAAATGAGAAGAAAAAGATTTGGAAGAATAGCCTGAAAAGGGGCTGAGTTCTGGCCAAATCGATTAATCGATTTTGGTCTGGAAGTGGAAAAAGCATGAATGCCCGAGTTCAATTAATCGATTAGAATTCGACTAATCGACTGAGTACCTCCAGTGGCTGGAGAAATAAGGCTTGGGAAAATCGACTAATCGAATTGGAAAATCGATTAATTGATTTTAGATTTTCGACTACTCGATTTAGGGATCGATTAACTATCTTTGGGATTTTCGATTAATCGATTTAAGGTTTCGATTAATCTATTTTGGCAGTTTGACTTGACTTCTTAATTGGACCTTGGGTTCATGGAGGGTCTTGGATCTTCTCTATTGCATCTTTATTAATGTGTTGCATATGTTATGGTGTACCATAGGTGGTACGTGTGAACACAAGCATAAGGAACCGTGTGGGACCTTGATGCTTGGACCTTCAGAGACTTGAGGTAGGGAACACCTTGAACATGTATTTTAATTGCAAGAGCATGTATGTAGTGATATAGAAATGAAATGAATTATATAATCTCCATGTGTGTGTGTGTGATACACCAATGAAATGAACATGCTTAATCATATAATCCTTTCAATATGTGTGTGTGTGTGACACTAAGTAAGCATATGAAAATGAGACATCCCCAGGGGATGAGAAAGTGATAAAGGCATCAGTGTGATGTGAGTAATTTAGACATCCCAGGGATGTAAGAGAGATTGTAAAGGAAGATTGAACAAAGACTGATAAGACCTAATTGATATAAAGTAGCACATTTACACGGTGAATAATTATATGTAAAGCACCTGATATTTTTTTTATTTAAGGTTTGAACAGAATACCCCACCGACATGGTGGGATACCCACGACTGACTCGACAGAATATCCATGACCGGTACGCCTGTCAATCCGTATACCGGTACGGCGGTCTATCCATACACAGTAGTACATCCCAGGGATGTTGAGATGAGATTAAACCCTGTCGCTTATGAGAAAGGGACCTAGTAGTATTCAAAGTGATATATTCATAACAACTATCTATTTAGATGATGATAGAAGGTATTCCATCGGGGCTCGATGCTATATTGCTTAGGGATTACTTAAGTTGAAGATTTAAGTTTCTTTAGGCCTATTCAGTGAGGTTCATGAACAATTGATAATAAATGTAACATGTAAACCACCAGTAAACTTCAATGCATATTATAATCATTTAAACTATTTTTTCAACAAGTTCATAAATACATCATGCTAAGAATATCATGGAATATATGTGAGGATTTGACTTATATGTTCATTGTGTTGTTCCCTATTGAGCTAGGATGTAGCTCATCCTTTAGACTATACGTCGCAGGTCCTTTGCTAGCAGTGGCCGAGGCTTCGGGAGACGTTGATCCGGGAGATTCGGATTACGTGCCCGGGAAAGAGTTAGAGCCTCCTCCCGAGGACTTCTTCTAGGAGACTCCGCTGGGTACTTTGATAGAGAGAGAGTTTTGAGAGCTTATTGTACGGCTTGGTATGTCAAGCCTTTATTTTGAGAAACAATGTATTTATTTGATATAATTCTTTTGGGCGAACCATCTGGGGTGATCTATTTATCACCGATGGTTTAGATCGGTTCTCTATTCATGCGTTGGCATAAAAGTAGAACTGTCTTTTGAGTTTATGCCTAGTTTAGCGTATTTATTTTCGTATCTTACAGTTATTTGTCTTATCTTGTTTAGTTGTTGCTTGCTATACCAATGTTCCGTACGTACCCATGGGGCATGGTCTGGAGGATCGTGCTGATGGCACAAGTTTCGAGGTGTTGAAATCCGGGCTGTCCCATTTTGTCAAAACTATTTTATTTTTTAGTTTGTATCAAAAATTGGTGGACTTTCAGTGTCAAAGCAGCTAGTTTTTGCCTGGTCATATAGATTTTTGTAGGCACATATAGATTGTAGTGTCAAAGAAGATTGGTGAGTGTACCACTGCTCAATACAATCCATCACATGCACCAACATCAGTTCATGGGTCAATCTTTATTTTTATTTTATGAATTTCATCTTTACTGCTCTCTAATCAGGTTGCCACCTTGGGTAGCCGGAGCTTGTATGGTATATAACGTGCTCAGGTTGCCACCTTGGGGGGGGGAAATGGATACAAGCCATCTACCATGATCAGAATATGGATACAAGTGTTGCTAAAGAATGCCGGTCCCAAAACTTGAGTGGGAAATGGATACAAGCTATCTACCATTTCAACAGTCATAGCTTTGATATTTAAAACTACCATTTTCTGTGTCTTAATTTCTACAATATTCTAAAAGTTCATAGCGATAGATCATAGATTGAAATCGTTCCCTAAGCCGATGCCATCTCTTTTAGCTGCAAAGAAGTCATAAACGTTCTACCATTTGGACAATTTGGAGTAGTAAATTATGTGCCACATAATACCAAATGACTTAAATTTAAGCAGGTGATGGATTGAGGGGAGTTAATCCTTGAATACTTTTATTTAACTCATCTTATCTCCATCAAATTGGGTTCACCATATAGTGGCAATTGGCAAACCATGAACTACTTGAATGTTTTCTTGCGCCTTTTTTTATTTGATGAGTTTCCTTGATAATGTTGAGCATCAGCGATTATGTTTTGAAATTGGGTCGATTGTGCTTTTTTTTTTATTCATTGCCCCTCATGAGCATGATTGCCACACAGGAAAAAAATAAGACTAGGGTAGTTTTCATTGCAGTTGCTTTTGAAGAAAATTTAGTGTGGTGTTGAGCACCATCAAGAGGTGGTGCCCACCATATGTATAGACCAATTGGTATCTGCATATTGTCCGGACCATCCGATCTAATCAATCACCACATGGACTATAGATTAGTTTCTGCATTTGTTGGACGACCATATTAATCAATGAAAATCTTAGGTGGGACATTTGAGTGCCAGGAAACCTTTAATAATCGAATTGTGACACCTATTTGCGAATAAAGATGTCAAACAGGAGACCATTATCTGCTTCTTAATTTTTGCAATATTCTAAAAATTCATAGCGATGGATCATAGATTGAAATGCAACAAGCCCAAAAATGATGTTTTATGTAGATTTAAAGAATCCAATCTACTGATTATAATATCAATTGTTCTTTTTAGTGGCTGATGTTGAAGTTCATCAATCAGATGGCGAACATCCACTTAGAGTGAGAGATATTCCAATGATGGATAAATTCCAAAGAAAAAATTACTTTGGATGAGCTTTTTTGACAAAAAGTTCTTGAATTGAATTTACTATGGACCATTTTTCAGCTTGAACGGCCAATGAATCTTCAAAAACTTTGAAACATAATTTAGTTCTTAGGGAATATTATATTCCCAAATGCTAAAAGATATACCACAAATTCTCTATACTCCTTGAAAATCATAAATTTTATATCAACCATCGACATATCTATTTAAGAAAAGATAATATACATATTCATAAACCAAAATTCTATTTTTTAATGCCTCAATGATCTCCCACAAATGGTCGGCATCAGGTGGACTGCAAACCTGGCTAAACATGAAAGTCAGTTCAACCAGATGGACTCGGCCATCATAACATGACATATAAAAGGGACCCGACCATCATAAAAAGACAACCATATGGACCCGACCATCATAAAAAGGCATAATCATATATGCGAGAAACTACCAATTACCACGACTACTAATTTCATAATATTTTTTTACAACCCTCAATAACTTAGTATTCTTACTAAAACATGTTTCATCTGCATACAATCGTATCACAAAAAAAGTAGAAAGGATTTATCCATTTAGCAGTGTAGCTAAAATGACGTCGCGAACGAGATGCTTTAATGTGACCCTGCAAGCCTGCACACCAAAATAGAATGCAAGCGTTACGGTACTTAAACGCAACAACTCTGCGTATGTGTTCTTATAGGATACTGGGATAAACACTTAGCTGAAGTTAAAAATTTTTAAATTGATATATATATATATATATATATATATCAGCAACATATATTGGCAAGCCCCCAAGTCAATACGTTTCGACGGGATGTGTATTAGCCAAACCGGCCGATTATTAAATTACCTTCCCTTTATTTTTCAGATGGTTTTTTGCTTTGAATCAGAGAATGATGATCTCACAATGTATTTTGTCAAAGATTTGGGCAAAAAACTATCTTCATCATTTGATTCAAATGAGTCACTTGTTTAAGCAAGTGAAATCCAAACTGAGAATGCAAAATCTTGGGTTAAAACTAAAGGTGCCCCTTGTTGTAATTGGCACTTTAGGGAAGGATGACTTTTTTGAACAATGGAAAAGAAAAACCCCACACTTTGAAGACTTGTATTTAAAGCAACTCTTACCCTTGGGTGATGGAAACCTTCAATGAAAGCAACAAGCGGAGATCACATGTTATATGGGCAGTGGACCAAATAAAATATTACCCACCACATTAATTCCTCCTTTGTTTATAACAGCCAACAGTTTAAGTAGGATCATATTTAAGGCAGTGGGTTCTATGAGGAATAGTGAATTTCCTTATCATGTGTGATTTAGAATATATCTTTTCCTTTTTGCTATCTCTTGTTGGTTTTTGGGATTCATGCCTTTTTCCTACAATTCCCATAGGAAGGACCTTGCAAACATTGTGAGGTGGAGAGGATACAAACTTATCACATCTTACTCCAGGATTTTTGTATGGCATGTTTTCCCTATCCTTATTTAAATGCAATTTCAACAAAACTTAGTTTTCGGTATCCTTTCTATAGCCCCTTTTATTAGTCATATGAATGAGTATAGAACGTATTTTTTGACCTTCTTATTTTAAAGCTATTTACTTATCTTAACTCTGTTTACTTAATTAAATTGATTGAATGTACTTCAACAGTGTAAGCCAACGAAGTATCTTCATTTAAAATTTGCGATTTGGACACACTGCAACCTTTACTAATAGTGTCTAGTACTACTACATGGTTCAGCTGTTGTAGGAAAATTTCCCCTTTAATGAGTTTTCAATCGGGACTGTAACCAATGTCGTTGCGACCATCATGTAGTGTTGTACTTTTGATGGTTTAAATGCTTTTCTTTTAGTCCCTGCTTGAATGGACTGTAACCAAGGTTTATTTAAGACACGATAATGTTACCTCTTTGCCTATTAGTGGAGGCTGATGAATCTCTTAAACAAATGACTCAATCATGTTGTATGTTTTGAAGAAGACACCCCACAGAGATCTTAGCAAAACCAAATTAGATAACATTATTCTTCCCTCAGTGTTCTTATCATTCTTATAAAAATGTTCTTATTCAGGCCTAACTAAGTTATTACTCACCAGGCTCACCAACTGACAACTTCTGGTGAGCTTCATCTTCACCAGGCCTAACCAATCATTTTCCCAGCTATCTTTCTTGTTGGGCCCAAGCTTTCATATGAGGATGTCAAAGGTACAAAGTACCAAAACTTAAATAAGTTTGTGAGCATATGTGGATGCCTTCTTAATGTCAGACAAAGTCATGAGGTGAGTTTTTCAATCTAGCATGGCTATGAAGCCAGACCTTGTTTCTAATCTAGCATCGGAGCGATCAAATAGTATCAGCTTGTGTTAACCATTATTTTTATATTTGTTACTAGAAATAATAGATATGAGAGGCATTTATAGATAGAGAAAATGATAAGCACCCATTTTAGGCCACATGGCACATCATTGAACAACACAAGTCATCACAATCATAGCTCATATTAGAAGCTATCCATGAGCCCAAAAATTACGATCATTAGGGGTTTAAACCGTCTAATCTAGGCATCCTAATATGGATGGTTGTCCGCATTTTATTAACAGTCAATATGAAAGCTCTTTAATCAGATTTTTCCAATGCTCTGAATATGAGTCGAGTACTTCACCTCTTTTCCTTAATGAGTGACGGATTTGATTCTCCTCAACAAATGATGAATGCTGCGAGTGCGATCATCCATGAGCCCATTAAGCCACCATCTCTTGTCAGAGATTTCTAAAAGAGTTGAAATCCAATATGTAAGTTTCTCAAAATGGAGAGGTTCTATTAAGTCCTTCCAGCTTTGAAGCATGAGAAACCTATTCTCTTGTATATATCTTTTGCTTCATTCTCTTTCTATTTCATCCGTTTCTTTATAATATTACTAGCAAGTTGTGGTTTGCATCACCACTCCTTTTGGATAAGTTAGACATGCATTGGCTCGAATCACGGGTAGACATTACTTATAAGTTAGACATGCACTATAGCTCTAGGTAGACATTACTTATAACTTCACACAAAATAAAATAGTAGAAATTTTATTTCTATGGAAAGAGAAGTACATAACCGAACAGTGCATTATATAATGTTTCCACTATATTAGTTTCAGGAGTTTGCACTAACGGCATATGTTTTAAACCGATTTGCCTGCGAATATATCCAGTTATTGGCTCGAATCACGGGTAAGCTTGAAATTAATTCAGGTTCATCTTCCCTGGACATCTTTGAGAGCCCAAACCGAAATATGAACTCGTCGCAAAAGATAAACTCTAAGGGGCCGTGAATCCACTGTGCGTAATGCCAAAGATCTTCGATCATCATTATTTCTAATATACTGCAACCAATTCGACCGTTTCACACCGCTATCATGGTGGTTGGAGGGGGTGGAAACCATAGGTCATCTCCTTCGTATTGGAGAGCACATGCTTCGTGAGCATTGAATGCACTTTCGATGAGATACATACCACAGAAATCATCGTCCAACTGGTATACTGATTCTTTTAGACGACAATACTTATGAACTCTTTTAAGCATGAGACGCCCAGCCTTTGCCATTATTGCGTTGGAGATGGAATTCGACATATTATGGTGAGTTGGATAACCGTAAATCAAGATCATGACCATACTTATAGATAACTTACTTGGCCCCTATGTGTGTATTGTCAACTCATAGAGGCTACCATTACTCTACTTATGAGTATTGTATCATAGTTTTAGTTATGTCTGTGTTGTCAACTCCTATAGGCTAACACCTACCAGTGAGATGGTTCAGGTCTATATATGTATTGTCCACTCACCATTGAATCTCGATCGTATTATTATATTAGACTGCTCTCGTAGAGAGAGTCTGTGACAAGAGAGACCCTCTTTTAGCCACGTGCGGGGTATGTGTTGTCAACTCCTCAAAAGATAACTCATTTAGCCCTTGTGTGTGTTGTCAACTCATACAGTCGACCATTACTCTAGTTATGAATATTGACTATAGTTTCAACTATGTGTGTGTTGTCAACTCCTAGAGGCTAGTATATATTGTCAACGCTATGCCAACTCGGCGATTGATAACTCCTCCGCTACTTATATGTTATCAACTCATAGAGGTTAGTAATAGTCTCTACCTAGTTCACAACTACATAGACATAAAAGTCATCGTCCAACTCGTAGAGGCTAGCACCTGTTAGTGAGACGATTTAGGTCTATATACGTGTTGTCCACTTTCTATCGCATCTCGATAATATTATTATATTTAACTGCGGGGTATGTGTTGTCAACTCACTTAAAGATAACTCATTTGACCCCTATGTGTGTATGTTCTCAACTGATATGGTCTACCATTACTCTAATTATGGGTATTATACCATAATTTTAGTTATGTGTGTGTTGTCAAATCGTTGAGGCTAGTATGTATTGTCAACTCATACGCCATCTCGGTGAATGATAACTTCTCCACTACGTATATGTTGTCAACTCATAGAGGCTAGTAATAGTCTCTACCTAGCTCACAACTATATAATAAACACATATACAACACTTACTCATCACCTCTCAACCCCTTTTATTCAGCACTCCCTATACACATTCATGGCAACCCCATCACAGAGGATCCCAACAGAAGTACTTCTTAAAGCCGATCGATTCATTCTGAATCGGGTCCGCAAATATTGCATCATGGATCAGGAGGCCTTCTCATTTAGCGATAATTTCTATGCCATGTACATCATCAAGGACATCTTCAAGCTTCATGAACCTTATTTATCCCCTTTTGAGGAAGATGATATGTGGTGTATTCCACCTTACAATACTCTGGAGCAAATAAACGAGCGACGGTTAGGAGCAATTGAGCTACTGGCAATAAATGACCTTTCAACATATGCCCAGTGGATTATGGGCAAATTTAAATTTGTGTTTTGCAATAAATTCTTATTTATGTTTGGCCCGTCAATGTGGTCCTCCGACCAACCGAATGTAATTTTCCTACGGTCTTGTATTCGTGCAAAAACAAACCTACGTCCTGAAAACCGGTATAAGACGTTTTGCGTTGATGCCACCCAATATTTCGACTGATTAGCAGACATGTATTTCTAATATTTTCTATCTACATCGTATTAGGTCTCGAACCTCCCTATCTTCTACTATTTCCTACTTGAGTAAATTTCTCTATCTACATCGTATTAGGTCTCGAACCTCCCTATCTTCTACGGGCTTATATTCGTGCAAAAACAAACCTACGTCTTGAAAACTGGTATAATACGTTTTGCATTGATGCCACCCAATATTTCGACTGATTAGCAGACATGTATTTCTAATATTTTCTATCTACATCGTATTAGGTCTCGAACCTCCTTATCTTCTACTATTTTCTACTCGAGTAAATTTCGTTTACCTTTTATGCATATGTAATTTAGAACCATCACCAATATATAGTTTCATTTACATATTATCTTTTTAATTTAAGGGTTATCTCGGTTTGACTCCTATCAAATTGATTTACTTTGCATATTGTCATATGAATGTAAGGGTTACCTTTATTTGATGCCTATGAAAATCAAACTCTGTCAGTACGGAGCATAAGTTGGTTGCCTCAATAGCTTTAAGATAACTCCTTGAGACCTCAAAGCCCATGTGACACTGTTGCATCTGGCACTGGAACCTCTAAACAAATAAATAATAGAAAAATTAAATTGTTATAGGTTATTCTTGATAAACTAACAAGAGATAAAATGCATAACAGATAGTGAAAGCAAGTAAGAGTTCGTGAAGAAACTTTTAAAGTGACTATGTAGGCATTGTGTACTTGTGTAGGAAAAATATTACCTTTAGGGGGTCTTCTGCAACTCTTTCGATTATGACCAACCTCCATACAATTAGTGCATCGCCGACATGCGACCACCTCACCGACACTCTTTCTTCTCAATTTTTTAGGTCGTCTAGTTGGTATCTTAAGAACTGGTGGTATAACTATTCTTTTCTCCTTAGGTTTGACCCACTTATCACTACTCAGAGTGGCATGAATAACAGGCTCGTGTCTTGCGGTACCTATCCATCGCGAACCAATCTTGAACATATAAATAAGGATTTGTGCAACGATTATTTATGGTTGTCAATGCATGTTTACACGGGACGCCCAAAATTTTAAATTGCCGACAAGAGCACGTCGTTTTCCCAGATGTACAGTATTTCTAGTATCTCAAATAATTAAAAATTCATCGAAATCAGAGGAGAATGTAGTATACGTGAACGACGCTCTATTATTTTCTTTAAGAAACTCTTCAGTCTTTGACGTTATAATTGTGGTCAACTTTTCGGCCTCGTTCCTTCTATTGTAAAAATATTTTATCATCTTCTTATACGTACTTTCTATTAAACCAATGATCGGTAGCTCCCTAGCATCTTTCAGGATATTATTGAGACATGCAGACCATGATGTGGTCGTGTGTTCGTATCTCCCAATAGGAAAATATGCTCTAGCCCAATGTTGTTTTCCAATCTGAACAATATAGTCATACGCTTCTTCAGATATTTTTTGAATTTTACTCATTTCTTTATCAAATTTAATTTTGGTATACGCGTAACATGCTTTCTTTGTGTGCTTTATTACAAGTTTATTTTTGTACGTACTCCTTAAATTTTTCTCAATGTGATATAAACAATACCCATGCGAAGCATACCGAAAGACTTTTGACATTGCTTGAGTAAGACCTTTTTACCGATCACTTAGGATTACTGCGCATGAATCGTATCCTATGATCTCTGCCAATCCATGTAAAAAATATTCCCAAGAACTACTATTCTCTGATTCCACCATGGCAAAACACAACGAAAATATCCTCTTATTCCCATCAATGCCGATAGCTATGAGGAGTGAAGCTCTATACCTTGTGAATAAATGTGTACCATCAACCAAAATAAGTGATCGCAAGTACTTCCTAAATGAATAAACGCATGGCCCAAATGCCCAAAAGATTCTCAAGAATGCATCGTCTTCCTTCGTCTGTAGGTATATAAGGCATTAAGGATCCACGCATTTCAGTTCCACCATAAATGATGAGAGCAATTTATAAGACTCCTTCCAACTACCTCTAATATCATTGAGGGCGATCTCTTTTGCACGTCAAGCCCTCCGATATCTTGTATTGGTTTGAAATCGCATTCTCACGTCACACATTATCTGCTTGGGAGTGTAGTTGCAGAGTAGACTACACTAGGTGATCACCAAAATTGACATAGGACATTTTAAACTGACTTAGGGCAGTTTCAAATTGACCTAGGGTAGTTTATCTCGCTTGTTTCTCAGTTTCAAACTGACATTGATCAATTTGCTACGCCACCCCAGGTCAGTTTACAGCATAGACTACACTAGGTGGCCTCCAACTCTATAGAAAGTATATTTTTCAACTTATAATGCATTGAGAAACACTCAACAATAGGTAGAACACTTCTAAGTTAGTTTACGATCACTCTAGGTCAATTTGCACCACTCTAGGTCAATTTGAGCCACCTTAGGTCAATTTACAGAGTAGACTGCACTAGGTGATCAGCAAAATTGACCTAGGGTATTTTAAACTGACCTAGGGTAGTTTATCTCACTAATTTCTTTGTTTCAAACTGGCTTAGGTCAGTTTGCGTCACTCTAGGTCAATTTGTGCCACCCTAGGCCAGTTTACAGAGTAGACTGTACTAGGTAATCACTAAAACTGACCTAGGACATTTTAAACTGACTTAGGACTGTTTCAAATTGACCTATGGTAGTTTATCTCACCCGTTTTTCAGTTTCAAACTGACATTGGTCAGTTCGCTACGCCACCCTAGGTCAATTTATAGCACAGACTGCACTAGGTGACCTCCAACTCCATAAAAAGTATATTTTTCAATCCACAATGTATTGATGTATACTCAAGAATAGGTAGAATACTTCTAGGTCAGCTTACGATCACTCTAGGTCAGTTTGCGACACCCTAGGTCAGTTTACAGAGTAGACTGCACTAGGTGATTACCAAAACTAACCTAGGGCATTTTAAATTGACCTAGGGTAGCTTCAAACTGATCAAGGGTAGTTTATCTCTCATTTCTTTGTTTCAAACTGATATAGGTCGGTTTGCGCTACTCTAGGTCAGTTTGTGCCACCCTAGGTCAGTTTACAGAGTAGACTGCACCAAGTGATCCAACCATAACATGAAAAAATTTACCTAGGCAGCTTATCTAGCCCGTTTCTGATTTTGATGTGAAGAAATAAAGAAGAAAAATAAGAGGAAGAAGAATCGTTGAGAGAGAGAGAGAGAGAGACTTATAGTGATAGAGAGAAAGAGAGAAATCATACTGTTTTCTTCGTCGGCGAGGTTTGCACAAAGAAGCGAAACCAGCGTGAAAAGGAAAGGAAGAGAGGGGAAAAAGGGAATAGTCTAGTCTTAATACCTGTTATATATGGAGGACATTTTAATCTAAAAACTAAAAGAGCCCTTGTTATGGTATTTATAACTTAAGTGGTTTGATTGGAATAAATCAGGATAATGGGAGATTTTTTAGGGAAATTGACCTTATTTTATTGGTTTTTTTTAACTCTTTATATTTATTAGTTTTTTAAAACTCTTATTTTATTGGTTTTTTAAAATTTTAATCTTTATTTTATTGATTTTTTTAAACATTTGCAAATATGGGAAGATGATGTAAATCATTTTCTAAGACAAGCGGGAGGTCAGACTTTCTTCTATAGTACTTATGCATGATGACAACTTCGACAATCAGGAAAGGAGATAGAACCTAGCAAAAATAATATCATGCGCGTATCAGAAACTATTGTAGTTATAAATATTATGATGAGCAAAGAAATGTGTGCAACCTAAAATTAAGAAAAAAGTGTAAATATATCTCCAAATCTAAGAACCTTGTGAACAAGATGAATATCAAAGAGAGATAAGCCATGTATGTACTTAAGCCTTACTAGGCCAGCTTCAAGGAAGTGAAATCCCCTCTCAGCAAATCTGGAGAGCAAAAGAAATTTTGATTTTCGAGCAAATTAACACCTCCAATGCCATTTTTATCATTTTCATAAGGGGCTACCTGAATATTTACTTGATATATAATATTGAAAAAACAAAAATAACTATATATTAATCTGATCAACTTTCAAAATATTTTCATATTGTAACCTTAATTTGATCAATTGGTGAGGCAGTGGCACCAAATACCATACTAAATGCAATTGGCGCAGAGCTAAGAAAAAATGACTACTATGATCTAAAAGCCTAAAAAGGGATAACAAAAACTATGAGCCTAATCTATTCTCTAAATCGGGAGGCTAGAAGAGGTCTTGCAAAATAAGCGCAAAAAGAAAGATCGATTGTAAACCAAGAGAAATTTAGAGATTTAAGGTTTAGAAATTTAGGGATTTAGGGGGGAGAGAGAGAAATAATACCTGTAGGATGGAGGGTCGAATACTTGATTTGCAGATGGCCCGATCCCAATGTCGGCGAGGCGGCGATCCTAGTCCCTAGACGCGGGAGAGAGAGAGAGAGAGTGTGTGTGTGTGTGTGTGTGTGTGATCCCAATGGCATGGGCCATGGAGCGTCTCTCAGAAGGGTTTGCGCACACATAGAGAATGAGAGAGAGAAAGAAGAAATAAAAGTAGAGAACAAATGAGAGGAGAGCCCGTATATAAAAAGGTGTTTACTTTAGGAAATTGGGTTTAATTATTTGCAACCTAAGTGTAACTTATAAAAGCATTTTAAAAGTTTTTATGGGGGGCCTAGAAACAAATTAAGGTGGCCTTTAAAAATTACTAAGAAGCCTTAAAAGGATTTTACATTTGCTTATGAGGGCTGGGCCCATACCCTTACACATGGATACGCCCCTGGGAGCCATTACGTGCACATGCTTTTCAAGTGATTGCATCGGATTGCACTGAATTTAAAAGAAAGACTTGCAAGTTTGGCTACCTCTACTATGTAAAAACACAATCTAAGCCATTTGATTTGAAGGCCATGATTTAAAGATATTAATTGCAAGAGATTAGAACAAAATATAATTTTCATCATTTGATTAAATGGAATCAATGGCTACTATATAATTCAACAATTGACTACAATAAATCATATGACAAGTATCGTGTTTTGCTCCAATTTTATATACCAGAGATCTATTGATCATGAACTTCAAATCAGACGGCCCATATTGCATTTTTACATATCACAAGTCCCTAAAGTGCCAAGTCTTTCTTTAAATCTGGCGCAATCACTTGAAAAATGTGTGCAAGTAATGGCTCCCCTTATTATATTTAGGGAGCCATTACTTACACTCACTTTTTAAGTGATTGCACCAAGGTTAAAAAAAGACTTTGTATTTTAGGGACATGTGATATGTGAAAACGCAATTTGGGTCGTCTGATATAAAGTTTGTGATCTATAGATCCTTAGTGGATAAGATTGGCACGAAATATAGTCTTCATCATGTGATTAAATATAGTCAAAGGATATTATTTTATTCAACGATTGACAACAGTAGATCATATGATAAATATTGTATTTTGCTCCAATTTTATCCACCAAGGATCTATAGATCATGAACTTTATATCAAACGGTCTAGATTGCATTTTCACATGTCACATGTCCCTAAAATAAGAAGTCTTTCTTCACTTCGGTGCAATCACTTAAAAAGCGTGTGCAAGTAATGGCTCTCTTATACTTACTCTTCAACTTACCTTTTAAGGAAAAGATTCACCTAAACCCTCTTCTCATATTATCATCTTCTTCTCTTCTATTAAAACCCACGAAACCCAAACACATCTCTCTCTCTCTCTCTCTCTCTCTCTCTCGTCTTAACCTACACGCAGACACCATTCGCAGAATTTAAAAAAAAAAAACAAAGGAGAAGAAGAAGAAGAAAGAAAGGAAGGAAAAATAAAAATAAAAAACTGATTTCGGGGGCAAGGGCAACAGCCAGGTAGCTCCTCCTCCTTTTTTTATTCTTTTTATTTTTCCTTTCTTCTTCTTCTTCTTCTTCTTCTCCTCCAATTTTTTAGTTTTCTGGATTAAAGAAGCAAGCAAGGGAAAAAAATGGAAGAGAAGAAAAAAGAAAGGAAAAAAAAAAGGTTTTTTTTTTTCAAAAATTGGGTTTAAACTCTATTAAAAAAATTTCAAAACTCAAATATGTGATATCAAAAATTATCGGCTGGTAATTTCAAATTATCAGCCGATAATTTTATTTTTCAAATTATCGGCCGAAATTTGAAATTATTGGAATTTTTGGGGGGTAGGCGATAAAATGCATTTTTTCGCCTCAGTTTTGACCGAAATCGAGACGTCTCAGCCAAAAATTTAAAATTTCGACCGAGATTTTGACCCATGGTTGGGACCCATTTATTGCACACGAGAAGTTGGCCCTTTCATATATGGTTTAAAAGAAAGTATTTTTGTGTCTATCTTTTGCACCCAAGTCCTTGCAAGTAAGATTTAGATTCAAACCTTCCTTTCTTTTAAAGCTTAAAGCCTAATAGAAAGAGATGAGTACAAAGACCTACAAAAGTGTCAAACGTGAACAAAGTTACAACTCATCCAAAATAATCATAATGGATAGTTACAAAGTTAAACTAATATACTAAGAATGTGTACATGCTATTATCCCCCATTAAGATGAATGGGAGAATTAACCATCATCTTGCTTCGCAAATAGATGAAGCGAGTAGGAGACAAGCTCTTTGTGAGAATGTTAGCAGGCTGATCAACAATAGATATGTATCGAACCATAAAATCATTATTATCACGAATGAAGTGATAATCCACCTCAATGTGCTTTGTGTGTGCATGGAAGACCGGGTTACTGGCTAGCGAGATAGCAGAGATATTGCCGCTCCAAATGACAGGCTTTGATGCTGCCGGAATGGAGAGGTCACGAAGAATCATTTTCATCCACTGAATCTCAATGGCTATAAATGCAAGGGCATGATACTCGGCCTCGGTTGATGACCATGCCACGGTAGATTGCTTTTTGGCACTCCAATAGATGGGATTGGGTCCCAAAAAGACAAATTTAGATTCAAACTTTCCTTTCTATTAAAGGTTAATGCCTAATATAAAGAGATGGGTACAAAGACCTACAGAAGTGTCAAAAGTGGACACTGTTACAACTTATCCAAATTAACCATAAGGCAAGGTTTCAAATATCGGTATCAGTCACCAGATTGGTCAGGCTAAAGCCGATCCGGATCGGATCGAGCGATCCCAACGCCTAAAATGTTTGAGCGCAAAATTGCAATAATTAAATATTTTTTACATAATAAATAAGATTTTTATAAAGATTATATATATATATATAGAGAGAGAGAGAGAGAGAGAGAGAGAGCTAGATTGTAGGGTTTGGGCCTAGCTTGGACCCAACCTAGGCCAATCGAGCGAGCTTGTTAAATCCAAACCCGTCTTATAGCAGGTCGGGCCAAAAAACACTAGACCCATTTGCAACCCACGAGTCATCATACTTATTACTTTCAAACTGCGAAACCCTTGGGATCTAAAAACCTAAAATCCTTGGCCCTTCTTTTTTCCTAGCAAGGGTGAAACTACTTCCGGTCTCTACTTTGGCTCTTATCTTCTTCCTACTTTAGATGGCGATGGAGGTGGAAGAGCAGAAAGAAAAAATGAAAAACGTCATGTGTCTTTTAACAGACCCCGAAGGAACACCTCTCAGAGCTCTCATGTATCTTTCCCAAAATTCGGGATCGGTGGATCGGCAATCCGACCTAAATATCATTCGGTATCGGCCAATACAGAGCGATCCGACCGATACAGGTCCGATACCCATGTACAAACGATCCAACCCAAAGATTTGGGATAGTTTGGGCCAAAACCGATTCGGATCGACCGATATTTGAAACCATGCCATAAGGGATAGATACCAAGTTAAACTAATAATGTGTACATGCTATTACTTGCTTCCATTTAAATCACGCACAAAATATCTTTAAAACATGGCCATCAATTCAGACGGCTTACATAGTGTTTTCACATGTCACACATCCCAAAATGCGAAGCCATTCTTTTGAACTATATGAAAGGGCCAACTTCTCAGTATGCAAGTAATGGTTCCAATTTTAGTTTGTTCTATTCAAGGTGAACCGATACGAATCGGCCAATACGTATTTGCCTTTTTTGTAATAAAAATAAAAATATAGGTATCGGCCGATACAGGCCCGCATTGGTCAATACCGATACCGAGTTGGATAATGATATGTATTGGTTTGCCGAAAAATCGATACATATCGGTATCTGCCAATTTTTAATCCTTTAGTCCTATTATTTCATTAAGAAACATAAACAGTTTTTCCAAAAGAGAGAGAGAGAGAGAGAGAGAGAGAGAGAGATGATAATGGGTTTCGCTATAGGAGGCCCCAATACCCCATCATAGTAAAAAAAAATGATAATAAGAAGAAGAATGGGTTACCCCATTGGAGGCCAGATAGCCCATCATAGGAAAAATAAAAATTAAAAAGGTCCGGGTACCCTGTCATTGGGAAAAAATAAAAAAAATAAAAAAAGAAAAGAAATATTGGGTTATAATTGGGAGAAGCATTTAGAGACAAATACAGAAAGTGGTCTTCTAATTTAGTGCTGGTATAGTGGTATTAGTTAGACTGGCATGGCATTGTTCATTATGTGTGGTGCATGGGTCACCAAAATCGTAGATAGGGCACCATAGTTATTCATGTGACGAAACCCAAAATTGTAGATAAGGCACCATAGTTATTCAGGTGACATAATATATAGTACAAATAGGGTCTATTTATCAAAAGGTACATGTTATAAATAGGGTCTATTTGGCCTACTAGAATACTGGTGGGTGCCTACATTAAAACCTGTTGACCAGGTTGAATTAGACGATCGTGATCCTTTTAATTTTCTAGCCAATCTTTAATACAATGGATCTTGAGATCATGGGCGTGCCATCAGACGTTCAAATTTTGAGATTTAATGTGGCACATATCCAAAAATATGGCACTAAAATCACGTTTGAGTGTGATATGTGCCATGTGATTTTATGGCCACTTTTTGGTATCTTTGCCATGTGAAATCAGAAACCTGGCGGTCTGATGGCACACTCATGGTGTCAAGATTTATTGTATGGAAAATTGGGATGAAAAATGATCACGACCATTTGATTTCACGTAGTCAATGAGTTTTAGAGTAGGCGCCCACCAATAATCTGGTAGGCACAAAGAGAGGTACCCTTACAAATATTGAAGTTTAGTCCCATGTTGGGTATTCGTACCCTAATCTCTCCTCTTATAAGATCGTAGACGCTTTCACTCGTAGTCAGTCTAATTATCATGGTATTTGGGCAAGCCTTTTTCCACTCCATGTCACCCAGTTCCGCGTTGAAGTTTTGTCGGCCCCACATCAACTTCATATTCGTACTTTGCAATAAATTAGCCCTAATTCCAGTTCTATCTTTAAATAATTTTTGACTTTGGAAACCTTTAGTTTTAAGGGTAAAGGTTGCCTGATGCCGTAGACCAAGTAACTTGGTCCCAAACTAATTTGGAGTCACATGATACCAATTCATTTGATCGGATGCTATGAATAAGAGTAATTCGATTATCATAATTATTTTGCAAAAAAAAGTATATAAACAAAAAATATAGTCATATTGTCAAAATAGTCGATTACACATAAAATGAACGTAAAATCGCATTTGATTTTAGCATTCATTTCTCTCTTTAGTTAAAGCTATTGAATGTAAAGTTTTATATATATGGAAAAGGGTTCCGTACCCCATTGAGCGTACCCTAATGATCCATGTGGAGTTTCACGTGGCTCCCAGAATACTATTTTGGTGCTATGTGGAGCTTGGATTTATTGTTTAGATCAATTTTAAAAATAAAAATAAAAAAAATAAAATTGTTTCGGGCAAAGGTCAAATGTTGACTAATGTAAATGATCTGAATTTCAAGGCACAAAAAAAACATGGTGTAGATAAAACTTTTTTGCCCTCTTTTTGATGGATCAAAGATAAGGTAATGCCCTATATCTTTGGTGCATTGATTTTTTCCAATGTTGACCACATTTAAAACGGTGGAAAAATCATAAAAATTATTTTATTTTATTTCGAATGGGATCTAATCGACCTCGCACTACAAAAATAAGGTGTTTCAGCGGCAACCAAACTTGTCGCTATCAACAAAAAATTGTCGCTACTAGTCTACTGAAACAATAAGGTTTTTTTGTTAATAGCGACAGTTTTAGTTTCTGCTAATAGTCTTAATTTTTGTAGTGTCGCCTAAGTTGCCGTCGAATTGGATCCTTGTGATGGACACGACATAATAGCCAACTAACAGTGGGTGTAGAAATTTCTCTAGACCCAGATGCACAGTCCCCGACCTTTCTTAAAATATAAAAAATATAGAAGAACAAAAATTGCTAAATTTCAATACTAATCGGGGGTGTCTCTCAAAAAATATATAAGCATATATTGGATGGGTCCAAGGCCTATTTATCAGTTATGCTAGAGCATTTTTTTTTTTTGTTTTATAATTTTATTTAATAAAAATTTATAAAAGAACATTTTCAATATTTTATCCTTTCATATTGGGTAAATATTAACCGGTGTGACCAAAGAGGGCCAATGTTGACCTGTTTGACCTGATATTATATCTTTGTATATCATAAGGCCTAAGCATATATATATATATATATATATATATATATATATATATATATATATATATATATATATATATATTCGTTGATATGTATTAGATATGGCTGATATTTTAAACTATTATCCACACCATAGGAGCGATATATATATATATATATTCATTGATATGTATTAGATATGGCTGATATTTTAAATTATTATCCACACCATAGGAGTGATTATGAATAATTAATATTTTGATTAAATATATATGTTTTGTAGGTAAGTAATATATGTTTTGCGGTGGTCTTGAGATCATGGCCCTATCAGCAATTCTTATTTTGATTCCACTTGACACGAAGGCAAATATTAGCTAGTAATAGTTAATAGTGAGTATTAACTAAGAAAAAAAGTAATTTGAGCTGCCATTAGAAGCATCCAATCCCTAATGTGGATGGTGTTCATAGGGAACGCACTCACCAGTCACCACCTCTATTCTTGGGTGCACGTCTCTTTAAAAGTGCTATTAACAAAAATTAACTATATTAACAAAAAAATTATCGCTATTAGTCTTGTTATTGAAACAATAAATTTTTTGTTAACAACAGTAAGTATTGGTGCTGCTAGTAGTCTTATTTTTTATACTGTGTAGGAGTTTTGGGTGAAAATTGATTCCCATCGTTTGATTCAAATCATAGGTGCAAATAGTGATAACATAAAACATTACTACTTTACATATATATATATATATATATATATATATATATATAGCGCTTCCTGGAAAAAATTCAAGTTACTTTTTAGGCTCATGTTGAACCATTATGTATTCCCTGTGATTGGGTGCTTGTGATCTCAAGATCTATGGAGCAAGAGATTGAGTTGAAAGATGATGCTGATCGTCTCATATTCAAAGCTTTTACTGATTATCTAAAATATGATAGGTTGGATTTATATGGTATCGATTAATTTTAGATGACAATTGATTGTTTTAAAGTGAAAAATGAAAATATTTTTTCATCGGAATCGTTTCCACCAAAGATAATATATAGTTTATGGCTTAGCTAATGCATATGATAATTGCAGTTGACACACATCCCAAAAAGCAAAAATTTTAGCCGTCTGATTGGAAAAATAGCATATGGTCGAAATGGTGCACCCTGACTTGGCGTGACCCGACCCCGCTTGACGGGTCAAAGAAATATGCCCGATCACTACAAAAATGGTGCGTTTTAGGGGCAGCTGCGCACCATAAATTAGCTAGTTCTGTGGTGGTCTTTAAAGAAAACTCATTCTCTCCAAGCTTTGCCTATAGATAAAGGAACCATTCCGATCGAATCCCCAACGCTCCCTTATTCCATCTGAAGCGAAACCCAACAGCGCAGCCCCAACTTCCATCCTTTCTCCTTCGTTCTCTCGTCTCCGAATTGCAAAACCCTAATTGTTCTCTCAGTTTTTCAGTCGAATAGTAGCTCTTTCTAATCTCTCAATCAATTTCTCAAATCACAACTACTGGATTCTGGAAGGCTGCATGGATGTCTTTGTTCTTAAATTGAAGGCTCCAAGATTTCCTCCTCACAAAAGGTTAGATCTTGAGTTTAAACTGATATTGAAACTGATCGAAACCTTAGCGTTGCTCCATCAAGCCTCATTAGGTATTATTATTTCATCTTAGTTCATGGAAAATTGCCCTATGGTTTCATTATTTTAAATCTTTTTTTTTTTATTATTTTGATTTTGAGCTTCTGTTGTGTTATCAGCTCGTAATCTGACGGAAGAGGAGAAAAAGGAATTCAGGGAAATTTGCTGGGACGATAACGAGGTTTGCGGATTCTATATGGTTCGATTCTGCCCACACGATCTGTTCGTAAATACTCGGAGTGATCTCGGTGTGTGTCCATCTGTTCCTTGTTTGATTTTCTTCATTTCTTCTATATTTCCTTTGGAATTTTGTTTGGGAGTAATTTGATGTTCTTTTATCGCATCAGGTGTGTGCCCTAGGATTCATGATCTGAAGCTGAAAGACAGGTAGTTATATTCCCTTGCTATTGATCTTTAAATAACTTGCTGAATTGCGTTGCTCGGTTTTCTTTTTGGAATTGGTTCAAGTATCCTTCTTACATTTTACTAATTTTATACTCCTGGATTTATAACTTTATGGAATTTTTTGGATGTGGACCATAAATTTACTCAATTATTGTGATTACATGTCTTAATTGTGATTATTTGAAGATTGTTAAAGGACTACCTTATACGCTACTATGAATTTTATCAATTAAAGTTTTGCATAATTTAATTTTTTGGAGTAAGCTGCCTGCTTTATATGTGTGGTGTAGGAGGAACTTAATATGAATTACTGGCGTGCTATGCTAAATAAGACCTTTGGAGTTCTGGCTGTTGCAGGTTTTTCCTTTAAGGTGATTGATCTAAAGCTTTTTGATCAGATCCTTGTATGGAAGGGAGTTGTGTTTCTCTTCCTAGGTATCACCTAGATTTCATGGGTTGGTACCTCACATAGTCCCATTAGATCTCTAGCCATTCTGATTTTGTCCAACTCGTACTACACTTAATGTGCAGATATCATTTTTTCTAACCTAGGATATCAAATAATATTAGGGCAGCTTACCCAACAGGATCTGCAACTTTTACTTTTTACCTGACAGGATCCTTTCGCTTATAAGCCTAAGCAAACAGGGTCCAGATATTTAACATGTGTTGGAATTCAATTTAAGTGAAAAATAGGTTAGACAAAAATGCCCTTAGGTTCCTTTGATACCGATCAATTGGTTTCATATGAGAATAATCAGTCCCCTATGAGACCGATTGGTCGGTCTCATATATGACCGATCAGTCTTATAGTGGATTGATCAGTATATGGGACTGATCTATCCCATGGGACCGATCGATCGGTCTCATAGTGGACTGATCGCTCTCATATGAGACCGGTATGCTTGTCTCACAGGAGACCGATCCATAGTCTCTTATGGGACTGATTGATCAGTCTCATTGGATCTAAGGGCATTTTCATCTAACCTATTTTTTCACTTACATTGAATTCAGCTCATGTCAAATATTTGGACCCTGTTTTCTTAGGTTTGGAAAACAAAAAGGAAAAAGTTGAGGGTATGGGACCCTATTAGGTAATAAGCACAACGTTGGACCCTGTCAGGTAAATATGGAGTAGGTGGAGATCCTCTCATATAAAAACACATTATTACTGCAGGTTCTGGTTCATGCTCTTATCCAATAATAAGTTGGTGTATTCGATCACATTTACTAGTCACGTAATACCAGCTCTTTATGCACGTAATAATAAGTTGGTGTATTCGATCACATTTACTAGGCCATTTATGCACCCAAAAGGTGATCAATCTAACCCCAGAGCTTCTTTAGGTAATAAATCAATGGTGGCGTAACTGTTTGTAATTTTTTTAAGGTCTAGTATAGTGTGGCCCGGTGATCAGTCAGGCACGTAATACCAGCTCTTTTCGAAATAGTAAAATCGTAGGTTGCATGGATCTTCATTTACCTTTTTGTATAGATTGGCATGCTCTGGATGTATGGAAATGTTTCTTGTCTGTATGCTTTATTTTTTAAGATGCGGTATGCCAGTATTGTAGGCTTCAATGCTTTTAGATTCAATTTTCTGAAGTCTTTATGTTTAAGTGATTTCTCTTCCCCGTCCCCAAGGATTCACTAAAGCTAGAAGTTAAGTTTGCAATATGCATTACAAGTAGAAGTATACTTTTACGTGTGAGAAGTTTGTACTCGATCAATTTACGTAGTCTCTGTAGACTAATGTTGTCATTTTGCAATTGTGTATGTGTTTCATTTTGCAATATAATGAAACACCCATAAATCAGCAATTTCAGCTTCATCAATTTTCACTTATTGACTATGAATTAACCCTCTTTAAATTGTATTTTTAAAGAGACCCAAATTCTGGTCTTTCACTCTCCGAAACAACTAATTGCACTTACAACCAAACACCCTCCCACACTAAAGTGTTTTACACGACAGTAGACATCTGCTCTTTGCCTCAAAAGAGCAATCCCATCTCTCCCTAAGGTTCAATATCGAGTAGCACTTGACGAGCATAATTCTTTCTTTATTTTCTGTGCTGACCATTCATATGTTTCTTAATTATTATGTATGGGCTTCTGCTTCTCCTTTTTCTAATACGAAGAGAGGGAAAGAGAACGGCGATTTCGAGGGTGTCGGTTTTAGATCTTTATGTTTGTTCTGCTCGAGGCCACTGATGGCTCACGGCTTGTGCGTTTCGAGGTTTGCTTATGGCCGAGTTTGTGGACAACTCTGCTGATTTATTGCAAATTTTCTTGTAAAATACTTTTCTGGAAGGCTGTTAAAAGGTCGGGTGGACCCGATACCTGACCCACTATTTTACCGGGTCAAGTACATAAACTTGACCCATTGGTTTGGGTCGGGTATGAGACATCCGACAGGTTGGGTTGACTAAGAGATTGACTCAACCTGATAATATATATATATAAAATATGAAGAAATAGGAGCTTTTATCAGGTCAGGTCGGCTTGAGTGCACCATCGGGGGCCAGGTCGGATCGGGCATTTGCAATTTTCTTATTATGTTCATATACAATATATGTCAGCATTCAAACTTTTTAGTAAAATGGCTCAATCAATTTCTCAAACACACCATGCGAAAAATGCCATGTTATTATTTTATTGGAACACATCCTTTAACCTGTTGGTAACGAGTTTGAAGATATCTGCACCATGGCAGTTTGAGTACATATAATTTGCACCTTGGCAGCTTCATGTTCTTGACAGATTCATGTTTTACAGTAAAGGAGGAAGCCCTCAACTCACTAAAGGAGACAGCTTCATGTTCTTGATAGATTCATGACGGATAAGAGTTTGATGAAAAATATTAGGAATATCACTACATCATTCTTTCTACGTCAAATAGTTTCAGTTTAAGTAGTTTAAAATGTTGATTAAGAAAACAAATAATATTTTATATGGATGATGTAGCAAATCATATTTTATATGGATGCTGTGATAGAGGTAACAATTTTGAAACTATAAAATATCAATTAGAGGAGAAAACATAGGTTTATTTTGTGTTCATAAACTCCCCTGATATGGCGATGTTCTCATTTGTTTTCGAAGGAGTTCTTGGTTTATCTTCGTGTTCTTCTGAGTAGAAAGAAACCATTATCGATCCTTTATGATGTTAGCGGAATCATCAAGCCTTGCAGGTGTAAAAGAGTTGATCTAATCACCAATTTGGGTTTTAACTGATTTTGGTTTTTGAAATCCCATAAGGATTATTGATTTCTTATGCTTTTTTATTTAAATTTTTGTAGAATGACTCTGCTTTTAGGTCTCCTAGGCTCTGGGAAGACCACTCTGCTGTTAGCTGTGGCAGGAAAGCTTGATCCAAAACTACAGGTAAATGCTATTTCTTTTCCCTGAATCCCCTATCAATTTTTTAGTTGTAAAGTTATCTTGATCCTCTAAACATAGTAACCAAGTACAGATTTAATAATCATTCAATGGGGTGTTAGTTCGGTTTAATTCGGATAAGTCGGGAAAGATTCGGGAGAAAATTTAATAATCATTCAACAACGTGCAGAGATGTTAGCAAAGCTGTCAAGAAGAGAGAAGGCAGCTAATATTAGGCCAGATCCTGATATTGATGTCTTCATGAAGGTGAAACCAGAGTTTCTTTGCAGTACAAGTCTTCTCTTTCAACGTCAATATGAAGATTAAAATCTGATTTTTCTTTAAGATCTTCATATGGTTTTGATGATTTTCATTTTGGATTCTATGGGTTCTGATCAGTCTGTTGAATTCTTAACCCAATTCCGCCTTCTTAATTGTGAATCAATAATCACACAAATTGGCTCTTACGATTATCTGTTTCTTTTTTTAATTTCTAACCTCTAGGCAGCTTTGATAAGTATAAGAAATTCTCTAAACGATCCACATGGAGTTCTTAACAGCTGGGATGAAGCCTCAGTGGATCCTTGTAGTTGGGCTATGATCTCTTGCTCCCCAGAGAACACTACAAAAAAAGAGTCCTACGTCGACGGCTGTTATACGAAGCCATCGGCGTAGAGAAAGTGTACATAAGTCACTTCCTTTCACTCAAACACTTCTCCCTTCTCACGGACTCCCCTAATTCCCTCTTGCTCAACCTACCCTTCCGCTCAAACCCTAAATCCCTCTTACTCAAACCCTAAATTCTTCTTGTCCAACCCTAAAATCCTCTCGCTCAAACACTAAATTCTTCTTGCCCAACCCTAAATCCCTCTCGCCCACCAACTCCAAGGATTTCTATGAGGCTCTGTTTAAAAGATCAAGGTAGTTTTTTATGAGTAGTGCTTGATGAGCTTCATCTTCTACGATTTTGGTCGTTCATCTGCTATTTCTTGTTTATCATTGAAATGTCATTGCCTTACTAATCTTCATTGGGGCAGGTCATGTTTGACCAATTTGTTGAGGAAGGACGTGTTCTTCATAATTATGCTTCCATTTTGGAGTTGCTTTTATGACCGCCATTGTTGCAAGCATCCATTTCTTGTGATGAGGTTTATTTTAGTTCATTTATGTCTTTCAGCCCATTATGTCCTCTTATGGTGTTTTCTACAGATGTTGGCATAACAATTTTGTTTCTCTTTTTTTTCATGTTTTGTGAGTAGTTGATTGAGTTCTACTCTCATCTTGATGGGGTACTTGACCATTTATCCTTCTTTTAATCCATTTATTGACAAAATAATGTAAAAAGTATTGACTGGATAGCAATTTTTTGGTAGGTATTTACTCATATTATAACAAAGGTACACATTATCAGTATTAAAGCTTGTATTTAGTGACTTTGATATTGATACATATTATCAGTATTGAAGCTTGGGGCAGAAGTGGTGCGTCTGAGAAGCTTGGTGGTCTAGCTTTAAGTAATAATCTCGAAGAAAAATGGCTTGGAAAAGGGGTTGGTAATTTGGCGAGGAATTGTGTTGCCTACGAAAAGAACTAATTAGTAGCAAATATGGAATAAAGAACTTAGGTTGGGATGCTAGGGAGTTCTCAAGGGGGAATTAAATCTGGGGCTTGGGTTTATATAAAACATATTTTGTTCAAGTATATAATATTTTACTATATTTTGAATGGTATAGGGTGGTGATACCCAAACCTTCTCTTGCATTTACGGTGAACAGGTGATGTGGGTCGTTCGTATATGCGATATGGTTTCTAGTCCCCTCATCGCCTGCTTAATGTTTAGGGGAAGGGGAGTTGGTTATAAATACCCAACACTACATGTCTATACTGAAATGTTCCTTTTACTTTCATATTATGAACGAGTCTAACTATTCCAATAAAAAAGTCCTAACCAAATAGATATAGCTAGCAGGCCTTTTATCTTAACCAAAATGGTAAACTAAAGTGTCCTCACCCATTGGTTTCAGTTAAACCTGACCCAGTTATTTATTTGGTTTGGGTTTGAGTTGAGCATCAATGGGTGGGTTGAGTTTGGGTTGAATGTCAAGGTGTGGCAGGTTGGGTTGTGTTGGTTTCAGGTTGAGCTTTTAGGGCGGCAGGTCAGGTCTGGGTGATCCCAGCCCAACTGGACCACACCCATTACAGTCTTAGCAATGGACTTTGGAGTCCATCTATAGTGGATGAGATTTGTGATCATGCTCATGACATGAGTTGCCAGTTTTTTTTATAGCATTCAGCTAGGGGAACTTTATCTTGGTAATCTAATGTTATGCTTATGGAAGTGGTCGATCAAATCTTAATGTAATACTAGTCATCTAGGTATCCTTGATTTTGGAAATTAGTCTCTAGCTGTTTTTTTCGCTAATATCCTTTGCGCTTGCACAATGGAACGCATATTTAGAACTACATGTTGTCCATTTGTTTTTGGCTGCTTCCTAGTACTCATTTTTACTTTCTTATCATCTCTTCTTCCTCTTTACATATTGTTATTCTCATTTCAGTAATATTCCAAATGTAGCTGATGCTATCTTAGCTAATGGAATGTTCAGTCACTATCACTGTCCTCGTATTGCACAACTATGTGAAAAAGCTGGCTTGTATGTGTGTGCTCTTTAGGTAAAATGGTTTTGTGAAATACATTGAAGTAATTCCTACTTGTTGAAAGGCAAGATTGTTCCTCACAATTATACATCACATTTTTCATGCAGCATTACACGGAGTTGCCTGATCTTAATCGTGTCATTGTGAACACGCATGCCATTGAGCCACAGGTTTGTACTTCATAGTTGCATTTATTGGCCGAGTTAATATTTGATACTAAATATTT
This sequence comes from Chloranthus sessilifolius, assembly GCA_021018995.1. Lineage (NCBI taxonomy): Eukaryota > Viridiplantae > Streptophyta > Magnoliopsida > Chloranthales > Chloranthaceae > Chloranthus > Chloranthus sessilifolius. The sequence continues at coordinate 109,405,750 of CM037597.1, read as the reverse complement.
ACCATTTTTGCCAGTCTCTTGTTGAGTTCTTTGGGACACTTTCCAAAGAAATGGGCACTTGAGGGCATGAAAAATCTTTTGATTGTTAATCTCAGGGGAAATCTTCAAATTATTGTGCAAGTATTTCTCTGTTTGTGTGTGCAAGTATTTTTTTTATTCATCCTTGAATGAAGGTTCTGACACGTTTCTATCCAGACTGCCAAAGAATATTCTGAGCAGTTAGGCGTGGATGCATGCATTAGTCTATTTGAGCAATTTAAGTCATACAAAGGACTTAAATTGAGTCAAGAGAACATTGCATTTTTATGGAGATGGTATTAGTGTTTTTAAAAAACACTCCAAGAATCTCATGATTCACGACGTCTTGAAATGATTTGCATTGATTCCTAACATTACAGTTTTAGGCATAAATTGTATTAGTTTTCCTATGAAAAAAAAGCTCTCTATGGATTTGATTTAATCTATCAAACACATTGCACATGTAACCAAACTGTTATTGACAACTTTTTCATTCACTTTATGCTCTTGATGTGCCATTGGTTATCAACACAGTGCTTGCGTGCAAGTTTTAATTATTGCTTCTTAATGCAGTATTATTTAAAAACACTTGTTCACTTCAGCAAAGCTCAATTTGCCGATTTACTGCTGATAGCTGGTATTGTAGGAGTTGTATCACAGGTATGCCTATTGCTATTGTGCACTTATATATTTGTTAACATGAGATTCATTGCATTTCTTATCTTCTTTTGCACTTGTATGTAACTGAAATTAAATTTTCCTGTGAAGCGCACGAGAAGTTTTTCAAGTTCTGTTGTTAATCTCTATGATAGAAAGTAATCTATTTAAACATCAATGAATCGACTGTTGATAATGTCCTCTTTTCACCTAATGCACAATAAGGGCACATGTTTTGGATCGAGAAGATTACCTATTTAATGCCTTTAGTTTCCCTTATCAGCTTATCTAATGCCTTTAGTTTCACTTATCAGCTTATCTAGATAAGCTGATAAGGGAAACTAAAGGCATTAAATTGGTAATCTTCTCGATATACCAATAATCGAACCCCATAATTAGCAGCCCAAGTGATTCTCAAAGCCTCATGAAGGTCAAATTCACAATTTCAGACAATGAGAAGAATATATGGTAAATGTACAAAATAAGTGCAAAATTATATTAAGATCAAACCAGTTGTTCCTTGTTGTATTTATATAGAGTAAAATTCTCTTGTCAAAACATCGGAAAGTGTGTTTCCTCTCTATAGATGATCACGACAACAATTCCAAGCCCTTTTGGACAGCTTCCTTGACAGCCTCCGCGAGAATGCATCGGCCGACTCAGGAAACGCACTTCTTGGCCAATTCCTTCCCCCTGTTGGTTTTGAATGTGAGGAGCCGCACATCCCACCGCGAGAATGCGTCGGCCGACTCAGGAAACGCGCTTCTTGGCCAATTCCTTCCCCCTGCCATAGGGGCCAGAAGTTTTGCAGTGGGAGTGAAACCAGTGGAACAATTTCCAAACCTATATCCATAGCCCTCGTAGTGGGATGTGCGGTTCTGATATTCCTCACATTCAAAACCAACAGGGGGAAGGAATTGGCGAAGAAGTGCGTTTCCTACCTCGGCCGATGCGTTCTTGCGGAGGCTGTCCAAGACGGCTTGGAATTGTTGTCATGATCATCTGTTAAAAAGAAACACACTTTCCGGGGTTTTGACAAGAGAATTTTACTCTATAATAGACAAGGAGGAACAACTGGTTCGATCTTAATATAATTTTGCACTTATTTGGTACATTTACCATATATTTTTCTCATTGTCTGAAATTGTGAATTTGACCTTCATGAAGCTCTGAGAATCACTTGGGCTGCTAATTATGGGGTTCGATTATTGGTATATCGAGAAGATTACCTATTTAATGCCTTAGTTTCACTTATCAGCTTTTCTAGAGAGAATAATATTTGTAATGCCTTCAATTTGCACCAAAGTCATGATTTTGATATTATTTAACTGCACACTGATGATCAAAGTTTTACGTTCTATTTGATATTTAGTTTTCCAGTTATCGCTACTCCCCAGATTTGGTTTCCATCCAACATGTGGAACTTGTCATTATGTAAAGGGAAAAATCCTTCGCCACGAGTTAGAGTTTGTAGTAACACCAGAAGTGGAAATTTCCTATTGCTTTCTTAAAAAATTGACCTAGTTCACCTTGTAGATTCAAATTGTTGAACGTCATTAGTGGTTCAAGAGACAAAAAGTAGGCGTCAATTATACTATCTTCTATATGACAGATCCAAGTAGAATGTAAATAAAAGATTCATATACCCCACGAGTACTAATTTTTAAAAATTGGCGTTCTAGATATGTGAAGTCATGTTGTTTGTACTAGTGCCTTGGATGACCAATCATATTCATTTTCTCTTTGATCGAGTAGTTCTTGATTGTGGTGTATCTAACATGGGGTGTTTCTTTTGCATAAGGGATTTAAAAATAAATAAAATCTTATTATATGGTAATTGAGATACTGACTTTGAGCCTCAAGTCCAACTTAAACCCTCGAGCAGTTTAGGAGGGATCGGGTAAAGGCAGATAGAATTTTATCCTTAGGCTGTGCTTGGGATTGAACTTTGGAGGCAAAGAGCAGCTCTCCGCTATGGTGCAGAGCACTTTAATATGGAATTGTGTTTGGTTGCAAGTATTCTTAACTCTTTCGAAGTGTGGAAGAGCTGAATTTGGGTCTATGCAAAAGAGCAACTTAAACCTGCTCTTTGCCTCCAAAGAGCATACCCAAATAAAGCCTTAGAAAATCCATGTAGGAAGTTAGGAGCTATGCTTAATCTTGGGGAAATTTTATTGCCCGACTTCATGCAAACCCATAAAGGTCTGCAACTGGGGGTGAGTTAGGGCAACTCGCTTATGTAGTTGTTCTATACTTTATGTAACAGACCACCATGTATGGCATGGACTATGGAGGCTTCTTGACAAAGGGGATGAGTATGCCCTGGACCACTTAAGAGAGTGTGGACGATATATATATATATATATATATATATATATATATATATATATCGATAAAAAGTTCATTCCATTGCTAAAGCCAGCGAGAGGCTGGGAAAAGATGCAAGAAAACCAAAAAAACAAAAGACAACAAAGGAAAAAACAGCAAGAGCTAGGAACTAGAAATAGACAAAGCTTCGAGGGCGAAGGAAAAACCCTCCCCAAGGCATTCGGGGATTACACAACGCCACCAACAAGGCCCCAAGTCCTACCATCATCGTTGGAACACCAGTGAAACATAAGATCTCTGATGCTTTTCAGAATGAAACCGAAAGGATGGCACTTTCGATTGAAAATTCGGTTGTTCCTATCATTTCAAATGCCCCAAAGAACTACTACAACAACCACTCTCCAAAAGGTTTAAGGGCTTTGACAAATCTGTGGTCGTACCAAGAGATCAGCATCAAGAAAATCGATTTTGGGAGAACCCAGCTCATATTAAAAGATTTTAAAAGGCAATTCCATATCTTAGATGCCACCGAACAGTGAATGAAAAGATGGGGGATGGACTCTTCAGAACATAGGCACATAGGGCACCGATGGTGAAGATCTTTGACTCTAAGCACTAGCTGGTCCATAGGTAGGATTCGCCCAAGAACTGTTATCCAACAGAAGAATTTCACCTTTGGCGGGGTCGGGACTCTCCATATGAAGTTCCAGTCGACCGCAATCATCGGACGACAAGAAAGAATCCAATAGAAATATTTAACAAAGAAGGCACCGTTTTTGGACGCCAACCAAATACAAGCATCCCTTTGGCACTGGTTCCGCTTAGCACCATGAAGACAAGGCAACAAACGTTGGAACTGCCCCATCTCATTGGCAGAAAGAGATCTCCTAATAATTAAATTCCAACCCGAAGCGCCTCCAGAGACAAAATGCATCTCAGCTAACGACACTCCAGGATTTACATCGGTGTTGTAGATACTAGGAAGTTGAGCTAACGACACTCCAGGATTTACAACGGTGTTGTAGATACTAGGAAGTAGAGAACTCAACGGATAGAACTCCAACACACGAAATCCAGCCAAACTCCGCAAATTCCTTTCCCGAAATTTTATTTTTTTTATTTGAAAAAATATTAAATATATTTCTAATCTCCGAAACTTTTCGAAAGGTATCGAAATTAAACCAAAATGTACCGAAAGGACCCCCCACTGAAAAATTCCCAAAAATGAAATTTGTCACTATGCTTTTGATTAGAAGTGGCTACACGATAGTTCATTTTAGTCCTAAATAAAAGTATTTGTATACATCATATATTTTTTCTTCATTATAAGTTCATCATGCCATCATGGTACCTCAACATGCAGCACATTTCATTCAATAACAAAAAATTTTCCTTGGATCTTGGATCTTGCATTATCTTAATTCTCACCAATCTACTTGTTTGCTATTGCCCCACTCAATCTGGCTATGGTCATATTTTGATGGTACAAATTATATATGGATCGATAATATGTATTTTAGGGTCATTAAGTTTAAAATACTTAGAATGTCTCATCAATGCTTGGTGAATGATGTTAGGTTCGTTCACGCTAACTAATGGCCCTAATCTTGGGTGACAAATGATGGTGTGGGCTACATTGCAACTCTCATTGACTCCAAAATTGTAGACACCACTAGCGGGCCCTCATTGACTCTAAAATTGTAGACACCATTTGCTACCTGTTTGGCAATGCTTTTAGGAGAACCCAATTTCCCACTTTCTGCTCGGAAAATGAAAAAAAGGGTAAGGATTACCGTTTGTTAACTTTCATAAGATTTTAGCTACTTTAATGAAAATTGGTTCTTGCACAATCAATTCTACAAGGAAAGACTAAAGAGGAAATGAAATTAATTTCCTAGTTGATTTCCTGATAAATGATTTCCTCTATAAATGAATTTTTCACTATTTGATTAGTGTGTTTGAGAAATGACTTTCATTGGAAATTGATTTCACTTGTTTGAATGGTATATTTGAAAATGAGTTTTTAAGTTTGGATTACATATTTTCTACTTCTATAAAAGTATAAGTTAGTTTGAACAAATACTTACTGAGAACAGAAGAAAAAAAATTATTTAGAAAAATACCTAACTTATCACTTTCTGTTGCACTAGTCATAGATTGACTTTTTTAATTTATTAAAATATGATCAAAGTCAAATATTAATCAATAATTTTTTTAAGGATATCCTATTACGTTACAAGTTAACACCATAGTAATCGCTATTTATTATCAAATTACATAAGTCACAGTTTGAAAAGTCAAACTTTGATTAAACTTAAAATTTTGATCAATAAAAATGTGTAAAACTAAATAACAAAGTTATAAATGCTATCTACTATAAGGTTACACGTTGAAAGGAAATTAAATTTTTATCAAAGTCAAACTTTGACTAAATTTTAACTTTGACAAAGAGAAAATTTTGCAATGTACCAACAAGTTATAAAAGTTCAACTACAAATTAACATAACAGTATTTATATTCATCGTTAGGTTACACTAGTCAAAATTTGATCAAAAATCTAGTTTTAATAAAAGTCAAACTTTGATCTGACGCAACACTTTGATCAATAAATTTTTTTAAGACTAATGTATATAGTTACATAGTAAATGCTAATATGTACCATGGGTTAAAACGATACATTATCTGACGATACGACGCAGATCGGTCAGACGGACGATACATTGAATGTATCGTTCGATACATTCAATACATTTGAATGTATCGAACGTTACATTCTATGTATCGTTCGAGTCCAATACCGATACGTATCGGTATTGGACGATATTTTGATCCATGATATGTACTATAAGGTTATATGTTGAAAGAAAATTAAATTTTCAAAAGAAAAGTCAAACTTTAACTAATAGAAAATTTGATAATGTATCGCCAAACTACAAATTAATATAATAGTATTCATATCCATCGCTAAGTTTCACTAGTAAAAAAATTGATCAAATATGAACTTTTTAAAAAGTCAAGCTTTGACCAAATGTAAAAAAAAGTAAAATCAAATTTGGTAATATAATAAAAAATAATAAATTAACAAAATGATAACCTCATTGGGGCTACAAAAGTTTTAAAAAATCAAATTGTGCTATAAAGTTAAAGTTTAACCAAATATCAAATTTTGATTGATAAAAATTTACATTATCAAAATACAAATAACACAGTAATAATTACTATTTATTGTCAAGAAACACTTCTCAAAATTTGAATAAATGTCATACTTTGACCAATAAATATGAGAATGTTTTTTAAAGTGACAAAGTAAAACAATGATAGCTATTTTTAATTATAATATTCAACTAATTAAAATTTATAACTTTTTATAGAAAATCGAACTTTGACAAAAAGTCAAACATTGACCAAGGAAAAATTACATTGATACGGTATGAATTTATGTAGTAGTAGACTATATATAAGCAGGCTTCGAATTTGACTAAAAATAAAATTTGTGTAAAAATCAAAGTTTGACCAAAAGTCAATGTTTGATTAAAGGTCAAACTATTAACTAATAAAATTGAGAATCTAGTATCACTTTATAAATCAACATGATAATATCTTTTTTCCGCCATCAAATTATAGGAGTAAAAGTAAAATTAAAAGTCAAAGTTTGATATTGAAGTCAACCTTTCACCCTTAAAATTTTGATAATATATTACTAACTTATAACTTATTATCATGTTTCAATAGTCAAAGCCTAATCAAAAGTCAAAACTTTAAATAACTTATAAATCTTGTTAAAGTTTGATTAAAATTTCAACTTTGACTAAAGTCAAATATTAGCTAAAAAGGATATGAAGTAGTTCATGTGGTAGTCATAGTGATCGTGCTGGTATAATGGTTATAAAAATTGAAGTTAATTTTTAAAAGTCAAAAGATAATTTTTTTTTTGCTTTTAGCTTTTTTACGACTTTATATTTGAAATGACAAAATTATTACTTTAGTTTCCAAATGTTATTACATAGGTGGAAATGAAATTTAGTTTTCAATTGTTGTTGTTTGATTGCTATATAAGGAAATGAAAATGAAATTAAGTGGGCCCGCTTAAAAATTGAATTTTTTTACACCAAATCATTTTAGGAGGAAATCATTTCAACCTTTTAAGTGGTTGAAATTGAGTTTCTCACTAACAAAATAATAATTTTTTGTCATTGCAAAATCTAAAGTTGTAAAAATCCTAAAAGTAAAAAAAATTATTTTTGACTTTTAAAAAGTAACTTCATTTCTATAACTAGTAAGATCACTATGACCACCGCATTATCTACATAATACTCTTTTCAGGTAATATTTGACTATGGTCAAAGTTCGAATTTTAATCAAACTTTAACTGAAACATGATAAGAGTATTATGTCAAAGTTTAACTACTGAAACATGGTAATAAGTTGTAAGTTAGTAATATATTATCAAAATTTTAAGGGTCAAAGGTTAACTTTAAGGTCAAACTTTGACTTTTAATTAAAATTTTATTTTTATTAAACTTTGAGTCCTAATTTGATGGTGAAAAAAAGATATTGTCGTATTGATGTATAATTTAATACTAGATTCTCAATTGTAGTACAATAGTTTGACTTTTAGTCAAATTTTGACTTGTGGTCAAACTTTGACTTTTATACAAAATTTATATTTAGTCAAACTCGAAACTTGCTTCTAGATAAAGTTTACTTTTACATAAATTTATACCGTATCAGTGTAATTTTTTTTTTATCAAAGTTTGACTTTTTGTCAGTTCGATTTTTTATAAAATTTTATAAATTTTAATTAGTAGAATATTATAATTAAAAATATCTATCATTATTTTTATTTGTAACTTGAAAATACATTGTCTCAGTTTTATTTGACTTTAGTCAAAATTTGAGAAGTGTATTTTGAGAGTAGATAGTGATTATTACTGTTATTTGTATTTTGCTAATATAAATTTTTATCAGTCAAAGTTTGATATTTGGTCAAATTTTGACTTTATAATACAATTTGATTTGTAAAAACTTTTGTAGCCCCAATGAGATTATAATTTTTTTAATTTATTACTTTGTAGTACATTACTAAATTTTATTTTACTTTTTTTGACATGTGATCAATGTTTGACTTTTTTAAAAGTTGATATTTTGTCAATTTTTTTACTAGTGTAACCTAGCAATGGATACGAATATTGTTATGTTAATTTGTAGCTTGGCGGTACATTGTCGAATTTTCTATCGATCAAAGTTTGACCTTTTTAAATAATTGAATTTTCTTTCAAGTTTAAAATTGAATTTTGTTTCAGCATATAACCTTATAGTATGACATTTACTATGTAACTTTGTACTTTAGTCTTAAAATTTTTTATTAATCAAAGTTTTGCAGTTGGTCAAAGTTTGACTTTTATTAAATGTGAATATTTTATCAAATTTTGACTAGTGTAACCTAACGATGTATATGAATACTGTTATGTTAATTTATAATTGGACTTTTATAACTTGTTGGTACATTTCAAAATTTTCTTTTGGTCAAAGTTTGACTTTTATAAAAATTTAATTTAATTTCAACGTGTAAACTTACATTAGATGCTAACTTTTATAACTTTGTTATTTAGATTTACATATTTTTATTAATCAAAATTTTAGGTCAAGGTTTAACTTTTCAAACTCTTAACTTATATAATTTGGTAATAAATAGTGATTAATGTGGTGTTAATTTCTAACATAATAGAATATCATTAAAAAAATTATTAGTTAATATTCGACTTTAATTATGGTTTAAATAATAATAAAAAAAAAGTCAATCTATGACTAATGCAACACGTAGTGATAAGTTAGTATTTTCCTCAATAATTTTTTTATTCTTTTCTCATTAAGTATTTGTTCAAACTAACTTCTACTTTATAAAAGTAGAAAATATATTATCTAAACTTAAAAACTCATACTAATCAAACAAGAGAAATCAATTTCTAATGAAAGTCATTTCTCAAACACACTAATAACATAGTGAAGAATCCATTTCTAGAGAAAATTATTTCCCAGGTAATTAACTAAGAAATTAATTTCATTTCCTCTTTGGAGTTTCATTGCTACCAAACAGGGCCTAAGCAAAAATAATCTCCATTATATGATTCAAAGTAGTGATCCTTTTAGAGCACCTACGTAAGTCTCCAGATATATGCAACACTGACACATAAGAGAGTAAAAACAAACCTGTCTTGGTGCTATGTGCAACTTGGATGCATTGTCTAGATTAATTCTATAAAGAAAAATTCTGAAAATATTTGTTCAAACGCAACTGTCAAACATTAACTAATTTAAATGGTTCAAGGCCCCCTCCAAATATAATATTTGTAACAGCTCGAATTTTCTATTCCAAAATTCGTGCTGTCAGATCGCGGTTCACAATCTAATACAATATTATCTTTGGTATCAATGCGAATATCAAACAAACATCATATACATAGCGGAAAGAAAATCACCATTTCTATAAAAAATACAATGCAATGGAGTCCAAAATAAAATCACCAGTGATGGTCATCCCGCACCTAAATAGTGGTACACAATTTGGCTATACAAAATTAATCCCATCATTCATATAATCACATAATATATTAAGTCCAAAATCTCCAAAACTACCACTATACCGAATTCAAATCACTTTGTCTATGGAAAGAAATCCTCCGGTGGAAGATCTTCTGGTGCGTAATCAGGATCAGTCTCCAACTCTGAGTTCTGATCAATGTTTACACCTGTGATGTATAGTCGGGGTGAGCTAGCAGAATAAGCTCAGTGGAGAAAATCAATATCAATTCACATTTATCGTTACGAAACATAAATTCAATGATTAGTGTTTAAAGCAATTTAAAAGCATTTAAATATTAGTCGGACTTTCAAAACAATTCATGTTAAACAAATCTCAATATCTCATTTTTGATATTCAAAATAAAGAGTCATGTCAGGAGTAGAAACATATCAGTAAATGGAACACATAAACGGAAATGAAACACATCAGTGATGAATCACATCGGTAACGAAACACATCGATAATGGAGTACATCGGTGACAACACATCAGTCAATGACAATTTCATGAACCTAAGCAACCCATCTTTTGGGCACCGAGCAGTCAATCTTTCAGACACAGTAAAAACCCTGAGGCCTCTACCCCTCTCTGGAGCCTCTACTCCTCTTAGAGTTCAATCACATAACACATCAATTTGAAACACATTCAAAGTTTAATACAATGCAATTGCGGAATTTAATGGATTCGGAGTTCACATACGGTGTTCATTTTCAATCTCACATTCAAATCTTAAAGACTTTGGAATTCAAATCATGCAATTTTACGAGTCAAAACATGCAAAAATCCAATCATATCATGCATTTATGAATCAAAATCAATAATGCAATTGTACAATGAAATTTTACCACCTAAGTTCCTAAAGTGGTACGCTAGCTATCCAACGATCCAAAGCCTTTAATGATCGCCTTGATTTTCAATCTATAACACATTACGTACGTATACTATGTGTCAATGGTCGATAAATCGCTTGAATAATTTCTCATTTTCTTCTATTAACAGCGCGCTGTGTGTTCCTTGACAACGTGTTGTAATAGAGTTCACGACACGCTATGATTTTCATGACAGCGCGTTGTGGCTTTCATGACAGCGCGATGTGGTCTTCATTTGACAGTGCACTGTAATATAATGACCACAGCTATGTCGTGTATATTTATAGCTCTTCCTGTTTGTGTGGGTAACAACGTGTTGTAGTTTTCCTGACAACGCGTTGTTATCATTCACTGTGCGCTACTGTATTTTGACAACGCGCTGCAGTTGGAGAGTTCATCTTCTCCACAGTGTCACTTTCAATTCTCATGACATCGCGTTGTGGGTGTTATCATAGCGTGCTGTCATTGGTGACGGCGCGTTGTGGTTATTGTCACGACGTGCTGTCATAAAAAATTTTTGGATCGAAATTTCTAAACGTTATAGATTTCGAAAATGGGATCCACCCTACAGTCCTTTGATTCTATGATCCATCATTGTCTCAAATCTAACTTTAAGAAATTCTAATTACTTGAATAACTACAATGTTTACCTCTTAGATCGGGCACGCAACGTTCACGACAATCGAATTAAAGAATTGGCCTCGTAACCCTCTTTTCCTTCCGACGTTTCGAAACGGGCGTGGATCGAATCCTCCCAATGCTTACGATGAACTAGAGATCCTTTTGAGCGAGAAAGATCAATGGAAGCTTAGAGTTTCAAAACTCGAGGGTTTGGAATGGGCGGAGCTCTCTTCCGCTTTAATCGTCACCGCATCAATGTCGACGCTCTCTTCTCTCGCGGTATATCTAGGAAGACAAAAGGGGATTGAGAGGGCAATGTGGAGAGCTCTTCTCTTTTCTTGCTCTTTCTCTCCTCTTAGCTCTCTCTCAACTGGTTCAAGCAAATGAAACTTCCAAAGGAAGTTTCACTTTTATACTTGGGAGTCGGTTCAGTGTGAAACGCACACGCCGAAACAGTGCCTTAGCCTTTCATCTAAGGGTCTAAGATGTAGGGTCTCAATGTGTGGCATATACCATACCAAACACATACACGAAATCGGATGTTCAGGTGTCCGAAATTTCATGACGTTACAATATTGGTCCAGTCACTTCAAAGAAATGCAATCTGACATTGCATCTGCGAAGCTTAGTACACCAATTCCAACCAATAACATTTACCCGAGAGGACTAATCATGCAATGATCATGCTACCTACCATTGTTATTTGAGAGAGAAACTTCTAACAATTTCTTAATTTGGTGATCGCCTTTGAAAAGGGAAGTGAATTACAAAGCAATGGATGAGAGCCCAAACCTTGGAATCACAAGAGAAAGTGAAACAGTAGATGAAAGGAGACATAGACGTGAGAGGGATCGCCAACAGTATGCGTCAATCACACCTGAGAGGAAGGAAGCTATGCTACAAAAAAGGCGTGAAGCGTATGCAAGGAGAATAAATGCTATCATAAGTAAAATTCAGGGTGCCTCTTTCAAACAAAGTCAAGAACCTTGTATTAACTCCAGTGACATTATAGAGACTGCTCTTGAGATGGTTATGGAGAACGTTAGCAATATTGAATGTCATTCGAACAACAAACATGGAGGTTTGTGTAGCTAGACATATACTCTTGTTGCAATTAATCATAAAATTATTCCTCCCTTTCGAAGCTATTGAGCCTTAAGGCAAAAATAATTGAACCGATTGTTCAAGACAACTGGTTGATCCCTACTTCTGAAACTTTGAGGGCGTGTAAAAGTCAATTGTAGGCAAATATGATTACTATTTGAAATTGTAATGTGAAGTTGCATTCATATTAATTTCGGAAATATTCAAAATTGGTCCAGTAGGTGAGCCTGATTCTACTTCGATAGAAAGAGGGTTTGTACCTCCACGTTCTGTGATCGGTCGACCTAAGCGTCTTCGTCATGAAGGGCATGAAGTGAAGATGGGACCAAATTGTCTTCGTTGTAAAGCAATACAATTTAAGGGTGAGCCGCCTACTTTATGTTGTTATAATGGGGCAGTGAAATTATGTGTGAATCAAATACCAGATTAGTTGTACGACCTGTACATGTCAGGCACCGAAGAGTCAGCTAATTGTGGGCAGTATATTCGAGGATACAATAACGCTTTTATCTCAATGGGGCGAAATTGGATAAAAGGAGTTGCAAATTGCACAACAGGTACATACACATTCAAAGTCTATGGGCAATTATATCATTTTATCAACTCATTAAGCCCTGAGAACAATTCCGCTAAGTTTCCGCAATTGTATTTCTACGACACTGAACACGAAATTAATACTTCGTTACGCCATCTACCAGAGTTCCCCTATTCAAAATTCCTCAGGAGTTTACGAGAAGTGAGTGGATTTATAATTAGAGAAAATTGTGGTATGGATCAGCGAGTGTATAATACTCTCACTGCATCTCAAGTTGCCGCAATTTGGGTTGAGGGAAATACCGAAACTAGTCGTCATGATAGGGATATTCTTGTTCATGGTTGCTCTGGTGAGTCGTATCGGGTCTAACTAAACTTTGATTGTTATGATCCACTTCAATACCCACTTCTATTCCCTTTTGGTGAGATTGGATGGCATCGAGGGATACAACGCTTTGGACAGAATGGTGACAATTTTGTTCAAAATAGTGCTGAAAGCGTAAATAGTATAAGATTCACAGAGATCTTACATGCTGAAGGTAAAAGAAAAACCCTTCGAGATTATCTTTTAAAGAAAGGTTGCCCTTCCTAACGAAGCTTTAAATCTACTAATACTAATGTTTTGCCACTACATTGTGCAGGGACAATTGAAAAATAGGGATTTAAATATATTTCCTGTCGCAAGTACTATGCATACATGTTTCAAATTCGGGATAATGTTAGATGGAATGTTATGTATAGCGGTCGTCTATTACAACAATATGTGGTAGATATGTATGTGAAGATTGAAACAACACGCTTAAGTTACTACTATAGTAACCAGGACTCTATTCGGGCTGATTTATACCAAGGGATAGTCGATAGTGTAGTTGTTGGAGAACATAGAATGTGCAAAATTGGAAAGCGCATAGTCCTGTCAATATCATTTATTGGCGGTCCCCGAGACATGAAGCGAAGATATTTAGATTTTATGGCTTTAGTACAACGCAATGGGAAGCCAGATATTTTCCTTACTATAACATGTAATCCAGAATAGACGGAAATAGTTTCGAAGTTGAGACTAGGAGAAAAGGCTCAAAATTGGTTTGATCTAACAGCTCGAGTTTTTAGAGCTAAGGTAGAAGATCTCAAGAAACAACTATTCCAGCAATCTCTTTTTGGTCGGGTTATTGCCCATGTGCATATCATTGAATTCCAAAAAAGGGGCCTCCCACATGCGCATTTCTTACTTATAATGAGCCGAGAAGACAAGATATTAAATACTAAAGATTATGATAGATTTTTTTTAGCGAAAATCCCCGATCGATATGAAGATCCAGATTTATTTGAAAGAGTAGTCAAGCACATGGTCCATGGTCCGTGTGGAAATATGAGGCTATCGTCACCTTGTATGAAAGGTGGCAGTTGTAAGTTTCGCTATCCTCGTCAATTTTGTGATTAAACCATACTGGCTAAAGATGTCTACCCACCATATCGTAGAAGAAATAACGGTAGAGAAGTATCTGTTTGTGGATGCATACTAGATAATAGATGTGTGGTATCGTATAATTCCTACTGAATAAAGCTATATAACTGTCATATAAATGTTGAGATTTGTTTCAGTATTAAGGCTGTAAGGTATATCTACAAGGGACACGACTGTGTAGCCATGAATTTAGACTCCATCAGCATGGGGGCGTTATTGATGAGATAAATTATTTCAAAATGCATGATGGGTGTCTCCATTAGAGGCCATATGGAGAATCTATCAATTCAATTTAAATGAGATGTATCCCTCAGTATAAAATATGTAATTGCACCTACCAAATCAACAGGTCGTTGCCTATTGGAAAAATCAAAATTTAACACACTTAATACAACAAGATTGCAACATTCGCACGGCACTTACATAATATTTCACCAAGAACCTTGCCGACCCCTCAGTGAAGCATTATCTTTATCGAGAATTCCCTGAGCATTATGTGTGAAATCCTACGGGGAAAATTATGGAGTAAGAGAAAGAGTCAACGAGCTATCGGGCGTGTGAATGCAACCAATTCATCAGAAGGCGAACGTTACTAAATCATGTGCGTGGAGCTACATCATTTGATGATTTGCTTACCATAAATGATAATCAATGTTCCAACATTTTGGAAGGTTGCACAAATGCATGGGTTATTAGAGGATGATAGTGACACCTTGGATTGTTTGGAAGAATTAGCCACTTCTGTAATGCCATCCTCTCTTCGAAGGTTGTTTACTACAATCTTGGTCTATTGTGAGCCGATTAATGTTAGGCAACTATGGCAGAAAATGTATTCATCGATGAGTGAAGACTTTATATATATCGCACTAAACTAATCTGACCTCTGCGCTTCTCACGTACTAAATGATATAGGTAATATTTTAAAAAGTATAGAGAAATCAATAATGGATTAGGACCTTCCTATAATAAAGAACATTAGAGATCAGTACAAAGGACTATGAAGGAAGTGTTTGAAGAAATGGCAATTGAGACACCTTCTGAAGACATTGAAGCTATTACAAAATTAAATACCAGCCAATTACAAGCTTTTGAGACAATTATAAGTTCTATTACTACGGGCAAAAGTGGATTGTTCTTTCTCGATGAACCTGGTGGAACCGGAAAAACTTTCCTCTAACGAGCATTGCTTGCTAAAGTTAGATCACTTGGGTTAATAGCTATTGCAACAGCTACGTCAGGGGTCGCGCCATCCATTATTCCTGATAGCCGTACAACACATTCAAGGTTTAAAATACCGATCAATATCACTCCTACAAACTTATGTGGAATTAGCAAACAAAGTAGTCTAGCTGAATTGCCTCATTAATTATATGGGATGAAACACCTATGTCTAAAAGATATGCCTTTGAAGTTCTTGATCGCTCTCTACAGGATATCCTGGAATCATCATTACCAATTGGAGGGAAGATAGTTGTGCTTGGTGGTGATTTTACGTAAGTCTTGCCAGTTATTCCAAGAGCGTTTAGAGAGGATACTATTGATGCCAACATTATTAAATCCTATTTGTGGAGTCATATCCAAAAATTAAATTCAGATTGTAATATGAGTGCTAGAGGAGATATTCAGTTAACAATTATTTACTTCGCATAGGCAATGATTCTGAATAAACAATTAATGAAAATTTAGTACAGATGCCTAAGAAAATATTGATTCCATTTTACGAAGAAAAGGAGAGCATTGAACAACTTATTAACTTTGTCTTCTCAAATTTGAACGAGCGAAGTGGAGAGACAAAATATTGGGCAAATAGATCAATCTTGGTGACAAAGAATGAATATGCCGATGAATTGAACGTGCTGATCATTTCAAAGTTCGATGGTGAAGAGGTAGTATATTATAGTTTTAATACTGCATTTGACGATACTAATGCTTTTTATCCTCAAGAATTTCTAAACTCATTTACTTCTGACGATACTAATGCTTCTTATCCTCAAGAATTTCTAAACTCACTTCGAATGGCTTACCAGCTCATAAATTAGTATTAAAAAGAAACTTTCCCGTAATATTATTAAGAAATATTGACCCCAAAATTGGATTATATAATAATACTAGACTGGTATGCCGAAGGTTTCACAAAAATATTATCTATGCAGAAATTTCAGTTGGACAACATAAGGGAAAAGTTCTCCTACCAAGAATACCCTTGTGTCTGCCCGAAAATGAAAGCTTTCCTTTCGAATTCAAGCATAAGCAATTTCTGCTACGTCTTTCATTCGCAATGACTATAAATAAAGCTCAAGGTTAAACAATCAAAGAAATAGATGTGTATTTGTCAGAGCCTGTGTTTGCTCATGGGCAATTATATGTAGTGCTATCTCGAGGTGTATCACAAAATACAACAAAATTGTTAATCGGGCCGATAAATACTACCAACATTCACTCAAAACATTGTCTACGAAGAGGTACTAAAAAGTTGACATGATACAATTTCACCTACTACAAAGGGTCACTTTGCATGTCAAAAAAATACATCTATAATTCAAGTACTTAATTAAATCTGTATGATTTTTTTTTTTTAATATACTTAATATTCTTATAATGCATTCTTAGGTCTTATGCAAATTTCATGTTGTAGGATGAATAAAAGGAAGGGAATAGAAGACACTGATTACAAGCTAGTTGCATCTTTAAAACTCGAACAAACAAAATGAAAAAGAAAATGTTGTATACTTCAAAAAGGCGAAGTACAGTTCTATAACACACCCAAAGGCTTCGGATCTATCTTGACTTCTTTGATTGATGATGAGGTAAATACAATTTTTGTTCTTTGCTACGTTCATTTTGAATTTGTCATCAGAAATTATTTTTATTGTTGGGAACACAAATTCAGGCTGTTATGTTTAGTAACGCAATTCATGTATTAAGTGAGAAGATACAAAAGGATGAGGTTTAATACATTATAAATGGAACGATAAAGAAGTCAAACCCGTCTTTCACATATGGGTCAACAAATCATGAAATTGTTCTTGATAGGAATATTGTTATCACAGAAGTTACAAGTAAAGAGGTTAAATTTGCTCCAATTCAATATAAACTTGTTCGTCTAGCTAAAGTAGAGGATGGATCATTGAATCTTATAAATAATTATTTATACATAATAATATCTCCATTAATTTTGCTCAATCAGTCTAACTATATTTCAAATTGTTAATAGATATTCTAGCAATTGTGTTTGACATCACTCGCTTCTTGACAATACAAAATGAGGTGGAGGAACATAAGCAAGGCTTACAATCACACTCATTGATCATACGTAAGTCCAAAATATACATATTGGGTTAAAAATGATAAAATCAAAATAATGTTAGATAAGTTCAAATGTTATTGATATTAAGCATAACATATACTCCTATCCTATTATACTTGCCATCGCAGTGAGAATCTTAAAAAATGAAGATCACTTTCTAAGACATAACTAAATTGAAATTTTCATATCATCAGTTTTTTATTTGTTATAACTATGTAATTTCACGCTTTAGGAGAAGTTTTGTTCTCTACAACACCAAACACAACAATAGAATTGGAATAAAAAATGGCAGTGATGAATTAAAAAAATGGTTTCCCCTGTAAAAAACTTCCTTTCTTCCTTAAAAAAGAATTGTTTAAAACACAATTAGAACTTATAAAAATATTTATTACAGGACAAAGGTGAATGAAGAAAATGTTACTGGAATATGGAAAGAGTCAAATGGTCATCCATCTATTATCATATATAAAGAAAAAGAAATATACCAACTTCTTGAGGAACAAAATGCGTTCAAACACCAGGTGATTAGTTAAACATCAATAGTTAGTTATGAAGTTCAATATATACAAAAATCTCTATTTCTTACTAATACAATATAGTTAAAGGGAAAGCTTTATCAACTAAATGACTACATTGAAGAAGTAAACAATAGAGGGAATTTCTAATATCTGGCATGCAGTGAGTGTAAGAGAAGGGTCAAGGACTCGACTGGTACTAAAACATGCGAGAAATGTAGTTCTAAGGTAACGCAACCAATTCATAAGTATGTTCTCAATATATTGCAATGATTGCTCTTTTTTCTTCCATTTTCTTATTAATTTTCTACTTTCCATCACAGGTGCGTCATGCGTTAGAAAATAGGGGACGGTACGAGAGCATTATGGGTAATTGTATTTGATAAGGAAGTTTAAAAAAATTTAGGCTGCCCGATTGATGAAATGAAAGAAATGAAGGTAAATGTGTTGAGCTCAAATACATTATTATAAAATTATTTTAACTATGAAATCGTGTTAACATTTATGATATCTCTACTGGAAACAGGACTCCAAGATAAATACGTATCTTGAACGCATTCAAGGTTCCATTGAGAAGAAATTTTAGTTTACTATCCAAGTGTTACCTCCAACAACTGATGACAATAAAAACGCTTCTTATGTGTGAACTGACTTGATTGTCCCCACAGAGACTTAATATTAGAATTACGGATTTCAGACATTCAATTTCATGTCTTACAGTATAATTACGTTACTAATACTTATGTGTAATATAATTAGTACATTCAATAGTAATCTTCCTTCTTTACAATATTCTCAATTGACTATTAGCTTAGGTAAGTATTGAAGGGAACTTGGATTCATATGATCAATGATTTAATTGATAGTCTTATTTGTCTTTTATAAAATATGCTCATGATTAGAGATTGTGATGGAATTCAAATTAGTCGACTAAAATATACGAGGCTATTAAGGACACATAAATGTCTTTTTTCTAGGCAATATGGATAACGTGTAGTTGATGCTAACTATCTATGCATAATGGTATAGTCGCTTTTGACCATTATTTACACTTTCTATGCATCTTTAACTGTTTATGGTGTTGAAATATTAGTACACATCTATTGACAAGCTACCATTGATTCCTAATCAGATGACCTTATACCATATTTTAAGCATGTTTAATTCTTCCTTATTATTTAAATTATTGATGAAATCATGCACAAGTTCTATAGCATTATAGACATTGCATTACGTGCAATGCACGTGCTTCCCACTAATATATATATATATATATATATATATATATATATATATATATATATACTTCTCAAAGCCTGATGGTGGTCAAGGATCCAATTTTACACTTACGAGAATAAGAATCCTGATTTTCACATGTTTGTTGTAATCACTTACAGATCTTATGTTGTTGGAGAAACTCGGTAAAATGTACTTTTAAATCTAGTTCCCCTAGTTGCCCATATAAAATTTATCTTCATTGTTAATATTTATTTATTTAAGTATACATCTTTTTATCTTCTACAAGGACAACACTGTAAAACTTCGCTAATGTTTGATAATTTGGGACAAGGATTTGCTTGTGGTTGAATTAAATACAAGTGATACACATCATATCTTGAGAAGAGGGTCTACGGGGTTCTCTCGTTATATCTTGGAAGAGGCCGAAAGAGACTATAATGTCTTGTGAGTTGATAAAAAAATGGACTCGACTCTCCTAACAGTCATTTACACACAAATACCGTGTTTAAATGATCTTATAACAACAATGGTTTAAGATGCGGGGATTCGGAGGAGTCAAAGCCATAGATTATAAATTTAAGTGCAACATGAATGATGTTTCAAAAGTCAAAGCCATGGAGTATAAATTGAAGTGCAACATGCCCAAAAATGATATTTCAAAAGCATGGGCAACCATATTAGCATCCACCTATTTACTAAAAGTATCAACGTCCTAAATCTTTTAAATATGTTGATTGCATAGAATCAGATGGAGGTCTCATAATAGATCTTAGGATCATGACGCACTAGGTTTTTGATTTCATGTAATACAACTCTCAAAATATGGCTTAAAAATCATGTATGATTGTGGCATGTGTCATGTGTCATATAATTCAAAGGCTACTTTTTAGAATCTATGATCACATGTAATCAAATAATGACCGTCTAATAGGTGAGCCGTGACCTCAAGATTCATTTGTTAAAATATTTTGGTGAAATTAGACCTATATCATCTAATCCATTGATCGCTTTCACTAGCGGGACTAGAGTTACCCACTTACACTTTTTCTTTGAGTTTCCACTCAGCTGCCGTTGCTTCCATGGTTGCATTAAATAGTTGTCTGCTGTCATGTCAGCAGCAGTCACAGTATTTGCAAAAAAGTAGAAAAGGTCAAAAGCAAACTGCAGTTAAAATTGTAGTTACAACTGTAGTTATAGTTAAAGCGATAAAAACGAAGGCTGAAGCTGAATAGCAAATCCCCGATGACATATAGGTACGGGGACCGATAGGCTGGCGGCCAGAAAATTGATACACATCGCCCATACGTAGATTTGGTATCGGTCAATTTTTAATATCTTAATATAAATAATATAATATAATTAAAATAAACACAACAATATGACATTTACATATCAACGTAGATATCATGACAACAATCTACATGATTCCATAATATAAAAATAAAATAAATTGAAATATCAGTGTAACGTAGCAAACAACTAACAATGAACATATTCGACAGAGAAATTTTCCTAATCAATTCTGTCAAATACACTTTTTCCACCAAAGATCCCATATTTTGACCTTTATCCAAACCAGCCAGCTCTTAGCCGTGTCGGTTCTATCTAGCAGGAAAAGTCTTAAATATCCTTTTTTATAATTTTTTTCGTTTTATATAGTTTAAAAATTTAAATATTTGCATCTTTTTATATTTATGCGATGTGAAGTAATATCTATGCCGTTTGATTTGAAGGCCACAATATAAAGATCGATGGTACCAAAGATTGACACGAATAAAAAGTCGATATCGCCTCTTTGAAAAAAAATATATTATTTGTTTAAAGAATCAATATCGACTCTTTAATTATTCGATATCAACTCATTAAAGAGTTGATATCGCTTGTTTAAACAATCGATATCGACTCATTAAAGAGTCAATCTCAACTGTTTATATAGTCGTTATCGACTCATTAAAAAAAATAAGGCGATATTGTTTCTTAAAAAAAAATTGTCTGTTTAAAGAATCATTATCGACTCATTAAACAGGCGATATGGACTCTTTAAATAAGCGATATCGCATGTTTAATGAGTCAATATCGACTCATTAAACGGTCATCATTAAACAGTCGATATCCACCGTTTAATGAGTCGATGTCGACTCCCCAGTTTCCAATCCCCTCTTCAATGATTAATCCTCAGTTCCTTAAGCTCCTTGGGACCCACCTCACCGTTTCATCCCCCTTTCTTTATTATAAATAACACCCATACCCCATTTTTTATTCCCACAAACCCCTTTGGTCTTCTTTCCAAACTCAATCACTGTATGTTCTATGGCCAACTACTCTAAGGCCTCGTTCAGGTGTTTCTTGATTTTTCCTAAAAAAGCTTAAATTCTTGGACACTTAGATTCCTGACAGATTCTTAGCAGACTTAGATTCCTGATTTTTCCTATATGCGTTCTTAAGTTACTCAGATTCCTGACAGATTTTTATAAAACTCAGAATTCTTTGTTTTTAAGATTCTCTCAGAAAATCCTCATAATCGATTCAATCAGTGATTATGCTATGACTGTAGATACATGATCTAATCATCGATTTATATGTCGTACTCAGATTTCTCTCAAAATTTACGAGCAACCAATCGAGATGGGGGTGAACATATTTGATGGAGTCTTTTTTCGAATCTAATTTAATAGCCATTACTTTTAAAATGGGCCACTAATACCCAACATAGTCACCAAATTTGGGTTCGGCAATAGTTCGGCGAGGTTAAAATTCAAAAAAATCGAGGAAGTTCGGGAAAATATTCGAAGGAAAAGTCCTAAGAAAAATTATAAAAAAATTAAATTAAATTAAAATTATAAAAAATATGTACCATTTAATTCATTTTAAATAGATGCCAGTGTTGGAAAATATCTGCTAAGGTTGTGCAGAAAACCGACCAAACTGATCGAAATTTTAGTTTCAATTTTGGGACATATCGATTTCGGTTTTGATTTCGATTTCAAAAAATAGAAACCGATAGTTATTGGTTCGGTTTCGATTTTAACGTTAAAAAACTGAAACCAAACGATAGTGGTACTACTCAGTTACATACAAAAAAATACGTTGCAAACAAAAAATTCTCTTTTAAAATGGATTAATTTCATTAAAATGAGGTCTATAAAATGGATTAATTTCATTTAAAAATTAATCCACTATGTTTGATTAATTTCATTAAAATGGATTAAAACTTCTATAAAAATGCTACAAATAAAAAAAAGTTTTAAAAAATAGGGTTTAGAAATCGAAAATCGACTGAACCGGTTTGGTTTCAGTTTTAAACCTTACCGGTTCAGTTTTGATTTTGCATGAAAACTGACTGATAACGCCTATAATATCTACCATTTAATTTTAACATAAGTTTATAATTATTTTATACTTATAAATAAGGGGCATTAACTTTTATGTCATAAACGATAAATCGCACAGCTAAACGAACTATGTCATCACATCTGGAACGCCGAAAAACCTTAATATATATCTCATTTTCTTCAAATAACGTTTGCGTGATTTTCAAAATTAAAAATACCACTACAAAAAATAAATTTATTGGAGACAGCTTTTAGTCGTCTCCAAAGATGGAAAAGTCGTCTCCAATACTATTGGAGATGGCTTCAATGTAGTCTCAAATACACCGTCTCCATTGTCTTTGGAGACGGCATGCAGTCGTCCCCAATAATAAGCATTTATTATTGGAGACGGCTTAATGCCGTCTCCAATAATAGATTATTGGCTTTGAGAACGGCTTATAACCATCCCCAATAACAATCATCTACCGTCTCCAATAGGATTCCCTCTATTATTGGAGACGGTTTCTAGCCATCTCTAATGAGTTGTGTTTCTCCAATATTTTTGTTTTTTAAATACTATTTTTTTTTTGCTCCAAGCACCATATTACCCAGTACACATCCATAACCTATAAATAATATAAAAAAATAATTATTCTATTTTACATTTGTTTTACTTCTAATTTTCGCTATTGGCACTACAAAAAATAAGACTATTAGCGACAACTAAAAACTGCCGCTATTAACAAAAAAACTGCCACTAATATCCTCACTGGCAGTTGTAAAAACTGCCGCTACTAGTGTTATTGCTACTTTATTTTAACGGCAGTTTTTACAACTGCTGGTGAAGGTAATAGCGGCAGTTTTTACAACTGCTGCCACTAAGTTGTTAATAGTAGTAGCAACACTAAAAAACTACCGTTGTCATGTTTATACCGGCATTACAAACAAAGAGGTGCCCACTAGAAGCTTTGCGGATATAAAGGTTCTGATAAAAGTAAAATAGGGAAACTGATTGAGAAACTTATTGGGAAAATATGAGATTCAATTGAATCAAAAGTAAGAATTACACTAGTACAAAAAGAAAAATATGTCGGCTATAATTCAAACATCGGCACCGTCTTTTTACAATAGTACAAAAAGAAAAATATGTCTGTTATAATTCGGACATCGACACCGTCTTTTTCAACCTAGTTCATGTCATCCCTTTCCAACTCCCTTCATGCAATATATCATCCAACAGTTTATCTAGAGCACGAACTGTCAAGTGTTGAGTAGGGCTGAACTCAGTTAAAAGAAGAGACACCAAAGGCTCCTCACACCGAGCTGTAGCCATTGTAGACCGAATTCTCGTATTTCCAAAAAGCACACAACACAGCTCTGCAGCTTCTCCTTTCAGCTCTATTGAACAACTTGAGGATAGAATACTGCAAAGGATATCAACCACATTCATTTTAACATCAGCAACAGCAAGGGCCCTTGCTGGACTTTCACTCAATAAACCAACCAGTCCAGCTATAGCAGCATGTTTCTCCATTTCTTATGTGGTCCGAGGAAAACAAACTCTCTAATGCTTTAGTTGGAGCCCATGCTGATTGACAACACCAATCAGCATCCACCTAGACGTAGAACTGCCACAAGCTGATTGACAGCACCAAATGCAGCCTCATGTCTCCTTATTTCAGCACTGCTGAATAGAATTCCCAATAAATCTGCAGTAGCTTCTTCTGTTACGTCTTGTGGACTAAGAGAAAAATACTTGGTCAATGCCTCTATAGCCCCAGCTTCAACCATTGCAAGCTTCTTTGAGGGGCCATCTTTTGCTAGCTGAGTCAAAAGTCCAAGGGCTAGAATAGGTGCACCGGGTCTGTCTGGATTTCACACCAAAATAAACTCTTCTGACAATTCCAGGTCTGATATATCAGCATCAGCACAGCCAAGTAAAGAAATAAGCCCAACAGGCGCCCCTGTACTGGCTACAGAAGAAGAGTTCCTCTGCTACCATTGCAGACAAGACTGGTCAGTGCTTGGGCTGAAAAATATCTGTTTGTAGACTCCTCTGACTTCAACAGTTTAACTAGCATGGGAATGGATCACATGGTTGCATGTGCCCGAATGATATCTCTATCTTGAAATAAAACTGCAAGCAGTAAAGCACAAACCAATGTACTGCTATATTCTTTAGAATCACTCTGCAGAATTAAAATGTTAGTGAAGAGAGGACTCTACAATGATGATAAGCAATTAATGAATCATGAAAAACATATTTACTCTAGTGAAAATGAATAAACAGCTAAAACTGTGGACAACACAAATCGCCATGAACCCAATCAATGAAAATTATACCTTGAAGTGCACGCCAAAGAGAACCTTCATTGCTGCAAAGTATGAGCAAAGTTTTTATAAGCTCATCCTTAACCTCATTGGTTGCCATGGTGATCAGACCAACAAGCAAGCGCTTTGCATCTGATTTTTTTAATTTCTTTGAGAGTATAGTGTTTCTGTATAAGGTGGCTAGGGCTTCTATTGTACGCTCCAGCACAAGAAATTGCAACTGTGGTTTAAACTGTTTGGTCAAACTCTGCTCAATAATCATAGGATCTGATGCTCTAATAGATTCATCTTTGATATCATATATCATAAGACCAGAAGCTAGAGCACCCAATGTGTCTGCAATCTGCATATGTGAAGTGCATGACTTGAGGCTTTGTCCAAGGCTTGCGATGACATATGATAGACCACCTGAGACATTTGCAAGAGCACAAATTGCATTTTCCTGCAGTGCTTGGGCATACTCACCTTGCATGAATTCTTTTGATGGGGCTATCATAGCATTTATCAAAGCAGGGACCCCATTAAAATTAGCTATCTCCTGCCGTGCTTCTTTACACTGCAGAAAGAGACTTAAGAGCACCAGTAGATTCTGCTCTAACAGAGGCTTCATTACCAGTACCCAGTAGTTTGAGTAGTTGCTTAGTAGCTCCTGCGGCTAAGATCTTCGAGCAAACTAATGGTTCTTCTGTCATAATGCATGCAAGAAGAAATCAAACATTTGCTTGAGTAAATGGGTAGCAAAAAGAAATCACAAGAGCCAAGTAAAATCAAATCCCGATCTCTTTCACCGTTGTAAACGTTAGTGATAACAAACCAAAGCATTAAATTCACGAAAAATTAGTAAACACCCAAAGAGAGAAGGCAAATCTTGAAATATTGACTGCAAAAAATGGTGAGAGGTGGTTTTAGACAATAAATTGGAACATAAGATGACAAAGTAAATTAAGTAAGAGGCCAGCTTTATTCCTTCACACAAAGGTAAATAAGAATAATAATGGTGTGAAAATTAAATCCCAATAAAAGTAGTAAAAACTCAGGAAGTAAGAAAGCCAACTAATCACTCTACATTAATTCTCTAAGAAAAGGTTAAAAGAAGTGCCATAATTAAGAATAAAAGCAGTGAAAACCAGCAAATAAAGGTAGAAAATAATTAATTCCCCATATCTTTCAAAAAATTAATGACAGCTACAACAGAAAAAATCGTATAAAAGGCAGTAAATACTTGAAAATACAGAAAGAAACTAGTGTAAAAGAAACCAAGGTAAGTATTCAACGGGAATAATAAGTAAGAAACCAAGGTAAGTATTCAACGGGCAAAAACAAAAAAGAAAAAGAACCCAAAACAGAGTCGTCAAATCATGAAAACTAATAAAATCAACAATACAACCAAACTCAAATCCACTAAGAGCTCCAAGAAACAAACAACATAATAAAAAACCCAGCTCACAACCTACTTCAACTACACAAAAAAATTAAAAAACATATGCATACACCCCAAAAAATCTTAAATTCCATTACAAAACCCAGTAAAATCTTTATATAAACAGAACTAACCAACTTCGAACCATACAATATCAGTTTAAGTACTTATAGGCCCTGGAAATAAATGGTCAGCCATACAATATCAGTTTCCCAGCAGGGCTGTCTGTTCCAATTGTAATAATATGGTTCTCAAAGCATTTTTTCATCAATTATAAACTCATTCAACAGGTAACTAATAGCACACTATTAATGGAGTTGAATTTCCAAAAAACAAACACAACAAGAAAAGGAAAAAAAACGAAGAGAATTAGGTCCAATCTCAGTTGCTTTAAACAAGTCTAATTCAACAATTTCCCTACTGCAGAGCATATCATGATACCTAAAATAGTGTTTGAAAACAAATAAGAATATACAAACGCATAAAGCAGTAGAAGATGAAATTCAGTAAAAATTCGTATAGCTCCAGCTTCCAGAAACATATAGAATAGAAACATACAAATTATGAAAAATGCTAGCCAAATCCAAACAGGCATTAGTTGACTTTAGTATCCAACGCTCACTGCTCTTTGGCTATTTCAAATCCAATGCTCACTCAACAAACAAGTAAAAGATTGACACTGCTCTTTGGCTATTTCAAATCTTAACAAGGCCACTGTCGAGAAAACGCTGAAACAAGCAGAGCTTGACGTTCTCTAGTTCGATGTATCTTTATCTTTTATGGTTTCAGTCTCCAAAACAATAATGAAAGTTAAAAGTTGGGTTTTTTTTAATATATATATTCCAAGGTTATCTCCCCTAAAAAAAGTGAGAATTTATGTAGAAACCAAATGAAAAGGTTACCATTTACTTATACAGGACTCTGCGGCATAATTTACACATTGGGACGACGAAAACTACTCCATCCCTAAAAAAAGTGAACCTTGAGAGCAACAGCTCCTCCCATTGACTGACCCAAGATAAAGTGGGATTGCTCTTTGGAGGCAAAGAGCAGCTGTCTGCGGTCATATAGAACACTTTAGTGTAGGAGAGTGTTTGGTTGTAAGTGCTCTTAGTGGTTTCGGAGAGTGAAAGAGCAGAATTTGGGTCTCTTTAAAATCCCAATATATCCCTAAAAAACATACATCAAGTCACACTATTTGTCCTTCCCATGATATGTATCAATAAATCATAACATAACATTGACAGAAATGCGGCCACATGTATATAATTGATGCTTTGTGTACCAGCTGCTATAGGGCCCATTTCTGCCTAATCCTAATGTCATTATGAATTTGTTTACAGGATCACTGTATATTGACGTGTCTTTGTGTGCTGAACGTGTAAGAATCTTGCGACCATTGCAAAGTTCTCAGCACACTTGAGATATAATTTTCATTATAGAATGGTCTCTTTGTAGATCTTGATGCACAGCCAGTACACCTTATACACTGTACACTTTATACAAAATATTCTGTCTCAAATGCATAATAGTGTTTTAATGGTTGTTGCTCAGTCAGTTTTGTTTTTGTTTTCGTTTTTTTTCATCTTCACATTTTGGTTGATTGCTGCCTTATTTTTAAAATATTTACAAGATGTGCTTCCTTCTAGGATTTGGCATTAGAAAGAGGCAAAGATGGCACAAGACATGATATGCCCATTTGAAGCTAACAAGAAGGATTTACCTACAATCTGATTGTGACAAAAGGTAGCAGTGTCATGTTTATTGTCTAAAACTCCAAATTATTTGACATGTAAGTTTGAGTATCCCTAACTTCAATTAACCTATTCATAGTTGTATACTAGAAAAATGGTAATGCATCAAAGCAGGTGCATTTCGATATTAAACTAAGTATCTCTTAAATAGATTACTCATTCATCAAAGCAAGTAAATTGCTTCTGCATCAAAGCTGGTGCATGTCAAATTTTACAGAGTTTTTATTATATGCTACGATATTTGTGTAAAGCTTACAGACTTAGTAATTGATGTCTTATTTTGGTCCGGATTCTCAACACATGTGCTTTCTTTTAACTTCCAAAAATACTAAATTGTTCTATTGGGTATAACAGGGAGTGGATATGTTTGGAAAATGTGTTGAATTTACAAAGTTCAAAGTTGATGTATCAAAAGGAAAGAAGAAAGAGTGTATTGGAGCCTACATGGCATGACTTCAAATTTGATCCAACTTCCTAATAAACAATGTTACTTGTAATAATCATGATATCCACTTCCTCATGATAAATGGTTGACATTGCTATGTTGATGGATGCATTTTTGTTTCAGCCATACATTCTTCTACCTATAGTGGCTTATCTTTTTTTGATTGGGTTAGTTTAGGATTGAGAACAAGGAATCAATACTGTATTTGCTCAAGGACCAGCTGTTTCCATGTTGATCCTTTTGGAATGTATTTTAGGAAATGTCTGTATTTTAAGATGTTTAGGACCAGAATTTTAGCCAATGATGGTTCTGAGATTCAGCAGTCAATAAAGACCTTGATTTATGTTGTTTTTAATAGATATGTAATGCGTATCTATTCTAATTAAGAAGGGAGCCATTACTTGCACACGAGAAGCTCTCTTGCACATAGTTTAAAATAGAGACTTGGTTTTTTGGGGATTTCTGTCATGTGAAACACCATCTAAGCCATCCTATTTGAAGGCCATGATGTAAAGATCGTTGGTGCAAAAAATTATAAACAGTTACGCCACCATTGATTTATTAACTAAAGAAGCTCTAGGGTTAGATTGATCACCTTTTGGGTGCATAAATGGCTTAGTAAATGTCATCGAATACACCAACTTATTATTTGATAAGAGCATGAACCAGAACCTGCAGTAATAATGCGTTTTTATATGAGATTTCTAGATCTCTACACAGCAATTATGCAGCTTCAACTAATTACAAGTAACCAAAAAAAAGAAGCAAAAACAGCAATTATGCCAGTTCTAAAAGCACATATCATACAGAAAATTCAGTGCTTATGAAAAATAAATCCGACATAAATTTCCAAAAATCGACCAAAAAAACAAATATATCCCTCATATCATGAAACGACTAAAAATCCTAAATCTGGTTCTATACCTCCCGACGAGAAAGCTCAACATTCCAAGTAGCCTCTCTTTCAGCCACTTCTCTTTCTCTCTCCTTGATGTAGCTCTGCATCTCCCTCTCCTTCATGATCCTACCTTGGATATCGGCATCCAGAGCCTCTTTCAGCTCTTTCACAAACTTATGGACTACGAATTTGATTCTTAGGGAATCAAATCTAACAAACTAAGCATCCTTAAACGAATGCTTATTACATACAGGAAAAAAAATCAATTATGCCTATGTCGATGGAGAGTATACGACATCCTGCACATAGCCACCCAATCAAGCTGGTTTGGCTGCTCTTGCTGTTGCAGGATTTTCAGGTTCTACTGGTGTGTCTGCTGTGCTGAGCAGCAGCTGTATCATTTCGCTGCAACATTTCAGGTAGCTTGCAGAGGCTGCTCTTTTTTTAGTTGGTTTAAGTAGCATAGCCAATATAGTTGTCATGCTATTGGGATTGTCCCCTGCAGTGTCTGCAGAAGAATCTCTTATTGACAATAAACTCAGTACATAGTTTGACAATCAACAGACTTTTGATGCTCCGAACTAGAACCAAAATTTGCTATAATGGTGGAAGGGAAAAAAAAAATTAGGGATGGTATATATACACCTGAGAACTTCATTTTTTTCATAGGATTGTGGACACAAAGGCAGAGCAGAATAAAACAACCATTCATCATTTTTCATTAATTTACAAAAAAGGAAACTACATCCAGGATCAGCACCCCCCTCCCCCCATAACAACCACTATGAACTAGCATCGGATTGGTCGTCATCCTCCAAAGAGTAGGAGGTTGTTACAGTGCGGGCTGATGAGTCGGTGCTCGTGGGAGCTGAGTATGACAAGGCCTCTCGATGATGGAAGGGTAGCTGGTAGTCCGAACGAGGTGTAGCCTGAGCTGAGTATGACAAGGCCGCGACGGCGACCCTCACCTCGAGCCCTCCCAACTGTAGGTTGGATCGAGCGAGTTTGATATCCCAACCAACATGGGGGGAGGTGCGGGTGCATCGGGGCCGGAGCTCATGGGAGGGCGACTACGATGTCGTCATTAACGGGGGGAGGTTGAACGACATGAACAAAGGGGGCTGGAGTACGAACCAGGGGTGGTGCAAGCGAATCTAAGTAAGGGGTGGGGCAATCGAGAGGCACACGGGGTGCCACTGGAGCAGGCTCTTCATCGTCAATAATAACTACATCAATCCGGCGCCTTGCCGACGACGCCGAGGCAGATGAACCTGTCCGAGAATGAGATGAACCAGGGGTGCCTGACATATCTGCACATTCCATATACCAAATTGAGAATACTTTGAATTGGGATACGATACACAATCGATATGAATTGATTACATGAGAAATAATAGAATTTGAAAAGTGAGAAACTTCATATTGAGAATTATAACGAAATTACAGTGACTGTCATACATAAATAACCAAAGTGGATAGGAGAACAATAATAATTGCACGTGCAAACATTCCACACATGCAATCTACATGCACACCAACATCTGAGGCCCTATCTATCACTTTATCCATTAGTTGTGTTTGTTGGGTTATCGGAGGTACATGGTGATATGTGGGTGGGTTATATGAGGGTTCATTTAGGTGTCGTCGTAACGCATTCAGTGCTTCATCGTACGAATGAAAGGAGCGATGACGAGCCCCAGAAAAATCGGTTACTTCTCTCGAGCATTCCTCCCAGGTTTGATATATACCCGGTCTCCTACCAACGAACACGACGTAATATTTACCCATATCTACAAAATACGTCAATTGGTTAGTAAGTGCAAGAGTGAGAAATGGGTCATTTAATTGATTCAAGTTCAGAGTTTACAATAAAACCATATAACCAACTGTATATTTAATATGTCAACGTGATTGCGCGTCCCACATAGTGTTGGCTATATTATCACGGAATGTGTTCATCCATTCGCGATTTGCAGGGGTTTGAGTACAATGGATGTCAGGATCTATCTCGCGAACCGAGTCGTCAGATGGCTCTACTATACGATCCTCTGGCCATTCTTCGAAGAATGGATCTTCTGGATCGTATAATTTGATAAAATTGTGTAGAATACAACATGCAATTACTATTCTCACTTGTGATTGAATTGGAAACCTCGTGGCTGTTTTCAATATCAGAAACCATTGTTTCAGTATCCCAAATGTTCTCTCAACTACATTACGTAAGGACGCATGTCACTTATTGAAAAGTTCTTGTGGAGTCAATGGGGGATTCGAGGTATTGAATTCTTTAATATGGTAGCGAACCCCCCGATAGGGAGCTAGAAAGCCTCGCATGTTGGAATAACCCCCATCCACAAGGTAATACTTGTTCAGTGGCACTTGAAGTCGATTTTGTGGCCTAGAAAGAGCACTTGCTAGAACTTTTGAGTCTGGGGAAGACCCCTCCCATCCAGGGAGTACGTATTGGAATAGCATGTCAAACGATACCACACACAAAACATTTTGTGATGTCACATTGTGACGGTTACAATAACGTTGTGAGTCCCGCCTGGGAATGGTAACGTCAACATGTGTACCATCGATAGCTCCTACAGCACCCTTGAACCAGGGGTAAAACCTTTGTTGGCTACTAATCTCCGGGGGAGTTCTAGTAGTGGCCTGTTTCACAAAATCGTCATACAACTGTAAGATAGCGTCAAGTACGCTATTAAAACATAGGCTAATGGTTGAGCCCGAACGCTGTAATCTATCTTGGACGGTTCTATTCTTTTGATTTGGGGCTATAGTGTATATGAATATAGCAACCGCCTCCTCCACCTTCATCCTCCGTGAGTCCTCCAACAGACCCCTCGCCCTAAGGCTATCACATAAACTTCTGAATGCGGGTGTACGCATTCGAAATAATTCATATGCAACATCTGGATGCCCGCGAAGGGTTTCCTGAACGTATAACGGACCAATGAGAATCGATGTGTGACATCGTCGCCTTTCTGGTCGAAGTGTTAAGATGATGGCAATGGCGGTAATGACGAAGCCCACTATACACATCGCAATCAATTCGTCATCGGATACGAGGGGGGTGCCATTTTACCTAATTGACAAAACTCATTCAGTTTAATTACCATAATTTTTTTACATTAACTCACAAATTTATAAAATCATTACAACTTCATAACATAAACATCAATAGGCCTATGGAGGTGGCCATGGCCTTCCGCATAAGGCAAAGAGGTAGGATTGACGATGCTCAAGGCGCAACCCCATCACTATCTTAGCCATTCGACCGGACTGCTCAAATTTAACTAGGAGCTCCATAAACATAGAATGATCAATAAAGTTGTTTGCTCTCATTTCTTGTAAAAATTCCAAAATTTGTTCATGATTGCTTCGAGGTGGTTGAGGTGGTTCAGGGACAGCCCGATCGCCTTTTGATACCATCAACGTATCAAACTCGGCATTAGTATCGAGTATCGTTTCAATCTTTAGATCGATTTATATCAACAAATACCAATGCATATCGGCCAATACTGATATTGAATTTGTTTAATGAAAAAAAAAGTAACATCATGGTAGTACATCCAAATACTATTTCCCGGCCGAATTGCATCAATATTAGTCGCTACTGAGACTGGTACCAATACTAAGTTTGATACCGGTATCGGACTGGTTGGGTAGTGCTCTTGAGCAGTCAAATACATATTGGAAGAAGCAGTGAGAAGCCTTCATCTAAGGTAGAATGCTGAGAATGCTGAGAAGCTATAAAATTTAACAAAAAAAATTCACCTTGGCCTTAATTCAAGCACCTTATGTTGCCTTGGAATGCAAATACCGAGATGGGTTGAAGGGAGGGAAGGGGGAGCATTTTATAGCCTTCAATGCCCCCCCAAGGAGATCGATTCGAATCTTTGCACTCAATCTTCTCTTTGAAGCTATGAGACAGGTGTCTTAAAATGAGAAGCTGGCCCCTACCAGATTTTCCAATGCTCAAAATCAAGTAGCCAACTGTTGCCATGTGAAAGCAGTACATTTGAATCTTTGCAAGCTCCCGAACCAAGCTGGCCCCTACTGGATTCATCATAGCTCTCTGCAATCAATCTCCATATGAATCGGAGTAGAGACCTAGGAGACAGGTGTATTTAGAATCGAGGCTGGCCCCTACCTATTGCCATGGATGGTTGGGGAAGACGATGCTTTAGCTTCAAAGAAGCTACTGCGTACACATACCTCATGACCGTTGACGGTGAGTTTTGATCGTCTGCATAGATCAAGGACAAGTATACTTCACCAGCCAAAATATGAGCTCAGAATCTGAGCTAATCCGAGAGGTTTGCTCGGACGACCATACGTCGTTGTCGCTCGGAAAAAGCTCCGATTCCCGCTTCCCAACGAAAACTCTCGAACATGAGCTTTACTCAGACTTTGCAAAAACCTCCCAGAATCTGGGCAAAAATGGCTCTCGAACGAGGCCTAAGCCTCTCCTTAAGTTCTCTTTTGCTAATGTGGAATCAGTCAAAGTGGTTGATCCAGATTCCAATCAAGACCTCTTGAACGAATGGAAGGAGATGGCTAGCGCAGACACCACCATTAAGAAGTGGTTTTGACTAAGAAGGAGATGGCTGGCGCAGACACTACCATTAAGAGGCTTGTAGTTCTTCTACTACCTCCATCTCCCTTATCATCACCACCGCCTTCCCCACTCCTCATCCCCAAGGAGAGGAGGAAGAAGAAGACTGCCAAACTGTAGTGGGCTTTGCGGTTCCTTCCGGATTGAGGATCATTTTGGCGCAATGAAGACCACCATAACCATGATCTATTAAAGAGTCGACATCGACTCATTAAACAGTTGATATCGACTCATTAAACAGGCGATATCGCTTGTTTAAAGAGTCGATATTGCCTGTTTAATGAGTCGATATCGATTCTTTAAACAAGCTTTTTTTTTTTTTTTTTAAAGGCGTTATCGCCTTTTTTCATGTCAATTTTTGGTACCATCGATCTTTATATTATGGCCTTCAAATCAGACAGAATAGATGCTGCTTCATATCGTGTAAACAGACGATTTTTTTTTTTGAAGAGGCGTTATCACTTTTTTTTTTTGTCAATCTTTGGCCCCATCAATCTTTATATTATGGCCCTCAAATCAAACGACATAAATGTTGCTTCATATCGCGTAAAATATAAAAAAGTACAAATTTTTAAAATTTTAAACTATGTAGAACGATGAAAAGTGTAAGAAGGGGTATTTGAGACTTTTTGTACTAACAGGAACTGACTAAAAGCTGGTCAGTTTGGGTAAAAGTGAATTTATAGGGTCTCTAATGGAAAAGGTGTATCTGACAAGGTCGATTAGAGAAATTTCCCTATTCAATAACATATATCGTCCGTAATTACAATCATAATATATATATATATATATATATATATATATATATATATATATATATATATGGAAAAGGCCTCCGTCCTCCAAGCTTCCACGTGGCAGCCAATATATTGTTTCGATGTCACGTGGAGCTCGGGTGCATTGCTTAAATCATCTTTGAAAAAAAAATAATTTGAAAACTCATCTCCATCATGTGTTTTTTTAACCGTGAAATGTGGACCAATGAAACCCGTCAAACTTTGACTTATGGGTTTAAAAAGTTTTTTTCAAATTTTCTTTTTTTAATATTGATCTATACCGTCCACTTGTGCTCCACGTGGCACCCAAACAATGTTTTGGATGCCACATGGAGCTCCATGTGTATCTTGGAGGACGGTGACCGTCCTCCATTGGAGGACCTAACCGGCTCCCTATATATATATATATATATATATATATATATATATATATATATGAGCTAGATGATGGTCTAATTTTAATCCAATTTTACACTTTAAATAATAAGAATCATGATTTTAATATGTTTGCTATGATAACTTAGAGATATTATATTGTTGGAAAAACTAAGAATTAAAGGGCCAGTTTCGAGAAAATATAATTTAAATTTAGCTCCCCTAGTTGCCCCTATAAAATTTATCCCTCCTTGCTAATCTTTATATTTAATCTTTTTATTTATTTTCTAATCTTTTATAGGGACAACACTATAAAATTTCACTAATGTTTGATGTTGGTAGCTCGATAGCTGGTAAACTAGTACAAGTGATACACATCATATCTTGGGGAGAGGGTCTCCGAGTTCTCTCGTCATATCTTGGGAAGAGGCCGAACGGGCCTATAATGTCTTTTAAGTTAATAAAAAATGGCCTCAATTCTTATGATTGCCAATTATCCACCAATAGAATGTTTAAATGATCTTATACCAATGATTTAAGATGTGAATGATCTGTACTGTCAAAGTGATATATCATAAATTTGAAGTGCAACATGCCCAAAAATAATGTTTTAGGGAGATTTAAATAATCCGATTTGTGGACAATAGTATGAACTTTATTATTAGTTTTAGTGGCTGATATTAATCTTCATCAATTGGATGGTCCACATCCACTTATAGGCATATTTCTTTGGGTTGGGACAAGATCTAATGATAGATTGCCACTTGAATAATTTAAATTGATCACATATGTGCACCATATGACAATGATAAATCACCCTTCAATAGTGTGAGATAAAATGTCTAATTTTAATGGTGTAAGATAATTTTCATTTTAGTTTTTAAATATCAATCAAATTCATTTATCCCACCGTAAAATATGCTGCTATAATTTACCATTCTCTTGGTAGTTGGGCCAGTTGATTCTTTCAAAGTACCTCCATAAAATGATCTAAAATTATTTAGGTCGTCGAGAAATATCAAAAGGCAAAGTTCTTTGACGTCGTGAATGGTAGTGTTCCATACTTCCATGATTTCTTAGGTTCTTTTATGATTTTTTTCCTTACAAGAGTGATGGGGACATCAGATTCAAACAGCCGTTAGTGGTGTATCGAAGGCGAAGGAAGAACATCAAAGTAATTGAAAAGAAAAACAACTCAAATTCGAATGATTGAAGACGCACTCAGACGATCGATGGGCCCCAGCCTTCGCTCGATTGATGGTGGACAGTGGACACATATTCTGAGCGCATTTATGCTTCTCAGTCGATTGATCGATCTTAAATTTTTTTATCGATCAATTTTAGTCTGTGGCTTCAAGCAATTTAATTATTTCTCAGTCGATCAATTGACTCCGGAATCGATCGCGCGAAGTTTGATGGGATTTTACTTATTTCGGTCAAAATTTTCATTTTAGTGTTTTAGTTGTTTTAGAACTTTTCTAATTTCGTATTAGGGTTTTGGTTAGCCTATTTAAAGGCTTATAAACAACATTATTAGAGATGATGATTAATGAATAAAAATTAAGAATTTGCTTTTGTGCAAACCCTAGAAGACTTGTGAAGAGTTTTCACCTGAAAGAGCAAATATTTCAAAACCTGAGGAGTGAATCTTCATTTCTCGCGCGACTTGGTCCGAAGCCCGACGTACAGCCTTGGTGTGAAGTCTCGGAACCCTTGGTGTGAAGCCTTGGATCTTATCCTTCTATTTTATCTTTTCTCTCATTATTGTCCGGTAATATCTTCCCTATTTGCTTTGATAAAATTCAAAAATCTCAAATCTTTATTAATTTATATCTTTGATCATATTTCTGTGTGTTCTAGGGTTCACAAACAAGATTTGAAAATAAGAAAAAAACGATTATTCACCTCTTAAAGCGTGAACTGTGAATCTACGATGATTAGGGTTGAGGAAATCGACGTTCAATGCTATCGTTCATCCAAGGTTTCTTTCTTCTCACTCTTTTATCTTGATGGTGAAAAGATTATGGTGATTCTTGTGGAAGAATACCCAAAAGATTTTAGGAGGTTGAAGAAATGGTTTGAGGAAGAAAGGTGGTGGCGGCTAAGGTTTCTTAAGAAGAAGAGAATAGAATAGAGACGGCTAGATTTTCTTACGTCTATTCTTAAGAAAAACTTTGAAAAACTCTCGAAGTGATTAGGATTTAGGGTTCTCCGACCTACCAAAGTTCGAACTTCTAACCTCTTGTCTATAACTCAAGCCTCTAATCAATAGGCTATCATATAACTTGTGTCAAATAATGACAAAAATATATATAAGGGCTTTGAAAATCAAAACATGTATTTTTAGTTAAAACGTTTTGAAAAGTCAAGGCATGCGATGTATACCTTATTGAGTACATACAAGTAATTTAAGTGTATCAAGGACGTGAAAATTCTAGTCGTTACACTAACTAGGCAGATCTATCAAATTTACAAGATTTTAGAGATTAATTAGTTTTAAATAAAATAAGAATATTAATTAGATCTTATGGCTTAATTAGTTTTAAATAAGACAAGAATATAATTCAGATTGTAAGACTTAATTAGATTTATATAAAATAAGAATATATATTAGATTTTAGGGCTTAATTAGTTTTAAATAAGACAAGAATATAGAATTATAATTTTAATAGAAGGGTAAATTACTAACTATACAGATATATCAGATTTACAAGATTTTAGGATTTAGTTAATTTTAAACTCATCGGAGCGTGATCGAATGCACCCTATGTGCAAGTTCTAAGAAGAATAGAGGAGATTAATGTATACCCACTTGTGAACGGTTGATCTTGCGGCGGTTAGGGTTGAAGAGATCAATGCCCATGTTTTCTTCTCCTCTTCCTCCGATCTTGTTGGTGGTTGAGCGAAAGATTTGAGGGAAGGCTAGAGAGTTTTGGGAGTGAGTAATTTTGGTTGTAGAAAATAGAAAGCTCTTAAGATTTTATTTATAATGGTAGCAAAATTTTAGGTTAACTACCGAAGCAAATGGTGTTTCTCTCCCAAAATTACAGTTATACCCTTTAACATGTTTCATCTCTTAAAACGGGAATAACTTTTTATACTCTTATCGAAATTCGACAATTTATATATCGTTGGAATCATATCGTCGAACACTTCGCAACGAGTCCAAAATTGACTAAGAAAAATGAACATAGAAAAAATCATAATTTTCCTAAAAGATGATGGATTCCGATGTGGAGTGTTAACACCGTGCATAATGTGGTACATCATCTAGCACTGTTAAAATAGTCAAAATGGGTCAAGTTGTTATACTTATATGTTACTTAGTGATGTTGGCCTTCTTGGGGATATTCCCTTAAAACTTATCAACGTACTTATCTCTTATCTTTGCTTACTTATGCTTACGATGTGTTTTCTCAATCACTAAACTTAGGAGTCATGTGTGATGCATCACTATGGATGGCACCTCCATCGAAGCTAAGTCAAATTTACACTCACCTCAATCGTCATGATGTCTCATATCATCATGAGTTATAAGGCATGTGACTGCGACATAAGGATCATTTTGATGTCATATTAGTGAATCACCACACCAAGGCAAAGGCACACAACTCTTATGTCTTAGGTGCTTATCTCATGATGTTTAATATCCTATGTACAACTCCTTGACAAGAGAATGGTCAAGATAAAAACATATAAATCATAACTGGAGGTACAATCATGAAGCATACATATCCTATTCTAACTAGCGGGGAAATTATAAACGTGAAATACTACATATGGTGACAATGACTTCCATAATAAACTGAAATGATAAAGAATGAAGAGACAATGACTTATATAATAAACTGAAATGGTAAAGAATGAAGAAGTGTAAGCATATTATAAAACAAAGGAAACAACCACTTGACAATTTCTAACAGGGGTAGAAGAAGAATTGAAATGGGGAACTAGAAAGAAGTATGGAACTAGTTTTTAAGATCTAGTTCCTTGCTTCTTCAATGCAAAAAAATAGAAGAAGAAAAATATATTCTCAAATAGTGTTTTTAGATTATATAAATGGTGAAATAGGAGTTAGTGATTGTTTTCTGTGAATGGATGAAAAGAGTATGAATACTTTTTAGTAAAACTCATCTTCTTCTCTAAAATCTCTTCGATGTTTTCTCTATACTCCAACTTAATCTTACATTGGTTACAACTATGTTTTGGATTTTTTATAGTAAAAAGTTCATAAAAAAAAAAAAAGTAACGAATCCAATAGTAAATCGAAGTTGGTAGGGGATCATGGTTGAAGGAGAAAGACGGTTTGGGAGTAAATATAAAGGAGAAAATTGGGGTGGAAGGATTTAAAATAGGGGTAGGTGTGAATTTTCTTCAAGTGATGTGGGAGTAGCATAAGTTGGTGTGGGAGTAACATTTCCCCAAATAAAACTCCTATTTTTTAGGATTGTTAGAATAACTCCAAAGAAATCAACAACAAAATAGAAGAGTCCACTGTGCATCACTATGTGTGATTTCTTGGCCCCTTTTGGATGATTAGGCTGTGTTTGGCATAGCTCTTTGTCAGCTCCCTGCCTGGGCCAGATATACTTGTTACCTGCAAAACAGAATTTACCTACTCTAAAAGCTAACTTCCTCTCCGAGCAAATAAAATCTGCTCTAACAAGGAGTGAGCAGAGAGTAGGGGAGAACTACAAGAGCAGGTAAACCTTGCTCTGACAGGGAGCTAGGAGAGAGCTATGCCAAACGCAGCCTTAGTCAAGTGACAAATTTTGTTTTCAATAATATTTCGGTAGGGGGTCATTTCGGATAAATTTTGGAAAAAAATCGAAAACATTTCGATAAAACTTCAAAACTACAAAAGTTATAAATATATAAATAATATTTAACATTTATAAAAATCTTATTTATTATTTAAAAATAACTAAAATTAAAAGAAAATTCTTTAATTTCAGTAAAATTTCGGAGAAATCTATTGCGGTGAATTTTGGAGAAATTTTGAAAAAATTTGTCACTAGAGTCATCACTCATCACCTGAAGTCACTTTTGCTGGCCTTCTAATCTTTACTTTTTGTACCCTTCTAAGTGGGGATCGAAACCGAAATTTCGGCCGAAATTTTGATTTATCGATTCGGTTTCGGGGGGGACCAAAACTGAAATTTTGGTCCGAAATTTTAAACTTTTCGGCCGAAATTTTGATCCTTGCTTCTACTTTTCTATATTGGTGGATCTTTACTTAGTTTTATTTGGGTCAATTTAAAATCCCCCCTCAAGACCAAAATTTTCTCTTTCTCATCTTCCATTTCACTTTTTTTTCTATTTTCTTGTTAATTTCTTTTTTTTTTAATAAGTAAGCTGGGCGCCAACGTGCCACCTTGAGGTTGTAATATTGCCAACTAACCTTTCATTGTGCTACATCTATCACACGAGGTATTCAGGTGTAGAGCCAAACCTAAGGGGCCATATCCTCTTAGGGCACTCTATTAGGCAAAAGAAGATAAAAAATCTTGAATGAGCTACCATTCCCTCACAAAGTGCAAAAGGTTCCAAAAAAGCTAACCTATCAAGTGTGGCAGTCTCTACTTTTGTAGGCACATAATAGCACAAGCTTAACATATCAAAGGGTGCAAGGAACATGTGCATCCATGAAAAAGAAAAGTAGAAGACAAAAAGTGTAGGGTACCTCTGTTTACACCCATTCATTCTCTAAAAGCGCCCGCACCCCAGACCCCTTGAAAACCATTGACTCCTTCTAATCAAATGGTGGAGATAATTTTTCACCCCAATCTTCCACACAATATATCTTGAGATCATGGCGTGCCTATCAGACGGTCAGTTTGTGATTCCATGCATCACAGACCCCCAAAGAATGGCCCTTGAATCATATGGCACACATCACGCTCATACGTGATTTTATGGCCATTTTTTTGGGACCTATGACACATGGAATCACAAATTGACCGTCTGATAGGTGCGCCATGATCTCAATATATATTGTGAAAGATTGGGGTGAAAAATGATCTCCATCATTTGATTAGAAGGAATCAATGGTTTTCAAGGGATTTGGGCTGTGGGCGCTTTCAAAGAGCGTGTGGGCATAAACAGAGGTACCCAAAAGTGAGTACAATTGACATAAGGGGCATCCCCAGATTTTGTGGTGGTTTAACAGCACCATGAAATAAGCAACCCCTTGGGTTTTTAAATGCCGAACGCAGGAAAAAAAACATAGTTTGTGATTGGCATTGCTCTTTGGGAGCGCAGAAAAGAGCAGCTACTTTTCTTTGTTGTTGCAAATGAATATGAGGAGAGGGAGAAGGATTGGAGGAAGAAAAAAGGGAGCCGCTCTTTGAAACATGAAAACGATCGCTCTTTAAAGGAGCATTAAAACTCATGCTCTTTTAAAGAGGGCTGTTTTTCCTATATCAAGGAGCAGCCTCCCTTTTATCTTCTAATCATTCTCTCTCCTCCCACATTTCTTTGCAACAAAAAAGAGCAATTGCTGCTCTTTTCTACTCTTCCAAAGATCAATGCCAAACACAGCCATAAAGTACCAAAGTGGGAAATTTTCATTTATAAAAATTCCCATGGTTTTTTGTAAACCATGCCCTGGGAAGTAAAATAACAAAATCCAGCCCAGGAGTTTTGCCAAATAGGGCCTAAAAGAAGAAGTGCACAAAAAAAGGGAGCTACAACTTGCGCACGAGAATTTTACCGTGGCACATTGCTCAAGAAGGAGGACTTCATATTTTTTAGATATGTGCCATGTAGAACACCATCTAAGCCCTTTGATTTGAAGGCCATGATGTAAATATTTTGCTGCCAAAGAAGGGCATGATCTCTACCATCTGATTTGTCTCAGTCAAATCAGATGGTAGAGATCATGCCCTTCTTTGGCAGAAAAGATTTTTACATCATGGACTTCAAATCAAAGGGCTTAGATGGTGTTCCACATGGCACAGATCTCAAAAATATGATCTTCCTTTTTAGACGATGTGCCATGGTAGAAATCTTGTCTGCCAGTTGTACCTCCCCAAAAGAAACCTCTCTCGCTCAATCCATCTGCGATCTCTTACCGGAGCCCTTTGACGACACAGTTGTATCCTGGACCTCGGGATCGAGTGGAACTGCTCCTGTCGCTGCTGGATGAGGTGGAGATAGTCACATTGCACCCGCTGATGTAAGAGATTGAGCTACTCCGGAACCTGAACAAGCTAGGTGGGCTGCACGACCCAAGATAGATGGCTTGTTGACGCTTGTCATCATAGACGGAGTGGGGTGGGCGAATATCTGCAGGATACTGTCACCGACTGGAGACCTCCCAACCAGATCTGCACAGAGATTATGACTAATGAACTAGATGACAAAAATATTTGGGAATCAATCGTAATAAAACACAAAACAACAAGGAATCAAATCAAGTCCCATTTCTCCATCAAAAGAAGCTTAGATCTAAAAATTTGGAAATTATAAGAATAAAAAAAATTCAAGTCTCTACTTATGTTCATCAGAAAAACATCAATTGCAAGATCAGAGCAAAAGACCATCTAAAACCCTAAATCCAAATTGAAAAAAAATAAAATCATGCATAGATTGCTGCTTTTTCCTTGAATCCAGAAAATCTATAGCAGGGGTGGTTCAGATTCTATATTGCCGTAGTGTAACTGTGTTTCTACACGGATTTTAGGGACATGAAGGTTAGTTTTTACCACCCTATTCCTGATATAAACTGTCAGTTTTGATTTTCCTGCACATATTCTTCAATCTATAATTATTGTGGGTTGCGGTCTACATTATAATTTATAAACGGTTCGGAAGAACTACATAAACTGGAAAAATTAAATAATGGATCTTAATTCTTACACCATCCAGAACAACTACAATCAAATCATATTATATGATTATCCATTTTCTTAGGCGAATCACATAATCAAATGTTTCCAATCAAGCATTTCAACGGCAGAAATTTTATATATTCTTTAAAAAAGCACTTGCAGATCTGCACAGAGATTATGGCTGATGAACTAGACCACAAAAATACTCAGGATATCGATCTTAATAAAGTACAGAAAACAAGGAATCAAATCAACTCAAGTTCCATACCTCAAGCAAAAGAGCTTAGATCTGAAATTCTGGAAATTATAAGAAAGAAAAAAAATTCAAAAAGTCTCGACCTATCTTCATCAGAAAAAAAATAATCGATTGCAAGATCAGAGCAAAAGAACCTCTAAAACCCTTATCCAAATCGAAATTAAATACAGACAAATTACGAATGATTTCAATACCTTATTTCTGTAGTTTGAGTGTGCCTAGGCAGTAAATTTCAGATCCTCTGCTACTTTTCAAAGATTCAATAGAGAGCCATATATATCTCAGGTAGATCCGAGGACCATGGGGGGAGGTGCAGACTTCAGCGCTGCAGAGGAG
The DNA here is from genome assembly GCA_021018995.1 of Chloranthus sessilifolius. Classification (NCBI taxonomy): domain Eukaryota; kingdom Viridiplantae; phylum Streptophyta; class Magnoliopsida; order Chloranthales; family Chloranthaceae; genus Chloranthus; species Chloranthus sessilifolius. The sequence continues at coordinate 109,362,153 of CM037597.1, read as the reverse complement.
ACTTGGGGCTCAGCCGTGCCTTGCTAACAGCATAAGAAATGTGTGCTTGAGTTTGATTCACTATTTAATCTGTTGAAAGAATCTGATCTCAGTTTTACCAGTAATCCGAACAAGAACAAGAACCAGATTTGAAGCAATGGAAACGGTTTCGATCTCTAATAACGATTTCTCGCTCAAAGACGTCAGATATTAGCTTAATTGCAGAGTGGCAGTCTTGGCATATCCGAAGGTTCTTAAAGATCCGGAGTTGAGCACCCGGTCTGGTGCTTAGGAGCCCAAACGAAATGGCCAGCCTTTCACTGTGATAAAACAGTGCCTGCTCCTTCTCTTGCTCATCTACACTGTTGTCGTTGACCCCGGTGTCTAACCGGCTGGAGATGTAGGAGGCAGTATTGGGGACATAACCAGCCAATCTCAATCTCCGGACCACCTCGTCCAACATAATATACACCTCTTGTATTTGAGGGTGCAATTTGTCCCCTGCAGTGAATTGGTGAATTTGGCCATTGACATGGATAAAACTCAAGCCAGGTGCCTTTTTGATTCCTCGCTTCTGGAGCATCAGTCTGAGGGCATCGGCTTCTTCTCCTCTCCCGGCAGATGCATACATGTTGGACAGCAAAATGTGGTATTGGGTGTTGAGGGGATTGATCTGAATGAGATCCTGAAAGAGGTGTTTTCCAAGCCCGAGCATGCCGTGATGGCGGCTGCATGAGGCGAGGAGGGAACCCAAAACGACCTCATTGGCGCGGATGGGCATCTCCCTTACTAGAACCATGGCTTCTTCCAACCGCCCCGCTCGACCCAGTAGATCCACCAAACAAGAATAGTGCTCAATTTTTGGTGTTATGTGGTAAATTGGCCAAAGGTCATGGAAGTATTGGCAACCTTGGTCAACCAGCCCTGAGTGGCTGCACGCGCTTAGGATGGCGACAAATGTAATGTCATCCGGCTGGACTTGCTCCATAATCATCTGTGAAAAGAGATGCAGCGCCTCCTTTCCATGTCCATGCATAGAGAGCCCGCTGAGCATCGCATTCCAAGACACGACATTTCTGTGGGGCATTTTGTCGAACACCTGGCGTGCGGCAGCTATCCTAGCGCATTTAGCGTACATGTCCACAAGAGCTGTGCCAACCATTGGGCTCTTTTCCTGCTCCTTGGTGGTCTTAATGGTGTACAGGTGGACCCATCTGCCCATAGTTAGATCTCCCGACTGAGAACTGGCCGATAGGAGGGAACATAGGGTCACGTGGTTGAGGTCACAATGGTTTTCATCCAGCATCTGAGCTATGCGCGAGGATGCTTCTCTTGGAAACCCCGACTCCACGTATCCGGCAATCATCACCGTCCAGGATACCAAGTTCTTCTCAGGCATTCGATCGAACACCCCCCGTGCAATCTTTACGCCCTCCCATTTGATAGTGCCGGAAAGGATGATGGTCCAAGAAACCACGGTAGGACTGAGAATTTCATCAAACATGCGGCGGGCATCGCCCATCCTGCCGCACTTGACATACATGTCCATTGCAGCATTGCGTGCGGTGACCGGGAAGGACAGCCCCCTCTTGAGGATGCATAGATGAGCCCGCTGACCAGCAGTCAAGTCGCAGAGCTGAGAAGACGCGGCAAAGAGAGCAATCATAGTGACATGGTCCGGGACCACGCCCTCCTGCTCCATGGAAAGAAAGAGACGCATTGCCTCTGCTGGATGTCCGTTGCGAGCGTAGCAGAGAATGAGGGTGGTCCAGTCGACAACGTCTCTGTGTGTATGGGGAATTTCGTCGAATACTTGGCGGGCAGACGAGACGCTTGCGCAAGCAGCGTACAAATGGAGAAGCGCATTGTAAATAAAGCCGCGGCAACCTGCGATGCCCTTTTTGAGAAGAAAGGCGTGGAGCTTTTCGCCTGCCTCCTCTGAGGCTGCGCGGGCGCATGATCTGAGTATAGAGCGGTATTTTTGACTCTCACGGTGAGGCATACAAATTACATCTAACTTCCCCTTTCTAATTGTAAGAAACTGGATGCTTTCAAGGATAAATTAGCATAAATGTTACTGCCACACCACTTAAACAATACAAAATTTTCTGATGGATATCCCCAATCTTCGACACCGTAGATCTTGAGGTCATAGGTTAACCATCATACGGTCAGCTTTTAATTTCACCTGGCACACATCCAAAAAAGCGAATGCGAACTGTGTACCATCAAACATTGTTGACATTCACTTTTTGGGATGTGTCTCAAGATCTATCGTGTCGAAGATTAGGATGAAAAACAATATCTCTCGTCTGATTTGACGCAGGAAACGATTTTTTCTCTTGTTCAAGTGAGGTGGTTGTAACCTAAAGTGGTGTGGTAGTGACACCAGCCAAAAAAAAAGGATGACTTCTTTGATAATTAGATCATTTTTCACCTTAATTTTGAACCCAACAGATCTTGAGATCATGAGTCTATCATCAAATGGTCAAATGTTGGTTCCACATGGCACACATCCCTAAATGTGCATGTGTGTCACATTTGATAGTAGGCCGTGATTGCATTCACTTTTTAGGATGTGAGGCACGTGAAATCAAAATTTGACCATATGATGGGAAGGCCGCGGTCTCAAGATCTATTGTGTAGAAGATTGTGACAAAAAATGACCTCCCTTGTCTTATTTAAAATTATTAACAATTTTTTCCTTTACTTAATTGATGTGGCTGTAACAAAAACGGGTGTGGCAGTAACATTCATCTAAATTAAAAGTATATGTATCGGCACTTTTGTACACGTGGCATTATCTTGACTCACAATCTACATTATTTAATAAATTCTTATTACAAGACGATCTTAAGTTGTATTATTTGATTTTATTACAAACAGCTATTATGCTTTGTCCACGTGCACTATTGCACCGTAATATTTATCATTTTTAATTTTTTTCATAGATGGGACAATTCAAATTTTATTATAGGTGTGATTCTTTAATTGAAATATGTTTCAATTATGAACAATCACTTAAATTTTTTAGTTTGATCATATATATGTACAATATGGCATAATAGAAAAGTATACTTTAATAGTGTAAAGACTAAACTCATATTTTAATTATCTAAAGACTAGTCTCACATTGTATCCTCGAGACGCCTTGCGTATCTGCCCTATCTGACATATCTTGATTTCCGAAGTTTGAAATCATTGTCTTTAGGGAAAGTAGGGTCGGTCTCTTCACTCATGTGGTCATTTGACTATATAGGTGTGACGGTAATTATTAAGTCCAATCAGGTTGAATCAGATTTCAAGTTTAACCACATTTGCAGCACTTGGATATGAGAGGCACGACCTATTATTCTTCGTCAACTCTGAAAAGTCTCAAAGCCCTCTAATTTTTTCTTCCTCAACTCCGACAAGGTGCAAAACCCTTTAAAATCCACCGAAACATTCATAGAGAATCCACTCGAATAAAGGCAGCAAACCTTTCTTGAAACCCTTTTGAAGCATTAAACCAAAAGCCCTCCTGAACCTGATCCAAAATCAACGGTGGACATAGGATTTTCTTGAAGGGAGGCACCTGAAGACCGACAAGTGTTAATAGGAATTGGTGGGCAGCTAGTTGATAATAACATTCTTTTGTAAATAAACCCCTAACTAAATGTGCATTACATAGGAACATTCTTCAAAATAAAATAAAGAAAAAACTTTCGTCCTCCAAGATTGGAGGAAACCTTTAATTAACAGCAAAGACAAAATTGATAACACACAAAGCATAGGTGCACTCTTTAAATTATATTTAAAATAATAATAAATAAATAAATTTCAAAAACTCATTTCTACCATGTATTTTTTGAATAGTGAAATTTAAACCCTTAAAATCAATCAAACTTTATCAGAAACTTTAAAAGGTTTTTTTTTTTATTTTTTGTTTTTTTATTTTTTTAATAAATTGATCTAACTCATCCCCCGTGTTCTATATGATACCAAACCAATGTTTTAGATGCCACATGGAGCTCCACAACATCTTGAAGGACACTTGAGCGTCCTCGCATGGAAGACGAAACCGGCTCCCATAGAACAATACTAATAAAGAACCTAGCTCATCAAAATTAATCACAACTCGATTACAGCTGTCAACTTTGGTCGAAAGCATGACCAGACAATAACTTGTCAAGCCTAACGAACACGTGACCCACAAATTTGAGGACTTGTGTTGTGACAACCCGATTTTTTTCATGCCACAAAATCATATACAATATTATTTTTTCTTTCTTACATCATAAACTCAGGAAAATTCGGACAGTCAGATCATACTTCATAATCCGAATACAGAAATAACTTGATATACTTACAAGAGTAGAGTCAAAATAAGAATATGTATATGGCAATCAAAAGATTTCTTCTATACAAAATCATTTAAACAAAAAGGGCCCAAAGAAAATTACCGGTGGTGGCCGACCATCACCAAAACAGTGGCTTCCAAAAGTATACTTTCATAATACTTCTTACAATGTATTAAATCTCCGGACATACCAAGTCCAAATCCAAAAGACTCCAAATACCTACCATACAAACCCAAAACATAACCAGCCCAGATCCTCACCTAAGGTAAAATTCTTTAAACGGGAGATCCTAAGCCTTTCTCCAAAGTCTGCTCCTGATCCACACTTGTACCTGTGACATATAGTCGAGGGATGAGCTACATCTAAGCTCAGTAGAGAAAACATCAATAACATGAATATTATTACATCACACGTATATCTTATGACATAATTCAAACATGCTTTTCAAATAAAGATTTACAATTTAAGGGAAATTGACTTGAAACAAAACTGATATCAAACACAAATTTTCGAAGTTTAACACATGATTTTAAAAACTTATTCTCATAACAAAGGAAAAGCTTAAATAGTCCCTCGAGCATATAAAGCATCGAGCCTCTATGGAAATACCAACCATCGTCGATCATATGAACCCTTTGTAAAATGCCAAAGTCTCTTCGAATTAGGTGACTTGTGTTGAAGAAAGTAATCCCACTGCCTGAAACCCAAAGAACGGATATCTCGTCGTACCGGAGCACAATTTGTACGGATATCTCGTCGTACCGATCACAGATATCCTGCCGTATCGGTCACAGATATCCCACCGAGTCGGTTGGGTATCACACATAACCTTAAATCAAAGTGCACAATTAACTTATAGTTTTTCACCGTAAGTCTGTGGTAATTATAATAGTTCGAAATTTTCAAAGCTTTCTCGAACATTTATTCGCATCCTTCTGATGTTTACCATGCACATATTTGATTTACACGCACGTACAATTCTGAGTGTATATACACATGCTTCGTTTTTAAAATCATGAAAGATATTCATGCAAAATACTGATAAATTCAAATCATACATATTTCTATCACATCACAAAATCCATGCTATTACGAAGACAAAATCAAAAAATACACATATTATTATCATATCATTATACACATGCTTGTTGTAGTCAAATACACATGTTAAGGAGTTTTTTCTATATTTATTCATGAGATTCAAAAAACGATATAACTTTCCCGTACAAGCACTCTTGATTTTCAACCTACATCACATTCATGATGATGTATTAAGGATTGATCTTAATTTCTAACAATTTCAACGTATTTAAGTGTTTTCTCAAAATCGAGGCGGAAATAGGCAAGCTCGTGCTAACTTAGAATTTGACACATATTTTCTCCCAAAATTTGACCTTTAAAACTTTAAATTCATGAGTTGGTTAATTCATAAAAGTTGTAGAACTCGTCCTTTTTTCAACGCCATAAGAATCACGTCAATCGGAGTTCGGAGTAAAACGTTACGACCGAAATACCGAGACAGTGTCAGCAAGCTCAGTCAAATTCTATCGGTCGGTTTTCAAAATCGATCGGTCGACTTCTCCAGCACCGGATTTACACTTTCACTGTTTTTCATAAATCGACCGATCGTGCTAATTTAAATCGTCAGTTTCCAAAATCGATCGGTCGAATTTATTTCGATTGGTTGGTTTCGTTCAGAATCCTTCAGATTTATAGCCTGACAAAATCGATCGGTCGATTTTCAAATCGACAAGTCGGTTTTGTCATATTTCACCCAAACTCGGGTTTTTACTTCAAAATTCAATTTTTCTTCTTCAAATTTTTCACCCATATGCTTAAACTAAACTAACACATTTATTCATTATAAATCCATATAAATTCTTACTTTTAAATTGATCGATTCCTTGATCCACATGTTCACATCCAAGCTAAGGTTTCAAAGTTGAAATCTTGGGAAAAGCGTTGATTCGAACCTCACGAACTTCACACTTAGATTCAATCTTGCACACACGCTTCTCCTTCCCTTCCTCTCTTCTCTATTTCAAAAAAAAAAAACCAATGCCCCAAAGTAATGAAACCGGCTATTAGCTTCCAAAATAAGCTTTGTGTTTATTTTTTTATAACCAAAGGGATTGGTTCCCTTATAAAACATATATACACACGCACGAATTCAAAGCCCTCTTTTCTTCTCACTCTTCTCTCTCTCTAAAAATCTAAATCATAAGAGAAATAAATTTTCTTGCCTTTATTTTCATTTATAACAAACTTAGGCTTAGGTGTTAAGCCAATACACCGTAGCTAGGTATATACAAATTCACCCAAAGGTCTGAACACAAATCTAAATCAATCTTTTTCACTTAAGACTTAACTCAACTAATCTTAATTATTTTCACAAGGTTAGGTACGCGACCACACCGAGGCATACTGTTTAAAGGTCAAAATTTTTGAGATTTTACATTCTTCCCTCCTTAAAAAATTTCGTCCTCGAAAATTGATTAGTTCCTCTAGTTTGAGAGTAGGTCATTACTCCATATGAAGTTGAAACGTACACAATTAAAAGATACTTAACGAAAGAAAAAATCTTTCCCCTTTAAAAGAATCCAAACCTTTAACGAGGTCTTAACAAATTCTTATCTTAATAAGTGTCCAGTGAAAACGGGACCACCCCCCGAACAATCACCTACGTATCAAATCCAAGCAAAGCAAAAGTTCAACTGTTTCCATACCTTACCCGAGCACTCGTAGACATATCCACGATTTATTTTCACACCCAAAGTTTGAGGAACTAGCCACAACAAAGGTGAATATTGCAAGAAAAATCCATCTACAATACACCCATACACAATTCCATCGTCTACACATCTCCATACTTACCTGCATAAAATTCATACATCTTTCCATTGAAAACCTACGCATCAGCTATCTACTTAAATGAGTACAAATTCTATTCTCTAATGACCCAAAGTCCTTTAGATTCTATCATTTAGAATTATCTAAGATCAGCCATATTGAAAATTTTAACCATCCACATATTTATGTTGTAATTCAAAACCATATACATCCACAAGTTACCATTATCTGCAAGTTACAATCATCCAAAATTTGAAATATCCATTTTTTGTCAATTATTTCAAAATCACTCCAAGGTCTACAGCTATCTCTCGACACCATCTGGGTATCCTCATAGAGATTCAACGTCCTCTAAATCAGGTTATCGCAATCTCCACACCTTAAAGGAATTTTCATCCGCGAAAATGAACGATGTGACGTTTGGTTATACAAAAGAGTAATCATTTGTTAAACTCAAATTACACACAATGAATGTTGCAATGAATTGGAATTACACACGATTAAAGCCTCAGAATTGAATAGAGATGTGCTACAACACATTGTCTGAAGATCGACCACACACTGATAAAAATCTATCTGCTGAGCTTTACACTAAGGATGTCCATCTCTCACTAAGTGGACCGATGCTCACTCTACGTAACACTACTGTCACAACTTAACGAAGTATCTCTCTAAATAGTTAGTAAGAACATATCCACTAAGAAAAATATATTGACTTGAGATTAGAACTATTGATTCAAAACTGTAACCATAAACTAAATTAACCATACCATCAAGCACTTATAAATTTACTACTAACTCATTATATCTTCACTACAACGATGTTAACCATTAGTGACAATGCATCATTTCTATAACCAATTTTGAATTGCTAAAGGTGATCCCTAGATTTCGAATACATAGCATTCTTACATAGCCCAACTAGCTATTATTATAGATAAACTTGAAACCATATATGCACCCCTTATAACAACGCATCCACAAAGCTGAATATACACTCACGTGAAATTGGGGATTCCCGACAACCATTAACAAGCACATTTAATACAACTGTACAACCAATATAATCGCCAAAATTTTGACCCTAAAGGAATAATCACCAAGATTTTAACTATAAACTAATAATCATAACCATTAGTCTAAAGGTGCGACGCCCACAAAATTCAAAATGATTGATCGGATACACTAATTTCATATCATAAAATTGTTTGAACTATCAACTGCATGCATATGAACATCACCATCCCCTACGTCCGTAAAGGTATACTGTCAATATTAAAATGAGGTTATTTGAAACTTACTAAAATGATCTTGAAATTTCATACTTTATGCCTTAAATCATTCCGACACAATCCATAGGTCGGATATACATGTTACGCCAAGACTAATCATCTCTTTAGATGCACAATCCTTAACACCATCCATATAGTAACTAAGCTTGAATGTCGTTCCTATGGATCCACAACTATAATTTATGGATTAAGCGTGATGGAAATTGCACAATCCATAGCGTCTATGTCTGACTTTGTTCTCCCGTTATGTCCTTAATTGAATCGTCCATAGCTTATGTTAACTACCAACATTATTGTTTTAAATTTCCCCGAATCCCTAAGGATTTCCACATAAAATTACAGTGATTAACAACCGCACTCAAGGTTGGAAGGAGTGCTTCCGAAAACTAATCACTCATGACCTATTAGTCTAAATGAAGGACATCACGATTATGTTCGTTAAGTGTAAATTTGTTTACAAGTCTTAGTTCCAAAATCATTGCTCAAAAGCGTCAATCAAATTTCAGATTTACTAAACAACCTGTCCTTAAGCAATTACACCTAAACTATCACGATTTATTCAAGTTTGTCGTCCTAATTGTCACCTATTTAGTTAATCTTTTGAATTTGAAAATTGTTTATCTAATGCAAGTGATTTAATTAGATGCACATACGATGGTGTCGTGATATTTCTTAAGTGTCAAAAGCAAACACGAATTCTAAGGGCATTCGTCATCTAAACATTAGAATAAAATTTTAACAATTGATAATAAATCTATACCTTGGGGAACTTCATGTGCCACCTGGGCATCGTGCATCTATGCTTCACTGGTATGACCCTGAGTTGTAGGGAGAGTCGGCTCGGAAGTAGATGTCGATGTTACTCGCCTCTGACGCATATCTGGGCAATTCTTAATCCGGTGTCCTTTCTCACCGCATTTAAAACATGTGCCCAAAGCTAACCGACATTTCTCCATTTTATGATGCTTTCTGCACTGCACACATGTATCAATCGGTGTAGATGCGGAGATACATAAGGTCTGTTGCACCGCCAAAATACTATCCGCTGTCGAATCTGAAGAGTGAGGAAGTACGTGAACAACCCCTCCAGCTGTCCGGGCATCTCGTGCAGAGATGGCAAAGGCACGATCCCGAACAGTGGATTGAGAGATGTCCTGAGTTGTTGCAGATGTCGTCGCCTCCTTCCTTAAAGCAGGACAATGTTTTATCAGGTGTCCCATTCGCCCACACTTGAAACACACACCTATCGACCATTTGCAGTCCTTTGCCAGGTGTTGCCCATTACACCTAGGGTATGATTCAACCAATGTCGATGGAGAGGTGTGAGTCGTGTCTCTTAACATTGCCGTGAGTAAAGCAGTCTACTGAGCCATCGTGTTGATCATTGTTTCCAACAACTGCCTATTTTGCTCATTTTCTCCAGTGCGCACAGTCTTTGCTCTTTTGCGCGGTGCCATCAAGATCTGTCAAAATGAAACAAAGGTTTCAATCAGCATTGATCATGATCATCATAGCTCCATATTCCGACAAAAAATCTAAAACATATCTAGTATCCTATCACCAAACTTCTATCACGATCAACAAGTATCTCTGCTACAAGCAATCGTAAAGATCCACGACCTATGTTCTACCCAAAAACCTACTGCTAGACCTATGTCTGGGTTAGCTCTTTTGAAGCAAAGATCAGCTCTCTGCTCTTTTATAGAACAGTTTAGCATAAGAGTCTGTTTGGTTGCAAGTGCTCTCTACTCTTTCAGAGAGTGAAAGAGCTAATTTTAGATCTCTTTAAAAGAGCAATTTTTAGCTGCTCTTTTAAGTGGGTCGAGCGAACTCTCGCGGGGAAAAAACGACAGTGTTTTCCCTATTGCGGGGACTAAAATAGCCCCACTCTATTTTACTAATACCAAAAAAACCACTATAAGAAAGAAAATCACTTTTGCGTCTAAGGTTTGGAAGAGAACGAGAGCCATTAGCGTCTCTTCTCTGCTTTACGAAGAGGCATATCGATCAACGAGTGCACAACAAAAATAAGGTCTTCAGCAATCAAAAGATCAAATACTACTGATAAGAAAAACCTGCGCGCTCTCATTTCAATCTATAATTCATTCGCCAAGCAGCTTGATGTAACGATGCAAAATTTTGATGTTTATATACAAGTCTAATTAGTTTCATATTCTTTGATATGATTCTATTATTTTACTCTTCTTTTTAATTGATTGGCTATGCATATTATCTATCCAGTGTTTTGGGGTTTGGTAATCTTCCTCGTAGTTCGGTACTTTGCTATTAGGGTTTAGTTTTTTAAGGTATACGGTTGTGATGGTTCTTTGTTCTTTGTTTGATTTTTTTTTCATCTTAATGAGCTTGCTGTCAAGTAGATATTTAGACAAGATAGTGGTTTTTTTTTTCTTTTTTCATTTGTACTTTCCAATCACAAATAATGGGATTTATAACATTTGGTTATGTAAGATCATGCTTAATCTCAATCAACATCTCCCCAAATCCTATGAGATTGTAATTTTACAATTTGGCTCATTGCCCACCTCCCACAAAAAAATAAATTGTGGTCCATTACTTTGACCTGCCGACATAACTCAACATGAGTAAGATCTTGAGGTATTTCTGTTGCTAAATTTGTCTACAGTTAGGACCATTTCTTAATCACTTTAATGAATCTATCTATCTATTTAGCTATCCATCAATAATGAACTCATACTAAGAATCTAAAAGGTTAGCCAATTTATCTTTCAAATCTATGCCCTCTAATTATTTATTTTACTAAGATTTTGTAGTTTTTTTTTTTGGTGTGGGCTTAATTTCATGTTGTTGATTTTAGAATCCCAGAAATTTTCTGTTTTTTTGTTAACATAGAATTCATTCTTTTAATGTTAAGAGTGATGGTGCACCATTATGATGCACCTAGAAACAGAAGATCTTCTAATTCTAAATCATTTTTTTTCTTGTTGTTTTGTGGTAATTTGGCTTTTTCTTGTTGTTTGATGAAACCCACTTCAAGTTTAGTTCACCATGGAAAATTGGTGGGGTTGATTCTTGAATTTAATCATTTGATTTTCTTTGCAATTTCTAGGGACCCATTTCAAGAATTTGAAATTTTGAATTCAGAACACTATGGTAATAAAGTGAATGAGATGGAAGAGATACACATGAAAAATGGGAATTTTTAGGGACCCACTCCCTTCTGATGGTCGATTGGTTTAGTTGGTGTTTCGGTGCTCAGGTTATCTATTTTACTTGTAATGTACATTGGACAATCTCGGTCATCCGATCAAAATGCATTTTGCATATTGAATATGAATTGTCTCCTATACACCTGTAATCATCCAATTGCTGGTCATCAAAGAGGTGGTTTCAAAATCATAAAATCACGTACTTTTTGGGCAAAATTTCAACCATGCAACTTGCCAGACATCTGGATGGTTTGGATAATGTTGATTCAATGATCCAAGCACTAAATTCTTATCCCAAATTTTCTTTACTCTTTTAATAAAACAAAATAAAATCTTTATCACAAAGTTGGTTAAATTTAAGCATGTCATGTTGGGTATTTTAGTCGTTGTAAGCTTTGATGGTATTTTAGAAAGAGATTGACTCTGGCTGCCTACATCAATAGATAACACCTTCACTGTCATATTTGTAGGTCATATGGTGCCAGATGGCACACATTTTTACAAATTCAATTAGTCCAAGTGGGAAGATGTTATATAAATTAAACTTGGCCCAAAAAACAACTTGCCCTAAGAGGATTTTGACCATCCAATTTGAGCACTTTATATAGACCCTGTTTAATATGAACAATGGTCCATGAGTAAAGGGCCTAGATCAATTGGTTTTAATCAAGGGGCATACTCTTTTGTTAGACATCAGTTCAAATTATGTTCTACCACTTGGACAATTTGGATTTATCACAGATGTAGAAGGGTGGTGTTGAGGGTTTTATCTATTGATGTAGGCGATGCCCCATTAATCCTTAGAAATTAAAATTGAGTATGCTGTAAAGTGTTATGACCTTGGAGACAACTGCGCTTGTAGAGTGCTTACTGAAATATGTTATTCACATATGATGTCCATTTTGAAGTATTTGCTTAGTATTTTCTTTGACATGGGCCCACATAGGGCCATATTATTTTGGAACAGAAAAATTTTGGCATAGGATTCCCCAAACAATATTCACTCCAAAGCATGCAGATCTTAGAGGATCAAATGTCTTGCACATTGGCAAAGAATGAATAAATGTTCTATAGTCTACTCCTTTTTCCCACACAACATGCAGATCTTAGATGTTGATTTCCCCCCCTCTGCATAGCAGGTTGATCTCATTGTATCTTCACGAATAAACATTGAAATCCTGAAATCTGTGCATCTGTACAGGTACATTTTTTGCCATCTAGAGATTGGCATTGGTCAGTGTACCACCAACAATACACATCCCATGTTCCAAATAAACTCCAATTATCAAATGGTTTGAATCTTCAGATGGGCATTTTTTCACATTGAGCGAATGATGTTCATATTATGGAAAACTTAGATTGGTCAGAAAACCTGTGAAGGCCTAAAATTGGGAACTTAGTGCAATCTCGGAATCTCTACAAGAACAGGGACCTCCCATTGACCCATTTTTATAACCCCAAATGCTAAAACTTGATTTTAATAAGGAAGAACGCTTATGCCAGGTGGCACATCATACCAGCTGTAAAGAACTTTCCAACTAAATTGGCAAGCCATGCACCAGTGTGCGACTTGGTTATGGCACGAGTATCATAGATGTGTATACTTTTTTCACTTATAGGGAATTCAGGCAAACTCATAGTCACCCGTTCGCCTTATCCCTCCACGAATAGAAAAATTATTTAGATGGGATAAGGCTTGTTGGTTAATTGAGGGCCCAAAATTGCCAAAGTTCTTGGTTAATGGAAAGGTTGCTGCTATATAGTAGTATAATAGTGGAATAAGGCTCCTATGGAAGGGAGAGATGAATGTTATGCAAGCATTTATAAAGTTTTGTTATGTTTTATTATTATTTTTTTTCCCCATAATTATTATTTTTTTATTCTATTTTAATAGCAGTAAAATAGAAAAAAGAAATTTAAAAAATGAATATTTGGTAAGAGCCAATTGGCCTCCTCATGCTCATAAAGTATTCCTTGAGATATGTGTTGATCTTGTGAAAAAGGGAAGAAGGCCCAGCACTCATCTCAATAAGGCAGGGTATGAGATATTGTGCAATGAATTTAAGAAGCGAACTGAATTGGAGTATAATAAGAATCAATTTAAGAACCACTGGGATAAACAAAAAGATATATGGAAAAGATGGGATAAGCTGAGGAGTAACAATGATTTGGGATGGGACTACCAAAGAAAGACAGTTTCGGCAGATCAAGAATGGTGGGATGAGTGGAACAAGGTATTATGAGTTATTTTAGTTTTTGTTTTAAAAATATTCTCTACGTCCTTATAATAAAATGCTTTTTAAATTGCAGAAAAACCTAACAGATGCTCAATGGCAATATGAAGGATTAGAATTCATTGAAGAGATGGATGTTATGTATGGTGGGGTGACGGCCAAAGGTCCGCTAGGATGGACACCCTCGCAAGGGTCAGATCCGGATGATACACTGTACTCAGTTAGAAGAGGAGAATCTTCTTCTTTTATAGATATCGGAGATGACACCAATGATAATGATGTTGATGGTGTTACACAACCACGACCAGATCTTGGTACTAAGGGGATTGAGGAAATTGATCCTACGGTTAATGGAAAAGAGTTGGTGTGACAGCCCGGATTTCAGCTCCTCAAAACCCGTGCCATCAGCATGACCCTCAAGGCCGTGCCCCATAAATCCTGCACGGAACATTGGTATGACCAAGCAATACGAAGCAAAATAATGCATGAGAACTGAATCGAACTAAATCTCCATGCATTAATGGTATATTATAGTAAAAGCTCAAGAGACAGTTTAAATCCCATGCCACTGCATGAGCAGAAGAATCGACCCAAACCATCGGTGATAAAACAAGATCACCCCAAATGGTTTGCCAAAAGAATATGTATCAGTGTATAATTACAATTCTCAAAAAGGGCTTAACATACCAAGCCGTACAATCACATTCTCAAAATGAATCAAAGAACGCAGGGGTCCTCTAGAAGAAGTCTTCAACAGGGGGCTCCAAATCCTCTCCGGGTACATAATCTGAATCCTCCGGATCTACGCCTCCAGAAACAGTAGCAGCCGCAAGCACAGGACCTTTGACGTATAGTCTAAAAGGGTGAGCTGCATCCTAGCTTAATAAGAAAACAACTGAATGAATATATAAGTTAATTCCTCACATATATTCCATGATATTTAACAACATGAATGTATCGATGAATTTACTAGAAAAGCAGTTTAAATGACTGAAAAGATGTACTGTAGGTTACTATTACTTTACATGTTTCATTTATTCTCATTCTGCTCATATAAGACAATGATTCGGCCTAAAGACTTAAATCATAACTTAGATATTCTCCAACTTACTATAGAGTCGGGCGCCCGATGGAATACCCTCTATTATCGTCTAATCAGACTATTTTCAAATCCTTTTTTATTCATTCAATACTATCCAGGTCCCTTTCTCATAGGCGACGGGGTCTATTCTCAACATAACTACATCCCTAGGATGTCCAACTGGTGTACGGATTTGCCGCCGTACTGGTCATGGATATCCTGTCGAGTCAGTCGTGGGTATCCCGCCATATCGGTGGGGTATTCTCCAAACCTTAAATATCATAGTGCACTATATATAGTTATTCACCGTGTGATTGTGCTAATTATAGTAGATTAGGCCTCATCAATCTCATTCACTTTGCTTTACATTTTCACATACATCCCTAGGATGTTCAACTCAATGCATCACACAGATGCCTTTATCACATTTACATCCCCTAGGGACGTCACTGTTGGTGCGCACTTTTTCTGAGTTCCTCTTAATTCCCGTTGAATCAGTGGCTCCAATTCAATCCAGGTGGACTTTAGCGATGCGATATTTGGAATGACAAGAAAATAAAAAAGAGAGATTTTTCTAGGAAGGTTCCTATTTTGATTGCGATCGCCGGCTGCAGATATTTAACGACGCTGCAACACATTAGTGGTCGCGCTGTGAAGCGGGTGTAGGTTACTTCTATACTGAATCGTCTGCCTGCGAACGTCAGCAGCAGTGCTTTTCCTTAGCTTAGTTAGTTTAATTCTCTTCTTATTTTCCTTTATAATTAAAATTTCGGTCAGTTTAAGTTTCCTAATTTTATTATTATGCTCTGATTGTGTGAGCTTATTAAGGTGAGTTATTTTAGTGTCCTGATGCTATCAAGAGTCCAATGAGTATCAATATTCTGGTATTACTATGAGTCCAGTCAATCTCAACCTCCTATTGATACTAGGAGTGCACATAGAACAATTCCAATAATATTCCAACTAAAATTAAGCAAACTAGTTATACTGGGATTCTAATTAAAGCAATTGCAGTAATTCTACTATAATTCTGACTAAAATACTCATGACAGTTCTACTATAATTCTAATTAAAAAAAAAAAGATTGATTTTTTCTACGGGCCTAATTAATACAACAAATTTAATTTTTCTTATTCGAATATCAACAAAATAAAAAGACTGATTTCTCTACGACCCTAATCATTGACAGATTAATGATGGCAAAATATAACTAATCATGAATAAACTAAATTTCCTAGAGTTCGGATTTAGTATAATCAATCAAATAAACTTATAAAGAGGAAATTTTGATTTAACATTCTAATAATCGTATCAAGGCCTAACTAATGCAAATAATCAATTATGTCTAGATATAAACCAATTAAAGCAATTTATTAATTCTAAAAAAACTTTTAAAAAAAAAGGGTTGGGCCTGCTATGCTAAGGAGGATCGGCCTTGTTCCCAAGTATCCTCCGTAAGCTCCCTTGGGCAAATGGGTGGCTAAGATCAAAGAGGAAAAATTGAATTTTAGATAGTAAAGTAATAGTTTTTTTAGTTTTTTTCAATATTGATTTTAGAATAGTGATTGCGAATTGAATGGTAAACTAGAATTATAAGACTAGGATTAATATTTAGAATTTTGAAAGTATTGAAATAAGAAACTAAAATTAAGACTAACCTTTTTTTTAAGACTGAATTCGAGTCTGAAATCGAGAAATCAGGCCGTATGATTAAGGACTTGTTCTGAATCAAAGGATTAGAACCAGAAATTAATGATAGGACTGTAGATCGAGATTTTGGAATTGAATTAAATTCTAGGATCGGTATATCAGATCAATGAATTAATGATTGGTTCTAGAAATAGAGAACTAGAACCAGATATATAGAATTTCGGTCCGAAAAGGGGGCTACGGTCTAAGACTAAAAATAAAAAAATTAATTGGGTTCCTAGATCTAGAAATTAGAAGCTACGACTACGAATTGAATGATTAAATCCTTACCTAGGGGTCGAGGCTGCAGAGAGAAATCTCACAAATAAGAAGCTTGAATCTCGAAACTATGATTAAGATGCTCTATGGGTTGATTCTTGGGGTGCTCTGGTTTCGAAACTCGTTCTCTCTCGAAAATTATAGCCCTTTTTCGTCTAACTCCCCGTGCGAATTAAGAAAAAAATCTTGTATAGGTTTTCCTTCAATTACGTGCCTACTTATAGGCGTTTAATTGAATTGCTTGTCTGTCTCTTGGCATTTAATCGCTTTGAGTCAGTCACCGACTCAGTGAGCGACCGGCTGACTTACTCAGCGAGTCTCCTAGTCCTAACAAATTAGGACTAATTGCGCGTGTGTTATCATATGCTCAATCGGATTAAACGTTTAACCTGAAATGTTTAATCAAAGAAACGTAAGGGTCAAGGGTGGTAAGACTAGGTCAGGCGTAGGCCAATTGCGCGCTGGTGGTGAAGCACTCAATCCGATCATGCGTCCTATTTCAGGCGCATAATCGAGTCTCGAATCGGTCTGAGAAAGGAAGTTTGGTCTGAAAGGTAGACTGATCACGCACTTGTGGTTTTACAAGCGATCGAATTGCGCGTTGGGTTTCTAGCTCGTAATTAAGGGTTGTCCGGGTATGATCTCTAGAATGAAATGCAAGACTATTATTTTAGTCTGCATTCTGACTATATACGGTTGCTTAGCATATAGCCTACCTACTCCGGGATCTGAGCCACAAAGCTATTATTTCAGCCTGTGTTCAACCATGTACTATTATTTCAGTACATGGTTCTCATATCAGGGTTTTAAAGGTCAAACATTGACCAAACAAAAAAGTATATTCTGAGAAGGCAAAATGGGGGTGTCTACAGATGCCCCTCTTCGACGCGCTCTTGAGGAGTAAGAACACGTCGAAGAAGCAGACACCCCTCATTCGAGGTGTCTTCTCGTCTCACTTAGGGATTCACAAATGTGAATTGGAGATGTTGACATGACATGCTTGCCTTTCTTATCTATCAGCGCAAGCTAAAAAAAAGGAGCATTCGGGGGACCCAGTGGTAGCTGTCGAAAGGCACTTTTCGAATCTGTGGGTGCATAGTGCATCCCGTCGCATGGCGCGAGCTAATAAAGGGATATGGCGCGATGAGGTACCTGCGGGCGTCATACAAATGCCCATAAGGTCCAGGGACCGATAATACAAAAAAAGAGAATGTAATATGATGTCGAAGGCTTTAACAAGTCATGTCAGACCGGGTGCGTCATTGCTCACTCCAATGCGTGTAACGCATTCCTTTTCCAATAGGCATTTGTAAGTTCTTAGATTGAGTATATTTATTGTTCAGTTCCCCAAGGGAAAGGGGCCGGTTTGGGCTGGTAATTAAGGTAAATTTTTGTGAGGTGTGATCAGTTGAATTCTACGCAGTGGCGCGTGCGCTTGATTCATTCAGAGTCAGTCTTTTTAGTAGGGAATTCTAGTCTTAATGTATCTGAATAAATGATTCTGCGCAGTGGCGTATGCGCTCGATCCAATTTTGCACAGTGGGATATGCGCTTGATTGTGAGTTCAGGCCGTTTTTAAGTTAGAAAATTCTGGTCCTAAGGTATCTGAACAAGTGATTCTGCGTAATGGCGTATGCGCTCGATCCAATTCTGCGCAGTGGGATATGTGCTTGATTGTGAGTTCAGGGGTATCAGGAGTTAAAAGTCAGCTTTATGGTATATGGGTAATGAGGCACTTAATCAATTTTTTTTGTATTTATTTTTTGGTATTTAGAAAAAGGGTGAATTGAGTCTATTTACTTTGTTACTTTTTTTCTTATTTCTTTTTTTTTTTATAGTATTGTTTCTAAATTTTTTTTGTTCTAAAGTAAGTAAGAGGGTCTCGAGATTTTAACTTAAGATCAATTCAGTGGTAAAACAGTGAAAAACATGACTATCGAGACGTTGCCGAGTAGATCCACCGATACGAGATTTGTTGACCCGCTCGTTTATGCGGTTGTTAAGACAACACTTGGCATGCCGGATACTCCATCTAACCTTCTCGACGAATACTGATAATTGTCACTTATGGGAGGACTACAGTAACTCGCGAGTCAAGAGAGATGAGTTTTGAAAACATTTTAACTTAATCATATATAACTATATTTATAAGAAATATCGAGTAATTTAAAAATGAGTAATACTTACCTGGGGGTGATACTTACATGGGTTGTGTGATAGGACTTGTGATGTTGTATTAGGGTACTATTGTGATGGGGCTTTGAAGTTGTCTTTTTTTTTTTGCTTTGTTTGCTGCGGCGGTTGGCGGTGTGATGTAGCGTCTTGGGAAAGGTGATATCACGATGGGACAAGTGGTGTTGTGGTGATGACGTGATAGGACTTGGATAGTTTTCGACAGCATGTTCGTGCTGTAGCTTGGCATTAGTGGGATGCAATGAAACATGAGAGGAGTCCCAAGTTCTCTTCTTTTTTGCTTTCATCGGCTGTGGTATCTGGTGACCATTTCTATTGAGCAGTTTGGGAGGAAGGTTCTTTGTTTTAGCGACGGGACCTGATTGGGCCTTCGCCCTTTTTCCTTGGCGCGGTAAGCGTGTTGTTTGAGTTTTTCGGGCAGTGGTGTCC
The DNA here is from genome assembly GCA_021018995.1 of Chloranthus sessilifolius. Lineage (NCBI taxonomy): Eukaryota > Viridiplantae > Streptophyta > Magnoliopsida > Chloranthales > Chloranthaceae > Chloranthus > Chloranthus sessilifolius. The sequence continues at coordinate 109,342,599 of CM037597.1, read as the reverse complement.
ACAATGGGAGTGTAGCTTAGTTAGCGGTGGGGCACTGGTAGGATGTTTTCATGCTGAGACGTTGATCTCTTTGTTTAGCAGATCCTAGGTCAGGTGAGCTCACGTTGTGGTTGCATTGTGTTGGCTTCTTTTTTTTTACGTATTTGCGTTTTCGGGACTTTCAATGGGCCATGGGGGCGTAGCCACAATTTTTGCGATGGGATCAGATATTGGGGTGGTGTCATGCGTGTGTGTTTTTTTCATTTCAGTGGAATGTTCTTGAGTGGTTGTGCGAGGGGACAAAGGAGATTTTCACTTGAATCGGGACCGAACTTTATGTAAAAATCAGGAATTACACGCTTATTTCCAGTCACGGGATTCGATTGCGTGCCTGATTTCAGGTGTGCGATACAGGGTCTAAGCGGTTTATTACGCGTGTGGATACGGGCATGTGATTGTATTGCGCTCTTATGTATCTGCGCACGATTGAAGGGTCACCAGGCCTCTGCATTGGTGACCTTTCCAATTGCACAGCTCGAATAAGTCGTTTGATTAGATTGCGCGACCCATGGTGAGCGTGGGATCGGAAGGTCGCACCATCTGAGCGGGCGGCAGTCTCATTGCGTTCTTGGTTAGTGGCGCGGCTTTTTAATTAAGCGTAGTATATGTGGCGCGCGATTGGATTAAGGGCGCATAGATAAGCGTGCGATTGAGGCCGTACTCTATATAAGCGTGGGAGGCTTCATTTGTTTCTCATTCTCTGGTCTTGTCTCGAGTTTTGACTTTCTGAGTGTTCTGGTCTTCTGAGATTCATGTTTTAGCGATATTGAGAAATCTAACCGTCAGATTGGGATGGGGTTTCTTCCTATGTTTGTGATTTTGCGTGATCTTAGCCTTGAGGTGATGCTCGAGGATAGTATTGTCTTGGGAATGGGTGGTATTGGGAATGAGGGTGCCTGTCTTCACATTGATCTTTTTTAAGGAGTAGTGAAGGCAGCGTTGCGGAGGCGACGACAGAAGAGGTGAAGATGACGAGGATGAGGAGGTGTTATAAATGGAGGGATGTGTCCCTAACCCATTTTCCGTCTCTTCTGCCAGTGGCTCGCTTGAGTCCTCCAAGTCTGGTGGCAACATTTCTGAAGCCTCCGATTGGACGTTCTGTTCCTCGTTTTGGCTCATTATGATTTTTGTTTTCGTTTTGGGTTGTATGTTAGATTTTAGATTTTTATTTTGGGGTGTAATTCAGAAGGTATGCCTCCGACAATATTGTATAAAATTTTGAATAATGAATAAAGGGGCATTTTTTTATTATTTTATTATTATTGTATATTGTGCTTAGCTGGTTGGTTTAAATTTCATTAATGGATTAATTGAACTTAACTGGTTTGTTTTGTCGTGATTTTAGGATTTGATTTAGCTTATAGTTTTAAAGTTCGTTTTGAAATTATCCAGAGTTTATTTATTCATCTTATTGGGTCTTACTTAGTGGGTTCACTTGATTCTATCGGGCTCGTTGGGGCATTTTTTTTATATCTTAAACAAATTAGATTTTGTCATATGTGAGTTCTTAGTTTGGCTTAAGGTTTTTTTTTTTGTTTTGGTCTTTTAGTTGTGGTTTGAAACATCATTTGTGTGAGTTTTCATGGGTTCTAGATAATAATTGGGTGTTTTAATTCTATTGGTCTATCTGAATTTGGGGGATTTGTGCTTTTTAGAGGGGCAAGTGTTGTGTGACCATCGGGTTATCTAGTTTGCCATGGATTGGGTTTTTTTTTTTTTTTTTTTAAAGGGGGGTATGTGTATAGTCTTGGATTCAATTAAATTGGAAGGGGGCTCAAGATGTGTGACATTTGTTTATGGGACATGGTTTATAAATGCATGAATCTAGGCTTTGGTTTTTTGTAGTTTACTTTGGACTTTCATTCTGAGTTTAAAGATTAAAAGTTTTGGGGGATATCTTGTGCCTGTAACTTTGGGCATTTTTTTGTTCATTAATGTCTTTTATTCCTCTATATTTCATTTCTCGGGTATTGAACCCGAGGACATGTGTTTATTAAGTGGATCATGAGAATGGACGGGATTGGGAATGCAAGGTAGCGATCGAATTGCTATCATGCTAAGGAAAGAGGTGGAGGAGAAAAAGGTGGTAGAGAGGAAACCCAAGGATAAGGCAGGGTCAGAGTTTCGTGACCAATGCCTATTTTTCTTCCGTAGGCTCTGCGGATTCAGTGTTAGTTGCTCCCCATTTTTTAATGTGCCCAAGGGGAGCTCTTAATAGTGGGTCCCGCAAGTCCTGGGTGGCTTTCCGTAAGCCACTCTTCCTTTCTGTCAGCTCGGGGAGAGGGAAAGAGGTCATCACGGTTAGGATTTGTTCAGGATACGTTCCTCCTTTGGGCCTCTCCGAGATCTCTAGCCTCTCGAACAAATCCAGATTCGGGCATTGCCTGAACGTGTGGATTTTAGCATTCTTATTCTTAAGCTGTAAATTCAGAGGGTATGCCCTCGGTGTGTATTGTAAGAACTTTTGTTGATCTATGAAGTGATTATATTTTAATTCCATTTGTAGTTATTTATGATTTTTCTTGGTTCAATTTAATTCATAATGTGTACGTCTTATCATAGGTGTGATGCTTTTGTTTTAATTCGATTGTTTACTTTAGATCTGGGGATGTGTTCAAGATAGTTTTTTTTTGTTTAGTTTTGAGTATTATAGGGGAGATGCAAGTATTTGATCTTATTGAAGATACGTGAACGGTGGAGGGTTTTTTTTTGGTTGAGGAAAGTGAGAGAGAGGGAATTTTTTGGTTTGATTGTAGGGCGTTTTCTTTTGGTCTTCGAGGTGTAAATTTCCTTGACTCAAAAGTTTTTTGGGGTGAGTTTTATCAAGGGCGTGATTTAAATTAGTAGTGAGTATCAAAATGTCTTAATTTCAGGTTCGGGTTTATTGTTTTGGTTATGTAAAAATTTTTGGTTTCTCGAAAATTACGCGCTACTGTGCACACGCTTGAACGAATTGCGCGCTGGCATGGGGACGCGCATTTACAAGCGACAGAAGGTTATTAAGCGTCAATTCACTAGCGCTTAATCAAATTAAGCACATGATTGGAGACGTAGGATCAGGGAAGTAGATGGTCATTGTAGAGATGACCTTTGGCATTTGCGCGCTTGATGTAATTGCGCGCTTAGTGGGCAACACGCAACCAGGGGGGTCGGGTTATTTTGAGCGGGCAACATTTATATTACGCACCCGAGATCGGGTGTTTGATCCGAATTATGCTCGAAGTGGATGGCACGTGATTCAATTGAGCGCGTAGATTTAAGCGCGCGATTTAGGCGAGTTCTATAAATAGTTCAAACTTTTTATTTTCGTTGCATTATCCGTTTTAGTCTTCGACTCTCTAGTTTTCTGGTTTTTTTGTACCTAGGTTTTCGTGTTTTCACGATATCTTGTGACCTAGCCATCCGTTTGAGACGTCGTTTCTTCCATTTACTTTAGTTTTTTGAGTTCTTTATTCTGATATGGAGGGTGAGGGTGATGTTAGGCCGGTCACTGTTTCTGAGTTGGAGAGGATGTTGATGACGAATGTGGGTGAGACTTCTGAGGCTCAGACTGGCGTTGTCGCCATGGAGGGGGATATTGGGGAGATGATCATAGAGGAGGTCCCTATGGGTGACCAGATGGTGGTCAGGGAGGAGGTACCCGAGGTCGAGCCAGGGGTAGCCAAGGAGGCGGGCGAGAGAGTTGAGAGTGAGCAGGGAGCTGAGGAGCAGGGAGCTGAGCCTCGAGATCGCAAGCACTATCCCCTGGAGGATTTCTTTGCCAGAGGGCAGATAGGTTCCCGTAAGCAAGAGTTCCATCATTTTCCTAGGCATTCAAATTATGACATAGGCTTATTAGGATTTATAAACCCTTCTAATTTACATCAAACCTGCATTGATTATTTATTGCGTGCTCACTCATGCATTATGCTCGCATGTAGAGATAGGTCATGTCTATGCTCAATATTCTTATCACGTTTTGTGTACCTGTTGTAAGTTGTCATAGCGTTTGAGACATGTTTTATTCGTTTTCAACTCCTCAATTCATTTTATCTTTCGTCATAAGTATATGTTAGTCTTATTGTTATTGTTATTCTTTTTGGTCGTTGTGGTCGATAGGAGCCTCCGCAGCTGGCTATCAACTCGACATGGGGTGAGTCTCATGCTTGGTACCATGCCCTGCCGAAGTTTTAGAGGGAGCGGCTGGTGTCTTTTGGTTTTGGGACAATTTTAGAGTTGGAGCCCTTTCAAGTCGACCGAGGCCTGATCGCGGCTATCATAAAGAGGTGGAGCGAGAGGCATCAGGCGCTTCTCTTCCCAGTTGGTATGTTGCTATCGACTCCAGAGGACTTGGTTCGCATCACCGGTCTTCGTTTTGAGGGTGAGCCGATCACAGGGCGGATGGAGGGACAGTATTTAGAAGTGTGTGAGGAGATTTTGGGAGTCCCTTATAGGTCGAGTGGATCAGGGTCAGGTGTGGTTCGAGTAACTTGGTTCTTCGATACGTTTGTGAGTGGCTTCGTCCCTCCGAGACGTCATTCGGAGCTGAGGGCGCTCTATGAGGCGCGATGTGCGAGAGTGGTGGGTCGGGAGCGCGTGAACGAGCCGGGGTTGGCTGCAGATAGGGTGCTCCGAACGTTTCTGATGCACTTCTTAGGTGCAGTGCTCTTTTCATCTTCGACTCGGGGATGCATCACCAGGTTATTTTTAATGGTTCTCGGGGATCTGGATCGAGTCCCTACTTATGCGTGGGGTGCGGCAGCGCTGGCGCATCTCTATGAGCAGTTCTACCGTCGGGGACAGGGCATCGCATCGATCGGGGGTTTCCTTCCATTCCTCCAGGTGAGTTTTAGTTAATTAGTATCACGGTAATTTCAGTTTCATTAATTTTATTCGTAGTGGTTCTTAATGTTCTTTTTTTTATGTCATCGTTGTTTCCTTTTTTTTAGTTTTGGGATATGATCATTTCGCTTTTCTTTGTTCGGGGGTTCCGGTGGGGTTTGAGTTCACGTTTCTATGGATGCACGTGTGGAGAGAGGTATTGAAGGGTCGTTGGTAGTCTACTGATCTTCAGATCGCGTGAGGCCTCTTCGAGGATATGCATGCGGGGCAGGTATATATCGTCATGTTTTCGTTTGGCTTTGTCTTGTTTTGGGATTCTTAGGCTTTGTTAATGGGTTGATTTGTTCATTTGGGTAGGTGATCTAGAGGCCCTACGACGATGAGGAGGATGCAGGTGAGGCGGTGATTGAGTCTGGCTGGCCCTTCTTCGATGTGGATATATGGGTCCATTGCTTTGAGAGGGTAGAGAGGATTCACACCTCTCAAGCGACATGGCAGTTGGGGCTTGCTCAGGGAGTCCCTCTAAGTCAAAATTTTGCAAAGCGGATGGCACTCTAGATAGCCGATTTAAGAGATGGGGGGACTAGGGTCACGGGAGTAGCGAAGAGGATGACCGGCCCTCGAGGTCAAAATTTTGCAAAGCAGATGGCACTCTAGATAGCCGATTTAAGAGATGGGGGGACTAGGGTCACGGGAGCACGAGACGAGGCGGATGTACAGGATTATAGGAGGTGGTTTAATGCATTGGGTGGTGGGCGCCTCTTCACACGTCCTTTTCATGGCAGTGGCTCGTTCGCGATCGGTGTGTCGGAGTCAGCGTCAACATTGAGGGAGAGATTGGCCGCCTTGGAGGAGGGCCATCTCACAACGAGTGTGCAGGGGGCATTGGATGCTCTCCATAGGGCGATGGAGCAGATGGGGCATGCTCCTTGTCTTGATGGGGAGATGTTGCACTCTTTGACTAACTTGGTCGCTAGGGCTAGGGCGGCTGAGGATGAGTTGGGGGCTCGGCTAGCGGAGACCCAAGAGCTCCTGGTGAGTTAGTCTATTGATTTAATTTGTTCGTGTAATATATTGACTTATTCTAGTGATGGTTGTTTTGATATGGTTGTTTAATTTTATTATGGATAGTCTGCGAGAGAGTTTGAGGTTGCTCGTCAGGCGGCCTTGCTGGATGTTTACCGCCATCAGCAGCGATCTGACTGGGAGATAGCGGCCAGTCTATGATCTGAGATTGACCGATTGGTAAGTGTCTTTACAAGTATGGTTTTATTTAATCGTTAGTGTTGTGAGCTTGTCGACTGATATATTTATTATTATTTATAGAGAGCCGAGCTGGCTGCCAGAGGTCCTGCTCTAGCATTTGATCAATCTTCAGTTGCTTCCTCTAGTCGAGAGGATCAGACGATGGCTCAGCTTCGGGCTGAGCTAGATCACTGGGTGAGTTTCATCGCTCTTTCAGCTTACTTGTGTCATCGTGGCAGTTTGTTAAGTGTTATTGTTGGGTTTTCTTAATAATTTGCTAGTATCGTGTTGGTGTCTCAGTGCAAGGTTGCTGAGGACCTCCGGATGAGGGAGACGACTACTACCTCTTTACGCCTAGAGAGTCAGGTATGATTTTTGGTGTGATTTTATTTAGGTTGTTTCGTCCTATTTACTTATGACATATTTTATTCTAGTTGTCTGATACATTTATTTGTTCTAGTTGCAGCTACCTAGTTTCGCCATTCCTTTCGTGTCGCCTGCCAATCCCGTGACTGTTGAGACGGTCGAGCGCCTTCTGAGGGAGAGGGCAGATCTGGTATGGTCTTTTCTTATTCATAGTTTTTTTTTTCTTTCAAATATGTATAGGTTATCTCTCTTTGACTTGGTATGGTTATGCAGGTTTTTCAGCTTGAGGAGGCGCGGCTAGAGGTGATGCGAGCACGCGCCACTTCGGAGGCTAGGCGAGTCCTCAGAGAGGTGGAGAGTCGTGAGGATCTGATGATCGAGATGATGGTCACACAGAAGACTCATGCCGAGGCATTGGAGGCTGCGCGTCGGTCGGCGCAGGCAGAGATGCAGGTAGCCCTAGGTCGGATGCAGTATCTTCTGGGGAGGGAGCGAGGGGCACATAGATCAGCTAGTCAGTTTGAGAGATCAGAATCGAAGGCTACGAGGTCTTCGTCCGAACAGTCTCGTCACATGTCGCATGATCGTGTCAGGAGTGATACTCACGAGGATTTTATCACTCGTGGTATCCAAGTAGGTATCCTCCTCATTCTCGGTCGAGTCGGACTGTCAGTCAGGCGAGTGAGGGGGGCTCTGTAGTGGGATCTCGTCGCTTAGAGGTTTCACCAACTGCAGGCGTCGGGATCATTTTTTTTAGAGGACCAGTCTACGGACCTTCGAGCCGATGATACTGGGGACAGTGAGGGGGGGCTCTACATGTGTACGTTTTATCCATTATGAATGCGCATTGTATATACAGGGGGCATGCTCCCGGTGACGATTGTAAAGAAAAGCAGGGGAAAAAAAAAAAAAAAAACTTTAACACATATATATTGGGATTCTGGGTTTAGGTGTACCTGATCAGTTACTTTTATTTTAGTTATCTCTTGCGTCTATTTTTGCTTTTGTTCTTGGTACCGTCAACCATCATCAAGACTTGGATGCTTCCTGAGCTGGCCTAGCGGTAGTTGAAGGTCGCTTCGTATCTGTGCATGTAAAGGTAACGCCATTAGTAATTTTTGTTCTCCCCCTTGCTAGTTGTCAAGGGGGGTAAGTATCTCAGATCGGAGCTTGGTAACAAAGGTAAATATATGCTCTTTTCTCTTCTTTTTTTTTTACTTCTTTTTTTTCTTTCTTTCCTTTTCTTTTTTTTGAAAGTAACGTAACAGGGAAACAAATAACTATCATAGCTATGAGAACTAAAAATAATAAATAAATAAATAAATAAAATGTCCCAGTGTAGGGGCGTGATTGTATCGACAGTACAGTGTCTTCGATAGCTTTCTTTGTTCAGTAACATCAACGTTCTTCATCTTTTGGTGGATGAATCGGTGACTTTGATATGATTCTTCTTTTGATCCAAAAAAATGCCCCAGCGTGTAGATGCAATGGAGCTTTTCTAGGCTTTTAATGAGCATTATGGGTCTATGTGAAGTTGTGAGTATTAGGTGAGTTAGTCTTGAAGAAAGGATTCATCAATACTGTCATCAAATTGGGGGGAGGTCTCTTTGATCAGGTCAGTTGCATAGGGATCTATCTTAGGGTAGTGGTCATCCTATCTCATGGTTATTAGAGAAAAGTATGCTAAGAGGTGATTGCATCAGTCATCATTTATGAGTTTTCGGTTTCATTTCTTAGAATATCCTGCGAGGCTTCAAACTTATCGTCCAAAAAAATAAAAAGTAGAAGGATAAGGCTCAATGACGTGGGGAGCAGCTTGTACTTAACACTCTGCAAAAGAGATGAGTAGCAGTTTCCCTTTCGGGGGAATGTGGGGTGTCATGATTGAGCTCTTCGTCATTTTTCGGTACTATCAAAATCTCACATTCTATGGTTAGCAGGAGTTTGTCCTCCTCCCCCCACCTTACGACGACATCTAGTAGTATAGGGATATCAGGGGTGCCCTCACAGCTTGCTTGTACATTTCTGGTAAAATTACCAGAGATGTCCTCACGGCCTGCTTATGCTTCCCTGAGCTCATTGACTTATTCATTTGTCGTAATGCTCTCGCTCCACTTTTGATATGTAGATATATATTTTGAAAGCATCATGCTAACGCAAGAAGAATGAGTTTTGATTGAACTTAGCATCTTCATTTTTTTTTCTCTAACGTCTCTTCCAATGGCGGGAAAGTGAAACGAGGATTAGGTATTATTTATGCTTTTGAAAGTGATTAGGTAGGTCACTAGTCCTTTGGTCAGATTGTCCAAATAAGAAGGTGGGAGATAAATAGAAGATCTCGAGAATATTTTGGGGATTGAAGGCGTACGACCCATGAATGGGTCATGACGACTACGGGGGTGATAACTATAAGTATTTAACTACGGTATGTGATGATCACTGGGTTAAGAATAATATTTTCTAAGGTACATGGTGTTCCAAGGGCTAGGGAGTTCTTCCCCATCTTGGTTCGTCAGTTTGTAAGCATTTCCGAGGTATGCGACTATTATGACGTAAGGGCCTTCCTAGTTCGGTTTCAATTTTCCTTTCGGATGGGCATGTTTAGAAGGCATGATCTTCTTCAAGACTAATTCTCCAATATTGAAGGTTCGTTCAAGGACTTTCTTGTCGTAAGCCCTAGCCACTCTCCTCTGAAATACCTGAGCGTGATCGGCTACCCTTAAACGTATTTCATCGAGTTGCTCTAGTTGGGTGAGTAGGGCAATTCTCTTCTCGTCTAAGAATAGCTCATCATCAAGTTGGATCTGTAAGGATGATACTTATATTTCATATGGTAGGACGGCTTCCATCCCGTAGGTGAGGAGATAGGGAGTTTGGCCAGTGGCCGTATGAATAGAAGTCCGATAGGCCCAGAGTGCTTCTGGTAGTCGTTCAGGCCAGTTGTCTCCATTGCTTATTTTTATAGTACATTTCTAGATTTAAATCAGTGTTTTGTTGGTGGCTTCTGCTTGTCCATTTCCTTGAGGGTAGAATGGTAAAGAGTGGCGTAGATCGATGTCGAATTTCTTTCATAACTTCTTTGTCTTCTCTGAAATGAACTATGGTCCATTATAGGTGACAAACTTCTTAGGTACTCTAAACCTGATGATGATATTCCTAATGATAAACCTTACGAGCATGGAAGCAATGATTCTAATGTATGATTCGGCTTCTACCCATTTAGTATAGTAATCGGTTGCAGTAAGTATAAATGTGTGTTTGTGAGTGCTCCAAACTGTGTCTGTGAAACGTCCGATAACGTTGAAGGCCCACATCGAGAATGGTCATGGCAAGGTCATAGTATTTAATGCAACTGATGGAGCTTTAATGAGTGCGGCGTGTTCTTGGCATTGCTTGCAGAATTGGATATAGAGGTGGCAATCTCTTTTCATTGTCGACCAGAAGTAGCCTTGTCATGCAATTTGATCGGCGAGTCTCTGTCTATCGGCGTGGGCACCGTAGGCGCTGGCGTGTGCTTCTCGAATGAGGTATTGTCCTTCGGCGGTTGTAATGCATCATAGTAGTACTCCTTTAGTGAAAGCTTCCTTGTATAGTGTTTCGCTAAGTATGCAGAATCTGGCGCATTAGTTCCTTATAGTCTTCCATTCGATCTTTGTAGCATAAGGAGGAATGTGCTAATGTTTGAGAAAGTTTTAAATGTTGAAATACCATGGCTGCCCGTCGTCGATTAGTGATCTTTTAAATCTGAACATAGCAACTTCAGCTCCTGACTTATCGTGCTTTTCTCGAGTAATTACCTTCTTTGATGTCGTGCTCGTGGGAAGGATTGGTAATTCTCTCTTGACGGTCTATGCCACCTCGTAGGCGGGTACTGTTAATTTTTCTATGATGAAGGTTTTGGTAGTCTGTCCAAGGGGTAACTGAATGACCGAGGCTAGTATAGCTAGGGAGTCTGAAAACTCATTTTCTAATATAGGGATGTGCGTAAAAGAGATTCTTTCAAATTTGTTTACTAGATTTTGAGCAGTTTCTAAATATATCATTAGTCTCCTTTCCTTAGTTTTCCATTCTCCTATGACTTGTGAGATTACTAGCTTAGAATCACCGATGATTTTCAATTGTCTAACGCCTAATTGTAATGCTTCTCATAGTCCAACTATGAAAGCTTCTTATTCAGTGACATTATTAGTAATAGAGAAATCTAATTGGAAAGTTTTAGGTATGACAACTCCTTTCGGGCTCAGGAGGACTATCCCGATGCCTTTTCCTTTGTGATTTAGAGCACCGTCAAAATAAAGGGTCCATGAAGTCTTATCAGGCTCTTCGTTATGAATTGTGAATAGGTCTTCATCGAGAAAATTCGTGTGTATAGGTTCATCATTCGGGAGTGGAAGGTCTGCGAGATAATAGGCAATTGCCTGCCCTTTGATCGATTTCTGCGTGACATAAGTGATGTCGAATTCTTGTAATAACATGTGCCAACGAGCAATCTTTCCTGATACTGCGAGCTTTTCGAATACATACTTCAGAGGGTCTATTCGGGCTAGTACTAATATCTTATGTGCTCCGAAGTAGTGTAGCAACTTGGTCGAAGCCCATGCCAGTGTGAGGCAGGTCTTTTCCATGGGAGTGTACTTCCATTCATATTCGACCATCATCCTACTAAAGTATTAGATAGCCTTCTCTTTCTTGTCGTCTTCTTCATATTGTCTCAGAATTACTCCCATCGCTTTGCTGCTTGCTGAGAGATAAAAGATTAGGGGTCTTCCAGAAACTGGGGGCGATAGTATTGGCGGGTTAAGGAGGTACCTTTTAATGTTATCAAAGGCCTGCTGGCAGTGGTCATCCCATTTGTACTCGATTCCTCCTTTAAGTAGTTTGTAAAAAGGATCGCATCTGTCTGAATGCTGGGAGATGAATCTCCTGATGAATTGCAATCTTCCTATCAGGCCTTATAATTCTTTGATATCACGGAGAGGTGGTATCTCAAGGATGGCTCTAACTTTAGGACGGCTCTAACTCGGCTTGCTAACTATAAAGCCGAGTCGCTTTCCGAAAGTGACTTCGAAGACACATTTCTTTGGGTTCATTTTTAACTGATATTTCTTAGCTCTTTTTAGTACCAGTAACATGCCCTACCCACGTTTGGGACTTCACTAATATGTCATCGACATAGACCTCCACGCATTTATGCATCATGTCGTGAAAAATAACTATTATGGCACGTTGATACGTAGGTCCTGCGTTCTTGAGCCCAAAAGGCATGACGACATAACAGTAAATTTCTCAGGGTGTGGTGAAAGAAGTTTTTTCTTGGTCGGACTCAGTTAATTTGATTTGATTATATCCTGAGAAACCATCCATAAAGGATAGCATCTCATGCCCAACAGTGTTGTCGATGAGAGTGTCAATGTGTGGAAGTGGGAAGTCATCTTTTGGGCATGCCTGATTGAGGTTTCAAAAATCAATACAAACTCATACTCTGTCGTCCTTCATAGCGGCAGGTACAATGTTGGCAACCCATTTAGGATAGAGGACGACACATATAAATTTGGCTTTGTATAACTTGTCAACTTCCTCTTTGACTTGCAGGGCTGTTTGTGGGTGCATCCTACGGAGTTTCTGCTTTACAAGTTTCGCGTCGGGTTCCAAGATGAGTCGTTGTTCTACCAGGCTAGGGTCTAAACTAGGCATATCTTCATAGGACCATGCAAAAGAGTCAAGGTACTCTTGCAAAACTTGCATAATATGTTGGCGTTCTTTAGAGTTAAGCGCTGCACTGACTAGCAATTTCTTAGGTTTCTCTTCGGTGTCAAAGTTAATTTCTTTTGTCGGTTCCATGACAGCTTGCGTTTGCTCGTCGAAACGCTTGATAACCCTTTGGAAGTCTTGCGCCCCTCGACGACTGGTGTTCCTTCCTCCTCGTCGGTAAACTTGTATACTGTGAAATTACTATACTGGGGATTCGATTTGTCAAGAGGTAACCCTTCATCGGTACAACTTATGACCAAGAGATCTTTGGTAAGGTAAAGGTCAAGGCTACGGATTCTCCTCTCAAAGTCATAGAGTATCTCGTCAGGTATGCTCACGGGCTTGTTGTTTAGTTGGGATGCTTTATGTCCTAGTGCGTGAGAGGGGATAATAGTCTCAGGAGAAAAGTCTCCTTGTTGATTGGACGATAGATTGGGGACGAAGGATCGCCTTTCTTTTTTAAGATTTTCTGATTTTTTGGGGTTTTATATTTTTAATTTTTTAGGGTTTTCTACTTTTTCTATTTTAAAAATTTTTGATAGTAGATATGGTACATGGTCGGTCACCTCAAGAGGCGTCGGGAGAGCTACTTCCTCTAATTGAGGGAGCGAGACAGCCGCTGGAGCCGTTCAAGTGATTCTTCAGGAGGCGTGGACTTATTCTGAAATTAGAATTTTTTTTTTTGAAGTTTTCATTTAATGAGATCTTCTGAATAAATGATGTGAGTGATACGGGTATCATAGTTTGGACTTCCCCTATCACATTGATTGTCACTTCTTCAAAGAATCTATGGAGATCGTAATTATTGAACTATCATCCTCGAAAATATGATATGGTTGCTCTTCTCGAGAAGGAAAATCTCCTAAAGGATCCCGAGGGAGAGGGAGTTCTTTCTCTTGATCTTCATAATACGTTGGGATGAATACACACGCTCGGCAACGAGGCTGGTAATGGTAAGACATGCAAGGAGATTCCCACGGGCACTCCCATCCTTCAAATTTAGAATCGATGATACTATCGAATTCACTTTCTCAATCTGATAAGGCTTGAAGTGCTAGGTTGGCTTGTTCTGCTAATTCGAGTGTGAGGAGGTCTATCCAGTAGTCCTTGTCATCACTTGGCGGAGGTCGCCACTCTTCCTTGAGTGATTCCTAAAATATTTAGAGTTGCGGTGTATCTGGGGATGAAGGAGAGTCTAATTCAAACTCCTCTTCAAACCCCAAGAGTGCGGTGTGGATATTTCCTCCCGGGTCAATCAACTGGCCGTCAGAATTTTCTTCTTCTTGCGTCGATAGCGGAGCCAGTGAGTTGTTGCTTATTTTCGTCATTACAGGGTCGAAATTGTTCACTTCCCTTATCGCAGAAAACTAGATCGCACTAACGAATTGCTCTAATATGTGAGTGCATGCCTCGCAATGGGATTGATATGGGTGAGAGATATAAGGTAAGTCCCACGGGCATTCCCATCCCCTAAGGCCAAGGCGGAGGTTGATGCTAAACGAGTTAAGCTCTGCTTGTGAGGCATCATCTTCTTCCCACGGTGGGTATAAATGCTCTTTATCTCCTTGCAAGGTAGTTATGAGGAAGTCCTCGTCATCAGTAGATTTCCAATCTTTTACTTGTAGGTCGGGCTCGGGAGGTTCTTCCTTCCTCTCCTCCTTGAGATCAAACAAGGGTTTGACTCCTTCAAGGGGTTTATCAATGTCATCTTTTAGGTTCGTCAAATTGCTGAATGCTTTAGCCATTTATTTAATTTCCACTTCTTAGGGCTTAGTGAAGGATACCTCCTTTTGCTTAGGTACATTGGCTTTCTTAGTGGTCCTGTAGACAAAGTGATCATATAGAGACTATTTTGGTAAGGTAAGGAACAAGTCGGCTTGTGAGCTGCCCGATTGATAACCTATATGCTTGCATGTTTTCATTGGGACGACAGGTCCTACACGACCTTGCTTATTCTTTTCGAGTCCAGTGTGGGGAATGTATCCAAGTTGGTACATAAGATTCCATCCCTTCGTTGCGGTGGGGTTGATGTCATAAAGCTTGGCGAGGTCTGGACCAACCTCTCTCTTCACCAATTCTCGTCGACACGTCAAGGGATAACTAGGATGCATAGGGGGCGAACTTTCGCTACAGTTGTCTATTCTGGGATTCGAGTCCTTTCAATATGACCTGTGTTCAAAACATAATCATGAGCCGTTGGTATGCTCGCCGCATAATCAATGTCTATCTCCTGGAGGTGTGCACCAGCGTATATACGGATGATGGAGTTCTCATATGGGAACTTAACGCATTGATGATATGTGGATGCGACGGCTTTCATTGATTCAAATCATTTTCTTCCTAAGATGAGATTGTAGGTGCTACCGGAATCAGAAATATGGAAGGTGACGTCCTTGGTCATAGGTCCGAGGCGAACCTGGAGTTTAATAGTCCTTTTAACAAAACGACGTGAGCCGTCATAAGCTATGAGTGACAGGGCTGAGGGCCTGACGTCTTGTTCCGTATATTCAAGCATCTTTAATATTGTGAGTGGGAACATATTGAGTCCTGCTCCAGTATCCACTAACGCATGGGGTACGGAGAATCCTCTAATGATGACCATGAGATATATAGAAGAGCATTCCCACGGAGTGACTCCTTAGGCATGTCCGCGTCGATGAATGTGAGTGCTGGAGGTTGCGCCATGACCGAGGCAATTTGATGAAGCTCATTTAAGGTCGTGTCATCGTCTACCTGGGTGTCCTCAAGTGTCCTTACCAATAAGTGGTGATGATCAGGAGATTTCTTGATGAGCTCTAATATAGATATCTGAGGTGGGATCTTTTGAAGGTGCCGTAGCAGGTCTTATTCTTGTCCCGGCTCAAGCATAATCTCTTTGTACGGCCGATGAGCCTTAGGTGCGGGTGGTTGAAGTGGTTGAGGTGCAGGAATTGGCCGAGGAATGTTGTGAGGTGGGGGCGGCAAGTGAACCTCTCTTTCTCTTGTGCTCCTGTCTAGTTGCGGTGCATTAGTGAAATCCTTGTTTTGAGGGAAAGGAGGAGGTGGGTAATTGGTTCCGAGTTTGAGAATTAGGCAAGTCGGCTATTGACTGAACCTAGCATGGCTCAACGTCGATGTATTTGTAAAGCGAGCAAAATTAGAGGTCGGAGTGTGGGCCTGCATGACACCATTCTAAGGAGGGAGGTACTGCGTGTAATCCTCTTCTTTTAAGAAAGCTGAGACTAGGGTCTCATGCGGGTCGAAGAGTTTTTCTCTTGCCTTCCTTTATGTTTAGTGAGCACTGAGTCTTCGTTTCGTCTTCTAGACTTAGAGTCTTCCAAGTGACACTTTCCACCCATGCGACAAGTTGGGCTGCAGTTTGAAGAACGTGATCTCCAAACTCAAGTTCAGAATCAAATGAGGGAGGTGGTGAGGGTGTCAGTTCAAGATTTGGAGGGGTCGAAGGTTCTGGTAGGGGACGATGGAGGAATGGTCTCCTGGCCCTAAAGGAGTGGGCTCGTAGCTAGGTGAATTTTAGGTAAGGTGGCGGATTTGGTGAAGCGATGCGAGTGATCAAGGTCGAGGGGTGCGGGGGTGAAAAGACTCTCACAATGGTGGTAGAAACGTGGGAGGGTTGGATGTGAATGATTAAAGTAGAGGGTTGGAAAGAGGGTTGACTGGAGAGATCTACAATAGTGACCAGGGCAGGTGTTGCTTGCTTGTGATTAGGCATGGGGTTGTTTATGATCCTCAAGTTTTATTGGGGTTGGTTAATATTAGGGTTGGGATTTCTAAGCACTCCCCAATCAATTTGATTTCGGTCGTTCATATCATAAATCATGTCTCTAAGGATCCAATAATCTTCTAAATCGTGTCCCGCATACCGATGGAAGGCACAGTATTTACTGTAATCTAGATTTGCAGGTCATGGGCGAGGTTTTTCTGATGGGAATCAAAGGAGGTTTTGAGCGTTAAGAAATCGGAAGATATTGGAGATTGTATCAGGCAGAGGGGGATAATGTTTCCGCCTCGACTGGTAGGGACTTCTGGTTGGATTAAAGTTTTACGGTAGGGGGATATTATTATAGTTCGGTGAGTGGGCCAGTCGGTTCTATGTTATGTTTTGGTCCTGATAGGTGTTGGTGTATTGATTTCTATTTTGGTATTGGCCTTGACCCTGGCTCTGATTTGCGTATCTGGATTGGTTAGCGCCCTGATTCTGATTGGTATACAGTTATTGATTTTGATTTTGTTTGAAGTTGCGCGGTTGAAAGTTATCGTTATTAGAATTTTGTCCTTGGTTAGCAATGATGTTGACCTATTTAGTCCCCAAGGCTTTCTTACTATTTTTCGACTTGGATTCGCTAGAGGAGCTTATTTTGGACGTAATGATAGATAAGGCAAGGTCTCCGCCTTTAATGTGTCATGCTAGTTGGGATGCCCGAGAATGAAGTGCAGTGAAGTCGGGGCAATCGCTTATAACAAACGCGCTCTTTAACGGTTCCCTAGTATTATCGATGATAATGTCGACCGAGTCCTTTTCTTTCATTGAAGTGTCGGTCCTCGTAGTAAGATTTCTCCATCGAGCAACGAAGTTAAAAAACTCTTCATCAGGTCCTTGCTTAGCAGCGATTAGGTCGCTGAGGCTGACTGTCTCTTGGATAAAGTGTTTGTGTTGGTCTAAGAACTGACCGACTAAATCGTCAAAGGTTTCGATCTTATAGAGCGGGAGTCCCGCAAACTAGTCTAGTGCTTCCCCTTCTAATGAGCGTTAGAAGTAGTGAATGAGAAGTCCTTGGTTGTCGCGTATAGGCTGGCAGTCGTTGCAAAAGAGTGCTAAGTGATGGTTCAGATTTCCCGTGCCATTATATTTGGTAAATTTTAGCAGTTTGAATCCTATAGGCAAGTTAAATTCGACATCCCTACAAAATTTATCGAGCCTGAATGAATGACCAGGGCGCTCCCTCTTGGCCATGTACTCGCCAAGCATCTTAGGGAGATCTTCGATCCTAATGGTATTGTCCTTTGGCGCGAGTTGCAAGCTAGTCCTATCCAGTGTGTCGTCGTTAACGAATGTGTGAGCATGCCACCTCAATGATGCAGCATGAGCTGACACCGTACTCGGGATAGGCGGTGGTCTTTCTTGTCGCTCTTGCTCTTTCAAATTTTGTTGTCCCCTAATGGTTTCATATGCAGCAGCCAATCCTCGAAGCAACTCTTCAGAATCATCGCCTCTTCTTTGTATTCTTTGGATGCTAAGTTCTACGATTTGTTGAGTGATGAGATTTTGCCCAAAGCTATTATTTCTATCGTTTTGGCTATTACCGGCGTGTGGTATAGGAAAGGGGTTCTCTTGTTCACCAGCCATATTGACTTCAGGTTGTCGTTGGCTAAAAGTATAAGGTGGTTCTTTCTCGTATGCGGGGTTGTCACGAAGTCCCCACAACGGAGGATCTCATAAACTTACTCTACGTATGTCAGACATCTCAAATCTTTGACGAAGACTCATATATCTAGAAAGGAATATAAATGACACAACGGGAAAGGGAATAAGGAGATAAAATAAAACTAACTATCTACGAAAAGTTTACAAAAGTGTCCCATCGCGATCGCCAATCTATTGGTGCGAGCTTTTTCTGAGTTCCTCTCGGTTCTCATTGAATTAATGGCTCCAATTCTGTCCAGGCAGACTCTAGCGATGCGGTGTTTGGAATGACAAGAAAATAAAAAAGGGATATTTTTCTAGGATGGTTCCTAGTTTGATTGTGATCGCCAGCTGCAGATATTTAACGACACTACAACACGTCAGTGATCACGTTGTAAAGCAGGTGTAGGTTACTTCTATACTGAATCGTCTGCCTACGAACGTCAGCAGTAGTGCTTTTCTTTAACTTAGTTAGTTTAATTCTCTTCTTATTTCCCTTTATAATTATAATTCCGGTCAGTTTAAGTTTCACAATTTTATTGTTATGCTCTGATTGTGTGAGCTTATTAAGGTGAGTTATTTTAGTGTCCTGATGCTATCAAGAGTCCAATGAGCATTAATGTTCTGGTATTACTAAGAGTCTAGTCAATCTCAACCTCCTATTGATACTAGGAGTGCACATGTATAAATTCCAATAATATTCCAACTAAAATTAAGCAAACTAGTTATACTGGGATTCTAATTAAAGCAATTGCAGTAATTCTACTATAATTCTGACTAAAATACTCATGACAGTTCTACTATAATTCTAATTAAAATAAAAAGATTGATTTTTTCTACGGGCCTAATTAAAGCAACAAATTTAATTTTTCTTATTCGAATATCAACAAAACAAAAAGACTGATTTCTCTACGACCCTAATTATTGACAGATTAATGATGGCAAAATATAACTAATCATGAATAAACTAAATTTCCTAGAGTTCGGATTTAGTATAATCAATCAAATAAACTTATAAAGAGGAAATTTTGATTTAACATTCTAATAATCGTGTCAAGGCATAACTAATGCAAATAATCAATTATGTCTAAATATAAACCAATTAAAGCAATTTATTAATTCTAAAAAAACTCTTAAAAAAAAGGGGTTGGGCTCGCTATGCTAAGGAGGATCGGCCTTATTCCCAAGCACCCTCCGTAAGCTCCCTTGGGCAAATCGGGTGGCTAAGATTAAAGAGGAAAAATTGAATTTTGGATAGTAAAGTAATAATTTTTTTGGTTTTTTTCAATATTGATTTCAGAATAGCGATTGCGAATTGAATGGTAAACTAAAATTATAAGACTAGGATTAATATTTAGAATTTTGAAAGTATTAAAATAAGAAACTAAAATTAAGACTAACCTTTTTTAAAGACTGAATTCGAGTATGAAATCGAGAAATCAGGCCGTATGATTAAGGACTGATTCTGAATCAAAGGATTAGAACCAGAAATTAACGATAGGACTATAGATCAAGATTTTAGAATTGAATTAAAGTCTAGAATCAGTATATCGGATCGATGAACTAATGATTGGTTCTAGAAACAGAGAACTACAACCAGATATATAGAATTTCGGTCCGAAAAGGGGGCTACGGTCGAAGACTAAAAATAAAAAAATTAATTGGGTTCCTAGATCTAGAAATTAGAAGCTACGACTATGAATTGAAAGATTAAATCCTTACCTAGGGGTCGGGGCTGCGGAGAGAAATCTTAAAAATAAGAAGCATTAAGATGCTCTATGGGTTGATTCTCAGGGTGCTCTGGTTTCGGAACTCGTTCTCTCTCGAAAATTCTAGCCCTTTTTCATCAAACTCCTCGTGCGAATTAAGAAAAAAATCTTTTATAGGTTTTCCTTCAATTATGCGCCTATTTACAGACGTTTAATTGAATTGCATGCCTGTCTCCTGGCGTTTAATCGCTTTGAGTCGGTTACCAAGACCCGCTTTGAAAAGGTATTGGCGGGTCCATTGGGTCTCACCCTCGATGTCAGCATTGGTAAATAATGCCTCTTCAATAATTTATTTATTTTTAAATTCTTTTGCTGCCCACCATTCATTTAGTTGGAGCAAATTTCTGGGTGGTGGGGGTGGTGGCGACGCTTGGCGTGATGACGCGTCCATCGAGTAAGAAGAATCCGATCCGGATGGTGATGATGATTGTGAAGGTGTAGGAGGTGGTGGCGCGGCGTTCTTACGTCGAATCAGTAGCTTAGAGGTAGCCTGCTTAGAAGCTAACCTTGTTTTAGGTGGCATTATGGTCTAAAAGTATGAAAACTCCAAAAATCTAGGGTTGTGCTAACTCAAATTGAAGGGAAAAATGAAGAACTAGGGTTTACTGTGAGCGCTCGATCTGAACGGGTGTGGTTCGATTCGAAAATGATCCTCCCAAAGCCCCAAAATCGTTGTAGGTTTGCTAGCCAAGAGAGGAGAAAAATGGAGCCCAAAGAAAAAATAAACTGAATTTCGAATGGGAAAAAAATTTGAAAACTGGCTTATATAGGCAAAAATCGATTGATCGATTTCAAAATTTGATTGATCAATTTTTATAACTTAACATCAATCTCGTGAAATTGATTGATCAATTTCAAAAATAGATTAATCGATTTTTCAAAATCGATTAATTGAATTGAACTCGATTAATCGAAATTTAATGCCTTTAAATTTTCAGGTTTTGCATCTTACTAGCGTGTGCCAGTCGTTCGATCGGACGAAATTAATTGATCAATTTTCCAAAATTGATTAATCGATTTGGAAATCGATTAATCTATTTTGACAGCAAACTCAAAAAAATTAATGCTTGTCATTTCCTTTTTCTTTCTTCTGTTTCCTTGCCTGTGTGCTTTTGGCCTTATGGAGCATACATGGATCATCCACTTCATGATGCGATCATCATTAAGCCATACATTTGTATCGCACTATGGTGCATTTATAACTCACATTCGTCCCATTCATTCATTAAATCGGTTGACATATACGTTCAACGCTTGATTACATTAACGGTTCAATTTTTTAAAAACATACATGCGAAGATACAATTTGAGTCTCAATTCTCGGTAAACAAATCCGGGTATTGCGCTCTCACATCTACCTCTCGTTCTCACGTAGCTTGTTCTACCGGATGACTCTTCCATCGCACAAGCACTAATGGAATCACTTTGGTGCGCAACACTTGCTTTTTTCTATCTAATATCTACGTCGATTCCTCTATCATGCTCATATCCTCATGCATTTCCAAAGGTTGACCTCCCAAGATATGGGAAGGGTCATTCACATATTTCCTAAGCATAGAAACATGGAAGACATTATGCACCCGATCAAATAGTAGAGGTAATCCAACTCGATATGTAACCTTGCCTACACAACCCAAAACCTTAAAGGGTCCAAGGTAACGGGGACTCAATTTGCCTCTCTTTCCAAATCTCATAACGCCTTTTATAGGCAATACCTTCACAAACACATGCTCACCAACGGTGTAATCTACACTAGTTTACTTGATATCGGCGTAGCTTTTCTGTCTGCTCTGGGCCAATTTAAGTCTCTCTCTGATCATACGAATGACAATGACATTATCTTCAAGCAAGTCTGGCCCCAAAACAAACTTTTCACCGATTTCTTTCCAATTGATAGGCGATCTACATCGCCTTCCATAAAGAGCTTCGTACGATGCCATTCCAATGCTCGTTTGGAAGCTATTATTATATGCAAATTCGATCAACGGTAGGTGTTGATCCCATGATCCCTGTAGTTCAAGCATACACGCTCGGAGCATATCCTCTACTACTTGGTTCACCCGCTCTGTTTGCCCATCGGTTTGCGGATGAAAAGCTAAACTAAAGTCTAATCGTGTATCCATGCCTTCCTGAAACTTCTTCCAAAACGTGGAAGTTTATAACGGGTCACGATCAAAGACAATGCTACTAGAAATTCCGTGTGATCGTACGATCTCCTTCATATTCAAATCCGCGAGTCTTTTTGCTGTGTACATCGTGTTATAAGGCAAGAAGTGTGCTGACTTGGTTAGTCGGTCCACGACTACCCAAATGGCATTATATCTCTTTACTATACGCGGTAGTCCAATAATGAAGTCTATGGAGATTGACTCTCATTTCCACTCTGGTATGGGTAGAGGCTGTAACAATTCAACAGAATGTTTATGATCGGCTTTCACCTGCTGACATGTCGAGCACCGTGACACGTACTTGGCCACGTCTTAGTTCAAACCTCTCCACCAATAATTCTTTCTCAAGTCTTGCTACATTTTAGTGCTATCGGGGTGGATAGCATACTTCAACTTGTGAGCTTCAACAAGGATAGTTTGCCGCAGATCGAAATCATCTAGAATACAAAGACGGCCCTTGATCAATAAGGAACCATCGTCTTTCACTGAGAACTCTGGTCTGATGCCTTCAATCACATCTTGGTGGATTTTGGTTAATTTCGGGTCTCTCATTTATGGCTCGTGGATATTCTCAAAGATCATAGGCCTCACTAATATGTTAGCCAAGAAGGCTCTTGTAGCTTGCACCTCAATATTTGCATCGTATAATGACAAATTTTCAAACAGTTTCCATCTGTGCATTCCCATGATCAGATTAGTCAATTGAGTTGAACCCTTCCGACTCAAGGCATCGGCTACCACATTAGCCTTACTTGGATGATACTGTATGGAGCAATCATAATTTTTGATAAATTTCATCCATTTGTGCTGTCTCATATTCAATTTTTTCTATGTAAACAGGTACCTGAGGCTCTTATGGTCAGTGAAGATTTCAAAGGTCTCACTGTACAGATAGTGTCTCCAAATCTTCAACGCAAATATGACTGCTGCTAGCTCCAGGTCATATGTCGGATAGTTCTTCTTATGCTCTTTCAACTATCTTGACCCATAAGCTATCACCTTTTTGTGTTGGTTGAGCACGCAACCCAAACCATTATGAAAAGCATCACTGTATACCACGAACCCTCCACTGTCTGAAGGAATTGCTAACACTGGAGCTGAAGTGAGTCTCTTCTTGAATTCTTGAAAACTCTTCTCGCATGCTTCACTCCACTCGAATATTGCATCCTTCCTTGTAAGTCTTGTAAGAGGTCTCGATATTTTAGACAATCCCTCTACAAAATGTCGATAGTAGTCAGCTAGACCAAGGAAACTACGAACGTCAATTACCGTCTTTGGTTATTCTCAATTTACCACTGTTTCAATCTTTGTCGGGTCTACTGTGACACCTTCCTTTGAGACCACATGTCCCAAAAAGCTAACTTCTTCCAACCAAAACTCACACTTACTGAATTTGGCATATAATTGGTGTTCATGTAGGGTTTGTAGAGCAACTCTCAAGTGTTCTTCATGCTCCTTCTTCGACTTGGAATAAATCAGGATGTCGTCAATAAATACTATGACACAAGAGTCCAGGTGTGGATTAAATACCCTATTCATTAAGTCCATAAATGACGTTGGTGCATTTGTCAAACCAAACGGCATCACTAAAAACTCGTAGTGTCTGTACCGTGTCCTGAATGTTGTATTCTGGATGTCCTCTGCCTTAACTCTCAGCTGATGGTATCCAGATCTCAGATCGATCTTGAAAAAATATCTTGCTCCTTGCAACTGATCGAATAAATCATCAATCCTAGACAATGAATATCGATTCTTGATGGTCAATTTATTTAACTGACAATAGTCAATACACAGTCGCATTGACCCATCCTTCTTTTTCAGAAAAAAGATCGGTGCTCCCCATGGAGACACACTAGGTCTTACAAATCCCTTATCCATGAGCTCTTGTAACTGCTCTTTCAACTCATTCAACTCAGCAAGAGCCATTCTATATGATGCTTTAGAAACAGGCTCCGTTCCAGGTGCCAAGTCGATAGCGAATTCCACCTCTCTATCTGGAGGTAATCCTGGTGGTTCCTCCGGAAATACATCTTCAAATTCTCGTACCACTGCTATCTCTGAGATGGTGTTCTTCCCTTCTTTATCCTCCTTCAAGAATGCCAAGTAACCACTGCACTCCTTCTTAATCAAGCGTTCGGCCCTGACTGTAGAAATAATAGGCATAAATGTCGATCTCTCTCCTCAAAATCGAAACGATCTCCTTGTATTAGGTCGGAAGATGACCACCTTGTTCTTGCAATCTACCGTTGCACAATGCTATGACAACCAGTTCATGCCAAGGATCACGTCGAATCCTTTCATGTCTAATAAAATTAAATTCGCAGATAGTTCAAAGTCATCCTCGTCCTTGATGGTCACGATCACCGATTTACAAGCCCTTTCCGTATCGACCGATTTCTCAATCGGGATCGATACCGCTAAGATGAGATCCAACGTCTCCGGATTGACCTTCATCTTCTTTGCAAAGCGAGGAGTAGTAAATGAGTGGGTAGACCCTGGGTCTATCAACACTCTCGCTTCACAAGTTAAGTCACTACCCTTTTTGTATAATTGTAAGGTACATATATCATACATTTACATATACATAACACAGTAGATATATCAAAATTTATGAAAGCGAATTAGTCTATTCTACTTCTTATATGCATGCACCTTCTCTATCCAAACTTTTAAGAAACTGAAATTCTTTATGTAAAAGAAAATCTCACCTTGAATTACGTTGGTGGTATTACGTGCTTCTTGAGCCGTAAGTGCATAGGCTCTCCCTTATACGATCGGTTTCCTTGCTTGTAGTGGTCGTGGCATAGAAACAAAAGTCGTCCTCTCCTTAGCCATCTCAGGGTAATCTCGAATAATATGGCCCACCTTTCTACATTTGTAGCAACCTCGCGTACCTCTCCTGCAATCTGTCATCTTATAAAACTTGCCACACTTGGCACAAGTCTCCCCTGTAGTCAACGCTGCTCCAGTAGTGGTAGCGGGGCTCTCATATCATATCGACCTCCCCGACGCAAGCACTGGTAATCTTTGATAGTTCGTCTGCTGCGTCGGTCTCACATGCCCTGTTTGAAACGGTTACCTCTGAATAGGCGCTATGAATCTCAGCTTTTTATTCACCGGCTCATAGTTCCCAACTTTATTTTGATCCATTCTTTCCCTGCCTGATTGATCCCTTCTCCGATATCTATCCTCATTGTCCTCCTTAAGCACTAAGGCTTTGCTCATGACCTTCCCATAGGTTTTTAGCTCAAAAGCCGCTACAGGTCCCCTGATGTCCGGCCTCAAGCTGAGTTATAGTTGTTTTACTTTCATCAAGTCCGTGACTACAAAATCAGGAGCGAAGCGAACAAGCCATATAAACTCAACTCCGTACTCTCTAACCGACATTCTCCCTTGTTCATACTGTAAAATTTTACTTTCATTTGATTTCGCACAACTTCAGGGAAGTACTGTTTATTAAATTCTTCCACGAATTCCTCCCACGTCCAGGGCAATCCTGGGATCTCCTGAACCCTAGGCCTAGAAACGGACTTCCACCAAGGGCCTGCCTCCCCATCAAGCATGTAAGCTGCCCATCTGACACTCTCATCTTTCATGCATGTGAGCACGCTAAACAGTTTCTCCATCTCACTCAGCCAATTCTTCACAACTATTGGCTCACCTTGCCCTGAAAAGTTAGGAGGACACATCCTCCTAAACTTCGTAAATGCTGAGGGCACTGGCTGCATAGGACCTATTGGAGGTGTAGGTGGCTGATGCTGCTCAATGGTATTGTGAGCTGTCAAGGATGCTGCTTGTTGAGCCATGGCGGCTGCCATGGTTTCCATGATATGCATCATCCACTGACGCTCTTCTCTCTCCTCATTTCTTTCTCTTGCTCTCTCCTATTCCCTCTGATCTCTATCCTGGCGATCTCTTTCTCGGCTCTCTTCATGATCTTGGCTCTCTTGGCCACTACTTCTTGAAGCCCCTCTACTTCCCATAGGTACATTGTTCATAGCCAAGATATAATCATCTCTATTACGTAGGTTTCTATCATGACCGCCCCTGGGTTGGCCTCTTCTCTTAGAACACATAACGGTCTGCACATGAAACCAAAGTCTCATTAACAGAAGTCCCTATGCTCTGACAAAAATAAGAATTGTCAGAATTTCTAAAAGAAACGGCTCTGATACTAGCTGTGACAGCCTAGATTTCAGCTCTTCGAAACTCGTGCCATCAGCACGACCTCTCAAGACCGTGCCCCATAAATCCTGCACGGAACATTGGTATGACCAAGCAATACGAAGCAAAATAATACATGAGAATTGAATCGAACTAAATCTCCATGCATTAATGGTATATTATAGTAAAAGCTCAAGAGACAGTTTAAATCTCATGCCACTGTATGAACAGAAGAACCGACCTGAACCATCGGTAATAAAACAAGATCACCCTAGATGGTTTGCCAAAAGAATATGTATCAGTGTATAATTACAATTCTCAAAAAGGGCTTGACATACCAAGCCGTACAATCACGCTCTCAAAATGAATCAAAGTACGTAGGAGTCCTCTAGAAGAAGTCCTCAGGAGGCTCCAAATCCTCTCTGGGTACGTA
The DNA here is from genome assembly GCA_021018995.1 of Chloranthus sessilifolius. Taxonomy (NCBI): domain Eukaryota; kingdom Viridiplantae; phylum Streptophyta; class Magnoliopsida; order Chloranthales; family Chloranthaceae; genus Chloranthus; species Chloranthus sessilifolius. The sequence goes on along the minus strand of CM037597.1, from coordinate 109,316,439 downwards.
ATTCGAATCCTCCGGATCTACGCCTCCAGAAGCAATAGCAGTTGCAAGCACAAGACCTATGACATATAGTCTAAAAGGGTGAGCTACATCCTAACTCAATAGGAAAATAACTGAATGAACATATAAGTTAATTCCTCACATATATTTCATGATATTTAACAGCATGAAAGTATCGATGAATTTACTAGAAAAGCAGTTTAAATGACTGAAAAGATACACTGTAGGTTACTGTTACTTTACATGTTTCATTTATTCTCATTCTACTCATATAAGACAATGATTCGGACTAAAGACTTAAATCATAACTTAAATATTCTCCAACTTACTATAGAGTCGGGCGCCCGATGGAATACCCTCCATTGTCGTCTAATCAGACCATTTTCATATCCTTTTTCATTCATTCAATACTATCCAAGTTCCTTACTCATAGGCGACAGGGCCTATTTTCAACATAACTACATCCCTGGGATGTCCAACTGGTGTACGGATTGGCCGCCGTACTGGTCACGGATATCCTGCCGAGTTAGTCGCGAGTATTCCGCCACGTCGGTGGGGTATTCTCCAAACCTTAAATATCATAGTGCACTACATATAGTTATTCACCGTGTGATTGTGCTAATTATAGTAGCTTAGGCCTCATCAATCTCATTCACTTTGTTTTACATTTTCACATACATCCCTGGGATGTTCAACTCAATGCATCACACAGATGCCTTTATCACATTCTCATCCCCTGGGGACGTTCACATACTCATTTTTACTTTACCTTGTGTTCACACACACTCGCACTTAGTATTCACATTTTAGATGTACAATTACTCATTTCTATATCACTATATACATGTTCTTGCAATTAAAATACATGTTCAAGGTATTCCCTACCTCACGTATATAAATCTCCAAACATCAAGGTCCAACGCGGTTTCTCATGCTTATACTCACTCGTACAACCTATGATACAGCATAGCATAAACAAAACATCAAGAAATATACAATAAAGAAGGAATAGGACCCTCCTTGAATCTCATAGTCTCAAACAAAAACTAACAGAAACTATCCAAATCGATTGATCGATCTCCAAAATCGATCAATCGAAATCCCAAAATCAATTAATCGATCCCAAATTGATTAATCGAAATTTCAAAATCAATTGATCGATTTCTCAATTCGATCAATCGGTTTTCCCAAGCTCTGATTTTTCAGCCACTGGGAGTGCTCAGACGATTAATCGATTTTAAATCAATTAATCGAATTTCACAAATCGATTGATCGATTTCAAATCGATCAATCGGTTTCGGGCATCCTTGCCCAGGTAACTTCCAGGCCAAAATCGATTGATCGATTTGGTCAGAAACTCATCCCTTTGCGAGCATTTCTTCGAGCTTCCTTCCCTTTCTATTTTACTTTCTTTTCTATATTTTTAATTCAACATTTAAGCAATCTATCCTAGAGCTAATGTACAACCACATATTCATCTAAATCCAATAAAAACTCACCTCAAATCAACCCTTGGTTGATTCAATGGTTTGGCTTAAAGGCTAGGGCTCCTAGCTTTGATTCCAAAGAATTCGAATGCGTTGTATCCGGAGTGATTGCTCAGGCCCTCCCTTCAATTCGTAATCCACATTAACTCTCCTTGCATTTACTTCTTCCTATTCTCCCTCTCTCTCTTCTTAACTCTCTACACCCACCTTCTAAGAGAAATAAACCTCTTAGTTGCTTAAACCCTTTAGCCCCTCTTATGTTTCGGTGTTAAGTACATACACCCAAGATAGGTGTATGTAATCTCTAAACTAGTTCCAACACTACGCATACATGCTCGTTCGCATCAAACTTAATTGAATCAAAGTCATCATGCTGACTTTCACTTGATCAAACCTACAACCCGTCGGGCACGCATCCCAAAGTCACTGTTCAAAGTTAAATTTTCAGGGATGTTACAGTTGGGAGATACAAATGCCACTAAACGAGTTTCGAGTTCTCGCCGGAGCATTGAAACTCAATCGGAACCTCTACCATAACGCCGAAAGATATCAGGAGCAACCATTCTTGATAGACAACTCAAGGGTATTCGTGAGGCCATTGAGAATAGAAGAATAACATCGAGCGCTCGTTATGGGCATACGACAATGAAGGAGTGCATGGACCTGTTGAAACAGATGACGGATGTCCCAAAAGGAAGCCCCTTATACCACTTTACGCTGGATGAGTTCTTAAAAAAAGATTGTCGAAACCTATTCGCTAATCTTGATGATCATGAAAGCCGCCTAGCTTGGTTGCAACATCAATCGGATCGAGCTAACCATGGTGGGATGGAGTAAACATTTTATTTTCTTCTTTTTGAGTGTTGGACCTTCTTCCTTTTTTAAGTGTTGAGCCTTCTTCCCTTTTTGAGTTCTTTTTTATGGATTAATATTATGAGATAATAGTTTATGACTATCCACTCTTATGTTGCTCATTATTCACTTCATTATGATTATAGACATGGTTGTCATATATTTATGTGGTTATTAATGTAGTTATTTTTATTTATGTTAATAATTAGATATATTCATTTGATGTAGATGTGGATGTAATTAGACATTTTTATTTTCTTATTTTTGACTGTTGGGCCTTCTTCCCTTTTTGAGTGTTGGGTCTTCTTCCTTTTTGAGTTATTTTTTATGGATTAATATTATGAGATAGTAGTTTATGACTATGCACTCTTATGTTGCTGATTATTCACTTTATTATGGTTATAGACATGGTTGTCATATATTTATGTGATTATCAATGTAGTTATTTTTATTTCTGTTAATAATTAGATATGTTCATTTGATGTAGATGTGGATGTAATTGATACATTTTTTTTTTCTAAGGATTATTACAGAAAATGAGTTTTGATGACGAAATTAGTACTGCATATGGTACAATCTCTGATGAAGAGAATAGCCTTACAGATTCTGACGACGAAATCGAGATTTTAGCTCTTACTGGTGCAACGATAGCCGTACATTACTATAATTTTTTTGCGTCAAAAGAACCTCGTAGGGATTATATTTTAAAAGGCATGGACTGGATCATGCACATTTTGAGACACCCTAATGTAGTTTTCGAGCAATTTTGAATGGGGAGACATATTTTTTTAAGATTATGTGAGACTTTAAAGGAAAGAGGATTACTTCAAGATACATGAAATTTATTAGTGGAAGAGCAACTAGCCATGTTTCTTGTGACGCTTGGTCACAATGAACGAAATCGGATAATTTCAGAACGCTTCCAACACTCACCAGAAACAGTATCTCGTCAATTTCATCGAGTATTGATGGCAATAGTACAACTTTCAATGTCACTTATCGCACCCCCATCATTTGAGATGGTTTCTACTCACATTAGTATGAATCCGAAATACATGTCATGGTTCAAGGTAAATAACGATTTCAAACATCAATATAAAAATTTATTTTCGTTAAACTTATTATCACATGTAACACATACTAATAATCAATTTATTTTTCAAATATTATAGGATTATATTGGAACAATTGATGGCACACATATTGATGCCTATGTACCAGCAGCGTGACAAATTCCATACAGAAGTAATCGAAAAGGGATAACTCAAAACGTGATGGCAACATGTTCATTTGACATGAGGTTCACGTTTGCAGATGTTGGGTGGGAAGGCACAGCCAACGATTCTCACATTCTTCATGAGGCCATTACCAATTCTGACTTAAATTTTTTACATGCTCCACATCGTGCGTATCTTTATCTTTAATATTTAATATATTTTAATTTTTAAATATGAGTAACTTTTATTTTTCCACAGGTAAGTACTATATTGTAGATGGTAGATATGCTAATATGAAGGGGTTCTTAGTACCATATTGAAAGACTCGTTATCAAAAATGCCTCCATATTTATTAAAGACACAAAAGTTTATTGTGGTCGCATATATGGTGATTAATAATTTTATAAGACAAGAAGAAATTACTGATAAATATTTTCAAAAATATGGTAATAATGAATATGTCAAAGACAGGCCGAGAGAACCTGATGACGTTAAACATGAAGTTAGAGGGAAATGGAAATTATTCGAGATGCGATAGCTGATGCTATATTAGATAGCCACGGTAGAAATGTTAGAGATTTAAATTAAGTGCTATTGAATGTATAATATTTTGTTCCTTATTAGGAGATTTCGTCACATGTTAAATTTTGTTGATGACGTATATGTTAATTTTCCTTTACATGAATGTTGTATGAAACAATATTTATAGTATTACTAGTTTGCACATAATAATTCTTTAAATTGTTCTCTCAACACTTTTGGGGTCATTTTGGTCAACTAATTATAATATTTTACATAGAGTTGTTTTTACCAAACAACAACTTTTATGGGAGTAGCCCTAAAACTGTTCTCTCAAGACTGCTACCAAATTATATATCCCGCAAGAAAACTCTTTGAAAGATCACTCTCAAAAGAGCTGCTCTTTGCTCCAGGGAGCTAACCCAAACACACCTTAAGATTTTACTAACTGTGATAAAGTCCTAATTAGATCTCATATGTCCTAATAGAATCCATATATTGTCATAGTCTTGGGTCCAATAAGACTTAATACTTAAGCTCTGATACCAACTGTGACAGCCCGATTTTTTCCAAGCCACAAAATCTTGTATAATATTTATTTTTTTCTTTCTTACATCATAAACTCAGGGAAAATCAGACCGTCGGATCACACTTTATAATTCGAATACAGAAATTACTTGGTATTCCTACAAGAGTAGAGTCAAAGCAAGGATATAATATATATATGACAACCAAAATATTTCTTCTATACAAAACTATTTAAACAAAAAGGGTCCAAAGAAAAATCACTGGTGATGACCGACCATCATCAAAACAGTGGCATCCAGAAATATACTTACATAACACTTCTTACAATGTATTAAATTTCTGGACATACCAAGTCCAAATCTAAAAGACTCCAAATACCCACCATACAAACCCAAAATATAACCAGCCCAAATAATCACCTAAGGTAGAATTCTCCAAACGGGAGATCCTAAGCCTTTTTCCAACGTCCGCTCCTGATCCACACTTATACCTGTGACGTATAGTCAAGGGATGAGCTACATCTAAGCACAGTAGAGAAAACATCAATAGTATGCATATTATCACATCACACGTATATCTTACGACATAATTCAAACATATTTTTCAAATAAAGATTCACAATTTAAGGGAAATTAACTTGAAACAAAATTGATATCAAACACAAATTTTCGAAGTTTAACACATGATTTCAAAAACTTATTTTCAAAACCTATTCTCATAACAAAGGAAGAACTTAAATTGATCACTTAAATAGTCCATCGAGTATATATAGCATTTAGCTCTGATGGGAATACCCACCATCGTCGTTCACATGAACCCTTTGTAAAATGCCCAAATCCCTTTAAATTAGGTGACTTGTGCTGAAGGAAGTAATTCCACTGTTTGAAAATTGAAGAACGGATATCCCACTGTATCGGAGCACAATTTATACGAATATCTCGTCGTATCGGTTACGAATATCCCGCCGTGTTGGTCACGGATATCTCGCCGTGTCGGTTGGGTATCACATATAACCTTAAATCAAAGTGCACAATTAACTTATAATTATTCACCGTGAGTTTATGGTAATTATAATAGTTCGAAGTTTTCAAAGCTTCCTTACATATTTATTAACATCCTTCTGATGTTTATCATGCACATATTTGATTTACACGCACATATAATTCTGAGTGTACATACACATGCTTCATATTTAAAATCATGAAAGATGTTCATGTAAAATACTGATAAATTTTACAAATCATATATATTTCTATCACATCACAAAATCTATACTATTACGAAGACAAATAAGAAAACACATATATTATTATCATATCATTACACACATATTTGTTGTAATCAAATATACATGTTAAGGAATTTTTCCTACCTTTGTTCACGAGATTCAAAAAATGATGTAACTTTCTCGTATAAGTACTCTTGGTTTTTAACCTACATTATATTCATGATGATGTATTAAGGATTGATCTTAATTTATAATAATTTTGACGTATTTAAGTATTTTTTCAAAATCAAGGTGGAAATGGGCAAGTTCATGCTAACTTAGAATTTGATGTAATTTTTTTCCTAAATTTTTACCTTTAAAACTTTAGATTTATAAGTTAGTCAATTCATAAAAGTTGTAGAATTCGTTGTCCTCTTTCCAACGCTGCAAGAATCATGTCAATCAAAGTTCGGAGTAAAAAGTTACGGCCAAAATACTGAGGCATTGTCTGCAAGCTCAGTCAAATTCGACCAGTCGTGCTAATTTCGATCGGCTGGTTTCCAAAATCGACTGGTCGAATTTATTTCGATCGATTGATTTCATTCAGAATCCTTCGGATTTATAGCCTGACAAAATCAATCAATCGGTCGATTTTCAAATCGACCGATCGATTTTATCTGATTTCACCCAAACTCGGGTTTTTACTTTAAAACTCAATTTTTTTCTCAAAACGTATCTTTCTTTTTCAAATTTTCCACCCATATGCTTAAACTAAACTAACACAATTATTCATTACAAATCCACATAAATTCTTACCTTTAAATTGATCGATGGCATTATTTGCATCTATTTTCCTGTGAAGTGCACGCACTCTTTCACCTTAAGAAATCGTTGACTGTCTTGAATCATACGATGGAAACTATTTTTTGTCTCAATTTTCCACATAATAGATCTTGAGATCATAGTGTACTTATCAAACGGTCGCATGTTGATTCCATGTGGTACAAATCCCTAAAAGTGATTGTGATTATGGACGTACCTATTAAATTCACTTTTGGGGAAGTGTGTTGCGTGAAATCAACATGTGACTGTCTGATATTCCACTATGTAGATCCGCTATTGCCTAAAATCAATCACTTGGAATCCGATAAGATGATCCTTCAGAACACCAAAATATCGCCAAGTGATGTTGAATCGAACCCACAACCTACTCCCTCACATTGGAGGGGAGCATACCAACTGGGCTAATGCCTCTGTGGTAAAATTATCCATTTAAGAATTGCATTAGACAACATTCCAAATAAGACCGTTGTTAAATTCCAACGGTCAAAAGTTTAATGAGTGCAAAACATTCAAAAAAATAATTGTCAAATTAAAATAAAAATTTTCAAAACCTTCAATCAAAAAAAAAATAATAATAAAAAATCAAAAACTTATTTTAATTTTGCCGTATTGCCCCGGGTGATGTCACGTGCCTGTGCATGTGCCCGTCCTTCCCATGACTCGGCATGCTCACGAGCGCGTGTGTGTGAGGGCTTAGTGAGGCAAAGCTAGAAAATAGGCACCCCTAAGGTGACAGCTTCAATCCTTAAGCCCAACAATGCTATATATACACACAAGTGGGAAAGAAAATATAAAGCAGACGCTGTAGTGTTTTAGAGATCAAGGAATCAAATGTTGGTGATACGTATCAATTTTTCGGCACATCTACATGTATCATTGCATATATGTATTGAGTATCTAACTCGGTTTCGGTTGATATATACGTGTATTTATTTTTATTTTTTTATTTTTTTATATTTATTTAAATAGGCTGATGTGTATCAGTTGATTCATATCGGTCCTCTACAGACCGATACCCGATACTAATACCCATTTTGTTACCTTAGTGGAGATAAAAAGAAATAAAATTTAAAATTTACTCAAGAAAATAACCCATTAATCTTTATATTGGATTGGAATTTGTCTCCCATAAGCCAAAATTGAGCTCGGTATTGTCAGATTTACTATTAGCAGCCCTTGAGACGGAGACTTTGGAAAGCACAAAAATTTGTAAATGTCTAAGGGCCTTTTTGGACAAAAATACGAGAAATGGGGGAAAGTAAGATAATATTCTTACATTTTCTCATGATGCCTAAGTTATAGGACACTATGGGATATCTTTGTTTGCCTTTGTTTTTAGTTATTTAGATAACTGCATTGCTAGCTGAGAAAACAAAGGATTAATTAAATCCTGTGTTTGGATACATATGCATGAAATTGTAGGAAAACTCTTTGTTTTGATACATATCTGAGAAAATGCAGGATTAATCAAATCTTGTGTGTTTGATCAAAATCTGATAGTCTGATGGTAAGCCCACGATCTAGAGATTTAGTGTGTCGAAGATTAGGTGAAAAAGAATCTTTATCATTTTATTTAAAGAAGTCAATAGTTTAGACACATAAAACCCGATTTTCAAAGAAAAAATCTTAAGTTGTAAATATAGGTACCCCTATTGCTAAGAGGAGTGGGATGCAATAATGTCAAATATATAAAAGGGTATTTTCATTTACAACTTAAGATTCTTCATTCTCAACCCGGATTTCACGTGTTTAAATAGTTGCCTAATTTAAATTAGACGATGGATATCATTTTTCACTCCAATCTTCCTCACAATGAATCTTAAGATCATGGCGCGCATATCAAAAGGTCAGATGTTGATCCAAAGGTGGACATCCCTATAAGCGAAGGTTAACTCCTTTTCCCATGATCTAGGTCACTTTTGACAGGGGCGGAACCAAAAAAATTTTTATAACGTTGTCATTTAATCAATTAATGCTAGAAAATTGTATAATTTTTTTTTATAAACAAATGCTATATATATATATATATATATATATATATATATATATATATATATATATATATATATATAAAGTATACCATTTTGATCAATGGTTCTAGGTAATTAGGGTTTCAATATAGGGTTCCCAAATATTAAAAAAAAATTAGATGGGTTGAGGGAATGACGGTTCAAATTTCTTAGTGATTAGATTTTTAACTAAAATAAAAAATATATAAATATACATTATTTCGATTAAAATTATATATATATATTAAGTTTTTATTTTTACATATATTAGTAAATCGCTCTAGTGATTTACTTAGTGTTTTGTGAAAGTTATGTTCTAGGTTCAAACATTGTTATGTGCAATAAATTGCTTATTTTTCTTAATTAATTATACTAGAGCCTATACACTATACATATGAGTATGTAGCTCTACAAAGCCTCTTGTGAGAGAAATCTCTTCGAAAATAAGTCCGTGGAACACCTAAATAGATGGAAGGGAGCCCAAAAATAGGCCAAAATTGTGGGATTTCCTTAAAAAATTCAAGGAAGAAATATTTGTTATGAAAACAAATTCCATAAAAAAGTTTGTTTGAAGATTTTAGATAATTTTGGGTGGTTAATCTTGGATGGATGAGATCCAATAATATAAATAAGGACATCTAAAGCTTAGTAACAAATTTTTAGAAAGTTTAAGTGGTCAATTGGTCACCCAAGTTATAATATGGCTCCGCCTCTGACTTTTGGGGATGTGTGCTATATAGAATCAACATCTGACTGCATGATAGGGGCGCCATGATCTTAAGACCTATCATGAGGAAGATTGGAACAAAAAACAATCTCCGCCGTCTGATTCAAATTAGTCAATGATTTTCATCCATAAAAAAATTGTGTGGTATACTAATAAATGGGTAAGAAGCGCCGTAACTTATCTTTTCTTCTTCACTCATTCTTTTATCTTTCTAAGGTCTTGGCAAATTGAAATGTTGAGGTACCCTTGAACTCTTTACTCGAAAACCAGTGAAAAAAAGTCAGATATGCGTACATTGACCGGTTCGTTAGCTCATTTGTGTAGGTGTCTCTAATGTGCCCTTGGCTCATTTTAGGCAAACTCATTGAGATATAGGAGTGCATCATCTATAGGGACATGCCGTTAATCCTATTGAGCTGAAATTTAGAAAATTTTATTTTGCAGTTCGGTTCAACTTAAACCAAACTCGAATTGATTCATTTCAAGTTCTGTTAACCAATTTTTCCTAAAATCATAATCGAAATTGAAACTAACTGATATTTTCTCGTTTTTTCCATTGCAAATCGGTTCAATTAATTTTTTTTTACTACGAGACGACCACTTCGGACCCCCACAAGATGACTACTTTGGACCCCCAAATCTTGTAAGTTTTTATAGGTTATTTGGTTAATATAATTTTTCAGTGTACAAAATCACTAAGTAACTGGTGTTGCATTGCTTTTTAGCCAATAGGTTATGGGTTCAACTCTTCTCAAGTCTCATATTTACTGTTTTTTATGGGTCTCGGAAGGGACGGTGCGGGTTATGGGTCGGATCATTGGCCTCACCGGGTCAAGCCGGCCATATGTAACCCAACAGATTCTCTGACTCAATTTTGGTCTGGCCGCATTTGTTTGAATAAGCGATTTCTAGCTCATTACAACTCAATTTTTCGCAAATGACCTATCAATTTTGATCTACTTGACGAGAATGTCTAATGAACCTATCTATTGAACCTTTTGAGATTGTTGAAGTGTTAAAAATTGTCAGTGAAAGATTTAATCGTAGTTAAAGTACTAAAAAATGCCAAAAAGTTATTGGTTGAGTTACTCAATTTGACGAGTACATTCTATTGTTTAGCTTTTCTCTTTTTGTGTTGTATTTTCCTTTAATATACACTTTTTGTTAATTTGTTAGTTGCATTTTTAAATCATAAACAATAGAATGGAATATGGAGATATTTGTAATCTAGGAGCAATGAGTATCTGTTTTAATTTGTCCAGAAAAAAAATTTGTGGCGTTTTTTTTTTGTTATAGATTAATACGAAGAAGGGGTCCATTTTAGGAGCTGGCCTTGGGCCCTGAAAATCTCAGGGCCGGCCTACTCTGTGTCAATGTGTAAAAGCCTATAGTTAGAGGAGACAAGAAGATTACAAATTTATGAGAGTGAAGAGACCTAGAAAAAATTGACATATAAATTAAAAATATAAAAAAAAAATTAAACAAAGTCATAAAGACATAGTAACAAATTTCGTTCTCGGGAATTTTTCGGTGGGGGATCATTTCGGTACATTTTGGATTAATTTCGATACTTTTCGGAAAAATTTTGGCAAAGTTTCGGGGATTAAAAATATATATTTAATATTATTATTTTTTTTAAAATATTTTAAAAAAATTTACCGAAAAATAACGAAATTTACCGAAAAATACCGAAAACCGAAATTTTCGTTTGACCCCCATTTCGCAAAATTTTGCCGAATTTAAGCGAAATTTGTCACTATGCATAAAGATAAAATTAGAATTTACAATCAAATAAAAATTATATAAGATGATAAAATAAAAATTATGAAAAATTATAAAAATTAAAGTTAACAATTTAGAGTCTAGAAATCTACTTCAACAAAATTTCCTAGCATTTATTTCAATCTTCTCAACGCAGGGTCTTCTCCTTCGATTTCTCATTGGTAACGATTCGTTACAAGTCTCTAAACAAATTAGGGATTCCATCGTAATTTCATTAAAATTCTTAAACCTGAATTAAATATTGATTCCAATGCATCCGTAGACACGAAAATAATAAATAGTCTCATGCCCTTCGAGCATATTTTTAACATGGAAGAAAATTCATAAGTATTAGATGTTTTAATATTAGTATTTTATTTATTTTTTATAATATTCAAAAAAATTAAAATATTTAGTACCCTTGTCAACTTTGATTTTTTTTCTTCGTTAGTTTTGGTACCCATTGCTATAGAAATTGTTAATAAAGATAATATACATTGTGGATCCATCATACTAGCTAGCCAATTTTAGATTTATAGGAATTGGATTTACAATATATATCATATTTTTCTCATATTAAGGTAACATCAGAGTACTTTTTATTTAATTATAAATTACCAATAATATTCAGATTTTTAAATTAACCATTAGTTAGATGTACCGTATAAACTACCGAAAAATAAAGTGGTAGTATTTTTAAAAGTTTTAATTTTTTTAATAATTTTTAAATCATACCATATAAATTTTGGTAATCCCGATTCCATTAGAGTTTAATTTACTTGCCCACTTAGAGATATATAGTGTTATTTTAAACATTGAACTTCCTCAAGTTCGGACAATCTTTTATTAACATTTGCATTTTAAAGGTTTACTAGTTTATTATTTATAAATGATCTTGTTGGATATTTTAAAGAGTTTTTAAAACTCTTACTTTTAAATACTTTAAACTTTTACTTTTGTTATTTGCTTTTACTTTTCAAAGGGATTTTTGTCCCATATCGTGTAAACCTATAAGATGAGTTTAGGTTATAAGTAGTAGCCTTGGCTCAAGGCTTATAGCCTTCACCTAGGGGGCACCGAATTTTGGAACATGCACGTGTATGTGACGTGGCGATGCGGTGCTGTACATTTAGTTAAACTTTGGACAAAAGTGTAATTATTTAAACTTTTGTGTAACCGTCCTTTTGAATTTAAAATCATCAGTTATTTTGAACGGATATATCTTATCCGACCGTTTAGTTATCTGCAACGGATATATATGTTCAGTTACGCCTATTAACGGATATGTCCGTTCAATTATCCCTATTCTTTTCTATAAAAGGGATCCAAGACCCCTCATTTATCACACTGCATTTTTCTTTATTCTCTTCTCCATATTTTAAAAGTTTTCTCTTCTCAGAGTTTCGCTTCCGACTTTTGGTGTTCTGGTTGCGTGATCAGATTCACCAAATCTAATCGCACGAATACGCTGCTGGTTCGTTGTATCATAGAACCGATTTGCCGGTAACCTATTGGTGACCACTAGATCATAGTAGTAAGGGAAAATCTTGGTTTAAAGACAACGATATTCAACGTGCCTCGAACCGGATCTGCGTATCTATTCATTCCAATCTTTATCTTTTTTTGCAACCCGAAACGATGTTCTAACAATTTAAACCCGAGATGGCCCATATCCAGTCTTCGACTTTTTCCGTACTGACCAACAAAATTTATCTCGCGCTGTCCAACAACATCCACAAGTTGGACAGTTTTGATGGTTCTAACTTCAAAAGGTGACAACATAAATTACACTTTCTATTAACGTGCTGAAAGTTGTGTATGTTATCACGAATCCATGCTCAACTGTTACCGAATCATCAACACTCAATGAAGGCCGAAAAAAGTGAAAATGAGAAGAAGACGATTACACGTGCAAGGGCTACATTCTAAATGCATTATCGGATTCATTGTTTGGCGTGTACCGAGCCTACAATACTTCAAAGGAACTCTGAGACGCACTCAAGAAGAAATACAAAACTTAAGATGTAGGGTATAATTCTTTCATAATCAGTCAGTTTTTTAATTTTAAGATGATCGATGATAACTAATTCTTAGCCAAGTGCTTGATTTTCAAGTAGTTATAAATTATATAATCGCTAATGGTTCTCATTTCGATGAGGATTTTCTGGTTTGTGCGGTAATCTCCAAGTTGCCTCCATCTTGGGAAGATTACCGAAAAATCCTTAAGCGTAATAATGAGAAGATTTTATGAAAAATCTTCTCCTTTATTTATGTATTGAGGAAGAATATCGAGTTAAGGATAAACCTGAAGATCATATTGATATGACATCAAAGGCACACTTGATTGAGTCTAAGGTTTTCAGTGAACCGTCAAAGAAAAAGAAGATAGGATATTCTCAATCAAAGGAGAACAAGAAATTCGCCAAGACCATGGTACCAAAGAGCGGTAGATGCTATCACTGTGAGAAATCGGGACACTTCAAATATAATTGTTGCCTCTTCAAGAAATTGAAGAATCAAGCAAATGCAGTAGAAGAAAAAAGTAACTTTATAGCAGTTCTTTCGAAGGTAAATCTGATTGGTGACATCAATGAATGGTGGATCGACACGGGTGCCACAAAGCATGTCTGTAATAATCGTGACATGTTTGTGATGTATAAAAAAGCTGATGATGATCAAGATCTCTTTATGAGAAACTCATCTACGACGAAAATCCTACGGCGTGAAAAAGTGAAATTGAATTTCACATTCGAAAAAATAGTGGCACTTACTGATGTGCTCCATGTACCCGATATTTGTAAGAATCTCGTTTCTGATGGTTTACTAATTAAGCATGGTTTTAAACTTATATTTGAATCGGATATGTTTATCTTATCCAAGAATAGCGAATTTGTTGGAAAATGATTTGCCATGGGAGGCATGTTCAAATTGAATGTACTTGATCAAATCAATAAAATCTCTCCTTTTTCTTACTCGATCTCTTTCTAATTTATGGCATAATAGATTAGGACATGTTAATTATAGATCTATGAAATACATAGCCAAATATTTTGATAGTAATGCTTGTAGTGTATGTGCTAAGACTAAGATTACTAGAAAGTAATTTCCTAGTATAATAAGAAATTCATATTTATTAGATCTAATACACAATGATATTTATTATTTAAATAATATTCCTACTAGAAGAGGGAAAAGATATTTTATTACTTTTATAAATAATTTTTCAAAATATGCTCATATCTATTTATTAAACACTAAAAATGAGGCTTTTGAAAAATTTAAGGTTTATAAAGCATTAGTAGAAAATCAATTAAATAAAAGAATAAAAATCATTAGATCTGATAGGGGTAGAGAATACATGTCAAATGAGTTCTCCAATTTCTGTGAAATTCATGGAATTCGTCATGAAGTAATGGCCCCTTACACGCCGCAACAAAACGGTGTTGCAGAAAGAAAAAATAGAATATTAGTTGAAATAACTAATGCAATGTTGGTCAACACTAATTCAAATAAAAATTTATAGGGTGAAGCTTTGTTAATTGCTACTCATATTTTGAATAGAATTCTATATAAGAAAATTTTAATTACACTATATGAACTTTGGAAGAACAGAAAACCTAGTCTAACTTATTTTAAAGTATGGGGGTGTAGGGCACTTGTTAGATTAGTAGATCCTAAAAGACCTAAGATAGGTCTTAGAACTATTGAGTGCGCATTTGTTGGCTATGCACAAAATAGTAAAGTTTACAAATTTCTAATTATGAAATCTAATGCTGATATTGATAAAAATACTATAATAGAATCTAGAGATATTATATTCCATGAATCAAAGTTTACTACTCTATCTTATAAATTAAATATTGAAAGTCAAACTTATAAAAATGGAGAATCTTCTAAGTTTAAAGAAGTTATTGAATTTTCGAGTGATTAAGAAGTCATCATTGAACCTCGACGAAGTAAACGTCAATGATTTGAAACTAGTCTTTCAAAATACTATTATATTTATTTGATTGAAGGAAATATGACCAAAAGTATTAAGAAACACTTATGTCTAAATATAGACGATGATCCTATCACATTTAACGATGCAATGAAATATAGAGATAGTGCTTTTTAGAAAGAAGCTATCAATGATGAAATTGATTCAATCATGAAAAATAAAACGTAGAAATTAGTAGACTTACCAGAAGGATATAAACCCATAGGATATAGATGAATATTTAAAAGAAAACTTAGAACAAATGAAATTATAGAAAAATTTAAGGCTCGATTGGTTGCCAAAGGATATAGGCAAAAGGAAGGTGTTGACTATTTTGACACATACGCACCAGTTGTTAGAATTTTTACTATAAGACTTTTAATTGCATTAGCTTCTATCCGCATGTTAAAAATTCATCAAATGGATGTTAAAATCGTCTTCTTAAATAGTAATTTAAAAGAAGAGGTCTATATGAAACAACCAGAAAGGTTTGTTCTATCTGAATAAGAAAAGAAAGTCTATAAACTTATTAAATCTCTATATGGGTTAAAACAAGCACCAAAACAGTGACATGAAAATTTTAATACTACCATTACTAATTTTGGATTCAAAACTAATGAAGCTGACAAATGTATGTATTATTGTCACGACCCAGAATCCTTACCCGATATCGAGGGCCTAGAATTCCGTGTTATGACACCGCACGCTGGTTAAGGTGATAAGCAGACATACACATAATCTATAAATTGACTTAGCATATGGATTGAGGCATTTAAGATAGCATTAAACGATAAATGACTCATAAATTAATAACGGGAATCATAAAAGATAATAAAAAGGTAAATCCTAACCATGCATCTAAGATAGAAAATAAAATAAGTTTTACGTAGGATAAAATGATCCTAAACATGAACTCACAAAAATATCAAAATAACTAGAATATGTCTCTCAAAGAATAAAGTTTAAAGCAAAAGGATTCTCAAGGCTCGTAGAAATCTGTCGGATCTACGCTCCCCTCCGGATGATAGCCAACATCTCCATCTACGTAAGCCGCCTCTGGAACAGCAGCTCTCGCGTCATCATGAACAGGATAAATGAAATTTTCACCTGAAACTGTTTGATTTGGGAGGGGGGTGAGTTTACTCAGTCGGGTAAACTCAGTAGGTTGCACAATCGATCCAC
Organism: Chloranthus sessilifolius; assembly: GCA_021018995.1. Classification (NCBI taxonomy): domain Eukaryota; kingdom Viridiplantae; phylum Streptophyta; class Magnoliopsida; order Chloranthales; family Chloranthaceae; genus Chloranthus; species Chloranthus sessilifolius. The sequence goes on along the minus strand of CM037597.1, from coordinate 109,300,131 downwards.
CATAACTTACTCAGGTGGTCGTGTGTGCAATCACTTGAATTGCGGTGTATTTTTTTAAAATATAACCAACATCTTAAATAAATGAAATAAACTTATCCATAATTTATACACTATCATAATCAAGACTGAAAAACATACTAATATAACATGAAGAGTGCATGATACTTCTATTTTCTTATCTCTTTTCCTATTTGTCTCATCAACTTAGCATACGTGACATATCGTAAGTCTTATTAATTACTCTATACGCTTACACAACGTACTTCGCATCTTATCTTATTTAAACGATCTGTGCGAGGATCGCTGCTCGAGCCTACCACGCGAGATCCACGTGTAGATAACCACCTAACCTCCATGTCATAACATAAACCACCATCTAGCTAGATAAGGTTGCCGGTATAGTAACCACGATGTCCCCTTAGTTCGAGACAAGGCTATAATGTCCTTTAGACCCGTCTTGACTGTAGACGTTGGACCCTTATGGTGGCTCGTAAGGTATGACACGTGTAGAAACTTAATTAATATTTAGCTGGCCTTCACAGCGTATCTTAACATATCATAACATTTATTCGGTTCTGGGCTTAGGTCCCCGCCCCGATTTTATATTTGCATAGACATAAGTCCCCACTTTCTTAACATACATGTGTCTTAACATATTCTTTTCTCATTTTTTCTTAAAACTTAATTAAAATAGGTCATGGTGCGATAGACTTTACTAAATCACGTTTTCTAAGGGACGGGTTTCGTAGTAACCTGGATGTACTTCGTGTGGTATCCCATACTACCATAGAGGAGTTGCATCCGTACATGAATGTCTACATTCCAAGTTTCACGTGACCGTGAAAGAAATCCCACCGTGACGAAGGCTTATATCATGTTTCATATCTTATTCTTAATTTATATGTGTATGTCCTATCATGATTTTCTATAAGATGAATGTCATATGATAATGGTGAACATATATAAGAATGAACTATAGCATAAATCTTAAAAAACATTTCATATTTTTGAAGAAAATTAATAAAGAGCATAACATACGAAATATTAAAGTAAAACAGAAAATAAGAAATATTTAACTACATTTATTTTGTAATAGAGTTGAAACTATACTTCATTAGGGTTAATTGTATCCATAAAATTTGGTGATTGACTGATATAGCGATTCGACCTATTTTAAAATTCTAAAGGAGCATATGTATCAATTCAAGGATTGTATGAGGCTTAAAGGAGGTAATAGAATGATAAGTATTGAAAAACGTCAATATTTGACCCCTTAAACTTATAGATTGTTATTCGATACAACCTATTTAATATATTTTATTTAATTTTAGCGATTTATAAGTCTGGAGATAAGTTTAGCATAAAGTAACTCAAGGGTTTAAAAAAATAATGTCAAACTCATGCACCTTGGACCATTTAAAGCGTATCCCGACTTGCAGCTCAATTTTGACCCTAAAAATATTAAATTCGTGAAATTTCTATTTCAGACAAAATTGTAGATATCGTTGTCGTCTTTCCAATGCCATAAGAATCAAATTAATCCGAATTCGAAGTAAATAGTTATGACCAAAATACCGAGGCTGTGTCTGTTAAAGAGTTTGGCCGAATTTCACGAAAATCTGGGAAAAATGATCCTATCGATTTTGGGCCGAATTTTTATATTTTTAAGATCCAAAATTTATCAAAATTTAAGAAAATATTTTAAGAAAGAATTGAATAATTTAAGATAGATTTAGAGGCACCCACCTGTTGAAGCGTGATTCGAATCCTACGATGATTTGGGTTGATGGAGATCGGATTCGAGAGACGATATGCTCGAGTCTTTTCGCAAGAATTCCTTTCTTATGATAGATCGGTTGCGGCGATGAGAAACTTTAATGGTGTAAGATTCTCTGATAATATCGGAAATCGATAGAGATCCAACGAGAAATTGTGAAAGATGGCACTGTCGGAGCTTTTACAGAGAAGAGGGAATAGAGGGAGACAACTGAGAGAAGAAGTAAATATATATCTAATTCTCTTTCTAGTTAACTCTAATTAAGACTTTTCGTATAAGATTTAATAAAAATAGTAGTTTTTACACCCAAGTAGAATTCATACGTGACTTGAAAAGCTTGAGAAGAGGTTTTGCTCCAGCGCTTTGTGTAAGTACCAAGGTAAATGGTAATTCTCTCTCGAAATTATAGTTATGCCCTTTAACCTGCTTCACTCTTCAAACGGGCGTAACTTTTTATATTCTTATCGAAAATCGACAAATTATATATCGTTGGAATCGTATCGACGAGTACTTCTCAATGGGTCTAATATTGATGTATAAAAATTATAATATTTCTAAAATAGGTAGATTCCGGTATAGAGCGTTAGCACCACACACTGTGTCGTACCTCATCTAATACTGTTAAATAATGTCAAAAAAATCTGGGTTATTACATTCTTTCCCCCTTATAATATTTTCGTCCTCAAAAATTACGTAAATGAGAGAATGAGCTCGAGGTACTTCTCCCTAATCTCAGCTTCTCATCAAAAGTCAAAGGTACAACAATAATAAAAAAAAAATCATCAGGGTCGTTACATTCTCCCCCTCAAAATTTTTATCTCCGAAAATTACGTACCGATTATTCAAAAAACTCAGGATGGTTTCCTTTAATGTCGTCTTCATTCTCCCAGGTCGCTTCCTTTGGCGTGTGATGTTGCCATTGGACCAACACTAATCTCATCATTTTGTTCTTGAAGACTTGAACTTTCTGGTCGAGGATCTTGATCGGTCTCGCTATGGTAGTGAGATCCTCCTTTATATCGACGGGTTCGATCTCCACTATGTGTGATGGGTCATAGATGTATCTCCTCAACATTGATACGTGAAAAAATGTAATGGATTCCTGTATATTATAGCGGTAGAGCGATTTTATACATAACCTCGCCCACACATTTTGTGACTTCGAAAGGCTCTACATATCTGGGGCTCAGCTTCCCGCGCTTTCCAAAGCGTATGACTCCCTTAGTCGGAGAGACGCGAATGAATACTCATTCGCCAACCTGTTAAACAAATTTTAGTGTTTAATCACGAACATAATTGCAATAAAATTTAAAGTTTGAAATTTTAAATGTGTTATCTTGAACTGTAAATTACGACGGTGAGGGTCGGCGTACTTTCTCTGACGATCCTGGGCTATCTTAAGTCGTTCGCATATCAGTTTGACTTTCTCAGTCGTAGTTTGGACTAGTTCGGGTCCAAGCATCTTCCTAACTCCAACTTCGTCCCAACACAATGGCGTTTTGCAACTTCTGCCATATAAAGCTTCGAAAGGGGACATTCCTATACTTGCCTGGTAGCTATTATTGTAAGAGAACTCGATCAGCGGGAGGTGATCGTCTCAGTTCCCTCGAAAGTCAAGCATACACGCTAGTAACATATCTTCAACTACTTGATTCACTCTTTCAGTCTGGCCGTCCGTCTATGGGTGGAAGGCAGTACTAAAATCTAATTGAGTACCCAGAGCCTTTTGGAAGGCTATCCAGTATTTTGAAGTAAATTTTGATTCTCGAACAGAGACAATACTGACTGGGACCCCATGTAGTTTGATAATCTCTTTCAAATATGTTTCGGCAAGTTTGTTCCCATCTGTGGTAGTCTTGAATGGTAATAAATGTGCTGACTCAGTCAACAGTCAATCTATCAACTATCACCCAGATTGCATCGTTCTTCTTCATCGTCGTTGGTAGACCTACGATGAAGTCCATAGATATGTTTTCCCACTTCCATTTCAGGATGGGTAGGGGTTGTATAAGTCCAGCAAATTTCTGATGTTCTGCCTTGACTTGTTGACACACTAAGCATTTCGACACGTATTCGGCTATTTCCCGTTTCATATTCGGCCACCAATACCAATTTCTCATATTTTGATACATCTTAGTGCTGCCTAGGTGTACTGAGTATCCTGATTTGTGACCTTCATCAAGTATCTCCTTTTTCACTTGAGGGTCATTGGGTACGCACAGTCTTTGTCTGAGGAGTAACATCCCATCTGTCCTTAAGCTGAATTCTGATTTTGATCCTATGGTTTCGATAATCTTGAGGATCTCTGGGTCCATACGTTGTATTTCCCTGATTTTGTCTAAAATGAACAAACTCATCACAATTTGTGCCAAATATACACCATTGTCAATCTCTTGGAGGTAAATGTCTTCTTCGGTGAGTTCTTTGAAGGGCTTCCAAATTTTTAATCTGGCTAATAGTGTCGAAGATTTTCTACTAAGTGCATCAGCGATGACATTAGCTTTTTCAGGGTGGTAATTTATGGAGCAGTCGAAATCTTTCATGTATTCCATCCATCTATGTTGTCTCAAATTCAGGTCCTTTTATGAGAAAAGGTACTTGAGACTTTTGTGATCTGTATAAATCTTGAACGTCTCGCCGTAGAGATAGTGTCGCCATAGTTTGAGGGTGAAGATAACTGCAGCCAGTTCCAAGTCATAAACCGAATAGTTCTTTTCATGAGGTTTGAGCTATCTTGACCCATAAGCAACAACTTTCTTACTTTGTTCAAGCACACAACCAAGTCCCTAGCGAGATGCATATGTGAATATTCCAAATTCACTAGTGCTGGAAGTGGAAGGTAGGGTGAGGATTAGTGCAGTAGTAAGTCTCTTCTTCAGTTCTAGAAAACTTATTTTACATTCATCGGTCCACACAAATTTAACATTCTTCCGTGTGAGGTAGGTGAGCAATAGAGCAATGCGTGAAAATCCTTCAACAAAACGACGACAGTAACCTGTAAATCCGAGGAAACTCCTAACTTCGGTGACACTCGTCGATGATTTCCATTTTATAACTGCTTCGATCTTAGAAGGATCGACGGTCACTCCTTCTGCTGATACTACGTGGCCAAGGAAGGTCACTTGTTTAAGCGAAAACTCACACTTACTAAGTTTAGCATACAACTGGTGATCTCGGAGTGCCTGAAGTGCGAGATGAAGGTATTCCTCATGTTCTTCCACTCTTTATAATCCTTAACTTTTCAAAAATCAAATTCTCATAGTCTCTTAAATTATTTATTCGAAATATACTCTCACTTCTCAACATCAATTACTTCTAACACTCCGTCGTAGGCTATCATCACTATCATATCTTGTTTCAAATAAATCTGAGGTTGATGATAATAATTTATTCCTCCATCTAAACTCACTTCTAATAAGTTATTCTTATAGTCAACATCTTAACCTATAATGAATATTTAAACCATCAAACGAGTCAGGATTTATCTTTTCTAATTATTCCCCAATACGCTAAAAATATATCTTCTAATTGCTCCTCAATCTTCAAAGATTCTTCTCAATTTCTCACACATGCTCCTAACTCATATAAGTTTCCATCAAACAGATCTTTAAATCCTTAATTGAACCTTCAAATCTTATGTCATTGATCATCACACTTTCTTAAAATTCTTTAGTCCACAAAAGATCTAAAGCTTAGGGTCTATCAAAATCATTATCACATCATCACCATAGTGTACTTACATGAGCCATACAGTCCTCGAGGAAGTAAAGCCTAGGCTCTGATACCATCTCTGTCACGACCCAGAATCCTTACCCGATATCGAGGGCCTAGAATTCCGTGTTATGACACTGCACGCTGGTTAAGGCGATAAGCAGACATACACATAATCTATAAATTAACTTAGCATATGAATTGATGTATTTAAGATAGCATTAAATGATAAATGACTTATAAATTAATGGCGGGAATCATAAAAGACAATAAAAAGGTAAATCCTAACCATGCATCTAAGATATAAAATAAAACAAGTTTTACGTAGGATAAAATGGTCCTAAACATGTACTCACAAAAATATCAAAATAACTAGAATATGTCTCAAAGAATAAAGTCTAAAGCAAAAGGACTCTCAAGGCTCGTAGAAATCTGCCGAATCTACGCTCCCCTCTGGATGATAGCTAACGTCTCCATCTACGTAAGACGCCTCTGGAACAGCAGCTCTCGCGTCATCATGAACAAGATAAATGAAATCTTCACCTGAAACTATTTGATTTAAGAGGGGGGTGAGTTTACTCAGTCGCGTAAACTCAGCGGGTTGCACAATCGATCCACCATAACTTACTCAGGTGGTCGTTTGTGCAATCGCTTGAATTGCGGTGTATTTTTTTAAAATATAACCAACATCTTAAATAAATGAAATAAACTTATCCATAATTCATACACTATCATAATCGAGACTGAAAAATATACTAATATAATATGAAGAGTGCATGATGCTTCTATTTTCTTATCTCTTTTCCTATTTGTCTCATCAACTTAGCATATGTGGCATATCGTAAGTCTTATTAATTACTCTATATGCATACAAAATGTACTTCGCATCTTATCTTATTTAAACGATCTGTGCCAAGATCGCTGCTCGAGCCTACCACGTGAGGTCCACGTGTAGATAACCACGTAACCTCCATATCATAACATAAACCACCATCTAACCAGATGAGGTTGCCGGCATAGTAACCACGATGTCCCCTTAGTTCGAGACAAGGCTATAATGTCCTTAAGACCCGTCTTGACTGTAGACGTTGGACCCTTACGGTGGCTCGTATGGTATGGCACGTGTAGAAACTTAATTAATGTTTAGCTGGCCTTCACAGCGTATCTTAACATATCATAATATTTATTCGATTCTGGGCTTAGGTCCCCGCCCCGATTTCATATTTGCGTGGGCTTAAGTCCCCACTTTCTTAACATACATGTGTCTTAATGTAATAACTCGAAAATTTACGTTAAACGATGACCTCGAGATCCGTGCCCGATTGGTCATAGGTTTGACCAAGTAGGAGTCCACTAGTTGACTCGAGGAGTGATGAACGGATGTGATGAGAAATTAATGCAAGCGTGTGGAGTGTGAGGTGAAATCTGGAACCACATACACCCATCTGGGGTGTATGTGCTCAACACATGGCAAATGAGTATAAAAGGGTTAAAGAACCCTAAATTACTCATGTTTGGTTGTTGAAGAGAGTTAAGAAGAGAGAGGGAGAGAAGTAAAGAGGGGTTGTTGTGCAAGGAGTGAATGCAAGCCAAGGGGGGATTCGAGCAATTAAGGTCGGATTCGACGTGAGGGATCCGCTAGAGACAAAGCTGGAACCCTAGCCATTCCAACCTTGAGATCCAAGCAAATGAGATTTAATTGAGGTAAATTTTATGTGAATTAAATGCATAGATCATAGAGGTTTAATTGCAGTCAAAATTTACTTAAAATCATAGGATAAAGACCTAGAAAAAGAAAGAAGATTGTTTGAGAAGGATTTAGAAGAACAACCAGAAAAGGGGGCTGAGTCTATTAATCGATTTGGGATTTTGATTAATTGATTTGGTCTGAGAAGTTGAAAAGTCATGAAGGCCCGATTTCGATTAATCGATTTGGATTTCAATTAGTCGATTTGGAAATTGACTAATCGACTGGGAAGCTCCAGCCACTAGAGAAATGAAACCTGGGAAAATTGACTAATCGAATTAGAATTTCGATTAATCGATTTGAGATTTTGATTAATCGATTTGGGATCGATTAATCGATTTTGAGATCTCGACTACTCGATTTAAGAATCGACTGCCTTATGTTGGAGACCTCGATTAATCGATTTGGGATCGATTAATTGAATTTGAATATCGATTAATCGATTTTAAGAATCGATTAATCGATTTTGGTTTCGATTAATCAATTTTGGGAATCGATTAATCGAAGTGTATTTCGATTAATCGATTTTGGGAATCGATTAATCGACTTTGACAGTTTTGCTTAAACTTAATAGTTGACTTTGAGATTCAGGGAGGGTCTTGGACCTTCTTTGTTACACCTTTAGCGATGAGTTACATGTGTTATGTTGTACCATAGGTGGTACGTGTGATCATGTGCACAAGGAGCCGCGTGGGACCTTGATGCTAGAAGTTTCAAAGACTTGAGGTAGGGAACACCCTGAACATGTACTTTAATTTCAAGAGCATGTATGTAGTGATATAATTATCAAATTGAAGTTGTTTTAAATCGTGAAAAGCTTTGCGAAAATGGGTGCGTGTGTGACACCAAGAATGTGATAAGGGCATCTGTGTGATGCAAGTGATTAAGAACCAGTAAACTAAAGAGATTGAGACATCCCCAGGGGATGAGAAAGTAATAAAGGCATAAGATGTGATGCGTATATGTATACATCCCAGAGATGTATACATGTGATTGAATAATTACTGTTGAGGCATAACTGATATAAGATAGCACACTTACACGATGAACAACTATATGTAATGCACATGATATTTTTGTTATTTGAGGTTTGGAGGATACCCCACCGATGTGATGGGATACCCACGACTGACGTGACAGGATATCCGTGATCGGTACGACGGCGAATCCGTACACCAGCACGGAGGTTTATCCGTGACCGTAAGTACATCCCAGGGCTGTTGTGTAATATTTAACCCCGCCGTCTAGTGAGAAAGGGGCTTGGGTCGTATTCCCAGGGAATACATGTTTTTACAACTGTCTAATTAGATGACGATGAAGGGTATCTCATCGGGGCTCGATGCTATATTGCTCGGGGATTACTTAAGTTGAAGATTTAAGTTTTGCTTTAGGCCTGTTCAGTATCATTCATGATTAAATCAACAGTAAAGTAATACATGAAACTTACCAGTGAATTGAGTATAAATCATCTGTTTTTAATTGGTTTTCTAGCAAATGCATAGATTCATCATGCTTTGAATATCATGGAATATTTGTGAGTTTTGACTTATATGTTCATTGTGTTGTTCCCTATTGAGCTAGGATGTAGCTCACCCTTTAGACTATACGTCGCAGGTCTACTGATAGCAGCAGCGGAGGCTTCGGGGGACGTGGATCCGGGTGATTCGGATTACGTACCTGGAGACGAGTTGGAGCCTCCTCCAGAGGACTTCTTCTAGGTGACTCTGTTGTGTACTTTGATAGAGAGTCAGTTTTGTGAGCAAATTAGTGCGGCTTGGTATATCAAGCCTTTATTTTTGAAATAATGTAATTAAACTAGATTATTCTTTTGGCGAACCATCTGGGGTGATCTGATTATCACCGATGGTTCGGGTTGGTTCTCTGTTCATGCAGTGGCATGAAAGTAGAACTGTCTTTTGAATATTAACGTTTCCCGTTTTAATGAAATTAATTGCTTTATTTGTTAAATTATGCTTGTTATACTAATGTTTCGGGCTAAGTTTTGGGGCACTGATGCGGAGGATCGTCTTGATGGCATAGCCTGTGTTTCAAATCCGAGCAATTTCTTTTAGAAACTTTGACAATCATTCTTTGTCGAAAGAGACAGACTTCGCTAATGAAAACGTTGTTTTCACGTGCAGACCGTGATGTTACCTAGAGGAAGGGGCCGACCCAGGGGCGGCCATAATAGAAGTTTACGTAGTGGAGATGGGTACATCCCTCCTACAAATAGAGTACCTATAAGAGATGGAGGGGCTTCTGACAGTGGTGGCCAAGGAAGCCAAGACCAGGAAGAGAGCCGTGATCGAGATCGTCAGGATCAAGATCAAAGAGAACAAGAAAGAGTTAGAGAAAGAAATGAAGATAAAGAAGAGCGTCAGAGGATGATGCACACCATGGAGACCATGGCAGCTGCTATGGCTCAACAGGCAGCATCTTTGGCAGCTCACACGGCTCATGAGCAGCATCAGCCACCGACACCTCCAGTAGCTCCGACACCGCCACCATCATCTGCTTTTACTGAGTTTAGGAGGATGAGACCTCCTAGCTTTTCTGGACAGGGAGAGCCCATAGTGGCAGAGCACTGGTTGAGTGAGATGGAGAAGGTGTTCAGTGTGCTCACATGTACTGAGGACGAGAGCGTCCGTTCGGCAGCTTATATGTTGGATGGGGAGGCTGGGCCTTGGTGGAAGTCCATTTCTAGGACTAGGGCCCAGGAGACCCCATATATGCCATAGACTTGGGACAAATTCGTTGAAGAATTCAATAAACAATACTTCCCTGAGGTAGTAAGGAACCAAATGGAAATCCAATTTCTATAACTTACTCAGGGGAAGATGACAGTGAGAGATTATGAAGTGGAGTTCATGCGACTCGCTTGCTTTGCGCCTAACTACGTCATCACAAAGATGATGAGAGCAAAAAGGTTTTAGCAAGGGTTGAGATCAGACGTGAGGGGAGGAGTACCACCATTCCAGCTTAGGACTTATGGAGAGGTCATGAGTAAGGCCTTGGTGGTAGAAGAAGAAAACAATAACAAATACCGCCAGAGGGAGCAACAGGGAAGGTGGAATTCTGATCAGAGCAGAACGGGAAACTATGAACCGGTGAACAAAAAGCCGAGATTCATACCAAATAATCAGAAGCCACCGTTTCAAGGAGGCTATGGGAGACCGACGCAGCAGAGCAACCAGCAGAGATTTCTATTGCTTGCGTCGGGGAGACCGATATGCTTCGAGAGCCCTGCTATTACTACCGGCGCTACAGTCACACAGGGGGCTTCTCGAGTAGCTTCTTCCACGCCACGTGAGACTTGTGCCAAGTGTGGCAAGCCTCACAAGACATCGGACTGTAGGGTAGGCACTCGGGATTGCTTTCGATGTGGCAAGGTGGGCCACTTGAATAGGGAATGCCCTGAGATGAACAAAGGGAAGACGGCTTCAGCACCTATTCCACGACCTATACAAGAAAGGAAGCCGATCGTCCAAGGGAGAGCCTACGCAGTCACAGCTCAAGAGGCACAGAACACGAACGATGTCATTCAAGGTGAGCTTTCTTTTAAATAAAGAATTCCAACTCTTGAAATTTTAGATAGAGAAAGTGCATCTATATTTAGAAAACATAAGAAAAAGCTAGCATGTGATAAAATTCTAGTACAAGGTATATATGTGTATGTATAATTAGGTGGATTACACATCTATAAGAAGGGAAGTGACGTGTCATACGAAGCTCGAGTGTTGATAGACCCGGGGTCTACCCACTCATTTGTTACACCTCATTTCACGAAGAAGATAAAAGTCAACCCAGAGGAGTTAGACTTCGTTTTAACCGTGACGGTTCCTACTGGAAAAGCGGTCAATACCGAGAAGGGTTGCAACTCCGTGATCGTGAGGGTCATGGATGGGAGCGATTTTGAGCTACCCGCGAACCTAATTCTGTTAGATATGCAAGGATTCGACGTGATCCTTGGCATGGATTGGCTATCGACCCACTGTGCAATGGTAGATTGTAAGAACAAAATTATCACTTTTAGACCGAATACAAGGAGATCGTTTCAATTTAGAGGAGAAAGAACGACGCACCTACCACTTATCTCGGCAGTCAGGGCCGAGCGATTGATCAGAAAGGGGTATAGCAGATACTTAGCATTTTTGAAGGAGCAAAAAGAGGAGAAGAATGTGATCTCTATAATAGCAGTTGTGTGAGACTTCACCGATGTATTTCCAGAGGAGTTACCTGGATTACCTTCAGAGAGAGAAATAGAATTCGCCATCGACTTAGCACCAGGAACAGAGACTGTGTCTAAAGCACCATATAGAATGGCTCCTGCTGAGTTGAAGGAGTTGAAAGAACAGCTACAAGAGTTAATGGATAAGGGGTTTATTAGACCGAGCGTGTCTCCATGGAGAGCACCGATCTTGTTTGTAAAGAAGAAGGATGAGTCAATGCGTCTGTGCATTGACTATAGACAGTTGAACAAACTCACTATTAAAAATCGATACCCTTTGCCTAGGATAGATGACTTATTCGATCAATTGCAAGGAGCGAAGTATTTCTCAAAGATCGATCTGAGATCGGGATACCATCAGTTGAGATTCATGGCAGAGGATATTCAGAAGACTGCATTCAGGACTCGATACGGGCACTATGAGTTCCTAGTGATGTCGTTTGGGTTGACAAATGCCCCGGCGTCATTCATGGATTTGATGAATAGGGTGTTTAAACCACACCTAGACTCTTGTGTCATAGTGTTTGTTGATAACATCCTGATCTATTCAAAGTCAGAGGAAGAGCATGAAAAGCATTTGAGAATAGCCCTACAGACTCTACGTGAACACCAGTTATATGCCAAGCTCAGCAAATGTGAGTTTTGGCTAGAAGAAGTTAGCTTTTTGGGACATGTTGTCTTGAAGCTTGGTGTCACCGTAGATCCAGCAAAGATCGAAGCAGTGGTGAATTGGGAGCAACCAAAGACCGTGACTGACATCCGCAGTTTCCTTGGATTGGCGGGTTACTACCGATGTTTCGTTGAGGGTTTTTCAAAGATATCAGGACCACTCACGAGACTCACACAGAAAGATGCAAGGTTTGAATGGAGTGAGGCATGCGATAAGAGTTTTCAAGAACTCAAGAAGAGACTCACTTCAGCTCCAGTACTAGCGATTCCTTCAGGGAGGGTTTTGCGATTATAGCGACGCTTAGATAATCTTGGTTTGGGATGTGTGGTAAATCAGCACAAACAAGTAATAGCGTATGGGTCGAGACAGTTGAAAGAGCATGAAAAGAATTACCCGACACATGACCTGGAATTAGCAGCGATCATTTTTGCGCTCAAGATTTGGAGACATTACTTGTACGGTGAGACGTTTGAGATTTTCACCGATCACAAGAGCCTCAGATATCTATTAACACAGAAGGAGCTAAACATGAGGCAACACAGATGGATGGAATTTCTCAAAGACTATGACTGTTCCATACAGTAACATCCAGGCAAGGCTAATGTAGTAGTTGACGCCTTGAGTCGGAAGAGTTCAGCTCAATTGGCTAGTTTAATTTTGGGTATGCACAGATAGAAGCTGTTTGAAGATCTAGCACTATATGATGCAAACATCGAGTCACAACCTACAGGAGCCTTCTTGGCTAATATCTCAGTGAGACCGATGATATTTGAGCATATCCATGAGCTACAGATAAAAGACCCGGCGCTAACAAAGATTCGTCAAGATGTAACTTAAGGCATTACATCTGAGTTTTTAATCAAGGAGGATGGTTCCTTATTGTTCAAGGGCCGCCTCTGTATTCCGGATAACGCCGATCTACGACGAACAATTCTTGATGAATCACATAAGTCAAGCTATGCTATCCACCCGGGAAGCACCAAGATGTATCAAGATTTGAAAAAGAACTATTGGTGGAGAGGCTTGAAACAGGATGTGGCAGAGTACGTGTCGCGGTGTTTGACGTGCCAACAAGTGAAGATTGATCATAGACATCCCGCATGTCTATTGCAACCTCTACCTATACCAGAATGGAAATGGGAATCGATTTCTATGGATTTCATCGTTGGACTACCGCGTACTGTAAAGAAATATAACGCCATTTGGGTAGTGGTCAATCGATTGACCAAGTCAGCGCACTTCTTGCCTTACAACACGATATATACGGCAGGAAGACTAGCAGAGTTATATATGAAGGAGATTGTCCGTTTGCATGAGATTCCGAGTAGCATTATTTCGGACCGTGACCCATTGTATACATCAAAGTTCAGGAATAAATTTCAAGAAGGAATGGGAACGCGACTAGATTTCAGTACATCATTCCATCCGCAAACTGACGGGGCAGACTAAGAGGGTCAATCAGATCATTGAGGACATGCTTAGGGCATGCATGTTCGAATTACAAGGATCGTGGGATCAACATCTACCCTTAATTGAATTTGCATATAACAACAGTTTTCATACGAGCATTGGGATGGCACCATATGAAGCACTTTACGGACAGCGATGTAGATCGCCCATTAATTGGGAAGAAACGGGTGAAAAATTTGTTTTGGGACCCGACATTCTTGAAGATGATGCCACCTACGTTCGTATGATAAGGGCAAAACTCAAAGCGCTCGTAATGCATGTAAAAGCTATGCCGATATCAAGCGACGAAAGTGGGTGAACACGTGTTTGTGAAAGTGTCACCTATGAAGGGGGTCATGAGATTTGGAAAGAGAGGGAAGCTAAGTCCCCGCTATCTTGGACCGTTTGAAGTTTTGGGTCGAGTAGGGGAAGTTGCTTACCGCATTGGATTGCCACCGTTATTCGATCCAGTACACAATGTCTTCCACGTATCTATGCTTAGGAAGTACCTTAACAACCCTGACCACGTGTTAAGCGGTTAAGCTTTTGAGATGCATGAAGACATGACCATGATCGAAGAGCAGGTGGAGATTTTGGATCGAAAGGAACAAGTGTTGCGAACGAAAGTGATTCAACTAGTACTTGTCCGATGGAAACACCATCCGGCCGAGGAAGCTACATGGGAACGAGAGGTCGATGTGAAAGAACAATACCCAGCCTTGTTTCTGACGGCTTGAGAATTAAATTGTATCACCGCAATCTTGTTTGTGGATTTTTACCAATACTTGTAATCCAACGTAGATTTTTGATCAAAGTATGAAATAGAAATAATTTTTATCCGCACATGGCCATGATGATGTGTTTTGAAGAAACAATGAGCAACTGATCATAAATTACCAAAAGAAATCAAGTAGACAGGGAATTTTGAAAATCGACAGAATTTGATCAAAACTGATTAATCGATTTGGAAATTCGATTAATCGATTTGGTTCGATTAGTCGACTGGCATGTGCTAGTGACTAGAAATTTGATGAGGATTCAGGAACGGAAAGAAGGGAAATTTTGATTAATCGATTTTAGTTTCGATTAATCGATTTTGGATTTCGATTAATCGATCTGGAGGTTCGATTAATCGAACAACTTAGGAAATTTGAAGAATTTGAAGAAATTTGTGTGATTTCGATTAATCAAAGAACAATTCGATTAATCGATTTGGAATTTCGATTAATCGATTTGGAATTTCGATTAATCGAACTAGAGTTCGACTAATCGAGTAACTTAAAGAATTTTGAAAAATTTTGGAAGGACTGCACGATTTCAATTAATCGAAGTGAATTTCGATTAATCGATTTTGTAATTTCGATTAATCGACTGGCTCACACCAGTGAGCTCAAAAACTTAAAATTTTTAACGGATACGATTTCAATTAATCGAAATAGTTTCGATTAATCAATTTTGCATTTCGACTAATCGATTTTGGAAATCGATTAATCGATTTCGCGCGACATAACCTAGTTTTGAATCTTGATTAATTGACTTTGGATTTCGATTAATCGAGCCGGAGCTTATATATATAAATAGATGGGTTTTTCATTTCATTCGAAATCATTTGGATTTTTTTTTTTTGCACGCATTCTTCTTCTTCCTTCAACCCTCCGAACTACTTAGGGCTTGCGATTTCGGATAGATTTCGGATCGGATCGCATCACATTGGATCAAAAACCTAAGGTAAACCCTAGCTTGTTAAAATTTGAGCCATTTAACCTTAGATTCGTGTTATTTTCATAATTTCAAGCTATAAAAACCCTAGGTTGTGATATTTCACCAAGATGCCGCCCAAAACCCGGTTGTCTTCGAAGAAGGCAACGTCTAAACTCTCGGTCCGGTGTAAGAACGCCGCACCGCCACCACTTACCCCATCACCGGTGAGGACTCCATCACCGTCAGCATCGGAGACCACCTCCGGTTCGACGAGCGCGTCTTCGTGCGAGTCTTCACGCGAATCTACACCCATGCCGCCACCACCCACCAATGTGCTTCAATCCAATGAGTGGTGGGAGGCTAAAACCTTCGAGACCGACTACGTCATTGACCAAACCCTATTCACCAACCCCAAGGTACCGGGCGAGACCCGATGGGCTCGCAATTACCTTCAAAATGCCGGCCTCGGTAACCTTTTGAAACCAATTCGGGGTTCCTACTACCCTCGGTTGGTTAGACTTTTCTACCAAGGGCTCGTGGATGGCCCTATCGACGACGTAGTTAAGACTACCATTGAAGGTCGGGAATACATCATCACCCGTCGTCATATCCACGAGGTCCTTGAATGTTACCTCGATTTTACACCCGAGACCACCCTCTTTCCACCCTTTGAGGAAGAGGTTAAGTTTGAGGAGATCGTCGCCCGTATGACCAATGGGGAGATGGGGTCGAGATCCTCCATCAGGAGGGTCGACCTTCCCCACGAAATGTGGATGCTTGATTCAATAATCAAGTGTAACCTCTACCCCATGCGCCACGACACGGAGCGTGTAGAAAAGGTGCAGCAGGCACTTTATGGGGCCTTCTGTGGCCGATGGTTTGATGCCACCATGCTCATCCTCGAGGGGATGAGGTACATAAAAGGAAAATTGATGAAGGGCAACTTGAGGCCCAAGGAGAGGATGCCATATGCTCGGCTCATCTCGAGCATGTTGGAGTGCTACTCCGATGCCCCCGCCTATGGCGTATCGCCTCACGAGGTGAGGGCTACGGATTACATGAAGCAATTCTCCATTGCTTCATGGCGCCGTAGCAACAATCTTCTCAAGAAGACCCTACTGGCAATGGTCGCACCACCACCACCCCCACCACCACAGCAGGATCCACCCGTTGGGGGAGCACCACCAGTGGGGGATGCCCCACCAGTCATTCCACCACCTGAGGGTGCCCTAGCTCACCCCTCAGTGTCAGCTGGGCAGCAACCCATTGTGCCACCTTCCACCACCTCAGCTACACCACCATCAAGATAAGCCGCGGCGACACCTACTTCATCCTACCACCGTCGAGCACCTCACTCCGGTCCTACCATTGAAGACGTGTTGGCACGCATGGAGGCCAACAACGAGCGGATGAACCGGTGGATGGACTTCCTTATGTTCCATATGCTCCGCTACATCTACCCGTTGGACTACAAGCGACGCCTCGCTCAGGAGGAGTGGACCGCGGGACGGACCGCCTTCCATAGGGGTCCAGTCTTCCATTCGACCATCGCGGCTACTGCAACCGGCCAGTTATTCCCACACCCACGAGCCGCCCCAGACTTGACGCCCGCTACCGCAGACCCGGCCAGCCCCATGCCTCCACCAACGATGGGCGGCCGCTATCGGATCAATGAGGATGTTCTTTTGTATGCCTATATTTGGCACTTTTGATGTAATTGAAACGATGTAATCCAACAAGTTGTAAATTTTGAAAATCAATGAAATATAGAAAAATTTTTTGTATCTGCGTAAATTAATTGTATCTAATTGCTTTGGTATGTGGGTACGCGACACCCCAGTGTGCAGGGCACCCAAGCGAACACCTTTGGGTTATTTTCGAGGACGAAAATTCTTAAGGTGGGGAGGATGTAATAACCCAAAATTTTACGTTAAACAGTGACCTCGAGATCCGTGCCCGATTGGTCATAGGTTTGACCAAGTAGGAGTCCACTAGTTGACTCGAGGAGTGATGAACGAATGTGATGAGAAATTAATGCAAGCGTGTGGAGTGTGAGGTGAAATCTGGAACCACATACACCCATCTGGGGTGTATGTGCTCAACACATGGCAAATGAGTATAAAAGGGTTAAAGAACCCTAAATTACTCTTGTTTGGTTGTTGAAGAGAGTTAAGAAGAGAGAGAGAGAGGGAGAGAAGTAAAGAGGGGTTGTTGTGCAAGGAGTGAATGCAAGCCAAGGGGGGATTCGAGCAATTAAGGCCGGATTCGACGTGAGAGATCCGCTAGAGACAAAGCTGGAGGCCCTAGCCATTCCAACCTTGAGATCCAAGCAAATGAGATTTGATTGAGGTAAAATTTATGTGAATTAAATGCATAGATCATAGAGGTTTAATTGCAGTCAAAATTTACTTAAAATCATAGGATAAAGGCTTAGAAAAAGAAAGAAGATTATTTGAGAAGGATTTGGAAGAACAGCTCGAAAAGGGGGCTGAGTCTGGCCAAATCGATTAATCGATTTGGGATTTTGATTAATCGATTTGGTTTGAGAAGTTGAAAAGTCATGAAGGCCTGATTTCAATTAATCGAAATGAATTTCGATTAATCGATTTGGATTTCGATTAGTCGATTTGGAAATCGACTAATCGACTGGGAAGCTCCAGCCACTAGAGAAATGAAACCTAGGGAAATCGACTAATCGAATTGGAATTTTGATTAATCGATTTTGAGATCTCAACTACTCGATTTAAGAATCGACTGCCTTATGTTGGAGACCTCGATTAATCGATTTGGGATCGATTAATCGAATTTGAATCTCGATTAATCGATTTTGAGAATCGATTAATCGATTTTGGTTTCGATTAATCGATTTTGGTTTCGATTAATCCATTTGGATTTCGATTAGTCGATTTGGAAATCGACTAATCGACTGGGAAGCTCCAGCCACTGGAGAAATGAAACCTGGGGAAATCGACTAATCGAATTGGAATTTTGATTAATCAATTTTGAGATCTCGACTACTCGATTTAAGAATCGACTGCCTTATGTTGGAGACCTCGATTAATCAATTTGGGATCGATTAATCGAATTTGAATCTCGATTAATCGATTTTGAGAATCGATTAATCGATTTTGGTTTCGATTAATCAATTTTGGTTTTGATTAATCGATTTTGAGAATCGATTAATCGAAGTGCATTTCGATTAATCGATTTTGGGAATCGATTAATCGACTTTGACAGTTTTGCTTAAACTTAATAGTTGACTTTGAGATTCAGGGAGGGTCTTGGACCTTCTTTGTTACACCTTTAGCGATGAGTTACATGTGTTATATTGCACTATAGGTGGTACGTGTGATCATGTGCACAAGGAGCCGCGTGGGACCTTGATGCTAGAAGTTTCAAAGACTTGAGGTAGGGAACACCCTGAACATGTACTTTAATTTTAAGAGCATGTATGTAGTGATATAATTATCAAATTGAAGTTGTTTTAAATCGTGAAAAGCTTTGTGAAAATGGGTGCGTGTGTGACACCAAGAATATGATAAGGGCATCTGTGTGATGCAAGTGATTAAGAACCAGTAATCTAAAGAGATTGAGACATCCCCAGGGGATGAGAAAGTAATAAAGGCATCAGGTGTGATGCGTATATGTATACATCCCAGGGATGTATACATGTGATTGAATAATTACTGTTGAGGCCTAACTGATATAAGATAGCACACTTACACGGTGAACAACTATATGTAATGCACATGATATATTTGTTATTTGAGGTTTGGAGGATACCCCACCGACGCGGCGGGATACCCACGACTGACGCGGCAAGATATCCGTGGCCGGTACGGCGGCGAATCCGTACACCAGCACGGAGGTTTATCCGTGACCGTAAGTACATCCCAAGGATGTTGCATAATATTTATCCCCGCCGCCTAGTGAGAAAGGGGCTTGGGTCTTATTCCCAGGGAATATATGTTTTTACAACTGTCTAATTAGATGACGATGAAGGGTATCTCATCGGGGCTCGATGCTATATTGCTCGGGGATTACTTAAGTTGAAGATTTAAGTTTTGCTTTAGGCCTGTTCAGTGTCATTCATGATTAAATCAACAGTAAAGTAATACATGCAACTTACCAGTGAATTGAGTATAAATCATCTGTTTTTAATTGGTTTTCTAGCAAATGCATAGATTCATCATGCTTGAATATCATGGAATATATGTAAGTTTTGACTTATATGTTCATTGTGTTGTTCCCTATTGAGCTAGGATGTAGCTCACCCTTTAGACAATACGTCGCAGGTCCACTGATAGCAGCAGCGAAGGCTTCGGGGGACGTGGATCCAGGTGATTCGGATTACGTACCTGAAGACGAGTTGGAGCCTCCTCCAGAGGACTTCTTTTAGGTGACTCTGTTGTGTACTTTGATAGAGAGTCAATTTTGTGAGCAGATTAGTGCGGCTTGGTATGTCAAGCCTTTATTTTTGAAACAATGTAATTAAACTAGATTATTCTTTTGGCGAACCATCTGGGGTGATCTGATTATCACCGATGGTTCGGGTCGATTCTCTGTTCATGCAGTGGCATGAAAGTAGAACTGTCTTTTGAATATGCCAGTCGGGCATATTAACGTTTCCCGTTTTAATGAAATTAATTGCTTTATTTGTTAAATTGTGCTTGTTATACCAATATTCCGTGCTAAGTTTTGGGGCACGGTTTGGAGGATCGTGCTGATGGCACGGGTTTTGGGGTGTCGAAATCCGAGCTGTCACACTTAACATATTATTTTCTCATTTTTTCTTAAAACTTAGTTAAAATAGGTCACGGTGCGATAGACTTCACTAAATCATGTTTTCCAAGGGACGGAATCCGTAGTAACCTGGATGTACTTCGTGTGGTATCTCATACTACCATAGAGGGGTTGTATCCGTACATGGATGCCTACATTCTAAGTTCCACGTGACCGTGAAAGAAATCCCACCGTGACGAAGGCTTATGTCATGTGTCATATCTTATTCTTAACTTATATGCGTATGCCCTATCGTGATTTTCTATATGATAAATGTCATATGATAATGGTGAACATATATAAGAATGAACTATAACATAAACCTTAAAAAACATTTCATATTTTTGAAGAAAATTAATAAAGAGCATAACATACGAAATATTAAAGTAAAACAGAAAATAAGAAATATTTAACTACATTTATTTTACAATAGAGTTGAAACTATACTTCATTAGGGTTAATTATATCCATAAAATTTGGTGATTGACTAGTATAGCGATCCGACCTATTTTAAAATTCTAAATGAGCATATGTATCAATTCAAGGATTGTATGAGGCTTAAAGGAGGTAATAGAATGGTAAATATTAAAAAAAGTCAATATTTGACCCCTTACACTTATAGATTGTTATTCAATACAAGCTATTTAATATATTTTATTTAATCTTAGCAATTTATAAGTCTAGAGATAAGTTAGCATAAAGTAACTCAAGAGTTTAAAAAAATAATGTCAAACCCGTGCACCTTGG
This sequence comes from Chloranthus sessilifolius, assembly GCA_021018995.1. Classification (NCBI taxonomy): domain Eukaryota; kingdom Viridiplantae; phylum Streptophyta; class Magnoliopsida; order Chloranthales; family Chloranthaceae; genus Chloranthus; species Chloranthus sessilifolius. Next base: position 109,279,319 of record CM037597.1, on the reverse strand, counting down.
ATCATCTAAAGCGTATCCCCACTTGCAGCTCAATTTTGACCTTAAAAATATGAAATTGCTATTTCATACAAAATTGTAGATCTCGTTGTCTTCTTTCTAATGCCGTAAGAATCATGTCAATCCGAATTCGAAGTAAACAGTTATGACCAAAATACCAAGGCTGTGTCTGTTGAAGAGTTTGGCCGAATTTCACGAAAATTTGGGAAAAATGATCCTATCGATTTTGGGCCGAATTTTTATGTTTTTAAGACCCAAAATTTATCAAAATTTAAGAAAAATTTAGGGTTTTCTTTTTAAGAAATAACTGAATAATTTAAGATGGATTTAGAGGCACCCCCACCTATTGAAGTGTGATTCGAATCCTACGATGATTTGGGTTGATGGAGATCGGATTCAAGAGACGATATGCCCGAGTCTTTTCGCGAGAATTCTTTTCTTATGATAGATCGATTGCGACGATGAGAAACTTTAATGGTATAAGATTCTCTGATAAGATCAGAAATCGATGGTGTAATAGCCCGAAAAATCGCGTTAAACTATGACCTCGGGATCCGTGCCCGATTGGTCCTAGGTTTGACCAACTAGGAGTTCGATAGTTAGCGTAGAGTGTGATGAGTGAATGTGATGTGAAGGGTTGTGTAACAATGTGGTGTGTGTTGAAAATCTAAAGTCACATACACCTATTGAGGTGCATGTGCTTAACACACAAGCTAGGAGAGATATAAAAGGGTTTAATAACCCTAAATGTATGTTTTTGGGTTGTTGAAGGAGAGTAAAGAAGAGAGAGAGAGAGAGAAGTAAGAGAGGAGTTATTGCAACTGTTTGGAAGAAGGAGTCAAGCATTAAAGAGGCCGGATTCGACGCAAGGGATCCGTTAGAGCCAAAGCTAGAAACCCTAGCCTTCCAACTATTGATAGAAATCAACTTGAGATCTATCCAAGGTAAATTTTTGTAAATAAGATGCATAGATCATAGGGGTTAAGTTGTGGTTAAATGTGGGTTAGATCATAGGATAATGGCTTAGAAAAATAGAGGAAAAAGTGTGGGAAAAAGATTGGGAAGAACAGCTCGAAAAGAAACAATTCGATTAATCGAAATTGGGTTTCGATGTCGAAATTGGCGAAGTTGAAAGGTCGAAGACCACGACTTAGATTAATCGAATTGGATTCGATTAATCGAATTTGGTTTTCGATTAAACCATTTGAGAATCGATTAATCGACTGGGGACCTCCAGTGGACCCAAGGGTTGGAGGAAATGATTTAAGGAAAAATCGACTAATCGAAATGGGATTTCGATTAATCGATTTTAGTTTTCGATTAATCGAATTGGGATCGATTAATCGACTTGTGAAATTCAACTGTTCGAACAGTTGGTGTACCTTGCGAAAAGAAGAAATTCGATTAATCGAAACTGGATTCGATTAATCGAATGAAAACTCAACTGTTCGAACAGTAGGTGTACTTTGCGGAAAGAAGAATTTCGATTAATCGAAACTGGATTCGATTAATCGAACGGAAACTCGACTGTTCGAACAGTGAGTTTACTTTGCGAAAAGAAGAATTTCGATTAATCGAAAACAGATTCGATTAATCGAATGACAATTCGACTGTTCGAACTGAGAATGGACTTTGCGAAAAGGAGAATTTCGATTAATCGAAATTACTTCGATTAATCGATATTGACCTTCGATTAATCGATTTTGGAAATCGATAAATCGAACCAGGTTCGATTAATCGATTCGATTCTCGATTTCATTAATCGGGATAAATTTTGATTGACTTTTAGGTTTGACTTTAAGATTCTTGGAGGATCTTATACCTTCTTTATTACATCCTTTGTGATGTGTTTCACCTGTTATGTGGTAACATAGGTGGTACGTGTAAGCTAGTGCACAAGGAGCCACGTGGGACCTTGATGCATTGAACAAGTAAAGACTTGAGGTAGGGAACACCCTGAACATGTACTTTATTTTACAAGAGCATGTATGTAGTGATATAAATTTCAATTCAATTATTTTTACTGCTCAAAGAATTGTGAAAAGTGTGTGTGTGTGACATTCATAAGAGTAAACGAATGAGCCATCCCCAGGGGATGAAGAAGTAAAGAAATAAGAGCATCAGGTGTGATGCAAGTTAATGGATACATCCCAGGGATGTATCCACAGATTGAATCATGTTTGATAGGGCCTAACTGATATAAGATAGCACACTTACACGGTGAATAACTATATGTAAGGCACCGATATTTTTGTTATTTGAGGTTCCTTAGGTTACCCCACCGACGTGGCGGGATATCCCACGGCCCGACACGGCGGGATATCCGTGACCGTCTGGCGTGTGAAACCGTAGGCGGTCAGGAGGCTTATCCAGTACATAGTAAGCACACCCGTGTTGATTGAGATAAGTGAAACCCGCCACCAATCCCGGGGAAAGGGGCTTGGGTACTATATGGTATTCCGGGAATACATTAAAAGCTGTCTATATAGATGGCGATGAAGGGTAGCTCATCGGGGCCTATATTGCTATTACTTAAGTTGAAAGTTTAAGTTTTGCTTTAGGCCTTTTCGCATTTTCATGAGTAAATGAAAACATAAGAAATCAACGATGTGAATGCTTTTAAGCTGTTTTATCAACAATGCATAGTCACATCATGCATGGCATATCATAGAATATATGTGAGTTATAACTTATATGTTCAGATGTTTGTTCCTATTGAGCTAGGATGTAGCTCACCCTATAGACTATCGTCATGAGGTCCATTAGTAGCAGCTGCCGAGGTTTCAGGGGACGCTGATCCCGGCGAGTCGGACTTTGCTGCCGGTGAGGAGTTGGGGCCACCTCCAGAGGACTTCTTCTAGAGGACTCCCTTGTGCTACTTTGAAGAGTTTGAGTAGAGATTGCGGCTTGGTATGTCAAGCCTTTATTTTGTGAAAACATGTATATGTATAGAGTTTGGATTATTCCTTTGGGCGAACCATACGTGATGATTTATATCATCGATGGTTGGATCGATTCTCCCTTCATGTAGGGGCATGAGGGTAGAAGCATCTTTTGAAAAGTATTTCTAATTAGATTTAAATTCCAAAGTTGTTCTTACTTCTTTTTATGCTTGATATACGGTGTTAGTGCATAGTTAAGGGGCACGGTCAAGATGATCGTCTTTGATGGCACGGGTTTGAAGTCAAATCCGAAACATCACGATTGGTATCAAAGCCATTTTCTTTTAGCAATTCGACAAAGGATTCTTTCGTCGAGATCATAGGGCTTCGCTAACGAAACCTTAGTTTCAAATGCATGAAATGTCGACTAGAGAGGCCGACCAAGGGAGGCCATCAAAGGAGTTTCGTGGTGGAGATGATTTCATCTCTCCTACCATGAGTGCCTTTAGGAGTACGAGGCCCGAGGCGATGTGCGTAGCGAACATCATGAGGAAGAGGATCGAGATCATCGGGATCAAGATCTAAGGGAGCAAGAAAGATTGAGAGAAAGGCAAGAAGATGAGAGGAGCGACAAGGATGATGCACACTATGGAGACTATGGCGGTGCCATGGCACAACAAGCGACATCCTTTGCGGCTCATGCATCAAGAAACGGCTGACCACCTACACCACATGTGGACTGCGTTGCACTGTGCCCTCATCTTTCTGAGTTTAGAAGGATGAGACCTCCTTCATTTTTCCGGGCGGACACAATGGCGGCGAGGTGGTTGATGGAGATGGAGAAAGTCTTTAGCGTGCTAACTTGCACGGAAGGCGAGAGTGTAAGATGGGCGCTTACATGTTAGATGGGAGGCGGGCCTTGGTGGAAGTCCGTGATAAGGACTCGGGCTCGAGACCCAGAGTTGCCATGGACTTGGGAGGAATTTGTTGAGGAGTTCAACAAACAATATTTCCGAGTGGTGAGGAACCAATTAGAGATACAATTTTGCGGTTAGTACAAGGAGAATGACCGTGAGAGAATACGGGGTAGAGTTTCTCTGACTTGCCGTTTTGCTCCGGATTAAATCAAGTGATGAAGTCAAGAGGTTTGACAAGGTTTGAAGCTTTGAGGTTAGGGGGCGTAGCTCCATTTCAGCGAGGACCTATGAGAGGTCATGAGCAAAGCATTGGTTGTAGAAGAGGAGAACACGAGCAGATATGAGCGGAGAGAGCAGCAGAGAGGACTTGACCACGGAAGGATGGGGACTACTGAACCGGTGAATAAAAGCCGAGGTTCGTGGGTGAATCGAGACCGCATTGTGAGGAGGTTTTGGAAGACCGCGCAACAATGCAATACAACAACACTGTGAGGTTTCCATTACTTGCGTCGGGGAGACCTATTCGCTATGAGAGCCCCGCCATGTCTCATCGGTGCCACTATCACATGTGGTTCTCGACTGTATCTTCCGCACCTCGAGAGACGTGTGCCAGATGTGGCAAGCCGCATAGGACTGTAGACTGCAGAATCGGAACTAGAGGTTGTTTCCGATGTGGCAAGGTGGGCCACTTGATCAAGGATTGCCCCGAGACAGACAAGGGCAAGACGGCTTCAGTTACAGCACCACGACCCATTCAAGCAAGGAAGCCGATTGTTAGGGGGAGAGCCTATGCAGTCACTGCTCAGGAAGCAGGGAATGTGCACGACGTCATCCAAGGTGAGAAATTTTATTTTATTAAAGAAAAAAATTCCGTTTCATAAAGAATTTTAGATGGAAAAAGGTGCATGCATTAGGAATAGTGTAGTTTCTTTTAATATAAACTGAGAGTGCATTTTGATGTGTAAATTTCTGTATGTATGTGTATATATATATTATAGGTACTTTAACTATGTATGAAAGGGGAAGTGTGTTTAGACATGACGCTCGAGTGTTGATAGACCCCGGGTCTACCCACTCATTCGTCACTCCACGTTTTGCTAAGAAGATGAAGATCGTTCCAGAGACGTTGGATTTCGTCCTATCTGTGTCTATTCCGACTGGAGAGTTAGTAGACACGGAGTTAGCTTGCAAATCCATCATCGTAGCAGTTCAAGACTTAGAAGTGCATGAATTGGAAGCAAAGTTGGTACTGTTAGACATGCAAGGGTTTGATGTGATCCTTGGCATGGACTGGTTGGCGCAGCATTGTGCGACCATTGATTGCAAGAACAAGGTAGTCATTTTCAGACCCAACACAAGAAGATCATTTCGGTTTCAAGGAGTGAGGTCGTCATCTGTGCCACTGATCTCAGCAGTAAGGGCCGAGAAAATGATCAGAAAGGGATGCAGTGGATACTTAGCTTTCTTAAAAGAGGACAAGGAGGAAAAGAACGTCATTTACGAGATAGCAATTATGCGAGACTTCACGGCGTGTTTCGAGAAGAGTTGCCCGGATTACCTCCGTAAAGAGAGGTAGAATTCGCCATTGACTTAGCACCGTGAACGGAGCCTATTTCAAAGCACCTTATAGAATGGCTCCACGAGCTAAAGGAGTTGAAGGAACAACTACAAGAGCGATGGACAAGGGGTTTGTTAGACCAAGTGTATCTCCATGGGGAGCACCGGTCTTGTTTGTCAAGAAGAAAGATGGGTCAATGAGACTATGCATTGACTATCGACAATTGAACAAACTCACCGTGAAGAACCGATACCCTTTGCCTAGAATTGACGACCTATTCGACCAACTGCAAGGTGCAAAGTATTTTTCCAAGATAGACCTGAGATCTGGGTATCATCAGTTGCGAGTCAAAGCTGAGGACATTCAGAAGACAGCCTTCCGGACACGGTATGGACACTATGAATTCCTTGTGATGCCGTTTGGGTTAACGAATGCTCCAGCGTCGTTTATGGATCTGATGAACCGAGTGTTTAAACCACACTTGGACTCCTGCGTTGTAGTATTTGTTGATGATATACTGATATACTCCAAATCCAAGACGGAACACGAAGAACATTTGAGGATTTCTCTACAGACGCTACGTGAACACCAATTGTACGCCAAACTCAGTAAGTGTGAATTTTGGTTGGAAGAAGTTAGCTTTTTGGGACACGTCGTCTCAAAGCATGGTGTCACCAGAGATCCAAAGAAAGATAGAAGCGAGAGTTAAATGGGAACAACCAAAGACAAAGGACCGATGTCCCAAAGTTTTCCGGGCTTAGCGGCTATTATCGACGTTCGTTGAGGGGTTTTCAAAGATATCGGGACCTCTCACAAAGTCACGAAAAAGATTCAAGGTTTGAGTGGAGTGAGGCATGCGAGAAGAGTTTTCAAGAACTCAAAACGAGACTCACTTCAGCCCCAGTGTTGGCAATTCCTTCAGGCAGCGGAGGATACGCAGTGTACAGCAACGCGTCATACAATGGCCTTGGTTGTGTGCTCAACCAACACAAGAAGGTGATAGCTACGGATCAAAGACAATTTGAAAGAACACGAAAAATTACCCGACTCATGACTTGAACGCGCCATTTTTGCGCTAAAGATTTGGAGACATTACTTGTATGGTGAGACTTTTGAAATTTTCACCGATCATAAGAGCCTCCGATATCTGTTTACACAGAAAGAGCTCAATATGAGACAGCGCAGATGGATGGAATTCCTCAAGGACTACGATTGCTCTATACAATACCATCCTGGCAAGGCGAATGTAGTAGCCGATGCATTGAGTCGAAAGGGTTCAGCTCAGTTAGCTTCATTGATTTTGGGTATGCACCGATGGAAACTATTGGAAGACCTGGCATGCTATGATGCGAACATTGAGTCAAAGGACACTGGATCCTTTTTGGCTAACATCTCAGTAAAGCCAGTGATATTTGAACATATCCACGAGCTACAGATGAAAGATCCAGCATTAACAAAGATTCGTCAAGACGTGAGTGAAGGCATCAGTTCGGACTTCTCAATAAAAGCAGATGGTTCTTTGTTGTTTAAAGGCCGTCTATGCATCCCGGATAATGCCGATCTAAGACGAACAATTCTGGATGAGGCTCATAAGTCAAATTATGCCATCCACCCTGGTAGCACCAAAATGTACCAAGATTTGAAAAAGAATTATTGGTGGAGAGGACTGAAACAAGACGTGGCCGAGTGTGTCACGATCGTTGACTTGTCAACAAGTGAAGGTTGATCATAGACATCCTGCGGGACTATTGCAACCTTTACCAATACCAGAATGGAAGTGGGAATCGATCTCAATGGATTTCATTGTTGGATTACCTCGTACTGCCAAGAGACATAATGCTATTTGGGTCGTCGTAGACCGATTGACCAAATCAAGACTTTTGCCATACAATACTATGTATATCTGGCGGGAAGATTGAACCTATATATGAAAGAGATTGTAAGATTACATGGTATTCCAAGCAAAGATAGTTTCAGATCGTGATCCACTGTATACGTCCAAGTTTTGGAAGAAATTTCAAGAAGGAATGGGAACGCGACTAGACTTTAGTTCGGCTTTCCATCCTCAAACTGATGGACAGACAGAGCGAGTGAACCAAGTGATAGAAGACATGCTCAGAGCGTGCATGCTTGATATGCAAGGATACTGGGATGAGTATCTACCGATGCTCGAGTTCGCGTATAATAACAGTTTTCAAACGAGCATTGGCATGGCACCATATGAAGCTCTATATGGACGATGCAAGTCACCCCTCAATTGGGAAGAAACAGGTGAGAAATTTGTATTAGGACCAAAGCTACTTGAAGATAATGCTACCGTCGTCCGAATTATCAGAGAAAGGTTGAAGACAGCACAGAGTAGACAGAAAAGTTACGCCGATGTGAAGCGGACTAGTGTTGACTACAAAGTGGGCGAGCATGTGTTTGTGAAGGTGTCACCTATGAAAGGTGTAATGCGATTTGGCAAGAGGGGGAAGTTAAGTCCACGTTATGTTGGACCATTTGAAATTTTGGGACGAATAGGTGAAGTTGCATATCGCATTAGTTTACCACCGCTATTCGATCGAGTACATAATGTCTTCCACATATCGATGCTCAGAAAGTACGTGAATGATCCGTCTCATGTGTTAGGGAAGCAACCTATAGAGATGTGTGAGGACATGAGCATGATAGAGGAACCAGTGGAGATCTTGGATCGGAAAGAACAAGTACTGCGCACTAAAGTAATTCCCTTAGTGCTTGTTCGATGGAACAATCATCCTAAAGAAGAGGCTACTTGGGAACGAGAGGCCGATATGAAAGAACAATACCCAGCCTTGTTTCCAACGACGTGAGAATGCAATGTAAACCACAAACGTGTTGTGAAATCTCCACTATACTTGTATTTCAATGGAAATTTTGATCCAATCTGTCATGAATTGTCAAAAATAGTAAAAAGAAATAAGAGATTGAAATTCTGCAGAAATTGGGCAAAATCGATTAATCGAATTTCAAATCGATTAATCGATTTGGAATTTCGATTAATCGATCTTGTTCGATTAGTCGACTGGCATGTGCCAGTGACTGGAAATGAAAAGTTGAGTTAGAAAATGCATAGAAAGAAATTTCGATTAATCGAAATGGGATTTCGATTAATCGAATACTTAAGAAATTTTGGAAAATTTTTGAAGTTTTTGCACGATTTCGATTAATCGAAACTAAGTTCGATTAATCGATTTTGAGATTTCGATTAATCGAAATGAATTTCGATTAATCGACTGGCACGCGCCAGTGAGCTCAAAATTTTAAATTTTTAAACAAACACGATTTCGATTAATCGAAATATTTTCGATTAATCGAATTTTATTTTCGATTAATCGATTTGAGAAATCGATTAATCGATTTTACGCGGCTTAACCTAGTTTTGAATTTCGATTAATCGAAATAGAATTTCGATTAATCGAGCCGAGGCCTATATATATGAGTTTGGGGATTTCATTCCCCATTCGAAATCATTTGAGCTTGGGATTTTTTGGGCGTTCATCTTCTTCTTCTCCAACTATCCGTCTAGGGTTTCGATTTTCCGTCGATTCGCCCACAATCCCACCGTATTCGCCTTTGAAAACCACGGTAAACCCTAGAATCGAACTTTTTCTTTCATTTGAAGTAGATAAACCCTAGTTTAGTGAAAATGCCGCCTAAAACCCGTTTATCTTGAAGAAGGCAACCTCCAAGTTGCTTGGTTAGGCGTAAGAACGCCGCACCACCACCACCTACCCCATCGCGGTGAGGACTCGACACCGTCGAAATCGGAGACCACCTCCGGTTCGGCGCGTCTGGCGAGTCTTCCCTGAATCCACCCCATGCCACCACCACCCACCAACGTCGAACAACCAAACGAGTGGTGGGCAGCCAAAGACTCTTTGAGGTCGAATATACCATCGACCCAACCCTTTTCACCGACCCGATGTGCAGCGAGACCCAATGGGCTCAAAACTACATAAACAATGCGGTCTCGGCAATCTTCTCAAACCAATCCGGGGTTCCTACTACCCTAGATTGGTGAGATTATTCTACCATCATCATGACCAAGATCGAGGGTCGTCTCTACACGATCACTCACGTCACATTCACGAGGTGCTCGAGTGCTACTCGAGTTCACCCCGAGACTACCCTATTTCCACCCTTTGTGGAAGACCCCGATTGAGGAAGTCATGACCCTCATGACAAATGGCAAGAAGGGCGGCATTTCCATCAAGAGGTTGATCTTCCACCCTACATGTGGATGCTCGACTCCATAATCAAATGCAACCTTTACCCGATGCGCCCACGACGAAGCGTGTCGACAAAGTGCAACATGCACTTTACGCGCCTTCTGTGGGCCGATGGTTTGATGCTACCAAGGTCATCCTTGAGGGATGACGGTACATCAAGACTAAGTTGATGAAGGGCAACATGCGGCCAAGGAGAAGATGCCGTATGCTCGGCTCATCTCAAGCATGTTGGAGTGCTACTCAACCTCCTACACGATTTCACCTCACGAGGTGAGGGCTACGGATCGTGAAGGCGTTCACAAGTCTTCATGGACCCGCTTCTAACTGCTAAGCGGACCCTACCGGCTCGGGTCCCGCTCCGCCCAAAGAGCCGCAGCAGAAGAAGAAGCGGCCAGTAGCACCGCCACCACCCCACCACCTCGGGACCCACTTGAGGGTGGGGCACACCCTGCCGCAGCCGAGCCATCCATGGAGAGGGTTCCCTCCCACACCACAGCCACGCCGACACCACCTGCACACTCCGCGCCCGCGACTCCCACCTCATCCTACCGCCGGCGCGCCGCTCCATCCGGTCCTACCATAGAGGACGTGCTGGCCAGAATGGACGCAAATAATGAGAGGATGAACAGGAGGATTGATTTCCTCATGTTTCACACCCTCCAGTTCATCTACCCCCACACCTACATGGATATGTTGGCCCGCGAAGAAGAGTGGACGGCCGGACGCACCGCCTTCCATCGAGGACCCGTCTTCTATCCCACTACAGACGCGGCTCCTTCCACATCCGCATCTACTCCGCCGACCCAGACGCCGCAGCAGACGCCCTGCAGCCGCAGACCCCTGCACCCACATGGACCATCACTGACGGGGGACTTTGACTCTTATATTTATTTTTGTATTCGTCATGATTTTTGGTACATGTATATTTTGTATGCCAACTTATTGGCACTTTGTAAAACGTTTGATATTAATAGAAACACAAATTTTGTATAAATTGTTCCATTTTGTTAAGTTTTACTTCCATGTTTGTATTGTGTGAATGTGTGGAGACTTCAATACGTGTGAGTCAAATGAACCACCTCACCTCCGAGTGTGCGGGGGAGGGGGGGGAGAGCGTGCACACCACCACACCTTTGGGTGATTTTCGAGGACGAAAATACCCAAGGTGGGGAGGATGTAATAGCCCGAAAAATCGCGTTAAACTATGACCTCGGGATCCGTGCCCGATTGGTCCTAGGTTTGACCAACTAGGAGTTCGATAGTTAGCGTAGAGTGTGATGAGTGAATGTGATGTGAAGGGTTGTGTAACAATGTGGTGTGTGTTGAAAATCTAAAGTCACATACACCTATTGAGGTGCATGTGCTTAACACACAAGCTAGGAGAGATATAAAAGGGTTTAATAACCCTAAATGTATGTTTTTGGGTTGTTGAAGGAGAGTAAAGAAGAGAGAGAGAGAGAAGTAAGAGAGGAGTTATTGCAAGCTGTTTGGAAGAAGGAGTCAAGCATGGATTGTTGAGGATCGGTTAGAGCCAAAGCTAGAAACCCTAGCCTTCCAACTAGTGATAGAAATCAACTTGACATCTATCCAAGGTAAATTTTTGTAAATAAGATGCGTAGATCATAGGGGTTAAGTTGTGGGTAAATGTGGGTTAAATCATAGGATAATGGCTTAGAAAAATAGAGGAAAAGTGTGGGAAAAGATTGGGAAGAACTCGAAAAGGGTTTGAATCGACAATTTCGATTAATCGAAATTGGGTTTCATTAATCGAAATTGGCGGAAGTTGAAAGGTCGAAGACCGACTTTCGATTAATCGAATTGGATTTCGATTAATCGAATTTGATTCGATTAATCGATTTGAGAATCGATTAATCGGGAACTCGTGGACCCCAAGGGTTGGAGGAAATGATTTATGAAAAATCGACTAATCGAAATGGGATTTGATTAATCGATTTGAGTTTTCGATTAATCGATTTGGGATCGATTAATCGACTTGTGAAATCAACTGCTGAGCGAAGTGTACCTTGCGAAAAGAAGAAATTCGATTAATCGTGGATTCGATTAATCGAATGAAACTCAAGCTAAGCGATGGGTGTACTTTGCGGAAAGAAGAATTTCGATTAATCGGCTGGATTCGATTAATCGAGCGGAAACTATGTTGACGGTGAGTTTACTGCGAAAAGAAGAATTTGATTAATCAGCAATTCGATTAATCGAATGACAATTCAATTCGAGGCGAGAATGGACTTTGCGAAAAGGAGAATTTCGATTAATCGAAATTACTTGATTAATCGATATTGACCTTGATTAATCGATTTTGAAATCGATAAATCGAACAGTTCGATTAATCGATCTGATTCGATTAATCGGGGGATAAATTTTGATTGACTTTTAGGTTTGACTTTAAGATTCTTGGAGGATCTTATACCTTCTTTATTACATCCTTTGTGATGTGTTTCACGTTATGTGGTAACATAGGTGGTACGTAAGCTAGTGCACAAGGAGCCACGTGGGACCTTGATGCATTGAACAAGTAAAGACTTGAGGTAGGGAACACGAACATGTACTTTATTTTACAAGAGCATGTATGTAGTGATATAAATTTCAATTCAATTATTTTTACCGCTCAAAGAATTGTGAAAAGTGTGTGTGTGACATTCATAAGAGTAACGAATGAGCCATCCCTGTGGGATGAAGAAGTAAAGAAATAAGAGCATCGGTGTGATGCAAGTTAATGGATACATCGAGGATGTATCCAGATTGAATCATGTTTGATAGGGCCTAAGCGATATAAGATAGCACACTTACACGGTGAATAACTATATGTAAGGCAATCATATTTTGTTATTTGAGGTTCCTTAGGTTACCCCACCGACGTGGCGGGATATCCACGACTGACACGGCAGGATATCCGTGACCGATACGGCGGCGAAACCGTAGGCCAGTGCGGAGGCTTATCCGTACATAGTAAGCACACCCCAGGGGTGTTGGTTGAGATAAGTGAAACCCCGCCACCAATCCCCAGGGGAAAGGGGCTTGGGTACTATATGGTATTCCTGTGAATACATTAAAAGCTATATAGATGACGATGAAGGGTAGCTCATCGGGGCTCGATGCTATATTGCTCGGGGATTACTTAAGTTGAAAGTTTAAGTTTTGCTTTAGGCCTTTTCAGCATTTTTCATGAGTAAATGAAAACATAAGAAATCAACAGTAAACGAATGCTTTTAACTGTTTTATCAACAACTGCATAGTCACATCATGCATGGCATATCATAGAATATATGTGAGTTATAACTTATATGTTCAGCAGTGTTTGTTCCCTATTGAGCTAGGATGTAGCTCACCCTATAGACTATACGTCGCAGGTCCATTAGTAGCAGCTGCCGAGGTTTCAGGGGACGCTGATCCCGGCGAGTCGGACTTTGCTGCCGGCGAGGAGTTGGAGCCACCTCCAGAGGACTTCTTCTAGAGGACTCCGTTGTGCTACTTTGAGGAGTTTTGAGTAGAGATTGTACGGCTTGGTATGTCAAGCCTTTATTTTGTGAAAACATGTATATGTATAGAGTTTGGATTATTCCTTTGGGGCGAACCATCTGTGATGATTTATATCATCGATGGTTCGGATCGGTTCTCCCTTCATGTAGGGGCATGAGGGTAGAACTGTCTTTTGAAAAGTATTTCTAATTAGATTTAAATTCCGCAAGTTGTTCTTACTTCTTTTTATGCTTGATATACCAGTGTGCCGTGCATAGTTAAGGGGCACGGTCAAGATGATCGTGCTGATGGCGCGGGTTTCGGGGTGCCGAAATCTGGGCTGTCACAGATGGAGATCCAACGAGGAATTGTGAAAGATGGCACTGTCGGAGCTTTTGCAGAGCAGAGGGAATAGAGGGAGACAACTGAGAGAAGAAGTAAATATATATCTAATTCCCTTTCTAGGTTAACTCTAATTAAGACTTTCCGTATAAGATTTAATTAAAATAGTAGTTTTTATAGCAGATAGAATTCATACGTGACTTGAAAAGCTTGAGAAAAGGTTTTGCTCCAGTGCTTTGTGTAAGCACCAAGGTAAATGGTGATTCTCTCCCGAAATTATAGTTATGCCCTTTAACCTGCTTCACTCTTCAAATGGGCGTAACTTTTTATATTCCTATCGAAAATCGATAAATTATATATCGTTGGAATCGTATCGACGAGTACTTCGCAATGAGTCTAATATTGATATATAAAAAATCAGACTATTTCTAAAGTAGGCAGATTCCGGTGTGGAGCGTTAGCACCACGCACTGTGTGGTACCTCATCTAATACCGTTAAATAATGTCAAAAAAATATGGGTTATTATAATTATAAACTTTCTAACAATCATGGTGTTATAATATGTCTTTATGTAGATGATTTATTTATTTTTGAAACTAATTTAAAAGTTATTTTAGAAACTAAATTTTTTTTAAGTTCATCATTTAGCATGAAAGACATGGGGCAGACAGATATAATCTTGGGAATAAAAAAGAAATGAGAATACATTAACCTTAACTCAATCTCATTATGTTGAAAAAATCTTGAAAAGATTCAATTACTTTGATTTAAAACATGTCAATACACCTTTAGATATTAATATTAAATTACCTAAAAATGATAGAAAATGTGTGCAACAGTTAGAATATTCAAAAGTTATTGGTAGTCTTATGTATGCAATGCATTGTACAAGGTCGAACATTGTATTTACAGTAAGTAAATTAAGTAGATTTATAAGTAACCCTAGTTCTGTTCATTCGAATGTTATTTCACATGTTTTTGGATATTTAAATGGTACTATTAATTACGGTTTACGTTTTTCTGGATATCCTCAAGTATTAGAAGGATATAGCGATGCAAGTTGGATATTTGGTTCGCAAGAATCAAAGTCCACAAGTGGATGGATATTCATTTTTGGAGGTGTTGCGATCTCATGGGATCAAAAAAGCAAACTTGCATCACATATTCCACTATGAAACCAGAATTCATTGCATTAGCGGTAAGTGAAAAAAAAGCAGAGTGGTTAAGGAATTTACTAATAGAAATTCTAATTTTGATTAAACCATTGCCGCATATCTCTATACATTATGATAGTGAAGCAATACTATCAAAGCCTTATAGTCAAACGTATAATGAAAAAAATAGATACATTGATTTAAGACATAGCTATGTAAAAAAATTACTTAGAGATGGAGACATCTTAGTAATTGGGGTCAAGTCTGCAGAAAATCTGGCGAATCTGTTTACTAAAAGTCTTGGCAGAGATAGAATTTATAAGACATCAATCGGGATGGATTTAAAGTTATTAAACCTACACAACCACTTATGATGGGAACCCTACCTAATATTTGTTTAAATCAATCTTTAGGTTCAAAGGAAAAAATAAGTCGTAAATACGTGACGGTTAAAGGGCACTACATGAATAAGAAATTAATCTCATATATATCCCAGGAAGGATAGTGTTTTATCTGTAATGGATACAGGGAGGTTGAGCATTACTCTTAATAGCCCTATAACACTATGTGTTGAGATGTTCAAGTTACAGGGACATCTCTTATAGGTCTACTTATGTAAGTGTGAGGGTGGAGCCGCTTTCAATGAGACATGACTTTATCTCATAAGCACTTACGAAAACAAGGGTACTAGCATAGGGCCTAAATGTGCTAACCTTTTATTGAATACCAAATATGTGAAATATGTGTGTGAAATAGTTTCAATTTGTCAAATAAGATCGTTAGTTCAAGACTTAGCTTCACTAAAGACCTTGATAAACTTTGAATTATTTTCACTAAAGTAAAAATTCAAGTCTGTAAGACATTTTCATTTATGCACATATTTCTAGCGTAGCTCTATTTTAAATCTTTAAAATAGTAAGGGATTGTTTGATATTTTAACAGTATTTTAAAAGTTTTAAATTTTAAATCTTTAAAATAGTGGGGGATTATTGGATATTTTAAATAGTTTTTAAAACTCTTACTTTTAAATACTTTAAACTTTTACTTTTGTTATTTGCTTTTACTTTTTAAAGGGGTTTTTGTCCCACATCGTGTAAACCCATAAAATGGGTTTAGGTTACAAGTAGTAGCCTTGGCTCAAGGCTTGTAGCCTTCACCCAAGGGGCACTGAATTTTGTGGTTTCCGCCGCTATGCACTTTATCAGTCACGCACGCGCGCGTGCTGAGCCGAGTCTGGCCGGGTCGGGATGGGACGGGACAGGACAGGCACGGGCACTAGCACAAGCACATGTATGAGTACGTGGTGTGGCGATGCAGTGCTGCATATTTAGTTAAACCTTTGGACAAAAGTGTAATTATTTAAACTTTTGTGCAATCGCCCGTTTGAATTTAAAACGATTAGTTATTTTGAACGGATATATCTTATTTGACCGTTCAGTTATCTGTAATGGATATGTCCGTTCAGTTACACCTATTAACAGATATGTCTGTTCAGTTACGCCTATTCTTTTTTATAAAAGGGATCCGAGACCCCTCATATATCACACTGTATTTTTCTCTATTCTCTTCTCCGTATTTTAAAAGTTTTCTCTTCTCAGGGTTTTGCTTCCATCTTTTGGTATTCTGGTTGCGTAATCAGATTCATCAAATCTAATCACACGAATACGTTGTCGGTTCGTTGTATCCTGGAACCAATTTGCCGGTAACCTATTGGTGACCACTAGATCATAGTGGTAGGGGAAAATATCGATTTAAAAACAATGATATTCAACGAGCCTCGAACCGGATCTACATATCTATTCATTCCAATCTTTATCTTCTTTTGCAACCCGAAACAATTTTCTAACAGATCTAACATCGTCAATTATTTTACTAATATTTCAGTTGATCTTATACTATTAAATTCAAGATATGCGTGCAACAATTCACTTGAAATATTTTCCATAAAGTAGATGTTGTAACTAACAAATAGTTATCTATTACACGGATTTATTATTTGAGGCATTATCAAAAAATTTAAATTAATTTTATCTTATCTTTTATTTTGTATTTTACTAACTTGATTACTATGAAATTCGCTATATTTGTACCCTATGTGGGGCTCGAATAGGACAAAAAAATTATACTCGTTTGTTTAAAATAAATTAGTATCAATATAATGTGTTGCTATTGATGTAAATGATTTTCCGATTATAAATAGCATGGTGTACCCCTCCCCTCCTTGAGGCCACCCTAGGGATTTATACCCTGTGTTGACCCGGCATGCAGGGTCGGTGCCACATTAGGGCATGGAGGGTCAGCTCTCTCTCTCCCCCCCCCACACCCCCACCCCCACAATAAATTGCTTAAAAAATCACTAATATATTTTATATTTTAGGTTATAGTATATACAACCCACAATTTTTAGTTATCAATATGCTTAAGTACTTAAATTAGGTTGTGAACGAAGAAAATTGGTTCTTAACAAATAAATCTCAAATCTTAAGATTAAGAGCCACCGAATGTTTCTAATCTCACTCTCTGTGACAACCCAGTTTTCCTAATCACGAAACTCGTGTCGTCGGATCACTCGTTAAGGCGATCCCTAAATCACAGAATACTTGGTACATCCACATATAACAGAAAACAAAGTTGATATCTCTAATAAAGAGAATAGAGTTATCATACGCAGCAAAAGAAAGTTTCATTTCTATGACTCAAGAACTGATAAAAAATAACGGTTCTTATCCCATGCCTATCCCAAGGAGAAAGAACCGAAACGAACCAACGGTAATGGACATCCATCACCCAATAATGGTTCACAAAATAATATCCAAAAATAATTATTACACAACTGAATATCTTACTCAAAATGGTTGGACGTACCAAGCCTTACACACAACAACTGTCCACCCTTAACACAAGTTCACCTAGGAAAGAACTCCTCTGGCAGGGACTCAACTTCCTCTTCTGGTTCGTACTCTGGATCGCTCTTATGATCCAACTCCTTATCAAAATCTTCACCTGTGACATATAGTCGAAGCGTGAGTTAAAATCTAAGCTCAATAGGGGAAAAACATTAGTCACATTTAAATCGTACATGTCAAGTACAAAGTTTCATAACTGATTTTCATATGCTCATTTCACGTTTCACGCATTTGAATTTTCATATGCTGGAACTTAATCATACACACACACACACACACACTCTTGAATCGCATGCTTTGTTTTAAAACCTTTGATATAACTTAAGACATCAACTTAAATTACCACCCCAAGCAAATATAACACTAGGAGCCACATATTTTACCGATAGGAATCTCAATTATCGTCGTTCAATGAATCATTTATACATAATGCTCAAGCCCCTATGTTAGGAGGGATATTTGTGTTGAACGAAGTATTACTGTTGGCCGATAAGAGAATGAATGCATATCCCACCGTACCGGAGCGCAATGAACGGATGTCCCGTCATATCGGAGCACAATATAGGATTCATTATATTGAACCTTAAATCATAGTGCAAAATGTAACTTATAGTTTTCACACCATGTAAAGTGATTACAATATACTTATTTTAGAAAAAACAAATATTCATTCATGGTTTCTGAATTCACATGAACACATTCTTCACATCACATTTATACTTTTCAAAACTTGTTTGAAAGGTTAAATATTCACATCCTTATTTCCACAAAATTTATCATGGCTTATCACAATACATTACTTGACTTATATTGAGCATATTCAAATTAAATGATCATAAGTTTTCCCCTACCTCAAAGCATGCTTAACTTAATCCATATATAAACCTTTTGAGGATTCACGCGTAGGCCTTAACACCTAAAATATCCAAAGAGTCCTTAGAAATGCTTAAGAAAACTAAAGATAAATATTTTTGAAGTATTCACACAAAAAGAGTAAAAATAAGTCTGACTCTGTTTCTCACGCGAGTGAGCACTAAAGCTCGTGCACGCGAGCTCACAAATCTCAGACGTGTAATTGAAATTTAACTTATTGAAGCTGAATTTCACCAGCCGCCTCGGGCACGCAAGCGAGAAACACAGATCACGCGAGTGAGTTCATACACTACTTATACTCTCGTACGAGTGAAAAACATAGCTCACACGAGCGAGCTCATAAATCACTTATACCATCGCGCACGTGAATATCAGAGGTTCACTGGAGCCTCTATTCTTGGTCGAGCGAGGCCCAATGTTGTGTTTTTAAAACCTCCTCGCGCGAGCAAGCCTTGAAGCTTGAGTGCGTGAGAACCCGAAATACTTCAGATCTGAGTTTTTCTCAACTTGATCTTCTCGCGGTCTCTTCGCCAATCACTTCCACACTTCTTACACATCCTATTCTATAATTTGCACACACATGGTTGTCGATTTCTTACCTTTTAAACATCGATTACTCGAGGATTGGAGCATCGATTGGAGCATCTTCTCCTCTTGCAAGTAAATGGGTTTCAAAACCCATTTCGGTCTTTCTAAGCTCCTCAATCGCCACGACGTCGTCACAATCAGATGGTAATCTTTTACCTGCGAGTTGTAAAAATTACACAACAATCTAGTAACTAAAAACACACGGATTCAAGTGAATCCCATCTCTCTCTCAAAGCTAACAAAATAATCACAATGGTCTTGCAAGTGAGTTACCCCTCACTTATCCAAACAGGCACTTTGTTTCCTTGTGAAGCACATACATACATATGGTGTGGTACTCTTATCAACTTTTTCTATGTTAGGCACATATACCTATTGATGCGTACACGTCAAAATTCTTTCACCTAATCCGACACACACCCAATCCTAGGTCGTTACATATGCATACTGACCCAATTAGATGTTGTCATCGTACAGTGCACCACATCAATACCTGCTCACATTTACTTAGACGAGTTTCAAAATTTTGGGGTTATTACATTCTCTCCACCTTATAAAGTTTTCGTCCTCGAAAATTGACCAAAGTATTGAGAGTCAACCACCCACACCAACGGAACTCACATTCACATACACATAAAGTCACAACTCAAAGTTTACGTACACACACAACATAGAGCATAAAACTTAGTCAGACCTGCAAAAGTTCCATACTGACACCAAATTTGTCTACCACGACCATCACACAAAATTTAAAAATGCTTATGCCAATGCGTTTTAAAATTATTCATCCTAAAATCAACATGATATGTGTGAAGTATATATCCAATGTCTACCTAATCAAGTTGACCATACATTTATACCTGAAAAAAAAATAAATCCAACCGATATATAAGTCCACACCACAATACGTATCAAAATTAGTCATTTTTCGATACATGTAAATGTAGAATCCACACATTAATCCAAAACAAAATTATATACCATTCCTACTACACTCATCCACAAAGTTGTTGGGATAGATTCAGTAAATCCACCCATAAAATTATTTACGAAAACACATAATGCCACACCTTGGAACCTACACGACAAGTCACTATTGAATATCCTTGAACCTATTCCATATTAAAATATTACATCGAATCACGTGTTGAGTATCCAAAACATTTGTGGATACTTCCACCATACAAAGAGTTGAATTTAACAAGAACTTGAATTGAAACTCATTTACATTCACTTTAAACTATTCACAATAACACAAAATCATTTATATCAAAATTTAACATTAAAAACTGACAGCCATGTCACAACAGTTTTAGAACTTACCCATCAAAAGTTATAATGAATTTATCCATTTACATTTAAAAAAGAAATCAAATTTCTTCCAAAATAATCCCTATAGTCACCAACGACAACTAACTCTCAGCATCGCCACCCTGATCAGACTCCTCTCCCGAATCATCCTCACCAGAACCTGAATCGTCATCGGACTCCTCGCCAGCATCTGCCGCTGCGCCAGAGCTGGAAGTACCAAAAGTAGCAGATCGTAGTATCGAGAGGCGCTGCTTATACGTATGCGGATACGCATGACGCATCAAATCAGTAACAATAGCCTCTTGAAACTGTTGTTGTTGTTTCATTTCACGGTTCTGTTGGAATAGTGCTCGGAGCTTCTCATCCTGGCTATCCATCCTCCTCGCAAAATCCGAGGCTTGTTTAGTGCAGGTCTGTGAGTCAGCATGGGGTTGGGCAAGTTGATCTGGCACTGCTTCGGGTTGAGGGGGTTGTTGTGGAGCTACTTGTTGTTCTTGGTCTTGTGCCCTCTGCACAATCTCTCCTTCTCTTTTCCTTCTGACACTCCTGATTAAATTGTTATAAATTAAGTGCCAATCATGCACTCGGTATATTTTGTAGTTGTCGGCGACTATGGGCTCATTCTCAGAAATGACATAACGATCGCCATCGAAAGAAGGTTGATATTGGGTTATCATTCTGGAAATTAATTGGGCATAGGCCAATCGAGGTATGACTATTGGAACGGCTCCCGGTTTAGCAAGCTGATGGGCATGTTTAATCCCTTCGCGTACTAACACAGGGGCATTGAACCATCTGCCCTCAAAGGCTGCGTATAAAGCCTGAAGAAACAGATCCTTCTGTTCTTGCTCATGCCCCACCGGGTATATAATCTCTCTCATGATTACATCTAATGGCCACATTCACTCAGGAAACTGGGCCCGCGTAACCGACTTCCCGGTCCCAGCCTGACCATTGGTCATCTCAGTTTTATGTGATGAAAACTAACGGTTTCTTGAAGAGGAGGTGCCACACCTCCTTCATGCGGTTCATATGTCCAAGAGCAATTCATTGCTCTCCCAATGTCGTTGCAGTCAAAAGTTAAGGTTTTATCATCAAGGGTGACGATCAACATATTCCCCGTGGGATCTAATCTCAAAGTTTGATAAAATAACTTTACAAGATGCGAGTAATAACTATCATAGAATGGGCGGAGAAATGATAGCATGTCGGCCGATGTCAAGTAATCTTTGGTCCACACGGTTTCGAGTTGGTCCTTAAACAAATCCCTGTGGATAGCCCATTCAATCTCAAATGTTTTCGCCTCCCAAAATGGAGCAAGTTGAACCTGGGGTCTAGGTGGAGGAACCCCTTTCTCACGCCTAGAGCTAGACAGCCACATCGCCATTTTCATCCTAGGTTTAGGGTTTGGGGACCTAGTAGTCATGCTAGGGTTTTTAAATCCAAAATAAATGAAATGCAGCTTGAAATTAGGGCAAGGATTACCTTAATCGCAATAAATCTAAGTATAAATGCGAAGTGATCCAAGGAAAATCGTGTTGGAAGGCTCCCCGCGAAGAAGAAGATAAAACCCTCAAACTCCCCCTTTTGAAATTTCATTTCAAATGCTCACGGAAAGGGTAAAACCCTTATATAGTTCAATCCTCGTGCGCGCGACCTAAGCCAGCTCGGGTGCGCGAACATCAGTCAGTCATTGGAACTCGACTTCCTTTGTTATATATATATAATTTTTCTTTCTGAGTGCCTCGCGCAAGCGAGTATCAGTGTGTCTTCAAGGAATTGAATTCCCTTCTCTATTTTGCTTCCTGAGTGCCTCACGCGAGCGATCACTAAAATTAGGGCGTGCGAGAACACAGGCACATCATTTTTGAGCTGTTTCTCTCGTTGTTTTCAATTTTATCATTGACTCTTTGATGTTGAGATCATGTTTTTTTTTTGCACCCCTCTTTGTACCTACCACGTACATACTCTAACTAAACTACCACTTATCTACCGCAATTCATTATCAATCAAAACCATTCCACAAAAAGTTGAATTCAAAATAGTAATTTAATATTACAAGACGTCAAATTGACACATGATTCACTCAAACAATTCCAGATACGCGTCGCACACATCCGCCTCATGTTCCCAGGTAGCTTCCTCCGGCGAATGGTTCCGCCATCTAACAAGCACTAATGGAATCCTCTTGGTGTGCAATACTTATTCCTTGCGATCAAGTATTTGTACCGACTCTTCCCTAATCGCTAAGTCCTCTTGAATTTCGATCAGTTGATAATTCAATACATGAGTTGGATCTTTCACATATCGTCTCAACATCGGTAAGCAACCTCTCCTACACGTCCCAAAACTTCAGAAGGTCTCACATAACGTGGACTCAGCTTATCGCATTTCCCAAAATGCATTACGCCCTTAGTCGGTAGAATCTTGATGAAGATATTGTCTCCCATCTGAAAGAAATATATTGTATTATCATTGATATATATATTTACACACACAAACTTATATACATATTCCAACACAACAAACATTAAGTTTACCTGAAACTCAACGTTTGTCTTTTAAAGGTCTGCATAGCTCTTCTGTCGGCTTTGTACAACCTTTAATCTTTCTCTAATCACACGTACCACTTCAGTGGCACTCTCTAAAATCTATGGCCCCAACACAAACTTTTCTCCTGTCTCCTCTCAATTGATTGGATATTTACACCGTTGTCCATATAGAGCCTCATACGGTGCCATATCTATACTTGCTTGATAGCTATAATTATATGCAAACTCGATCAATGGTAAATGTTGATCTCACGATCCCTGAAAATTAAGAATACAAGCTCGTAGCATATTTTCTATAATCTACTTTACTCGTTCAATTTAACCATCTGTTTGTAGGTGAAAAGTTGAACTAAAATCCAGTCTCATACCCATCCCTTCTTGAAATTTCTACCAAAATTGAGAAGTATATAACGGATCTCGATCAGAGACTATGCTCACTGGAATACTGTGTAATCGAACTCTCTTCCTCATATACATGTCCGCCAATCGACTTGCAATATACATTATATTATAAGGCAAGAAATGGGCTGATTTAGTTAATCTGTCAACGATCACCCAAATAGCATTATGCTCCTTCACTATCTGTGGCAATCCTAAGATAAAGTCCATAGAAATGAATTTTCACTTCCACTCCTGTATCGGAAACGATTGTATAACCCAAATGGATGTCTGTGATCCACCTTCACTTGCTGACATACCAAGTACTTTGAGACATACTCGGCTAAGTCTTTCTTCAGACCTCTCCACCAGAAACTCTTTTTCAAATCTTGATACATCTTAGTACCACCTGGGTGGATAGCATACTTTGATTTATGAGCCTCATCCAAAATAGTTTGCCACAGGTCGACATCGGTTGGTATACATAATCACTCTCTGTACAATAGCGACCCATCGCTCTTGATAGAAAAATCCGGACCAGTACCATCTATTACTCCTTGCCTAATTTTTAACAATTCTACATCTTTCATCTGAAGCTCATAAATTTGATTGAAGATCACTGGTCTGATCATAACGTTCGTTAAGAAAGTTCCTGAAGCTTTCACCTCGATACTCGTATCATGCAATACTATATCCTCCAATAGTTTCCACCGACGGAGTCCCAAAATAAGACTTGATAATTGAGTTGAAGTCTTTCGACTCAAGGCATCTACAACCACATTTGCCTTACCTGAATGATTTTGAATAGAACAATCATAATCTTTAAGGAATTTCATCCAACGTCTCTGTCTCATATTCAGGTCCTTCTGTGTAAACAGGTATTTAAGACTTTTATGGTCTATGAAGATTTCGAAAGTTTCTCCATATAAGTAATATTTTCATATCTTTAATGCAAATATACTACTGTTAGCTCAAGATCGTGCGTAGGATAGTTCTTTTCATGATCTTTAATCTGTCTCAACCCGTAGGCGATAACTTTTTTGTTTTGGTTAAGCACACATACTAAGCCACTGTGTGACACGTCACTATACATTGCAAAACCTCCACTCCCAGATGGAATGGCTAATACTGGTGCAGACGTCAATCTCTTTTTGAGTTATTGGAAGCTCTTTTCACATTCATCAGTCCACTCAAATTTAACATCTTTCCTTGTAACTTTTGTGAGTGGCCCTAAAATATTTGAGAATCCTTTTACGAACCTCCTATAGTATCTAGCCAGACCAAGGAAACTGCGAATCTCCGTCACAGTCTTTGGTCGCTCCCATTCTATTACTACCTCGATCTTCACTGGATCCACAGTAACACCTGCTTATGAGACTACGTGTCTCAAAGAGCTCACTTCTTCAAGCCAAACTCACACTTACTGAGTTTTACATACAATTGATGCTCATGCAATGTTTGCAGAGCGATCTTTAGATGTTGCTCGTATTCTTCCCTGGACTTTGAATAGATGAGTATGTCATCCACGAACACTACCACACATGTATTCAAATGCAGTTTGAATACTCAGTTCATAAGATCCATAAAAGGCGTTGGTGCATTTGTTAAACCGAAAGACATCACAAGAAACTCATAATGCCCATATCTAGTTCGAAATGTCGTCTTCTGAACGTTCTCGGCTTTCACTTTCAACTGATGATAACCAGATCTTAAGTCTATTTTAGAAAAAAACTTTGCCCCTTGTAATTGATCAAAAATATCGTTGATTTTGGGTAAAGGATATCGATTCTTGATAGTCAATTTGTTCAACTGACGATAGTCGATACACAACCTCATCGACCCGTCCCTCTTCCTGACATATAAGACCAGTGCTCCCCAAGGAGACACACTTGGTCTTATAAAACCTTTATCTAAAAGTTCTTGTAATTGGTCCTTTAAATCCTTTAACTCAGCTGGATCTATTCTATACGGTGCTTTAGACACTGGGTCAGTACCTGGGGCTAAGTCTATGGCAAACTCAACCTCTCTATCAGGCAGCAATCCTGACAACTCTTCAGAAAAAACATCTTGAAACTCACAAGCCACCGAAATTTTTGTTTTCACATTTTTCTCTTCCTTCTATTCTTGCAGAAATGCTAAATATCCATTACACCCGTTTTTCATCATCCTGTGACAGCCCGGATTTCGGCACCCCGAAACCCGTGCCATCAGCACGATCATCTTGACCGTGCCCCTTAGCTAAGCACGGAACACTGGTATATCAAGCATTGCAATAAAATAATAAACGAAATTTCAAAATTTGAATCTATATTAATTAACTCTCCAAAAGACAGTTCTACCCTCATGCCTCTACATGAATGGAGAACCGATCTGAACCACCAATGATAGCAATCATCACAGATGGTTCGCCCCAAAAGAATAATCCCATCTATATATATATACATAGTTTAAACAGAATCAAGGCTTGACATACCAAGCCGTACAAAAACTCTCTCCAAAATCCCTCAAAGTGGCACAACGGAGTCCTCTAGAAGAAGTCCTCTGGAGGTGGCTCCAACTCTTCACCGGCCGCAAGGTCCGACTCGCCGGGATCAGCGTCTCCTGAAGCCTCGGCAGCTGCTAGTAGTGGACCTGCGACATATAGTCTATAGGGTGAGCTACATCCTAGCTCAATAGGGAACAAACACAGTTGAACATATAATTTATGACTCACATATATTCCATGATATGCCATGCATGATGTGTCTATGCAATTATTGGTGAAACAGTTAGAAAGCATTTCGTTTTACTGTTGATTACATATGTTTTCATTTACTCATGAATGATCAAAAGGCCTAAAGCAAAACTTAAACTTTCAACTTAAGTAATCCCCAGCAATATAGCATCGAGCCCCGATGAGATACCCATCATCGCCATCTATATAGATTTTAACCGTATTCCTCGAATACAAATAGTACCCAAGCCCCTTTCCCCTGGGGATTGGTGGCGGGGTTTCACTTGTCTCAATCAACACCCCTGGGGTGTGCTTACTATGTAAGGATAAGCCTCCGTGACCGCCTACTTTCATACCAGACGTCACGGATATCCCGCCGTGTCGGGCCGTGGATATCCCGCCACGTCGGTGGGGTACCCTATCAAACCTCAAATAATAAAAATATCGGTGCCTTACATATAGTTATTCACCGTGTAAATGTGCTATCTTATATCAGTTAGGCCCTATCAAACATGATTCAATCCTTGGATACATCCCTGGGATGTATCCATTTACTTGCATCACACCTGATGCTCTCATCTCTTTACTTCTTCATCCCCTGGGGATGGCTTATTAGAATTTCTCTTATGGATGTCATACGCACGCACACTTTTCACAATTCTTAAGCAATTAAACATTTGAATGGAAATCTATATCACTACATACATGCTCCTGTAAAATAAAGTACATGTTCAAGGTGTTCCCTACCTCAAGTCTTCATTTGATCAATGCATCAAGGTCCCACGTGGCTCCTTGTGCACTAGTCCACACGTACCACCTATGGTACCACATAACAGGTGAAACACATCACAAAGGATGTAATAAAGAAGGTATAAGACCCTCCAAGAATCTTAAAGTCAAACCTAAAAGTCAACACAATTTATCTCAGTCGATTAATCGAATTCCAAAATCAATTAATCGAACCTGGTTCGATTAATCGATTTCCAAAATCGATTAATCGAAGGTCAATATCGATTAATCAAAATTCTCCTTTTCGCAAAGTCGATCCTCAATTCAAACAGTCGAGTTTTCATTCGATTAATCGAATCCAATTTCGATTAATCGAAATTCTTCTCTTCGCAAAGTCGACCCACAGTTCGAACAGTCGAGTTTTCACAAGTTGATTAATCGATTCCAAATCAATTAATCGAAAACTAAAATCGATTAATCGAAATCCCATTTCGATTAGTCGATTTTTCCTCAAGTCATTTCCTCCAACCCCTGGGGTCCACTGGAGGTTCTCAGTCGATTAATCGATCCCCAAATCGATTAATCGAAATCCAAAGTCGATTAATCGAAATCAAATTTGATTAATCGAAATCGGGGTCTTCTGACCTTTCAACTTCCTGGCCAATTTCGATTAATCGAAACCCAATTTCGATTAATCGAAATTGTCAGATTCAGCCCCTTTTCGAGCTGTTCTTCTCAATCTTCTTCCATACTTTTTCTTCTATTTTTCTAAGTCATTATCCTATGATTTAACCCTCATTCAATCACAACTTAACCCCTATAATCTATGCATTTTATTTACAAAAATTTTACCTTGAATAGATCTCAAGTTGATTTCAAATCAAATGGTTGGAAGGCTAGGGTTTCCAGCTTTGGCTCAAACAGATCCAAATCGCGTTGAATCCGGCTTTTATCTCTTGAATCCCCCCTCCAATTAGTTGCAATAACTCCTCTCTTACTTCTCTTTCTTTCTCTCTCTTCTTTACTCTCCTTCAACAACCAAAAAAATACACATCTAGGGTTATTAAACCCTTTTATCTATCTCCCTCTTTGTGTGTTGAGCACATACACCGCAGTAGGTGTAAGTGACTTCTCATTTACATCACACACCACATATTCACTCAAACTATCACATCTCGTCCGTTCATCACATTCTATGCTAACTCATGATCTCCTGATTGGTCAAACTTGTGACCAATCGCGCACGGATCCCAAGGTCATAGTTTAGCATGATTTTTCGGGCTATTACACATCCGATCTGCACGAATCATAGAGATGAATGGTACAAAGGTCGATCGCATGTCGAGAAACTTGAATGATCTACCCTCATTTTGGCGAAATATAACTATCTTTCTTCGGCAATCGATATTTGCATCATGGGTGGATAACCAATCCATGCCAAGGTTTACATCGAATCCTTGCATATCCATCAGGATCAAGCCGGCCATCAATTCGTGATCTT
Source organism: Chloranthus sessilifolius (assembly GCA_021018995.1). Lineage (NCBI taxonomy): Eukaryota > Viridiplantae > Streptophyta > Magnoliopsida > Chloranthales > Chloranthaceae > Chloranthus > Chloranthus sessilifolius. The sequence continues at coordinate 109,251,187 of CM037597.1, read as the reverse complement.
CATATCCCCTGATGGCTACCATCACTGCTCGATATACTGTATCAGTCATTATTGAATTCCCTGTTGGAACTAACACATCCAAAATACTAAGGGCTCTAGAACAACCTTCACCTTTTCTGCAAACTGAGGTGCCACAAATGAGTATGTGGACCCCGGGTCTATTAGAACTTGTGCTTCATAGCAAAGATATTCACCTTTTCTATACATTTGTAACGTACTTACGTTATATTCATATTAAGCAATTAGACATACTCCCAAAACATAGCATGCCACATAGAGTTCTAAGAGTTTCTTTTATACTTATGCACCTTCTCTACCTAAAATTTAAATAAGCAATTAAATGAAATTACATAAATAATTTGTACCTTGGATGATATCATTACTGGTATTGGCATCCTTAGCAGTCACAACATACACACGACCTTGCACAGTGGGTCATAGTTGTCGCGTAGTTCTCCGTGGTGCTGCAATCATTACTTGTCCTTCACTTCTCAAAATCGGGCAATCCCCGATTATATGTCCCAGCTTTTCACATTTAAAATATGCGCCAGTGCCTCTTCTGTAATCCACGGTCTTATGCGGTTTACCACAACGCGCACAAGTTTCTTGTGGAGTCGTAGATGCTGCTCTTGACATTCCCTAGGCAACTGACCCTCCAGTGGCAATAGAAGAGCCAAAAGGGCGAAACGACTTAACTGGGGTAGGCTAAAATGTCTTCACATGATTAGTCTAGATAAATGGTTTATGAGCTGGTGCTATGTACCTTGGATTTTTATTCACCGTTTCATAACTTTCAAACCTTCCCTGGCTTGACTTTCCCTTACTCTATTGGTCTCTTCTTTTGTACATCTCATCAATGTCTTTCTCTGCCACCAGAGCTTTACTCATCGCTTCTCCATATATATCCAACTGAAACATTGAAACTCGATCACGGATATTTGGCCTCAATCCGCGATAAAACTTCTTTGCTTTCATCCTATCCGAGGCTACATGTTCCAATGCAAACCTAGACAATCTTGTAAACTCAACTCCGTATTCTCATACAATCATTTTTCCCTGTTCAAGGTTTATGAATCTTACTTCCATCCTATCTGTCACATGTTGGGGAAAATATTCTTTGTTGAACTCCTCAAGGAATTCTTCCCATGTCCATAACACTCCCGGCGCATCTTGCTCTCTTGTTCTCAATACGGACTTCCACCATGGGCCTGCTTCCTCATCTAGTTTAAATGCAGCCCACCTGACCTCTCATTCTCAGTGCATGGAAGCACACTAAAGATCTTCTCCATTTCGTCAATCAAATTCTCTGCCTCAATTGGCTCAACTTGTCCTAAGAAATTTGGTGAACGCATTCTTCTAAATTCTATGAATGTAGAAGGTTGAGGTAGTGGTTGAATTGGTGGTTGAGGTGGAATCTAATGGTTACTAGCATTATTAGTAGCTATCAGTTCAGTCTTCTGCGTCATGATAGTAGTCACAATCTCCATGGCTTGTGCCATTCTTTCTATTCCCACTCTTTCTTGATCTCGATCTCCTTGTTCAGGAGGATTCCCTTCTCTAATAGGATCTCTATTTGATCCCGTAGCCACATTGTCACCCATCCTCACATTCTCCACACCGATGTCAAACCTTTCACCACTCCTTGTGGTTTGGGCTCGACCACCTCTTGGTTGACCTCTACCCCTAGGAGGCATACTGTTTTATTAACATGAAACAAAATTTCATTAATAGAAGATCCCTATACTTTGGCAAATCTCAAACACATAATACAAGTCTAAGATCTATCAAAATTTTCTAAAGCTGGCGTTTTGATACCAACTGTGACAGCCCGAAATTCCTAATCATGAAACTCATGCTGTCGGATCACCCGTTAAGGCGATCCCCGAGTCATAGAGCACTTGGTACATCCACATATAATAGAAAACAAAGCTAATATCTCTAATAAAGCAGATAGAGTCATCATAAGCATTAAAAGAAAGTTCCATTTCTATAACTCAAGAACTAATAAAAAATAACGGTTCTTATCCCATGCCTATCCCATGGAGAAAGAATCGAAACGAACCACTGGTGATGGACATCCATCACTCAATAATGATTTACAAAATAATATCCAAAAATAATTATTACACAACTGAATATCTTACTCAAAATGGCTGGACGTACCAAGCCTTACACACAACAACTATCCACCCTTAACACAAGTTCACCTAGAAAAGAACTCTTCTGGCAGGGGCTCAACTTCCTCCTCTAGTTCGTACTCTGGATCACTCTCAGGATCCAACTCGTTATCAAAATCTTCACCTGTGACGTATAGTCGAAGGGTGAGTTAACATCTAAGCTCAATAGGGGAAAAATATTAGTCGCATTTAAATCTTACATGTCAAGTACAGAGTTTCATAACTAATTTTCATATGCACATTTCACGATTCACACATTTAAATTTCCATATGCTGGAACTTAATCATACACACACACACACACTCTTGAATCACATGCTTTGTTTTAAAACCTTGATATAACTTAAGACATCAACTTAAATTACCACCCAAATAAATATAGAATTGGGAGCCACATATTTTACTGATAGGAATCTCAACTATCGTTGTTCAATGAATCATTTACACATAATAGCCAAGCCCATACGTTAGGAGGGATACTTGTGTTGAACGAAGTATTATCGTTAGCCGGTAAGAGAATGAACGGATATCCCGTCATATCGGAGCACAATAGACAGATATCCCACCATATCGGAGCACAATTTGGGATTCGTTATACTGAACCTTAAATCATAGTGCAAAATGTAACTTACAGTTTTCACACTGTGTAAAGTGATTACAATATACTTATTTTGGAAAAACTAATATTCATTCACGGTTTCTGAATTCACATGAACACATTCTTCATATCAAATATCTCAATCACATCACATTTATACTTTTCAAAACTTATTTGAAAGGTTAAAGATTCACTTGCTTATTTTCACAAAACTTATCATGGCTTATCACATCACATTACTTAACTTATACAGAGCACATTCAAATTAAATGATCATAAGTTTTCCCCCACCTCAAAGCACGCTTAGCTTAATCTATACATAAACCTTATGAGGATTCACGCGTAGGCCTTAACACTTTATCCTACATTCAAAACATCCAAAGAGTCCTTAGAAATGCTTAAGAAAACTAAAGATAAACATTTTCGAAATATTCACACAAAAAGAGTCAAAATAAGCCTCACTCTGTTTCTCGTGCGAGCGAACACTAAAGCTCGTGCGAGCGAGCTCACAAATCTCGGGCGCGTGATTAAAATTCAGCTTACTGAAGCTGAATTTCACCAGCCGCCTCGGGCACACGAGACTCTCGGACGAGCGAGAAACACAGATCGCGCGAGTGAGTTCATACACTACTTACACTCTCACGCGAGTGAAAAACATAGCTCACGTGAGCAAGCTCATAGATCACTTATACCCTCGCATGCGTGAATATCAGAGGCTCACTGGAGTCTCTGTTCTCAGTCGAGCGAGGCCCAATGCTGTCTTTCTAAAACCTCCTCGCGCGAGGGAGCCTTGAAGCTTGGGCACGCGAGAACTAGAAATACTTCAGATCCGAGTTTTTCTCAACTCGATCCTCTTGCGGTCACTTTGCCAATCACTTCTACACTTCTTACACATCTTATTCTACAATTTGCACACACATGGTTGTCAATTTCTTACCTTTTAAACATCGATTTACTCGAGGATTGGAGCAACTTCTCCTCTTGCAAGTAAATGGGTTTCAAAACCCAGTTCATTCTCTCTAAGTTCCTCAATCGCCACAACGTCGTCACAATCGGATGGTAATCTTTTACTCGCGAGTAGTGAAAATTACACAACGATCTAGCAGCTAAAAACACACGAATTCAAGTGGATCCCATCTCTTCACACCCTTCTTCCCTTTCTCTCTCTCAAAGCTAACAAAATAATCACAAAGGTCTTGCAAGTGAGTTACCCCTCAATTATCCAAACAAGCACTTTGTTTCCTTGCCAAGCACATACATACACATGGTGTGGTACTCTTATCCACTTACTCTCTATGTTAGGCACATGCACCTATTGGTGTGTACACGTGAAAATTCCTCCACCTAATCTGACACACACCCAATCCTGGGACGTTACATACGCACACTGACCCAATTAGATGTTGTAATCGTACAGTGCACCTTACACGAGTTCCAAAAATTTGGGGTTATTACACACTCTCTCTCTCTATCTCTCGGGATCTCTCTCTCTCTCTCTCTCTATATATATATATATATTACCTTAAAAGCTTAGAGAATAGACTCTTTTTCTTGGTCGGTTTCTCACTACATCAAGATGCTCCGCCTCAAATTCAAAGCGCAATTGCCCAAATTCTAGGGGTTTTTTTTTTGGACTTTTTAACCCTATTAGACTATTAACCTATTTGGTATTAAATTAATTAAGGTTTTAACTTTAGGTAGATGTTAAAACCCTAATAAATTTAATATCCTATCACTAAAATTTCATTACCTTATTGTTAAAAACTTAATTGTGTTCATAAAAAATTATAATTATAATTTTTTATTTTTTTACAACTCTAATATAAAAATCTTAAATTTTCTTTTATATTTTTTGGAACCCTCATCCCTAGCACCCTAATTATAAAAAAATATATATATCAATATTTGTTTTAGAGTTTTTGTTAGGTTTTATAATTTAGTAATTTTTCCTAGGAATTTTTATGTTCATTATCTCTAAATTATTTAGGGATTATGGATTAAATCATTCAAAATTTTAAATTTATTTGATAGTTTGTTATCTCAAATTTTTTAGGGTTTATTAATATATTAATTTACTCATATCTGAATTTATATAGTATTCGTTATCTCTACTGTTTTATAGGGATAATGACTCCTAACTGACATTTAAACATACTTATAAATAAAAATTCGACTTCACCATTGCTAAGTGTTAAACACTTTTGGATTTTTTTATGAATGAATCAAAACTTTTGGATTTATTTGAAAGTTTTTTGGAATAATAGCATAAAATTTGTTCTTTTAATAGGCATTAAAGCATAAATGTAATTTTTTTATTTTTTTTACACTATTTATGGAAAACTTCCTCAAATAGAAAGCTAGTGCAAAATTAATGCATAATATGGTGAGGGACCGAGATTAATTTGTCAGATCTTCCATCATATCCATGTTTACGTACTAGAATTTCATATTATATATAATCCTAATGACCAAGAATTGGTCAGAAGATCATACTTGCAAAAAGTTCTTAGTCAGTATTTCCACAAAAAAAAATGTGTTGCCAAGGTTTAATCCTAGTTGGTTCAATGAGTTTGGCAGTTGGTTAGAATATAACATCGCATCTAGTTGGTTCAATGAGTTTGGTAGCTGGTTAGAATATAGCATCTCATCTAGTTGGTTCAATGAGTTTGGTAGTTGGTTAGAATATAACATCGCAAAGGATGTTGCATTTTGCTTACCCTTCCATCTTTTTAAACCACATGGAGTTGCTTACCCTTCTATCCTTGTAAACCACATGGAGAACAAGGGGGCGATGATGCTTTTATCATGGAAGAATTTTCAACCTGGAAGAAGAAATCAAAATTTTGTGATCATATTGGGGGTCTCAATACTCAATAGTGTTCATCATCAAGCATCTGAAAAGTATCAAGCTCTATGGAAACAAGAGCAGCACATCCAAACTTGTTTTGATAGGCATGATGATCAAGCACTAGTGGAATACAAAGCTTGCTTGACTGTCATTGAACTTTTGAAGTTTCTTACTGATGCTAATGAAGATGCTTGATGAATTCACCCGATATTAAAAACAAATTCTAAGTGCATGCACAATTGAAATTGTTATTTGCCATCTTAGTCGAGGAATCTCGTGACGTGTCTATCAAAGAGAAAATGGCTATAGCATTACGTTATGTGGACGAAAAGGTTGTGTGATTGAGCGTTTTGTCGAAGTAGCACATGTTAAGGACACTTTTGCAGTATCACTAAAAGAAGCAATCAATGATTTATTTCAAAGCATAACTTGAGTATGCAAAGATTGTGTGGTCAAGGATATGATGTGCCAACAATATGAAGGGTGAATTTAATGCTCTCAAAGCTCTTATCATGAAAGAAAATGCAAGTGCTTTCTATGTTCATTGTTTCTCACACCAACTTTAATAAGCACATGTAGTTGTTGCAAAAAATCATTATCAAATTTATTCACTAATTAATATTGTTACAAGTGTAGTGAATATTGTTGAAACTTCGTGCAAGCGCAGGGACCTTCTTCGGGATAAACAAGATGCTAAAATTTTTGAACAAGTTAGTAATGGTGACCTATTAATTGAGCGAGGCTTGAATCAGGAAAGGAGTATTAATCGGCATGGGGATTCATGATGGGGCACACATTTTTTTTCATTAGCAAGCTTGGCTAGCATGTTCTCTTCTATGATTGAGGTACTTGATATTGTCAGTCATGATGATTCTACCTTTAAGCAAAAACTAGAAGAAAATACACTATTAGACTCTTTTCAATTATTCAAGTTTGTATTCAATGTGCATTTAATGAGAATTGTATTGGGAATTACTGATGATTTTTCAAAGGCATTCAAAAGAAAAAATAAAATATTGTCAATGACATGAAACTTGTCAAATTGCCAAGGGAAGACTCCAACAAATGCGAGAAAATGGATGGGATTCTCTCATGGATGAAATCTCTTTATTTTGTAGCGAAAATAATATTGTTGTTCCTAACATGGATGACAAGTATGTAGCTCGAGGACGTTCCCAGCGCAAAGTTGAAGATACAACAAATCTTCACTATTATTGCGTTGAATTATTTTATACTGTCATTGATATGTAGCGACGAGAGTTTGATATTCATTTTACTTAAATAAATGTCAAGTTGCTTCTTTGTATGACATGCTAAAATCCAAGAGATTCATTCTCAGCTTTTGATAAGAAAAAATTGCTTCACCTTGCTGAATTATATTCGATGGACTTTTCTGCTATAGATATCATGGTATTGGACAATCAGCTCGAGACTTACATTCGTGACATGTGCTAAAGTAATGAGTTTTCTCAAGTGGATGGGATAAACAACCTTGCCAAGAAGATGGTCGAGATGAGAAGAGATACTTTATATCCATTAGTATTTACTCATAACATTGGTATTAATTCTTTTAATTGTCACATCTACTGTTGAGAGAGCATTTTTTATATGCATATTGTGAAAATAGGCTGCATAATCGAATGGGAAATGATTGATTGAATGACTGTTTACTTATATATATCGAGAATGATATTTTTAATAGCATCGGCAACGAGACGATCATCTTACATTTTCATAACATGGGTCCACGTCGTGGACAATTGTCGTTATAATTGTAAATGGCCTTCTAGTAAAAGTTATTTTTATATTAATTGATTACACGATTGAAAATAAGAATTATCTTTTTGAGGAAATGATGCATAATTTAATATTTTTGTATACTTCTTTTATAAGTTGTAACATATAAAATCGAATCAAAATGGAATCGATTCGATTTTTTATTACTTTTTAAAATTGAAACTGAACCAAAACCAAAAGCTTTTGATTTTTTAGGCTCTCTTTCGATTTGGTTATTCTTTGTATTTTAAGTTACTTTTTTTTATTTTGTTAAATTTTTTATTATTTTTATTTTATTTTCTCATCCAAACCAAATCGATTTTCGATTTTCGCCACCTAAAATCGAAATCCAACTAAATCAGAATAGATACCAAGTTAATTTTTGGGTCAATTCAGACCGATTCGGTTATCTTGATTTTTGAGTCGACCTCCTCCCCTCGAAAAAGTGTATCTTGGAATAAATCAAGAAAGAAAGTTATTTAAAACTCTTTAAAATATCCAACAATCCCCCACTATTTTAAAAGATTTTAAAACTATACAACAATCCCCCACTATTTTTAAAAGTTTTTAAAAAATAATATATTTGGGCATATGAAAAATTATAATGCATAAATGAAAGTATCTAAAAGATTTAAACTTTCACTTAGTGTAAGTATATCAAAGTTTATCAAGCTGCTTAGTGACTTATAGTCTTGAACTAAGGACCTTATCCAACAAACCGGATATACTACACACATTATAATTTATAAAACTTAATGTTCTTAAAATGCCAACACATCTATGATCATGTGCTTTATCCCAGTGTCTTGAGTGCTCTAGGAGAGTCTATTGCTCCATAGGAAGCGGTCCGTCTTCCACGCTCAAATAGGTAAATCTATCACGAATAGCTCCTGTATACAACTCCAACTTAAATAAGGCTATAGATTCATTAAGAGAGTCAATCTCATCTTCTCTTACATGAATAACACTAGTTTGGTAGACATATGAGAATGAGTTATTTTGAACATATAGTTCGTTCTAGTGTCAACATAATCACTTGTTCAATTTATTTTTCCCATTGAACCTAAGTAATGGTTCACAAAACTTAGGTTGGGTTCCCATTGAAGGTGACTTTTATTTTGTTAACATCAACCTCATTCCACTCAATGTCTTATGTAAATATTCTCTTGCAAGGCTCTTCATAAGAGGATTAACCAAATTTTTTTTCTACCTTATAAAATCTAAAGTCACTACTCCACCCTTGAATAGACTTTTGACATAGTTATGTCTCAAACTTATATGTCTATTTTTACTATTATACGTCTTATGATTCACTCGTTTAAGAGTCGCTTCATTATCATAGTATATAGTAATTGCAGTGACAGGTTTATCCCCTATAAGTATGTCTAACAATAGATTTTTAAGTCATTCTGCTTCTTTATATGTTGCAGCAAGTACAATAAACTCAAGAATGATATGATTTTATATTCCCAACAAAATTTGTACGTCTTAGGATCAACTCTTTAATCATCTTTAGGATTTTGAAGTTTTGATTCTTCCTCAATTCGTAGATGACGTAAAAGTTGAGTCATAGATAAAAACTCATTCTCTTGTTGATGATTCATCTTCTTTTTATACTCATTTTAAGAAGGCGGTAATTTTGAAATTATAGCGTCAACTTAAAATTCTCCAGGAAGTTTAATCTCAATAGAACTAAGATGATTAATGATAATTTACAAATCATACACTTGTGCAAGAATAGACTTATCATTTTTCATCTTAAAATTAAATAAGTTGTCAATAAAGAAAGTACGATTTCCAGATTCTACTCTATATTTCTCATTAAGTGTATACCAGATTTCTTTTGCAGTGAGCACGCTAACGTAGATGTCATAGATAGAATCCGTGAGCGCATTCAATATATGACCCTTGCATATGTCATCATCATCTTTACGTTTCTTTCGCGTCGCAATGACCTTGGAGTGTCATCTAATTTTGTAGGTGGTAAATCAGCAAGATCCTTGTCTAAAATATATGCAATATTCAAGGTGGTGAGGGAGAACAAAATCTTCTGCTGCCAACGGATAAAGTTTGTTCCATCAAATCGTTTCAATTGCACGAAATTTAGATTCATCACTTTGATTAACGTCATAGATGTTTCCATGTCGCAAAGTAACATTTAGAATTGTTGAAAAGATGAAAGCAAAAATTAAAGGAGATGAAATCAATGATAAAACTTAGAGGCACATTAAGATAAACGTTATTTGCCTCTGATAAAAGAATTTTTATTTTGTGTCTTTTTCTTATCTCTATAAAATATAAAATAGATCTCTTTAAATAGACAGTGATGCAACCTTTGGAGTAAAGATAAACAATAAAATGTTTTTTCATAATAAAATATAACCGTTAAAACATTTTTCACAAAACTAACCGTTAAGGCATTTTTTCGTAGAAAAAAGATATTAGTCGTTAAGATACTCTTTCGGAGAGAAAAAATCTTTAAAAAATAACTTACACGATCTTTTAAAGGGTTAAGATTTACAGACTAAAATTTATCGTAATACGAAATAAGTGTATCTGAGATAAAGTTACATTACTTTATTACTAAAATTGTAAACCTTATTTTTACCACAAAAAAGTATATCTTGAAATAAATAAGAAAGTTATTTAAAACTCTTTAAAATATACAACAACAAAAATATAATTTCAACTATTCTTTTTTTCTTTTTTAATAAAAAATTTCATTCATAAAATTAGAAAATATATGAGGAAATAATATTACGGATCTATGGTGGGGCCTCCTCCAACCAGATCTTGTCACATCCAGGCCACAAGCCCAATTTTACTGAAGTATCAGCTGCCTGATTACTTATTCATTTCACAAGTAAACATAGAGAGAATCTAAAAAACTTTAAAATTCTACAAATACCCGCGAAAAGGAAAGCAAGCTCCGAAAGATCTCAATCCTTCTTGGAAATAGTATTTAGCACCCGAAGAGAATCGCCTTCTAGAATAATGTGTGAAGGTTCGTGTCACTAATAATACCTGCAATATTTTTACTTACAAGGCTAGCCCTCGTAATGTCCAGTTATTGCAGGTAAAATAAGCAACGATCATTTTATTTTCAAGTAGCAACTAAAGTAAGGTGAGGTCAAATGCACCTTAACATTAGCCTCGTCTCTAACTACCCAGATTTGCAAAAGATGTAGATCCCTTAATTCTTTTGTTGAAGACCTGGTAATAGCTAAGTCATTGAGGATGATCTGCTGACAAAAGATGTTGTAACCATTTTTTTTTTGGTCATCAACTAAAACTGATAGATTGAATTGAGTGGGGATGGATGATCCTCCTCTAAACTTTAATACAAAATTTACAATGGCTGATGAGGAGCTAGAAATTGAACCTACAATAGGGCATGTTTGATTGCAGACTAGTTTAAGGGCACTCTTAATTACACGTGACGACTTGTAACGACGAGCAGATACGAGGGTCCCTCTTCGTATGCAATTTTCCGTAATCGGAAGTTAAAAAGTACGTTAATGTGTTTACTCTTTGACCTATCAAACGACTGCTCACGGTCAACTTGCCAATTATAACGGTGAAACACGGCTCATTCGGCAATCAACCCAACCCATAGATTTAATCTATCCAAGATTACATTTGCAATATTGCACAAGTCAGTTCACTTCTAGGTATTGATTTTACACTTTTTTTTAAAGGTGAAGTGAACAGCTATTTTAAAAGGTGAGTGTGTACTTGAAATTTAGAACAGGGTCATAGGAGTGTGGGGGTGGCTATATATAAAGGGGACCGACTCACCAGACCGTCAGTTAAGCACCAAAACGGTGTTTAAATGATCATACACCATCAATTGTTAAGGATGTGGATGACCCATATCATACATTTTAGTGCAACATGCCCTAAAATAGTGTTTTAGGGAGATTTAAACCATCTGATCTATGGAATTTAATGTCAACCCTTGTTTTCAATTTTACGGGCTGATATTAAAGATCCTCAATCGGATGGTGGATGGTTCACATCCACTTATAGGCGTGTTTCTTTTGGCTGAGTCATAATCTAGTGATAGATTGCAACTTGGACAATTTAGATTGATCGTAGGTATCCACTACCTAGCAAAACACAAAGGTTAATTGTGTAAGATTAAAAGTTTAACTTTAATGATACGAGATCATTTGAACATAATTTGGCGTTTAAACGTCCTAATCCCTATATACAAAAAACCAAATTTTTTTTTTTTAAACACACAAGTTTCTTGCACAGTGACAAATTTCGGCGAAATTCATAGAAAATGGGGTCAAACAAAAATTTTGATATTTTTCGGTGAAATTTTGGTTTTTTTTATATGTTTAATTATTTTTATTTTTTATTTTTTTTATATGTTAGTAATCTTTTTAAAAAATATTTTTTATAGTTTTAAGGAAAAATTTTAAAATTATCCCTGAACTTACACCCCGTCATCAATAATGCACCCAAACTATTGATAATATCAAATAGACACTCAAAGTACACTTAAGTTCATCAACTAAACCCCTACCGTCACCTTCCGTTAATGACTGAATAGAAAACACTGAGTTGACATACAACTTAACAAAATAGCATGTGTGGCACCCACGTGGTGTCACATGGGATGCCACGTATGCTATTTTGCTGAGTTGTATGCCAACGTGGCACCCACGTGGCAGCTAAGCCCTCGCCACATGGGTGCCACACACGCTATTTTGCTGAGTTGTATGTCAACTCAACATTTTTTATTCAGTTATTAACGGAAGGTGACAGTTGGGGCTTAGTTGATGAACTTAAGTGTACTTTGGGTGCCTATTTGATATCATCAATAGTTTAGATGCGTTATTGATGACAGGGTGAAAGTTCATAGGTTATTTTAAAATTTTCCCCATTTTTAACCTCCAAAATTTTCCCAATTTTTTCCCGAAAGGACCCCCCCACTGAAAAATTACCGAAAACGAAATTTGTCACTATGGTTTCTTGGGGTAATAAACCCCAAGGGCTATATTTGTAGCCATGTGTTGGGTCGGTTTAGGATCAATGTTGATTTTCAATCAGGTCTGAGTCGGTTCGGGAGTTTGGCGTCCTCTTAAGATAGTTTTGGGTCCGGTTCGAGTTAGTTTTAGTCAGTCCAATTCGATTTGGGCCTAATCGGTCTGGACCAGTTTTAGATAGATTTATTTGGTTTTGGGTCAATTTTGGGCCGGCTTTGGGTCAGTTTTTCATCCTACCATTACAAAAAAATAAGTCTATTAGCGGCACCTAAAAACTACCGCTATTAATAAAAAACTGATGCTAATACCTTTGACACTAATAGTCTTAATAGTTTTTTTGTTAATAACGACAATTTTTTACAGTGAAATACTACCGCTAATAGTCTTATTTTTTGTAGTGTACCTAAACAGTTTTTTGAGTAACTGACATCCGAACCGAAATTGAATAGATTCACTATCGATTCAAAGTATTTTGGTTTTGGACCGATTTTGGTCCGGTCCGGCAGACTTGTTTTACAATCAATTTCGGTTTTCGATGCAAAACTTGCACCCCTAATCAACTAGGTGGTAGTACGTTTGAGACAACAAATCCTATAAAAAGATTATTTCCAATAGGGAGTCATAAGTTGGTTTTTGCACATGATTTAAAAGAAAGACTTGGTATTTGAGACCTGTGCCATGTTAAAACACAATCTGAGCCATCTGATTTGAACGACATGATCTCAATATCCTTCGGGCAAAAGATTGGCACAAAACGAGATCTTTCCCATATGATTCAATACAGTCAACTAGTGAGTCAGATAATGGCCTTCGACTGCCTTGGATCATATAATGAAGATCTTATTTTGTGTCAACCTTTTGTATTTAAGATGTTTAGATCATGGCCTTCAAATCAGATGCTCAAAGCACGTTTTCACATGGCACGGGTCCCAAAATGTCGAGTCTTTCTTTAACATTAAGTAGAAGCCCCAACTTCTCAGGCTCTTTCCAATCTCGCCCATAGGAAAGTTTAAATTAGCTTCCTATAGGAAGGCTTTAAACTTACCCTTGTAGTCTTTTGTAGTCAAATTTTGAGATGGTTTGATCCAAACCCATTAACCCAAGAAACAGGCAGGAATGTCGAGATTTCTCTCCCTCCAAACTTGCCCATAAGATTCCCAATTTTACTTAGCTAGCTCAAGAAAATATATTGGAAAAATATTATGATGGGTACCTCTGGATGCGCCCATGCATTCTCTAAAGCGCGCACATTTCAGGCCCCTTGAAAATCATTGATTGCATCACATCAAATGATAAAGGTCATGATCGAGAGTCACATGCCACAATATTGTCCGATTTTAGGCTAATTAGGTCTCCACCCTGCTTTTGTTTTTGACATGGGCTTAAATTCTCGCACATAACACGTCATGACATGTAGCGTATGTGATCACCAATAGTTCAGGGTTAAGACTTTTCCCTATCCGATGTGGAATTATTATAGTGTTTCACCCCTATATTTCACACAATAGATCTTGAGATCATGGTGCACCTATCAGACAGTTCATAAATCCTTAAAAAATGGCCCTAAATTCACATTTGAATGTGATGTGTGTCATATGATTCAAGGGTCATTTATTGGAGATGTGTGATACATGGAATCAAAAATTGATCGTCTGATAGGTGTGTCATGATCTCAAGATCTATAGTATGAAAGATCTGGTTGAAAAACGATCTCCATAATATGACGCAATCAATGGTTTTCAAATGTCTTGGGACGTGAGCACTCTCCGAGAGTGCATTGGCGCAAACAGAGGTACCCTATTGGGATATGCCTCTCAAAAGGGAGTGACTACTTGCACATGATATTTGTGCCATTGCACCTAATTTTAAAAGAAAGACTTAGTATTTGTGGGACCTTTGTCTCTTTGGTGCCCAAAATTCCCACAAAAAATTATCTCTATCATCTGCTCAACACAATTAACTATTGAATTAGATGATGGGTTTGATTACGTTGAATCAAATAATAGAGATTGTATTTTGTGCCAATCTTTGGCGCCAATTATCTTGACATCAGTCTTCAAATCAGATGGCTTAGTTTGATGTGGCTGAGGTCCCAAAACACCAAGTCTTTCTTGCTAGAGTTAGTCTACAATGAGTGTCCACCCATCACAGGTGGACATGGCAGTTCACAGACTTCTAATGCATAGAAGCCCGTGTATGTCATGCAATTACGGAGATGTGTGAACTGCTTTACTACACATCATGGGTCTCGGCTAACTCTTCTTTTTAAATTATGTCCAACATCACAAATCTCGTGTGCAAGTAGTTTCTCTCCTTTGAAAACTGGTTCAGAAGATTCCCATTTTTAACAACCTGTCAATTTCCATTCTGGGTATCTTAAAGTTGCTGTCATTGTTTTTCTTTGTCATCTTGTGTGCTCTCTTGGATGCCCTGATCCCCACGAATAATTCGTTGTGATGTTGACATCTGGCGGCATCCACAACGCTTCTTATGTCTCATTGGATACTTAAGTTGGCGCCCATAGGATTATTGAAAGCACCTTCGCTCCAAACCACTCAAATTCATTGAATGCTTGGAATGTTATGCTGCTGGAGATCCTTTTTTCACCCCAATCTTCTACACAACAGATCTTGAGACTATGATCTTATCATCAGACGATCAATTTTTTATTTGACATATATCTCAAAAAAATAATCCTAATATCAATCAATATTCTTATTTTTCAATAGCCAATATTAAAGTTCATAAATCAAATGATAAGCATATGCTTATAAGTGATTTTGGCACTGTGAAATGCTCCATTTATGGCTTGTCACTTGTGTTGGATCTTCAAAAAAATTAGATTGTTGATCGATTATCTACTATCATGTGATAATTGAGGATCTCCGGCCTCTTAGAGCACCAGACTAAGTCCATGTATACATGCAACACCCGCTTGTCGCATATATAAGTTAGGAGGGATAAATCCCTATAAGTGGCCAACAGGGGTAGGATTTGAACTCGGGATCTCCACTTCTTGAGGCATGGTCTGGCCATTACGCCAATCCTCGCGTAAGTGATCACGTTCCATAAGGAATCAACATCAAACATATATTTGACCGTCTACTCATGATGTCAAATCTGTTGTGTAGAAGATTGGAACAAAAAAATATCTCCATCATTTGAAGCTGTAAGACACATGAAAATAAAGTTGAGAAGAAAGAATCCCGGGTTGTAAATGAAGAAGGTGACTCAATGCAACCATCTATTTACTTAATATTTTTTTAAAACTAATGGGCATTCAAATCCAGATCATCCAATCTAGTAGTCATCTATTAAGATCAAGGATCAAAATTTCGGCCAAAATAACTAAAATTTTGGTCGAAATTATCGGTTTTGGTCCCCATCGAAATCAAAATGATAATTTACATTTTCGATGATTTTCGGCTATATTGAAGTTTTTGGCCGAAATCTTGATTTCGGTCCCTCCAAAACCGAAATGAAAACCCGAAATTTTGATCCTTCCTTAGAATGGTTGTATAGATGTATTTATCGAGGGGCCAATCAACGTATTTTTATAGGCAGTTTGCATTGTTTTTTGGCTGGCCAAATGATTGCAATAGATGTGACAATTTTGGATAAGAGTACACGTCCGCACACAGCTGGATAATGATGGGTGGAACCACAATTAGGCATCTAAAGGCCCCCACACTTTTTCCCAAAGCGCCACAAATCAATTGATTGCTTCACATCAAATGATTGAAATCGTTTCACTCAATGATCTTGAGATCATGGCCTATCAAACAATCACTTTGTGATTTCATATGTCACAAATCCCAAACATTGACCCTAAAATCACATTTGAGCGTGATGTGTGCCATATAATTTAAGGGCTTTTTTTTTTTGAGATCTGTGACATGTGGAATCACAACGGACCTCTAATCGCCATGATCTCAAGTCTATTGTGTGGAAGATTGGCGTAAAAAATAATCTCCATCATCTAATCCAAAGCAATCAATAATTTTCAAGGGCTGAAACGTTGGCCCTTGCAGAAAATGAGCTCGCTCGTTTAGAAGTACCCTAAAAGAATTTGTCTATGGGATAGGGTTATAAGCTCCCGTTTTTCTTATGAAGAGCACACACTTTTTCACAAGAAAAATTCATTGATTGCCTTCAATCAAGTGCTAGAGATCATTTTTTATTCCAATCTTCAACACAATAGATCTTTAGATCATAGTGCACCTATCATATGGTCACATGTTGATTCCACCTAGCACACATTCCCAAAAGTGAATGTCATCATGAGCGTACCTATCAAACGATCACTTTTGGGGATGTGTGCCATGTGGAATCGACATGTAACCATCTGATAAGTGTGCCACGATCACAACATCTATTGTATGGAAGATTGGGACAAAAGCGATCTCCATCATTTGATTCAAGATAGTCAACGATTTAGTTTATGTGACAAAGTGTGTGCACTCTGCAAGAAAAACTGGTGGGGTGTGAAATATGATCATATTTCACACCCTAAAACCTACATTTAGTCACCCGATGAAAGCAAACTGACAGTTTTGTGAAGTTTTGATTGTTTTAAGAAAATTTGGCCGTTGGATGCATTTGATAGCAAAGAAAAGCATAAAAACAACCAACACCAAATAAGTGGACCAAAGGAACTATCGGACCCTGAAAATCGTGAAAAATCGCTTGATCGACCAATACCATCCATCGATCGGAATTATAGTGTAAATAATACAGTGCCCATTCTCTGTTTTGTATACATTCGATCGATCGATTTTCAAAAATTCAGAGAAGGCTGAAATTAAAATTTTAAATTCGATCAATCGATTTTGAATTTCGAAATTTTAAACAGAGGCCATATTTAAGTAAAAATTAGAGTTAGGGTAGGGGGTCTCACCCTTTAGGAAGTTTTTATTTTCCTTAGTATTCTTAGGTTAATTTTAGCCTTTCCCTTTTTTTTTTTCCAAGTATTTGTTCTTTTAATTTTCTAGCCCTAAGACTTAGATTAATTCAATTTTTACACTTGAAGAAGGATTGTACCAGTCGGATTAAAACTTTTATGGATTTTATTGGAGCAATTGTACGATATTTTAATGTTTATTTTAATTTATCTTTCAAGTATGTTATTCATTTTAGTTATGCGTAGTTAAATCTTTTTGAGGATGGGGATCTAATGAACCCCATCCGAGGTTTTCACTCATAATAATATAGATCAGTAGTTGGGATATTAATTTATCATAGATGCCTTAATCGTTAATGTCTTTTTTATGTTGCCGATTTAGTAAATTTCGATTGCCATCTAAGATATGAGTGTTAGTCATGCTTCTCTTATAATCTCGAATTTACAATAACGAATTTACTTCGGGTTCTTTCTCGATAATATTTGCAGATACATTTATTGTCATTAGAGACTTTTTTTATGGTGAATGTTTTACCTCATTTCTTTTCATGGATTAATTGTTATATTTTTCGTAAATATTTGAATGAGTTCAATATTTACGTGCATTGCATCTTATGATAGTATCGTGTCTCAACCGTTAAATTGTTATTTTGTAAATGATAAGTAAACGATAGGGAGATTTATCATCCCAATCCTCATATTCTCTATCTTGTTCTTAATTTCAATAGATTGTTACTCGATAGTTTTATTGTCATCAAATTTATTAAAATCAGTAAACTAGTTCAATTCTATGCTAGATCTGTGATAGTTCTTTTAGTTAATTGTTATTTCCTCTTTTAAATTTTATAATCAATTTTCGTGTGAACGATCTCGTACTCTGCACCCATTAATTACAAGCTGATTCGTGCGCTTGCGAGTTTAAAACAAGATTAAAATCACAATAACCACCCTTGACTATAATGGGTGGTCCGACCATTATGGCGACCTTGTGAGTGTACAAACTTTGTAGTACATGAATCACAAGGTCGGGTCGGCATGCAGTCTACTTTCCCATCCATGATATCAGACCAATTATCATAGACAAACTCTAGGATAAAAGCCTCGTCATCACAATTTTTTTGGGCCACGAGGCCTATATTTTTTTGGCCAATTTAAATTGTGTAAGTGGCCAACCATGCTATGATCCCAATAGAGTTGCCTATAAGTGGATGTCAACCATCTGATTGATGAACTTTAATATCGGCCATTAAAATTTAAAACAACGATTTATATTATATTCCATAGATGGGAAGTTTTGAATCTCCCTAAAACATCATTTATGGGCCTTTCCACTTCAATGTATGAACTATCACTTTAATAGTACAGATCAATCACATCTTAAATGATTGATGGTATAAGATCATTTAAACACTATTTTAGTGTTTAAATGACGGTCAGGAGAGCCATTGCTTACACTCGTAAAGTTGGCTCTTGTACCAAATTTAAAGAAAGACTTGGTATTTAAGGGCCATATGACATGTGAAAACACAACCTAGGTCATTTGATTTTAGGTTCATCATCTATAGATCTCCACGGCATAAGATACGTGCCTATACATGATATTTATCATATGATTTATTATAGTTAATTGTTGAATCAGGTAATAGCCTTTGACTAAATTTAATCATATGATAAAAATTATATTTTGTGCTAATTTTTTGCATTTAATATCTTTAAATCATGGCCTTCAACAAGTAAAGGCTCTACCAAAGAGGCATTAGCCTAGTTAGTACGCTCCCTCCATTGTGAGGGAGTAGGTCGTGAGTTCGATACTCGTCCTCTACGTTGTTTCTCACCCTTGTGTTTATAAAGTGTGGGTTGGGTTCTGTTGGTTAATCCTCACTACTGTAGTTGGTGCTTCCTCACGCTACTTCCCAACTGTTATATGTGTATGCGTGTTTGCTTCTTAATTCTCGAGACTGTCTTGACCAAAATGACGGTAGCTCTTAATATATATATTCTTTACTTTTTTTGCCTTTGCCTTTAATTTATGTCAACATTTTGATGTTAATCCAAGCACCAAGATTGGATAAACTGTGGAGATTTTGGGATGATGGCCCTTGACCATATACATAAAATTAAAATTTTTGATTAAATATTGGTTGAGGTATGTTCTTATGATGGATTGTCATCCCCACGATTTAGATTGATGATAGATGTATGTAACTAATTGATGTAATAATAGAGATGTAGGTTCGGAATACCAATGGAGTTAATTTTTCATTCAAATCACATAGAATTAGGGATGCAGGTTCGGTGTACCAAACCGAATCAAACCCGATTTTTTCGGTGTTCGGTGCGGTACACTATAAACTGAAGCCGAATCGAAATCCATTCGGTTCGGTTCAGTTAGGCTTATTTTTTTTTAAACCCGAAATCGAAACCGATCTGGTTTGGTTCAATTCGGTTTAGGTAAAAAACTTATTTTTAGAGCATTTTTTTTCAAAATTTTCCTTATTTTTTTGATTTATTGAGCCTACTCTCTCGATTTTCGATTTCAAGTCATCCAAATCGAAACCGAATCGAACCGAATTGGGGTTTGATTCAATTTGTGTCAAGTTGATTCGGTTCAATTCAATTCCCTCGGCTTTCGATTCGCTATTGGTATTTGATTCAAGACTTGCATCCCTACATAAAATAGATATTGAGATCATGAACTATTTATCAAACAATTAGATGCTGATTTTACGTGACACACATCCCCTAAAGTTATTGTGATTATAGAACTCAGCTCACTTTTAGCAATGTGTTTTAAGTGAACTCTTTGATAGGTGAGCCATGATGTCAAGATCTTATAAGTGAAAATTGTCAGATTCAAAACAGAAAACAGTCAACGGTTCTAACGGTTAAAATTATAGGCTTACCCATTTAAAAGTAAAAAAATTTTCCCTCTATCTACGACCGTTAACTCCACGAAGGAAATTACCGTTAACAGATGGAAAGAAGTGACGGCATCAAAACGCCGTTAACTCAAGAGGGTTACAGGCGTACAGCTAACTTTTACACTAAAAACTATTATATTTTCCGGCTTATCTGTCACTATGTCCATGAAAGAAATTGCAAACTGCATCACATAAGCACCAAGCTAGGTGGTAAGTCCCCATATGTATAGTCACATTTTAAAAGAAAATTAGAAAAAATTGAAGATATACGTAAAGGAAAAACAACTTTAAATTTTATACTATTCTGTTTAGTTTGTTCATTAAAGCCTTTAAGTTTTATCTATTTTACACTATTTTTTTATTAATATCATTGTTTTTAAATTGAAATATATTATAATATACATTTTTCCTTTTTTTTGTTTTTTTTGTTTTCCCTATTTTTCCATACTTAAACCCTTGCCGGTGATATATTGCCGACTCCCGACTTTGTGAATATGCTAGCAATTGCAAGCCACTTTTTAATGTTGAGTTGTCCAAGTGATATAACATCTTATAAGATTACTCTAAGATTCATTATTGTTATAATTATCAACTAAGAATTTGGGGAAAACTAAGAAAAAAAAAAATGAAAAAACCCTAAAATGAAAAATTATGGTAGTACTTTGCAAGCGGGCTGCTCCGCCTATTCGACGATAATAACAACCTTAGTGATCTTCACACTCAAATTCGAGCAAGGGTACCTCTATTCGTGCCTACGAGGTTGCCTCGGGCACCTACACTGAAATCTGTTGATTTTGTTGAATTAGATGATTCTCATCTTTTTTCATTCCAATCTTCCACACAAAGAATCTTGAGACCATGAGCGTACTATTGGAGGGTCACGTTTTTTATTTCAAATGAAACAAATGTTAGGTCCCTTTTACAACCCTTGTGGGCCGAAGGGGGGGCCGTGCTTGAAACGCTCTCCCAACACCTTAAAATATTAAGTTGGTCCTCTTCAATTGATTAGCTCAACAAATTATAAGATTTTACGATAAATCCCCTAAAGAGGCCGATAAATCACATGGCACAAATCACATTTAAACATAATTTTATGGCCATTGTTTTGAAATTTGTGCCAAGTGAAATAAATATTAACTGTCTAATATGACCTTAAGACCCATCATGTCTGATTCTCGTGTGAATCCACCTAGTCAATGTGTTCAGGGGGTTTTGACTGCAGGTGCTTTCAATAAGCCAATAGACTCGAATAGAAGTTTCCTTCAAGCAATGTAGAATGGAATACTTTGAATGAGGGATTTAAACTGAAAGCACTCACCCATGCAACCCCTGAAAACCCATTAATTGGGTCAGATACGACGCCGTCAGAGAGCGTAATCTTCCATATAATGGATCTTGAGACCATATTATACTTATCAGACGATAAGTTTTGATTCTCTATGTCATATATCCCTAAAATATACACCTTGTGTGCAATGGCACACATCATGCACATATGTGATTTTAGCTTGTGTGCAATGACACCCATCACGCTCAAATCTAATTTTAGGGCCATAATTTGAGGATCTGTTACATATGAAATAAAAAATTGATTGTCTAATAGGTGCGATATAGTCTCAAGATCCATGCTGAGTCTTCCACGGGACAAAAAAAATTAGGCCTACAATAGATCTTGAGATCATGACCTATCATAGTTAATTTTTGATTCTATGCGTCACATATTCAAAAAAAAAAAAAAAAAAATTCGTCCATAAAATCACATTTGTGGGTGATGTGTGTCATATGATTCAAGAATTATTTTTGGGGATCAATTTGTCACATGAATAAAAAAATGACCGTCTGATAAGTGCGCCGTGTACTCACCTCAGGTCTATTTTAATCTCCATACTCATCTCAGATCTATTTTAATCTCCATAATCTGATCTGAACCAACCAATGATTTTCAAGGAATAGGTGGGGGCTTTCAGTGAATGCGTGGATTGCAAACAGAGGTGCCCATTATGTAAAAAACAACGGCATAGTTTGTGGTAGAGATTGGGAGCACAAAAAGCTTAAGTTGTACTGATTACTAATCTATATATATCTCTATTTTTCCTTCTCTCTTAACGTATATATATATATATATATATATATATATATATATATATAAAATAAAGTATCATTTATTTTATCTGTTTTGTTCTTGTAAATTTTCTCTGCTTTTGTCAGATTCCTGACCACCTCTTTCACTCCAAAACAACATCCTCACCTCCATTCCCTTCTTACGAACACTTTCCCTTCTGCTCTCTTTCCTTGGTCTTTGGTTTCTCCTGTTTCTTTTCCCCTTTAAATTTTCAAAAAAATAAAAGAAAAATGAAAAATCTATGTCACAGGGCCTTGAATCCACTGCAGGCTCAGAATTTATATTTTTGGACCTGTGGAACATCATAACCAGAGCTCTGTGTGGTTTTGATTATCTGTTTTTTACCATTTAAAATCTTGTTGTATTTATTTTTTTATATATATTTTGTACCGAAAAAAGCAATACTTTTTGTTTCTTGATGATAACTACGTGGAAACTTATTTTATGAACTCAGTTTCTGTTTTGATGTTGACTTGTTTACCATCCTGGTCGGCTTGGCTTGGTTTTGGATCTTTTATGTGATTTTTTTTTTTTTTTTTTTAATTTATTTATTTTAATTTTATGTCACTATCCCATTTCACCTTTTTGATGTTGGCTTCAGATTCCATAGGTTGTTTCGTTATTTTCTAGGTGGTCTACTCTTTAAGCCCATCTCCATAGTTTTAGATATCCTTCTTATATTTTTGTTTTTTTGGGTTTTCAAATCCATTAGTGGTTTTGGAGTTTGAAAACCATTTCAGTTTTTTTGGGTGTCTTTTGTTTTGGAGATTGAGGGGTGGATATGGTGTGGTTTTGGGTGGTTTTTAGAGTGGTTTCATGGTTATGTTTAGCGGTTTCAGTGGGTGGTATTGGAGCTAACTGGGGAACCCAATCAAGCCACCCACTGCCACCAAAAACAGTGGTGAGGCTTCTGAGGGAAAATGGGATTCAGAAGGTAAAGCTGTTTGATGCAGATGCAGGTAATTTGAGAGCACTTAGTAGGAGTAATGTTGAAGTGATGGTGGGTATCCCAAATGATATGTTGGCGACTCTAGCCAGCAGTGTTAGGGCAGCTGAGACTTGGGTGTCTAAGAATGTTTCCTCTTATGTCTCCAACAATGGTGTCAACATTAGGTAACTTTCAATCCTCTCTGTTTATTTATTTATTTTGAATTTTTTAAGTAAAAGTTTTGTTGTAGAATGCCGGGATTTAAAGACCCATATATGTATAAGGGAAAGCTAACCTCACCTTCTTCATTGTGAGGTTAGCATCCTGTGGACACATCATCTACTGCAACTATATGCACCTCATTTATTATTTACTTCAACTTCACTAAAATATCCCTCGTAATTTTACAAAAATGCCCTTTAAGAAGGATATTATTGTCCCCTGCGATGTTAACCTTACAATGAAGAGGATGAGGTTAGCAAAAATGCCCTTTAAGAAGGATATTATTGCCCCCTGCGATGTTAACCTTACAATGAAGAGGGTGAGGTTAGCAAAAATGCCCTTTAAGAAGGATATTATTGTCCCCTGCTATGTTAACCTTACAATGAAGAGGGTGAGGTTAGCATTCCCCATATATATATATGTAGGGCGGGTCCCAGGCTGATGTATATAGGATAGCGTATTTGGCCAAACTGACGGATGTTTAAGCACATTTTTCTTATTTTTATAATAATAAAAGAATATAAAAAATTGGAAATGGGCATTTTTGGTATATATTTAGGTTCATATCCGATACATATGGGCCGATATGAGCTGATATTTGACTTGTTTGACCCCATACCAAATGGGGGTGTATATCGTTTCGGATAGGCCTAACTCAATACATATCGGCCGATATCAAAACATGCAAATCCTTCTTGGTTGGTTTTCGCAAAAGGTATCATCTGCATTCGGATGGATATATTGACAAACCCGTGCTTCTAATTTTGTTTGACCTTATTGGGAAGGGTGACTTGGTTTCATAATGGTTCTTTGATTCAATGTTGTTATTTGTGAGAAAGATACAACTTGGCAATTCGAATTCTAGGATTGAATTTTCACTTTCAAAAAGTATTGTTTATGATTTAGTAATTATGCCTAAGAAATAGTTCACATAGAAATGAAATGCTAAGAGTCGTGCGACTCCCAAGTCCCAATGATTTTATAGTTAGTTTTACCTTATGAATTAAAGGACTATTGTATTAAATTAGTACAAGGTACCCACTCAATCTCTCTTCATCAGCCTTGAAATGTGAGCTGATATTTTTGGCGTCAAATCAGTAACAATTCGAAAGTGTACTTTAACTGATTTGTGGTTTCATGAATATTTGTGTGCCTCCTTAGGCTTGACCATTTGGGCAGAGGGAGATTGATCAGAGTGCCGCCGGTGGTGCTCAGGTTGGGTACCTAATACTAGCTCTATTGTATTAAAGTGCAGGTAATTGCCGGGTACCTAATAGGCTGATACTAGCTCTATTGTATTAAAGGGCTGGTAAAATCTTGCTAATGTTTGATTGATAACTTATATATTTTACTACTATGTAGAAATGCTAAAGTTGTGACTGGAAAAAAACATTTTTTGTGGAATAGTGTAATATGGTCAATTTGGTTTAGCCATATTTTATTTCTCCATATCCTTTTAGTGGTTATATATATATATATATATATATATATATATATATATATATATATATATATATATATATATATATATATAGTGTTTATTACATTCGTGTAGCATTTTCTTCGTATCTCAAAATTCATAACAGTGCTCTGATTTCTGTTTTATGGTTGATTTTTTAATTTGATATGATCTAGTTAAATCCTGGTATTGCATTGGTTTGATTTCTGTCATGGGTACTTGGATGTAATTGAAGGATTTTGGTCTGAAAAATCGCCATTTTGCTATAATAGCTCTTCAAGTATTGTTGTTCTGCTATTTTATCCATCATTATTTTAAATGTCTGTTATCGTTGGTATTATTTTTTGTGCTGTTCATAACTTATTTTTCGTTCAAATTTTTGGGTTGTGTTTGTTCTTACTACAGCTTGATTGATTAATCGAACATCTCCTGTCATTCTTTCTGATGTTTGTCCTTTAAAAGCCTATTTGGAGTTACACGCTAATTATTCTCGTCTAACTCCCCTAGTTTGCCCCCCTAGTTACACACCCTCTTGGATCATCTAACTCCCCTTGTTTGCTCTATAGTTTGCACTATATGGTCTCGAAGGCTTCGAGAGCCTCGATCGAGAAATTTAGCTCAACAGTAATTACTGCCAATTTTGTCGAGAGTGAGTTTAATTCTACTATGTTTGAGCTTAATGCTAAAGTCATAAATTGATCCGAGTTGTTGTTTGATTCAACCTTGTATCGATAGTTATTTGGCAATTTGAGTGATTTCACATTTCATCAGCCAGATATCATGTATTTGGTTTACATGGTTTGCTAATTTGTTACGAGGGCTTGATTTGGTCATTTGGATGTAGTTCTTTAGGTTCTTCGTTATAATCGAGACACAATTATTAGAGTATTTTTAATGTTTCTATCGTCTCAACTAAATTGAGGGCAGGCATTTATTGATTTTGACTGGACAAATGATACAACTGGTCCCCGATCTACTGCTTCTTTTGACTTGGGGAGGCATTTTGAAGAGCAAGAACTATGATGTTGTATGTGACTCATAATTTTGCGGATTAAAAAGAGCAATTCCAGCTTTTTTTTTCTTTGACTAAAATTCGAAGTATATGCATCATTATAAGATTTCAGTGTTGAATGTATTTTGTTTCCTATTTTCTCTTTTTTCTTCATGCTGTGATTTTGATCCTTGGGTTCATAGACGAAGAATTTCCTATGATTTGAGGACTTAATTGGGTTGCTAATATCTTTAGATAGGAACCTAGATATCATGTTTCTTTTTAATCCTTCTATTGGGTCGGGGGGGGGGGGGGTAGAGACGCACTCAAAACGCTCTCTCAGCACCTTAAAACGTTGAGTTGTGCCTCTTCCATCACCAATTGGTTTTGGTTGGAATGGTAGCTCAATGGGGTATAGATCCCACAAGTGGTATCAAGGCCAGGTTAGGGGTTCGAGTCCCACTCAGGTGGTACTAGTGAGAGGGGAATTGTTGGGCCCTGTACAACCCTCGTGGACGCAGAGGGAGGGGGGGGGGGGGGCTTCTTCCAACACCTTAATGGTAACTCAATGAGAGACGCGCTCGAAACACTCTCTCAGCACCTTAAAATGTTGAGTTGTGCCTCTTCCATCACCAATTGGTTTTGGTCGGAATGGTAGCTCAATGGGGTATAGATCCCACACGTGGAATCAGGGCCAGGTTAGGGGTTCGAGTCCCGCTCGGGTGGTACTAGTGAGAGGGGAATTGTTGGGCCCTATACAACCCTCGTGGACGCAGAGGGAGGGGGGGAAGCGCTTGAAACGCTCTCCCAACACCTTAAAACATTGAGTTGGGTCTCTGCCATCAGCAATTGGTTTTGGTCGGAATGGTAACTCAATGGGGTATAAGATACTACACGTTCACTTCGAGTTCTACCAGTGCTTATAGAGACCACATAAAGAATGCAAATGATAGATCCTCGAATATTTGACACCCAACCTCTAGAGTTTTATCAAATCTCTTTTTGTAGAAATGCCAAACAAATATAAGCCTATTCCTAGCCAACCCACCATTGGAGAATTATGAAATCCCAAGAAGTGCTACCTTCCCTTTCATGACCCACCCGTAGCAGGGTTCTGAACCCGGCCTTGCTTTGACTCAATAGCATGGTTCTCACCGGAGATCATCCTAGCTTCATATCAGAAACACAAGGCTTAAAACCCCTACTAAGGAGGATGGTGATATCTCGTGTTACTTGCATAACAACGGATTAGTTGAGTTCTAGTAAATAAGGCCTCATGCTAAAGTTCGTAGATTTTGGTAGGATATTATTAGTAGTTTCTTTATTTAGAAACTTTATTTCTTTATGACTCTGATTTTAGTAGAAATAGTTGGTTTAGGACTCTTATTAAATTCGTATAAATACTTGTTAATCTTAGCATTTTGGGAATAAGAAGAGAATTATTATTGAAATTGTGTCTCATGCACAAAGAGGATGCCCTTATCCCTCTTCAATTGTGGGCTAGATAGGGGAAGAACCCTATCATCTTGTTTGTTTGTCCTGAGATAGGGTTCCATTGGGGACCATCCTAAAACACCTTAAAACTTTGCGATCTCTTATACCAAAAGATCTGGTATTAGGTGGATGGGCACGTACCACCTATGGTGCACAACTAGTTGAAAGGAAGCGAACATGTAGATGAGACTCAGCCTAAACATCTTTCGTTTCAGAGGTGCCCAACGATCCCATTGAAGCACTTTTTGTACATCAGTGTGCTAAGTATAGCTGTCCATTTGAAGTCTCGCTTTTTATAAGACAATTTTCAAATATACAATTTTTGGCTGAATCCAATCTAGGCCAAGGTTACCTAATTCGCTAGGTTCGAATCAATTCGCGGTTCAGTTCGCTTCGGTTCGCTCAAGATGGGTGAACTGGCTAACACTTGACGTTTTGCCTTTTTTTTTTTGTATCCAAAAAGGCACCTTCCAGGAATCGAACCTTCTCCATTGAATACAACATCACAAGGTTGATGACCGCACCATCACTGCAACTTGAGTTTAAAATGCATACATTTTATAAATATTATAAATCTCAAATTGATATGCTATCAATAATTAAAAGTAAAAATTATTAAAGTATTTTTTATTTAAAATTCATCCTTCTCCTAGCGAATTGGGTTCACTTGGAGGTAGTGAATCACTAATTATGAACCCGAATGTGAACCGAGCGAACCTATGAATCAAGTATCATTGATCTAGACAATGGCTGCACATATAATATTGATGAAGAAGCGCACCAATCACGTAGAATTAATGACCTGTTTGCTTGCCCTAGTACAATGGTAGATGATGGGTGAATAGAATTAGTGTTACAAAAAGGAAGAAACGCAAGGAGGAGAGATAAATGAGAACAACAAAATGGTTTCCCTCCATTATCCCCCTTTCATTTCGGTATATGGAAGATTACAAGTATATCCCTAAAGCTCAATATTAATTACAAGTATGTCTTTCAGACAAACTAATTGTGATGCAGAATTTAAGCCTACACGCCAAGATCGTGGCCGGATAAAGGGGAGATATCAAAAGAGAAAGTGGACCCATGAATGGGTTTTTAAAAGGCCTGTTAAAGACCTGTGTGCACATTATTTAAGTCATTTTTTTATCTAGGTTAAGTTTCATTTTTTATTAGGATTCTCTTAATAAGTGGTTTGTTTTAGGATTAGTTTCCTTATTCGAATTATTTAGGGGTCAGACATATATATGTGATTATTAATTTCGTCACTTTAAGTGTAACTATTGGAAAAATGGTCATAAGTTTATCAATATATGTCGAAATTACGTGACTCGTCTTGTTGGAAAGCTATTTTGATAAGCTTTCAAACAAGACCAATTTCACGTCAATCGGACATCATTTGATCCTTCAAAAGTGGTCACATAATTAAAAAAAAAAGGGGATTGCTGATATCCCACACCAAGGAAGGTGAAAAAATCGGAAGTTGATCATCGATTAGTGGGAATATCATCCGAATCAGCATTTGAATAACCCACAAAATTCAGATGACCATTTCAAGCATACAAGATGAAGTGTCCCAGGTGAGTGCTAATACTTACTTAGATCATCAAAAAGGCTTGTCTGTGGCAGTGTGAAGACGTGGGGATTAGGCACCATAAGAGAGAATGAAAGGGCAGGAGCCTAGCATCTCAATCTCGCTAAGAAGATCAATAGTGTACTTTCTTTGAGAAATGAAGATGCTTTTAGTAGAGCTAATAAGTACACTCTATGCCCAAACAAGGTCGGAGAGGACCAAGGCCCTTAACCTCGCTTGACTTATAATCTTCCTCATTTGCACAGTAAAGGAAGATTCATCCCATATGATGACGATATCATCCACACATACAAGGAGAATGGCGCGCCTCCTTCGAAGGTGCACATGGAGTGATCAGAATGACAACCTCTAAATCCCATATCTAAAACTTAAGTTGAACACCAGTTGGGAGGTCCATAGGAACCGCCTGTGAGATCTCTGTGAAAGAAAGCAATCTTCATGTCAAGTCAAAGAAGTGGCCTATCACCAATCACAATTGGTAACAAGTGAACGGAGAACTCAAATGGTTTCCTTTTTGTTTTCATTGGTATATGGAGTTATGCTTTTCAACGGGAGGAAATCTTTTCACTATGCCAATGTGAGGAAATTTGTTCACTATATCGATGTTATAAGTCTGGGAGAAGCCCTTGGCAACAAGATGAGATTTATAGCGCTCTATACTCCCATCACCTCTATGTTTGATAGTGCACACCCATTTTCATCCTAAGGCGCATTTCCTACAGGAAGAGAGACCAGATTCCGTGCGCAATTTTAGGGTGTTTCAGGGCCTCAAGGGCATGTTTGGTGGAAGCAACCAAAGAAACAGAGTGCAGGTTTGTTTGACACGAAGGGGAAAGAGCGGTAGGGAACAAAGTGAGCAAGCGGATGAGATGTGTTACTTTTTTACCCTTTTTTTCAGTAATGGGCAATTTGGAGTCATCAGAAGTCATCAGAAACAACAGGAACAAAAGTAACAGGAGCAGGGTTAGGAAGAGTATTACCTAAGGTTGAGTCAGATCATTGGCCAAGCGGTACGATGTTGTCAACCTGATCTGTCTTTTGTTGAGGGTAAGAGATCAACTTCTTTAGCGCAACCATATCTAGCACAAGAACATTGAGGGGAACAGTGGAGGGGATGTTGGTCCCAAATATTTGGACCGTTGATTCATCGCCTACCGCCACTTGATTGATGAGGGAAGTGCTGTGAGGCTAGTGATCGCCTTGAGCCAAGGTTTTCTCCCCAACCATCTTGATCCATGATTTCCACCATCAGATCCTTGTACACCATTGTGTTTTCCACACGTCAAATGGGAATGTAAATGGTTGGGATTTGCTCATTAATGCTCAAGGAAAAACTGCCCTCATTAATCACGTACCGATCTGTGATTAATTACAATTAATCACATACATGTAATCGACTAATATTTATACTTGAATTTTTTTGACTGACTTTGACCTATTTTTCCCTGACTTTTTTTTTGCCAATTTATTGCTGTCTCCCGATTTTGTGATTATGATCCAAACACCTTCGGAGGAATGGAAAACAGAGTGGCGCCTGGTTTGGTGCAATCCGGGTAAATGTGCATGGCGCTGCTCTTGCTACTACTGAAGCTCTTAACGCATGAGCATGCAATGGGCTTTACGTAAGGCATGGTAGGTGGCGAACTGCTTGGGGGATCTGATCCCTGTTGATCAGGCATAGTAGTAAAGGGGGGAAACGAAAGATAACCATGAAGCTTGTAGGAGGTATCGCATGAATGGCTAGACCTCTCACCAAAGCCACAAAATACGGGTACAGGTTTAATACGGTAAGCGAGAAAGCCGGAAAAAAATGGTAAAATACGAGAAAAAACGAAAAGTTAAAAAACTGTAAAATATGAAAGACAAAAAAACGCAAAAAACGGGGAAAAAAGGATAAAAGTAAATCTTTTTTAAAAATATTGGAAAGTTAACATTTTATACTCGAAATACGCGTATTATATGAAAATACACGTTCTATTAAAAAATACGGGTATTATACGTGGTTAGTACGTAGTGACAAAAAATGAGTATTATAGGCGTATTTTTCAAAAAAGGGCCGTATTTTGTCACTCCCTCTCACTAAGGGCTGTGAGTCCTGGCCCATGACTACGACCTTGCTCACTACCTCTGCTTCTAGTCTCAGTTTTTCCAAGTGAGTCTAATCATTAAGCAAATATCCCTGGAATGGAAACAGACTTCAAAGATGGAGTGGTAGCTAGATTCGATATGAGTCTGCATAGAGTTAAGCATCCAGCCCATAACACAGGAATTCCCAATATCCCATTCTTAATAACCCAAATCAGTTTTCGGGTCTCTTTTTTTAATCAGTGCAAACCCTATATTTCATTAATTAGAATGAAATATAACAGGTCAAAAGGACATAGTGAGATGCAGCCGGAGAACAACAAAGAACATACCAAAATAAACATCGAGAAGCAAAAAAACAAGAGAGTAAAGCCAACTTTCCATTCTCAAGGAGGAACAAGGTCCACAATCTCCATCTAAGAAGCACAAATACGGATACAGGTACGATACAATACGTGTACGACGATACGATAATTTTCTAAAAATCAAGATACGATACGGGGGAGATACGTGTATTTAAAAATTATTTTATATATATGTTTTAGGTTAGTAAACGGAAGAAAAAGGGGAAGAAAACGAAAAAGAAACCAAAAAAGGGTGGAGTGTAATTGTCAAAATTCTAGTGAAACTCCATGAAACTGTATCCATTCTGATCGTTGCCAAAGATCGATCCGAATGCTATATGATCCTAGCTTGATGTGCCATCAGGTGCATTACCGATCTCAAAAAACCGAAACTGGCTGTAAAGTGGGTGAATTTTGTCTTGTAGGCCCATCAAATCATCGTCCATAAATCCTCAAAAAATGGTCATAAATAATTATTCGCTCTTAAAAAATGATAATCTGATCCCAGAACTCATCATTGTTGTCGTTGTTGTTGGGCATTCTTTTTTTGTTAGTATTATGTGATAAATTTGGGTATCCATCTCAAAACCAATTGGCTATGAGTGGAGGGGCCCAGGATATTATAAGGGGAGAGACGAGGCTATTAACCAATGTGGGACTAAACTTCAACATGCCCCTGCACGTGTTGGCGGGACTGAGCTAAATCACTTGGACAATTGAACTTGGTGACGTGGAGTGGAGAAAGGCCTGCTCTGATACCATGATAAAATCTATGCATTCAACTCAACCAATTGGCAATGAGTGGAGGGGCCCAAGATATTATTAGGGGAGAGACAGAGGCTATAGTTTACCCAATGTGGGACTAAGCTTCAACATTATTTTTCATAGCTTTGCGTTGCGCTCTTTGTTGGTCCATTGTATTTTTGTTTTAATTAACGAAAATACATGTATATATATATATATATATATATATATATATATATATATATATATATATATATATATATAGCCCAAGATATTATTAGGGGAGAGACAGAGGCTATAGTTTGCCCAATGTGGGACTAAGCTTCAACATTATTTTTCATAGCTTCGCGTTGCGCTCTTTGTTGGTCCATTGTATTTTTGTTTTAATTAATACATGTATATATATATATATATATATATATATATATATATATATATATATATATATATATATATATATATATATATAGCCCAAGATATTATTAGGGGAGAGACAGAGGCTATAGTTTACCCAATGTGGGACTAAGCTTCAACATTATTTTTCATAGCTTCGCGTTGTGCTCTTTGTTGGTCCATTGTATTTTTGTTTTAATTAACGAAAATACATATATATATATATATATATATATATATATATATGAGAAATGATTATATGACTCGAGTCATGGGACATAAACCCATGACTCGAGCTCCTATTGGTTGCATATCACATCAGGTGACTTAATATATGAAAAAAAAAACTCTTACTTGGTCTTTCAGAAGATTCTATGTAGAAAGTGAGATTCTGTGATACAGATTTTTATGAAAAGAGTCTTGACAACCTTTTCGTTGTTAGAGATGGTTGATGACTCTTGACAGCAGGTATGTCAAAGACATTTGGCGTACTTGAGGCGACAAGGGTCCCTGTGGCCTAAGCACAAAGGTTCAGGGCCTTTTTTTTCCAGGCACAATTTAATTGCAATATATATATATATATATATATATATATATATATATATATATATATATATGTCTTAATATTTTTATTTCTATTAATAAATTGTGACATTTAGATTTTTATATGTATTTATAAATCAATTTTTTTTTAGGTATATTCCTATGTGTAAAGAATAATAACAATCAAAACATAAAATGCAAAATATAAATAAGCCTCATAAACAATCAAACATTGTGTGCACTAAAAAATCCAATTTAAAAAAATAACTACTAGCAAGTAGTACTAAGTAGTAACTAATGTAACTACTAATGAACCAACAAGAAGTGAGTAACAGCTAACATGTAACAACTGAAGACTAAGAAGTAATGACTCCTGTAATAGGGGTGATTTGGAAATTGTAAGTCATATAAAGTAAATTATAAGTATTATATCTCTAATAAATTATATTACATTTTAGCATGTTCTTTAAGTTATATAACGCTTATATAATTTATAAATAATTATATATATTACTTGTATTATCAACTGAATTGAACCGGTATAATATGCAAAAATGCTGAGCCATACCTTGGTCCACATCTGCACCTTTCATCCTAGCGCAAGAGGCGCGTGCCTAGATGCACCTTACTATACCTACCCCAAGGTGTCAAACTCGGTATTGGGTATCGGTCCAGACCTACGATATCGCCGATACCGTAGCGGCCGATATTTTTTTACTTGAAAAAAAAGTAAAACATATATATAAAAACATGGTTGTATTAGTCAGTATCGGCCGATATCGAGACAGTATCGGTTTGATTCCGATACACTATCGGGGTGGTATTGGTATCGGTTCTCGATGAAACCGATATGTGTCAGTATCGGCCGAGATTTGATACCATGCCTACCCTTAAATATCACATCCCCAGGCGCAGGGGCTTTGGTGTGCCCAGCGCCTAGGTGGCATGCCCTTGACTGCACTGCTTGACACGATCCCTGTAGATAAAATTTTATCATATGAAAACTAGCTACCATGGTTATTATAGTCAAAACAATTTCAAATATTATTTTATTGAGCTCAACTCTCAGAGGCATCGTAAATTTGTGAAATGCTTTCTAGCTGCTGAATATATATATATATATATATATATATATATATATATATATATATATATATATATATATATATATATATATATATATATATATATATTTTGTTTGATGATACTTCTCTCACACTAATAAACAACCGGTTCTTTTCCGAAGGTACGTAGCAGTTGGGAACGAACCTTTCTTGGCGACATATAACGGGAGCTTCCTCCAAACAACCTTCCCAGCTCTCCAAAACATCCAAGGAGCCCTCATAAAGGCCGGTCTTAGTAGCCAAGTGAAGGTGACCGTTCCTTTAAACGCCGATGTGTACGAATCATCGACATCACTACCTTCGGGCGGTGACTTCCGAGCCAACATACACGATCTCATGCTCGCGATCGTCAAATTCCTCAGCGATAATGCTGCCCCTTTCACCGTCAACATCTATCCGTTCATCAGCCTCTACAACGATCCCAACTTCCCTGTCGACTACGCCTTCTTTGACGGCAGCTCCTCCATAAACGACAATGGAAACATCTACACTAACGTATTCGATGCCAACCACGACACCCTTGTATCAGCGTTACAAAAGAACGGCTACGGAAACCTGCCCATCATTGTAGGGGAGATGGGGTGGCCCACGGACGGCGATATCAATGCAAACCTCAACTCCGCCCAGCGCTTTAACCAAGGCTTCGTGACACGCATCTCGAGCGGGAAAGGGACCCCTCTTAGGCCCGGGCCCGTCGATGCCTACCTGTTCAGCTTGATCGACGAGGATGCCAAGAGCATTGCACCGGGGAATTTCGAACGGCACTGGGGAATCTTTTATTACGATGGGTTGCCCAAGTATACGCTTAATCTAGGAACAACCAACACGGGAGCTTTGGTCCCGGCTAAGAGCATAAAATATTTGAGCCGGAAGTGGTGCGTGCTATCGCCTTCGGCGAACCTCGATAATGCACAGTTAGCACCCAGTGTGAGCTATGCATGTGCAAATGGTGATTGCACGAGTCTAGGCTATGGGACATCGTGCAGTAATCTTGACATCCGGGGGAATATTTCGTATGCATTTAACAGTTATTATCAGAAGAATGATCAGCTTGATGGGGCGTGCAAGTTCCCGAATAGGCTCTCGGTGATAACTACGACAAATCCATCCACACAAAGTTGCAGGTTTGAGGTCATGATCGACACGAGTGCTTCCGTTTGCGGTTGGAGTTCTGGAAAGCCGGTATTGGTTTTCTGTAGCACTCTTCTACTGTGTCTCTTGACGTTTCTGTAAAATTTGAGCTAATTTTGAGGTTTTAATCATCTGATGAGTCCTTTTTTGGTCCCTCTCCCTCATCAATCATACTGTTCTTTGGCTTCTTTGAGGATGATGGTTTGATTGATTATGATTTTGTTAAATGAAGGGTGGTGATCCATCATCTGATAGGTGGACTTTCTTGGCTGACAGGCACACTAGAATAGGGAATGCACTGACCATACTAGCAAAATAGTTGTTGCCTTTATTGTTAGCCTTTATTGTTATTTGGAAGCTACTTAACGCCAAGGTGAAAAATATCAAAGTATTAGAAATTAGGGCTGTGCAGAAAACCAACTGAAATTTATGTTCGGTTTCACTTTTAGGGTATATTGGTTCGGTTTTGATTTTGAAAAAGTGGTTTATCGGGTTATCGGTTCGGTTTTGATTTTGATGTAAAAAATTCGAAACCGAACCGATAAGAAACCGATAATAGGGTATTATTTAGGTGCATACAAAAATAGGTTGTAATTAAAATTTTCTTTTTTAAAATCTAAATTTAAAAGTTAAAATCTAGAAACTAGAAAAATAAGGGATAAACCTTAAAAACTTAAAATAAGCAAAAAGTCGTTGCCCTTTTGCTCGTCGGCGCCGTCCGTGACAAGCCCAGATGACTACACTCTGTAGCAGACAACAGGTCTGTCTGTCTCTCTCTTTTAGGAGACAACAGCTCTCTCTCTCTCTCTCTCTCTCGCTTTATTTCTTTCTTTCTGTGTGTTCGTCTTTGTCTCTGATCCTCTCTTTATTCTTCACCATCTCTCTTCCTTGTATTTAAAAAAAAAAAAGTTTTACAAATAAAAAAATCGAGGCTTAGAAACCGAAACCCAACGGAACCGATAACTATTGGTTCGATTTCGTTTTGGAGGCTTATCAGTTCGGTTTCAGTTTGAGAAACTAGAAACCAATAGTTATCGGTTTGGTTTAGCATGAATACCGACCCGATAACACCCCTATTAGAGACATTAACTGCCTTGAATCAGGCGATGGAGATCATTTTTCGTCTTAGTTTCACATAATAGATCTTGAGATCATGGCCCACTGATCAGATGATCAGATGTTGATTCACACCGAACACATCCTTGGAATTGATTAGATGTTTGATTCTAGGCAGTTAACGGTTTTGAAAGTGAAAACCCCAAGTCACGGAGTTGGGGTAGGGCTGTCAATGCGTCAAATTTTGTCTGTCCGATGGGAACATTATATATATATATATATATATATATATATATATATATATATATATATATATATATATATGCCTGACTCGACCTGACCCAATGGTGCACTTCGACTCAACCCGCTTGATCCAATTTGGCCACAACATTATTTTTTAATCATAGTTATCAATATATTCTCTTTTTTGAAGAAAAACCTTTTTTAAAACTTTTTTTTTTTCCTTAAATGTTGGAAACACGTTTAAAACATTTTATTTTTTTTCGTATTTCTTTAATAATCATGATTTTTACAATTTAAACATGGTTTTTTCCTGAAATTTTCCTCATGATTTTCAAAAAAACATATATTTTTTAATGGTTGCATTTTTTTCCCAAATGCTCATCAATTTTTTTTTTTTTTTTTTTAAAAAGAGACTTATGAAAGTTAAAGTCAAGATTTCCATGCTTTCAATTGCTTTAGAATCAGTTGAATCTCATTTAGAGTCAACTGTTTGGACTTTGTAATCCTATATATATTAATTTTATTTGGGTATCGTTGTTTACACTACATGGGATTGTTTTCTCACTTCAGTGTTAAATTACTTATGTAAAAGAGGACTCTTTTAAAGCTCACACCCCTACTTTATTTTTGTTATTCTTTTTTTTAATGGGGTGAGAAAATAGTCTCATGGAGTGTGAATAATAGTACTCAGTCTATTTTAGAGCACTGATAATTTGAGCCTTAAATAAGTATAGCGTCAAAAGTGAGCTTTCACTAATTTGTGTGGTCATAAGTAACAGTGTGGCTCCTAAGGCTTGACCATTTGAATAGAAGGAGATTGGGCAAGGTACCCTGTGGTAAGTCTCTATTTTAGTAGATTAATGAGAGCTCACTTAGGACTATTATAAACATTTGAGAGTAATTCGCTTAATCATGACCATCAATCATGGACTCAAGATCATACGGTTCAATCATGATCATTCAATCATTTATTTTTTATATATTTTTTTCCATCATCAAACTTTGACCACTAGATATGGGCTATTCATTTATGTCGACAAGACTGTGGCCACGTGATTGTAGGAAGTAAATCGTGATCACAAGATCATGCCTGATTCATCAAGGTAGTTCAATCATGGCCATTCAATCATAATTTTGTGGCCATGACCAATTGATTGTGATTAGGCAATAAAGATCTGCTTGACTATGGGTGCTTGATCATGGCCACTCAATCATGATCATTCAGTCATGGCCTCTTGATCATCATGTATTTTCCCATTCTTTGGGCGGATAGACTTTTCCGAAAGTTAGAATATTTGATAAATCCAATTCGTACAAGTGATAAGAAATCATGCGGTTCATATAGCCCAAAAAGACATGCTCCTAGAGAGATCCAGACCATTCAATCTAAGTGATTTAATATGGATGCTATGTTTGCTTGGAAAACAGTACTTAAATTGAAGTGCCTAATGAAATGATTCAACCAATTATAGTGGTGAGGGTTAACTAACAATACCCAACCCGAAACAATGTGGGAGACGAGAATCGTACCCAGACCTACTCTCTCACATTGGAGAGAGCATACCAACTGGACTAATGCCTCTTTTGTAGCTAGTTTGTTAGGTTAACAATGGTTTATAAAATGTTCTGCCTCTTGATTATTAGAATTGGTTAAAAATTTGCTCCACCATGTAGGGGTGGAACTTTTGGTTTCGGTTCGGGTTTTCGGATTATTATTATTATTTTTTTTTTTTTGATTTTTGGCATCCAAAACCAAACCGAGCTATCCAAAACTGGCTTCGGATTTTCTTTTTCGATCGGTTTTGGTTAAGTTTCGTATCAGTTTTTTTCAATTCGGTTTCATTGGTTTTCGATTTTTTTTTCCAACCCTAACTCCATGCAGCGTAAAAAGTACACTTATGAGCATTTTATCTTATTGATGTCAATGACACCTACTAATCGTTGTTAAAAAGATGCAGATAAAATGTTGAAAACACTTTATCGTGAATAATTTTTATTTTAGTAGCATCTCTTTGTTATAAGCGCTTGCTTAAGAAAGTTGTAAAATTTCCCCTTTTATTGAGGTTAATTCTAAGAGTTAATTACCACTCGGGACCCAACTATCCCCCTATTTATCAACCTGGGTCCCAACTTCATGAAACGACCCAGTAGGGTTTAAGATTTTCAAACTGTTCACTTTTTAGGTTTCTACTTAAAACGAAAAAAGCACGTGAGTATTACGTTGTTGCAATTACAGTTTTTAGAAAATATGATAATACCAAAATATCCTGCCCCAAATTATAATTTTAAAATAGAGGAATACCAAACTATCCTTCTTAGCAAGGATCAAAATTTCGGCCGAAATGACCGAAATTTTGGTCCAAATTATCGGTTTCGGTCCTCACCGAAACGATAACTTGGACCGAAATTTCGGTCATATTTTGCATGGGATTGAAATTATCATTTTTCGGCCGAAATTTTGATCCTTGCTCCTTGGTTATATTAAACTCTTGCCATTTACAATCTAGCTTCCATACAACTTTCATTTCTCTATCAACCTCTACGCTGGCCATCATCTTCGTCGTCGGTTGTCGCCGTTCGTCAAACGACAATCTACTCTCTCATCTTTTCCTTCGCGGTTCTCGTTGCTCGTCAAACGATGATCCATTCTCTCATATTTTCCTTGTTGATTCTCGCATCGTCTGTGTTGTCGGTTCTAGGTATTGTAGAGAAAGTCACAACGACGATCCACTCTCTCATCCTCTTCTCCGTCATTGATTCTCATGTGGTCTTCATCGTCTTTGTCGCTGATTCCATGAATTACAGAAAAAATTATAATCTTTAGGGTTTAAACCCCTAAAAACGTAATCTTTAGAAGTATTAATGAATCGTTGTTAGGGTTTAATCCCCTAGTGCTATGGAGATTTGTCATTGGACTTTTATGTATATTTTGTGCATTTGTAAAATCTTAACCTTTAGGGTTTAGATTTTTTATTTTTGTTTGTGTGAATGGAAATGTGATACTTATTTTTCTAGTTTTGCATGTGTAAAATAAAATTTTTTATAGTTCATGCTAATAATTTTTGTTTGTTTGTGAAAAAATATAAACATTTTTATCAAGTCATGATCAGTCTTTTATAAGCCATGATCAGTCTTTTATAAGACTGTAATATCCATTTGTTAGCCCATGACTTTTAGTATATGTTTATTTTCGACTAATTAAAACCCTAAATCCCATGTGACCACTTGTATGTATTTTTTACATAGGTAAAACCCTAATCTTTAGGGCTTAGGCTTTGATTTTATTTGTTTGAATAGAAATGTGATATTTAATTTTTTGAAAATACAAAAATCTAGATAATTTTTTTTTATTATCATTTTCTAGTTTTGTATGTGTAAAATTCAAATTTTTAGAGTTCGGACTTATGATTTTTGTTTGTTTGTTAAAAAATAATAAATATCATTATCAAGTCACGACCAGTCTATTATTACATGACAATTTATCTGTATTATATGCTTCCATTAGATGGATCACGCCCTTTTTAAGTCATGTTCAGTCTTTTATAAGACTATAATGTCTATTTGTTAGCCCGCGACTTTAAATTTTTATTTATTTTCGACTAATAAAAACCTTAAATCTCATGTCACTAGTTGTATATTTTTGTTGCACGTGTAAAACTCTAATATTTAGGGTTTAGGCTTTTGATTTTTATTTATTTGAAAGAGAATATGAAATTTAATATTTTGAAAATACAAAAATTATATAAAAAAATATTTTATCATTTTCTAGTTTTATATGTGTGGAACTAATATTTGGGATTAGGCTTTTGATTTTGGTTTGTTATAATAAAAATATGTTATTTAATCTTCTCAAAATATAAACATTTAGATAAAAATTAATTTTTTAATCCTTTTGTAGTTTTGTATATGTAAAACCCTAATATTTAGGAGTCAGGCTTAAATTTTTTTTTTATTTGTAAAAAATTATAATTTTTTTTATCAAGTCTTGGTCAGTCTATTATTACATGGCGATTTATCTGTATTGCATGCTTCCATTATAGATTAAGATTTTATTAGATAGATTATGCTATTTTTAAGTCATGATCAGTCTTTTATAAGACCGTAATGTCTATTTATTAGACCGTTATTTCTTTAAGACTTCATTAGTCTTTTATAAGACTGTAATGTCCATTTGTTAGCCCGTTGTTTCTTTAAGACATCTCTAATTTGTCTTTCATTTTTCAGCCTGTTGTTTAACTCTAAGGCAGGCCAATGCAAGATGGTAAGTTTATCTTACGATTACAAAAAAATTATATGAGTGTCATATATGATTTATATCAGATTGCACAACTGTGGTTTATAGAATAGAAGATTCATATCATACTTTTGTCAGACTCATATCAGACTTATATGAGACTTTAGCATCTATTTTTTTTATAGAAGATTCATATAAGATTGTTACCCGAAATATCGATTGGTTTCGCGTTTACTAATCACTCTTGTTATTGTTTCTGAAGTTGCTTTTTACTTTTTATAGTTCGACCAAAAGCCACTATGCATTAGCATGTATTGATACGGTGAAACACAAACTATTTTTACTAGAGCCATCAGCTTCTGTTAATTTACCAATATAGAAATCATATTTATCCGCTCTAGTAAGAGATTGAAATGCATAAAACTTTATGTTTGTTACACAACCTTTCCTATTTGAGAAGGTTGCTACTGGTTTACATGTTTTATATTGGAACTTTTTAGGGTTTTCTTCTTCCCTGCCTTTTCTACGTGAATGGAGGAACATATGCATTGACGCAAAAGCTTTCGTGCACAACTTACATGATAGAAGGCCTCTTAAAATAGGAGCACGAATCAATTGATTGCACACTGCTTGTAATGAAATATGTGAAGTGTATTATGCTCGAGAAGGAAATAGAGTTCACGGTGGGAAAGGATGTGACGACCCAGACCCACATGCCACAATATTGTCCGGTTCAGGGCTTAGGTCCCCGCCCCGATTTTATTTTGAGCATGGGCTTAAGTCCCCACCTAAAACACATCATGACATGTAACGTCCGCAATCACATATAGCCTAGGCTCAGGACTTTTCCCTATCCGATATAGGACTATTACAATCCCCCCACCTTATAGAAGAGCCGTCATCGGCTCTGATACCATTATGTGATGACCCAGACCTACATGCCACAATATTGTCCAGTTCTGGGCTTAGGTCCCCGCCCTGATTTTATTTTTAGCATGGGATTAAGTCTCCACCCAAAACGCGTTATGACATGTAACGTCTGCAATCACATATAGCTGAGAGTCAGGCCTTTTCCCTATCCGATGTAGGACTATTACATTCTTCCCACCTTAAAGAATTTTCGTCATCGAAAATTGTTGGACCTATTTCCAAAAGAATCAGGGTTATTACATTCTCCTCCCCTTATAAAATTTTCGTCCTCAAAAATTGATCTGAGTGACGAGGTCTTACCTCGTACCTTAAACTGAACACTCACATCCTGATACGAATTGATTTATACCAACAAATTTCGGGTTGTTATATTCTTCCCACTTTAAAGAATTTTTGTCCTCGAAAGTTGTCGGACCTATTTATGAAAGAATCAGGGTTATTACACAATCGATCATCATAGAGAAGATAAAAGAAAATCAAGCAATTGGCCCTCAGATGATAGAGTTGATGGGCGACATGAAAAACGGAGAAAAGACAGAATTTAGAATATGTGCGGATGGTTCGTTGCGATGTCAAGATCGATTATGCGTACCAAGCAATCCAGAGCTAAGGAAGGAACTGTTGGATGAAGCCCACAAGTCTCGATATATGATACATCTAGGAAGTATGAAGATGTACCCGGACTTAAAGTGACACTTCTGGTGGAACAACATGAAGAAAGAAACTGTTGAATATGTATAAAGATTTTTATTATGTCAACAAATTAAAGCCGAAAATAAGAAGCCAACATGATTGTTACAACCTTTGCCAATACCAGAGTGGAAATGGGAGCAATCAATATGGACTACATCACTGGACTGCTAAGAACAAAGAGTGATCACGATTCGATTTGGATGATAGTAGACAAACTTACTAAAAGTGCATATTTCTTACCTATCAAGATTACCCAAACGGGGGAAAGTCTCGCGAAAGTATATATTAAAGAGATTGTCTGATTGCACGGAGTACCAGTGAAGATTGTGTCAGACCGAGATTCAAAGCTTACGTCAGGACTTTGGCGGAAGTTACAAGAAAAGTTGTGCACCAAGCTACAGTACAACACTGCTTTTCATCCAAAAATCGACAGACAAGCGGAAAGGACAATTTGCACTTTAGAAGACAAGTTACGAGCTTGCACTCTGGACTTCAAAGGAAACTAGGACGATCATTTGCCATTGATCAAGTTTGACTATAACAACAGTTATCAAGTAAGTATTAAGATGGATCCCTTCGAGGCACTCTACGGAAGACCTTGTCGATCCCCTATATGTTAGAAGGAAGTCGAAGATCGATGTCTGCTCGGACCAGAACTAGTGAAAGAAACCACAAAAAAGATTCAAATCATTCGATGACGTCTCATAGCTGCTCAAAATCGACAAAAGAATTATGCTGACCGGGATTGGCGAGAGCATCAATACGAAATTGGAGATCACGTATTCCTGAAGGTACCACCAACTAAAGGAGTTTTGCGATTCGAAAAGAAAAGTAAGCTCAGTCCCAGATTCATCGGTCCGTTCGAAATCCTAAAGAAGATTGGAAAGGTCGCTTATCAATTGGCCTTGCCTCCATCAATAAGCAATGTACATAACGTCTTCTACATGTCAATATTGTGAGATTATAAATTTGATCTCATACATGTGTTAGATCCTGAACCTTTACAAGTACAAAATGATTTGCCTTTTGTGGAAGCCCTAATGCAAATCATTGATTAGAAAAGTCACAATATTAGAAGCAAAAGAATTCATAAAGTAAAAGTTATGTGACAACATCACTCCGGAGACGATGCAACATGGGAACGTGAAGACGAGATGCGTCAGATGTACCCGCACCTGTTCGAAAATGCTCAAGGTAAATTTCGTGGATGAAATTTTTTTTAGAGTGGAAGAATGTGACGACCCAAACCAATACTCAACTCGACCATATTTGACCCATGAGCGCACACACACACACACACACACACACACTCTAACTTGTAGATACCATACACCTTAACCTTTCCCATTAAAACTTAAATCCCCAAATCAAAACTCACGCTTAACCGAGACATTTCATTTCTTCTTCTTCAAATCGGTAACGTCGTCACGCCTCGCTCCATTGCTCATGGATTTAATTCAAATTCGAAAGGTCACCTCACCCGAGCCTATATATAGAGCTCTCTTCCCCCTCTCTTTTCCACACCAAGCCTTCTTCCTCAAAGCTTCTCCTCTTTTTTAAGGTAAATTTTTGTATTTTTACTTCTAGTTTTGTATTTTATTTTTCTATAAATTTTAGTTTTGCAAATTGAATTGATGGTTCTTTAAACCCAAGATTTATATATTCTAATCCTCTATTCTATTCCTTTAAATTCCAGTTTTGTAGATTTTTCTTAAATTTCTGTTTTTTATATTCTGATTTTACATTTACATATTTTGGTTTTATTTTACTTCGGATTTTTGTAAATTGGTTTT
Organism: Chloranthus sessilifolius; assembly: GCA_021018995.1. Classification (NCBI taxonomy): domain Eukaryota; kingdom Viridiplantae; phylum Streptophyta; class Magnoliopsida; order Chloranthales; family Chloranthaceae; genus Chloranthus; species Chloranthus sessilifolius. The sequence goes on along the minus strand of CM037597.1, from coordinate 109,206,850 downwards.
GATTTTGTATATTAACTCTGACTTTCAAAATTGGTTGTATTTTAATGCTGACTATGTGTTTAATTCCTGATTTGGTTTATTTAGTTCTATATTGTAATGCTGGTTTATATTGAAATGGTTTTATTTTAAATTCTGGTTCTATATATTTTATACTATATATTTTAATTCCTAGTTTTATATTATGAAATTGTTAGGGAAATACTGATTTTAATTCTGGTTCCATCTTCTGAAAATATATTTTATATTCTGGTTTATGTATTGGTTTATATTCTGATTTTCTAGTTTATATTGTAGTTTATGTAATAATTTTATTTCTGGTTTATATTCTAGTTTTATTTAATCTCTGAACTTATTTTAAAACAGGAGTTTTAAAGATTTTAATGTTGAATCTTATAAATAAGACTTCCACTTGAAATTAGGGAGATTTTTCTTAAAAATGAGTATAATAAATCAGGTTCTGGGATTTAAAAAATTATTATTATAATAAAATTAGATTTGCTGTCTAATATTAAAATATATTTTTATTTAAGGGTTTTAAAACTGATTTATAAATCAAGTTGTTTTAAATTAAGGATTTCCGATATAAAATGTTTTTCAAAATAGGGATTTGAACTAACTCGATAGAATCCAACCTAACTTTGATGACCTTACCTTAGTTTGCTCTCTATATCACATCTTCGACAACATTCTTGTTTATCATCTTCCCCTTATGCCCAGGTAACCATCGGAACTGTGAAGCTTCACATTGCCCTCACAAGACCCTTGAATCCGATGATTGAGGCAAATAGCTTATCCCATAGCATGTTTTAAACACGTACCTTATCAGATAATGATAATTTTGTTCTTACATAGTATATACTATAATATTGATAAGTAAATGTTTGAATGGTTAATGATGGTATGGATAATTCTAGACTTGTCTTGATCAATGATGATTATTTCATTTTGAATCATGTTATCGTTAGAAAAATATAAATGTCGTAAGTATTGTTTACTTGATTTAACTCTCACATGATATCTTCTACATTGAAATATCACACTGTTTTGAAATGAAAATTTATAAATCACGTTGGATAAATTTTTTCAAAAGAGATTGATATGAGGACTTTAGAAATGATGAATATCTATGATATGATATTTGATTAAGATTCCCATGGGGCCGCATGATAGTATTGGATGAACTCGTCCATTTATGTATTTCCGTAATATGAAGTAAACTCGTCAAACCGGATCGACACGATTGACAATGAGATTGATAAAAGATATGGAACCCTCCTTTATGACTGATATCCAAAATAAATGATAAATGATGAATATGATATGAATGCAACTGCACTTGGATCGGTGCTATTATTTAACAATTATGCAATATATATAGTACAATTGTAAACTAAGTTATTTTTGTTCTTCTTCTTTATATTGAATCATTAAATAATATAGATGATGGTATTTTTTATTTGATATGAAGTTCTCAATTTAAAATTGATAAAATTCATGTAAGAGTTATATTATTTATTGGGGGTTACTTATTGAGTTTTATCTCCCCCCCACCCCCTTGTTATTTAACTTTCAGAGACTGGACCTCGTGGCTCAGAAGTTGCATTTCAGGAAGAGACTCTAGAAGACTTGTTGGTTTAGCTGTAGTTAGGAGTTGTTTAAAGTTGGAATTGGAATAAATGTAACTTTAAATTTTATTAATGAGAATGGACCGTTGTGTTTCTTTTATTTGAATTTTGATTATTGAATGTGTTCATGTACTGAAATTGATCATGTATCGAATTTTGGGGCGTGACAGAAAGAGAGGGAGATATTACCGAGAGAGATTAGAGAGATTACTGTGTGGGAGAAAGAGTAGAGAATAGAGAGGGAGCGATTAGAGATATATTATAGAGAGATTATAGTGAGTCTATCGTGAGAGATTCTAGAGAGACAGATTGCATGAGAGATTCCAAAGAGAGAGAGAGACTGCGTGAGAGATTCTAGAGAGAGAGAGATTGCTTAAGAGATTTTAGAGAGAGAGATTGCGTGAGAGATTCTAGAGAGAGAGTGAGGAAGGTAACTTTCTTATTTATAATTTTTTCCAGTTTCAGTGCGCTATGATCTCAGTATCTGGTGAATGGAAGACCAGGGTGAAACACCATCTCCATGATTTGATCCGAAGTAATCAATGATTTTCAAGGGGTCTTGGACGTGGGCGCTTTCAGAGAGAACGTGGGCGCAAACCGAGGTATCGTAAATAAAAGGGAGCCATTACTTGCACTCAGAAAATTGGGCTTGCACTAGGACTTGTACTATATTTAAAGAAAGACTTGGTATTTTAGGGACATGAGACATATGAAAACGCAACTTGGACCGTCTGATTTGAAGTTCATGATCTATAAATCTCCAATAAAATATATTGGATTAAAACACGACATTCATCATATGATCTATCATAGTCAACTGTTGAATTAGATAAAAGTCTTTGACTATATTTAATCATATGGGGAAAATTATATTTCATGTTAACCTTTTGCACTTAATATCTTTAAATCATGGCCTTCAAATCGAAAGGTGTAGATGATATTTTCACATAGCAGAGGTTGCCAAACTTGCAAGTCTTTCTTTTAAATTTGGTTCAAGGCCAACTTTCCAAGTGCAACAAGTAATGGCTCCCAAACTAAAAACAGTATCCTCTTATCAGTTTGATCAAGGTAAGATGGTCAACAAGTCAATGTAGCATGGATACATATGTAGGCTTTTTTTTTATTACTAGTAAAAAGGCATGTGCAAATGCACGTGGACATTAGGACCTTTAAATGATTGAACTTGATTTTTAGACATCTATCGAGTGATTTGAACATAAAAAGTATTTCAAGCATTCATTACTATGTTTTATGTTTTATGATTTATTATTATATATCTTATGTCTTTATTATGTATAATTTAAAATTATAAGAAATTAAATAAAAAATAAAAAAAATATAACTTATATTGTCAACTATAGAACATGAAGAAAAAAAATAAAAACTAACAAATAAGTATAATCTTGAAAATTCAATTAAATCGAAAATGAGTATTTATTCCTCCTCGACCTTAACTTTATTGAGGATTTCATTGTCTTCATCACCCGTAGTCTCGTATTTAATGTTTTGACATATCTAAGTCCATGTAAGACGATTTTAGTAAATTGTATCTTGCACTTTGACTTGAAAGAAATACTCATTTTCGTTCATTTTCGAGATATTGACTACAAATTTTATTTTAAGGTCACTTTTTTGGGATCTGTGTCATGTCAAATTAATGTCTGACCATTTGATGGTACGCCCCATTATCTCGAGATCAAGTGTGTGAAAGGTTGGAACGAAAAACATTCTCTATCATTTGGTTCAAAACTGTCAATTAGATTTAACATGGGCACCCTATTAGATTCGGTGGGCATAGTTAAAGGTAAAATCACATTTGATAAAATTGCATGCCATTCATCTCATTTAAATTTAATTTTAAGGTCACGTTGAAATTTGTGCGTGTCAAATCAATATCTGACCGTCTGATGGTACGCCTATAATCTCAAGATCAAGTGTGTGAAAGATTGGAACGAAAAATGCTATTATAATATAACATGGGCACTCTCAATGATTTAGTTGGGGTATTTAAAGGTACGTTTGAAGGTGGGGTCTTACATGGGCACTCTCAAGGATTCAGTTGGGATATTTAAAGGTATGTTTGGAGGGGTCTTAATCGGTATGCCGAGTTGCTATGGTTTGATCATGTCTAACTGGTTGAACTCTAAATGCGGTTCAAACATATTTGAGAAATGCACGTGTGTTGCACTTGGACACCGTAAAATGAAATATTTTGATTAAAGATGATTTTAATTATGAGTTAAAATTGACTAATCGTATAAATCATAATCGTATATTGTCAGCCAATCACTAAAAAACTAATAACAATTATTGTTAAATATTATATTGATTCGAGTATGTTGTAGAATTTATTCTTTTATAATATCTAAACTTTAATTAAAATTCGTCTAACTCAATGGTACACATGTCAGAATATTAGTTTTGACTGATGAAGACAATAAAATCAATAAAAAATTGGTTGGGGAAGTAACAAATTCAATCTCATATTCAATTAAATTACCAAAATTATTTGGTTTTAGTAGTTTCTTATTTTTTCTTTATTTTTTCATTTAGAGTAAATACTACATTTTTATTTATGCATAATAATACACAGTTATATCTATGTACTATGCTTAAATAATTATTTTTAACTATAGAGACATGTTTCAATCTTATCATGTTAGATTAATTCGATGATATACTAATTATATATGTTTAATAAATTTTCTTAATTATTAATTTCTACTTTAATTTTATAATAACTAATGTAACTAAATTAATAAGCTTTGAATTTTCATGCCGTACGTATTTATTAATTATTATTAAAAAGATGAATAGTAATGTCCATCCATACATAGGGGTCAAGTTTTCACCCGAAACCAGAACCTGACCTGAACATCGGCAAATCGAACTGGTCTAAACAGACCCGAAAACTGATATTGAACCTATTCATAGACCCGTTTCAATTTTTGGGGGCAAAAATCGAGAATTTATTGGGTAGGATGAGAAAATCGAAAAAGTAGCTTAAAATAATAAAATGGTGATTGCACCCCTTTCAAATCCATGATTGCTTGGAATAAGGTGATGGAGATCATTTTTCACCCCAATCCTTCATAGAATAGATCTTGAGACCACGATCTTACCCTTGAATGACTAGTTTCTTATTCTACGTGACACATATCCTAGAAAGAGGCCCTACAATCATGTTTGAGCGTGATGTGTGTCATGTAACGTCATGCAATATTTTTACGATATATGCCACATGAAATTAAAAAAATGATTATTTGACGGTATACCCATGGTCTCAAGATCCATTAGTGGAAGATTGGGGGTGAAAAACCCTCTTTATCTTTTGACTCCAAGCAGCCAATGGGTTTGAATTATCTTTAGACATAGGCACAGACAGAGGTACCTATAAAAAATATGGGGAGTGATTATTTGCATTGGAAAATTACGCTATTGCACCTAATTTAAAAGAAAATTTGATATTTATGGGACCTATGCGGGTATCTCTGTATGTTTACTTAAATAGCATATATCAAAAATTCCTTGACACCCATTGACTTCTTGGAATCATATGATGTAGATTGTTTATCCCCCATTCTAGAAAGTGGATCTTAAGACCATGAGCATTCCATCAGCTTGTCAAGTTTTGATTCCATGTCGCACAAATCCGTATAAATGGCCTTAAAATCACATGGTTAAGTTTGTGAAAGGTTGGAACGCAAAACATTCTCCATCATTGGGTTCAAAACAGTCAATTGATTTTGACATGGGCGTTGTAACTGTTACAGTATGGATTTCTACCTCAAAATCCGTGTCATCAGATCGCAGATCACAATCTAATACAGTATTAACTTTGACATTAATGCGAAAATCAACCAGACAACATATATATAACGGCAATAAAATCTCCATTTCTATATAAAACATAACTTAAAAACCCCTAAATAAACCACCGATGATCATCGTCCATCACCTAAATAGTGGCGTACAATATGTTTATACAAAACTTAGTTTGATTCATCTACAATCTCAAAAGAAAACCCAAAACTATATTGAGTCAAATCACTAGTTTATGGGAAAAAATCCTCCGGCGGAAGATCCTCTTCTTCCAATATGTACTCAGGTTCAGTCTCCAACTCTGGGTCCTGATCAATGGTTACACCTGTGACGTATAGTCGGGATGAACTAACAGGCAAAGCTCAATGGGCAAAATCAATATCAATCACATTCTATCAATCAATGCACAAATTCAATGACCATTCAAAAATCAATTCAAAAGCATTTAAATATCAATCGGACTTTTAAAGGCAGCTCATATTAAACAAGTCTCAATATCTCCTTTTTCGTATTCAAAACAAATTGCAAAGAATCGTGTGAAGAACAAAATACATAGACAGAAACGGAACACATCAATCACGAAACCCATCAGAAATGGAATACATCAGTGACAATACATCAGTCAATGACAATTTCATGAACCTAAGCAACTCATCTTTTTGGCACCGAGCAACCAATCTTCCAGGCACAAGGTAAAAACCTTGGGGCCTCTACCCCTCTCTGGAGCCTCTACTCCTCTTAGAGTTCAATCACATAACACATCAATTTGGAACACATTTAAAGTTCAAGACAATGCAATTGTGGGATTTAGCAGATTCAGAGTTCAGATGCGGTGTTCATTTTCAATTTCACATTCAAATCTTAATGACTTTAGAATTCAAATCATACAATTTTACGAGTCAAAATATGCAAAACATTCAATCATATCATGCATCTATGAATCAAAATAAATAATGCAATTATACAATGAAAATTTCCCACCTAAGTTCCCAAAGTGGTACGCTAGCAATCCAACGATCCAAAGGCTTTAATGATCGTCTCGATTCTCAATCTTTAACACATTACGTATATATACTATGTGTCAATGGTCGATAAATCACTTGAAGAATTTCTTATTTTCTTCTATTAACAGCGCGCTGTGTGTTCCCTGACAGCGTACTGTAATAGAGTTCACGGCATGTTGTGATTTTTATGACAACACGTTGTGGCTTTCATGACAGCGCCTTGTGGTCTTCATGACAGCACACTGTGGTATAATGACCACAGTTGTGTATATTTATAACTCTTCTTATTTGTGGGGGTAACAACGTGTTGTGGTTTCCCTGACAGCGTGCTGTGGCTGGAGAGTTCATCTTCTCCTCGATGCCACTTTTAATTCTCATGACATCGCGTTGTGGGTGTTATCACAACGTGCTGTCATTGATGACGGTGCGCTATAGTTATTGACACGGCATGTTGTCATTAGAAATTTCTGGATCGAAAATTCTGAATGATCTAGATTTCGAAAATGGGATCCACCCTACAGTCCTTTGATCCTATGATCCATCATTGTCCCAAATCTAACTTTAAGATATTCTAGTTACTTGAATAACTATAATGTTTATCTCTTAGATCGGGCACGCAACGTCCACGACAATCGGATTAAAGAGTCGGCCTTGTAATCCTCTTTTCCTTCTGACGTTTCGAAACGAGCGTGGATCGAATCCTCCTGATGCTTACAATGAACTAGAGATCTTCTTAAGCGAGAAAAATCAATGGAAGCTTAGGGTTTTAAAACTCAAGAGGGTTTGGAATGGGCGGAACTCTCTTCTGCTTTGATCATTATCGCGTCAATGTTGATGGACTATTCTCTCATGGTAAATCTACGAAGATAAAAGGGGATTGAGAGGGAGATCAACACACATGAAGAAGAGGGCAATGGGGAGAGCTCTTTCTCTTTCATTTCTCTCTTTCTCTCCTCTAAACTTTCTCTCCCAACCGGTTCAAGCAAATGAAATTTCCAAAGGAATTTTCACTTATATACTTGGGAGTCGGTTCAGTGTGAAACGCATAAGCAGAAACGGCGCATTAGCCCTTCATCTAAGGGTTTAAGATATAGGGTTTCAATGTGTGGCATATACCATGCCAAACATATACACGAAATCGGATGTTCAGGTGTCCAAAATTTCAGGACGTTACATCCTCCCCTCCTTAAAAAGAAATTTTCATCCTCGAAAATTCACTACATGTCATATGGGTCTAAAGATACCAATTTTATTCCTTGTTACTCATCATAACAGAAGATACACACCTGCTACCAACAAAAACACACAACTATGTAGCAAGATTTATCCACAACTAAGTAGGAAGGTTTGAACTATTCAAACTCATGAAAACAATAAAACCACAACTATCAATAGCAAATCTCAATAGATTATTAGAAGAACAATTTATTTTCTAAGAGTTTAGTATATCAATAAAAAAGGTGTGGATACGCATCACTTACATTCGCCTCACGTTCCCAGGTTGCCTCTTCTGGCGAGTGGTTCCACCATCTGACGAGTACTAATGGGATCCGCTTGGTTCTCAATATTTGCTCCTTCCATTCAAGGATTTTCACTGGTCCCTCTCTGACAGTCAAATCGTCCTTGAGTCCGAATGTGGTTGTGACAGCCTGAATTTTGGCACTTCGAAATCCGTGCCATCAGCACGACCCTCGAGGTCGTGCCCCGTATAATAAGCAGAACACTTGGCACAACCCAACCATACAGAAAATATAATAAGAGTATAATGCAGAACATATCTCTAGTTTTACCATATACTACATCAAAACTTTAATCCAAAAGATAGTTGTAATCTCATACCTCTATATGGACAAAAGAACTAACCCGAACCATCAGAGTCGTTACTACGGTTACCCAAAATGGTTCGACAAAAGAATATTACAAGTATCTTAATTCTTACAAAATAAACAAAACATGGCTGGACATGCCAAGCCTTAAATCTCTCCCTTACATAATTTCAAAGTACGTAACAAAACTCCTAGAAGAACTTCTCAGGAGGAGGCTCAGATTCTTCCCTCGGAACGTAATCTAAGTCCTCGGGATCAACCTCACCAACAGCAACTCCTAACTCTAAACTTGTGACGTATAGTAAAAAAAAATGAGCTACATCCTAGCTCAATAGGGATAATATCTGATAAGGTAAATCTTACTTACTAACATACATTCAATGACATATATAAAGCATGAGTTCATCAATATAATTTGATTGAAAACAATTAGAGATGCAATAAAATAATAGAGTGCCTTTACCATTCTACTCATGACATCAGTTGTTCATTAATGCTTATGATTTCAATAAGGTTGGTCCCATGACTTAAAATAGTAACTTAAATAATCCCCGAGCAATATAGCATCGAGCCCCGATGGAATACCCTCCATCGTCGTCTAATCAGACTATTTTTGTTATTAACTTGACCCACGTCCCTTTCTCATAGGCGACGGGTACATCACTATTATACATCCCTGGGATGTCTCTTTGGTGTCTGGATTCGCCGCACGGTCATGGATATCTTATGTCGCATCGATCACGGATATACGTCTCCAAACCTTAAATCAATTATGTGCTACATATAGTTATTCAGTGTGATCGTGCTAAATAAATATAAGTTCCCGGCTGTTTTAACCTCATTTACATATGTTTCAAATTCGTGGATTTTACATCCACCATACATCACAGGATATCACACTTTCTATACTAGTTCACTTATTCACATTCTCAAAACATTTTATATTTTGTATACTACTTCACACTTAACATTTTCAACTATTTTTGAAAGTGAACATATTATAATTCAACTCAACTGTAAGGAAACATGCATTCATAGTTTATCATCATATATATGTTATCGTAATTAAGAGTACAAGGTCAGATATTCCCCTACCTCACTCGCGTTTACACATTCGGATTCTCTAATCCAAGTTAGCATTCAACCATCACAAGGTCCGGCTTAAATTAGACCTGGCCAAACACATTTATTTCATCACTACCAGTGTAGGAATATTGGGTTATAAGTCTAACACCAATACACAACTATTCGTATACAAAAACTTAACAAAAGCTTAATTTCATCCAAATCGATCGAACGATTTATAAATCGATCGAACGAATTCAAATCGATCGAACGATTTGCAAAATCGTTCGAACAAAATTTAAATCGATCGAACGAAACTCTAAAATCGATCGAACGAATTCTATTTCGTTCGATTGATCCCACCATTATTCATTCTACAATGCCTTTGTCAGTTAGCAAAATCGATTGAACGATTTGTAAATCGTTCACACAGGTTCCAACAAATCGATCGAACGATTTCTCAATGTCGTTCGATCGGTTCCTTCAGAATTCAAATCGATCGAACGATTTCCTTCAGAACTCATTTGCTTTCTTCCTTATTTCTTCTTTGGTCAAAATTGATTGAACGAACTCTAATTTCGTTCAATCGGTTTTACCCATTCCCAGATCTAAACACTCTTCTTCTCATCTCCTCATCATCTATCCTATTAATCACTCATTTAACTAATACACAACAAATCTTAATTTCTCTAGCTAATAGTTTAAATAAAACTCAGATCTGTAATCCTTACCCCATTCGAATGGTTGGATCTCCTTCACTAGGGTTTCCCAAACCCCAAATCTTTACACTCTTGATTTCGATCCCGATCCTCTAACTTTCCGAGCCCAACACTTGCATTGTATGCCCCTCTCTAGGTTTTACAACTCCCTTCTCTCTCTCATTTACTCTCCTTAACTTTCTAAATAACTAACAAAAGAGAAATAACTTCTCTTCCACTCTTGTCTTATAATCTCAACACATATCTTGTGTGTTAAGTACTTACAACTTACTAACATATATGTGTGTACTTGCCTTTGCCTGTATCCACTACACCTCCCTCGCATAATATATCCATCACATACTAAGCAACTTAAGTCAACCAAGCCTAAGTTGACTCGATCAAACATTTGACTAATTGGTATGCTTATCGAGGTGGATTGTTTAAGTATCGAATTTCCGGGACGTTACAGTGGCAGCCCGAATTTCGATAACCAAAACCCGTGGCATCAGGTCACCCATTAGGGCGATCCACCCCTACATACAAGACACTTGGTACATCCACACAAAGCAAAATATAAAGATGATATTTCTAACTAAGTAGATAGGATCATCATTAATAGTAAAAAGGAAACTTCATTTCTATATCTTAAATATATCAAAATAACGGTTCTAAATCCAAGCCAATTGCATGGATAAAGAATCGAAACAAACCACCGGTGATGGACATCCACCACCAATAATGGTTCACAAAAACATATCCAAAAATAAATATTACACAACTGAATGTCTAACTCAAAATGGTTGGATGTACCAAGGCTTAAACACAACAACAATCCACTTCTAACACAAGTCTATTTAGGGAAGAAATCTTTTGGCGGGGTCTCAATCTCCTCCTCTGGTTCATACTCTGGATCGCTCTCAAGATCCAGCTCCTTCTTTAAGTCCTCACCTGTGACATATAGTCGAAGGGTGAGCCAACATCTAAGTTCAATAGGGGAAAAACATTAGTCACATTTAAATCTTATATGTCAAGCACTAAGTTTCATAATTGATTTTCATATGCACATTTCATGTTTACACAATTGAATTTCCATATGCTAGAACTTAATCACATGCTTTGCTTTTAAAACATTTGATATAACTTAAGATAGTAACTTAATTTACCACCCCAGGCAAATATAGCATTGGGAGCCACATATTATTCCGATGAAAATCCCAACCATTGTCGTTCAATGAACTATTTACACATAATACCTAAGCCCCTGCGTTAGGAGGGATACTTGTATCGAATGAAGTATTACCGTTTGCCGATAAGAAAATGAACAGACATCCCGCCGTATCGGAGCACAATGAACGGATATTCTGCCGTACCGAAGCACAATTTGGGATTCATTATTCTGAATCTTAAATCATAAGTGAAAAATGTAACTTATAGTTTTCACACTGTGTAAAGTGATTATAATATACTTATTTTGGAAAAACTAATATTCATACTCGATTTCAGAATTTGCACGAACACATTCTTCACATCACATATTTCATATCATATCACATTTATACTTTTCAAAGTATGTTTGAAAGGTTAAAATTTCACATGCTTGTTTTCACAAAATTGATCATGGTTTATCACATCAATTTACTTAACTTATACAGAGCACATTCAATTAAATGATCGTAAGTTTTCCCCTACCTCAAAGCACGCTTAGCATAATCCATACATAAACCTTTTGAGGACTCACGCGTAGGCTCAACTCTTTATTCTACATCCAAATCATCCAAAGAATCCTTAGGAATGCTTAAGAAAATTAAGGACAAATATTTCTGAAAAATTCACACAAAAAGAGTCAAAATAAGCCTGATTCTGTTTCTCGCGCGAGCGAGCACTAAAGCTTGGGTGCACGAGCTCACAAACCTCGGGTGAGCAATTGAAATTTAGCTTGCTTAAGCTGAATTTCTCTAATAGCTTTAGGTACGCGAGACTCTCGCGTGAGCGAGAAACACAGCTCGCGCGAGCGAGTTCATACACTACTTACACTCTCGTGCGAGTGAGAAACATGGCTCGCGCGAGCGAGCTCACAATTCCTTTATACCCTCGCGCAAGCGAATATAAGAAACTCATTGGAGTCTCTTTTACTCGGTTGAGCAAGGCCCAGTGATGCCTTTCTGAAGGCCTCTCGCACGAGCGAGCTTCGAAACTCCGGCACACGAGAAACAGAAACACCTCAGATCTGTGTTATCTTAACTCGTTCTCTTCACGATCTATTCTCCAATCTCTTCCACACTTCTTACACATTTTATTACACATCTTATCCTACAATTTGTACTCATTTGGGTGTCAATTTCTTACCTTTAAAACATCAAAATCGTGAAAAGGTCGAAGCGCTCTCTCTTCCCCAGATATTCAGCTTCAAAACCCCTTTTGGTCTCTCCAAGCTTCAAAATCACACGACGATCCTACGGATCGGAGCACACAGATTCAAGTAAAACCTTTTCTCTTCAAACCCTTCTTCTCTTTCTCTCATAACAACTAAGGCTAACAATCCAAACACAAAAGTCTTGCATGTGAGTTACCCATCACATATCCAAGTAAACACTTTGCTTCCTTGTGAAGCACATACACACACTTGTGTGTTACTCTTATCCACTTACTCTCTCTCTCTCTTGTTAAACACATACACATAGTAGTGTGTATATGTGAAAACTCATCCACCTAATACAACACATACCACTCATAGGTCATCACAGATACACACAAACCCATCCAAACACTGTAGGTGCACACTGCACCACACCAATACCTGCTCAAATTTACTTACACGAGTTCCTAAAATTGGAGGGTATTATATCGATCAGTTGTTAGTCCAATATGTGAGTCGGGTCATTCATGTATATTCTCAGCATTGATATGTGAAATACATTGTGCATATCTGAAAGTTGTGACGGTAGAGCAATGCAATATGTAACTTCTCTGACTCGGCCCAATATCTCAATGGTCCTATATAGTGTGGACTCAACTTTCCATGTTTTTCGAAATGCATTATGCCTTTCGCAGGCAAAATTTTGATGAAGACATTGTCTCCAATATGAAAAGAATGTATTACATTAGTGGTGTATATAGACAATTGGAAAACTAAGGTAATTAATTTCAATCGAGTTTACCTGAAACTCGGTCCTCATTCTCTTAAGGTCGGCATTGCTCTTTTGTCAGATTTGAGCGACCTTTAGCCTTTCACGAATTAACCGAATTGGTTCGGTCGTGCTTTCCACAATCTTTGGGCCTAATAGGAACTTCTCTCAAGTTCTTTCCCAGTTAAGAGGAGACTTGCATCTCCGACCGTACAATGCTTTGAATGGAGTCATTCCGATGCTCGCATGGTAATTATTGTTATATGCAAACTCGAGCAGAGATAAGTGATTGTCACATGATCCTTGAAAGTCAAGCATGCAAGCTCGGAGTATATCTTCAATAATTTGGTTCACTCTTTCGGTTTGCTCATCTGTCTGTGGGTGAAATGCGGAGCTAAAATCGAGCCGTGAGTCCATCCCTTCCTAAAATTGCTGCCAAAATTTAGATGTATACAGTGGATCTCTATCTGAGATGATGCTGACAGGAATTTCATGTAGTCTAACGATCTCCTTGAGATATAGCTCTGCAAGTTTGCTAGCTGTATACTTCGTGCTATAGGGTAAGAAGTGAGCAGATTTGGTTAATCTATCAACAACCACCCAAATAGCATTGTGCCCCTTCACAGTTCTCGGCAATCCTAAAATAAAATCCATGGAGATGGCTTCTCATTTCCATTCTGGTATTGGTAGTGGTTGTAATAAACCTGAGGGATGTCGATGATCCACTTTTACCTGCTGACACACTAAGCATTTCAGCACATACTCGGCGACATCTTTCTTTAAACCTTTCCACTAAAAATTTCTCTTGAGATCCTGATACATCTTGGTACTACCAGAGTGAATGGCGTACTTCGATTTGTGTGCTTCTTCCAGAATCGTATGTCGAAGATTGTCAAATTTTAGCATGCACAAACGAACTTTGACTAGTAAGGCTTCGTCCTCCTTGATGGAGAAATTGGGTTTAGTGCCATCGATCATGCCCTGTCTGATTCTTGTGAGCTCCTCATCTTTCATCTGAAGCTCGCAAATGCCATCGAAAATCATCGGTCTGATAGCAATATTTGCCAATAAGGCCCCTGAGTCCTTCACCTCAATTTTCATGTCGTATAAGGATATACCATTAAGCAATCTCCATCTGTGTATTCTCGTGATAAGATGAGATAACTGAGCTGATGCCTTTCGACTTAACGCATTTGCTATCACATTTGCCTTTCCAGGGTGATATTGGACGAAGCAATCGTAATCCTTAAGAAATTTCATCCATCTTCTTTGCCTCATATTCAAATCCTTTTTAGTAAACAAGTACTTGAGGCTTTTATGATCAGTAAGGATCTCAAATGTCTCTCCGTAGAGGTAATGTCTCAAAATCTTTAGAGTAAAAATTATAGCTGCCAACTCAAGGTCTTACGTTGGATAATTCTTCTCATGATCCTTGAGTTGTCTTAATCCATAAGCGATACTCTCTCATTCTGGTGTGGAGGTCAGTCTTCTCTTAAGCTCTTGAAATCTTAGAGCTCTTTTCACACTATTTAGTCCTTGTGAGTTGAGTGAGCGAACCCAAAATCTTAGAGAACCCTTCCACGAATCTCCTATAGTAACCAACTAACTCCAGAAAAATTTGTACTTCTGTCACTATCTATTGTTATTCCCATTTTACAACGGCTTCAATCTTGGTTGGGTCTACAGTTATGCCTGCCTAAAAAATGACATACCTCAGAAAGCTAATTTGCTCTAGTCAAAATTCGCATTTGCTCAACTTTGCATACAACTGATGGTCGCGAAGTGTCTGTAGGGCGATACGCAAGTGTTTCTCATGTTCTTCCCTCATCTTTGAATAGATGAGGATGTCATCAATGAAGATAATCACACATTGTCAAGGTGTGATCTGAATACTCTATTCATGAGATCCATGAATGATGTTGGAGCATTCGTTAAACCGAAAGGCATCACTAGAAACTTATAGTGGCCATATCTTGTGTGGAAAGCAGTTTTTGAAATGTCTCCTGCTTTGACCTTCAACTGATGGTAGCCTGATCTTAGGTCTATCTTCGAAAAAAAATTTGCTCCTTCCAACTGATTGAAAAGATCATCAATTCGTGGGAGTAGATAACGATTTTTAATTGTCAACCTATTCAACTGACAGTAATTGATGCAAAGCTTCATCGATCCATCTTTCTTCTTCACGAACAAAACAGGGGCTCCCCATGGGGAAACGCTAGGCCTGATGAACCCCTTGTCCAACAGTTCTTGTAATTTTTCTTTGAGCTCTTTCAATTCTGTAGGTGCCATGCGGTATGGTGCTTTCGATATCGGCTCGGTACCTAGAGCCAAATCAACATCAAACTCATCCTCCCGATCAGGCGGTAGTCTCGAAAGATCCTCGAGAAACACATTCGGAAACTCGGATATAACGGAAAAGGTGGTGACATTGATCTCCTCTTCCCGTTGCTCTTGTAAGAACGCGACTTACCCACTGCATCCATTCCTCATCAGTCTCTCATCTTTAATGGCAGAGATGAATGGTGCAACGTTGGACTTGATGCTATGGAATCGGAATGGTTTTCCCTTTGGTGGGCGAAAAGTAACCACCTTTCAAGGGAAATCGACACTTGTATGATAAGTGAATAGCCATTCCATCCCAAGGATTAATTCAGCCATCGTCTCATGGCCTTCAAATGCAGTTATGACTGAATGACACACTGTGTTGGTACTCACTGTATTTCCCGTAAGGAATGATACTGCTAGGATGAAGTCTAAGGGTTGTGGGGTGATACTCAATTCGATCGCGAATTGAGAGGTTACACAAGAGTGAGTAGATCTTGGATCTATCAATACACGTGCTTGGTATTGGCAGATGTCACTACACTGGTACATGGGCAAGGTACCTAGGTTTCAAGCATGCAATTTAGTTAAGTGTACATACAATGGGGTCATGGTATTCAAGGAGTGTCAAAACTTAAATGTAATTTCCAAAGACATTCATCAACTAAAATATCATAATAATTTAACAGTCGATACTGAAGTTATACCTTGGATAATATCATTTGGCGTCAGAGCATCTTAGTTGGCACGCTTTGGGTTCCTTTCGGTCCCCGGAATAAGTGGCCCAATTCGGTTCAAGTGGACTTTGGCTAAGGCGGTGGAGTAATACATTAGAAAATATTATATTGCTAAAAAAAAAGGCGAATGTTAAATAAAGAATACATGGGTTGATGCGATCACCAGCTGCAGATATTTATCGATGTTGCAACACGTCACTGATCACACTTTAAGAAGAGCGAGGGCTTGCAGGTTGAACCTCTTTACTGAATCGTCGGCCGGCCAACGTCAGCAACTATAGGTTGCCTTGGGGTTTAGCAAGTTTGGTTTCCTAATTTCTGCTAAGACTCTAACGAATCTAATCTCTTAATCTTACTGGAAGTCTAATTGACTCGATCTCCTGATCCTACTGGGAGTCTAATTAATCTAGTCTCTTAATCCTACTGGGAGTCTAATTAACCTAGTTTCCTAATCCTACTGAAAGTCAAATTAATCTAGTTTCCTAATTCTACTAGGAGTTTAATTAAAAAAAATAGTTGTGGCCCGTTATGCTAAGGAGGATCGGCCCCGTTCCCGGGAACCCTCCGTAAGCTCCACTAGGAAAATCGGGTGGCTAAGAATTATTTTATAAATATTAAAGATTAAAAATTGAATTAAGAATTTAGAATTAGAACGAAGAATTCAGACTAGCATTAAGAACTAGAAGGAGAATTAAGAACTCAACTAGAACCTAAAAACTAAGAACTAGAACTAGAAATTAAGAACTAAAACTAGAAAAGAACTAGAATTTTTTAAAGGGAAGAAGCATAGAAAAAAGAATTGTGTAGAAGAGAAATGTGTAAAAGAGAATTGTGTAGAGTGGCTAGGGGGTAGGGGTCTATGTATAGGCCTTTACTAGAAATCCTAGTGTAACTCTAATTTCTAATTCAAACAAAGGAATTATCCTAATTTTTAATCCTAGTGTAACTCTAATATCTAATAAAGTCCTAAAGAAATAAGGAAACTAATCCTATTTCTAATAAAAGAAACAAATCCTATGAAATAATAAAAGAGACTAATCCTAATTCGATTAAGAGTCTTGAGATTTGTCACTTTTTATGTAGCTTTCGAAAACTGACCATAACTTCTTTAATACTTATCAGAATTGCACATTTTTTGACTTGTTGGAAAGCTATTTCGATAAGCTTTCAAATGTGACCAATTCAGCATCAATCTAACTTCATTTGATATTTCAAAATGGGCCATAAATAAAAGTGACGGGATTGACAATTGGGAAAGGTTGGGGAGACCTATTTGGCTCTAAGCTAGGCGCTTCCTCCTTTAATATTACTTTGAAACTAATGGGTTGGCGCCACCAGCATGACTCCCTGGGGCTCCCTGGGGCTCCCAGGGAAGGTTTTGCAATTCTAGAAGTCTAGAAGGCAGCTCGACCCTTTTTTGGAAGCCCCAAAGAGAACCTTGAATTTTCTCAAAGGGAGAAGTCTCGATGAGAGAAAAATAGTAAATTAATTTTTTTATGGCTAAAAGTAATTTTAAAAAGGTTGAGTTTGAATTGATGATTAAAACCTTAAAAAATTAAGGATTTGAAAATTTAGAGATTAGGGATTAGGAATTAAGGACTAAAATCTAGATCCTAAGAATTAAGAACTAGAATTAGAAACTAGAATCAGAAGTAAAAACTAGAATAAAAATTAGGGACTAGGACGAAAATTAAGAACCATAATCAGAATTAAAAATTAGAACCTAGAAGCTAAGAACTAGAACCTAAAAATTAAGAACTAGAAACTAGAAAATAAAAGCTAGAGCCTAGAACCTAAAAGATTACCTGAAGCCGAACGCTTCTTCCTCCCTACTGCAGAGAGAACTTCGAAACTCCTAGGAAGGCCTAAGCTCGAAAGGAGAGAGATTTCTATCAATTGGTGTGTATTGGTTGAGGTAGGGCGGTCTATTTATAGGTATTCGAGTAATTACGCGCCTTGTGGGAGGTGCGTAATTAGCCGGTCAAATCCAATTACGCGCCCTATCTGGTACACTTAATTGGATTACGTGTCCTATCCCGGACGCTTAATCACTATGAGTCGATGACCGACTAAGTGAGTGACCGGCTGACTGGCGCAGCCGGGTGTCCTAGTTCCAGTCTAATTAGAACTAATTGCGTGCCATGTACGACATGCGCAATCCGATTAAGCACCCTGGGCAATGCAATTAATCGTGGAGTTCGAGCGGTCATAGGACTTAGAGGCTAGGTTCACTTGGGAACCAATTACGCGCGAGTGGTGGAGCGTGTAATTGATTGCGTGTGTTGGATATGGCGCACAATCGGGTCTCAAGGCGATCTCTAGAAGGTTGAGGACCGGTCCATATTGGACCAATTACGCACCAGTGGTGGGCGTGCAATCTGATTGCACGCATTGGATAGGGCGCGAAATCAAGTTCAAAAAAGTCCCACGGGAAGAACGGGTCTGGTCCAAATGGGACCAATTACGCATCAACTATAGGGCATGCAATCGAATTATGCGCGCTTATGTGGGTGCGTAATTCAGGGTCTTCCCCGGGCTAAGTTGGGTCTGAACCACAGGGCTATTGTTTCAGTATATAGTCCCCGCATTAGGGTTGTGGGGTCTGAGCCACAAAGCTGTTGTTTCAGCCTGTATTTAGCCATATACTATTGTTTCAGTATATAGTCTCCGTATTAGGATTGTGGGGTCTGAGTCACAGAATCATCTTGTGTTCAGTCATATACTATTGTTTCAGTATATAGTCCCCGTATTAGGGTTTTAGGGCTTTCAGAGAAAGTAAGTCCCCTCTGAAAGTCATGGGCAAGGTTAAAGATTGATTAAACAGGTTTGTATACTCCGAGACGACAAAATTGGGGTGTCTACAGAAGCCCCTCTTCTACGCATTCTTGTGGAATAAGAATGCGTCGAAGAAGTAGACACCCCTCTTCTGAGGTGCCTTCTCGTTTCTTTTGAGAAATCACAAGTGTGTACTAGGGATGTTGACATGGAATGCTTGGCTTTCTTATCTATAAGCACAAGCTAAAGGGGGAGCGTTCGGGGGCCCAGTGGTAGTTGTCGAAAGGTATATCCTCATCTGTGGGTGTAAGGGGCATCCAGTGGCATATTAAGACCTGCTGTAAGGGGCAGTCAAATAGAGAAAAATTGACGCAATCGAGGTACCGGGGGCGTCATACGAATGTCCAGAGACAAGGCCAAGTGACCAGATAATAAGATATAATATCCTGTAATGGCGATGGGTTTAGCAGATCAGTTAGATCGGGCGCGTCATTGCTCACACCAATGACACGTCAGGTGTCCCTTTCCAGTGGACATTTGTGATTTCTCAGAGTTAAGCATATTTAGTGTTCAGTTTCCCAGGGGAAAGAATGGATTCGGGTGATGAGAAGTAAATTTTTGATAGATTGAGGGTTTATTTATCATCATTTTTTTTTTTGAAAGTTTGGGACTTTTAACTTAAGATCAATTCAATGGTAAAACTATGAAAAACGTGGCTTCCGAGACATCGCTGAGCAAATCCACCAATACGAGATTTGTGGACCCGACCGTTTATGTGGTTATCAAGGTGACACTTGGTATGCCGGATGCTCCGTCTAATCTTCTCATGAATACTGATGATTGTCTCTCATGAGAGGACTACAGTGATTCACGAGTTGAGAGAGACGGGTTTTAAAAATATTTGACTTAATATTAGGTAATTATATTTTACAGAGAGTATCGAGTAGAAAGGGGTGTTTGCTTACCTGACTTATTATCAGCGGGAGACTTTTTCTTGCGATGGGACTATTGGCTATTATTCCTATGGTGGTGTCGCGATGGGATATTAGAGAGTTTCCTCTCCTCCTTTATTTCTACTATAGCGCGGCCTAATGGTCACCAGTGTGATGGGACGTCCAGATCGCCTGACGAGATGTTCTCGATGGGACTTGATATTTGATGGGTGCGATGGGATGTTGGAGGGGTTCCTTTCTCCTTCTGCGTTGGAATCGGGTGACTGTTGTGCGATTGGATATTTGGAGAGTTTAGCTCTTTACTTTTCGTGATGGGATATTGGTTGAGCCTCCTCTTTCTAGTTGTGTGTCGTGGCAGGTTACGACGGGATTTCAGGGAAGTGTAATCGGTGATGGGACATTGGTGGTTATGCGGTGAGCAAGCTATGTTCGTTCCTTTCTTTTGTAGATTTTAGGTTATATGACGAGATCAGGTTGTAGCTGCATCGCCATGGAACATGTTTATGAGTGTAGGATGGAGGGTCAGTCTGATGACTCCTTAGTTGTTTTGCGACCGGATGGGATAATGATGGTGTCTTGAAGTTGTGACGAGATTTATCTTTGGGCCTTGGTGGTGTGATGGAGTTTTTAGCGTCACGATGGGACATGAGGGCATGGCTGATTTAGGCCAATGAGCTTAGGTGTCGGGATAACATTGGTTATGTATGCTCTGTCATGATTGGACATGTTATTGTGGGGTTGTGTGATGGGATATAAATGGCTCTCTCTCCCTCTCTGGCCGGTTATGCGATGGGACAAGGGAGAGTGATTCTTATCGTGATGGGACGAGTAGCGCATGTCACTACTTTGTTATCATTATTTTTTTATTTTTTGTCGCGATGAGACTTTGTATTTAGCGATGGGACTGTAAGTGAAGATCTTATTTTGTTTTATTTTGTCAGCTTATTTTGTGCAACAGATGTTGGGGAGTGGTCACGTGTACTTGTGAGTATGCGATGAGACTATGGGGAATAATTTTGATCATGGTGGGATGTGAATTCGTAGTAGATCATCAGGGGTGATTTGATTTTGATGGGACTATGGGGAGATGTCCTATCCCCTGATTGGTTCGCGATGGGTCAAGGTGATTATGTGTGTGTCTTATTGTGATAGGACGTGTTATGTGTTTGTTTCGTTAGTGTTTTTGTTGAGGGCCTATGTTTATTCCGTTGGAGGTGTGTATTCTGTTCGAGGCGTGTGTTATAGCTGAGAATTGCACGCATGAATCTGGGAGTTTAATTCAATTGCATGCCTGGTTGGGCGGGCGCGATTGAGAGGTTTAGGGGTCACTTGCGCATTTGGGTGTGTGCGTGTAATCCAATTATGCGCCCTAATCAGTGCGTGTGAATGGAGCGTCACCCGGTCACTGTGCAGGTGACCTTAGGAATTTTGAGCATCAGTGTAAGCGTTTAATTCAATTACGTGCGGGGTCTTCAGTGTGGGATCGGTTCGTCAGGATTTTTACGTTGACGAAAGATGAATCACACACTTGTACTAATTCGGAATACGCGCAGTCGTGCCTGCGCTTAATTGTATTGTGCGTCGTATTCCGGGTGCTTAATTCATCAAGCGTCTATATATACCCGAGTTTTCTTTAATTTTCTTCATTCTTTTCGATTTTATTCTGTCTTCTGTTTGACCTGAGTTTGAAGTATCCTGATTTTGTGTTTTAGTGATATCACATGATCTGACCGTCCGATTGTGATGTCGTTTCTTCTAATGTTCGTTGTTGCACGCGTTCTTCTTCCTGAAGTGGTCTCGGATGGTGGTGTAATCAGAGATGTCGCTGTGGATTGGGGGTGTTGGGATTAAGGTGCGATGTACATCTTTCATTATTGTTAGGAGGTGAAGATGACGGGAGGGAAGTCCTCCAAATGGATGGAAAGAGTGTTAACCAACCAATCCTCCCCTCGCTTTTCTGTTGCCTTTGATTGGACGTTTCACGCATCGTGTTTTGGGTTTGTCTCCGTTTTACGTTTCACATTTATTTTGGTTTTGGGTTGTAGGTTAGGTTCTAGGTTTTCGTTTTGAGTTGTATATTTAGGAGGTTTGCTTCCGGTGACTTGTAAATTTTTTGTTATAGATGAAGTGATATTTTTTCATTTTGTTTATTGTGCTCATTTGTTCATGTTTATTGTTGTATATTTCTTGTTTGTCTCATTTTGTATATTTTTGGTCCCATGGTGGAAAATTGAGAAACAACTTGAAAATAAAAAAAATGCCCTAGTTTGGGGTGTCGGTCTAGTGACTGGAGTATAGTTGCCAAGGAGCTAGCGCCCCTAAAAAAAATGCCCTAGTGTCAAGTGACGGTGGGACTCCTATTGGCCTCCCAGATATCCTGGAGTGTGTTAGTAATGATCTCATGTCGGAAAGTAGTTTGATTATTTTGGCTACATGCCAAGCTCGATTTTGTAAGTGTTGAACGATCATCATATATCATAACTTTTTAGAGAGGTTGGGATGAGTGGTAGGTAATGTGTGATTGCATCACTTGCCATTTGAGAGTTTTCAGTTTTATTCTGAAAAGATTTTGGAAATCATTTGACTTATCATCCAAAAGAGAAATAAAGGGGTGAAGAAGAGATAAGGCTCATTGATCTGAGGGTAGCTTCTTATTTAACAACTTTATGAAATAATAGTCAACTACTTTCTTCTCAGGTGGGTAATGTGGTGCCATATTGAGCTCTCCGTCATGGTCCAGCACCATTAAATCATCAAATTCTTTGGTTAGCAGGAGTTCGTCTTCCTCTCGCCACCGTACGACGACATCTAGTAGTGTGAAGATGTCAGGGGTACCTCGCAATTTGCTTATACTCCCCTAATAAGATTACTAGGAATGCCCTCACAATTTTCTTATGCTTTCTGAATTCATTGACTATTCATTCGTCCTATTACTCTCGCTCGATTGTGCTTCTTTTCTGTATATTTTTTTTAAACAACATACTAATACAAGAATTATGAGGTTTGATGGAACCTTATATTTTCATTTTTTGTGCTCTAACATCAACTCTAATGACTGAAGAGGGTGTATGAGAATCCAGAGTTTTCTATATTTCAAAAAAAAGTTCTATGATCCACTAGTCATTTCGATCAATTCGCTCAAATAGGAAGGTGGTCAATAAGTCAGATGATTCCCAAAATATTTTTTAAAAATAATGACCTACGGCCGACAAATGCCTTGGGATGACTTCGAAGGTGATAGATGTATGAGCATGCCTGTTTAGGCTACGAAACATGATGATCATTGAGTTGTGATTCCAAGGGTTAGGAAGTCTTTCTCTTGAAGCTATTTTTTTGGGCATGTTGCCAAAATAGTGAAAGTACTTCCCATGTGGGGTCTTGATTTCCTCCAGGTGAGGCAGTTGTGTATGCATTGTTTCCTTAGCACTAGCTCCTTGACTTCGAGTTCTCGGTCGAGTAAGAGTTATATGTCAAAGATATTGTTGGGCAAAGATATGTGTATATGTATATAGTATATTTTTATATTATTTATTATTATTATTATCGTGTTATGGTACAACATCAGTTCCTGAAGTAAGGGACTGACTCAGGAAGTCCGCTTGGTGGGACATGTTGAATGGTCGGAGTGACCGTTCGATTAGATGATATTGTGGATGATGTGAGCTTCGTCGAAGTATGTGTGGCATCTTTTAACTTCTTTTGATAAATCTTTATGGCCGGGGCTTCCTTGTCGAGAGGGACCTTCTTTAGTTTTTCGAGGGGGCGAGGCCTCTCGTAGAGTTGTTCAGGGTTACTTGCGGGCTGTTGAAAAGTTATTTGTGGTGAAGTTGGAGCAAAATGCATTAAGAGGGAAGGTGGTGTTGTAAAGGTAATGAGAGGATAAGGAAAAGGTAGAGTAAGAGGAGGAGACGTGAAGGTGTAGGACAAGGTGGACCTTTCTTTCATGTCGGGTGGTTCAGTTATGTTTGATTATGCTTGTTTTGTTTAATGTGTGCTTTGGATTTATCATGAAGTTATTTTGAAGTTTTGTTTGTAATTTTTCAAGGAGGTTTAGCGTCGAAGGTTTGATGTGGTATTATTGCTGATTGGTGTTCTATGAAGGTTTTCATTGTGAGGTCTATGGAAACCTGGGTCTAGAGGTTAGAAGCGATTTTAGTTTTGATGTTAATTTCCTGTTTTGACGGGATTTGAGGATCAGGTGGCATGTTGATTTGGATGTTAATCGGGGTCGTAAGATTTATGTCTGGTTTGATTTCAAGAGTGGGAGGGATGATCAGCTCCTTGATAGGTTTGGTGGTTGGCTCGAAGGTGAATGGAGTTGGCATTGTAGGGATGGGTCCGATGATAGGTTCGGGTTCGATGCTAAGTTTAGTTTCGATAATGGGTTTGTGTTTGATGAGGGGTTCAAGTTAGATGATAGGTTCGGTTTCGGTGACAGGTTCATGTTCGATGACGGGTTTAGGTTCGATGATGATTTTAGGTTCGATGACAGGTTTGTACTTGGAGATCGGTTTAGGCTTGATGGTAGGTTTAACTTTGATGATAGATTTTGGTTTGATGATTAGTTTAGGTTTAATGACTGGTCTAGGTTTAATTGTAGGCTCAGTTTTGAGGTTCAATTTCGTATTCGGTGGAACAGTAAATTCGATAGTGGATCCTTGTTTCGGAGTTGAGGGGATGATAAGTTCGGTGGGGAGTTCTGTAGGGGTTGATTTATGTGTTGGTTCCAAAATTGGCCCAACTAATGATTCTGGAATGGGTGGTTCGGAGGTCTGTTTGGTGACAGAGCCGGATTCAGGGTTTCTTTTTGAAGTTGGTGAGGTGACGAGTTCGGTAGTGAGTTTAGGGTTTGAAATGGGTTTTGGTTTGAGAGTTGGTTCCGAGGTTGGTGGGGTGAAGTGTTTATTGAGTTCAAGTTTTAAAGCGGGTGTAGGGATTGAATCAGAGACTGGTTTTGAGAATGGTGGGGCAATATGTTTGACAATGTGTTCAATTTCGGGGGTTTATTTTGTAGTTGATTTGGAAGTGAGAGGGCTAGTGGTTTCAGGGGTACATTGGATTACGGGTTTGGGTTCAGAGTTTAGTTTTGTGATCGGTTTAAGTATGAATGACGTCGTATAATACCTATTGATTGGTTCGAAAATTACTTCTAGAATTGGCACGTGAGCCTGTTCAGGGGTAGTTTGCGTCATTGGTTTGGGTGTCTGTTCAGGAGGTGTGGGGGTTGAATTGCTTGTTGGTTGGTTGTTGGATTCAAGGGTAGGATGAGTCGGTTCGGAGATGAGTGCGTTGAGCTTGGCGATGAGTTTGGTGATGGGTTGAGTTAGTTTAGCGGTGAATTAGGTGATAGTTTGGATTTTAGTGATCTTGGTGACCGGTTCAGGGCGAAAGGTAATTTCACGTTTATAGGTATGCAGGACAGGGTTAGTTGGTTGCACGTGGATGGTATAGATGTGCTCCAAGGGAGGTTCAATCCTTTGGATCAGGCTTGTCGGGTGGAACGGGGCAAGAGTGAGTGAGTGTACAGTATCGTATGCGGGTCGAGGGCTTCATGGAGTTTGTTCAAATAATGGGTTGTAGCAGGTAATGTTAGTTTGCGCAATGTCGGGGAGTTGGTTTTGATCATAGTGTCGATTTATGTATTGGTTGGTGTATAAAGGTTAGTAAGGGTGTTGATCTTGGTTTGTGTGTGGTAATTGGTTTTGGTCAGGGTATAGGTTTGGGTATAGATCTTGAGCTTGTTCATCTAGGTAGTATGGTTGAGAGTTTGTTTGGTTTTGTTTTAGGTTCATGTTGATTTTTTTGGAGTCTATAGCTTCGTTTAGGGTGCTTGTTCTAGGGTAGTTGGATGTTAGTGCGTAGAGATTAAGGTCTCCATTCTTCAGTCGACATTCTATGCGTAAAGCACATTGATAAAGGATTGCAAAGTCGTGATAGTCGCTTAAGATAAGAGTGCTTCGAAGAGGTTCTTGGGTATTGCCGATCACAATTTTCATCACATTGCTTTCTTTTATTTGATTCCCCGTTCGAGCAGCGAGTCTTCTCCAGCGGTTGGTGAACATCGAGAAGTCTTCATCGTCCTCTTGCCTTGTGTGTATCAAGTCAGCAAGACTGACTTCCTCATGAGTCGGGTGCTAGTACTGGTCTAGGAATCTACCGGCTAAGTCTTCGAAGGTCTCGATTTTGGCTAGAGGCAGAGTAGCGAACTAGTCAAGGGCTTGTCCTTCTAAAGATCTCTGAAAGTAGTGGATCAGGAGCCCGTGATTGGTGCAGATTGGTCGACAGTCGTTACAGAATAGGACCAAGTAGTGATTTGGGTTTTCCGTACCTTTGTATTTATTAACTTTTAGAGGTTTAAAGCCAACGGCTACAGTAAAGTCGATGCCTCGACAAAATTTGTCGAATCCAAAGGACTATTTTGAGAGTTCCCTCTGAGCCATGCAGTCATCTAGGAGTCGAGGGAGGTCGTCTATGTTTATGGTGGTGTCTTTTCTAAATGCCTCAGGAGAGGGTTGTCTTCGGCGGTTATTATCGTAGGAGGTGCGAAGGGTATGCGTGTTATGTGTCGGCATCCTTTCTTGTCTCCTGCTTCTCGGGGTAACTTGGCATTCGTCAACCAGCTTCTGATCCATGGCGTCTTCGTATATCTCTGCTAGGGCTTGTCATTGGGCATCGGCTTCTTCTCCTCCCTTCATTATCTTTTGGGCCGTGAGGTCCAAAATCTGGTCGGCGGTGTATCTTGGCTCACTGTCACTCGCTTTGCTACTGTTGTTGTGACTTGTGTTTTGGAGAGCGAAGAGGTATTTTTCACTCTCACTAACCATGTTTTCCCGAGCACGACGCTAGGTTGTCCACGGAGACGGTCTAACGTTATACTCGGGGTCGCTATGGGAGCCCCATGCGGGTAAGTCATTGTAATTAATATTTAATTTTCTAATGCTTGACATTTAAAATTTTATTTTATTTTATTTATTTTAATTTTTTTTTGTTTGTAAAACTGAGTATGCAAGTGAGTGTGTGTAAAAAGTGGTGAAGTAAAGTGAAGGAAATAAAAAACCAAATTAAATAAAGCAAGGAAAATAGAAAATCAAATTAATTAAATCAGGGCAACCTTAGCGAAAAATAGTCTCATTGCGATCGTAAGTCTGTTGGCGGATGCTTTTTCTGGGTTCCTTTTGGTCCCCGAAATAAGTGGCCCAATTCTGTCCAAGTGAACTCTGGCTAAGGCGGTGGAGTAATAAATTAGGAAATATTAAATTACTGAAAGAAAAAGGTAAATATAAAATGAAGAATACCTGAGTTGATGTGATCGCCAGCTGCAGATATTTATCGATGCTGCAACATGTCACTGATCACGCTTTAAAAAGAGCGGGGACTTGCAGGTTGAACTCCTTTACTGAATTGCCGGCCGGCCAATATCAACAGCTATGGGTTGCCTTGGGATTTAGCCAGTTTGGTTTCCTAATTTCTGCTAGGACTCTAACGAATCTAATCTCTTAATCCTACTAGAAGTCTAATTGATCTGATCTCCTGATCATACTGGGAGTCTAATTAATCTAGTTTCCTAATCCTACTGGGAGTCTAATTAACCTAGTTTCCTAATCCTATTGGAAGTCTAATTAATTTAGTCTCCTAATTCTACTAGGAGTCTAATTTAAAAAAAAGGTTTGTGGCTCGTTATGCTAAGGAGGATCGGCCCTGTTCCCGGGTACCCTCCATAAGCTCTCATAGGCAAATCAGGTAGCTAAGGATTATTTTATAAATATTGAAGATTAAAAATTGAATTTAAACTTAGAATTAAGAATTATGAATACAAAATTGAGATCGAGAATTAAGAATTTAGAGTTAGAACGAATAATTTAGATTTGCAATATGAACTAGAAGGAGAATTAAGAACTCAACTAAAACCTAATAACTAAGAACTAGAAATTAAGAACTAAAACTAGAAAGAGAACTAGAACTAAAATTTAGAACTAGAATTAAGAACTAGAATTTTCTAAAAGGAAGAAGCTCAGAAGAGAGAATTGTGTTGAAGAGAATTGTATAGAAGAGAATTGTGTAGAGTGGCTAGGGGGTAGGGGTCTATTTATAGGCCTTTACTAGAAATCCTAGTGTAACTCTAATTCCTAATTCAAATAAAGGAATTATCCAAATTCTTAATCCTAGTATAACTCTAATTTCTAATAAAGTTCTAAAGAAATAAGAAAACTAATCTTATTTTTAATAAAAGAAACAAATCCTATGAAATAATAAAAGAGATTAATCCTAATTCGATTAGGAGTCTTAAGATTCGTCACTTTTTGTGCAGCTTTCGAAAACTGATCATAACTTATTCAATACTTGTTAGAATTATACATTTTTTAGCTTGTTATAAGCTTTCAAATGTGGCCAATTTCGTATTAATCCGACTTTATTTGATTTTTAAAATAGGCCAAACATAAAAGTGACGTGATTGACAATTGGGAAAGGTTGGGGAGACCTATTTGGCTCTAAGCTAGGTGCTTCCTCCTTTAATACTACTTCGAGACTAACGAGCTGGCACCGCTAGCTTGGTTACCTAGGGCTTCCGGGGAAGGGTCTATAATTCTAAAAGTCTAAAAGGCAACTCGACTCCTTTTGGAAGCCCCAAAGAGAACATCAAATTTTCTCAAAGGGAGAAGTCTCGGAGAGAGAAAAATAGTAAATTGCTTTTTTTATGGCTAAAGGTAATTTGAAAAAGACTGAGTTTGAATTAATGATTAAAATCTTAGAAAATTGAGGATTTGAAAATTTAGAGATTAAGGATTAGGAACTAAGGACTAAAATCTAGAACTTAAGAATTAAGAACTAGAATTAGAAACTAGAATCAGAAGAGCTAGAATAAAAATTAGAGACTATGACGAAAATTAAGAACCAGAATCAGAATTAAGAATTAGAACCTAGAAGCTAAGAACTAGAACCTAAAAATTAAGAACTAGAAACTAGAAATTAAAAGCTAGAGCCTATAAGCTAAAAGATTACCTGAAGTCGAGCGTTTCTTCCTCCCTGCTGCAGAGAGAACTTTGAAACTCCTAGGAAGGCCTAAGCTCGAAAGGAGAGAGATTTCTATCAATTGGTGTGTGTTGGTTGAGGTAGGGTGGTCTATTTATAGGTATTCGAGTAATTACGTATCTTATGGGAAGTGCATTATTAGCCGGTCAAATCCAATTACGCGCCCTATCCCGGGTGTTTAATCACTCTGAGTCGGTGACCGACTCAGTGAGTGACCGGCTGACTGGCTCAACTGGGTGTCCTAGTTCCAGTCTAATTGGAACTAATTGCGTGTCATGTATGACATGCGCAATCCGATTAAGCACCCTGAGCAATGCACTTAATTGTGGAGTTCAGGCGGACATTGGACTTAGAGGTCAGGTTCACTTGGGAACCAATTCCGTGCGAGTGGTGGAGCGTGTAATCGATTGTGCGCGCTGGATATGACACACAATTGGGTCTCAAGGTGGTCTCTAGAAGGTTAAGGACCAGTCCATGGTGAACCAATTACGCGTCAGTGGTAGTAGGTGTGCAATCTGATTGCGCACGCTGGACAGGGTGCGGAATCAAGTCTAAAAAAGTCCCACATGAAGAACGGGTCTGGTCTAAATGGGACCAATTGCACGCCAACTATGGGGCATGCAATCGAATTACACGCGCTTATGTGGGCACGTAATTCGGGGTCTTCCTCGAGCTGAGTTGGGTCTGAACTACAGGGCTATTGTTTCAGCCTGTGCTTCGACTATATACTATTATTTCAGTATATAATCCTCATATTAGGGTTGTGGAGTCTGAGCCACATAGCTATTATTTCAGCACGTGTTCAGTCATATATAATTTTTTCAGTATATAGTTCATGTATTAAGGTTGTGGGGTCTGAGCCACAGAGCTATTGTTTCAGCCTGTGTTTAACTATATACTATTATTTCAGTATATAGTCCTCGTATTAGGGTTGTGGGGTCTAAGCCACAGAGCTATTATTTCAGCCTGTATTCAGTCATATACTATTGATTCAGTATATAGTCCTCGTATTAGGGTTTTAAAGTTTTCAGAGAATGTAAGTCCCCTCTGAAAGTCATGGGCAAGGTCAAAGGTTGACCGAACAGGTTTGTATACTACGAAAGGGGAAATTTTTGGTGTCTACAGTCTTATGCTGATATGGCGTAGGCACGACCTTGAACTGTAGGTCAAGAAGGTCTTTGAGCAGATGCGGATGCCGTATTTTCTTTCCTCGTCTCGGGACATTCTCTGATTCGGTGTCCTATCTTGTTGCATCTAAAGCATGCACCTATTATCCACCAACATTCCTCTAGCTTATGTCGTCTTCCACATCGTGGACAAGACTTGACTGATGCGGACAAAGTGGTGCGTCACATTGTTTGATTCCTTGACTGAGGAGTTGTTGTAGAGTTTGATGGGCGAAAAGGCACCACAGGTGTAGACGTAGGTGGTCTTGAGTACACAGTCTGAGCAGGCTGAGATTGTGGTGCTATCAAAAACCTCAGCCTCTTACCTGATTGTTCAGAGGCATAAGACTGTGGTATACTTGCACCACTTCTATCCTGTTGTGATCTCCTCTAATCCATTTCCTTGATATTTTTCTCGACTATTAGAGCCAAGTTCATGACTTCAACATATGTCTCCAACTGAAACATAGAAGTTCTCTCCTTAATAGCAGGCTTCCGATCACGCTCAAACGTGTTGACCTTCATGAGTTCAGTGGCAAGGTGTTGCGAAGCAAACTTGGATAGCCGTGTGAACTTTGCTTCGTGCTTGTGTACGAACATTTGGCCTTGTTCCAACAATATGAACTTGACCTCCCACTGATTTTGAACTGCTTTCGGAACGTATCTCTCGTTAAACACCTCAATAAACTGATACCAAGTCCATGGGACATTGGCGTCAATTGTAGCCTGGTCCTCTCAACAAACTTGAACCATGCGTCTGCGGCTTCTTGCAGTTGAAAAGATGCCCACTTGACCATTTCTTTTTCGGTACACTGAATCATACGAAGAAGCTTTTCGATCTGAGTCAATCATTCTTCCGCTTCTAGCAGATTGGCTTGGCCTCGAAAACTTGGGGGATTCATTCTTTTGACCTTATGAAACCCCGAAGGTTGGCGCCGCTGTGCAAGCAATGCAGTCTGTTGGGCCATTGTGTTGGCCTGTTACGCCATTGTGGTGGCCATTGCCTCTAACTCATGAGAGATACCCCTTGACATAATTCTAGCACCATATCTCTGAATCTACAGTTATTTTTTTGCACCTAGAGCTTTGACTCTTAGTCTCCCAGAAGACCTAAAGCTTAAGCTCTGATACTAACTGTGACAGCCTGAATTTTCTACCCCAAAATCTGTGCCACCAGATTGTAGATCACAATCTAATATAGTATTATCTTTGGCATCAATGAGAAAATCAACCAGACATCATATATATAGCGGAAGAAAAATCTCCATTTCTATATAAAACATAACTTAAAAGCCCCTAAACAAACCACCGGTGATGGCTGTCCATCACCTAAACAGTAGCGTATAATATGTTTATACAAAACTTAATTCTATTCATCTACATTCTCAAAAGAAAACTCAAAACTATACCGAGTCAAATCACTAGTTTTTGGGAAGAAATATTTCGACGGAAGATCCTCTTCTTCCGGTATGTACTCAGGATCAGTCTCCAGCTTTGGGTCCTGATCAATGTTTACACTTGTGACATATAGTCGAGATGAGCTAACAGACAAAGCTCAATGGAGAAAATCAATATCAATCACATTCTATCAATTAATGCATAGATTCAATGACCATTCAAAAGCATTTAAATATCAATCAGACTTTCAAAGGCAGTTCATATTAAACAAGTCTCAATATCTCATTTTTCGTATTGAAAACAAATTGTAAAGAATCATGTGAGGAACGGAATACATAGACGGAAACGGAACACATCAATGACGAAACTCATCAGTAGGAAACACATCAGAAATGGAACACATCGGTGACAATACATCAGTCAATGACAATTTCATGAACCTAAGCAACTCATCTTTTGGGCACTGAGCAGCTAATCTTTCAGGCACAAGGTAAAACCCCCGGGGCCTCTACCCCTCTCTGGAGCCTCTACTCCTCTTAGAGTTCAATCACATAATACATCAATTTGGAACACATTCAAAGTTCAAGACAATGCAATTGTGGAATTTAACGAATTCAGAGTTCAGATGTGGTGTTCATTTTCAATTTCACATTCAAATCTTAAAGACTTCGAAATTCAAATCATGCAATTTTATGAGTCAAAACATGTAAAGCATTCAATCATATCATGCATCTATGAATCAAAATCAATAATGCAACTGTACAATGAAATTTTCCCACCTAAGTTCCCAAAGTGGTATGCTAGCAATCCAATGATCCAAAGCCTTTAATAATCACCTCGATTCTCAATCCATAACACATTACGTACATATACTATGTGTCAATGGTCGATAAAGCACTTGAAAAATTTCTCATTTTCTTCTATTAACAGTGCGTTGTGTGTTCCATGATAGCATGTTGTAATAGAGTTCACGGCACGCTGTGATTTTCATGACAGCGCATTGTGGTCTTCATGACAGCACGTTGTGGTATAATAACCACAGCTGTGTATAATTATAACTCTTCATGTTTGTGGGGGTAACAGCGTGCTATGGTTTCCCTGACAACGCGCTGTTATCATTCACAGCCCGTTGCGGTTGGAGAGTTCATCTTCTCCGCGGTCCCACTTTCAATTCTCATGGCAGCGCGCTGTGGGTGTTACCACAGCATGCTGTTATTGGTGATGACGCGCTATGGTTATTGTCACGGCGTGCTCTCATTAGAAATTTTTGGATCGAAATTTCTGAACATTCTAGATTTCGAAAATGGGATCCACCCTACAGTCCTTTGATCTTATGATCCATCATTGTCTCAAATCTAACTTTAGGAAATTCTAATTACTTAAATAACTACAATGTTTACTTCTTAGATCGGACACGCAATGTCTACGACAATCGGATTAAAGAATCGGCCTTGTAACCTTCTTTTCCTTCCTACGTTTTGAAATGGGCGTGGATTGAATCCTCCCGATGCTTATGATGAACTAGAGATCCTGTTGAGTGAGAAAGATCAATGGAAGCTTAGGGTTTCAAAACTCAAGAGGGTTTGGAATGGGCGGAGCTCTCTTCTGCTTTGATCGTTACCACGTCAATGTCGACGCTCTCTTCTCTCGCGGTAAATCTACGAAGGCAAAAGGGGATTGAGAGGGAGATCAACACACATGGAGAAGAGGGCAATGGGGAGAGCTCTTTCTCTTTCCTTTCTCTTTCTCTCCTCTAAGCACTCTCTCTCAACCAGTTCAAGCAAATGAAACTTCCTAAGGAAGTTTCACTTATATACTTGGGACTCGGTACAGTGTGAAACACATACGCTGAAATAGTGCATTAGCCCTTCATCTAAGGGTCTAAGATGTAGGGTCTCAATGTGTGGCATATACCATGCCAAACACATATACGAAATCGAATGTTTAGGTGTCCGAACTTTTAGGACGTTACAGTAACGATTCAAATTTTTACAAAAGTTGAATTGTTGACGTGGGAGAAAATTTTGACTTTTGATTGACTAATATGACCTTAGTCGAACCATTGACCCATTAGATGTGGCATTTGGATCCACCTTTGTTTTAGGGAGTGCGCACAAGTCCGAAATCTGAATTGATCTTCGAATTATTAGGTATATAAACTTTTGAGGACGAAAATTTTATGAGGGAAGAATATAACGACCCTGATTTTTAGTAACGTTGAATCATTGACCTTTGATGATAATACTATTTTGACCGATTTGAATTTGATCAAACTTTTGGCGTCTATGACGTGACCTCTGGCCCACCTATTTTAATTGGATAAATACACCCAAACACAAATCTGAAACCAAATCCAAACTCAAGTCCGAGCCCGAATTCCAAGGCCCTATCTAAACCCCTTATCCAAATTTTATAAACAAAGAAAAAAAAAAAAATGTTTGTATGTGGTGTTAGATATAGGTGTAATGATGGGTTAGTATTAACACTCATCCCAAGCTACAATATTCTCAACCATCAACTAGAGTTCAAATTAGGACTTGTGAATAATTTGTAAGAACCCAACTGGCTCATTCTCACATTCAACACACGATCCGAACCCAAGACTAACATGTGTGGTCGTGTCCATCTTATTGATCTTATTGATAAACTAGGATGGGCTCGCACATATATAAGTAGGTTGCGCGTGCGGTCACACAACTTGTACCATGACCCAAGTTGGTTAGACTTGTGAATGAATGCGTTTGGTTTTTACACCTCAGGGTCATAACTTGGTCAATATTAGAAAATAAATAAAAGTTATAAAAAAAATAATAATAATAAATTAAAAGTATAGTATAAATAAATAATTATATATGAAAATATGGATAAGGGTTGGGTGCTACGCTTAACACCCTAACCCACCCTCTTTATAAAATAAAAATAAAATAAAATTTGGTGCACTAGCTAACACCAGAAATCATGGTGCAATTGAGTTGCTTAGGCAACTTCCCTTTTTTATCCTCCACCTATCCATTTAAATGGATGCCCAAGATCTGACGCTAACCTTATTTGGATCTAATTAGAGTCCAAATAGGACTTAGTTTAGTAGATATTGGTTATTTTTTATTATATTGTGCACCACTGTTGTGTGACGAACGGTCATCACCGATGATTATACTTTTGGACTTTATAAGTTTCATTATGAACTTTTATGCAATTGATATAGATAAATGATTTGCTTTCTAATCAATTCGATATCAAAGAATTTCTGTAATTAGATTATGAACTAT
Organism: Chloranthus sessilifolius; assembly: GCA_021018995.1. Taxonomy (NCBI): domain Eukaryota; kingdom Viridiplantae; phylum Streptophyta; class Magnoliopsida; order Chloranthales; family Chloranthaceae; genus Chloranthus; species Chloranthus sessilifolius. Next base: position 109,172,032 of record CM037597.1, on the reverse strand, counting down.
GATCTGGCGATTCGAAATTTTCATGTGTTTTGGGTTAAAAATTTGGAGTCGTTACAGCCGCCCTCATAGATTCGGTGGGCGTATTTAAAGGTAAAATCACGTTTGATAAAATCATGTGCCAATCATATCGTTTAAATTTGATTAAGGTCACTTTGGAATCTGTGCACGTCAAATTAATAACTGACCGTCTGATTGTACGCCCATAATCTCGAGATCAAGCGTGTGAAAGATTGGAACGAAAAATAGTGTTATCATCCAATTCAAAGCAGCCAATGCAAGAAAAGTAATCAGTTCTCCTATTTTAATTTTAAAATATGTAGACATTTTAGGGAGGAGAAAATATAGGTGCTTATAAAATTTACCAAGGAGAATATATAAGTGCTCAAGAGTTTTACTTCTAGCAAATTAGCAAGAACAGTAACCGGTTCTCGCATTTTAATTTTAAATTAGAAGTTTTAGAGAGGAATTGGAAGCAATTTGATCCTAATACATGTGAAAACAAAAATTGACAGAAATTATTTTTGTTTTTATATAGTAGTAAGGATTATTTATTATTTTAGCTACATATATAGTGTTGAAGTTGCACATAATAAGATTTTTTTTCTGTATTAATTTATACATAATTTATTTAGTATCGGAATACATAAAATGACTTTTTCACAGATTTTTCTGGATTTTGGTCAGTGGCTTCTTCTTTTTAAAAATTTAAAATTTTATAGTTTTATATTAATATATTTAATATATTCGTTTTCCCCCAATTTTGAGTCTTTTTTCTCCATGTAATAAATTTTGTCATATTTTTTTCAAAAAAATCCCAACTCGATTTATTCCCGAACCCTGACTTGGTCACTACGGTCCCAAGTCCCAATAAATTAAGGGCTTCAACCGGTTGGGTTGATCCAATACCCAACTGACCTTTCCCCGAATTTGTTATTGGGTCGGGAACATATAGTTAACCTGTCGGGTCTGATTGGGCTGGCATGAGACATCAGCCCAACCTTCAAGTCGGGTCGGGTCAACTTCGAGGTCAGATCAAAGCCAGGTATTCCATTGGTGCGGGATGGGACCAGTCGAATGCAGGTCCGGTCCCAAACTTCTATACCATTGATTTGGAAATCAATAATGAGTTTTATATTAGTAGTCTATTTGTAAATGTAGTGGCATCTAAGGGTATCCAACTTGGTGAGAGTTAGCTAACAGAATTCAACCCACACCTTATAAAAATAAGGGTGGAAATCAGAGCGAAGGAAGAAAATCAAACCCACAACCTACTCTCCCTCACATTGGAGAGCGCATACCAAAGTGGGCTAATGCCTCTTTGGTAGCCACTATCTTATTTTTTAAGACAGATATATAGGACTGTGCATTTTTTGGACCGAAACGACGAAACCTACCGAACCGAACCGAACCACCGGGTTTGGTCCGATTTTGACGGTTACCGGTTTGGGCTTGGTTTGAAAAAAAAGAAAACCGAAAAGTTTTGTTTGATTTCGGTTCCAAGCCTCCCCAAGCCGAAACAGAACCGAATGTAGTTTGTAAGTAATTTTATATATGTATACATAGGCGGGGTTTTGATTAATTTTAAAGGACATTTAAATAAAATACATATTTTTATACAAAACCCTACCCTTGTCTTTAGCCAGTTCTTAAATCCTAAAAAAGAAAGTAGCACTTATAGGAAAATTGGTTGAGAAGTTGAGAAAACTTTGATGTCCAAGTAGAACTTATAGGAAAACCGAAACCGACCGAACCAAGCCGAACCGAATCAAATTGGGTTGGTTTGGTTTAAGAGTTGAACAATTTGGTTTGGTTTAAAAATCTAAAAACTGATTAGGACCGATTTGATTTATGATTTTGGTCCAAAACCGAAGAAACCAAACTGAATACACCCCTACAGATATGTTTCTCACTCTCCACTACAATTTGTAGTGGTGGTTATATATAATTTAAAATGACCTTGTATTATAGTTTTTTTTACTTTATGTTATATCCTAATATTTAATTTATGGTTTTCCAATTTTTTGTCAGTTCCATCTAAACCTTTTTCAGGGAAATTTTCAGGATCGGTAGTTTCATATTTTTCTAGCACTGGACCTCTGATTTCACCTTTTCCATAACGGGCTAGTTTGAACTCAAGCCAAGTTAGAAAGTCATAAATACTCGTTCGTCCTGATCTTCTATAAGTTTGATCTTGAGATTATGGGCGTACCATTGGACGGTTCGTTTTACTCATAAAGGGACATAAATGATCGAGTAGCGGTGACACTACTATAAAGGAGCGATGTTGCTTTCATAGGGGAGAGCAATATCGCTGCCACATAGGAGCAATATCGCTTTCATAAAGGGGTGTCAATGCTCCTATATAGGGGAGGTGCCAGTGCTCCTATAGAGGGGTGCACGTTTTTTAGTAAAATGGACCATATGATACTACGCCCATGATCTCCAGATCAATCTTGTGGAAGATCAGGACGAAAATGATCTCTATCACAGGATTTAAAGTAATCAATGATGTTAAGGCGTTTAGAATTGCCTAAAACGATGACCTTGCTTCTATTACCTTTTACAGGCCTTGGGGATATTTTCATCATTTTACGATTGGTTCGGCTTTATGCTGGTCGGTTACAGAAAAGGTGAAACCTGGGGTTCATTGCTTGAAACTTTATAAAAAAAAAAATTCATGAAATCTGTTCGACCTTGCCTAAATTATCATGACACCCAATCCTCGTAATGGACACCATATGACAGCCAATTGATGATGGGTGTAGAGATTTTTCTACGCGCGAGCGCATAGTCCCGGGCCATTACTTTTATGTCCCCGTCCGAATGTGATCAGTTTAGTTACGTTGGTTTTCTCTCCCTTCTCAACTCTAATAAAGGCTATCAATCCCGGTCCTATCCTGTTATCGTAAGTGACAACAGAACACTTAGGGAGCTTCCGATTAATTTGATTGATCAAAAATCAAGTTCGAATATAATGTGTGCCACATTGTTTCAATCAAACCATTTTTTGGGATGTGTATTGCGATACTAGATATTGATTGTTTGATGATACACCATTAATCTCGAGGTCCATTGGTTCAAATCGGTTGATGAGTTTTTGATTGTGGTGCCCTTGGAGATTTGGTTGGAGTGAATTAGGGCTGTGTATTTTTTGGACTGAACCAACCAAACCGACCAAACCGAATCGCCAGGATTGGTCCGGTTTGGACGGGTACTGGTTTGGATTTGGTTTGAAAAAAAGGAAAATCGAAAAGTTTGGTTTGATTTCGATTCCAAGCCTCCCCAAAGCCGAAACCGAACTGAACCAAATGTAGTCTGTAATACATATATATATATAAGGGGTTTTGATTAATTTTAAAGGGCATTTAAATAAAATGCATATTTTTATATAAAACCCAACCCTTGTCTTCAGCCTATTCCTAAATCCTAAAGCGGTAAAGTAGAACTTTTAGGAAAACTGATTAAGAAATTGAGAAAATTTTGATGTGCAAGTAGAACTTGTAGGAAAACCGAAACCGACCGAACCAAACCAAACCGAATCAAATTGGGTTGGTTTGTTTTAAGAGTTGGACGATTTGGTTTGATTTAAAAATCTAAAAATCGATTAGGACCGATTTGATTTGTGATATTGGTTCAAAATCGATCAAACTGAACCGAACCGAATACACCCCTAGAGTGAATAGAGATATCTTGAGGGGTGGGATAACTTGGAAAGGCGAAGGGAAAGTGGGTGGTCGCTCGGTGGGAGAATAAGAATGAAAAATTACAGTTTTTTTGTAATGTATTGTCTCACCCAATCGATCCAAGTATCATCACATCCAATTTGATTCAGAGCGGAGAGAATGAATCCAAAAGTCAGCTTTGGGTTAAAAGTGTTTTAGGACCTGATTTCGGATGAAACTTATGAACACCACCAAAGAAACATTGAAAGCAAAAACTGGGCTAATCTATTAGCCAAGGATACAAAAATCAGATTTCCTTTCGGTTTCGGTTCATTTTGAACCGAAATTTTAAATTTCGGCCGAAATCTGTACTTAAAATACAGAAATTTATAGTTTTTATTTCGGTTTCCGTGGGGATCCAAACCGAAACATTTCGGCCGAAATCTCCAAAATTTTGAACCATGCTATTAGCCATGATCTTAGTAATGACCTAACTATAAGACTACAAAGAGCAATCTGCCTTGGGATCCCTTCAAAATATGGGTAATGCGAGAAAAATTTAGCAAACAAAGCATTTTACTTTCAAAAAAGAAAATTTGAATCGCCGCAAGCCCAAAATAACATTATTGGATTGGACAAAAACAGAGCCAAGAATCCGTCCGGACCGGAAAACTTACTCTTTGGGGCATCAAAAGCCAGATGACTAGGCTTGAAAGGAAGTATTCAATTTGGATCTGAAGGGCAAAGAGAATATAGGAGTATTTTTGTCAAGTTGGGCATGATTGATAATGCAATTTCTTGCAATAGCAGATGAAATTGAATGAGAGAGAATTTCAAACTTTCACCACCCTCCTTTTAACTACGGAATTCTTAATTTTTGTTTGCCAGAAGCCTCACCAGTAGACATTTCCTTACGGACAACACAAATGGCTATTTTCTTAGCCTGGGCTAACTCATCATTTAAAGGATTTCTTTGAATCTGTGATTCTATGTGGTTCAGATAGCAACATCCGTACAATCATGAACAGAACCAAATTTTACAGTGTTCCATTTTTTATCAAAGAAAAGATTCCTCATTCCTCATCTTTAAGTTCTTGAATTACCGAAAAGGTGCCGTTGCCCGTGACATTAGTATTTCGAGTGGCTCAAACCACACCTTCTTGCTCAATCCATATGTAGAAGAATTTGAAGATCTTCAACCAGATAGTCATCTGTAAAACCGGGAAAAAAAAAAAAAAAAGAAAGTAGAGCATGGTCAGTTATTCCTGGGGTGGGAAAATGCAATTTGTAATGTGGGAAAAGATTCAATGAGTTTGGATTAATCAGTACAGTCAAGTGTTCAAAGGATTCCTCCTTAGGCCAATCATTTATTACTAGATAAGAAGTTATCCGTCTGGGGCATATCTTGTACCAAGCAAAGTAGTGCGGGTGCAGATTCGGTGAACCGAACTGAATGAAACTGAAAATTTTGGTTTTTGGTTAGTTCAGTTAAATTTCAATAACTTGACACCAAAATCGAACTGAAACCAAAAAAATCAGTTCGGTTTCGATTGTGCTGATTTTTTTAATTTTTACTCATTTTTTGCGATTTTTTGGGGTCAGTTTTCTAAACCTACCCAATAAGTTTTCATTTTGGGCCACCAAAAACCAAACCGATTGGATGATGTGGTCGCCAAATCTGGAGTTGAATCTGAGTATAGAGCTACACATGACATCTACGAGATCTAATGGATTCGCTCCCTTCTCACTGAGCTTGGATCTCCTCCATCCATTCCCATGCACTGTGATAATAAGGCCGCCATTGATGTTGCTACTGACCTCGTTCTTCCTGAAAAAAACCAAAATATATTGAAGTAGCTATTCACTTTATTTGAGAAAAGATTCAAGCTGACATCATTGACTTAAAGTTCTCTTTAAATCAGTTGGCAGATATTTTCAATAAGGTACTTGGTCAGTTAACAACATCAGATTTTTTTTGTCAAGTTGGGCATGATAGATATCTATGCACCAGCTTGACGGGGAGTATATATATATATATATATATATATATATATATGTGTGTGTGTGTGTGTGTGTGTGTGTGTGTGATAGTGTTGTGTAAAACATAATATCTGGTGCTAGATAGCAGTTTATGTGTGTATTATCTCGGTATGTGTACCACTTATGAGGTGCGTATACTATATGAGTGGTGTGAGTTGTAAACATAGTTCGAAATTTCGGAATCGGATTCACTCAATGCCGAAACGATAACACTAAGTTACCGGCCATATATTGCAAGTGCAAATTATCGGGCATATATATTTTGGAAGTGAAAATTGGGACTGAAATTTCGGCTCAGCCTGTAAAATTTCGGCCAGATTTTCGGTTTCGGGTAGTCCCGAAACCGACATTTTGATCCTTGGTTGTAATTACCCTTATTGGCATAAAAGAGGCTAGTAGGTTTTCCCTAACCCTATCTAAGCTATTCTATCCCTAAATCTAGCTCTCTCCTCTTCTTCCTCCATACAAAACCCTAACTCTAAATTACTCTTTGGAAGTGAAGTTGGTATTAGAGCCGGACGATCGACAAAATAAGCCTACCGTCACGGGGTCGCACTTCTGCAACCTTAGTCCCGTGCGGCACCTAACGTACGCTTCGTTAGGTCAGCCTACTTCTGATACCAACAGTCACGGGGAGTCCTTCGACGCGCTTTCAACTTGTGCGGTGCTTCGCTACCGCATGCAACGAAACCAACCCTTCTACACATCAGCTCTGATACCACCTGCCTAGAGGACGGGAACTCCCCCCAACATGGTTACCTCTGTTTCGCGGCCTACCATCCAACTGTACCATGCCCCTTACGACACGCCATCTGCACCACTGTGCTAAACTTGGCCTGCCAAGCTTCACCCTGTGCACTGCACTAGTACCTCGCTCGCAATAGTCTGGGCATGCAGCTTCCCATGCCACCATGTCTCGCTCACATACTGAACTAGGCCCACAGCCTTGTGCCTCGCGCTCGCGTGCTCAACTGAGTCCCACGCAGACTGCCTTGGTGTGCGTTCCGAATTATTAGCACTCGTTTATCCTTGGCCCACGTGCTGTCGTGCTCAACTGAGTCCCACGCAGCCTGGTGTTCTCACGAGGTTGCCCAGTCGTATGCACCGCGATGCGTAGTCCGGAGCCATACATCAACCTCCCTTGGGTGCCACACGGCGTCGTTGCGTCGACGTCCTAGGCCCACCCTTTCAGGCCTAAGAGACACCTGTGCCCCCTCTAGTAACGCAAGGCCCCGTGTGGGTGGAAGGCAACTCTCCAGCTCCTCTCCCACATAGAAGGGTAAAACAGTCATTCAGCCAGAATGGCGGGAGGACCTCAAACCCCTTGGTTTGACATACCGCAACGCCTCCTGCATCGCTAGCCCACCTTGGCTATGTCGCGTCCGTGTCGCTCCTGCGTCTTCCCCCTCCATACGACCGTGTCGCGACCACGTCACAAGGCCCTCTTGGCCCCCATGTCGCGTGCCCTCCTGGCACCACATGTCGTGCCCCAAGCACCATGCTGCAAGCTCGAGTATTGGCCCCGTCACACTACACAGATGTCACCCTTCACCTCTGCTAATGTCAGCATGCTACAATCAACAGTCAAAGTTTGACTGCTCCAAATTGGGACGAAACTTGGTGGGTTGAGATCGATTTTTCACTGTGTTTTGAAGCTCGACTTGCATCATCTTCTTCCTTAAACTGTTGCACGTGGTATTCCTCAATCAACCCCGATTGCTCCAATCTTCTAGGGTTTTGATCAATTTTTTCTGAGGAACTTTTGTTCATAACTGAGCCGATGTGATTTGAAGGCCGTAGCTACTGTTTTCGAGGGATTGAAGATGTCTCGGCTGTGAAGGTGCAAGTGACCCAAATCTGCATAAATTTTCTGATCTTTTTTTTGCAAATTAACCTTACCCAAATTTGCAAATTCGATTCTGAATTTTTGCAAATCTTATTTTGATGACCTATGTTTTGCAAATTCTGTTTTGAGGTTCTGCGAATTGCAAAATCAAATCTGATGTGCCTTAAATTACAAAAAACAAGTCTGATGTGCCTTTTTTTTTATTGGTGAATATAGCTAGACATTCCAAAAAAAAACAGCGAGAAGCTATAGAGATTACAGAACGAGAGAACTGCCGAGAGACGGGGGCAGAGACAAAAAAAGAAAACAACAACAAAATCCAGCCCAAAACACCGACCAGATCAGAAAACACCACCCAGCAGCAAACCAGACCCCCAACCCAACTCCCTTATCGAGAAGGACAAGGGGCGTTAGAAGTGAATGGCCCTAAGCCCTACCCCTCATATTTATCGAGAAGGACAAGGAGCGTCACTTGCGGCAAAAAAACTCTAGCATTTCGTTCCAACCAAATGCTCCACAAGACAGCATAAGGCCCCACCCTCCAGAACACCCCAGTTTGACCACTCCAACTGATCCCATTCCAGGCTATCAAAAAATCCAAGAGGTTTTCCGGGATTACCCAACTGAGATCAAAGGAGCTAATAATTGCACTCCATATCTTAGACGCCACCCAACAATGTAAAAACAGGTGAGAGACCGATTCTTCCATCCGCAAGCACATAGGGCATTTGTTTCGAAGAACTTTTCCACGCGCAATCAGCTGATCCATAGTCAAGATACGCCCTCTCAACGCGGTCCAGACAAAGAAGTGAACTTTGGGGGGGAATGGGGCCTTCCAAATAAAGAAACATGAGGCTCTGATCATGGGTCTATATGAGAGGAGCCGATAAAAGGACTTGACAGAAAAATTCCCGCATTTAGTACCCATCCAGATCCTAGCATCCCACCAAAGTCGATTTGGGACAGATTTGTGTAACTCCATCATCAGACCAAGGTAGTGGATTATCTCATCCTTCCCACAAATCCCTTCTCGTGTTAACTTCCCAAACCGGAGTACTCCCATTCATTGATACAAAATCAGTTATCAGTCCTTGAGAATTCTCCGAGACACTAAAAATCGACGGATATAGCAACTTTAAGGGGTAAAGGAATATCCAAGGACCTTCCCAGAAAGCAATTCGAGAGCCGTCTCCCCAGCTGAAGCAAACCCATCTAGAATATTCCTTCCAGATCAAACTAATGTCCCTCCACCAAGCAGAGCAGTTTCGATTTCGGTTAATAGTAATCCCCCAATACCCCGCCAAAGCTACCATACTTCTGCTCAAGCACAACCCTCCATAGCCTATTCCACTCCGTTTCGCTCCCCGCCTGCCATGACCATTTGCCAAGAAGTGCAATATTGACGCGGTGTAGATTTCTTATGCGAAGACCACCGAACTCCTTAGGCAGCTGACACGCCTCCCAAGCGACAAGATGATATTTTTTGTCCCCATTCACACCTTCCCATAAGAAATCTCTTTCAATTTTCTCAAAGGCATGGATGACGGCCAATGGGCATTTGAACATAGTCATATAGAAAATCGGCAAGCTAGATAGGACTGAGTTCAATAATTGAAGACGACCCCCCGAGCCGAGGTACTTTCCCTTCCACTTCGCCAACCTTTTTTGAAAGCTTTGGATAACCTCCTCCCAATCCCTAGCCTTCGGCTTCCCAGCCCCAAGCGGAAGACCAAGATACACGATGGGGAGAGCAGCCGAAGAGCAATAAGTTCTAGCAGCTAGTTCCTCAAACCCCCCCGGTTCAAGATTAATGCCAGAGATAGTAGACTTTGTGAGATTGACCTTCTGCCCTGAAACAGCCTCATAAATAGTAAGTATATTTGTAAAAGCCAATATATCATCATGGTCAGCTGTACCAAAGAAAATAGTATCGTCGGCATACTAGAGGTGTGTCATCGAGAGCCGATTCCTCCCCACCGAAATACCCAAAATTCTGTTTAGAGCCTGGGCTTTCGTAATAAGAGCCCCCAAGGCTTCCCCAACCAAATTGAAGAGAAGAGGAGAGAGGGGATTGCCCTACTTCAAGCCCTGCGAACTTTTGAAGTACCCCACAAGAGTCCCATTGACTAACACCAAGAACCAAGCGGATTCAACACACGCTCTCATCCACCTCCTCCAAGGCTCTCCCCAAAACCGAAGCATTTCAACAAGGTAGTCCCAATTGACTCGGTCATAAGCTTTTTCCATGCCCACTTTCCAAACGAAAGACGGCACACGGGAGAGGGCAGTCGAGTGCACCACCTCATGCGCAATAACCGCCATATCAGTTAGTTGGCTCCCCTTAATAAAGGCCCCTTTGAGTATCAGACACAATGGCCCCTAAGACCAGCTTAAGACGGTTAGCGAGTACCTTCGCAAGAATTTTGTACAAGCAATTAACGAGACTTATTGGCCGAAAATTATGAATATCCGACGCCCCTTCAACCTTTGGAATGAGAGAGATGAAAGTCGAGCTAAGGGTTCTCCCAATCCCAGCCCTCGCATGAAACTCATTAAAGAAATCCAACATATCAGCCTTTAAACATGGGTAGAAGGTACCAAAAAATTCCATATTAAAACCATTTGGCCCCGGCGACTTGTTCTTCTTGCTCCGTTTAATCACGTCCCAGATTTCCGCTTCTGAGATGGCCTTTTCCAGCCCCTCTCTATCAACCTGACTAATGGTTGGGAAGGACAGGCCATCTAATTTAGGTATATTCCAACCCTCGTCTTGTAGTAGGTTACAATAATAGCCGGCTATTTGTGCTCTAATCTATTCCAGGTCCGTGAATTCAGCCCCATTCACCACAATTCTAGTAAGGATCTTCTTCTTTGCCCTGGCATTAGCAACCATATGGAAGTACTTAGTATTGTTATCCCCGACCCTTAACCAATGGACTTTAGCTTTTTGTTTCCAACTGATCTCTTCTTGAAAGCTTTTCTCGCAAAATCCCATCTTTAAATTCAGTCTATCGGCGCACTTGGACTCCACCAAAGTCTGATGTGTGCCTTAAATTACAAAATTTGTCACGGGTTGCTGACTGTAGATTTCAGTTATTTATAACCTATTAATTCCCTTTTTGTCCTAATTGTTTGCATTTGTTACATGGCTTCTATTACTTATTTTTGGGGTCACACAGTGGATGTTCTTTCTCACTTATTTGTGTGACATTTCTTAGCCTCATTTGTGTGCTTTGATTATGGATGGTCTTTCCCACAATGGATTTCAAAACAACTAGTTCGTTGGGCTCATCTGATTCTCACCCAAGCCATGGGATCACTAGTACCAAACTGAATGACCAAAATTTTCTCTGTCTCGTACTGTCAAACTTTATTTGGACAGCAGGATAAGTTAAGGCACATCCTTAGGTTTTTTTCTAGACCATCCTCATTCAATTCTTCCTTCGGTCAGTGGGAGATAGACAATTATACGGTGTTGGGATGGTTATCTGCCTCCATGGAGAAGCCCATCTACACCATGTTTATATCTCATGAGACGACGGCTCAGTTACGGGATGCATTGATTCAAATGTATGTCGATGAGAAGAATGATATCGTATCTACCAGCCATTTATGTAGGTTGCCCAAGCTAAGCAAGGTTAGAGGACTGTTTTTAACTATTTTGATTATCTCCAGAGCCGTTGGGATGAGCTATGCCAGTACGAGCCTCCTTAGTAGCCTTTGAGGGACCTTGAATTGTTGCTTGATGATTAGAGCGTCAAGATATATATTTTCCAAAGGTCTTCGACCCGAGTTTCAACCCAGATCTTCGCTCTTGATCCACTACTCCCACTCTGGACTTCTATGCGACGATTGATAGTGATGAGCATCACTGCACTCTTATTTTTCCTCCATCCTCTACTTGTACCAAGTATATTGTGGTTGCCTCTGATATTTTGGGTAAGGGGAGTGGAGGTCGTACTAGAGGTCGTGGTGATCCACTCACTGTTTGTTTTTTATGGATGATTAGATCGCTGCTCGATGATTAGATCGCTGACATTCTGAGCATACTGTGCTTGCCTCTGATATTTCGTGTAGGGGAGTTGAGGATGTGGTGGCCGTACTAAAGGTCGTGGTGATCCTCTCACTATTTGTTTTTATTTTCGAACGGGCATGATCACTCAAAGTTCTACAAGGTTTTCCTCCACATCAGGGTACTTCTACTGCCCATGCTGCTGGTGTTATTGGATCTAGTTCGTTTAATGCTGCATCCACTACATAGATTCTTGTTGAGCCTCTATATGATCTATCTGCTTTACGTGTTGAGCTTTTTGATTTGTGTGGACGTCTTTAGGTTCCAGAGCCTACTCTACCTCCTGCGCTAGGTATCTCATCAACCTATTTTGCAGTCATGTCTATGTCATCTACATCTACATCTCTCTAGATAATAGAATCAGTTGCCTATGATCATATGACTGGTGAGTTCAATTTATTTTCATCTGTCCACTCATAGGGCAAGTATGTATTGTTGATTGTTCATTTACCCCTCTCACTAGTCAGGGTAATGTTCCCCCTATCAAGTGACCTTTTTTTCCAAATGTGGTGCATGCTCCTAATCTTAAAGCAAATTTGTTGTCTGTCAGTAGTCTTACAAAATCTTTAAACTGTTCAATAATTTTTTTTCCTACTCATTGGGTTCTACAAAACTTGACTACGAGGAAGACTTCTAGCATGGGATTTGAATGTTGAGAGATCTATGGCCGCTCCCGCTTTGTCTTCTTTCCCTTTTGCCCTTAGAAGTCGTGTTTTAGATCTTTGGCATGCTCGACTGGGTCATTCCAATTTGCAGAGTTTATGTTTACACTTTCCCAAATTAAAAAATGCTTCTAATGGTTTAAAATTTTAATGTCAACTTTTCAAAGCATAATAGCTCATCTTTTATTTCACATACTACTCGTAGTGATTCTTTGTTTGATATTATACGTAGGGATGTGTAGAGACCTACTCCTTTATCCTTGTTTGATAGTTTAAGATATTATGTTACATTCATTAAGGATCACTCTAAATGCACATGAGCATATCTGTTGAAGTCTAAAGGTGAGGTACTTAACACCTACATCAGCTTCTCGATCATGATTCATACTTACTTTGGGAAGACCATTAAGGTTCTTCGATCTGATAATGGTGGTGACTACTCATCCTCTGCCTTTTAGGACCATCTCTAGAAGGTTGAGGCTTTGTATCAATTCACGTGCCCTTATAACTCAAGAGAATGGTTGTGCGGAGCATAAAAATAGGCACCTCATGGAAGTGATTCGTTCACTCCTCAATGACATGCAAGTTCCCAAGTCCTACTGGTCTATGGCCCTTCTTACTGCAGCTTATATCATCAATCCCACACCCACGCGCATCTTGAATGGTCAAACTCCTATCCATATCTTGAGGACGGGTGTTCCCCTCTTTTCTATTGAGCCTTGTATCTTTGGAAGCACTTGCTTTGCTCATGATCTTCGTAGCCAAAGCAAGGTTCAAAATTTCGGAATTTTTGTACTATTTTGAAGTTTTCGGCCGAAATTTCGGTTTCAATCCCCACCGAAACCGAAACGAAAACCGAAATTTTGATCCATGATCCAAAGACACAAGTTAAATGCTAAGGTTGTTAAAGGTGGTTTCGTAGGGTATTCTTGAGTGTCCAAAAGGTACAGGTGCTATGATCTCAAGACTAGGAAACTCTTTACCATGATGGATGTATTTTCTTTGAGGACACACCTTATTTTTCTACTCAAGTGATAAAAGAGCAGGTCCCCACACATCACTATGTTTAATATTAAACAAAAAATCGCTATGAGTAGTAATTTAAATAAATGATGATCTACTATACTTTGAAACATGATAAGTTTGACATTGAAATTTAGAACCATTAGAAACAATTTAAAATTTAGAAAAAAGTAAAGATATACTGTTGGTTAAGTCTATGTGTGTCTATTAAAATGATAAAACAATGGCAGAAATAAAGAAGAAAAATTGAAAGAGGTTACACACAGACACAAACACCCAGCTTGCAAGATCCAGGGCTGTTGTAGCAAGTTTTAAAGAGTAAGAGTTTGTCCTACAAAGAGTTGTGATCTAAAAGGTAGTAAATCTCCAGCTCTGGTAGATCCAATCCTATTCTAACTTAGACTAAGAAAAACAGGACAAAGAGATGGAGTTTTTGAGTTGTCACTAAACTAAAAACAGCAATGGAATAGATCTAATTAAAAACAGAATTAAAAGATAGATCAGAGATAAAGAAAGGGGGTTTGAAGAAAATAGCAGGTGGTTTGGTGAAAGAAAACTAAGATATGGAGAAGTAAACAGCCAAGGAATAATTTTTCACTATAAAATTGATTTGTAAAGCAGAGCAAAAGCTGGATCTATAGCAATACTTCATTTGGCTACAAGCACAAATGCAAGGTATAAGGATCCAACTTAGCCTTGAGATATGGACTAGTCTTAGGGCTATACTCTGTCCACTCGAATGGTCACAGAGTATCCCATGGATATAATCCACTCATTGAGGAAGAGATGAAACAGGAAAATCACTGCAAATGCTATGTCTGCAAGGCTACAAGCTCATGCAGACATAGATACATAAAATCTATAGGAATCAAATGAAAACCACTAAATCTCACAGATTAAATGAGCAATAAACTCAGCTATTCATTGATCTAAAGAACTTACAATGAATTAACCCTCAGATCTGCAGTCCCTGCAATTTCCAGGCTTCTTAAAATGCTTCGACAATTCAAATTACAGATCAAACTATCTCTAACTGTTACAAAGCTTTGGCCAGTCATGGCTGCACTAAGGAGAGAAGAAGAAAAAGAAAAAGAAAAAAAGGCGGGAATAGCTCACGATTCTTCTCCCAAAAATCCCTAGATCTCTAGATGCCCCCATCTGTTTTTATTCCTTCCTATTTATACACATCCCAAGTGTACCTGATTTGCCTTGGCCAATCAGAGAAGAGGAGAATCAAATCAGTTTAAGACCTAATGACGTGACTGAATTTCATGCAAGTATTGCCCCAAATTCATTAGAAAAGCAGTGCACGCGTGGGGCAGTTCGATCAGGTGTCAGTTGTGCTGATGGAGTTCCAAAAATGTCCTTCAAGGCTGACAGATAACTGTTTGAACCCGCGCCTCGAGTGGTTTCAGCTTCAGAACATCAATCTCGAGAGGTTCTCGAGCAGTTGGAGTGTCTTCAGGATGAATCTCGAGTGGATCAATGGGCTTCAGGACTACAGCTTGACAGGTTAAGTTTTAAGCCTCTAAACTACTCAAGTTCTTCAAATCTGCAGCTGTGCTGCTCATGGGCTTCAATCATCAACGCAAGCAACTGCTCGACACCAGCAATAAACTGCTCGAGTTGATTAAATCTGCAGCTACACACTGCTCGAGTGGTTGGTATTTCAGCACTTGCACAACTCGACAGGTGCACTACTGCAGTCTTCTAACTGCTCGAGCTCAGTGTGCTGAAGCTTTAACTGCTCGAGAACTCATTTTCTGCAGGTTTGATGTGCTCGAGAACTGCTTGAGCTTAATGTTCTGAACCTCTGCTGCTATGCATAGTATATTGCAGCACTCTGTCAGGTCTGAGTCTTCTCCCCAGCCAATGGTTACATTTGATAATCCTCTTTGTTGGCTTTTGCTACATGGATTTCTGTACTACTCTACAAATTATTGCTAACTACAAAACAACACTTAAAACATAATGATTAAACAATTTTAGGGCTTAGCAAAGCTTAGGTTAGGAGGTGAAAAGTGGCATAATTCTGTGATTAACATATACTCTGCAAATTCGCATGACCCAGACGGGCATGCCAAAGATCTTAAACAAGACTACTAAGGGAAAAAGGGAAAGAAAACGAAGCGGGAGCGGTCATAGATGTCTCAGTGCCAAAATAATATATGCCTCCCACTCAAACCACATGACAGAAGTCTTCCTCGTAGTCAAGTCTTGTAGAGCACGATGAGTAGGAAAAAAGGTTATTTAGCAATTTAAGATTTTGTAAGACTACTGCCAGACAACAAATTTACTTTAAGATTAGGAACATGCATGGCATTTGGAAGAGAAAGATCAACTGATAGGAGAACATTACCCTAACTAGTTACAGAAGTAAAGGATTCATCAACAATATGTACATGCCTTTGAGTGGACAAAGGAAAAATAGATGAAAATAAATGGGACTCATTAATCATATGATTAGAGGCCCCTGAATATATGATCCAGGGAGATGTGGATGTCAATGACATGGACATGGTTGCAGAACAGACTGATGAGGTACCTGATGCAGGAGGCAGAGTAGGTTGTGGAAGCTGAAGGTGTCCATGCAAATCAGTTTGCTTACCACGTAGAACATATAGGGCATATAGAGAGGCTCAACAGGAATCTCTGTGGAGGACGGAGCATCAGAGGAACTAGATCCAATAAAACTAGTAGCATCAACAGTATGTGTAGTAGAAGTACCCTGACGTGAAAGAAAACCATGTAGCTTGTAGCACTTTGAGCGGTCATGACCCGCTTGAAAACAAAAGGAACAAACAGTGAGAGGATCACCACAGCCTCCACGACCACCATGATCGCCACTACCTCTACTCCCCCTACCTGAAATATCAGAGGCAAGCACAGTATGCTCGGTATGGGTAGAGAATGGAGGAACAATAAGAGAGCGGCGACGCCATCACCATCAATCATAACATAGATAGTTTGGAGTGGGGATAGAGGATTGGAAGCTAAGTTATGGGCTCGAAACTGCTTAGAACTTGGCGCTCTAATATATATTTGTTTGCGCTCTAATCGTCGAGCAACAACTTGGGATCTCTCACCTGGCTCATCCCAACGGCTTTGGAGATAACCAAAATATTCAGAAACAGACATCTGACCTTGCTCAGCTCGAGCAACCTCCATAAATAGTTGGTAAATACGAGTATCATTCTTCACATGGGCGTACATATGAGTCAATGCATCCCATAACTAAATCGTTGTCTTATGGAATGTAAACATGTTGTCGATGGGCTCCTCCATCGAGGCAAATAACCCTCTGTCCATCCCAACACCGTATAATTGTCGATCTCCCACAATGCGAAAGAAGCATCGCATCGGGATGGTCTAGGAATAGGCCCAAGGATGTACACTAACATCCCCCTGTTGCCCTATAAAGTTTGACACCATGAGACTAAGGAAGAAAATTTTGAAATTTTGGCCATTCAATTTGGTACTAGTGATAGAATGGCTTGGGGAGAATCAGATGAGCGCAACAAACTAGTAGCTTTGGAATCTATTGTGGGAAATAATATCCACAATCAAAGCAAACAAAGGAGGCTAAGAAATGACACACAAATTAGTGGGAAAGAACAACCACTATGCGACGCCCTAAAACTAAGTAATAGAATCCATGTAACAAATTCAAACAATCAGAAGAAATAAAAAAGAACTAATAGGTTGCAAATAATCAAAAGCTACAGTCAACAACCCACAATAAATTTTGTAACTTAAGGCCCATCAAACTTGTTTTTTACAATTTAAGGCACATCAGATTTGATTTTGCGGTCCTCATCACAGAATTTGCAAAATATAGAATATCACAATCGAATTTAAAAATCTGGGTAAGGTTAATTTGCAAAAAAAAGAACATCGAAATAAAATTTACAGATTTGGATTACTTGCACTTTTACGGCCGAGGCATCTTCAATCCCTTGAAAAAAGTTGCTACATCCTTCAAGTCACATCGACCCATTCCACAGACAAAACCAACCAAAACCGTAGAAGATTGGATCAAGCTGGGTTGATCGAGGAACACCACCTGCAACAGCTCAAGGAAGAAGACGATGCAGATCGAGCTTCAAAACATCACCATCGAGGCTTCAAAAATGGCTGGTCCAAGAGAGAGATGATCCCAGTGAAAAACCGATTCCAATGCACCAGGTTTTTACCCAATCTGATGTAGCCAAACTTTGGCTGTTGACATCAACGTGTTGACGTCAGTAGAGGTGAAGGTTGACGTCAGCGAAGGCTTATTTTGTCAATCGTCTAATTTTCTTGCTTTGATACCAACTTGACTTCCAGAAAGTGATTTGGGGTTAGGTTTTAGTTTGGAAGCAGTCACGGAGGGAGGGAGAGAGAGAGAGAGAGATTTAGGAATAAAATAGCTTAGTTAGGGGAAAGGAAACCGTATTAACCTTTTATACTAATAAAGGTCATTACGACACCCACACGTATATAGTACACTCATCCAATAAGTAGCACACACATATAAACTGCTATCTACACACCAATATACTTTAGTCTTTGTGGTTTAATATAAAGGCCAATAGGGACTCCAACCCTAACTAGGTCATCTCTCTCTCTCTCTCTCTCTCTCTCTCTCTCTGCTACATCTAATTCCTTCAACCTAACCCTCACCCTAATAATCTAACCTCGACTCAACTTTTGAATGTCAAGTACAACATGCGCATTGAATCAAAGCAGCAATTTTTCCCAGACAAACTCTCAAACTCAAGAGTCCTAAGGTTGTAATAACATTTAATAAGAGAATGGTCGGGACCACATGCACAAAACGGGTGCACAAAGTGAGAAGTGCCTAATAAAACATGCGGTCTCTCACTTGCCATAAAAGAGCCAATATATGCCTCTGTGAGAGAAAACACATCACATGAAAAGTAGTACATTGACTTTAGGTGAGGGATTCAGTGTACCCCCTTGCCGCCCATGCACTAATTTCACATGTGAGGTAAATCATTGAAGTTGGTAGTTGTAGCACCCATGGATCAAAATTTCATCCGATATCGATACGTATCGGACGATACATATCGGTATCGGAGGTCACCGATACGGTACATTCAATGGATCATCCGGTACTGTCCAATACCGATATGTATCGTCCGATACGTATCGGTTTTGGGCTCGGATGATACGTATTGATTTTCTGGCATTTTGATCCATGGTAGCACCCATAACATCCGAAGGTATGTACTAGTTCCGATTATGGACTTCGATCAATCCCTATGCCCCGATAACATAAATTGGGATTTGGATCAGCAACAACTATTTATGGATAGGGTATCACAAGGAACACTCTTAGAACTTCCAAGAGCACAAATAGTGTAAGGAAGAATACATAATGCAAGAGGGTAAATCACAATCACACAATCGACAAAAAAAGAGAGAAGAATATGATCAAAATTTATTAATTAAACTAAAAATGAATTACATCAAAAAGGGATTTTAAATGCTACAAAACCTAACATCTCTTCATTCATTGGACTGGACTCCTCTTTTGGATTAGTAAATCCTTTTGGATTAGTTTCTGAGCTACTTGCGTATTCGCAATTTTCAGGGCTCTTGTGATCAAATTTCTCAGACTCTGCATGATTTTAGTAGCTCTTGTTTCCTGATTTCTCATCAATGGTGGGCGATCCATCAAGGTGGATAAATGGTGGAGATCCCTCAAAATTGTTGATTTTCGTCAATCCATGTTTGCATAGTTCCCTCTGGTTTAGAAGTTTTACCTTTAGGAACACTACAATTTAGGTGCAGCAATTAATTAAATGGCTCATACAATCAGCCCGGTAAATTTCGTAAACATTAAGGAGGTTGGCATCAACATTAACTTCAACAGAAATTTTGCCATATGATAGCCTTTAATGTTGTAAATTTGTCCGTACGTAGGGGATTTCCAACATAACTTCCAATGCAAATTAGCATAGTTCTAGACCAGCAAATCAACAGAAGAGGGGAACGGCATAACCATACTAGAATCGTGTTGCAATCCTCCTCTTTCATTTTAAACATAAGGGTGGTTTCCTCAAAATAAGAGGTATGCCACCAGTGGACAAGATGCTCGCAGCTAAATGGAATCCCAACCTTCCTCTAAACAGAAGTTGAACCGAAATAAACTATCCGACATAGAAATAATCTCTGTTGCTTTGATTTTCCAAATCCTTTCAATTGCAGCTTTGAGTCCTTGGAAATATAGGTTCTTTCCAAGCAAATAACCAATTAAGGCATTGTACCATTGGTCAGAGTCGTAGGAGATATCGCACTCCTCATAAAAAACTTACTGGACGACTATGAAATGAACAAAAGAACAAGAAGAGTCAGAAAAGCATTCTCGGAGAAAAGACAGCTATAAGCTGTCAGAACACAAGGATTAGGCAGCTCAGAGGGCGAAAGCATATAAGAAAATGAGAAATAGAAACAAACAGGAAGTGACGAGAGTCATCTCCCCAGAAATCTCCCCTTATACAGTTGAGGAGCTTAGCAAGATACAAAGTCTAGCAAGAGAAAAGCCATCCCAAGCATCTCTCAATCATGAAAAAACAGAAAATTTGGGGTCTAAAGGATACCCCTACAAAAAAATTCCCTGCTATAGTCCAACATGTTCATAGTCACAAAGTCGCGGTTAAGCAATGTTAAAATTCGGAAAAATCCGGCAAACTCTGGAAACATTGGGGAAATATCGGAGAAATTTTTTTTAAAATAAATTAATTAAAAATCAAGATTTATTGGAAAAAATCGGGAATTATTGCGATTTTTTTAAGAACACACAAATATTTGAAAAAATTACAAATAATTCGGGATTAATTAGCAGAATCTCAAATTTGCGAATTTTTCAAAAGTTCAGCGAATTTTGTGACTATGAATATGTTTCAAGTTAGCTTGCAAGCATTCGGACATTACCAATGGTTCATATAGGGAAAGAGGGCAGTATGGTGATAAGCATCATGAGTTTCATTCATTAGGATAAAAGCTCTTTTGTAAATTCTTGGTTGTTGGTGTGAATCAATTTCTCCAAGTGATCCTTCAACAAACAAGAATTCCTATGAAAAAGATGACAGGTTCCAAAATTCAAATGCTGATGCGAAATTTTGATTTCTTGGTTTGATCCATTAAATGAAAAAGCTCATTTTCAAGTTCTCCTCCTCTATTAATTGTATTCAAATTCAACCTTACTCCCTTCCACTCCACCAATGATACCTACAAAAATCCTTCAATCAATAAAATAAGGCTGGTGCTACTACCACACCACTTTATGTTACAGCCACCTCACTCAAACAAAGGCAAAAATACTTTTACTGTTTTAAATCAGAATATGGACATCGTTTTTCGTCCCAATCTTTCACACAACAAATCTTGAGCTCATAGGCGTCCTATCAAACGATCAGATGTTGATTCCACGTGGCATACATCCCAAAGAGTCAACTTGATCAATGTACCATCAAACATAGTTCACATTCACTTGGGGGATTTGTGTTACGTGGAATCAACATATGATCTGATAGTAAGCCCATGATGTCAACATCTATTGTGTGGAAGATTGGGACGAAAAACAATCTCCATCGTCCGATTTAAAGCAGTCAACAGTTTTTTCCCTTGTTTAAGTGAGATGATTGTAACATAAAGTGGTGTGGTAGTAACACCAGCCTAAAATAAAGCTTCCCTCAAGAAATATTAGTGGAAGCATCCAGGTCTTACAATTTTTATTGCATAAGCATAACTTACGCTTTTTACTAGAAGCATCACGATCGGATATAGAACTTATAATTTTTACTGGAAGCATCAAAAGTCTTAACACCATACAAATCTTGAGCTCATAGGCCTCCTATCAAACAATCGATGTTGATTCCACGTGGCATACATCCCAAAGAGTGAACTTGATCATTGTACCATCAAACACAGTTCACATTCACTTTGGGGGATTTGTGTTACGTGGAATCAACATGTGGTCATCTGATAGTAGGCCCATGATGTCAAACATCTATTGTGTGGAAGATTGGGACGAAAAACGATCTCCATTGTCCGATTTAAAGCAGTCAACAGTTTTTTCCCTTGTTTAAGTGAGATGATTGTAACATAAAGTGGTGTGGTAGTAACACCAGCCTAAAATAAAGCTTCCCTCAAGAAATATTAGTGGAAGCATCCAAGTCTTACAATTTTTATTGCATAAACATAACTAACGCTTTTTACTGGAAGCATCACAATCAGATATAGAACTTATAATTTTTTACTGGAAGCATCGAAAGTCTTAACACCATTTAATGTAGTTTGAAACTTTGATGCAGGAAAAATGTAGTAAGTGGGAAGGTATTTTACCCTTTTTATTGCAGAGGCATTGTTTTAATGGTCCCTGCATGCTTCTGAAGGTATTCTCTTGACCTTATATCTGCCTGCATTTGTCACAAAAAGAGAAGACCCATGGTAAAAAAGCTATACCCTTTTCATAAGCAACCTTATTTAATAGGGATAATGGCTTTTGACCGACATTGAAACACCTGAATGGTGTTTAAATGATCTTACACCACTAAAGTTAGACTTTTAATCTCATCCATTGAAATGTGATTCTCATTATGCCACGTGGTGGTGAGCATCCATGATCAATCTAAATTGTCCAAGTGGCAATCTATCATTGAACCATGTCTTAGCCCCAATAAACATGCCTAGAAGTGGATGTGAACCAAGCTTTGATATCATCCATTAAAACTGAAAACAACGGTTGATATCAAAGTCCACAGATCAGATGGTTTAGATCTCCATAAAACACCATTTTTGAGCCTGTTGCACGTCAATCTATGATCTATCATTTTGATGGCACAGATCACCCACATCTTACCCCATGAATGGTGTAAGATCATTCAAACACCATGTTGGTGTTTAAATGACGGTCAGGAGAGTCATTTAAACACCATGGGAATTGCTGCCGCCACTCACCACATCCATCTTCAATTAGATGACTTTATATTAATTATTGTCTTGCTTATATCAAAATTACTTATAAAAAGTCAGCTTATGCAGTATTTGGATTTTTTGCATTTATCCCCTGAGATATGTCTTATTTACGTTCAGCCCCCCATGTTTCACCTATTTACATTGTGGCCCTTGTTTTTGTGATTCCTTATGCAGTATTTGGATTTTTTGCATTTACCCCCTGAGATATGTCTTATTCACAGTCAGTCCCCCCATGTTTCACCTAGTTAAAGTGTGGCCCTTGCTTTTGTGATTCCTTTACTTATTACAGCCTACATTGACAAACTCTTCAACAAAATAAAATTTGACTGCTTACATTGATCATGTTAACTTTTGGGGTTGTCTGCCATTTAGAATCAAAATCTGACTGCTTGATGATATGCTCACAATTCCAAGATTCATTGGGTGGAAGATTGTGGTGAAAAACGATCTCCATCGTCTGATTCAAAGCAGTCAAAGTTTAGTTCTCTAACAGTCAATAACTGATCCTTCACCATAGGGAGCAATAAGTAAAGGAAATACAAAAGCCACGGTACAAATAGGTGAAACACCGGGGGAGTGTAAATAAGAATATCTCAGGAGGTTAAATGCAGAAAATCCAAAATAGTTCTATTTCCATTTTTGAAATTTTATGGCTCAAAATATAATGCCTGAGAAACTTTTAAAACTGGAAAGTAAACACTGTAACATCTGCTTTGTTACATCCAATACCCTATATTTTTTCTGTTTTGCACCTCATGGAATCACCAACTCTGTTTTTCAGGTCTCACAAAATGTTTCTTCAGGCCACATATGAGGAGACAAGAGGCACTACCTGTCGGATTGGCTCTGGCACACGATATTTGCAACACATTTTAACGACTTTGATGGCAGTATCAAGAGAGATACGATTGCCCGTTGAAATAAATATTGGTTTCGAAGAACCTTGAGTTGACTGCACTGCCTGCATAAAATGTTTGGTTACAAAGTACAGGTGTTTCAATATATATATATATATATAAAGAAAAAGGTAAGGTCCTACACAGTCTCTAAAAAGGTGTCATGTGCCACCCCAAATCCTGTTTTTGTTCCACATGAACTAAGGGGAGGACAATGTATACATTAATTTCAAAATAATAATAATAATAATGATAAATAAATTTAATATCCACCATGTGATTAATCTTGTTTGATAAGTGGACAATTGATTATAATCAATTGTCGACTTTTTCCATATTCAACACTTGCTCCACCTGGACCTTGGAGGATGCTCACTGTTCTCTATTGGAGGACCTAACCGGGATCTATATATATATATATATATGAAATGATCCCTTCACTAAGTAACTGGAGGGCATCCGGACTGCTCGAGCAGCCAATCCCCACTTGAGCGAAGGGAACATTTCATATGTATATTAAAAAAATACAATGCAGGACAAACGCTAAAACCCTAATTATGTAAATTTGGGGATTAATTTCAAATTAAATGAATAGCGAAAATATTCAAATAACCCAACCACATAAAATAATTTAATAAATCCTATTAAAACAATTAAGCTAACTCAATTTTAGCGCTCACATACATTAAAATTTTCCGATCTAGAAAAGCGGCTGCGATGAGGGAACTCGAGTTTCGATCTAGTTTAGGGCACCAAACGACAATTACGGTATCGTCTCTGGACTCTTCTAGGATTTGAAAAAATTAAAAGCCCGAAGGGTTAATTCAATCAAAGGGAAAAATAAAAATATATCAATTAATAAGGTGTGAACAAAATTCCAGCAATTAATTAACTAGGCATTTTGGGCTTGCGATTGTATCAAAGGAAATAAGGAAAATAATTACCTAAAATATATTAAGAAGACAAAATAAAAAGATAGGGTTTCAAGGCTTCACATCAAGGATATATGTCGGCTTCGCATCAATCCGCACGATAACACAAAGATTCACTCCTCGAGTTTTAAAAGATTCGCTCTTTCGGGTGAAAACTCTTCACAAGTTCACTAAGGTTTGTACAAAACAACTCTCAATTTCATTAATCATCAACTAAATTAAATAAAGTCTTTACATGCTTTTATATAGGCTAATAAACCCTAAAAAAATAAAACTCATAATTAACCATTAAAATTTTCTATCTAATGGTCATAATTAATTTCACCACTATTCTCATTTTTTATTACGTGACCACTTTTGAAGGGTCAACCGATTTCTGATTAGCGTGAAATTGATCTTGTTGGAAAGATTATCGAAGTAGCTTTCCAACAAAACAAGAATCACGCAATTCCGACATATATTGAAGAGTTATGATCACTTTTCTCAGGGCTGCATTGAAAGTGACGAAATTAATGGTCACATGTCACAAACATGTGTCTGGCCCCTAAATATCTCAAATAAGGAAACTAATCCTAAAGTAAACCACAAATAGAAGTCCTAAATTAAACAAAGCAAATAAGTCAAGAATCCGTCCACAAGTTGGATTTTAACAAAAGTCTCACGCGATCTCGATCCGGAGGTTTCGGTGTGCCTTTGTATGCTTCTTCTGCCTTCGATATACCATGGGCGAAACTTTGAATCAGATGTCCTTTACAAAATATCACTCATAATTTCATACAGAAATGTTGGGCTATGTAATGGGAACTCAGGTATGAAATTTTTTAACATGGGATACCATATTATAAAAGGCCATATTTGATCAATAACTGGTATAACAGTAGTCTCACCGCCCAAAAAAAGTAACTACACAAAATCTTGAAGAAACGTGATCAAACCACCATTGTGAGATTTTATGGGTGTTTCTAAAGAATTGGTATTATGTGGATGAGCCAATATCGTCCAGAACCCATATGTATTGGACAATACGTACCGGTTTTGGAGTTGGACAATACGTACCAGAAAACCGGTTTTTTAAATCATGTCTGAGACGCGCATTGATCTCCATGCTCTTAAAAGTCTGTGCATCTCAAGGTCCACATGCCATGTGTCACTGACCTAATCATGCCTCTATATAGGAAGTGTTAAGATGCAGCTACAATACCCCGGAAAATTATCAACTTCCACTGCATACTGATTAGCAGCACATCATATTCACAGGAGAGGAATTCTAAGGCTGAAAAATTCGTAAAGGATAGCATACATTGACAGGTGTGGGGTCATATAAGTGCTTCGTAATCCTTCTCCCAGCCTCAGAGGCCATTACTCATGTCTTCTTTCCCTCATATAAGTAACTTCACTTGATCAATTAAGAATAAACAAATGGGTGGCATTATTCACACCCATTTTTCCTTATGAAGACACGATTTTCCACCATAAAAAACCATTGAATGCTTTGATGGAGATCGTTTTTCGTTTCAATCTTCCACACAAAAGATCTTGAGATCATGGCACACCTATCAGATGGTCACATGTTGATTCCATGTGGGACACATCCCCAAAAGTGACTGTGATCATCAGAGTACCATGAGTATCAAATCACTTTTCAGGGATGTTGTGCCACATGTAATCAAGATATGACTGTCCTGATAGGTGCGCCATGATCTCAATTTCTATTGTGTGGAAGATTGGGACGAAAAAAATCTTCATCGATCGTCTGATTCAATGCAGTCAACGGTCTTTTATGGTGGAAAATCGTGTGTTCTTCACAGGAAAAACAGGTGTGAATAACGCCACCCTAAACAAATTAAAAGAATACGCAAATGTGTTGAAGGCAAAATATCCGTGAAAGTAAATGAAACTGCTTAATGATTCAAATATTATGTTAAGGATAAGATGTAGATATCAAATTCTCTTACCGCTCCCCATATGCGCCCGGAGTTTCCAATTAAAGTGACTACATCTTTGCTACTGTTCAAGTCTGCTTCCAGAAGTTGTTTGACTCCAGATTGGGTGATACCGTCCACATGATGCAACTGACATTAATTAAAGATAGAAATTTGTTATGAACAAAAAGTGATGTATCATGAATAGGGATGTAAATTCGGTTAACCGTACCGAACCGAAACTTTGGTTTTCGGGTCGCTTTATGCCATACTGAACCCAAAGCGAAACATTCCAGTTTTGGTTTAGGTTAACCGAACTTCCCACCCCCCTAAACCGAACCGATCCAATTTCGGCTTCAGTCAGTTGAGTTCAGTTCGGTTTGTCCTCCTAATTTTTTAGTTATTAAAGAAAAAAATTTGGTTTTTAAAGTTTTTCGGTTTTCTTCGATTTCCTTACACTACGCCGGCCAGTTTTCAGCTACCAAAACCGAACCGAACCGGGCAGAACCGGTTCGGTTCGGAGTCGGTTTTCAGTTGGTTTTGGTCCAGTTTGTGCCGGTTCAAAAGGTTCGATTTTCGGTTGGGTTTCAGTTTTAATTTGCACCCCTAATCATGAAGGGACATTCAACTAGTTCCGTAGCAAAGACTATTGACATGATAACTTAAAACAAGTAAAGAAACTTGAAATATCACTTGTATAAAATTAAATTGGCATGTTATTTTTAATAAATGGCAGCTCCTTTTACCAAACAGGTCATATCTTGGGAGATCCCCAGATATATATGGGCGCCAAATCAGTGAAATATGTTCTTGACCTTTTTTGACAAGGCGAGATTGACCTGCTCACTGTTCGGGCCGTGCACAACATAAAAATTCAAGTTTTGTATTATTCCTTTTTTTTAATGGTCTCCAAATTTTTATGTTTCCCATGCTTGTTAAATAATTAACATGTGAGTAGCATAAATGGAATGAGTACTTTCAAAATATCCAGATCATGGATCAAAATTTCGTCCTATACCTACGTATCGGACGATACGTCTAGGTATCGGAGGTCACCGATATAGTATATTGAATGTACCGTATCGGTTATATATATGTATTTACCCGGACGATACATTCAATGTATCGTCCGGTACCGTCCGTTACAGATACGTATCGTCCGATACGTATCTGTTTTGGGCTCGGATGATACGTATCGGTTTTCCGGCATTTTGATCCATGATCCAGATATAATTGGCAAATACTTCTAGTTAATCATGGAAATTGCTGCTTAGATTAGGTCGCTGGCTGTTAGGGTGCAGATTCGGCTAACCAAAACTGAAACCAAAAAATTTCAATTTTCGGTTCAATTTAGCCTGAACCGAAACAAATTGATTCAGTTGGAGTTCAGATAAATTTCGAAAATTTGAAATTGAAATTGAAATCGAAAAAATTCAATTCAGCTTTTTCATTCATTTTTTCAATTTGTTTTCAGTTTCGGGTTCTAAACCTACCCAACCAGCTCTCGTTTTCGGCCAACAAAACTGAAACCAAACTGATTGGCAATCGGTTGGGTTTTTTTTCAATTTTGAATCGGTTTCGTCCAGTTCAGTGTGCTGGTTTTTCTGTCGGTTTTGGTTTGGTGCAAAACTTGCACGCCTAGCTAGCTGCAGATAAACTGGCCATGTGTCAATTAAAAATGAAAAAGATTAAAGTTCAAAACTCACATTTTTTCCTATCCCAACAGTAGGAAGATCAACCATAACACCAACATGACAAGCTAAACCAAAACCTGCACAGATTTTTGTTTGCATTTTCTCTTAGTGAAGTATATATGATGCAACAGTTCAAACATTTAAAACAAATAAAATACAGGTTTTTTTGCATTTTGCCTCCTGACTTTTGGCAATATTAGGGGAAAAAAACCCAGAGTTATCATTTTTTATATAAAACCCCTTGCTTTTATGTTACCTATATAGCAGACACCCCTCCCATCACCTAATATTGAGTTAAGCTCAAACACAAAAGATTAATTATCTAAACTATCCAAAATAGCCCCATTCGTTTCACCTTTAGTAACTCATTTTACCTTACCTAACCGTTCCTACCTACATTTATTACCAAACAAACACAGTCACCGAGTTGGGGTTCGGCAAGGTTAAGATTCGAAAAAATTCGGCAAATTTTGGAGAAAAATCAGAGAGAAAGTTATTAAAATATATATATATATAAACTTTAAAATCATAAGTTATTAAAAAATCGTGAATTATCCGTGATTTTTTAAAAACACGTGAATTTTTGAAAAATACGCGAATAAATAGGGATTAATTCGCAGAACCTCAAATTTGCGAAGTATATGCAAAGTTTTCAACTATTCGGAGCAGTTGGTGAATATGCACACAAAGAAAGAGCAACATTGAATAATTTTTCATCTTCTTCAATCCATCATCGTCCATAACAAAACATCTTCTTCAAGCTGCCATCATCCACAACACAAAAGCAAGGGCTTTTATACAGGAATGAAGAGACACAAAAGCAAAGGATTTTTCCCTTTACTCCATAAATTAGAGTAAGACCACATATTTAATTAAGGTTATTGTATTATATATGATTAATTAATTAAGGTTATTGTATTATTTATGGTTAATATGGGTTGTTGATGAAATGTTTAATGTCAATCCATTAAATGTTTTGAGATGTGTCAATGTCGTTGATAGATATCTTTGATGCCAATCCATGGGAAAAAGGAAGTGACAGTAGTAGGGACTGGAGACATAGTAGGGACCTATGATACTTAATTTCATCGCCCTGCTTTGGTGTGATCAGCGAATTGAACTTTCCTCTTGTAAATTCAAAAGTAAAAACAGAAGCGGGTGTATTTGAAGCCACGACCTCATTACAAACAGAATCAGATGATGCCAAACCGCTAACCAGTATCACTAAAGTTCGTTTAGTGATTAGAATGTAACTTCAATTAATTATATTATAAATCTCTATATAGTTATAAACAAAAATAATAATAATAATGCATCCTAGCCCTAGTGAATCGGATATTCGGATTCAAATGATAGTAGTGACTTTGCAAACCCGAATTCAGATCAAGCGAATTAGAGAACTAAGTAACATAACTGTACTCCCTTTTCATCCGGGGTTGGAAAATTGAATTGTGGGACAGTGTCAAGATTATATTGCATAGCGTACAAACTTTACAGAATTTATAAGTTACTAAACTTATAAAAGACGGTTCATTTTATCGTTTTCAAGGGCCCAAGCTTTTTATTTTATAAGTTACTAAAATTTACAGAATTTTTTATTTTATATTTTATTTATAAAAAGAATGTTCATTTTATCGTGTCAATATGAGGAACATTTTGATGGTATTATGTGATATTTTCATACATGTTTAAAAATATCATCTTGTGTTGAAGAGTGTCCAAGTGCCACCAAGTGTGGGCATGACAAAAATCCTAAAAGTAGAAGTGCCTAGGTAACACTGCACGGTAGGGACTACCTAATGCTAACAGTACTCCTTTTTCATCCGGGCTTAGGACCGCAATAGGCAGAATGAACTGCGGGAAATTGTCAAAGATTATATTGCAAAATATACATTGGGACTACCGACAGAGCCCCATCACAGGGTCATCGCAATGATCAACGGTGAACCCATCATAGTGACAACCACAGTAGTCTTGTTGAATGACCCCAATCGCTCACAGAAATGAAGTGTGAGGCAACCGCGGGGCCGTCAAGGGAATATGGGACACTAACCCGTTATGTTAGCATGTATTTGATATACTAACTCAAACAAAATTGGAAAAAGAAAATGAAAATAAATCCTTTATATGGCATGAGATAGAAACTAAAAAAGAAGTACAATCAAGCTCATCATATAACAACAACAAAATTAAAAATAATCACAACAGATTTGATGAAGGTGAGCCCCTCGAATGAAAAGTTGACGAAAAAAATGAACATCATGAATTTTGAGGTGAGCAAGAGTTTCAGTGAGGACCCGCATTGATTGTGATCCATCAAATTGTGGCGGAAGCTGGGTGATGGTGCTGGCTGGTGCCTTCGCTCTTGGAGGATATGGCTCTTGCAATTGACTAAAAGATTTAAATTTGAGGTAGAGTGAAACCTAATTGCTTTAACCTTTAAATAAGGCTGGTGTTACTACCACACCACTTTATTTTACAGTGACCTCACTTAAACAAAGGAAAAGTTCTTTGACTGTTTTAAATCAGACGGTAAGATGTTGATTCTACATGGCGCAAATTCCAAAAAGTGAACATTATTAGTGCACCATCAAACGTGGTTCACATTCACTTTCATGGGATTTGTGACACATGTAATCAACATTTGACTTGATAGTAGGCCCGTGATCTCAAGATCTATTGTGTGGAAGATTGGTATGAAAATCATCTCTATCGTGCGAATATTTTCGACTACAGACCTATCAGCCTGATTAATTGTATTTATAAGATCCTGTCTAGGGTGTTGGCAAATAGGCTCAAGTGGGTGATGGGTTCTATTATCTCCGAGCATCAAGGGGCTTACGTCCGTAGTAGACATCTCACGGATCTTGTGGCGGTTGCTAATGAGACTATTCACTTGGCCTATGTTCATCGTAGACCAGCGGTGGTTTGGAAGGTCGACATGGAGAAAGCTTATGACCGGGTCAGCTGGGGAAGCCTGGACTATATGCTAAGAAGGATGGGTTTCGAGGTCACTTGGAGGAAGTGGATGCACGGGTGCTACTCGTCTTCGTGGTTTTCAGTATTGATCAATGGCACGTCGGCTGGATACTTAAGAGTTTTAGGGGTCTCAGGCAGGGAGACCCCCTTTCCCCCTTCCTATTTAATATGGTCGAGGAGGCTTTATCTGGGCTGATTAGCCGCACCAGGGACTTGGGCATGCTTGCTGGTATCCAGGTTGGAGAACAGGGTAGAGCCATCACACATTTGCAGTATGCGGATGATACTATTTTATTTGGGAAGGCTGATGTGACAGAAATCCGCAATATGGCCGATGTGCTTTCGGTGTATGAGGCGATGTCGGGTCAGCGAGTTAATCTGTATAAATCTACGGTATCTAGCATCGGGGTGGAGGAGGAGTCTTTGCATATCCTGGCCGATTCTGTTGGGTGCGGAATTGAGGGGTTGCCTATTCGGTACCTAGGTTTGCCGCTCAGAATCAGGAAACCTACGATTCGCGACTGGCTCCCGATTGTGCAACGATTCGAGCAGCGTTTATCTTCCTGGAAATGAAGGTTTTTGAGCTGTGGGGGTAGGCTCATCTTGGTTAAAGTTGTGCTTTCGTCGACCCCCATTTTCTTCATGTCCATGTTTAGATGTCCTGCTAAGGTTCTCAATCGTTTGGAGCGGATTCAAAGGTCATTTCTCTGGGAGGGGGCAGGTGGGACTCGCCGATATCACCTCGTCAACTGGGACACGCGCCAGTTGCCAATTGCTTGTCGTGGGCTGGGGATTCGGAGCCTTAAAAGGACTAATATGGCGCTACTAGGCAAGTGGATGTGGAGAGCGGGAAGGGAGGAGGAGAGGGGAAATCTATGGTGGCTGGTACTAAGCGAAAAGTATGGGATGCCTTAGGGGAGTTGGGGGATTGGTGTCTCAACTCACAGGACTACCTCGCCGTGGTGGAGAGATGTTGCCCGCAGGTGGGGGTGTGGTTCTCGCATTCGTTTTTGGGAGGACCGGTGGCTGGAGGTGGGACCGCTTAGAGATGTCTACCCGGAGATTTTTGCACTTTCCTTGAACCCGGGAGGGAGGGTCGATGAGTATGTGTCCTTCGCTAGTGGGAGAAGCACCTGGGATGTGGTTACCAGAAGACGCCTAAGGGATAGTGAGGTCGGGAGTTATTTGGACCTGTTGAGCAGGTTGTATGAGGTGCAACAGAATAGTTTTCGAGCTGATCAGAGGATTTGGGCCCCAAGTCAGGATGGGAAGCTCAATGTCAAAGAGCTATATCGATGGCTCTCGTGCCGGCCACTTATCAGATTTGAAGGCAAATGGTTGTGGAGGGAACCTATCCCTCTGAAGATCCGTTTCTTTGTGTGGGCTTTGTGCAAGGATAGAATCCTGACTAGGGACCAGCTGATTCGGAGGGGTAAAGATGTCCCTACATCGTGTGTTATGTGCTCCGAGGGGGAGGAGTCCGCTGCTCACCTTTTCCTCCATTGTCGCTTCGCTACTGAGGTGTGGGGTGTCATTCTAAAAACCTTTGGTGTGTCCTGGATAATGCTGCAGATGCCTTATCAATTTCTGTTGAGTTGGGAGGCGGTGAAGATGAAGGGGGAGGAACAGCGGGTTTGGAGGACGAACATGTTTGATGCTTTGTGGTGCCTATGGCGCGAGGGAAACGGCAGAATTTTCGAAGAGAAAGTCAAACCGGTGGGAATGGTTATGCGGTCGGTCTTGGAGCTGGTTAGCTTCTAGGTCACACACGAAGGTGATAGGGATAGCGGTCACAACCTCCTGTGGGATCCGGGCTGAGGGAGCAATGCCCTTGATGTCCTCGATGTCTTGTGCGGTGTTGTTTCGGTTTCTTTCTTTCTGTGATGTAGCTTCTTTTGATTTTGTGTCAAGATTGTATTGGGTTACAGCGCCTTGCTGTTTATTTATATAATCTTCATTACTGATCAAAAAAAAAAAAAAATTAAAGCAGTCAAAGAATTTTTCCTTTTTAAACCTGAGGTGGCTGTAACATAAAGATGGTGTAGTAGTATCACCAGTGTTAAATAAAGTTAAGGTCAATATTTTGACCGTTAGGTAAAGTGAAAATCCACATCTTAAAGCATGGAGTTCAGTTAAAGGTATGATATCCCTAAAATTGGATTATCTAGATAGTTCTCTCCAAAAGTTAATTTAACTTTGAAATATATTTCTTTAACTCTTCTATCCTAAATACAATAAGTTTAAAAGTTTACCAGCTACAAGTATATAGTATAAAGTATAAAGCAATAAATAATAGGCCAGGGCTCCCGGTTGGTCCTCTACCCTATCCATGTACCTAGGAGGTTTTATACAAACCCAGCTTGTATATGTAATGAACATGAAATAAGATCCATGCGCAGTATGCAGGTCGTCAGCCTCTATATGCATCCTGAGCCCCACACAAAGAGGGCTATAGACTCGAAATCCCACCAGGCTGGCCCTGCCTGTCATCATTACAGCCTTATCCCATCTAATTTGGCAGCGGCTTCACGAGTCCTATTTCTCCACTTGTTTCTGATCAGCGGTAAGCTCTCTGTAAATCCGTAGTCCCTCTCTTCACTAGTCTTCCTCTTCTCCTACTTCCTTGTGCTTGTCCTCTTCTCACCTCTCATTGATATGTCCAAACTATTTCAAGTGACATCCTACAATTTTTTCCTTTATAGGTGTCACTTTCAAATTTTCTCTTATGTGCTCGTTTCAAATTTTATCCTCTTGTTACTTCACACATCCGTCTTAACATATGCATCTCCGCGACATGTACTCTATCATCTTGTCACTTTTTGTAGCCCAACATTCTGCACATATAACATGGCAGGTCTAACCGTAGTTTTACAAAATCGTCCCTTCAATCTAAGAGGAACTCTTGGGTCGCACAATATTGAGCTTGCTTGTCTCCATTTCATCCACTTGACTTTTAGGGTTAGGGTTTGTAGAAGAGAATAGGAGGAGAAGAAGGAGAAACAAAGGGTGAGAATAGAATGGTCAAATTAGGTTCGAAGGGAACCCCAACTAGCCTTTACAGTAATAATAGCCAAATGTTGACCCCAGTTCATACTACACACACACACACCATAAGTGATACATAGGTCCATATATCTACACAAACATACCTAACTAACACAAACACACCAATACACGCCAACCAACTTGCATTAATCATATTTGAGAAGTCCTTTTCAAATTCACAATCTGATTGTGAAGAAGAGCCTAAATTGCAAAATCTATGACAATGTGGAACTAGACGATTTTCTACTCCTCTAGGCTCCTATGTTCACTAAATTTTCACTCCATGTATTTTATTTCATTGAGTTTCCATCAACTTAGTGAGTTAGAGACTTAGCTTTCCGAGTAACTAACAACCCTGATGCTCTCGTCCATTAGACCAGCATTTGATATATTGACATCTATAACAAAGTATACTATATTGGATATCAGATCTTTCAATTTAATATTCTATAATATTAGATATCAAATTTGTCAATTTAATATTCTCAAAAACACGAGCACCTTTAATCAATGTGTCCCGACATATTGTCGAGTCATTCACTTTTAGGAGTCTTGCTATCAGGCTCTCATGACAAATTAAACTTGATGTTTAAGTTTTAGTGTTGTATTGGACTTCTGGTCCCCTCCCCACCCCCAACCTCCCCAATGCACACACACATGCCCGCTTGCGCACCAGCGCCCACACACACACACACACATAATGCTTATCATTTCTAATTTCCATGAAGCACGAGTATGCCACAAGTACATGTAGCGAGAACCAAAAAAGGTATGACACTTATCTGGATTATCTAGTAATGTAGGTTGCTTTTGTGTGTAAAATCTCAAAGGAAACTTGCAAATGGCAGGCAGGTTTTGTGCAGGCAACGTGCAGGCGGCTGACATGGCTCGACGTGACTGGTTGCCTTGCTTGGGCCCCACTGCACTTGCAGCCATTGTGTCATGCACATAAGCCGCCTGTGCTTTGCCTGCACAAACCTGCCTGCCATAATAACACTGCCCATTCTCAAAATAGACAATTTATAAATTTCTACAACTAGTCACCAAATTGGTTAATTTCTATACCATACCACAAGCATTTTTTATAATTTAAACTATTATTTTATTCATATACTCCCTAGGATCGCACACTTGCCTCGGTGCCATACACCAAGTGAAATGGCGTATGTCCTGGCTCCGCTCATCTTGATACTCAGACGAAACACTCGACGAATGGTAGTTGTCTCAAAACTCTTCCGCTACATATGAATCGAGATCTTGTTCGTCGGCTTGGCTTGTCCATTGACTCTAGGATAATATGGACTCTACTTTTAGATACAGGCTCACCATCGCCTGCATCATTGGGGTGAGCCGGAGTTATGTCTAACTACCTTGTTCATTTGACTAGTTCCTTAAAATGCTCCGGGGACCTTGCTCATTTGACTCTTCTGGCACCTCCTTAGTACCACTCATCTCTGCCCTTTAGGGAGCACTACCCTATTTTGCTCGTAATCAGTTGAAACCGTAGCAAAAAAGATGATCATTAAGCCCTGCTGAAACCGTAGCAAAAAAATCATCATTAAGCCCTGCTGAAATTGTAGCAAAAAAAAATGATCATTAAGTCCTCGCAGCCTTCACTAGGTGCCTTGCCTTCATCTCATTCTAGTAAGTGATGGTTCTCCTCTGGCCTGCCCTTACTCTTCTTTGGTTGCTCAGGCCCTTTTCTAATGCCTCTGTTTAGTTCTGTTTTTGTGTTTAAAAAATACTTCTCTTCCTGAATTTTTTCCAAACCTCCTATTCCCTACTCCCGCACCCAAACCTGCCTTGTTTACTGCTTTGTGCAACTAAGGTTGACTTAGGTCTGCTTTTGTTCAAACAATCGTGTGGGGTTACGGCATTCCTAAGCCAGAAAAACAATTATGAGACCCACTTCTTATATAACATAGCTGCCCTTCTTTCCTTATCCCATCTATAGGGGTAGCCAGAAATCACTAGCAATGATTATTTGATGTTGTTTCTAAAACTCTTTAGTCTTAACTACTTGCATTCATAATTTACATGAGGGATCATGGTGTTAACTCTCGCAATATATATTGTAAGAAATGCAGAGATGACCAGAGAGAATAAGTTTTAGAACATATGAGAAGAATATCATTGCAATCCAATTAAATGATTTCTCTTTTCAGTAGCATTGATATGAATATGGCATTCACCTGAGAGTCTATTTTTTCAAACCTGAGAACCCTATGAAAATTGAGTTGTATCCTAAACAAAAGGGGCAAATTATCACATTCCAGAAGATCAATTATAGTTCTTACATCTACAGTCATAAACAGATAATAACAGTGACATTTAGAGATTCTTTAAACGAAAATTGGTAAATATGTAGTGCAAGAAAACTCACCTCGAGGATGAAGCAATCCATTTCCATCGACCATCAATAACTGTTGAATCCTTCATATAGACCCACACATTAGATATCAGATGGATTGGTAAATTTTAATATGAAAAAAGGTAGAAATACAGTTACGAGAAGAGTCCAAAGTTAAAATAAAAGAGAATCTTTCTATTCTCAATGATACATGAATTATAAATTGCCAAGTTATATAGATAGCTAACATTCAAAGATCACCTGGGGCCAGAAAGGATGAGAATCCCGCTTCATTTTCTTTAAAAGCTCTATAAGAACTGGAGCCTAATACAATAAGCAAATTGTGTCAACAATTCCTACAAAGTCCAGCACGAATTCCAAATATTTCTGAAACATAAATGGAAATTTATAATGTAGGACACTAGAGTGTGTCAAATAACTGAGCTGAAAAGAAAAATAAAGAACAAAGTTATTGCTTTTTCATTGATAATAAAAAATATATATTAATAGAAAAAGAATTCTATGAAACCTAGGCCAGCAAACGTAAAAAAGCTTACAACGAAATGAAGTAAAGAAAATATAATTATAATTAATGACTTCCCTTAAAAGCAAAGGAAATACTCTTCAAACCTTCCTTAACTAATGTATCTGCTTCTTCATTTCCCTCCCAATGTATATGCCTAAGACTAGAAAAGCCTAATTTCTAAACCCGTTGAACCTTATACGACATTCAAATGGTTTTGGAACCCTTGGATGCAAGGATTATTGACAACCTAAGAAAGTGAGAACTGTTAAAGTCAGGATTCCCTAGTATCCGACAGTCTCAAAACCGGCTAAACCCCACATAGGTTTCAATCGGTGGAACCTGATCAATGTCCTTCCTATGAAGGCTGTCCAATCTAATATCAATGAACTGCTGTTTGGCTTCTCGAGAGATGAGTGATATTGTGGACCCTCAAGAATCCATGCTATTAGTTCAATGGCGAGGGGGAGGAAGAAAAAGTGAGAAATCGGAAGTGCCTCTGTAATTAATTTTTTAGAAGGATTGGCTAAATTTAAACTTTCATAATATAAATGGACCATGTAGGGTTGATTAGGCAAGAATTTTCCCCAACATATAAATTTTCACAACTTCACAATATTGGCAGATTTGAGGGTGCTTGCAGCCATTATTTTCAAATAAGAGTGATCTTGTGGGCAAATTATTGACTGCAAAATAATTTGCCGATTTACGTTAAAAAAAAAAACAATTAACATGCCTACAATCACCACAAAATTAGATACATATATATGCATTTTTTCCACCAACTTCATTAACTGAACCAAAAGAAAGGTAAAACTGTGGGTGAAAGTTCGGTCAAGCGCACCGAACCGAAACCCATTTTTTCAGTTCGGCTCAGCCTTAACAGAAGCCGAACTGATTTTGATTGGTTTCGGTTTTGGTTAATCAAATTCCCAAAACCCCGAAACCGAAGAAACCGTACCGAACAGAGTTTTTCGGGTGGCGGGGTTCAGTTTTTTTTCGATTTCGGGCTGGTTTCATCACCCTACCCAACCAGTTTCCGATTTTGACCACTCAAAACTGAAACCGAACCGATTCGGAATCGGTTTCGGTAATGGGTCAGTTCGGTACCCGTTTCTGGTTGGTTCGATCGACCTGCTTTTGGTACAAAAGTTCCATCCCGAGCTAAAACAAAGCACAGAAGATTAAAGTGTTACTACGGTGTGATCACTCAAGATCTGTTACAGCTTATAGACAAAAAAAATGAAAGATTAAAAATAAAAACCGTTTAAGTATAAGAAGGAGGTTAAAGTTTCAAACCTCTCTAAAGGCAAGGAAACCAGGAATGTATGGAATCTGAAGTCTGAGAAGAATGAAATCAACATAGACAACATTCAGAGTATCAAGATCAACTACTACAAGTGCACCGCATGCTACACAAGGGTCGTCTTTTGAAAAGCTCAAATCAACCCCTCCAATATACCTCAATTTATGTCTTCCAAAGGCAGAACCAGAGGCATCAGCAGAGAGAGTCCACATGAAATCATCTTCTAGAACAACCCTTCTCTTCAGTTTCTCTTGTGCTCTGAAACTCAAATAACATTGTACCAATTTACATAAAGCTAGCAATATACAGCTGCAAAATTGAAGTCCATAGAAGAGGAAAAAAAAACATACTCAATCCACTCGCTTTGTTGGGATGAAAGCGGTGTCATGTCCATTTGCAGAGAAAGGCTCTATCATGTGTTAAAGGCTATCACATATGATGCAGCCATGTGATTACATGTGGAAACCTGGAACAGTTGAAACATAGGATGGCTGACCAACTAAGGAAAAGAAAAACTGCTAACTAAATAAGACATTGTAAAAGACAATTTAGTTAGTTAATGGATATTGAAATATTGCTTATGCAAACTGAGAGCTTTTATTAAAAATTTTTGAGGTTGTGAGTCTCTCAAAACTTGGAAGAGCAATTTTTCTTTCCGCGTGCAGTTTGATGCGAGGCCAACTTTTCTATCCTATCTAATTTTATCTTCGTCCTACATGTAAGTGCATGATTAAATTTATAGCTAATTTTATTCCCTAAATCTGGAACTAATTACATGTTTTGCTTGTTCGATCTTTCCGTAACCTAACTTAAGATCGTTCAACCGTCCTAACACAATTTCTTCTATTTGAGTCCTTTGATTTTCAAATACCTACAATCCTTTCGTTATTAATTCCGCACGGATTCGAACGAACCCAATTGTTTGCTAGATCTTATAGTGAACGTACTGCAGAAGTAACACTATTTCGGGCCAAATCAAAATTATTTAATTGAAATTCTCCTTATTTTCTTTATTAATTTGTTAGAAAATTTATATTTCTATTATTTTGATTAATTTACAAATAATCTCAGCCTATCATAATTGCATCGTGTCATTCCCTGCATCAGAATCAGTTGAGGAGACAGAAATCGTTCGCATTCATGATCCACCAAATTTGTAGTCATGACCAATATATAATGCTATATAATATATATATATATATATGGGAGTCGATTCCGTTCTCCAATGGACCATCGAATTCTGGTAAGGACCTATCCAGATCAATTGACGGCCTGGATGGGAAAGATCGGGAATTACACGAAGATCAGGGTGATACAATTATATCACCATACGATGCTCCAATTGACGCTGATAAGGTTTCCTGGAATTAATAATAATAATTTTCGTCGAAGATTAAAGAAGTTGACATCAATGCACAAACCTCTTTTTTCTCCCTCTAGGAACCTCTATCTCGTACTTCTTTGGGTTGGAAGGTGTGGACACAAATTTTGTGTCATTTTCTTGATTAAATATACAAATATAGATCTCTAAATACACATTATTTGTGTCCTATTTTTTTTGGATAAAATAAAATATAGAATGCATATATAAAAAATAAAAAAAAGAAGATGAATAGAAGCCCACACATGCCATCCTCTTTTCCTCTTCATATTTTTAAAATATGACCCACGCAGGCATGGACACAAGCCATGCCTGCCTAGGTAGTTATGTCTGCCTCAGTAGTTATGGCCAAGGTATCAAATCAGGAATCAGTATCGGGCATCGGTTTCCCAATGACCGATACATATCGCCAATACCATAGTTACAAAATCGGGGTTCGGTAATAATTCGGCAAAGTTAAAATCGGGAAAAATCTGGCAAAGTTCGGGAAAATAAAATAAAAATAAATAATATATATATATATATATATATATATATATATATATATATATATAATTTTATGATTTAAATATATATTTAGCAAGTTGGGGGAAAAATCTAGCAAGTTGGGGAGAAAATTTGGAGAAATAATCAGAGAAAAAAATAAAAACTTAAAAGAAGATGCAATAAAAACCCCAAAAATAAGAAAATAATACCCTAAAAACATCAATAAAAAAATTGAAAAACTCCAAAATAATAGTACCTCCTCGTGCTTGAGAGTTGTAAACTTGCAGGCGTTAGGTGGTAGAGGAGGTGGCTAGCCGGCGACTTCAGAGGTGGCTTGCGTTACACGTAACGTGAGAGAGCATGAGAGAGTGAGTGGTGAGAGAGGAGGAGGTGGCCCGCATCTCCATAGGTCGTTGGTAGTCAGTCGGCCAACTTGAGAGAGATGAGAGAGGTCTAGATACTCCAGACTCTACAGGAGGAGGGTTTTAAGTTTAACCTGAGAAAGGAGAGAGAGGAGGAGGGTTTTAACTTTTAACTTCAAGTATAAAAAGGGTTTTAACTTTTAACTTTCTTTTTTTTTTTATAATAGAAAACTTTTGAATAAAAGAAACTAATGAAAGTCAGATACAATGTAATTATAAACTTGGGGAGGAGCATCCTCCATCCAAACTTTATCACAATCATCTCTTAATCCTATTTTAGCTAGTGCATCAGCTACCGAGTTACCCGATCTCCTGATAAGAGAGCAAGATGAGTACTCCAACATGGAAGTCCATTGTTTAATATCGTCAAACAGAAAAGATAAATCAGACAAATCCCTCTCCAAGCAAGCCACAGTGTTGATAATCCTAGAGGAATCTCCTTCAAATATTAGTTTCTTGAACCCGCATTGCACCGCAATTTTACTCGCTTCCAGAAATGTCAACGCCTCACAATGATCAGAAGATGATGCACAACTAATATTTTTTGCTAACGAAACCATCATTTGTCCCTCATGATCCCGAATAATAACCCCAATCCCAGTTGTTTTGCTTTGATGCCTCCAAGAGCCGTCAAAGTTGGCTTTAAAGACACCATATGGGAGGAGACCATCTAGAAATTGAAGAGTTGCTCATAAGATTTGGAGATACAACATCACAAGAGTTTGGTGAATTAGCCTTTTCATAATTAAAGAGGTATGCTTCAGCCCCAGCTGAAATAAGGCTCGCGTTTCTAGGTTTTTCCCATGGCAAACATTGTTTCTTTCCTTCCAAATTGCCCAAGCGACAATAAAAAATGTATGAAGCTGATTTTTTCCAAACATTTTGTGACACTCCATAGCCCAATCTTTGAAACTATACTACTGTAAAAAAGAGGCACAAATACTTAAAGAAGAGGAAAACCAGTCCTCTTCAGCTTTAGGGCAATCCCTAAGAGCATGTTCACAAGTTTCAATTTGATCTTCACAAAGCTCACAAAACTGTGAGATATCTTCAATTTTCTTGTGGAGAGAGAACTTCACAAGGAGAATATTATGACAAGCCCTCCAAGCAAGGTAACTTAGCGTGTAATTGTGTAAGGAAGCCGAACCGAATAATTCAGCAAATTTGCGAACTTCGGTGATGTCGGCGATTTTTTCAAAAAACTGTGAATATTTCGTGCTCTATTTGTCCATCAAAAAAACTGTGAATTATTCGTGAATTATTCAATAATTCGGCGATTTTTGTGACTATGGCCGATACGTATCAATATTGGCCGATATGGCTATTTTTTGAATAATAAATTAAAACTGAAAACTATCAGTTGGTTTTATTGCCCGTGCAAGCAGCTTCGCTCCCCAATGAAGATGAGACATGCAGGAGTAGGGCAGTTTTGACAGCTTTTAATGTTTTATGTCACATCCACATCCGTAGGTAGAGAAAAATTTGAGAGTGCCTTTGTTCCCGCGCATCTCTTTACTGAAAGCACCCACGTCCTAGAGCCCCTAAAAATCGTTGAATGCGCCGGATTAGATGATGGAGGTCGTGTTTCACCCTTATGTTTCACGGAATAGATCTTGAGATCATGGCGTACAAATCAGACGATTAGTTTTTAATTCTATCACATACTCCCAAAAAATGGCCTTAAAATCACGTTTGAGCGAGATGTGTGCCATATGATTTATGCGTCATATTTTGTAGATCTGTGACTATGGAATCGAAATTTGACCGTCTGATAGGTGAGTCAAGATCCCTTGTGTGGAAAATCGGCTCGAAATATGACCTCCATCATATGATTTGATGAAATCAATGATTTTCAAGGGGTTTGGGAGTGGGCTCTTTCAGTGACCTGTGGATCCGTCGCTTCAATAAAGTGACTGGCGCAATAAAGTGCCTAGGGAGTGGGGACCGGGGACTGGGGACTGTTGCTTGACTTGCTTCAATGAAGTGCCTAGGGAGTGGAGCTGCTGTAAACTTGTAATAAAGTGCCTGGGAGTGGGGACTGTTGCCTCTACGGCTCTACGTCAGCTCTGAAAAAGCAGCTAAAAATATATTAAAAAGTAGCACCAGCAGCACAGGAGCAAAGCACCGAAGACCAATAACTTTAAACCCCAAAGGCGCGATACGCCAATACCTGATACGTAGATACATATCGGGTTACTTAGAAACAGTTACGTATCATCGATACGTATCGGTATCGGCTAATTTTTTTTACCATGGTTATGGCTGCCTAGGTAGTTATGCATGTCTAGGTAGTTACGCTTACCTCGATAGTTCTGTCTGCCTAGGTAGTTATGGTTGCCTAGGTAGTTATGTCTGCCTAGGTAGTTATGAATAATTACTTGCGTAAGCTAGATATCTGGAGAATGAATTTTTATCAATCCGCATGAAAGCTAAGACATACGCATCCCAGGTAGTTATGCATGCCTAGGTAGTTAGGCTTGCCTAGGTAGTTATGTCTGCCTATGTAATTACGCCCGCCTAGGTAGTTATGCATGCCTAGGTAGTTAGGCTTGCCTAGGTAGTTACGCCTGCCTACATAGTTAAGCTTGTCAAAGTAGTTATGCATGCCTAAGTAGTTATGAACAATTACTTGCGTAGGCCAGATATATGGAGAATGATCTTTTCTCAATCCATGTGAAAGCTAAGACTCACGCAGCGTAGGTAGTTACGTCTGCCTAGGTAGTTATGTCTGCCTAGGCAGTTACGCCTGCCTAGATAGTTATGAATAATTACTTGCGTAGGTTAAATTTCTGGAGAATGATCTTTTCTCAATCCACGTGAAAGCTAAAGCCCACGTATCTTAGGCAGTTACGCCTGCCTAGGTAATTACGCATGTTGATTAGTCACAGAATTTATCATTTTATCACCCTTAATATAGTGATGCTCGCCAATTTGCTACTAATGATGAGATGAAGTGCAGATATGCAGAAAAGAGTGAAAATGCTAATATTTGCCAAAATAAACTCAAAAAGTAGTAAGAAATGCGATCACACGAAACTACGATCCAAATCGTAGTAGAACCACCAATCAATATGTTGAAAGATAGCTTACGATTCAAATCGTAAGAGAAATCGTAGAGCAAAGCCAAAGAAGAAAGAAGAATCGTATTCACGATTCTACAAGAGAAAGCTTCAGGCTGGAGAAATCAAAGTGAAAATACGATCGTTCGAGAGCAAGGAATTGTACTGAAGAAAGAGCAAAATTGTGTTTACGATATTGTAACAATAAAGCTCGTAGTACTGCTGAAGATCACGTGAAGAGTAACACTGTCATGCATTAAACAGAAAGAACTCTTAAATTAGAAGTATTGCACCCTAGGAATCTGAGAAGATTGGCGATAAGAATCCTGAAGATCTTAGCTGCTGAAATTAAGAATAGAGTCTTGCGCGCATCTACTATTCGAAGCAAAGAAGATTAGGATTATGAAGTTTAGTATTTTAGGAAACTTTAGTTTTAGAATCCAACTTTGTTTAAAATCCGAGAATAATGTAAACCGACCCCTTATGAGCTATAAATAAGAGGGCCCGGCACCCAGAATAATCATCCAAGGATTTTCGATCTTAATTGACGCCTAAGAGAGAAATCTGGAAGATCACCTTAGTGTAGTTTAATTTAGAGTATCAGTAGTTTCTCAAGAGCAATTGACGACTGAGATTGGAAGATAAAAGATCAATTTTATTGCTTTCTAGATTAGATTTATTTTTATTGCATTTTCCTGCTTTGTAAACATATGAGAGTTCTTGATTTTAATTGACAACTAAAGTTGAAAATTTGAAAGATTAGTGTAATGGTATTTTCTTTTCATCTACAGACTTCTAGTTTTTAATTGACGCCTAATTCAGAAAGGTTGCAGATTAGCATAGATCTATACTGAAAGAATTTCATATTTTAATTGACTCCTAAGATCTGGGAAACTTAGATATAGTGTAACGGTATTTTAATTTTCGTACATATCCGAGAACTAAAGGAGACTGATTGACGACCAAAATCTGGAAGTTGGAAGA
The DNA here is from genome assembly GCA_021018995.1 of Chloranthus sessilifolius. Taxonomy (NCBI): domain Eukaryota; kingdom Viridiplantae; phylum Streptophyta; class Magnoliopsida; order Chloranthales; family Chloranthaceae; genus Chloranthus; species Chloranthus sessilifolius. The sequence goes on along the minus strand of CM037597.1, from coordinate 109,127,763 downwards.
TTTAGATTTATTTTATGCACTTTAGTTTAATCAAACAATTCTTTATTTTTTAAAGGCAAATAGAAGTTTTCTAGATTTCAACCTTCCTCGTAGGAACGATCCTATACTAGTGCTACAATTTTCGTTGTGGGCTTGCAATAGGTTAAGATAGAACATAATTCATAGAGTTGTCAAGTTTTTGGCACCGTTGTCGGGGAAGCGGAAAAATTTGAAAGCCAATATTTGTCTTTCAAACCTCTTTTCTTTTCTATTTTTTTATCACCTCTTATTCTTTTGCAAGTTTATTCGAAGCAGCAGATCAAAGGTTTCGAAACTTCTTCTGACAATAGAAGCTAGAGGCCTAGATTTATTTTCTCTCCCTGCTTTCCAAAATAAAAATCAAATAAAAATAAAAAATAAAGAAAAATATATATGAATAACACATTCTAGCCGCCCCACCTTACCTCTAACTCAAATCATTATGGCGAAAAAATATTAAGTGGCTAAAAGGTTGAGGGAGTATTACACACTATCCACTCTTACACCTCCCTTGTGTATTCGTTTACCTGCAACAGTCAGCAATGGGATCTTTGAGATCAAGCCCAGTTTAATTCAATTGCTCCCTATCTTTTATGGGCTGGGTAATGAGAATCCCTATATGCATCTAACAAGCTTTCTCGAAATTTGTACAACCTTTAAAATAAAAAACTTGTTGGAAGAGGCCGCTCGTTTGACGTTTTTTCCATTTTCTCTTAAAGACATGGTAAATTAGTGACTAAACTCTTTGCCCAGTGATTAGATTGCTAGTTGGGAAGAGTTACAAAATAAATTCCTTATTAAGTACTTCCCAATCTGTAGAACGATTCAGATCCAGACAGATATTACATCATTCCATCAATTTTCGGATAAGTCTTTCAGGAGAGCTGGAGGCACCTTAACAAGCTTCTGCATAAGCGCCCTCACCATGAGGTCCCGCACTAGCAAATAGTGCTTAATTTCTATGAAGGTCTAAATGAACAAACCTGTCATATGATTGATGCGACTTGTGGGGGGATGTTTCTTACACTGACTATAGAGGATGCTTGGAAACTCTTTGAGACCCTCAGTGAGGAATCGATGCAATACGTTGCAATGAGTTGGGCTGACTTGGAGGCCTTAACAAATATATCTCCTAAGCGGGGAGGACTATATAAGCTAATACCAATGATGAATTATCTTCCAAAGCTGATGCTTTGGAAAACAAAAATTCAGTCCCTATTGACAATAAAATCGCACCCAACATCTCAAAGAGGAAAGGCTGGTGGCATCTACTACCACCCAACCCAAATGGCTCCCCAGTGTCCTGTTGATCCTTTATACCCCCCACTGATTCAAATCATACTGAGAGGACAAGCTTCTAAGGGGGAAACATTGAATTCCTCTCAGATTCTGTCGAGCTACCGACTCATCCGTAGCAAATTCTTGTAAAAATATGTAAACTATTTCTTTTATTGTTTTTAAGAAAGTTCATTAGAGAGGATTTTACGATTCAAATCGTAATGGAATACGATCGATCGTAACATTTTCTTTGTTGTATACTATTTCGAGTGAACGTTTGGATTCATGAGCGCTTGCGATTTTCTTTACTTTGGACGATCAAAGCGTAGTGATTACGATTTGAACCGTATGGGAGTTCGACCTTTCGTGAGCTGCAAAGCTAGAGTCGAACTGTCAACTCTAGGTTACACATGCGCGTGATGACCGGTTTAGCAAGTCATCACTGAAATAGGGCTTACTTAGTCGAGAGGGAAGGCGTTCGCCCCATTTTCGAACTCTCCGGCTACCCCTTCTTTTCCCTCCTTTTTCAAAATCTCCTGTACCCTACCCAACCGTTTTCCTTCTACACAACTGCCTTGTGCTTCCTCCTCCTTTGAAACCCTATCGACGATTCATTTTCTATTTTTAAAATTAGGGTTCGATCATCCATAAGCAAGCAAGGTAAGGATTTTAAAGTCGGTTCGTTTCTCCTAAAAATTTCGATTCATGATTATATGAGTATAAAATATATATATATATATATATATATATATATATATATATATATATATATATATATATATATATATATATATATTTTGGATTGTTAATCAATTTTTGGTTATTTGTGCAGGAGGAAAATTGCATCATGTAGAGATAAAAAAATCGCGAGGCGAAGGGAAGAATAAGAAGGCAGCACATCTTTTGTTCCTCTCCTGACTAAAGACCATGGAGTTGTTGCTAAAAGCTAGGACACACCTGGTGTTGAAAATGTTGATGATACTACTGCTCCTCTTGAGCCAGTGGTGGCTGAAGGAGTGGGTACTTCCACTCTCCTCAAGAAGGACTGGAGCCCAACTCCCAAATATGTCCCACATCTGTTGAGCCAGAGATAGTTGCCGAGTCACAACCCATGCAAGAACAACTAATCTCTTTGACTAGTCCCTGGACTCACCTACAGGATCTGCCTTACCTCCTTCACCGGTGGCAACCACACTGCCTGTTATACCAGAGGAAGACCCTGTAAACCCCTATAAATCTGTGGTAAAGGAAATTCCCCCTCTGTCAGTTGCGCAGCATACCCCGGAGGTGGTTACTTCTAGCTTTGATCCTGTTTTTGCCGAGTCTACTCCACCACCAATGGTCACATTATTTGGGGAGTAGACCATTAATACCTCAGGGGAAGGAACTAGCTTTGAAACTCCAAGAGGAGGATTTACAGAGTTGTTGAATGAGGAATTACCTCTTCCTCCGACCATTGCCACATCAATCCCCACATCTTCAGAAATGTAGCCTGCGTGGGAAAGAAGATTGCTACAATTGGAAGAGTGGCAGAGTAAGAATGCTTCACAATTATTGCATTTACTAGGGCTTGTAAGAGGACTGTTCGATGAGATTCATCACATGAAAAGCAGAGTCCTTAATACCCTACCAACTGCCAGGGGAAAGAGAAGATTTAGCAAAAAATCTTAGACAAAAGGCCCAAAGAGATTATCGAGCACAGCGGAAAGCCAAAGCAACAAAGGAAGTCCAAAAGGCAACTGCTCCCCTTCATGATCAAATTGTGCAACTACAGCAGCAGAACATAATGCTGGAAGAAGGACAACAGACATGGGAGCAAGAGCAGAAGAATTATGAGGTGGTAATAGTGAAATTGAAGAGTAAGATAAGATCTTTATTTGAAAATCCCGATGCCAAGGAGCTTGCTTATCTTGAATACCATCACACGCTCAATATCCAGCTGGATGAGAAGACTCATCAGCTCACATTAGCTGAAGGGCAATTACTGAAGCTTCAGGAGGAGAAAGACTCCTTAATCCAGTTTTGTGAGACCCACAAGGAGAAAATCAAGTCCATCACCGATAACGGTGTAGTAACAATATCGAAATTGCAAGCTGAATCTGAAAAGCGGAAGACTGAGGCAAAAAAGAAATTTGCTGTCATTTGCACACTAAAGGACGATTTGAAGGAAAAAAGAAAAGTGAAAGAAGAGCTGAAGGCTCTAAATGAAAAATATACAAAAACTGCTGACTGAAAAAGAGGCTACTGATGCTCTCTATATAGAAGTAGGACCGGAGCTGTACGATGACCATGCTCCAGAAGAAGACTCTGATACTGCGCTTACACCTGTTATGTCTGATTCAGAGGAGGTATTCTCAAACAGTTCGACTCCACTCCTAGCCTTACCAGTACCAGTATCAGCTCCATCATTTGCTATTGTCCCATACCCTTCGTCACCAAGTAAGGTCCCTTAGAATATTTTGAAATCTCACAAGTATGAAATTTTCTGGTATCCCCGATTTCTATGAGCAATAAGGACATTGTCCTATTTAAGTTTGGGGGTACACAATTGTGTATATTATTTTTGTTTATTGCATATAAAAAAAAATTAAAATTAACATTTTTTTTTGTTCTGTTTTTAGGATTTCTTTTTAAATTTTTAGGTTTGCTTTTGTTTTTAAATTTCTTTTTAGTTAACCAACACATGCGAGTAATGATTAGATTAAATACGATTCCATACGCTTTACCATCATCCTAATAGAAGTTCAATTATCAATAATAGAAGCAGTTACAATTTATGTTTAGTCCCATTTGTACACTGTATCATAAAAGAATTTTTGAAACTATACTTTAAATTGTAGAATTTAGATTATAGTTTCAGAATCAAATAACCAGTGAGCATTTGGACTTATTTCCTTTCCTTGAGAGAGACTGCTATTCTATTCGAATTCTAAAATTTTCTTGAACTTCATGACTGTTTTAAATGAAATCTCATTGTTGTGTTTATTTGAATCAAATATTCTATGATTGTGTTGAATGTTTTTCTAGAACTATTTATTATATGCATCAAAACAATATGACATTCTTGCTATTAAATCTGAAAACGATTAAGGACCTTTTATTCGTTTGAGCCAAAATCCCAAAATTTCAAAATAATCTATCTTTTGAACCCATATTAGAGCCTAAACCGAATTTTTTTGTACCAAAATTTTATAAACCCTTAACCATATATACTGCCCAAAGCTTTCAGTCTTTTTACCCTTGTAATTATGAGAATTTAGAACAAAGGGAGAAATAGGAGAGTAGACGGAGTATGTAAAAACAAATAAGGGGAATGCTAAGAAAGGGTACAACTGAGAAAGAAAAAAAAAATTCTGAAAATATGAGAGAAAAAGTAATGAAATAGAGAAGTTTCCAAAACTGAATAAAAATATATTTCAAGAGGTATGCTGAAAAAAAAAGGATTTATTGAAAATATATATATGGGAAGAAGTTATCCAACTTTTTGGATACTTACTGAAACAGAAAAAGAAGAAAAAGATGAATATGTGAGAGATAAGCTGAATTCTCATAACTTTTGAATTATTTTTACCTTTCTTTGGAACCTTTAACCTACAGCCCCATTACAAGCCGAATAAAGACCTCTTTGATTCACGATTTGCAAAAGCATGAGCCTAGTAGAGATGTGTATGATAAATGCTATGGAGAATCAGGAAGCATTTGAAATAGAATTGATTATCTTTTTCCATGAGATTTATCTTTTTGTCATATATCCTTGAAAATTATTCATCGCATATATCACTGTGAGAAACCCAATAACTTCAATATTATTTTGAGAGTATGCCTTAGTGAAGATTTGAATGAAAATATTTTCTAAATATGCAGTTTAAACAAATTTATATTGAATATATTCTTCATTGATACGCACACACTCCACATTGTTTATGAATTGAGATTGCTGAGTTTCTGATCAAGGATAACTACTAGGATAGAAAGTCATGACTGATATAATCATATTTTTGAAAATCGCAACAACCATGTGTTGATTGACTGGTGAACTAAAAGTAGTTTAGAATGTTTTTTTTTTAATTTGAAAAATCTAAAAATATTTTGAAGTTTGTAGGTAACTTCACTGGAAACCTTCAGGAGACACAACTCCTATACTAAGGATCACCTAGGGGTTTAAAGGCTTGTTGTATTTGCTAAATGCAATCATGCTCCCTACGAAAGTGACATTTAAATTTGTAGTTAGATTAATTTATCTTTCCTTATTTGCTAGGGACTAGCAAAACTTACGTTTGAGGGTGTGATCAGTCACAGAATTTATCATTTTATCACCCTTAACTTAGTGATGCTAGCCTCAGTTTGCTAACATGGATCAAAATGTCGGAAAAACAATACGTATCGTCTAAGCTCAAAACCGATACGTATCGGATGATACGTACCGATATCGGTCTGTATCGAACAATACATTGAATGTATCGTTCGATATATACCATATAAAAGAACGATATGGTACATTTAATGTACCGTATCGTCCACCTCCGATACCGATACGTATCGGTATCGGACGAAATTTTGATCCATGTTTGCTACTAATGATGAGATGAAGTGTAGATATTTAGAACAGTAAGCATAAAAGAGTGAAAATGATAATATTTGCCAAAATAAACTCAAAAAGCAGTAAGAAATGCGATCACACGGAACTATGATCCAAATCGTAGTAGAACCACCAGTCAATAAGCTGAAAGAGAGCTTACGATTCAAATCGTAAGAGAAATCGTAAAGCAAAGCCAAAGAAGAAAGAAGAATCGCATTCACGATTCTACAAAAGAAAGCTTCAGACTGGAGAAATAGAAGTGAAAACACGATCGTTCGAGAGCAAGGAATTGTACTGAAGCAAGAGCAAAATTGTGTTTACGATTTTGTAACTATAAAGCTCGTATTACTGCTGAAGATCAAGTGCAGAGTTGAACCGCCATGCATTAAACAGAAAGAACTCTTAAATTAGAAGTCTTGCACCCTATAGATCTAAGAAGATTGGCAATAAGAATCTTGAAGATCTCAACTGCTGAAATTCAGGACAGAGTCCTGCACGCATCTACTATTCGAAGCAAGGAAGTTTAGTATTTTAGGAAACTTTAGTTTTAAAATCCTACTTTGTTTAGAATCCGAGAATAATGTAAATCGACCCCTTATGAGTTATAAATAAGAGGGCTCGGCACCCAGAATAATCATCCAAGAATTTTCGATCTTAATTGACACCTAAGAGAGAAATCTGGAAGATCACCTTAGTATAGTTTAGTTTAGAGCATCCGTAGTTTCTCAAGAGCAATTGACGACTGAGATTGGGAGATGAAAGATCAATTTTATTGCTTTCTAGTTTAGATTTATTTTTATTGTATTTCCCTGCTCTGTAAACATTTGAGAGTTCTTGATTTTAATTGACGACTAAAGTTGAGAATTTGAAAGATTAGTGTAATGCAATTTTCTTTTCATCTACAGACTTCTTAGTTTTTAATTGACGGATAAATTCTAGAAGATTGCAGATTAATATATATCTATATTGAAAGAATTCAGATTTTAATTGATGCCTAAGATCTAGGAGACTTCAATATAGTGTAACGGTATTTTGATTTTCGTAGATATTCGAGAACTGAAGGAGACTAATTGATGACTAGAATCTAGAAGTTGGAAGAATTAGATTTATTTTCTGCACTTTAGTTTAATCACACTATTCTTTATTTTTTAAAGGCAAATAGAAGTTTTCTAGATTTCAACCTTCCTCGTGGGAACAATCCTATACTAGTACTACAATTTCCGTTGTGCGCTTGCAATAGGTTAAGAAAGAGCATAATTCATAGAGTTGTCACCTGCTTAGGCAGTTATATTTGCCTAGATAGTTACGCCTGCCTAGGTAGTTATGAATAATCACTTGCATAGGTCAGATATCTGGAGAATGATCTTTCTCAATCCGCGTGAAAGTTAAGGCCCCTGCAACCATCACAACCTTTGATTTCGTGAAACTCTTGCGGAAACCGTATGATTATAACTTCTATAACCACTACCATAAATCTATAAATATCATATCTATTCTCATTATAAAGGACCCAAAAATTCTTAGGCGAGAGCCCTGCCGAAAACGTTTTGACTTGGATTTTCTTGCAAAATACTTTAAAGTATCTCCAGGATTCTTTCTGTTCTTTTTTTTAATTATTTTTAAAGTTTATGGGAGGAATACGTCCGGGTTGATACACTTAGGATAAGAGCTACGGATCTTACCTAAACGTGATATTCTTAGGATTAGAGATACGACTATTACCTAAAGGTGATATAATTAGGATAAGAGTTACGACTCTTACCTAAGTTGATTTAAGGTTGCAATACGTACCCAATTTCTCATGTACTTAGAGATGGTTAAGCTATGTGGGTACAATCCCGCACATAACTATTAGTATACTCGGATTGCAATTCCAAATTCGATACTCGTACGGGTTGCAATCACGAACTCAAAGAATGATTATGGACTCCGGCACCCGAAATATTCATCTCCAATGACTCATAGGCATCAGAGTCACCGGATCTGAATCGCGCCCTGATTCAAATCGAAAATTCTTTTACTCCTTCAAATGTAAGGTTTGGATCTCAACTTCGAGATCGAAAATTCTTTTACAGTGAATCATTTGACTTTTGGTCAAACAATCACAATACAAGATAGTAACAAGATCCAACGGTGGATTTATCGCATGTTGACCAGATCTTATGATTTTAGTCAATTCTAACAGTAGATTCATTTACTTTTAGACAAACGAACATAATATGAGATCGTAACGAAATCCAACGGTGGATTTAATGCATATTGACCAGATCTTATGATTTTGGTCAAATCCAATGATGGATTCATTGACTTTTGGTTAAACGATCATAATATGATATCATAAGGAGATTCAATGGTAATTTTATTGCATGTTGACCAAATCTTGTGATTTTAGTCAAATCTAACGGTTGATTCGTTGACTTTTGGTCAAATAATCATAATATGAGATCATAACGAAATCCAACGGTGGAAAGCAATTCATCTTGTGCAATAACAAGCAAGGTTTGGCACAAGTTTGGTCCCGCTTAGACAGATCCTTGTTCTCCCAACCCTTCATTTCTTTTTACAGCAATCCCTCAGCTCACCTCTTCCCGAGGTTAGCCTCGGACCACTATCCAGTCATGATATCCTTATTGGCAACTCCATCATGCCCGAAACCCTTAAAAATTTTAATTTTGGATCGGCCGCCCTTTCTTGAAGTTGTGAGGGAGTCATGGGCTCCACGAGCTGAAGGGTCTTTCCTTTTTGAAGTGTTGAATAGGTTCGGTTTCTCTCCTCTTTTTGTTAGGCTTTGCAAGAGGTGCTTATCTAGTTGTTGGTTTTCTATATTGATCAATGGATGGCCTTTTGGTTACTTCCAAAGTAGGAAGCCTTTTTATTATTGTGGAGGAATTAAGTCTTAGTAGAGGCTTATCGCTTTTACTGAGCTCCAATTGCTTGGAAAGATGCTTCTTTAGATTCTTCTGGGGTGGGTGAAAAAGAAATCAGTAGGAAAAATGCACCCTGGGTACCTTGGAAGAAAATCACTAAGCCGAAAAGGAAGAAGATCTTGACATTTTGGACCTTTAAAACAAGCACATGAAGCTGCTATGCTAAAACTCATGTGGAAATTAAACTCAAAAATTCCTTGTGGATTCGCAATCTCATGATCCAATAATCTTTCAGATTAGATTAATCATGAATGTAATTTTCTTTATTTAATAAAAAATCATTTTTCTTCTATATATATATATATATATATATATATATATATGGAGAAAGGGAATATGCATTTAAATACAGTGCGTCAGCCATGTGTTTGAATGCTAGATCACGTGCCATGTGGCATTTGATTGCAAGTGATACCCATCCTCTAAGGGTTTATTCATCCCCATAGGGTATTAGAAAAAAAATTAGACCATCTTTATATTCAAACCCTGGTAAAAGTTTCTCATCCATCGTCTGAACCTAGTGCATTAATTGAAAATTTGCACCTTTGACTAGGTTTTGGACAGTGTTACTTATAAATGGACCTGATCCCTTACATGGGTGCCACGTAGAACCCAGCTGGTTTGAACACACTGATGAACTATGAGTTTGATCGCATAGTCCTGGTCCTCATATATATATATATATATATATATATATATATATATATATATACAGTGGCGGAACCGCGTAGCCGTTAGTGAGGGCGAGTGCCCATACTGAAACCAAAAAAACCTCTTTTTTTAAAAAAATATATACAACTTTAACTCCCTTCTCTAAACCCACGCCCTCCCTCTCTCTCTAAACTGACGCCTCTAAACCCTCTCTTTGCCTATTTTCTCTCTCTAAACCCATGCCCTCCCTTCTCTAAACCCTTTTTGTCTCTCTATAAAGCCTTTCTCTCTCTCTAAACCCTTTCTCTCTCTCTCTCTCTAAACCCACGCCTCTAAACCCTCTCTTTGTTTATTTTTTCTCTCTAAACCTTATCTCCATCTCCATCTCCATCTCCATCTCTATTTTCTCTCTCTAAACCCACGCCTCCATCTCCATCTCCATCTCCATCTCCATCTCCATCTCCTTTCTCTCTCTAAACCCTCTATCTCTTTTCTCTCTCTAAACTGACGCCCTCCCTTCTCTCTCCAAACCCTCTCTCTATACTTTGTTCTCTCTCTAAACCCTCTATCTATCCCTTTTCTCTCTCTAAACCCTCTCTCTATACTTTGTTCTCTCTCTAAACCCTCTATCTATCCCTTTTCTCTCTCTAAACCATCCCTTCTCTAAACCCACACCCTCTGTTCTCTCTCTAAACCCACGCCATCTCTTCTCTAAACTCACGCCCTCTGTTCTCTCTCTAAACCCACGCCATCTCTTCTCTAAACCCACACCCTCTAGGGTCCCTCTGTTCTCTCTATTTTCTCTCTCTAAAAAGAAAACCCTTTGTAAGCCCTCTCGCTCTCTTTTCTCTTCGCTAAACCCAAGCGGCCATGCCCTTCCTCTGTTCAGCTATTATCTCTACAAATCGGAGGTCTCCGACTCCGATCGTTCTCCAACGCATAATCTCAGTCGTCAAGAACTTTCAGAAAGTCAATCCCTCAAAGCCAAGGTATCTGTTAAATTTACAACAATTTAGCAACGTTAATACATGATATTTCTCTTTTATTTTATTTGTATGGTATGTGGAACTTTTTTTTTTTTTATAAAAGTATGGTATGTGGAATTAGTCTTTTATTTCTCTTGTATTTTCAACCCCAATATTTGTTAAAATTTTGAATGTGAGTTGCAGCCATTCATTAGATATTAGGGATGCAGGTTCAGTGTACCGAACCTAACCAAACCCGATTTTTTCAGTGTTCAGTTTGGTGCCCAAATTGAAACCGAACCGAAACCCATTCGGTTCGGTTTAAATTTTTGTTTTCTGAAATCGAAACCGATTCGGTTCTGTTTAGTTAAAATACCTATTTTTAGGGTATTTTTTGGGTTTTTTCCGATTATCTCGGTTTCAAGCCATCCAAAATGAACCGAATTGCACCCCGCCTAGATGAGAATCATGGTTCCGCCACTGTATATATATATATATATATATATATATATATATATATATATATATATATATATACGACACAGATCCTTTTTAATTTTTTTAAATGGACCTGATCGGCCTTGGGAAACTTGTCATGCTACCCAATATGAGACCCAGGGATATTCGTTTGAAGAAACAGATGAACCGTGCATTCAAACAAGCTGCACTCTATGTGGCTGCCAAAGGATTGGGTGCCAGTAGAAGTTGCCTAAGGTTGATTTGGTCCATTAAAAAATTAAGCTGCTATTTATCCACTATTCAAATGTTGGTCCAAGGTGCAAAATATCAATTAATGTATCAGGTTCAGGATGCAGGCAAGAAACTTTAATAAGGGTTCCGAAAGGCAAAATGGTCCAAAAAATAAAATTTTCTTTCTAAAACCATATGGGGATAGATGAACCTTAGGGGATGGGTGAGACTCGCGATCACATTTCACATGGCATGTGATCTAGCATTTGAATGTATGGGTCACGCCGTGTGTTTAAATGCATATTCCCTCCTCTCTCTCTCAACATGATAAAGTGTGCATCACAGTATTAAAACTCGGTCGATACCGATACATATCACCAATACGTATCATTTTTATCAAGAAGCAATACTGATAACACCCCGATACAAGTATCAGGGTGGTATCGGTATCAAACCGATACTGGTCAGTATTGACCAATATTGTCTCCATATCGGGTGCAACAACTGCCTTTGAAAACTGAAAGTCAGTTGTTATATCCAATGACAACTCGAATCACGAGCTTATGCCCCATGTCTCGAGTGACAGAATCATTACCTTTCATATATATATATATATATATATATATATATATATATATATATATATATATATATATATGAAGTCCCGAGGACCACACCTTCACCGTATACTCGAGCCTCAAACCCAAAACCTTATTTTGGTGCCACGTGGACCAAAGGGACGTGGCATAGATCAAAGTTTTTTCAAAAAAAAAAAAAAGAAGAAAAAAAGTCGGTCTGACCTCCACCACATCATTTATACTGATTGAAATTTGGGACGTGTTCCATCATGTATTCTGTGCAATTTGAGTCCTACGATCTCAAAGCCGCTATGTGTGTGTGTGTGTGTGTGTATCTATATACCACCACTTAAAAATGTCTCTGTTGCAATCCAAATATCTGGTGTTTGATGTTAGGTGTTAGGGTCTGAATAATTGTACTTCAATATTTTAAACATGGCTTGCAAGCTTCTCATGCTCCAAGATCCAGGTGGCATCCAAACAAGTTTTGGGTCCACATGGAGCAGGAGGGCATTACATAGATCATTATCAAACAATAATAACAGTTAAGGACTCATCTCTAGAGTATAAGTCAAATATTAACTACATGGAATGATCAAATTTCAAATAGTATAAATCATGCTATGGAGATCAGATTTCGAGTTTTTTCTTTTCTTTTCTTTTGTTGTTAAAATTGATCTATGCAATGTCATAATGCTCCACGTGGCATCCAAAATCATGTTTGGAAGCCACGTGGAACGCAAAATGGAGTTAGGACCAGGGAACCATTTTTCATGGCATCCAAAACCATATTTTACAATTTTCATGCTACAAAAAAAATTAGGGAAGTACATCAGATAGCTTAAAATGACCATTATATTCAACAGATGTGAAGATCATACAATTACAAAGTTTGACCTAGTCCCCACAACCTGTGAACCAAATTATTAGTTTCAATGGATTGATATGTAGCAAACCAGTTAAAAATAAAACAAGAAAACAACTTAGGAGCAAGTATGGGAGAAATTTGGAAAATTCATACCAAGATTGCAAATCGAGATAGAAATAGCTAAGATTAAATTTGGATACCTAACGTAATCAGAATTAAATTGGAAATAAATATATAAAAAGTTGTTTCAGCTCAATTTCACCTCTCTGACTCGCCCCCATCTTTTCTTCGTACATCTTCTCTCTGCACACTCCATTTTAGGGTTTAAAAAAGGTTGGTGTTACTTCCACACCACTTTATGTTACAACCACCTCACTTAAATAAAAGAAAAAATATGTTGAATGTTTTCAACCAATGATGGACATCGCTTTTCGTCACAATCTTCCACACAATATATCTTTTCGTAATTTCGTCCCAATCTTCCACACAATATATTTTGAGATCATACAACTGTGATCATAGAGACAAATGTTGATTCCACATGGCGCACATCCAAAAAAGTAAGTAGTCATTTCACGTTCACTTTTTGAGATGTATGGCTTGCGAAATCAACATCTGACTTTCTGATAATAAGCCCGTGATTTAAGTTCTATTGTGCAAAAGATTTGTGCAAAGAAAAACCTCAATCATCTTATTTAAAGCGATCAGCTGATATTTCCTTTGTTTTAGTGAGGTCGTTGTAACATAAGTGGTGTGCTACTAACACTTGCCTAAGGCTGCGTTTGGGTTAGCGCTTTCAGGGCAAAGAACAGCTCTTTTGCTCGTTAGCTCGAGAAGAGAAATGCTTTCATATTTGATAACACAGCTCCTCGCCCCATTTACTCTAGCGAAAAGTTGTTTTAAGTGATAAAACTGTTCTTTGTTAGAGCAGATTTAATCTACTCTGATAGAGAGCAGACAAAGAGCTGCTTCTACTCTTATAAGAGCTAACCCAAACACAACCTAAAAAAATGTAGATATAACAATGGGCCGCTTGTGCACGGCTAGGTAAAACACGACCCATCGGATTTGATTTTGACCCAATGTCGGCCCAAGCTTATGACAGGTTTATGAACTCAAGCTCAAGCAGGTTACGATAAATATATATATACCCTAGCCCGTTGACAGCCCTATCCATTTTTATTTTGACCCAATACTATGAACTTACATCAAAGAACGCTTCCAATGCCTGAATCAAAGCAGTCGAAGAAATGTCATTTAAAACGAATGGTTACCATCTAAAGACATTTGACTGCTTTGAACAACACAACATATATCGACCCACACGTCTAACACTTTGAGTCGTCGCACCAAGTTCTAAAAACTCAAATTCTTGCTGATTCTTAATAGACTTAAATTCTTGACTTTTCATGACAGATGCATTCTTAAGTTATTCAAATTCTTGAATTTTCTTATAGATGCTAATGTTCTTATCGTTATTAACTTCATCTCAGAAAAACTCATAATCGGTTCAATGGTTGATTGTGCTGAAAAGAGTGAATTTATAAATCCAAAAGATCGATTATTTAATGTGAATCGGCAATGAACCAAGGCATGACGAGACACCTGATTGTTGCTAATCATAATTTGTGTTGATCGGGACGGTGCTAGATCTCTGACTCTGATCAAGGCGTGTCTAGACAGCACAAAATTGCATTCCCTTTATAAGAGCCTCAACAATTTATCCAAAATACAACTCTAAAAGCCAAGAGATAAGAAAAAAATCCAAACGATGTGGGATTATGTTCCACTTGCCAACTTAAAAAAAATTTTGATTGAAATGATCAAAATTTCGGTCTAAATTATCGGTTTCGGTCTCCACCGAAAAGAAATTTCGGTCACTTTTGTATGGGGATCAAAATTTCAGCCAAACTATTGGATTTCGGTTTCGGTCATGGCCGAAACCAAAATTTTGATCCTTGATGGTGAGAGTACGTATCCCATCTACTCTTTTGATTAACAATAGAAAGTTGGACAGAGAGAGAGAGTATGTGTCATTTATATTAGGGTTAGATGAGAGACCATAATGATTGACGACTGTGATCATGGGTTCATGACGCATGAAATTTTGTTGTGATTATTGTGTATCTGCAACGAGGATATCGTGGAGCAATTGGTTATTGGAAGGGACTCCATGTTGCATTTCATATCCGGAGTGAATAAGATTGGTGGGTGTTTTTTTTTTTTTTTTTTTGAGGATGCCATAGCATAGACAGCTCAGATTTAGTACCTATGCAAACTTGCATGCAGAGAGGATCTGTATTTGGCGTAGCACACTGGAAGGAGATCGGTCAAAGGGCTGGAGGAGGCATTGACATGTTACTTCCTCGAAGAAGAGGATACCAATTGAGTTATCTGTCATAGGGGCACAACCCGACACCAAGTTGTGCCCTCGTGACAGTTGGTATCAGAGGTGATAGAGGATTAGGCTAGCTTTGTTGTTATGATAGAGAGACACCGCACCGGTGTGACAGCTAGTGTCGGGCTCTACCCCCGTGACATATCGTTCAATAGGTAAAGATTGGTGGGTTCTCTGTGGGTAGCTATCAAAATCTTGGGGTTCACGATCAAAGGATTCCTTGCTTACAGGTTTCAGAGGAGGATGTTATGGGATGAACATGAAAGAGACGTGGTAGAAGGGAACTTGTGGTGAAGATGATTACAAGTTTAATTGGGTTGTTAAGATTGTCACACGTTGACTTTCATTATAGATTACACATTCATAATAGAATTAGGCTGTGTATGACATAGCTCTCTATTAGCCCCCGTCACAATAAAGCTCACCTGCTTTATTTGGTTCCTATTCTCTTTTCTAACTTCCTACAAGGTAGGTAATCTCCTATGGTAAGGAGTGAGTAGAGAGGGGGATAAAATTGTTAAACAAGTAAATCCTGTATAAAATCTTGCTATGTAGGGCTGTCAACGAGCTAGGTTTCAACCCGGGTCTGGCCTGGATGGGTTGGATTTGGGCCTATATTTTTATGCATTTAATAAACGGGCCTGACCGGCTAAGCCTAGATAAGAAATCGGATCAGGTTTAGGCTGCAAAGTGTAAGGTTCGGCTCGGTCCGAAAAAATTAGGTCTTTTATAAAAAAATCTTTACAAAACTCTTAAAAAATTATTAGAAACCCGGTCCGAACCCGGCCCGGCCCGGATAGCTAATCGAGCCGGGTTCGGGCTGCAATATTTCAAAATCGGGCTAGGCCTAGTCAGGCTCACTTAGCTATTGGGCCGAGCCCAGAACCAAAATTTATCTTTAAAAAAAAACGGGCCGGGTGGAAAGCCTAGCACGACCCGTTGACAACTCTATTGCTATGCAAGGAATTATTAAGGAGAAGGGGTACCTACTAAAATAGGTAGCAAGATATTAGCAAAAAAGATGAAAACCTGTTAAAGAAGGTGAACCCTACTATGACAGGAGCTAACAAAAAGCTATGTCATACACAACCTTAGTCTATAATAAGTATCCACCCATCATGCATATTAAAGCAGTTGACACATTTGCGTGACTACATGACTTGCACGGACTTCAAAGTGGCCTAACCTGGTCTAAGGTCTTAGGCAAAAGTTTCCAATAAAGCCCTTGTAAAAAAATTTAACAATTTTTTTATTTATAAAAAAGAATTTAATTTTATCAAAAAACCAATAGAAAATAATTTAATTAAAAAACCATAGTAGTTTACACTTGATGGTATACACTTGAATCGAGAATTTCTTTAATATAAAAGAAAATATAGCAATTTTTACAATCAAAGATTCTTGCGGCACAACTATGGTCCCATTGGTCACACTGCTGGCTGTCTTGAATTAAATGATGGAGGTTATTTTTTGTTCCAATCTTTTATACATCGGATCTTAAAATCACGTCCAACTATCAAAGAGTCAAAAGTTGATTACACGTGAAAAACTTTCCCAAAGTGATCGTGATCATGACATATCATGATGCATTTTTATCACAAATGTGTGCCACACATAATCAATATCTGGATGTATGATATGTGTTCTATGACCTCAAAATTTTATATGTGCATGATTAGGATGAAAAATTACATGTAGCATTTGATTAAAGAAAATAAATGGTATGAACGGTGAGACCATCAATTGTACCGCACGAATCTTTGGTTGCAAAGATTGTTACCAAAAAAAAAGTTATATAGCTAAGGAATAGGCGTGTAGCTAAGTAATAAGAGTAATTGAAGTTTAACAATTTATTTTAAATAATGGATAATATTATTTACAATTTGGTTGCAAATAAATATATTATTTAATTATATTATAAACAATTTAAAGTGGTAATATGACTTTATCACAAGAAAGATGTTTTAAGAGGCCCCTCCGAATTAGAAAGCCCTAAGCCACCGCCTAACTTGCCCAGTGGGTGAGCGGGCGCTGTATAAGCGAAGATGGTAACTGGGACAAGTTAGGGTGTTAAGCATGACCAAAAATTACTTGCTTATATATATATATATATATATATATATATATATATATATATATATATATACATTCTAATTAGTAATTTCAATCAAATTTCTATATGAAAAAGTCAATGAGTCAAAAAAAAAAATGAGGCTAATGATTAATCTTAAACATTGGAATCTATCTTGCATGACCTAAATCTTTTGATTTTGTGCCACCATATACAAGAAAATTGTCATTGCCTCTTCTACCATCATCCTCTGTAAATCTTGTAGGAGACCCCAACCCCCGACCTTAGGCCATTGCATAAAATCTTAAATGCAAGTTTGCTCATCCGAAAGAGTTCATATGCAATGCTTAGATGCCCGTTGAGGGTTTCTTAGACATATAAGGGACCAATGAAAATCAAATTGTGACAACAACGCCTTTCAAAACATAGCGCCGAATAGTAGGTCATCGTAGTGATGATGAAACCCATTGTCGACATAATGATTAGTTCATTATACCTAAATGTTAGAATCACAATATAAAGTAAACAATCAAATATTTATTTATTTTAAGCAGGGGTAGTAATGGATCCACTAGGGGAATTCCAGGGGTAGAGGCATCTAAGGCAACGCCAATTCGCTACCCGACCCATCATATCGTAATTGCATTTTCAACAGGAAGAGTTGTTCCTTCTTACATAGGAGACTCTAACATTCGTAATGGAGGTGAGGAGTACAAGTCTCGTAATCGGGATCCAGATCCGAATCCGATCCCAGAAGCAAAGGTAGGCATATCTTTACCAATAGCAATGGTTTCAGCAGTTGCAGGTTCCGTCAATGATCAAAATTCCGAATTTCATTTCTGTTTCGATGGGAATTGAAACGGAAATTTTGGACTGAAATTTCAAATTTCGACCGAACACTACAAAAGGGATCAAAATGACCGAAATTTTGGGATTTAATTTTGGTGGGGACCGAAACCGGAATTTTTGACCAAAATTTCGGTCATTTCGGCCATTCTGTTACTTCAACCATAAATGTAGCCCTCATACCTTTCTCTTTGTGAATAAAAAAGAAACTTGTGCCCTTTTTCATTAGTTCATTTAGATGTCTAGGGACCCACTCGTGTTCCAAAGAAAAGTTTCAAGTAGTTTATCATATTTGCAAATTGCTCTCTCTCAAATGACATGGTTGTAATTCGTAAGTCAAAACTCGGCATAAGGTTGATAAGTGTGTATTTAATTCAGATAACGGTAGGAGTTTGTTTCCTCTTCTTTGGCAATCCAATTTTGAACAACAAAGAGGAATTGGGCCTCCTATTGAGTTGGCCACAACCTCCCAATCATCCCAAAGAGATAGGCATTGTGGGCACTATCTCTACCAACCGACAAGTGCTTGTTCCACTCTAACATATAGTTCGATGGAGCATCGGCTCTATAGTTGTTTGCCTTCATTTCTTCCAACACCTCGATAAATATATCAAGGGGTTGGTCGGTACTTGGTGCTGACTCACGAGGGTGTCAAGGGATGCTTGAAACCGAGACAAGCAATCAAGAAGACCATCTTGCATGTTGGTGCTCTTCTTTTTCCTCCTAGACTCAGTGGTAGAATCTTGAATTCACGGTGTTCGACTGGTGGACTACTTTCTGCTGTGAAGGGAGGCTCTGCATTTGTTCGTTCATCTTCTTCGGGGCCTTCGCCATGTCAAATATCGGAAGGTACGATAGGCAAAGAAAGGAAAACGTCATCCCCTCACATTGCATCGATACAAGTGGTTACCTTTTGGGTTTGTTCTCTTGTGACTACATCAAAGATTACATCGACATAGAACATGTAGATAATATTATTATGCTAATTGGAATCAGACCACCGAGATCATTTTTCACCCCAATCTTTCACATAATCGATCATGAGACCATGATCATACCATCAAAAAGTCAGTTTTTTATTCCAAGTAGCGCAGATTGTTAGAAGTTTCTATTTTGGTGCCCGTCACTATGGTCAATCAGTTGACCGACGAATGGTGTAAGATCAATCTTGATATATAATAGTTGCTAATTCGGTGAATTTGAGAGAATAAGCAATTAATAATTAAGTTTTTATTTAGGGTATGATTGTGATTTCCAATCACAATATAATTGGTAATTTAAATTCTTAATGGGAATGACTCATTGGCTATAAATATAAGGGATGCTTGGTCCCAACGATTACTCGACACATTTCAACCCTCCTTATCAGCAAAAGTATCCCCATTGTGCTCGAAGGTATTGAGAACGAGGAGATCGTTGAAGATCGAAGCGGCAACCCATCTTTCATGGCTCATACCCAAGGTGAGTTAGAGATCTTTTGTTTTAAAGCTTTTGATAAAATCATAGTCAAGATCCCTATTGTAGACACCCCAATTTTGCCCTCTCGAAGTATACATGCCTGTTCGGTCAGCCTTTGACCTTGCCCATCTTTTTCAAGAGGACTCATCTTCTCTGAGTCATAAAACCCTAATACGAGAACTATATACTGAAACAATAGTATATAGTCAAAGCACATGCTGAAACAATAGTCTTGTGGTTCAGACCCGACTTAGCCCAGGGAAAGCCCCGAATTACGCGCCCATACAAGTGTGCGCAATTCGATTGCACGCCCCCATAGCTGGTGCACAATTGGTCCCATTTGGACCAGGCCTGCTCTTCCTGTGGGCCGCCTTAGGAGCTGATTTTGCGCCCTACTCAGCGTGCACAATCAGATTGCACGCCCCATCACCAACGCGCAATTGGTCCAACTTGGACTAGTCCTTTACTTTTTGTAGACAGCCTTGAGACTCGATTCCGCGCCTTCACTGGTACGCGCAATCGATTACGCGCTCAACCACCCGCGCGTAATTGGTTCCCAAGTGAACCCGCCCTCTAGTTCCCTAGTTCCCTACACCGCTTGAATTCCTCGATTAAGTGCACATGATATGACGTTTAATCGAATTGCATGCACTAAATAGGGCGCACAATTAATTCCAATTGGACTGAAACTAGGACACCCAGCTGAGTCAGTCAGTCGGTCACTCACTGAGTCGGTCACCGACTCAAAATGAATATGCGCTTGGGATAGGGCGCATAATCCGATTAAGCGCACCAAACAGGGCGCGCAATCGGATTTGATCGGCTAATTGCGCACCTCCCACAGGGAGCGTAATTACCAGAATATCTATAAATAGACCCCCTACCCCCATACTTTAACACATCAAGCAATCAAGTTTTCGAGTTCCTTTCTTCCGAGCTTAGGAATTTCGAGATCCTCTTCGACGCCTAGGTAACTTCTTAGCTCTAGTGTTTAATTTCCTTTTCTAGTTATAAGTTCTAGTTCTTAAGTTCTAATTTTTTAGTTATTAATTTCATAGATCTTAGATTTCAATATCTAGTCTTAGATTTTAATTCTAGTTTGTAATTCTAGATTAATTAGACTCTCAGTAAGACTAGGAAAACTAAAGCAATCAGACTTAGAGCAGGATAGAAAAATTACATAAACTAAACTTCTAGGTGACCCAGTGCTGCTGACGTCGGCAGGCCGATGATTCAGTAAAGAAGTCGAACCCACACCCCAAGAGGCGTGATCAGTAACGTGTTGCAGCGTCGATAAAAATATGTAGTTGGCGATTGCAATGAACCTAAGATATTTTTCTTAGAATTTAACTTTTATTTCTATATTTTTAATTTATCATTAATCGCCTTCCGCCAGAGTCCACATAGACCGAATTGGGCCACTCTTTCCGATGACCGAAAAGAACCCAGAAAAAGTGTGTACCAACAAACTGGTGATCAGGATGGGACGTCATGTTGCCAAAGTCTCTTCCGTTTAGTTAAGTTTTCTTTATTTATTTTTTTTTCCCGCTCTATTTCTTTCCTACATCCACTTTACTACCGAGGATTCTCCGAAAGTGCATGAGCATTCATCAAAGGCTCGAGATGGCAGGAATACGAAGAATAAATCTCACTGACCGTAATGATCCTCCGTTATGGAACTATTATGGTAACCCCGTATATAGCGAGGATCTGTCTAACAAGTCTGCTCGGTACAACCCCGAGATTAACATGACAGGTGATCAGAAAAACTCTTTTACTCCTCCAAGCACTAGCAATAACCATGATGGAAGAGACGACAGCACCGGATAGAATTTCACTGCTCGACAACTTATGGAACTCAGTGTCCAGAAGTTACAAAAAGGGGGCGATGACGTCGAAGAACTACTCCGAGGCCTGGCAGCCACATATGAAACCATCAAGGAGCGGCAAGATAGACAAGAGCAAGAACGACTTAGGCAAGAATGGTCACCACTCACACCAAGCACAATCTCAGCTTACGTGTCACCATTGGGTCGAGCCGCCCGTGCCCTCTTCAACAGCAATCGCCAAGACTGAACTTACCCCCGGGCTATCCAAAAAGATGCCAATGTAAGAGTAGAGGATTTTTCCAAAATGCTCGATGAATATATGGCTAAAAGAGAACACTCTGGTTGCTCATTCGGGTTTGATAAGTTCTGTCAAGACCTGGAGTTCACCTTACCCTCAGGATTTAAGCCGCCCAAGTTTAACAAATATAATGGTACGGGAAACCCGAATCACCATTTGACGCTTTTCTGCAATGACTGTCAACCCATCTGCGACAATCAAGGGCTCCTGATACATTGTTTTCAGAGATCGCTAGAAGGAGAAGCTCTCGATTGATTCGTCGAACTCCCATTTCACAAGATCGACACGTTCGATGATCTGCCCGGACAATTCTTGGGCTAGTATAAGCATCTGATACAAGAAACAGTTAGTCTCAGTGATCTGATGGCAACTACTCAAGAATCCGAGGAAGTCTTCACAGATTTCGTAGCACGTTGGAGAAAATTGGCCACCCGCACCAGAAGTTAGATGAAGGAGAAGGAAGCGATCGACGTCATTATAGACAATGTAAAAGAGCCTCTCTGAAGCACTCTCGTCATAAGTGATTGCCCGGACTTCGCTACTCTTCACTCACACGTCAGTCACATCCAACAACACATAAAGGTAGGAGACCTCGCCTTTTCAATAGTAACCTCGAAGACGGCTACTTTCAACGATTCAAAGCAGAAAAACAATAAGAAAGCCTCATTCTCGAAACAAGTCAATACCGTTGCCAACCAGGGCCAAAACTCCGGCAACGGAAACTACAAGCCGAGGAATTTCGATCATAATCAATATCAAAATTAGAATTAGCAGCGATATGCCAATCAGAATCAGAACTAGTACCAAAACCAGAAGCAATACCCTAACCAGAACACTAAGAACTAGAATGCCACTCGAAATAGGCCAATCAACGCCTAAAATTATAATAACGTGCCTTTGCCGCAAATTTTTTTTAACAAACTAGAGGATCCTACCAGCCAAAAAGAGAGAATTACCCTCCACTACCCGACACTATCCCAAATATTTTCGCCTCCTAAGTAACTAGAACCTTCTTAGATTCCTAACGGAACGGCCGCAGCCCTGGCCGATAAATTTGGACCATAGTAAGTTTTGCGCATTTCATCGATATGCAGGTCATAATTTGAAAGAATGTTGGTCTCTCCAGGACGTGTTCTACGATATGAGTGCTAGAAACCAAATCGACTGAAAGGTTTTTAGGAATTCTCACAACCAATGGAGATTGTTAACAACCCTATGCCAAATCACAACCAAGGGCCAGTGTCCCACATCACCGCAGTAGGCCTTCTAGGTCGATCCTCTTATCGTCCTTCTGCCTTAATCACTCGCCTTTCCCCACCTACTTCCTTTGTTAGTCCAGTAGAGCCTCCAAGGCCCCTAGCTATTCGGTCACACCCTTGGACCTCAATCACTCAGGTCACACCCCCAAGTCTGCCTCCCTACCCAAATTTTACCAAAATCCGAGTCTAATCGTTCAAGGCATGAAAATCGAACCTCCATCAACCTCCGCTTGAACCACTCACTCCTTCGAACCCGCAGCCGACTCCATCACCGTCCGACTCTGAACCTGAATACGAAGACAATGTCCTTCAAACTGTAGAGCAGATTGCGACATGGGTGGATAGCGTTACCTAGAATACTTCGAGACAGCGACATGAGGCAATAGCAAAACACCACCCCAATACCAAGATGAGTCAGTCGAGTGAAGGATCCGACAAGGAAGAAGCCCTGATCTCCACTTTTCTGGAAGAGGAAGACTACACTCAGTATCTCCCACCATGGAATAACATAGCTCCTCTGCGCATTCCTTCCTCAAATTTTGCCCCATTCACGATAAGTACTACAACGGGTTCGGCAACACCCCAACATCAACAACCAATGTGCCTGGTTCTCAAATCTGGAACCCATTACCCACCACCGCCATTCTCCTAGGAAAAGCAGAACGAAGACACTCAGTCGTCGGAAAAGATAGCGAGGGAACGAGTAGTAAACCTACCTCCACCCCCTCATACGATCCCTCCGCCTCCAGTTCCAAAATCGGTGCTTCCACCACCTCAGCCAAACATCAGCAAAGCTCACCGCCATGACAAAGAGCCAGCTCTAGAAATAGGCAAGGAATATGACCTTCTGTGGCACGTTGGGAACATACTAGCGCAAATATCAATCCTTAAGCTCATTAAGAAGTCGCCGGAACACCACCGACTGTTGATAGAGACGCTAGATGAGGCACATGTAAATGAAGATACCACCTTGGACAAGTTACATGAGATTGCTTCGGTCATGGTGCAACCTCCGACGCTCACTTTCACTTAGGCTGATATGCCTAAGGAATCACTGCGCGGAAGCTCCGCCCCAATATACCTGATTGTTATGATTAGAGGCTTCTCAGTACCTCATGCACTGGTCAACATAGGAGCGAGGCTTAATATATGTCCCATAACCACGCTCGAGACGCTTGAATATACTGAGCAGGACATAAGGCTGTCATCCTTATCCCTCATCACGTATGACGGTTCCCGACGTTTTGTTAAAGGAGCCATCAAGTTGCAAGTCCGCCTTGGACCGGTCACTAAAGGCGTCACATTCCATGTCTCTGACTCGTCTAGTACCTACATTTTAATCCTAGGAAGGAAATGGCTGGAGTCCATGAAAGTTGTAGCATCCACATATCATCATTGCATCAAGTTCCCACATGAAGACTCCATTGTCAGGATATATGTCGATACACCCCTTAAAGAAGCAGATACTGATTACACAACAAGTATTTCAATAGCTCACGACTTCGTCCTATCCGCCGGCCACATCAGAAAGGTACGATCACCTGACGATACGACAATAGCAAAAGTCACTCACACTAGCTCGCCCCCATAGCAATCAAGGTTAACAAAGAGAACAACGGGATCTGACCTCACCCGGTTGTATGATATAAATCTAATCGCAACAAAGAGGTGGGACCTTATGTACCAGCTCGGATACATCCCACATACGGGACTCAACAAGAATAGGCAAGGACGAATAAGGTCAGTCGCTCCAAAGAAAGTTCGCCAGCACATGGGATTAGGTTACTAGTTGGACGGCAAGCAAGCCGACCTCCTACCAACCTAGCCTAAATGGTCACTCTACGATCATTTCATCTATGGAACTACCGAAAAGGTCGATGTGCCAAGGAGAAAGGAAACATCCCTCACCGAACCACAGGCAACTGAAGTCGAGCAGATCATTAAAGCCTTCACGGACCTGACAAACTTGAACCAAAATGACGATGACATCGACAAACCACTTGAGGGTGTAGGACCGTTCTTCGAGACCAAGGAACCCTGCACTGTTGAAAGAAGAGAACCACCAAAATTCGAGCCGCATATAGAAGACTGGGGGTTGACCGATGAAGAAGATTTCCACATTGCCTCTTTAGGAAGGGAAAGAAAGTCAGAGACACCCCAGCCTCACGAACCCGAAGTAGAGGACTAGCTTTCAATGTCAAGCGAGGAGGAAGACTATTGGGACAGTCTCACCAATATAGAACTTAAAGACCTCCTGAGAGCTGATCGCCTAGAATGGTTCGGAGAGGACAATCGTACTCAAGGAAAGACCTTGAGTCATGACGACGACTTTGATTTTCAGTACGTGATCGATAATTGGCGGTGTCCATGTCAGTGTCCTTACTCAAAACTACCTTACTGTGGCTGATGCCGCACAATAATGCTACGATGTCAAAAGGCTGTCATGGATGAAATTTGGCAAACCTTTAGCACAAAAGAATCTCACATCGACCTTATAGAATTCCAAGAAGAGCTGGAGCTCGACGCTCCTTAATCTCCGGACGCGCCACAACTTCAGAAATTTTGGAATTCATTAGAAGAGGAATGGCAACCCCCGCCAAGTGACGATGAAGACTACTGGATAGACCTTTCGGCGCTCGAGTTAGTAAAAAAGTTCGCCCAAGGCTTCCAGGTGGAGTCGAACGAAGAAGACGACCTCAACTTCAACTACGATAACCTCGACCAAGGATGGGAATGCTCTTGGGGAGATCCATGTATCTCTCACCCATATCAGCCTCGCTGTCAGGCATGCGTACACATCATAACATACTACGAGGTACAAAGTCGAGAACTCACCGATCCAAAAGAATGTCCCGAACAACCTCAGCAGCGAGAACGTCTTCAGTCTGATTTCGAAGATGAGAGTTTAGACAACTACTGCCTCTCTGCCCTTTTCGAGAATGAAGAAGTTAACATGATAGAAGAAGAAAGCACATCGACTGGACCGTCACCATCCTCACTCATCAGGAGGATCACCCCGGACGAGGACTCTTAAAAAAAATGTCAAATTTTGAACGGGTCCACGTCATTCGAAGACTCGCACAAACGGCTCCAACAACCGTCCGTCTTCCCCAACTAGGAGAAGCCTCCCCGCCGATTCCTCTTTAAGCAACCGACCTTGTACCATATCTCTTATCAAAAATAAAAAAAATAGAAAATCCTAAAACCTATAAAAATTTTAAAATAAAAAATCCCAAAAAATCAGAAGACCTCAGGAAAGGAAGGGAGCCCTTCATACCAGACCCATTCAACGACCAACAAGGAGACTCTTCTTCTAAGGCTACGAGTAGTGGTCACGCCAACGGAGTCAAGGAAGAAATCACCGACATGATCACACACGATCATTGTCCCACCCTCAATATCGAAGAACCCTGCCTCGACTCAGTTCAAAGTGACCCTACTGCCTCTTCCTCATGAAGGTGTCGAGCATCCCGACGAAGTGATAAGCTCGTAATCATACCTGACGAGATACTCCACGACTTCGAGAGAAGGATGAATAGCCTCTACCTACACCTGATTAAAGATGTCACGGTTATAAATTGCGCCGATGTAGGGTTACCTCCCGCAAAACTAACCCCCCGGTGTAGACATTTTACAGTGTATGAGCTCACAGACGATGAAGAAGGAGCACCAGTCGTTGAGGAGACACAGGACTTCCAACAAGTCATCAAATGCTTCGATGAGCAAACTAAAGCTGTCATGAAACCTACCAAAGAAATCGATTTTGGCACCGAGGAGAAGCCTAAGAAACTGTTAATCAGCGCGACACTCAGCCTCAGGGAGTGACAACAGATCATCCAAGTCCTCCAAGATCACCTCAGCTCCTTCGCATGGTCCTACGAAGATATGCCTGGCTTGAACCCGTCAAGCAGAAACTCAGACGAATGCACTCGCACACAGTGCTACAAGTCAAGGAGGAAGTTGACAAGCTACATAAAGCCAAATTCATACGAGTCATCCTCTACTCCAAATGGGTCATAAACATAGTACATGTCGCCAAGAAAGACGGCAGAGTAAGGGTATGTGTCGACTTTCGGAACCTCAACTAGGCATGCCCAAAAGATGATTTCTCGCTCCCTCACATCGACACTCTAGTCGATAATATTGTCGGACACGAGATGTTATCCTTTATGGATGGCTTCTCCGGATATAATCAGATCAAACTAGCAAAATTCGACCAAGAAAAGACTTCCTTCACTACGCCATGGGGAACGTACTGCTACGTCGTTATGACTTCGGGCTTAAGAACGTAGGAGCCACGTATCAATGCGCCATGATGGCTATCTTCCATGACATGATGCAAAAGTACGTAGAAGTCAATGTCGACGACATATTAGTGAAGTCCCAGACTCGGGCAGGACATGCTGAAGCATTACGATTGACATTACAGAGATCAGAAAAGTATTATCTCAAGAAGAATCTAAAGAAATGCGTGTTTGGAGTAACCTCCGGAAAACTACTGGGATTCATAGTTAGCAAGCGAGGAATCGAGGTCGATCCTGTAAAGGTCAAAGCCATTCTTGAGATGCCACCTCCTAGCAGCATCAAAGAATTACGAGGCCTGATAGGAAGACTGTAATTCATTAGGAGATTCATCTCCGAGCATTTAGATAGATGCGACGCTTTCTACAGACTACTTAAAGGATGGGCTGAGTACATATGGGATGACCAGTGTCAGCAAGTCTTCGACAATATCAAGAAGTACCTCCTCAACTTGTCGATACTATCATCGCCAATTTTTGGAAGACTCCTGATCCTCTACGTGTCAGCAAATGATAAGGCTATGAGAGTAATCCTCGGACAATATGAAGAAGACGGTAAGAGAGAGAAGGCCATTTACTACCTTAGCAGAACGATGGCCGAGTTTGAACGAAAATACACGCCAATGGAGAAGACATGCCTTACACTAGTGTGGGCCTCGATGAAATTGCGACACTACTTCGGAGCACATAAGATACTAGTCCTAGCACATATGGACCCTCTGAAGTACATCTTTAAGAAACCCGCTATATCAGGAAAGATCGCTCGATGGCATATGCTTCTACAAGAGTTCGATATCACTTATGTCACACAGAAGTCCATCGAAGGACAAGCAATCATCGATTACCTCGCGAACCTTCCACTCTCGGGCAATGAGCCTGTGCACGAAGATTTTTCCGACGAAGATCTCCTCTCAATTCACAACGAAGAACCTTGCAAGACTTCATGGACCCTCTACTTCGATGACGCTTTTAATCACAAAAAAAAGGCATCGAGATAGTCCTGCTGAGTCCAGAAGGAGCCGTCATACCGAAAGCTTTTCAACTCGATTTCCCAGTCACCAACAACGTCACTGAATATGAAGCCTTCATCACTGAACTATGGACAATGCTACAGTTGGGTGTCAAGCAGTTGAAAACAATCGGTGACACTAAGCTTGTGATATCACAAGTCATTGGGGAATGGAAGACCAAAGAAAGAAGACTAATGGCCTACTTGAAAATAGCTCAGTTTCTGATAAAGAAGTTTGAAATAATCTCTTTCACACACATCCCTAGACTAGAGAACAAGCTCACAGAATCTCTCGCCACACTAGCCTCAGTCATTCATATACCAGTTGGACAGAACACCAAATCCTTCTTCATCGAGAGATTAACAACCCCAGCACACGAAGTTGCTTGGCAAATAAAGCCAAAACTACCAACTGGACCAGAAGCCTTTATAAACGAAGGGCAACCTACCTCGGGCGAATCTATGAAAAAAAGAGCCGACGTCGCAACCTTCAGATTTGAGAAATCGCCAACCGAAAACGGATAACTATGGTACTTCGATATATGGAACTTCCTAAAGCATTGCCATGTCCCTCCTTACTCTACGAAGATTGAACAAAAGACAATCAGGAACCGATGCTCAAGGTTCTACATCCTAGGCGAGACGTTATACAAAGAAGCCTTTACCAAAGGAGTATTGTTGCGATGCGTTACCACTGCTGAAGGATAATACATCATCCGAGAAGCACATGCCAATGCCTGCGGTGCCCACGCTGGAAAACAAAGACTCGCAGATCAGATCATACGTCAAGGCTATTACTGGCCAACGATGACAAGGGATTGCCACCTCTACATCCAATGCTGCAAACAATGCCAAGAACATGTCATGCTCATCAACCCCATCAGTTGCATTAAACCCTACAACTTCACTATGGCCATTCTCGATGTGGGCCTTTGATATCATCGGACCGTTCACGGACACGGTCGAAAATACTCACAAGCATGAATTCATACTTACAGTGACCGAATATTACACCAAATGGGCGAAAGTCGAGTCATATGTCAGAATCACTGCTTTTATGCTCGTGAAGTTTATCATTCAGAATATTATCACCCACTTTGAAGTACCCAGGATATTCGTCGCCGATAATGGACCACAATTCATTTCAGAAAAGACGAAGAGACTATGAAAAAGATTCAGCATCGACCTGCATCGCTCGTCACCATTCTACCCCTAGGGAAATGGACAAGCAGAGGCCACAAATAAAATTTTAATCCGGATTCTAAAACGAACAGTGGAGACGAGCAATGGAGCCGACTGACCTGAACGATTACCAGAAGCACTTTGGGCCTATGAGACTTCTATTCGCATGGCCACTGGTCAAACTCCTTATCTCCTCATGTATGGGATGGAAGCAGTCCTACCCTACGAAATACAAGTATCATCTCTATGTATCCAACTTGACGATGAGCTATTCTTAGACGAAAGGAGGATTGCTCTACTCGCTGAGCTAGAACAACTCAATTAGACGCGTCTAAGGGCAGCTGATCACACTCAAGTGTACCAGAGGAGGATGGCCAGAGCCTACGATAAGAAAGTCCTCGAGAAAACTTTTGAATTGGAGAATTAGTCTTGAAGAAAATTATGTCTTCCAAATACGCCCATCCAAAATGAAAATTGAAACCGAACTGGGATGGCTCGTATGTCATCGTAGTCGCATACCCAGGGAACACATACAAGCTAGTGAACCAGGACAGGGAAGAGATCCCTAACCCCTGAAACCCCATGTACCTCAGGAAATACTACCCTTATTATCGTAATCATCATATCCCATAATCAGCTACTTATATCTACCACCCCCGTAGTTATCAAGACTCATTCATTGGTCGTACGCCTTCATTTCTCAGGATATCCTTGAAGGTCTCTGACCCATTGCCCACCTTCTTATTCGGGAAATCTGATCAAAAGGACTAGTGGAACACCTGACCTCTTTCAAAAGCATAAGTAACACCTAATTCTCACCCCTTTCCCCTACCATTAGAGGAGATGTTAGAGCACGAAAAATAAAAATGTTAGGTTCAATCAAAACTCATCATTCTTGTGTCAGCAGGTTGCTTTCAAAATATATATACATACATAATTGAGCGAGAGAAATGCGACGGGTGAACAAGTCAATGAGCCCAGGAAAGCATAGTCAAATTGTGAGGACATTCTCGATAATCTTACTAGGAAAGTATAAGCAAGCTGCGAGGGCATCCCTGGTGGTCCAATACTACTAGATATTGTCATAAGGTGGTGGGAGGAGGACAAACTCCTACTAACCATAGAATGTGAGACTTTGATGGTACCAAAATATGATGGAGAGCTCAATCATGGCACCCCACCCCCCTAAGAAAAGACTGTTACTTATCCCTTTTCGAATTTGTCAGATAGAAATTGCTCCCTCATATCATTGAGCCTCATCCCCTCTTTCACCCTTAATTTGTATTTTCGGACAGTGAGTTAGAACCCTCCTAAGATATCCCTAGATATGAAAATGAAAGCTCGTGAATGATGACTGATGCAACCACTTACTATCTACCGCTCACCGTCTATTACTGACTATGAGATAAGATGATTACTACCAAAGGTAGAACCCTAGTATACGACTGATATGGCTAAACAATCTCCCCCGATTTGGTAAACAATATCAAGGAACTTCCTTGACACTAATTCATCAAAACACACATGGATCCTCATAGGCCCAAGTGCTCACAAAAATTAGAAACGCTCCATTGCACCTTGACACTGGGGCATTTTTTATTTCAGAAAAGGAGTTGACTTGAGACCCCTGCTTGTTCACGAACAGGTCCAGAATAATGAAGTCATCACCCCAGGAAGACCGTTGAAGATACTGCATTGCCTATTCCATCATGCTCCTACACTGGGGCATTAATTTTTCTAGTT
Source organism: Chloranthus sessilifolius (assembly GCA_021018995.1). Classification (NCBI taxonomy): domain Eukaryota; kingdom Viridiplantae; phylum Streptophyta; class Magnoliopsida; order Chloranthales; family Chloranthaceae; genus Chloranthus; species Chloranthus sessilifolius. The sequence continues at coordinate 109,096,815 of CM037597.1, read as the reverse complement.
TTAGATTTTCCCTTCAGTTATTTGCTTTCCTTGTTGCATTATTTTGCTTTTCTTGTAACAAAAAAAATAGTAGTATAAATAAATAAAATAAAATAAAAAATGATACAATAATCTATCCTTTATTACCAGATTTCGGTCTGAGATACCTCCCCCCTTAAAAATCAGAAAGGGGAAAAAATTAAATTACTAATAATTTTATCTTCATGTGCAGATATAGAGCAACCCTGAACTATTACTGAGCCAACTCAAAGAGCATCTAAGTCCTAATAATAGGCAACGGTACTAAGAGCAAGTGGTCGGAGTATAAAAGGTAACAAGAGAAGGCGAAGACAAGTACATCTAAACCAAAATTTCTCTATTTTCTTTACATCTGTCATCGGGGGCATACCCCCTGTATATACAATGAACAAAAAGGGAATACAACATATGAACCCTACTCCCTACACTGCCTTTGGGATGGCCGATCACTATCCTCAGTATCATCGACATGTGGATCAAGAGTTTGATCCTTCATGGTCTCCATCCAAGCCCCTGAAGTAGGTGGGCACTCCCTGGGAGGGAAGGTCCAGTAACTGAACCACCCTCGCTCGCCTGACTGGCAGTCTGTCTAAACTGTGAGCGAGAAGGGCCCACAGCAAGTAACTCCCGGATAATGGAGTCCTCATGAGTGTATTCCCTGACACGCTCACGTGTTGTACGACAAGGCTGGTCAACCCGAGGATCAGTGCCCACTGACTCTAACTGGGCAAGACGACTGACCATCCCACAGACTCCTCGCTCACTCCTCGCCTGTCGGTACTGCATCCGATCTATCGTAGCCTGCATCTCTGGCCTCACTAACTGACGAGCAGCCTCTATTGCCTCAGTTCGAGTCCCCTGCATAATAAGCATGTCAACCAGTAGGTCCTCACGACTGTGCATATCTCCGAGAACCCGCCTCGCTCTCAGAGCGGCGCGCGCCTGCACCACCTCCTAACGTGACTCTTCGAGCTGACGAGCCTGCATGATAACACAAAATCAAGAATCGAGCACACTCACAAAGGAAGGAAAATCCATAAAAGAAAATGAGAAACATACCAGAAATCAAGCACACTCACAAAGGAAGGGACGCGTGAAGAGTTGGCCACCATTGAGCTCCTGGAATCATCTCACAAACTCTCGGGCATCCGCCTCATCGCGTGCCCCTGTCACCCTGGTCCCCCCGAGTCTGAAATCAACAATCTGAGCCTCCATCTTCAATGTGAAGTTTCGGCCAGGGGACCGGTCATCCTCTTTGCCACCCAATGGCGAATCTCTGAGGGGACCCCCTTAGGGAGCCCCAGCTGTCGAGCTGCCCCAGAAAGGTGGATGCACTCCACCTTCTCAAAGCAGTGGACCCATATGTCCACATCAAAGAAGGGTCGGCCAGACTGTATCACTGGCTACTCGGCATCCTCTCCAACTGCATAGGGCCTCCAAATCACCTATAGGCAGAAATAAAGAAATAATCATCAGTAAATCTGAAACCCGAGAAGTTAGGACATTGACAACGTAGATAATGCATACCTGCCCTGCATGCATATCCTCAAAGAGACCTCGCGCGGTCTTCATATCTGAAAACTGATGACGGTGCCTCAACGCCCTCCGCCACACGTGCATCCGCGGGAACGTAATGGTGACCTCCGCAGGGACCCGCTGGAGTAAGAAGGTGAAGTGATCATACGCCCAAAACTAAACACACAAACATCAAAACCATCATTAAGACAAGAGGCTAAACAACTAAGACAACATCAAAGCCAATAACCAAACCAAGGCTCACTTGAAGGAAAGGGAGGAAACCCCCAATGGTGGCCACGCCTCTCCCCCTACGGCATAACTACTCATAAAGGTGCGCTAATGCCGCCGCACCCCAAGAGTAGGTGGGGACTCGGTCCAGGTCCCCGAGTAATGTCAGGAACAACCCAGTAATGCATCCCTGGGTGGAAGAAGAAAAGAGCACTGCCCCAAGGAAGTGCATCAAGAATGCATAGAGCACTCGGTCTGCCGCTACTCTCGGCTCCACCACAGGTTCTCGGCGCACCATGGCCTCATAACATGCCTAGAATAACACTCTCGACTCTGAGTGGCATCTCGAAGGGACAAAACTACTGGCAAATGATTCAAAGAACCAGGTGACGTGGACCACTCCTTATCTAGATCTGCTGAAGCGATATGCGACTCCAAGAATCTGCTCGCATACCGCCAGATAGTCCCCCTCCATCTGACCGGTCACCGGCTGCCCCTCGAATCTGAGTCCAGTGATATGTACCCAGTCCTCTAGAGTCGGCAACAACATCCCTACTGGGAAGAGCAGTGCCTACTGCTCCTCCCTCCACCTCTCCAAAATCGCCCCGATCGACCTGGAAAGGCTCCAACTCCAGAATCGGCCAGAAGCCGAAAGCCGTCAACCGTGCCCACTGGAACTCAGGTAGGGCATCGTACCAGGCATGGGACTCCGATCATGCAGTGCTGATAGCCAACACTGGGGGCTCCTAACAGATAGTAAACAGAAAACGAGAAAGAACAAAATAAGACTAATAACTACGCTAAAACTAAAAAGAACTACAAGCAATAAGTAAACCTAATGAGATAAAGTAACCAACATACGATAATCACAGACCATGATGATAGTCTACAATTAAGCACGCAAAACATGATAAAATTAAGATAGAAAAATAAAATATACATTACCTAAAACTAGATACAAAGATGATGCATGAATGTGCATGCACACCACATGTAGGTTCAATATAAATTAAAAGGGTTTCCAGATCCTAAATATCTATGTCATAACCTAAATGCCTATGTAATAAATGAAGACTCTTGCTCGTAGGTACCTACCTAGTCTCGTGCAAAGAAATCCTCCAAAGGGATGCGTATCGCACCCACACCTTGATGGGAAGCAACATCGTCATCATCATCCTCATCCTCATCGTCACCCTCCAGTGCATCCTCCTTCACCACCACCTCAGTTTCACCCTCCACCACGACCTCAGTGCCGGTGCGAACCTCAGAGTCTCACCGACCTCCCCCGCCATCATCTGCTCCATCTCCAAAGCAGTCGTGTAAAGTCTGTCACTGCCCTTGGACTCCATCTCAGGATAAAGAGCTCAAAAAATTGATAAGAATAGAAGAAACTGCACTCGAAATAGATGAATGGATTGCGAGATATAGCAAAGGCACAAAAATCGGAGCGCAAGGAAGTAAGAAAGCAGAGAATCGAAGAAAAAAATGGATAGCATAGGCAAAATGAAGTTTTTCTGGGCATATATAAAGCGTGGCCTAATCGCGCACCATGAAACGGGAGCGCAATTGGATCGCGCGCCATAACTCCGGCGCATAATTCTGATCGCGTGCATCTAACGAGACGTGCAAGCAGTTTGTCGCCCGCCCAAAAACCAATCGCACGCCCTATGTACCACGCGCAATTCCAAGAGTCACCCGCACAATGTCCGATTGACCATTACGCGCACCAGACAGGGCGCATAATGGGAATACACACCCACTAATGGATGCACAATTGACCCTATAGACGCTTGAATTGCGCGTGGCCCACCGAGCACGCAATTCAATTAAACTCACTATCCACTGCGTGCAATTGCCCAGGCACATCAAAAAATAAATGCCCAACTGCAGCAGCCAAGCATGAAGCCACAGACTTGGGCACTCACGCTAAACAACATCTGCAGCGTAAGATGCACACCCACACTCTGATTTAGGCATATATATGACCTGGAAATCAAGAATTTCGCCTGTACACACACACACCCTCCAGAAAGATACACATAACTACCTATATCAAAGCCCGTCCAAACTTGACCCTTAATTAATAACATACCCAAACACTTTAGATCCCAAAAATTTTCAACCAAATTAAAAACGCACTCAACTATATAAAGCAAGCCAAATTAAATCAACCAAGCCAAATCAAGATAACCAAAATTCAAGTAATCATAAAAAATTCTTCTCATAAAATGTGAAAAATTAATTACAAACTACACCGAGGGCATCCCCTCTAAATATATAATATAAAAATTGAAAATTATTACGTTCAGGCAGTGCATGCTCGAATATGAATTTTCCAAGCGAAAGACGATGGAAAAGCCCGAGGAGGAAGCACGCTCTGAATAAATTATAATAAAAATCTCATCTTAACTTCGTAATTCCCCTGAGATGCTGCTTATACTGTAATCCTTCAAGTGACATGATTAAGCATCAACATTGCAGAGTCCCGAGTTGGTAGAAAAGAAAGAGTGACTCATAGAAAGACACCTAGGAGTCGATGCAAACACCCACGAAGAGTCATCACAAAAACCCTCCAAGGGAAGGCTTGCAAAAGATTAATCCTCAGAGCCTACCAAGGAGCAACTGGCGTCGGTCACGTGAACTCTGGCGCAACTATTTCCTTTTCTTTCATTCCACCAACCTTTAGCTCTTCGATCTCTTCTACCAATAGGGTGGCACTTCGGGTCATATTAACATCATCAACTCTAGCACCACCCTGAATTCCCAGTACCGCTCATTCTCATTTTCAAAACAAAAAAGGGAAAAATAATTACAAACCTCTCTGAGCATAACACTCGAGAAATAAAATAGAAAGGGAGAAAAGACATTAAGAACATAAAAATGCCCCAAACTATCAATACAAAAATTATAAATCAAGAATTGCAAATCCAACATTCAAAACAAAACCCAGGCCCTTAGCCCCTATTTCTAAACTATACCCCTAAAACCACAAAATGACAAGTGATTCATTTTAAAACACCCTTCATCTAATTAAATCTAAGCCAGATACATGCCCCCTAAAAGAAACACAATCCCTGACAAACTTAGATCAGCCAATCATTTCAAAACACTTACCCCTCAAGAAACACAAATCCAAAGCAGAGAAGATGAACCAATAAGATTAAAACACCTAACACCCATTTAGAAACCTAAAAAGCTCCACATTATTAACAAGCGTCACCCCAAATTAAACATTAAACCCAAACAAAAAAATTATACTATAAGCAAAACAACAACCTTAAAATCCAAAACAACCTTGAGATCCTCAATATAACCTCAATAAATCACATAAAATCCTAAATAAAATAAAATCCTAAATAAATTCAATAAACTTCTAAATAAATCCTAAATAAAATAAAATCCAAAATGAATAAAATGAAATCCTGATAATCCAAGTAAGCTGAATAATTAAATCCCAATAAATCCTGAATAAAATAAATGCCCAAATACGTCTGATTAAATCCAATTAAATACCCAAAACAAGACAAACGAGAAGCATACAATAATAAACAATAATAAATGAACACAATAAACAAAACACCTCTTTATTTATATAATAAAATTTTATAAGTGTCACCGGAGGCATACCTCCTGAACATACAACCTAAAACAAAAACCTATAACCTAACCTACAACTTAAAACAAACATGAAACCCAAAACGGACACAAACCCAAAACAACGATGAGTGAAACATCCAATCAAAAGCAATAGGAAAAGGGAGGAATGGTTGGGGAACACCCTTTCCATCCATTTGGAGGACTTCCCTCCCGCCGTCATCACCTCCTAAATATAATGAAGGATGTATAGCGCATCTCAATCCCAATACCCCCCAAGCCATAACTGCACCTCCATCAGAAGCCACTTCGGGACTTCAAATGCGTGAAACAACGAAGATCAGAAGAAACAACATCGAAGTCGAACAACGGTATCACACAATAGAGATACTCTAAACGCTGGCTCGCTCAGATAAAGAGAGAATGAAGAAAAACAAAAAAGCTCGGACATATAATCAGCACTAGAAATACAGCATGCAATGCAATTCAGCGCCGAATTGCCTGAGCGAAATCCGAATCACGCGCGCCAGCTTGGGCGCACAATTAAATTACCCACCACTCTAAAAGGCCCGACAAATCGATCCCGCGTCGAAGAGCCCACGTGTAATCAAATTACACGCTTATGCTGTTGCGCGAAATTTGAAATGTCACCCACACCGTGGCTGGGTGACGCTCTAATCACGCACACTGATCATGGCGCATAATTGGATTACACGCACACACACTGACGCGTAATTGACCCCTTGAACATATCATCGCGTGCACCCAACTATGTGTGTAATCGAATTAAGTGCCCAAATTCACGTGCATAATTCCCAGCTATAACGCACTCCTCAAACACGACATGTACTTCGGACGAAATAAACATATCCCCTCATCAAAAAACCTAACAAAACAGATACGCAAGACGACATGCCCTATCGCAATAAGATACATACATAATTATCTTGACCCATTACAAACCAATTAGGGGTGAGGACATCTCCCGTAGTCCCCTTGCGACCAAATCACCCCTCTGACAACCAACTGCGAATTAACGTCTGACCGCGATCAAAATTATTTCCCAGAGTCTCATCGCGTACTCACACGTACACATGACCACTCCCAACACCCGCTGCACAAAACAAGCCGTCAACATAAAATAAAATAAAATCATCACTCACGGCCCCATTGCCCCCCTCGCGACACAAAGTAAGAATTAATGACGACAAAGTTGCCAATCACGCTACTTGTCCCATCACAATCAGAATCACTCTCCTTTGCCCCATCGCGCAACCTTACACGCCAACCAGGGAGAGAGAGCCATTGATATCCTATCACGCATCCCCGCAATGACATATCCCGTCGCAACAAAACACACATAACCAATACTATCCCAACACCTAAGCTCACTGGCCTAAATTAGCCATGCCCTCGTGTCCCATCATGAAGCCAAAACCCCACCACGCGACCTCACACGCCACACGACCGAAGGTAGGCTCGACCAATATCCCATCGCAAAGAGCTAAGAATGAGCCTCCCGTCATGACCCCAAGGCATCACCTGTTGAACAAAAGAGACACCATCATTGTCCCATCACTATATCAAAACAACCAAAGAGTCATCAGACCAACAACCCATCACACACTCATAAACATGTCCCGTCGCGATGCAGCTACAATTTGATCTAACCCAAGATCTGTCAAACCAAGAAATAAACATAGCTTTCCCCATTGCATAACCACCAATATCCCATCGCAAAGAATTGAACCTCCTTCCAAACGCCTTACCACAACAATCATCACGTCCCATCGCGACTCCTGAATACTCAATCACGCGGTGTCATCATACTCCACAACGGCGGAAACACACGACTACTGTCAGAAGAGGAGAGAAATTTCTCCTATCTCCCATCGCATCCATCAACTACCAAGTCCCGTCACGAACATTTCATCAGGGGATCCGGACATCTCACACTGGCAACCTTCAGTCCCTACTACAACAATCAATGGAGGAGGAAGAATAGACCCTCTTATGTCCCATCGCATGATCCCGTACAACAGTCAGAATGGAGGGGGGGCAATCAATGACCCGTCACAGACCACACCCCTCCAAAATGTCCCATCGTGACACTCCCATCGGGATATGAAGCGGCACAAGAAGTCACCTTGACAATGCATAAACATCAATAAGAAGGCTTTGAGTTCATGAGAAAAATTCACATGAAACTCAGCAGCCTAAAGGCGACAAAGTCCATTGATGTGAATGATGTGGGTGATTATGTGATTTCTCATGCTTCCACAAAAAGCTCAAATCCCCTCAATGACTTCACCATCAGACACTTTTGTCCCATCGCGTAATCTTACATGCCAGGCAAAGGCGACTAAAACCAGAAGGAGGAGCCGCCCCTAATCCCCATTGCGACACAACCACGAGAGCAAGAGCCAGTTAGTCCCATTGCAAGCAAAAGCCTCTCGCCAGCAACAAATTAGGTAAGTAAAACATCTCTTCACCTACTCGATATTTCTTATAAAATATAGTTAGATAATATTAAGTCAAACATTTTCAAAATCTGTCTTTCTCAACTTACGAATCACTGTAATCCTCCCATAAGAGACGATCATCAGTATTCGTCGAGAAGGTTAAGCGGAGTATTCTGCATACCAAGGGTCGTCTTGACAACCATGCAAATGGTCAAGTCCCCAAATCCTGCTCCGATGGATCTGCTTAGTGACGTCTCGGGGGAGCCACATTTTCTATCATTTTACTACCAAATTGAACCCCCAAATTTCCAAAATATATGTATACTTTTGAAAAAAAAAAAAAAAAAAAACTCTCCTATCTATCAAAATTCACTTCTCATCATTCCAATCCATTATTTCCCTTGAGAAATCGAACACTAAGCATACTCAATTATGAGAAATCACAAATGTCCACTGAAAAGGGACGCATGACAAGCCATTGGTGTGAGCAATGACATGCCCTATCTGACATGACTTGCGAAAGCCTTCGCCATTATATTATATCATATTATTATCCAATAATTTGAACTTATCTTTGGACATTCGTATGACGCCCCCGGTACCTCGGCTGTATCATTTTCTCACTGTTTGACTGCCCCTTGCAGCAAGTCACGCCATGTGATGGGATGCCCCTTTCACCCGCAGAAGAGGATATGACGATTCTCCTACCGTTTGACTACCCCTTGGAGCAGGTCACAACACACGACAGGATGCCACTTGCACTCATAGATTAGGATACGCCAATTTACCCCATTGACTATTACTCATAGCAGGTCGCGATAAGCGACGGGATACCCCTCGCATCCACGACATGGAATACGCCTTTCGACAACTACCATTGGGCCCCCAAATGATCTATCTTAGCATGCGCCGATAGATAAGAAAGTCAAGCATTTTATGTTAGTATCCTCAGTTCACATTTGTGATTTCTCAAAAGAAACGAGAAGGCACCCTCGAAAGAGGGGAGTCTACTTCTTCGACGCATTCTTACTTCACAAGAACCGCTGAAGAGGGGCATCTGTAGACACCCCAATTTTGCCCTCTCAGAGAATACAGCCATGTTCGGTCAGCCTTTGACCTTGCCATCCTTTTCAGAGTGGTCTCACCTTCTCTGAGAGTCTTAAAACCCTAATACAGGGACTATATACTGAAATAATAGTATATAGTTAAAGCACAGGCTGAAATAATACCCTTGTGGCTCAAACCCAACTTAGCCCAAGGAAAGCCCCAAATTACGCGCCCATACAAGTATGCGCAATTCAATTGTACACCCCATAACTGGCATGCAATTGGTCCCATTTGGACCAGGCCAGTTCTTCCTATTGGCCGCCTTAGGAGTTGATTTCGCGCCCTGCTTAGCGCGCGCAATCAGATTGCATGCCCCATCACTAGCGTGGAATTGGTTCCACTTGGATCAGTCCTTTACTTTTCGCAAACCGCCTTGAGATTCGATTTTGCGCTCTCACTAGTACGCGCAATCGATTATGCGCTCAACCACCCGTGCGTAATTGGTTCCCAAGTGAACCTGACCTCTAGTTCCCTAGACCGCTTGAATTCTTCGATTAAGTGCACATGATATGGCGCTTAATCAAATTGCACGCACTAAACAAGGCACGCAATTAGTTCCAATTTGACTAAAACAAGGACACTCGGCTGAGCCAGTCAGCCGGTCACTCACTGAGTCAGTCACCGACTCAAAGTGATTATGCGTCTGAGATAGGGCGCATAATCCGATTAAGCACACCAGACAGGGTGTAATCGGGTTTGACCGGCTAATTGTGCACCTCCCACAGGGCGCGCAATTACCTGAATATCTATAAATAGACCCCCCTATCCCGCACTTCAACACATCAAGAAATTGAGTTTTCGAGTTCCTTTCTTCGGAGCTTAGGAATTTTGAGATCCTCTTCGGCGCCTAGGTAACTTCTTAACTCTAGTTTTTAATTTCCTTTTCTAGTTCTAGGTTCTAGTTCTTAAGTTCTAATTTTTTAGTTCTTAATTTCATAGATCTTAGATTTTAATTTCTAGTCTTAGATTTTATGTTTTAATTCTAGTTTCTAATTCTAGTTCTTAATCTCTGGTTCTTAGCTTCTTGAACCAGTTCTTGGTTTTTTTTTAGTCCTTAAATTTCCGTTCTAGATTTTAGTTTTAGTTCTATTCCTAATTTCTAGTTTTTCTAGTTCATAATCTTTCAATTTTTGGATCTTCGATTTTAACTCTTACTTTTTAAATTCAAATCCGTAATTTTCTCATCTTTGATTCTAGATCTTAATTTGTAGAATCTGTTCTTAATTTTAGTCTTAAAATTTATGGTTCTGGTTCTTAATCTCTAGAACCAGTTTTTAGTCTTTAATTATTCTAAATCATAGCCTCTATTTTCAAGCTCTAGTCTTAACATATAATTTACAATTTTATCATAAAAACCCTTTAATTTTAATCTTCAAAAACTTAACTTTCCAATACGAAAAAATCAATTTTTCAATCAAAATCACTTTTAATGACCCTTAGCCAACCGATTTACCCAAGGGAGCTTACGAAGGGTACCCGAGAACGGGGTCGATCCTTCTTAGCATAGCGGGCCAAACCCTTTTTCTAGATTCCTAGTAGAAGTAGAAAACTTAAAATAATTTGACATCTAATAGAATTAGGATACTTAAATTAATTAGAGTTCTAATAGAATTAGAATACTTAAATTAAAGTTATAATAGAGTTAGGGTACTTAAATTAATTAGAGTTCTGATAGAATTAGGATATTTAAGTTAATTAGGATACTTGGACTCTTAATAAAAGAAGGAGACTTAGGATAGTTTGATTCCTAATAGAATTAAGAGACTAGTACTAACTAGACTTCTAATAAAATTAGGATTTTTAAGATTCCTAGCCAGATTAGTATTTTTAGATAAATTGAAATTCCTAGTAGGATCAGGAGACTAATTTGATCAAACTTTTAGAACAATTAAAAGATTAGACTAATTAGACTCTTGGTAAGACTAGAAAAACTAAAGCAATTAGGCTTAGAGCAGGATAGGAAAATTACATAAACTAAACTTTCAGGTGACTCAGTGTTGCTGACGTCGACAGACCGACGATTCAGTAAAGAAGTCGAACCCACACCCCAAGAGGCGTGATCAGTGATGTGTTGCAGCGACGATAAAAATTTGCAGCTGGCGATTGTAACGAACCATATATTTTTCCCTTCGCATCTACATTTTATTTTTATATTTCTAATTTACCATTAATCACCTTCCGCCAGAGTCCACATAGACCGAATTAGACCACTCTTTTCGGGGACCGAAAGGAACCCAGAAAAAGCGCGTACCAACACCTATCTGAAAGTGAACAATACGGATTTAGAAAAGTGGGACTGATTAAATCGTATGAGCTTTATGATCATAAAGAGTTCCATTACTGATCCGATCCGAGGAGATATTCCTAACTCGCACAATACAAAGGAATACATGCAAGTCATTTAGGAGTATTTTAGGGAACTTCTAAGGCATTTGCCAGTAGTCTTATTGTTAGAATGGAGACCATGAAATATGATGGTCATATTAGAGTACGGAGCATATTATGAGAATGAGTGGCATGGCTATTCAATTGAAGAAAATAGACATGAGGTTTTCTGAGGGTTATCTTGTTTACTTCATTGTGACTTCTCTTCCTGCACAATTTGATCCGTTCAAGATTAATTATAACACGCATAAAGAGAAATGAATGATGAATGAGCTAATCACTTATTATATCCAAGAAAAAGAAAGACTTAGGACTAAAAAACCTGTAATTGCTCATTACGCCGCTCTTGGACCATCAAAAGAAAATTTCAAGAGAAAGAAGGGATCATATAAAGGAAAGAACGTAAAAGTTTCTCAACCGGAAATGAAACAATGAAAAGCTAACGGATCTACTTCTAGGATCCAGTCTCACTTTTGTAAAAAGAAGAGACACATCAAGAAGGATTGTAAAAAATATAGAGATTGACTAATTAAGAAAGGTAATGACCTAGTCTTTGTGTGCTTTGAATCACTTTATGTTGATACTCCATGCAATACTTGGTGGATAGATTCTGGTGTAACTATTCATATAAGTAATTTAATACATGGATTTTGATCCAGTAGGAAGTTAAATAAAGGCGAACGGACCATTAAACTCAGAAATTGAGTAGAAGCAAACATGGAGGATATTGGGACTCTCCATCTTATTTTAGATAGTAGTTTCATTTTAGATTTAGTTGATACTATTTATATTCTAAGTATCACTAGAAACCTTATATCAGTTTCTAAATTCGATTCATCAGGTTTTGAATTTAAATTTGGATATAATATTTTTACTCTATTATTTGATTTCGATATTGTGTGTAGTGGCTCACTAGCGAGCAATCTTTATAAATTGAACTTGCATTCATCTTACGCTCAATCTTTAGTTTCTATGTATGTAGATGATAAAGTTAATAAGAATAAAAAATGAGCAATCTACAACTCCTCTATTTTGTGGTATAAACGTTTAGGCCATATATCCAAAGATAGAATAGAGAGATTAATTAAAAATGATATAATCGATGAACTCAATTTCTCTGACTTCAATACTTGTGTAGATTGCGTTAAAGGAAAATTCATGATGACAAAGAAGAAAAGAGCTATCAAGAGCATGAGTTTACTAGAAATAGTCTACACTGATATTTGTGGATTGTTTCCAACTCCTGCTATTAGTGGCCAAAAGTATTTTTTTACTTTCACTGATGATTATTCTCATTTCGGTTATATATTTCTCATCCATGAGAAATCTTAGGCTCTGGATATGTTTAAGATCTATAAAGTTAAAGTTGAGTTACAACTCAATTCAATAATTAAAATTGTGAGATCTGATAGAGGCGGAGAGTACTAAAGTAGAACTCTGAAACAGGTCGCTATCCAGGATCATTCACTCTGTTTCTAAAGAGCATGACATTGTTGCTCAATACACCATGCCAAAAACACTTGAACAGAATGGTGTAGTTAAGCGACGAAATCGTACCCTGATGAATATGGTGAGAAGCATGTTATACAACTCTAAGTTGCATGTGTTCTTGTGGGGAGAAGCCTTAAAAATAGCGATGCATATCTTGAATCAGGTTCCTAGTAAGACTATTCAAAACTCCTTATGAGCTATGGGTAGGAACAAAACCAACTTTAAGATATCTACACATTTTGGTCTGTTTAGCTTGAGCAAAGGTGTATAATCCATAATTAGAAAAATTATATCCTAAAACCATATGTTGTCATTTCATTGGTTATCCTAATAGGTTAAAAAGCTATAAATTTTATTGCCCCACTAATAATACTCGAATTGTTGAGGCTAGATATACGAAATTCTTTGAGGATTGTGAGCATAGTGGGAGTGTTAAGCCTAAGAAAATCACTTTTGAGGAGAATCAGGTTATAATTCCTATTCCTTTATCCAAGAAACGGTGGCACCAATACCAATTATTCAAAAAAGTGTAAATGCACCTGAGGCTATACCTATTGAAACACCCCACATTGAGGAGACTCTTGCTCCTATGGTGACCGCCAATGATCAACTATTGCGTATATTAGAGAGAGCAAAGAAGCCAACCATTTCTTATGACTATATCGTCTACGTCAATGAGAGTGAGTATGATTTTGAAAAGGAAACAAATCTTCTTTCTTTTAACCAAGCTATAATGAGTGACAATCAACTCAATGGCTCGAAGTTATGGCGGATGAGTTGGAATCAATGAAACATAACTCGGTCAAGGATCTTTGCGAGTTACCTGAAGGAGTTAAGCTTGTAGGCTGTAAATGAGTAATAAAATTAAGTAAGACTCCAAAGGTAATGTAGAAAGATATAAGACCTTCAGGTATGTGGGCCTAAAATCACATGGGACATATCACGTTCAAATGTAATTTTAGGGCCATTTTCGGGGATATGTGCCACATGAAATAAAAAATTGACTGTCTAGTAGTAAGGTCATCGTCTCAAGATCCATTGTGTAGAAGATTAGGGTGAAAAATGATCTACATCCTATGATTCCAAGCAGTCAATGGGTTTTAGACGTTGGTGCCGTCAATAATCTTGTAGGCGCTAACATAGGTACACTTAAAAAAAGGCAGCTCTATCCACATCTGTGGAATTAGTGAGGGCGCCTACACTGAAAACTATTGATTGTTTTGAATTAAACGATATAGATATTTTTCATCCCAATTTTCTCAATGATGGATCTTCAAACCATGAGCATACTATCAAACGATCAATTTTTACACACATTCCCAAAAGTTACCTAAAAATCATGTTTGAGCTTGATGAATGCCACGTGATTTTAAGTATATTTTAAATAGCAATCGCTCGATTGAGACTCGAGATAAACATATCACATCTCGGTCCAAATGCAGGAGAGTATTTTTTTTTTTTTTTAATAGGAAGTTATTATCTAGTTTAAAGTGAACGAATGGCACTATCTTGGCTCCTATTTTTTGCACTTGCTTTTTTTTCTTTTGAGGGCTTCTTTGGCTCTCTCTTTGGTAGATTTTTGGTTAGTCTCTCACTAGCCAGGGATGCAGCTGCTTGTAAGTTGTAATTTCCTTGCCTCCTAATGAAATTAGCAATATTATAGGGCAGGCATGTCTTGTGTAGGTGGTTCACATGTCGCAATACAATTGGCTGCAAGTGCAGTGGGGCCCAAGTAATGCAGGTCGGGGCAGAAAGTCGCACCACGTTAGATGCCTACACTTTGCCTGCATTGCAACTTTCCGTGAAATTATATTATCGATAACAAAAAGGGTAGCATTATTGTAGACACCCCATTTCGCCCTCTCGGAGTATACAAACACGTTCGGTCAACCCTCGACCTTGCCCATAACTCTTGGAAAGGGACCCACTCTCTCTAAGAGTAAAAACCCCTAAATCCGGGAATTATATACCATAACAATAGTGTATAGTTAAGCCCCAGGCCCTGTTGACTGAAGGTCAAAGGTCGAGCCAGAACACTGACAATATATCCCCCATTTGGATGCCCAGATGTGAACTTTTTTTACCGGACTTTGGTATTTTAGCAACACTTTAATATGATAGAATTTATGGGCTTTAAAGTTTTGCAAAAAAGTTTGCCATTTGAAAGTTAGAAGTTTGACCAAATCGCAAAATATCGGATTTTATTCTTGAACTGGAAAGTTGACTTTTTATTCCTTTAGATTTTTTATCCGAGACCATTTTTATTGAATTTAAATGGGGGGTATTTCATTATTTACATGTAATATCTTAAACGATATTACATGTAAATATGTATGTCTGCTTGTCCTGACCTGCCTACCAGTGTATCTATCCTTAACCTGAAATCCAAGCACCTAGACCAACCCAACCCGAAAGGTTTTCAAATTTCGCACCCTCACCCATACGCGTAATTGATTGCACGCGGAGCTATCTGCGCACAATTGATCCGTATAAGGTCAGGCTTCAGCCACCCGTGCACCGCCGGTAGTCCCCAATTGTGTGCAGAGCCTAAGTGCGCAATTGATTGCGCGCTCTACCAGCCGTGCGCAATTGGTCCAGAATTGGACTAGAATTCTGACTCCTAAGACCGCCTTGTAGACACTCCAATTTCGCCATCTCAGAGAATACAAACCTGTTCGCTTAGCTCTTGACCTTGCCCATGACTTTTGGAAAGGGAACAATCCGCTCTAAGAGTCCTAAAACCCTAAGAACCCCACAACCCAGGAGTTATGCACCATAACAATGGTATATAGCTAAGCCACAGGCCCTGTTGACCGAAGGTCAAAGGTCGAGCCAAAACCCTGATAATATATTCCCCATTTGAAAGCCCAGATGTGAACTTTTTTACCCGACTTTGTTATTTTAGCAATACTTTGGTATGGTAGAATTTATAAGCTTTAAAGTTTCGCAAAAAGGCTTGCCATTTGAAAGTTAGAAAATTAACCAAATTTCAAAAAATCATATTTTGCTCTTAAACTAGAAAGTTAACTTTTTATTCATTGAGATTTTTGATCCGAGACTATTTTTATTGAATTCAAATGGGGTGTATTTCATTATTTATATGTAATATCTTAAGTAAACGAAAAGGAAAGATAACTCTTTCCTTTTCATTTACTTAAATGATATTACATGTAAATATGTATACTTGTCTGTCCTTACCTGTCTGCTAGCCTGTCTATCTTGAAATCCTAGCACCTAGACCAACCCAACCCGAAAGGTTTTCCAATTCCATGCCCTCATCCATGAGCGTAATTAATTGTGCGCTCTGTCAGCCCCGCGCAATTGGTCCGTATAAGGCCAGGCTCCTTCCTTCTGTGGACCGACCTAAGACCCAATTACGTGCTCCGACCAGTGCGCGTATTCGATTGCGCACCCCACCACCAGCGCACAATTGGTTCCTAATTTGACCTGTTCTCTAATTCCTATGACCGCCCGAACTCCCTTATTAAGCGCATGCATGAGGGAGCTTAATTGGATTGTGCCCGCCACACAAGGTGTGCAATTAGTTCCAATCAAACTGGAACTAGGACACCGACTGAGCCAGTCAGTCGGTCATTCCCTAAGTCCGTGACTGACTCAAACTCGATTAAGTGCCCGGGATAGGGCGCGTAATCCAATTAAGCGCACCGGACAGGGCGCGTAATTGGATCTAATCGGCTAATTACGTACCTCCCACAGGGCGCATAATTACCCATATACCTATAAATAGACCTCCGTACTACACCAATTGACACATCTAGCAATCAAATTTTTGAGTTCCTCTCTCCCTAGCTTAGGATTTCGAGATTCTCTCTTCGGCGCCTGACTTCAGGTAATCTCTTAGGTTCTAGTTTCTAGTTCTTAATTCCTAGTTTCTAGTTCTCAATTCTAGTTTCTAGTTCTTAACTTCTAGGCTCTAGTTCTTAATTTTGGCTCAAGTTCTTAATTTTCATTCTAGTTCTTAATCCTTAAGTTCTAGATTTCAGTCCTTAGATCCTCATCCCTAATCTCTAAAATTTCATATCTTCAATTTTCTAAGCTTTTACTCATCAATTCAAACTCAATCTTTTTAAAATTACTCTTAACCATAAAAACCAATTTACTATTTTTTTTTTCTCTAAAACTTCTCCCTTTGAGAAAATTTGAGGTTTTCTCTAGAGCTTCCAAAAAGGGTCGAGTTGGCTTCTAGATTTCTAGAATTGCAGACTCTTCCCCGAGAACCCCAGGTAGTCAAGCTAGCAGCACCATCCCTTTAGTCTTGATTCTCGAAGTAGTATCAAAGGAGGAAGCACTTTGCCTAAAGTCAATTAGGTTTCTTAACCTCTCTGATTTTTAAACCCAGCCACCCAATTTGCTCAAGGGAACTTACGGAGGGTACTTGGGAACGGGGCCGATCGTCCTTAGCATAACGGGCCAGAACCCCTTTTTTAATTAGACTCCTAGTAGGATTAGGAGACTAGGTTAATTAGACTCCTGGTAGGATTAGGAGACTAGGTTAATTAGACTCCCAATAGGACTAGTAAGCTAAGTTAATTAGAATCCTAGCAAAAGTAAGAAGGCCAAACTAGTTAGATTAAAGGCAACCCACAGCTGCTGACATTGGCCGATCGATGATTCAGTAAAGGAGTTCAACCTACAAGTCCCCGCTCCCCTTAAAGCATGATCAGTGATGTGTTGCAGCGTCGATAAACATCTGCAGCTGGCGATCACATCAACCCAGGTATTCTTCATTTAATATTCACCTTTTCCTTTTAGCAATTTAATATTTCCTAATTTATTATCCATCGCCCTTAGCCAGAGTCCACTCGGACCGAATTGGGCCACTTATTCTGGGGACCGAAAGGAACCGAGAAAAAGCGCGCGCCAACACGCCTGAAGCTCCAGATTGCACGCCTAGTTTTAGGCGTACAATTCAATTACACACTCTCCACAAGGTGCACAATTAGTTCAAACCAGACTAGAACTAGGACACCGACTGAGTTAGTCAGCTAGTCATTCATTGAGTCTATGACCGACTCAAACTAGATTAAGTGCCCCAGACAGGGCTCAAAATCCAATTACATGCCCCGGACAAGGCACGCAATCAAAATCGACCAACCAATTACGCACCGACCCCCGGGCGTGTAATTACCCCGATACCTATAAAAAGACCCCCTCCTCACAACTTTTACACACCAATTCTCTATTTTCCCTCCTCTCTTTTGAGCTTCTTCTTCTTAGAAATTTTTAAGTTCTCTCTGCGGTTCCCAAAGAAAGGGGTCGAGCTACTTTTCTAGCTCTCTAGAACTGTAAACTCTTCTCTAGGATCCCCAGGTAGTCAGGCTAGCGACACTAGCTAGCTAGCCCTGACTCTCGAAGTAGTATTAGAAGACTAAGCGCTCCTAGCCCTAGAAAGCCCTACGAAACCCCTGCCTAAACTCTTAGCCTGGAGCCCATTAGGTCTCTAACCTCCCCAATTTTCAAACCTTAGCCACCCGATTTGCCCAAGGGAGCTTACGGAGGGGCCACCACCCCCTTTTTTAGATAGGTCCCCTTATGATTAGGAAATCAAACTAGTTAGACCGTAGACAACCCATAGTTGCTAGAGTCAGCCGGCCGACTTTCAGTAAAGGAGTCAGCATGCATCTCCCCACACGTGATCACTGACATGTTGCAGCATCGATAAACATCTGCACTTGGCGATCACATCAACACAAGTATTCTTCATTTAATATTCACTTTTTCCTTTTAGTAATTTAATATTTTCTAGTTTTTATTATTCTATTAGCCTTAGTCAGAGTCCACTTGGACCGAATTGGGCCACTTCTTTCGGGGACTGAAAGGAACCCAGAAAAAGCGCGTACCAACAGACTGGCGATCGCGATGGGACACATTTCGCTAGGGCCCCGATTACAGTAGTTTAGTTTTTATTTTTTTCGCTTTATTTTTCACTTTTTACACACACATACATACTAGGCATCCAACAACTATTATCAGTTTTTTGAAAGAAAAAAAAAACTATTTTAAAAATGTCAGGCATCAAAAAATTAAACTTTAATAATATCGACCCACCCTCATGGGGCCTCCCTAGCGATCCTGAGTATAACGTTAGAACGTTCCCACGGACAGCCCAATGTCATGCCTGGGTAAATATGGTTAGTGAGAGCGAAAAATACCCCTTCACTCCACAAAATATAAATCACAGCGACAACAGTGGAGAAAGTGGTACTGAGCGAAGCTACCTCACTAGCCAAGTTATGGACCACACTGCCAGTGTACTCACAAAAGGAGGAAAAGAAATCGATGCCTTACTTTGGTCTCTGATCGACTTATACAAAGTTTTAAAAGACCAAAGACAAGTTACTCTGAAAAGCAAACGAGAAGAAAGGACGTCGACCCCTTCGACTTCTCCGACAGATAACACACATGCCCTTCGCACCTCCTACGACAATAACCGCCGAAGACAGCCTTCTCTCAAGACGCCTGAGGAAGACGCCCCCATAAACCTAAGTGTTCTCCCTCAACTTCTAGATGACTACATGGCTAAGAGGGAACGCTCATGACAGTCCTTCAGATTCGACAAATTCTCTCGAGACCTCGACTTCACTATACCCACGAGCTTTAAACCACCAAAATTCAACAAATACAACGGTACGAGAAATCTGAACCATCACCTGACACTGTTCTGTAATGACTGTCAACCAATCCACACTAATCACGGGCTCCTCATCCATTACTTTCAACGATCTTTAGAAGGAGAAGCCCTTGACCGGTTCGCTGCTCTACCTCCAACAGAATTAAGACATTCGAAGACTTAGCCAATAGATTCCTAGACTAATACCGACACCTCACTCATGAAGAAATCAGTCTCGTTTACTTGATGAATACAAAACAAGAGGACAATGAAGACTTCATGATATTCGCCAATCATTGGAGGAGACTCGCTGCCCGAACTAGAAATCAGATAAAAGAAAATGTCGCGCTAGAAATTGTGATTAGCAATTCCCAGGAGCCACTCCTAAGCACTCTCATTCAAAGTGACTACTCTGATTTCTCTAGCCTCCGTGAGCACACCTCACGCATAGAATATCGCCTGAAGAATGGAGACCTTAATCTCTCCACATTAACGCCCGATGGATCACCCTCCAGCAACACCAAAACAAACACGCTAAATAAAACTCCAAGCCCCGAATGAATCAACACCAATCAAGAACAAAACCAAATAAACTTCTGCCCATACGAGCAATATAGCCAAACTCAACACATAGATCAATATCAACACTCTTACCAACATCTATACCCCGACCAATACGCAAACCTACATTATGACCAAAACCAGTATCCCAATGCTATGCAGACTAACCTCACCCATTACAATCCATTGTTTGATCAAACTCAACTCGCATACGATACTATACACTCATTCACTCCTGCCCCATTCCACCCGGCTAACCTGATCCGAAGAATTGAACCTCCCTCGAAGCACGTCCATACCATTCACTCACAACCAACTAACCCTGTCTCACGCACAAATAAGCGTGAAATCACCTTTCGCCCTGAACCGATAACCAAGATTACTAAAATCCAACCTATCACCGAATTCACCCCTAAACTAACTCCACCCATCACCAAAATCGACACACCTATCCCCAAACTAACTTAAACTATCCTTGAACTCGACAACCTACCCACCAATGAATTAATCCACACGGGATCCCTCACCTATCAACTCCAAAAGCAATTCCCGAATCCATCTATCCACATACTATAACACCATTCACGCTTAAACCGATCACAAAGATAAGCTTCGAACCTAAACCCACGATCGAATCTGTTCCTAAAATTACTGGCCTTCTCACCCCCAAACCAACTCTCGGACCGATTGATCAGTCACAGAATATACCATTTTATCACCCTTAAATTAGTGATGCTAAACCTTAGTTTGCTACTAATAAGTTAATGATGTGCATATATTAAAGATATTCAGTAAAAGAGAACAAAAGTGTTAATCTTCGTTAAAATGAACTAAAAAAGAAGTAAGAAAGACGATTGAATGAAAAAGATGATTAGACGTTGCTGAAAGAATAAGAAATCGTTAAAGACGATTGAGCACTATACAGAGAAAAATAAGAAATCGTAATTTACGATTTTTCAGAAAGACGTTCCAGCAGAAAGTGATACAAAAGAGAACGATTATTTGTGATTCAGAATCGTCTAGAGTGAAAGCTATGTGAAAAAGAGAAATCCTAATTTACGATTGTACAAATTGAAGCTCTTACACCTTTGATCAAGTGAATATTTACACCGTCATGCACCAAATTAGAAGAACTCTTGAATTAGAAGTCTGGCAAATCACGAATCTGAGAGATTGATGAAGATAAACTCCTAAATATCTCAATTACTGAAACTAAGGAGAAAGTCCAGAACCGCATCAACCATTGAAAGCAAGGATGATAAAATTAGAAATTTGAGTTACATTAGAAATCTTTTATTTTTAGTAGTTTCTTTTATTAGAATTAGAACATTATAAACCGACTCCTTATAATCTATAAATAAGAGAGCCCGGCATAGGAATAATATCATCAAAGAATTTTTCAAAATCAATTGACAGCTGAGGTTGGGTTTTCTTCTGATCAAATTTAGTTTAGTTTAGTTTAGATATCCATGGTTCCTTGATCACAATTGACGATTGGGATTGAGAGCTGGAAGAATAGTGTAGATATCCGTAAGTTCTCGGAAGCAATTGGCGACTGTAGCTGAGGGGTGAAAGATATATGTTACTTTGTTTTATAGTTTAGATTTATTTTATTGCAATTTACTACTTTGTAAACATCTTCAAGTTTTGATTTGAATTGACGACTCAGATTGAGATTTGCAGATTAGTGTAACGGTATTTTATTTTTCATTTTTAATTTTCTAGAATTTGATTGACGCCCAAGTTTTAGTAGATTGTTGATTAGATTAAATCTATATTGATAGGATTCTAGTTTTGATTGACGACCAATGCTAGGAGACTTAATATATAGTGTAACGGTACTTTTAATTTCATAAATATCTGAGACTTGAAGGCTTGTGATTGACGACCATAACCTGGAAAGAGGATAATTTAGATTTATTTTCTGTAATTAGTTTAAGAAATCATTATTTTATTCATCTTTCTCCAGTAGTTTAGGACCTTAAAGATAAATATAAGTTTTCAGAAAAGCAAAATACATAGATAAATCACTTCCTAATGGGAAGGATCCTATACTAGGATTACAATTTTCATTGTGCGCTTACAATAGGTTAAGACTTAATTAGAACAACATAAATAGACAAGACACCGATCACCCGACAAATTTTGAAACTTTGAACCTAAACCTACAACCGAATGCCTTCCTCAAATCGTCAACCCCCTTACACCTGAACCAATGTCGAAACTCGAACTCTTTATCCAACACATGACTGAAAACGTCGCCCCATGAACTTCAAAATCGACCCTCGAGTCAACTTCTACGCCTACCTCCAAACCCAAACTCACCACTGAACTTATCATCCCCCCAACTCCGAAACGAAAACTTAAACCCGTTATCGAATTTATCCCCTCGCCAACTACAAAACTGAACCTCGAACCTAAACTCGTCACTAAACCTAAACCAATCATCGGACCTAGACCTACTGCCAAACCAAAATCGATCGCCGAATTCAAACCTGACATCAAACCTTAAACTATTGAAAAATCTAAACCTATCCTCAAACACTAACTCATCACCTAAACCAAACCTATCATCAAACTTGAACCCCTCATCAAACGTGAACACGCTATCGAAGCTAAACGTGTCATCGAAATCAAGGATAAGAAGGGAGTTAAAAATGTGATGGCTGATAATTTGTCTAGAATAGAATTGTCAGAATCCATCAATAGAGAATCCCTGCATGATACCTTTCCAGATGAGCAACTTTTTACCATTTAAGCTACAGCACCATGGTATGCAAACATCATGAATTATTTGGCTACAGGTAAGATGCCTCCAACCAGGTCTAAACAGGATAGATATATTTTCTTTTCCAATGTCAAATATTATATTTAGGAGGATCCTGAATTATTTAAGATGTGTCATAACCAAATAATTAGGAAATGTGTTCTTGATAGTGACACCCACAATATTTTACAATTTTGTCATACTTATGCTTGGGGGGGTCATTTCGGCGAAAAGAAAACCACTGCCAAAGTACTGTAATCAGGATTTTATTGGCCATCATTATTTAAAGACGCCCATAACTTTTGTTTGGCCTGTGACTACTGTCAACAAGCAGGAGCCATGTCCCGAAGGAACATGATGCCCCTCCAACTAATTTTGGCCTTAGAGCCTTTTGATGTATGGGGCATAAATTTCATGGGTCCCTTCCCACCATCCTTTGGATATATTTATATACTTGTAGTTGTAGACTATGTTTCAAAATGGGTCGAACCAGCAGCTTCAAGGACAAATGATCACAAGGTGGTAGTCTCTTTTATCAGGGAAAATATATTCTCATGATTCAAAACACCACGAGCCATTATAAGTGATGGGGATAGCAACTTTTGTAATAGATATTTCGAGAACTTGCTGAAGAAACATTCTGCTACTCATAAAGTTGCAACCCCCTATCACCGGCAAACAAGTGGGCAAGTGGAGGTCTCTAACATGGAAATAAAGAAAATACTAGAAATAATTGTTCACCCAGATAGAAAAGACTGGTCCCTGAGGTTACAGGATGCCCTGTGGGCATACAGAACGACCTATAAAATACTTATTGGTGTGTCTTCTTTCCTTCTGGTATACGGTAAGGCTTGCCATTTACCTGTGGAATTAGAGCATAGAGTGCTATGGACTATCAAAGCTCTCAACTTCGATTTCACTGCATCTGGCGAGAAACGAAAACTTGAACTCAA
Organism: Chloranthus sessilifolius; assembly: GCA_021018995.1. Classification (NCBI taxonomy): domain Eukaryota; kingdom Viridiplantae; phylum Streptophyta; class Magnoliopsida; order Chloranthales; family Chloranthaceae; genus Chloranthus; species Chloranthus sessilifolius. Next base: position 109,073,100 of record CM037597.1, on the reverse strand, counting down.
TGAACTTGAGAAAATTTGAAATGATGCCTATGAAAATGCTCGAATTTATAAGGTCAAAACCAAGACATTCCATGATAAACACATTCTGAGAAAGAGTTTTGAGTCGGGCCAACAAGTTTGGTTATATAATTCGAGGTTAAAACTATTCCCAGGAAAAATGCAAAGTCGATGGGACGGACCTTATATTATTGTGGAAGCATTCCCTCACGGGGCTGTCACTATTCAGGATCTCAAAGGCAATCGTACATTCAAGGTTAATGGGCAGAGACTCAAAAAGATGGTATCAAAAGGGACAACAACCATGATGTCACTAAAAGACCTAGAGTATGACTGATATGCTCACAGGCATTATCAATCTACCAACTCATCTGTAGCAATTTTGTGTAAATTATTTTCTCTTTTGTACAATCGTAGGTGTGTATTAGTAGTTGTCGAGTCCAAAAAAAAAAATACAATCAATCGTAGCGATAATGATTATTTAGTACATGTGTAGTCACCCACAAACTATTGAAGTAACTACGATTTTTGGAGAATGTGCTAGCGAAGCCGTGTATTCTGTATTCGATAACAAAGGCACCGTTTCGCGCATCACTTCGTCGTCACGTCTTATCAAAATTTAATATCATCACCAAACGGTTTGCACTCTTCAACGCCTACTCATAATAACGATTTATGGTGACTCTGTGAATTCCTCTCTTGGTTAATTATAAAAATGTATCCAAATCCCCAGTCATACCATCCCATTCCTCTTTGCTATCACCAACACTCTTGCCATGGCTAAACCACCAAATTGGTCCAAGATTTTTGATGCATTTGAGAGACTCCTTCAATGGGAGGCAGAAGTAATCTCTATACTTCTGGAGGAGACGAGACGACTGATTGATAAATTTCTTTCCCTCCTCCCCAAACCAGAACCCGCTGACGAAACACCACTTCCTTCCCCCAAACGTCAGAAATCTTCTCCATCATCACCCCATCTGTCTTCTTAATCCTTTTCTTTTTCCTCTTCTATTGGATGCATCCATCCAGAGGGAAAATATTCTTTTTGCGGTGGGAAATTTTGGTTAGAAGTCGATGACTGATCTTTATCGAAGAACTTTTTGTCTCAGACGTTGCTGCTAGTGTAGTAATTAGGATTTGTCTAGATTTTTCCTAGGCTTATACCCTTCATGTAATTAGTTTTAATTTTCTAATACTTTCTATCTATAGTTTCCTTCTATGTCATTGTAAATATTCTATGAATATATGAAATTTTCTTTTGACTAACTTTCTAATATAGTTACTGTTTTTCTTTCCCATTTTTGTTACTTATGATCTGAGATTAAGCCGGATGTGTTTTTTCTCAAGTTTAGGAGAAATTCTTATGACAAGATTTTTCCATCCGGTGCAATATCAGTAATTTTAAGTAATTTACGATAAAATAGAAATTTTGACAGTATCCCCTATTTTTTGTGCCAAAGAGGGCATTATCCAATTTAAGTTTGGGGGACGGGGGGGGGGGATATACATCTTATGTATATATTAGTTTAATTTTATAAATAATACTTTATTTTTACATTACTTTTAGCATTTTTGTAGAAGAAATTTTTCTTTCTATTTCAGTTTTTAGTTTTAGTTTTGTATTTTTTTAGTATTTCTTAGTTTAGAATTTCTTAGAATTTTGACTATTAAAACATCACATGTGAATTATGATAGATAAAAATATGATTTCAGTCCTTAATGGGATAGGACTCTTTGGCTATAAATATAAGGGGTGCCTGGTCCCAACGATTGCTCGACACAATTCAATCCTCCCTATTGGCGAAAACATCCCCATTATGCTAGGAAATTTTGAAGGCAAGAAGATCGTTGAAGATCGGAAACCGACCATTAATGGCTCACACTCAAGGTGCGCATATTTATATAATTTATGGATTATATGTTTATTGGTTTTGATTGGATGGACGGATCGAAGGATCCGTATCTGGATTCCAACAATTGGTATCAGAGCCAAATCGGTGCATGGTCGATTGAACCATTGATGCTTGCGTTTGATATTTTTTTTGGATTGCAAATATATATATATATATATATATATATAATAATAATAATTTTGGCCACCGGTCTGGCGCTGGTGGGAGTTCTCGATCATTTGGCACGAAAAATGGCCGGGGCGATCGGATCGTGCCACGGAGGCGGAGGCTGCCAACTAGAAGTTTAACAATAAGAAATAGAATAGTTACAATTTATGTTTAGCTCTTCAAGAACACTGAATCAGATTGAATGTTTGAAACAACAAATTGCTTTGAACTATAACATTTAGACCATAGTTTCAAAATTATATAATCAATGAGCTTTAGAGACTAATTTTTTCTTTCTTTGGAGAGAAAGACTATTATCTATTAAAAATTAAATTTTTTTGAACTTCTCGACAGTTTTATGAAAAATCTCATATTGCTGAACTTAAAATCAAAATATTCTATGATTATGATAACCTATTTTTTTGTCTAGAATTATCTACTAGAAGTATCAAAATAATAAGGCATTTATACTAGTAAATCATGAAAATGATCAAAGGCCATCTTTTGTTTAGCCAAAAAGCCAAAAAGTTAAAATCCCATAAAAGAATTTATCCTTTGAACCCATATTAGAAGCCTAAACTGAATTTCTTTATACAAAAATTTTATAAAACTTTAATCATATGTACTACCCAAAACTTTCAACCTTTAACCCTTATAATTTTCTGAGAGTTTAGAATGCAAAAGAAGGGAAGAAGAGGGAGTGGAAGGAGTAAAAGAAAATAAATAATAGATATGCCGAAAAAGGGTACGACTGGAAAGAAATAAAATAAAGAAAATATGGGAAAAGAAGTCAAAAAACGTAAAACACGATTCTCAGAAAAAAAGATAAGAGAAGCAAAAAGCCTCCAAAGCTGAAAATCAAAAGGATATCTGAAGAAAACCTTAAAAAGAAATGGGATTTACAGAGAAAAAGAAAATGGGAAGAAGTTATCCAACTTTTTGGATACTTATTGAAGTAGAAATAACAAAGAAAAGAATAAGATAAAGAAGGAAGAACTAAATTCTCAGAAACCTTTGAATCCTATCTACCTTTCTTTGAAACCTTTAAACCCAAAGCCCCATTACAAGCCGAAGGAGAGACCTTTTTTATTTATGATTTTCAAAAGTATAAGCCTAGTAGAGATGTGAATAATAGATATTATGGATTGTACAAAGAATCATATAAATAGAATTGATTATCCTTTCTATGAGATTCATATTTTTTTCAATTGTCCTTTGAATTTATCATAGATATCATACTGAGAGAACCCAGGGATTTCGACACTTTTTGCGAGTATGCCAATAGTGAGAGTTTAAGAATGAAAATTTTTTAAATCTGATTTTAGAAAAATTTATGATGAATAAAGTTTTCACTGGTATGCACATACTCCACGCTTTACAGAATTGAAATTGTTGAGTTCTAATCAAGGATAACTGTTAGGACGGAAAGAGGTAGTTAAAGAAATCATATCTTTGAAAAACATAATAACTATGTGATGATTAGATAATCAGTGTATAGAATTAGTTTAGATTTTTTTAAACTTTTGTTTAGTTTTAAAAAATTCAAAAATATTTTGAAGTTTGTAGGTAACCTCACTGAAAACCTTCAGGAGACTACAACTCCTCCACTAGGGATCACTTAGGGGTTTAAAGGCTTATTGCATCTGCTAAATACAATCATGCTCCCTACGAAAGTGGCATTTAAATTTTTAGATTAGTATAATTTTCCTTGTTTGCTAGGGACTAGCAAAACATAAGTTTGGGGGTGTGATCAATCAGAGAATATATCATTTTATCACCCTTAACTTAGGGATGCTAAACCTTAGTTTGCTACTAATAAATTAATGATGTGCAGATATTAAGAATAACTAGTAAAAGAGAACCAAAGTGTTAATATCTGTTAAAATGAACTCAAAAGGCAGTAAGAAAGACAATTGAACGAAAAAGATGATCAGACGGTGTTGAAAGAATAAGAAATCATAAAAGACGATTGAGCACTATACAGAGAAAAATAAGAATCATAATTTATGATTCTTCATAAAGACGTTCCAGCGGAAGGCGAACAAAAGAGAAAACGATTGTTCGTGATTCAGAATCATCTAGAGTGAAACCTATGTGAAAAAGAGAAATCGTAATTTACGATTGTACAGATTGTAGCTCTTACACTGCTGATCAAGTGAAGATTTACACTACCATGCACCAAATTAGAAGAACTCTTGAATTAGAAGTTCGGCGAATCACGAATCTGAGAGATTGATGAAGATAAACGATCTCGGTTACTGAAATTAAGGAGAAAGTCCAGAACCGTATCAACTATTAAAAGCAAAGAAATAAAATTAGGAATTAGAGTTATATTAGGAATCTTTTTTTTAGTAGTTTCTTCTATTGAATTAGAACGTTGTAAACTGACTCCTTATGATCTATAAATAAGAGAGCCCGACATAGGAATAATATCATCGAAAAATTTCTCAAAATCAATTGACAACTGAGGTTGGATTTTCTTCTGATCAAATTTAGTTTAGTTTAGTTTAGTTTAGTTTAGATATCGAAGTTTCCTCGATCACAATTGACGACTGGGATTGAGAGCTGAAAGATTAGTGTAGATATCCGTAGGCTCTCAGAAACAATTGACGATTGCAGCTGAGGGGTGAAAGATATATTTTACTTTGTTTTCTAGTTTAGATTTATTTTATTATAATTTACTGCTTTGTAATCATCTTCAAGTTTTGATTTAAATTGATGACTTAGATTGAGATTTGCAGATTAGTGTAACGGTATTTTATTTTCCATCTTCAATTTTTTAGAATTTGATTGACGCCCAAGTTTTAGGAGATTGTTGATTAGATTAAATTTTTATTGATAGGATTCTAGTTTTAATTGACGACCAATGCGAGGAGGCTTGATATATAGTGTAACGATACTTTTAATTTCGTAAATATCCAAGACTTGAAGGGTTGTGATTGACGACTATAATCTGGAAAGAGGAGAATTTTGATTTATTTTCTGCAATTAGTTTAAGAAATCATTCTTTTATTCATATTTCTCCAATAGTTTAGAATTTTAAAGATAAATATAAACTTTCAGAAAAGCAAAATACATAGATAAATCACTTCCTGGTGGGAACGATCCTATACTAGAATTACAATTTTCATTGTGCGCTTGCAATAAGTTAAGACTTAATTAGAACAACATAAATAGACAAGACACCGATCACCCTACAAATTTTGAAACTTTGAACCTAAACCTGCAGCCAAGGCCCTTCCTCAATCGCCAACCCCCTTAAACCTGAACCAACGTCAAAACTCGAACTCCTTATCCAACACATGACTGAAAACCTTACCCCATGAACTTTAGAATCGACCCTCGAGTCAACTTCTACGCCCACCTCGAAACCCAAACTCACTATTGAACATATCATCCCCCCAACTCTGAAACAAAAACTTAAACCCGTTATCGAATTTATCACCTCGCCGACTACAAAACAGAACCTCGAACCCGAACTCGTCACTAAACCTATAACAATCGTCAGACCTGGACCTATTGCCAAACCAAAATCAATCGCCGAATACAAACCTGACATCAAACCTTAAACTATCGGCGAATCTAAACCTATCCTCGAACACAAACTCATCACCGAAACCGAACCTATCATCAAACTTGAACCCAACGTGAACCCATTATCGAAGCTAAACCTGTCATCGAGCCCAAACCTATCATCGACCCTGCATCCATCCACAAGCTCGAACCCATCATCAAAGGCTAACCCGCCATCAAACCCAAACTCATCGTCAAACCCGAACTCACCTAAACCCGTCGTTGAACTCGAACTTGCTGTCGAACACGAACCCGTCACTAAATCCGAGCCTATCATTGAACCTACTCCTACGACGCTAACTCCACTCGCCTTCGAGCCAACCCCCGAACCTATCAATGAAATTATCACCCTTCCCACTCTCGAAATCAAATCAAACCCAAACCTCACGACCCCGATCAACATCCAAATTGGCATATTGCCAAATCCTCAAACCTCACAACATAAAATTGACATTCTAACTGAAACCACTACGGACCTCCAGGTCTAAACTTTTGTAGACTTCACGACCAACACCCTCACGGGCTCCGGACCAACAACAGTGATACCTTCAACTTCTAAAACTAAACCACCTCGAAAGATCACGAACAAAACCTTAAAACAACCTCACGATAAACTCAAAGTGCAAATCAAACCAAACAAGCAGAATCAAACAAATCTAGATGCCCATAAGCAAAGGAAGGGTCCACCATGGTCCACACTTATGTACCTTCTTCTCCCATTCTGCTTTTGTCTCACCATGTCACTCTCTTTATGAAATCAACATCACACACCCCTTCAACTGACTCCTTTCATAAAATCAAAACAACATAACCCAAAAATATTTCCAAATAATCTCCAACTAAAATCTAAAATATCATTACACAAAACCTTATGGGAAGGACCCTGTCTCATGCCCCAACTTTATAACATGCCTCACTCCATTGAGAGGCTAAAGGTCTCTCTAACCATAAACGATTTATCAAAAGACTTCACACCTTGTTTGATAAATCTCACACCATCCAAATTGCAAACGTAAATATAATTCCTCTTTCATCCCTGATCGATCAGATCGAGGGTGATCGAGGACCAATGGCAAATCGACAAATCACAGATGAGCGGTCACTCCAATGTGTCCCACTAATTGGACATTCTGAGTAAGTCCCCTCTCGTAAGAACTAGTGTTGTATCATAGTGAGTGTGTGTATATATATATATATATATATATATAATCAAAAAATAAAATACAAAATACAAAAAACCAAAAAAATAAAAAAAGTCACAAAAACTAAAAACATAAATACCCAAAAAAAAAAATACAAAAAATAAATATACTCGAAAACAAAAAAATATATTTTTTTTACCCAACAATATCTCTGACTCATGCCCAAACTCTTCCATGGCCGAGAACTCGAAGTCAGGGGAGCTAGTGCTAAGGAAACAATGCCTACACAACCACCTTGCTTGAAGGAAATCAATACCCCACACGGGAAGTACTTATATTATTTTGACAGTATGCCCAAAAAATAACTACAAGGGAAGGACTTCTTAACCCTAAAAAAATACTATGTATAACTCAATGATCATTATATCTCGTAGCCTAAATAGGCGTACTTATGTACTTATCATCTTCATAGTCATCGCAAGGCATTCATCAGTCGTAGGTCATTATTTTCGAAACCATTTTGGGAATCATCTGATTCATTGACCACCTTTCTATTCCGACAAGTTGATCAAAAGGATTAGTGGATCATAAAACTCTCTTTTGAATGTAAAAAACTATGGATTCTCATACACCTTTTCCAGTCATTGGAGTTGATGTTAAAGCAGAAATATGAAAATGTAAAGTTTCATTAAACTTCATAATTCTTACGTTAGCATGTTGTTTAAAAAAAATACATATAAAAGAAGCACAATCAAGCTAGAGCATGCGACGAATAAACAAGTCAAGTAAATTGTGAGAACATTCCTGGTAATCTTATTAGAAAAGTATGAGCAAGCTGCAAGGGCATCCTTGACAACTTCACACTTCTAGACATCGTCGTATGGTGGCAAGAAGAGGACAAAACTCCTGCTAACCTTAAAATTTGATGATTTGATGGTGTTGGACCATGACAAAGAGCGCGATTATGGCACCACACCACACTCCCTGAGAAGAAAGTAGTTACCTACTATTTCTGAAAGCTGTTGAATAAGAAGTTACCCTCAAATCAATAAACCTTACCTCCTCTTCACCCTTAATTTTCTTTTTGGACAATGAGTCAAATGATTTTCAAAATCTCCTTACGAATAAAATTGAAAACTCTCGAATAGCAAGTGATGCAATCACTCATTATCCACCATTCACCTCATCCTTGTTAAAGGCTACGATATATGATGATCGGTCAGTACTTACAAAATCAAGCCCGACATGTGACCGATACAATCGGACTACTTCCCAATATGGGATCATTACAAACGCACTCCAGGATATCTGAGAGGCCGATAAGAGTCCCACCTTCACTTGACTATAGGACATTTTTTTTAAGCACTAGCACCTTGGTAGCGATAATCAAGTCACGAGACCAACACCCCAAATTGGGGCATTTTTTTAATTTTCAACTTAGACCCCAAAAAATAAACATCCAGAAAAATATAAAATAATAATAATAATAATAATAATAAATTATATATATATATATATATATATATATATATATATATATATACTCACACCCCTCTACGCATCGCGAAAATCGAAAGCGATTACCCATACACACACACATCAACCCCTATACGTGCACATACGTCCTGAATAACAAGCAAAGTCCTCTTGATGATTCTCCTCACCCTTATCCCATCACACGACCTCTCGTACCAACTCGGGATTCTGAGACTATCCCCCTAGTCCCATCGCAACTCAAAATTCAAATCACCCTTGATACCCACCACTCGCACCATTCTAATAAATAAGCTAACATAAAATAACAAAATAGGCCCATAAGAGCCCCATGAAAAAAAATAGAAAACGGGTAACATCCCAAAATAACAAAAGCCCCATAGCGATAAAAGACGCAAAAAGGATGCTAAGGACAAGTCATGCATACCATCCCACTGTGATCAGAAAACGGACTATCTCCCCACAGTTCCATCGCGTGACCCCACACATCAACTAAAGAAAGGACTGCCAAAGTCCCATCGCACAACAACATATCCCACCGCAACAAAATTCACACATAGTAACCTTCACCCCGACTCCTGAACTCAAAATCAACCAAGCCCATAATCCCATCACGATGACACAAATCAAAAATTGAGGGCATCTCCCGATACCCTTTCACAATCAACAATTACAACGAAAGTCAGCCCACCAGAATCCCGAAAAGCAATATATAAATAATAAAAGTCTCATCGCGACGAAAACATAAGAAAATCACAACCACATCCGAAGTAATAGACCACGCAAAAAAAAAAAAAAAAACCCACCACGATTGAATCACTTTCCGCAGCCCCATCGCGACATAATCACACAACTCACCCTATCATATAACCCAAGATCTGCCAAAGAAGAGATAAACCGCCACTATCCCATCACGACACCAAATCGACCATACAATCTCTAATACCAAAATCGAAATGAGCCATCACTGCACACAACCGGAGGAGAGGACTATTAATGTCCCATTGCAAATCACACCTCCCCGAACGTCCCATCACATAATCGTCAAGTCCCATCGAAAACTTACTCAAACACAACCAAAAGAGAAGCCCACCAATGTCTCACCACAAAGAAACATGCAACAAGCCTAGACCACCCAAAGGCCCCATCGCGCCAACAACCATCAGGTCTCCCCACCACAGAAATGGAAGAGAAGGAAAAGACTCTTTGATGTCTCGTCGCATCCCATCATGCAATCGTCACGTCCTCTCACGACCAATACAAAACCCTTTCGACGATAAATCAGGTAAGTACCATCCCATCACTGACTATCACAACACGTGATCAGAAGGGGAGGTTCACCAATGTCCAATCGCGAAGAAACATGTAGTAAACACGAACCCCCCAAATGTCTCATTGCAACAATCATCACCTCCCATTGCAAAAGGCCTCCTATCGGGAATGAATCAGGTACGTATCATCCCCTTACCACTCAATATTCTTGCAAAATAAACTATAATTAACTAATATTAAGTCAAATATTTTCAAAACCCGTCTCTCCTAATTCGTTAATCACTTTAGTCCTCCCATAAGAGACAATCATCAGTATTCGTGTGAAGGTTAGATGGAGCATCCGGAGTATCGAGCATCGTCTTGACAACCAAACAATGGTATCGATGGATTTGCTCAACGACATCTCAGAAGCCACATTTTTCGTCATTTTTACAGAATTGATCTTAAGTTTAAAAACCTTGAAATTTTAAAACCCCCTATCTATTAAATTTTCTCATCACCCCAATCCATTATTTCCCCTGGAAAATCGAACAACGAGTATACTCAACTTTGAGAAATCATAAATATCTGCTGGAAAGGGACTCTTGACGTGTCGTTGGTGTGAGCAATGACGCGCCCGGCCTGACAAGACTTGAGAAAGCCTTCGCCATCATATTACATCATATCATCTGGTCACTTGACCTTGTCTCTGGACATTCATATGACGCCCCCGATACCTCTACTGCATCAATTTCTCCCCGTTTGATTGTCACTTGCAGTAAGTCGCGACATGCAACGGGTTGCCACTTACACCCATGGATGAGGATATACCTCTCGACAGCTATCACTGGGCCCCCGAATGCTCCCTCTTCGCTTGTGCTGATAAATAAGAAAGTTAAACATCTCATGTCAACCTCCCAATTCACACTTGTGACTTCCCAAAGAAATGAAAAGGCACCCTAAAAGGGGGTGTCTACTTCTTCGACGTATCCTTGTTGCATAAGGACGCGCTGGAGAGGGGCATCTATAGACACCCAATTTTTACCCTCTTGGAGTATACAAACACATTCAATTAACCCTCGACCTTGCCCATAACTCTTGGAAAGGGACCCACCCTCTCTAAGTGTCCTAAAATCCTAAAAACCTCACAATCCGGGAATTATGCACCATAACAATAGTGTATAGTAAAGCCCCGGGCCCTGTTGACTGAAGGTCAATGGTCGAGCCAGAACCTTGACAATATATCCCCCATTTGAAAGCCCAGATGTGAACTTTTTTTATCGGACTTTGGTATTTTAGCAACACTTTAATATGATAGAATTTATGGGCTTTAAAGTTTCATAATAAGGCTTGCCATTTGAAAGTTAGAAATTTGACCAAATCGCAAAAAAACGGATTTTGTTCTTGAACTAGAAAGTTGGCTTTTTATTCCTTGAGATTTTTTATCCGAGACTATTTTTATTGAATTCAAATGGAGGGAATTTCGTTATTTACATGTAATATCGTTTACATAAATACATGTAATATCTTAGGTAAATAGAAAGGAAATGTATTTAAACGATATGACATGTAAATATATATGTCTGTCTGTCCTGACCGGCCTACTAGTCTATCTGCGCGCAATTGGTTCGTATAAGGTCAGGCTTCAGCCACCCATGCACCCCCGGTAGTCCCCGATTGCGCACATGAGCCTATGCGAGCAATCAATTGCACGCTCTACCAGCCGCACACAATTGGTCCAGAATTGGACTGGAACTATGACTCCTAAGACCACCTAAAGTTTCGAACTACACGCCTAGTTTTAGGTGTGCAATTCAATTACGCACTCTCCACAGGGTGCGTAATTAGTTCTGACCATACTGGAACTAAGACACCGACTGAGCCAATCAGCTGATCATTCACTGAGTTCGTAACCGACTCAAACTGAATTAAGAGACTCGAACAAAGCGCGGAATCCAATTACACGCCCCGGACAAGGCGCACAATCAAAACCAACCAACCAATTATACACCAGCCTTCAGGCGCGTAATTACCCCGATACCTATAAAAAGGCCCCCTACCTCACAATTTTTACACACCAATTCATTGTTTTCTTTCCTCTCTTCTAAGCTTCTTCTTCTTAGAAATTTAGAGGTTCTCTCTGAGGCTCCCAAAGAAAGGAGTCGAGCTGCTTTCTAGCCTTCTAGAATTGTAGACTCTTCTCTAAGATCCTCAGGTAGTTAGGCTAGTGACACTGAATAGCTAGTCCCGACTCTCGACATAGTATTAGAAGACTAAGCGCTCCTAGCCCCAAATATCCCTAGGAAACCCCTGCCCAAACTCTTAACCTAGAGCCCATTAGGTCCCTAACCTACCCCAATTTTCAAACCTTAGCCACCCGATTTGCCCAAGGGAGCTTACGAAGCGTACCTGAGAATGTGGTCGATCCTCCTTAGCATAGTGTGCCACCACCCCCCTTTTTTAGATAAATCTCCTAAGGATTAGGAAACCAAACTAGTTACATCGTAGACAACCTATAGATGTTGGCGTTGATAAAGAGTCTCGCATCTCCCCTGCGTGATCAGCGACTGCTAAAAGATCGATAAACATCTGCAGTTGGCGATCGCATCAATCTAGGTATTCTTCATTTAATATTCGCCTTTTCTTTTCAGCAATTTAATATTTCCTAATTTTTCTTATTCTGTCGCCCTCAGCCAGAGTCTACTCAGACCGAATTGGGCCACTTCTTCCGGGGACTAAAAGAAACCCAGAAAAAACGCGTACCATTAGTTATATACATGTTAAGACTGTGAAGAATACACGATTTTTCACCATAAATAATCATTGACTGCCTTGGATCAGACGATGGAGATCATTTTTTCGTCCCATTTTTTCACACAGCAGATCTTGAGATCATGACCCATCTATCAGACGATCACATGTTGATTTCACATGACATAAATCCACTGCCAGCCTTTTGTATATGTTATCTTGTGGTGTGAAGGAGGATTCGGAACACCTATTCCTACATTGTGATGGAATATGACATGTTTGGTACAGATGTTTCAAAGCTCTTAACATTTCTTCCTGTCTTTTCGGGAATCTTATTGATGTCATTCTCGGGTGGGACTTCCTCCCAGCCATAGTCACCAAGTCTGGAGTTCGGCAATCATTCGGCAAGGTTAAAATTTGAAAAAAACTGGCTAAATATTCGGAGGAAAAATCTCAGGGAAATAAAATAAAATAAATAAGATTTAAAACTAGATTTTTTTTTTTTAAAAATAAAAAATACAAATATTTAAAAAATTCGAGAATAATTCACGAACTTTTGTGAACACAGAATTAATTCACATAACCTTAAATTCACGAATTATTCCTGAATTTTAATAAAATTCGGCAATTTTTGTGACTATGCCCCACCTAGAGGTACTAAGCAATGGATATGGGATAATTTATATTTATTCATTCTATGGAATACTTGGCTCTTGCACAACAAATCAGGTGTAACAGGCTCCCTTTTTCTAAAGATCCCTTGATCTTTAATCTTTGAAGTTTTAGTGCCGATCAACTTCTTTTTCCTTTGAATATTTTGTAAAGGGTTATTGGGTTCTCTTGTATGGTGGCTTGATCCACGTTTTGGGATTTTTTCCTTTTTTCGGTGGTTTTTTTTCAGATGTTTCGGTTTCCTCTGACATAGATTTTTTCCCATTGCGCTAGGGTTTCCTGCGTGATCCCACATATCTACTCTGATTTTCTTCAAGAAGTCCGATTTTTCAGGTAGCAATACTTATGACGCTGGCAAGTGTCTTTCTCGTGTCCTCCGAGGCACTCACATAGGTTTTTATATAATACAAAAATATTTTTCATATTTTTTATTTCTAGCAACCCTTATTAAAAGGCCTTAATTATATTCATAATATTAGATATTGGTGAAGAGAGTCAGTGGATTAACGAAAAAAAAAATGAGAAGCTCGGTCATAGAAAATTTGGTTTTTCTTTGGTTATGCAATTATTGTACGAAATTTAAATATCAGAGAGAAAAAAAAAAGGTAAAAAGCACGGAAAAAAAGGACACACACTGGCCTTGTTTGGCAAAGCTGAGTTTTGAAAAAAACTCCATAAACAAAGGAGTTTTTACGGAAACTACACTTTTTCCAGTGTTTGGGATCACAGTGGGTCCCACTTATCCAACAAAAAGGCAAAAATAGCTCGCAAAAATAGCTCGCAAAAAAATTCCAATAAAAAAACTCCTGAAAATCGTTTTAGCCTAGGTTTTGGGAAAAAACACAGGGACCCTCCTCCTCCTTCGTCCATGTTGTTGCTAATGCTCAATCCGATGGGCCACATGGGATGCACATATGAAAAGGCTGCATGTAGTTTAGTTATGCTGGTGAGTGGTATTTGCTGCAAAAAAACTTTCACACAAATGAAAGATGACCAAATGTCAATATTGTCCTCATCTTCAACCTAGAGAAAACTGAAAGAAACCATTAAACTTCAGCTAGACCTTAAATACATGGTGAAAACTAAACAAAAGAAAAGAAAAAATATCAATCAATCATAACATTTTTCAAGTACTTTATTGTGTTTTGATGTTCTCTACTACCTTCAAAAACCTAAATGTATCTATCTTTAATCATATATGACTCTAACGCTCTATTCATTATTCTATCATCTTTAACCTTCAGAAGATCAACGAGACTTGCGGGATTCCAACAGACTTGAATGTAATATCTAGAGGAATAGATGAATTTTGCAAAAATACATCGATTATGATCTAAGGGGTTTCATTGGTTTGTAGATGGAAGCTACGTGTAACAAGTAAGAGAGACTTGGGTAATGGGCTTGGCTTAGTGGCCCACCATCTATCCAATTCAAGTGGTAGATGAATCGGGTTAGGCCTCATCTGATACCGATATACACTCCAATTCTATATGAGGTCATATATCAACCTTTATTGAGTCATACCGGCCGATATCTATCGGGTATGACTCAAACAAAATACCAAAATTGTCATTTTTATATATTATTTATTATTTTATAATTTTAAAAAGGTGCTTGAATATTGACCGATTTGGCCAAAAGTATCCGATATACCGGGATACAAATAGGCTTGGGACTTAGCTGATATATTAGACTTGACAACCCTAGTTTTAACTTAATCAGCGAGGATCATGATTCAAAATTTTGGCCGATAACTCAAGTTATCGGCCGAATTGTTAAGGTTTCGATCGCCATTGAAATGAAGGGAAAATTATGGGCTGAAATTTCGGTTCAAATTTTCGGTTTCGGTCATGCTCAAAACTGAAAACGAAACCACTATTTTGATCCTTAGCGAGGATATCATATGAATTTGAAGCGTCCTAAATTTTCGTCAAGCGTACACCTCTTATGCGGCCTCCGATGATTTATTATAAAGAAGAAAGTGGAGATTATTTTACCAATTTTAGAAAAAATAAAATTTTAAAATTTTCTAAAAAAAAATTGCATTGACTTATTTTTTCTACAAACCCATGGAAAGTTAAAAAAAACCAAAAGAAAAAAAACTTCGGGTGGGTTTTGCCAAACAATGCAAAAAACATGATAAAACAATGGAAAGAATATATATATATATATATATATATATATATATATATATATATATATATATATATATATATATATATATATATATCATTTTTTCGTTTAAAGCCCATTTTTACATTAAAAAAGAAGAATAATGGCTCCCGACTGACATTTAAACAATAAAGAGTATTTAAATGATCTTACACCATTAAAATGTAACTTTTTATCTCACATCATTGAAGTATGATTTATCATTATATCATGTGACACACATTTAGGATCAATCAAGTTGCTCAAGTGGCAATCAATCACTAAAATATGTCTTAGCTCAATGAAAGATGCCAATAAGTGAATGTGAACCATCCGATTGACGAAATTTAATAATAGCTATTAAAACTGAAAATAGTGATTGCATTTCTATCTATGATCTATCACTTTGATGGATCAGATTACCCACATCTCAAACCAGTGATGGTGTCCGGTCATTTGAACAAAATTTTAGTGTTTAAATGAGGGCGAGGAAAGTTGTTCCCAAAAAAACTGTATAAAATGCATTTTTATTTAATAATTAATATAACAAACAGTGTTTTATACGTTTTTTTCATATAAAATGCCTTTTTTATATTTTTCCTGAAAAAATCACATTTTAAATGAACTTTTATTAAAGCAAATGATTTTTTTAGTGACTATGTTAGTACGGTAATTAGTGTCTACATGACACAATCAACGGCAGGAGAGCCCAACCCAAATAGTGCTCAATTAGTAACTAAAGGGGGGCATTACTTGCACACACAAAGTTGGCCCAAAACAATTTAGGATACCTTTGTTCGCTATCACGCATTTACTAAAAGCGCCCACGTCAGAAACCCCTTTGAACACATTGATTGGGTCGTATTAGATGATAGAGATCGTGTTTTACCCAGATCTTTCACACAAAGGATCTTGAGATCCTGTCGCACCTATCAGACTGTCAATTTTTTATTCCATGTGTCACAGATCGCCAAAAAATGACCCTTGAATCATATGGTATACATGACGCAAATGTGATTTTAGGACCATATTTGGAGATTTGTGACATGTGGAATAAAAAACTGAATGGCTGCTAGGTGCGACATGATCTAAAAATCCTTTGTGTGGAAGATTGAGGTAAAACAGATCTCCATCATCCAATCCGATCCAATCAATGAGTTTAAAGGGATTTCCGAAGTGTCAATAAACGCTTGAATAGAGGTAGGCAACAATTTAAACTTTGGCATTTTGTGTCATCCCTTTAATTTGATCGACATTTATGGATGATTAAATATAAGCCTTCTATTCATAGTGATAAATTTCGATTTCAGCAACACTTTCATAGGGGTCATTCTGAATAAATTTCGAGAAAAATTCAAAAAGTTTTAAAAAAATTTGGGGGAGTACAAAAAATATTAAATATAAATTATATTTAAACTTCATAAAATTTTTTTTTTTTTTTTTAAATGAGGGCATCTAGGCCTTTGATTTGTATGGCTAGCTGATCCTTGATGGGGTCATCGAAGCCTTCAATTTAGCTGACTTGTTGGCCACTCATATGTGCATCTTTACTTGGTTGATGGATCTCCTTTCAGCCTTCGATTTGTATGACTTGCTAGCCATCATTAGTGCCTCCAGTTCCATCTGATGATGGTGAACTCAATTTCTTTGATGAACAGGTGTAAGCAAGCCAAACTACACATTAAACCAACATCAAACGGTCCGATGGTAGACTCATAATATCAAGATCTATTGTATGGAAGATTTGGACAAAAATAATCTCCATCATCTGATTGAAAGTATTCAACAATTTTTTTTATTTGTTTGTGAGGTGGTTGTAATGTAAAATGGTGTGGTCGGAACACCAGTCATCTCAAAATTGTGCTCTCATTTTCGCCGAAATTGCCAATGACAGGAAAAGTGGATGGACAAAGCTTGAATTATAGGTTGTGTTTGGCATTGCTCTTTGGGAGAGTAGAAAAGCCAGCAACTGCTATTTGTTATTGTAAAGAAATGTGAGGAGAGAGAGAGAGAGAAAATGATTGAAAGAAGATAAAAGAGAGGCTCCTCCTTGAAATACGAAAAATAATCTTTAAAAGAGCATGATTTTTCTCACTCTTTCAAAAGAGGGATATTTTTCACATTTCAAAGAGTAGCCACTCCCTTTTTCTTCCTCATTCCTTCTCTCTCCATATTCATTTGGAGCTGGTATTTTCTACTCTTCCAAATAGCAATGCCAAACATAGCCATAGTTACTAAGTCGGAATTCTCGGAAAAAAATCGGCAAGCCTAAAAAAGGGGAAATTTTTTTGTGAAAATATCAATAAAATTCAAAAGAAAATCAGGAAGCATTTGGTAAAAAGTAATGGAAATATTAAAAAATAAGTATTATTTTGACAAAAATGAAGAAAATTTCAAGAAAATTTCGTAAAAAAATACATTTAAAACATAAAAATCATGATTTTTTAAAAAACAAAAGGAGTATTTTAAAATTTTAAAAAAAATGTTTTTCCGACGTTTCATGAAAAAAAAAACACATTTTAAACAAGTGTTTTTCAAAAAATTGGAGATTTTGGTAACTATGGCTGGAATTGTTCTTTGATATGGAAGTAAATATCAATCTCCGAAACTTAAAGCATCTCTAACTGGCTATGCCAAATTTTGGGTGAGGTGGCGAAAATGGCATATGAGTGTGCATGAATCAAAATTGAGATACAGTTGAACTCCAACAAAATATGTCAAATTTTTCAAAAGAATGAATAAAATATTAAAAATAATTTTAAAATAGATAAAGCATGCTAATAGTGATTTTGGCATAGGTACCACTAAGCCAAATTTGACATAACAAGCTGAGATGCCAAATCTCATGGTTGGATGTCATGTGAATGCCACGGTGGATTTGGCATAGCCCATTGAAGATGGGCTTAGAGCTATGGACTAAATGACTCTACTACCCTTAAACAATGAATAGGATATGCTCTTAAAGCATATCTCTTATTAAAATTCAGACATCCAATTCATTTATTACGAAAGTTATCAAGCAACAATTAAAAGTTTGATTGAAAGCATAAATATAACAACTCTCGCAACTAGTAAGTAACAACTAACAATTAAACAAACAAAAAAATAACTAGATCAATTGTTTTTAAAGTAAAACAATTTCAAATTTTTTGGATTTTGAAGACATCGTTAATGGTCAAATCTACCATTCATGAACTTGGTATATGAATGAAAAAACTGAACTTCCTGCATAAAATCATCTAGTCTAATAAAACAAAGCATCACATTGTACATGATGAGAGAGTTCAAATTGATCCTCAAGGATAGAGATGATAAAGATTCCAACTATACAGTTTTGTATTTTGCCTGAAGTATCTGAGCTTTTATAAAACACGAGTGATAACTGAAAGCTTTGACTTGCTCTATGGCACCGAGAACGATCCAACCGAACCTGGAAACAAAATTGCAACAACTTAAAGCCCAGTTCACCTATGATTTGAGTTGGATGCACAGATTTATCACTAACAAATCCAATCATGGATCAAAATTCCAGATGAACCGATACGTACCGGTTTCGGAGGTCACCGGGTCGACACATTAAATGTATCAGCAAATATATATTGGAATCTATCGGCTGATATATACCAATGCATAGTCCAAAACCAATGCGTATTGGTTTTGGAGCTAGCCAATACATACTGGAAAACCGAGATTTTGATCCTTGAAGTCCAATCCTAGCAACAATGAAAAGGAACTCAGATTATCAGAATCTGATTGAGAAGAGATTAATATAAGGTCATGTCCAAATCAGCTTTGTGATTATAAAATGGTATGTCCCTTGAACTTGCGCACAAGTGAGATGATTAAAGGACAAAAGTTTCGTTGTGATATGACATTGCAGCATTGCAGCTAGAGAAATCAGATTTTTCAAATGGCTGGTTGCAGCCAAGGGTCAAAATACCGGTTTTCCGGTACGTATCGTCCGGACCTCTCGGACGATACGTACCGGGTATCGTCCGATACATTCAATGTATCGGCGATACATTGAATGTATCGGTTTGATACATTGAAAAATCCGGTTTTTTCCCCGAAAAATCCAAAAAAATCCCCAAAAAATCCCAAAAAATCCCAAAAATTATATTTATTTATTTTAACTATTTTTGCTTTTATTTTTGACTTATTTGATGCATTATTTAGAGGAAAACCGGTATGTATCGGACGATACGTACCGGAACAGTAACATACCGGACGATACATTGAATTTCGTGGGGTATTAGGCATATAAATGGGCGATATGGTACATTTAATGTACCGTATCTCCCACCTCCGATACCGATATCGTATTGTCCGATACGATCGGTGTCCGATAATTTGATCCATCGAGATGCCTATTTTGTAATTTATTTTGTCTTAAGATCACATTTGTAACAATATTTCAAAATAATAGCTATATTGATCAAAATAAATTTTAAATGTACATGAAAAATTTACATTAGAGCCACATTGAATTTCGTGGTGGTTCTTGGCCCTCATCATCATCGATCGGGTGCGAGGTTCCGGCCTTTGCCTATAATGTTGCCCATCGATACCCATGATTATATGTGCCCTTGAAACCGAGGATCGATGTACGTAAGGACGGACCTCCAATAATCTGACCAACGAAGTCATATGGCACCGAATAGGTTTGGTGTGGCTGGTAGTATGGGTTACTAGTTCTTTGAGTCTTGTATTTTACCTGAATCCCGAAGCTAGAAGTCATATAACCCATATCTCAGATCATCTTGTGGTGGTGGTGGTGGTGTTTGATATGATCCGCTCCTCTTCCTTCAACCCCTCCCATTCTAAATGTAGGAGTGTCGAACTGTGTTAATGGCGTCGAGTTATCGTCCCATGCCGCCATATCTCTATTAGGATCAGAGGTACCAGCTTCCTCCCCTCCACCACTAGTGCCAACGTCCCCTCCACCATCATGTCCTCCACCATCATCCCCACCACTCCCATCATCACTACCGGGCTGCGTTTCGTCATCAGATCCAGCCACTGAACGACGATTCAATCTTCTTTTCCGCCTCGGTGGTTGGGAAGCTTTGTTGCTCACTTACTCTTTCGACTTTGTCCGACCATTGATTGCTCTCACTATCCAAGGCGGCTCTTCTCTCTTCAATCCATTCATTCAAAGGGTCATCCTCTTGAATATATAATCCTACTGGATGGGATCAAAATAATCAGGGTTTGCAAGGTAGAATATGATAGTTGAATTAGTATAATATGTAAGTAAGACTTTATATAATTGAGGGTCTAAGACTTAATGTAATTGCTTACCACGTTTGGTTCTGTATATTCCTAACCCTTAATCTCATGTTGTAGTGGCGAGACTAACTTTTCCAATCGGTCCATAGTTAGTCTATTCCTTGTCTTTGTATGAATGAGAGAAAGTGCTCCAATTCCTCATGATTGACGAGGAACACGTTTGCGACAATACCCCCATTGCCACCCGCCTCAATATCGGACCCTCACCTCCATAGTGCATCCACCAATCAGCGGGTTTGTCGTGTTTAATTTGGGATTGCGCCAACGGGGTCCCAAATGACCCATGTCTCTTGCGAAACATGTCAATCTATAAAGATGAAACACAGTAAGGCACATATCAATAAATAGATGATTATATCACATGACATTTGACTTATTACTTATAAGGTATTATACTATGATCACTCACATCTCTTATCGCTTGGCCTTGGTCCGCCAACTCAGGGAGCATTCTTTGGATTACATTGAGCAAACCAAGATACACTTCATCGCAAGCGTCACCTTAGGTCAAATGTGCTACACATCAAATATGAGTAATTTCATCAGTATGTGAAAATAATGAATAAATAAAAAAAAATCACTACATAATTGTGCAACATGTTATACCTGCTGCATGCAAGTACTGGTGAAATTGTGCATCCCACCTCTTGTCGATAATCGCCCAGTATCGTTTATACTTTGTAGGGCATTTGGTTTTTATAGCCAATTTTGCCTTATCCATTGACTCATAAACGTACCCCATCGTTGGTTTGTCATCACCATCAACCAATCTCAAAACTTGCACCAACGGGGTAGTGACGGCGATCAAGTGGTCTACATACGCCAAAGCTGCGTCTTTGTAGATCGGTCGACAACCGGTCTCAAGCTAGTCTCTTTGCTCGTGGGAGTCCTATTTCATATTGATTCCATTCTTCCGACGACACCATGCTTTTCAGCTCACGCCTATATCTAGCCAAACTCTGTAGGGCTAAGGACCGTGTTGCAAAACGGTAATCGCAGGTCGGAGCAACTCATTGTTCGTGAAGGCTCTCATTAAATTTACCAGCTTGTCACTGTTGTACAGGTAGAAAGTAATCGTTCTTCCCTTTTGAATAGTTTCCTGTGCCTTGCTTCTTTTCCCTAAATCCTCAAGAATGAGGTCCACGCAGTGTGCGGCACACGGGGTCCAGTACAGGTGACGTCTCTTCGCCATTAGTTTTAATCCAGCGGATTTGTAGTTTGCCGCATTATGCATTACCACACAACCCCCAACCTCATCAACTACCATATCCATTAGTTTAAAGAGGTAGTCAGCAGTCTTTACGTGCCTTGAAGCATCAACTGATTTCAAAAATACTGTCCCGGCATCGCTGTAAACCAAAAAGTTTATCAAGCTCTTCTTTGTGGGACCAGTCCATCCATCGCACATAATTGTACAACCTCTCTCATCCCATACATCCTCAAAGCTCTGTACGTAGGCAGTTATCTCATCGTACTCATCTGTTAGTAAGGGCCCAGATATCTCATATGGAGAAGGCTTTTTAACTCCTGGACCAACTTCTGCACTTGTATCTATCATGCTTTTAAAGTACGGCGAGTCTGCTACTTGGCTCGGAATGTGGTTGTATATAAAAAACTTGGCAATGGATTTTCCAAGCTTCTTCCCCATTTTTGCAAGTGACATCGCACTCAATTTGGTTTGTTTGGAGCTTCGATGCGATACATGAATGGATCCATGGGTCAGAGTACTACTCTAGTAGACTATAATCCCTCCCGGATGTCACGCCTTTACGCAACATCCTCATCAACATCAACATGTGGCCTATGACTAGATCCACCAGTAGAGGCATGCATGGATGGGCCTCAACTCAACTGAGCGCCTGATAATCGGCTTCTTCCTCGATCTCGCCACGATGTGCTTCCCTAGCACTCTCTCTCATATAGCTCTTGCCGCTCATCCTCATCCTCATCTTCATAATCCTCAGGTGCACCTGATGTAAACTGTGGATCTGGCCTCCTGATTCTCTCATACATTTCTCTATCACGATCGGCCTCAGCTTTTTTCTTTCCCTTTGCCGCTTGTAAACTGGCTTTGATATTTTCTCTGACCTCCCTGGGTACAGTAGGACACCCTCTTGTCTCTCCCTTTACATGAGCCAGATGCTCCTTTAATCGTGTGATACCTCCTCCCAGTAGTTTCTTTCCACAAAGATTACATTGAATCTGGAGTCTATTACCATCTATTGGTGTACCATATTGCCACGCTGGATCTGTCGAACGTACCATATTTATTTATTTCACCTGCATGAATGAAAAACGATTGAAAATAAATATCTAATTTACACTTGCAAATAAAATTTACACGAGTAAACATCTAATTTACACTTGAAAATAAAATTTATTTTTACTATTTTAAAAATATTAGAATAAATTTTATCAAATTAATTAGATACTTTATATAATTTATGAATGTTTATTTGATATTATTTTAATTTATGAATATTTATTTGATATTATTATAATTTTTGAATGTTTATTTGATATTATTATAATTTTTGAATGTTTATTTGATATTATTTTAATTTATGAATGTTTATTCATAAATTATTATAATTTATGAATGTTTATTTGATATTATTTTAATTTATGAATGTTTATTTGGTATTATTTTAATTTATGAATGTTTATTTGATATTATTTTAATTTATGAATATTTATTTGATATTATTATAATTTTTGAATGTTTATTTGATATTATTATAATTTTTGAATGTTTATTTGATATTATTTTAATTTATGAATGTTTATTCATAAATTATTATAATTTATGAATGTTTATTTGATATTATTTTAATTTATGAATATTTATTTGGTATTATTTTAATTTATGAATGTTTATTTGATATTATTTTAATTTATGAATATTTATTTGATATTATTTTAATTTATGAATATTTATTTGATATTATTTTAATATTTAAAATTTTATTTGAAATTTATTCCATATTATTCTAATATTTTATGGGACATATCATAATATTAATTATTTTAATTATATGAATTACATATAATCAATATAGTCACATATAATTAAATTTAAACATAAAATTATTATGGGTCACATATAATTTAATATGTGACCCATAAATTTAATTATCTTTGATATTAATTTTAAGTTTAAATTATATGTGACCATATTATATGTGACTATATGATATGTGACCCATATTATATGTGACCCTTAATTATAATTATTTATATTATTTTGACCCATCAATTTAAATATTTTATATGGAGTCACATATAATTATTTTTAACCCATTATTTATATTATTTTTATTTAATTTAAATATTTGATATATTTTAAATTATATTTTCCCTCTTCTTAATTTAAATAATTTTATAAGTGTAGATCTACTTTTTTTAAGGGTAGATCTACTAATTTAATAGATCTACCCTTAAATAAGGTAGATCTACACTAATTTAATTATTTTAAATAATATTAATTATTTTAAATAATATTAATTATTTTAAATAATATTAATTATTTTAAATCATTTACCTATAATTAATATTATAGGTAAATGATAAATTTTAAAGTTAGATCTACCTAATTTGAGGTAGATCTACTAATTTAGTGTAGATCTACAAGTTAAATAAGGTAGATCTACACTTTTTTATAGATCTACACTAAATTGGTGTAGATCTGCGTTAAATAAGGTAGATCTACACTTTTTTTGGTGTAGATCTACACTAAAAAGTGTGAATCTACACTAAATTAGTGTAGATCTACCCCTTAAATAAGGTAGATCTACACCTATTTAGTGTAGATCTACACTTTTTTAGTGTAGATCTACAGTAAAAAAGTGTAGATCTACACTTTTTTAGTGTAGATCTACCCTTAAATAAGGTAGATCTACACCTATTTAGTGTAGATCTACACTAATTTAGTGTAGATCTACCTTATTTTCTAATTTAAAATGAAATAAAACGGTATAAAATGATAAAAGCAGACCTTACACGTAGATGGCGTGAATTTTTTGTGCGATTTGCGCGGTGTAGATCTCCCAAAGCGAAGGAAGGAAGAAGAAGAAGAAGAAGAAGAAGGGACAAGAAAGAAAGAAGAAAGGAAGAAGAAAGGGGTTTTTTTCGAAATTGGGGGGTGGGCCCCACGGAATATTCAAAATACCCGACGATATTTTGAAAATATCGTCCGGTATTTTGGTATTATCGTCCGTATCGGACGATATTTTCAAAATATCGTCCGATACGGACGATAATTTGACCTACCGGGGGGTTTTTTGGGGTTTTTTCAAATTATCGCCCGATAATTTGAAGTTATCGTCCGATACGGACGATACGGACGATAATATGTCCGTATCGGACGATAAATAGGCAATTTTTGGGGGGGTACGATACATACCCTATGTATCGTACCGCCACCCTCCGATACCGATACGTATCGTCCGATACGTATCGGTATCGGACGATATTTTGACCCATGGTTGCAGCTGTCAAAGCCTCCGCAGTTTCAACACTTCCAAAATGCATGCGAAAGTGGGCACATAGACTCTGTGTGGCGAGCTTTTGTCAGGTCCAACTAGTTGAACTTTAAACATGGTTCAACCAATTTCAAGACCATTAGATGCAAGGGAATCTTGACTTTTATCTTTATTAGTTTACAATTAACTTTGGGAAGCCTTGCATCCAATGGTTTTATAATTGGTTAATTCTAACCAGTTGGACCTTACCAAAGCCCGTGTGTGACATCCATGAATGAGAGTTACTAACGGCTTGTTTGGTACAGGGGGAATGGCTCATTTCCTTTAAAATGAGCTGAAAATTCATTTTCAGCTTTGTTCATTGTTTGGCAACTGTTGTGGGGTCCACCTGGAAAGTGCAATTTTCATCATTTGCGTAAAATAAGCTTTCAGTGAAAAGAGCTCCAAAATTTTATTTTGCAAACTATACTGAGTAAAAATAAAATCTTACTAACATTTTGCCAAACAACGTCTAGAGATTTTCCTCAGTCCCTACAATTCCTCAAATGAAAAGAAGCGAAAATGTATAATTTTCCCGACATGCATTTTGCCCTACAAATTCCCAAACAAGGCCTAATAAAGAACCCTCTTCATGGACATACTTAACAATGACGAATCTGACTTGCCTTGCAGCATGGCATTGGATTGCACAAAAGCTTATTAACAAATCCAAATATTACATGACCCCTTAGTAAAGTCTCACTCTATCGTTCGTTCATGTGTAACAAATGCGAATGAATCAAATGATCGATTTTTTTATTATCACTCATCCCAACGGAAAAAATTTTGAGCAACTGGAATTTAAGAATTTTGTGAAAAATTAAGCGCTTAGATGCCTCCAAATTTGTTTTCCATGATGAATACAAGAGCAATATCAATGAAAAAATGAAGACATTAAGAAGGAAAGTTCTACTGTTACTCGATAAAGCCTAGTCTTATTATTGATGGCATTGCAATTTAACCATGTTGAGATAGTGTGTATGACATGATGGATCTATCGATCCAACCATTCAAATATTTGCCCTAGGATCTAAGCGTATGATTAATCAAAACAATAAATCAACAATCCATAAATTGAAATATATGTGCGCACCTTGAGTATGAGCCATGAAAGATGGATTGCCGCTTGGATCTTCAATGATCTCCTCGCTCTCAATACCTCCTAGCACAATGGAGATGCTTTTGCTAATAAGGAGGGTTGAAGTGTGCTGAGCAATCGTTAGGACCAAGCATCCCTTATATTTATAGCCAATGAGTCATTCCCATTAAGTACTTAAATTACTAATTATATTGTGATTGGAAATCACAATCATACCCTAACTAAAAGACTTAATTATTAGTTGCTTATTCCTTCAAATTCACCAAATTAGCAACTAAACATATCAAGATTGATCTAACACCATTCACCGGTGAACGGATTGACTATAGTGACGGCCACCAAAAATAGAAACTTCTAACATGACAAGCATACACACTTCCGTAGGAAGCTAAGCGTGAACCCATCTCCCTTGGGATGACAACAGGAAATTGAGAATAAGCTCATGGCATTGGCAACACTAAAGTAATAAGCTGCAATGTCCATTAAGGGCCTTTTGAATTGTTGTGTTGAGCATCGTAAGAACATGAGCAATTTTGGTGGAGCAAAATCAAACTTAGAAGGACAATGTGGGTGAAGGAGATCAAATTTTAGCCAGATCTAACCACCATCTAAAAAAATTGTTATTGCTTTTGATGTGATATTGCTCAAAATGGCAGAACACTCAACAAGTCAGGATTCAGGAATTACTCCACCAAGGCAAAAGATCGTGATTCGTGAAAAAATCAGAAAATTCAAAGTTGTGAAAACATCAGGAATTGGAAATTATTCCGCGATGACAAAAAAACACAAGTCAGGGAAAAAATGGCTCAATTAAGGGAAAAAATCAGGAAAAGATAGTCGAAGATTATAACTTTAAAATTTTAAAAAAAATCGAAATAAAAGTTCAAAATTTTTTATCAATAAAATAAAGTTTAAACAAGAGACATAGAGATTATTTTGTTGAAGTTAATTAATATGAAAATTACACTTCATGAAAGAATCATGATTAAGACGGTATGTGTGAGGTAATCACAAAGATTGGAAAAATATGTAAATTTTTCAATAAGTCATGATTCAATTTTGAAAAATGTGTGAGAAGAAAAATTCGCGTTATAAACTTGACTCATTCAAAAATTTGGAAATTTTGTTACATCCAAACGCTAGGAATCACAATCAAGACCCTCTGAGATCAAACCCAAAGTGCGAGATAAACTCGAAAGACACCACATTGAGAAATAAGTGCAAAATAGTATTCCTAACAATTTTGGGGGGATAATGAGATATGGTGCAAGATTGCTTTCCGACGCAGCCAAAGTTGTGTTAGTTGATCTAATTGTGCTTGGATGTATTAGTTGAGCATCAAACTTGACAAAGGTATCTAGCTAAACCCACGAAATTCTGTAGACCATGATATTCTCTAATTGTGCTTGGATGTATTAGTTGGCTTGTTAAATACAAATATAACATCCAATTCATCCCTCGCACTCTTTTTGTAAATAACTATCCTAAGCAATTATCCAAAGGGAGCCATTACTTGTGCACACAAAGTTAGCCCAAAGCATACAATTTAAAAGAAAGATGATATTTTGGGACCTGTGCCATGTGGAAACACCATCTAAGCCATCTAGTTGAAGGCTACGATCATAAAGATATTTGGTGCAAAAGATTGGCATAAAACACAATAACTATCATTATTCAATTTAGTCAAAGGCCATCATTTGATTCCATGGTTGACTCTGTTCACTACAAAAAAACAGATTATTAGCGGCAGTTTCTTGGAGCAAAAAAATATTAAAGACCATTAGCGGCAAGGGTATTAGCGGCAATTTTTTGTTAATAGCGGCAGTTTTTGGCTGCCGCTAATAGTCTTGTTTTTTGTAGTGGTTGAATCATATGATAGAGAGTGCTTCATGCCGATTTTTTGCAGCAAAGATCTTGAGACTACGGCCTTCAAATCAGACGGCTTAGATGATGCTTCCACATCACACAGCTCCCCAAAATACCAAGTCCTATTAAATTGTGTGCAAGGGCCAACTATGTGTGTCCAAGAAATGGCTCCCTCATCCAAATAATAAATAAACAACTACACTGAATCCTAATCTAATTTTGTACAACTAGATTTCCCAACCAATACTACTTTTTTCGGTAGAAGGAAATTTCATTGGAATAACTTACAATGATGAGCCACACGAGATGGTTGGTGCCGCCAACAGGCGGGCACAACGCTACAATAAAACAAACACAAAAACCTGCAAACAGAGAAAGCCAAACACACCCAAAACTAGAAGTCACACCCCTGCATACACAGCGATCAACCAAGTCGACCACAGACCAACCTAGAAACACAACACAACAGGTTACGAGACGTGTTAAAACACGACCCTCTAGCGAAGATCATCTTGTAGCAAGTGGAAGGGTGGAGAATGCGCCGATTCTAGTCCGAAAAGGGACTATTGGTGACAAAGGGGCGCCATTTCTATGTACCGAAAGTGGAGGGACCTCATGATAGATTTCCTCAAGGAGTGTCATTATAAGTTGTGGGTCGGCCATCCAGGGATTCATCACGCGCTCCCCTGCTTGAGAGGTGTTACTAATGGTTTGAGATGGAGGAACTCGTTGAAGAGTATTGCAGGACCCATCTGATACGCCAAGAAGATATGGTTGAGAGCCAAGCCGCTCGGGCACTTGCAACGTCTGCATATGCACGACCATGGGAGAGTCTCCCTAGATTTCATCTCTAGTGTGCCAAAAGTGGGGCAGCGCAGGTCTATCTTAGTAGAGATGACCGATTTTTCAAGTATGCAATGTTTACACTGGCACCATTGCAATGTATAGGAGAACGAGTAACACGATTATTCGTCAGTAATGTTGTCAAGTATTGGAGAGTGTCGCAAGTTATAGTCAGTAATTGAGATTAGTAGTTCGCCAACAGATTTTGTTCCGCAGTGTTCAAGCTTTTGGGGTCGAAGCTGAACTTTTTCTCTAACATGCATCCTCAAACAAACGGCCAAACTGAGAGAGTGAAAGTGCTTTCGGAAGAGTATCTGAGATATTTTGTGAGTGTCAAACAGAAGAATTGAGTTCAACTATTAGACTTGCCAAAATTTTGTTATAATCTGCAGAAGAGTTCAACACAATGTTACCTAATTCGTGATTCGCTTGGTTTGAATACGGGTTCATAATTCGCAATTTGTTTGATCCAAGCAAACCCAATTCGCTAGTAGTAAGATGAGTTTTTCATGAAAACTATAAAAATTAAAAAAGATTTTTGGAAGTTTTAAATAAACTGGAAATATTGTATAATATATAATATAATTTACATTTATTTAACCAAAAACATCTAAGAACATCTAGTTAGTGCTAGTGATGCGCGATACACATGCAAGGATCGAAACACACCAGCTGTAGTTTTTTGCGTCAATGTTTGCATAGCCACCTAGCCAGTTTGCTAACTACCAACGAATTATATCCACAAACCGATTCGCTTCGTACTAGTTCACGGTTCGAAGGGTTATCTAGCGAATTAGGTAACCCTAGTTTCGCATCCAACAAGAGTTTGTTCGAGTTGACAACTGGTGAAAAACCTTTAATGTTGCATACAGTTACCATGTGGTATACAAAATCAAGCCCTTCAGCATATCATTTCACGAAAGAGTGGCAAAGAAATACTGAGATCACTAGCACCTATTTGGAGAAGGTCGCGAAGCAAATGAAGAAGTGGGTTGATCGGGGGCAATAGGCAATTGAGTTGAAAGTGTGTGAAAAGGTTTTGGTGAAACTTAATCTTGCACAGCTCAAGTTTTTTAGAAGAAACATGTGACATTAATTCAAAAATATGACGAGTCTTTCCTAATTACGAAGAGGTTCAACAATGTTTCATTTCAGGTGCAACTTCCTCCATAGCTGAAAGTATACCATATATTTCACGTCAGTTGTTTGGAACCGTATCGAGCGAATCAAGAGGACCATGCAAGAAGTGTGGGATCAACTCGCATTGCACCAAATACTAGTTTGGAACCGAACAAACAAGTTGAGAAGATCTCAGTTCGCGAACCAGCAATCAAGGAGATTGAAGCATGGATCAAAATCTCGGAAGAACGATACGCATCATTCAGCCCCAAAACCGATACGTATCGTCCGATACGTATCAGTTCCGGGCGATACATTGCAATGTATCGTCCAGTATTTTGAATTTTTGTATGGGAGGCATCGATACGGTACCTTGAATGTACCGTATCGGTGAGGTTCAAAACCGATATGTATCAGATGATATTTTGACCCATGGATCGAAGACAAGGTGAGTATTTGGTGAAGTGGAGGGCCTGTCAAAGTTTAAAAATAATTGAGAATTGGAGAGTGAGCAGCCATCCTTCTAGTATGCATTTAGCGAGTACTTGAAACCTTTGAACTGAGTAGGGGAGGATGTGACGTGGGCATGCAGCATGGCATTTGGGTCAGCTGTAGGGACACTTGTGCCTCACGTCGGGGCCATGTGGGGGTGAGTTAGGGATTCCGACAGACTCTAAGGGTGATGTTCATGGACCATGAGGGATTGTAATATGGTGACATAGGGGATTTGACTCTTGGACGTTGGCGCGTCGTTAGTGTGGTATAGTGTGGATGAGGAGCATGAAGTGGTGTAGCTTTGGGCACAAGTGTGGACGCTGCAAGGACCATCTAACTTTACATGTTTCGAGCATTAATACATAAATGTTAAATATAATGAAATATCTCCAATCATTGTCACATAAGTATCAGGCATAAAAATATTCATAGTACATATTGACTTAAATTAAATATCAAAATATACATTATCAAGCATCGAACTACATGATTAAATGACTCAAGGCCAAAGATAGTTAAAAACCCCTCCCTCGGTTCCTAATGTCACAAGAGGTTGGATTTATGATTCTTCAATTGATTGACAATGGAGATGATGTTGAGGTGTTTGGTTCCAAGACCTTATGCCTATTTCTTCTTTTCTACCAAGACAATCGAGTTGACCGTGACATATCCTAACAATACAATACAATGTTAATCCCTTATAAAATTCATCATTCATAGTGTAACATTTACAATGATAGTTTATAACTTTGTAAAGGACAGACAAAAGGGGAAACGGTAACCACTGTTTACCTTGTGAAAGATCAAGATCATGGTCTTACAGGTCCCGTGAACTAACTTTTACGAGGCTAAGAAGAAGCACAATAGGGTCGTGTGCAAAGAGAGGATGAGAGGAAGAGGAAATATAGGGCTTACCTTGTAGAGTACATTTCTCGAGAGGTCTTGATGCCTAAAGGGCTTTTTCAACAAACCTAAAAGATTTCAAGTCTCTGTGCTTCTTTGCATGTGAGATATAATGAGTTGGAGAGATATTTCTGAACGCCTAATATTTAGAAGGGTTGACATATATTTCAAAAAAATAAATTTTTTTCAGTTATGCAATGAACCTAACATCTTTAGGTGTTGCATACTTGTATGTGATTACGTTTGAGATAAAGTAGAGGTCGTTGAGTTAGCAGTCAGGATTCCTTACAAGGAAATTATCAAGCTCTTTAAATGTGATAAATTAAGAGAATAAGTAGGAGAAGAGGTGGTCTTTGTGGAGAAAAAAATTTCATGCGCTAAAAGTCATGGATATTCAAGAGATTGGGCATGACAAGAAAATAGGGAAAGAGAAGGGGGTGAGAGAAACTAGGGGCTAGCTTGAAAAGTGCTCCATAAAAAATTGAGAGAGAATTTTATGAGGCTTGCAGTGGCCTAAAATCAAAAACGTTGAGGCTCTTGTGTGGTGTGGTTTCTACGAAGAAAACGTAAGAGATGATAGGGATGAGTTGTGGTGTTGTGTGTGTTGAGGGTCATTTTCGATTCATATATATCTAAGAGAGATGTGGGGATCCGAGCATGTGTGTCACGTTTATTGAGTGTTTGAGCATGTGTGCCACGAGGAGTAGGAAACTGAGCATTGTGCCATGTGTGTTGAGATGTTGAGCATAAGTGTCATGTGGTTTGAGAAAGAAGGGAAAAAGATTTTGTATGCAAGGTTTCAAGGGGTTATGTTGGTGTAGAGATTTGCCGCAAGGAAAATTCCAACATGGGCTTCATAC
This sequence comes from Chloranthus sessilifolius, assembly GCA_021018995.1. Lineage (NCBI taxonomy): Eukaryota > Viridiplantae > Streptophyta > Magnoliopsida > Chloranthales > Chloranthaceae > Chloranthus > Chloranthus sessilifolius. Next base: position 109,041,012 of record CM037597.1, on the reverse strand, counting down.
TAATGGAAAAGATCAGAGAGGTTGTTAGAGATTAGTTAAAAATGGAATTTAACTATTATTAAGACTCCATATTTTTCTTTTTATATTTATCCAAATTTCCCATGAGAAACTCACGAGTTTTTTTATGATTTTAAGGATGGAGATAAGATACGAAAAAAATTAGGAGTCTTCCTTCAATTTATGCGCACAACAAATTTTTTTCACAAATCTCTTCTCTATGAGTTCACTAGGATATTGGACACATATACTTAAGCATGGTATAAATATCCTAGAGAGGTTAATGTAAAAACAATATATATTGTGTTTGGGAGGTTTGATCCCTAGACCTCTTAATGATTTCAAGAGCACTTACCATTGGTCCAACTCATGGTTTGATATATTTATATATAGGGTATAACATACTACTAATGGATGCAAGCCAATGTAAACAATAGATATAGAGATATCCTATGGTCATACTCAATGACACATACATTAATATATCAAACGCCAATAATCTATAGCTTCATTGACTTAAACCTAGGGTACTCTCAGTAATTGGCCATTCTTCAAGGTGAAATGGAAATTTGAGCTCTATCTGAGTCAAAGTCAGGAATTAACTTTACAGGCTTTGTTATTCATGATATTGTAATACTTTCTCATAAATGCAACCTTATAGATCCATAATAAGTAACAGTAGGGCAGTTAAGTCGAAAATGTGATTATTCGAAAATTCGTAGCCTCATATTCTTACCTATAATTTTTTTACAATATTGTGTTGCTCTGAGTCTAAGCAAAAATTTGATAAGTTTTTACTTTAGTAGATTAGTTGTGATTACATTTATTATCCGTAAGTAACAACATCGAGACCATGGAAGTCATCTAGCCAATGATATAGAGATCAAAGTCATTACATTCTTCCCTTCTTTATAAAAAAAATTTCCTCATCGGAATTTATGTACCTTAATCTAAGACATGTGAAATTTATCGTGAATGTCTAGCGTGCGCTCCCAAGCAGCCTCTTCAGGTGTGTGATACTATCACCTTACAAGTACGAGTGGAATCCGCTTGGTACGTAAAATTTACTTTTTTAGGTTGCATTGGCTGCTCCTCACTGTAGTGATATCCTCGTGGAGCTTGATAGGTTGGCAGTTTAAAAGATGCATAAAATCATACATGTTCTTTAGCAACATAGAAGACATTGTGAAAATTTAATAGTTGTGGGGGTAATGCAATCCGGTATGCGACCTCACCGACTTGGCCCAAAATCTTGAAGTGTTCAACATAACGTAGACTTAGGCTGCGTATGGCAACGCTCTTTGGTGGCGTGGAGCGGCTCCCTGCTCCTAGAGAGCGGCTCTTAGTCGCGGAGCCTATTTGGTAAAGTGCGCTCTGATCTCTGGGGTAGAGAGGTCGACACCAAAGTGCACCCTGGTGGAGAGCGGAACGTAGCCGCTCTGCCAAGTTGTAACTTGCAGGAGGTGAAACTTTTTCCCACGGGACCAAAAATGCCCTCTTATATTTCAGAAATCTACTTTGCAATCCCGCGACAAAATCTCTTCTTCTCCAGCGGCGTCCCAAAGCTTGTCTACTCCAGACCTAACCTTATGGCGAATTCTAATTTTTCATTTGATTTTCTGATTTCGCAATGTTTTATCGAGCTTAGAAATGGAGGGGGTGACTTGATCTAGGAGTTTGAAAGTGCGTTTTCAATTTTTCATTTGATTTCCTTGTTTTCAACTCGATTTTCTTGCTAGTGGTTTAATTTAATGGTCCGTTTTCAATTTTGCACGAACTATTGCTTAATCGAACTCAAATTAGAGCTTTTTTTTTGTTCAATTCATGCTCTAATAGAGGAATTTTGGCTTTTCCAATACGTCTTTTTAGGGTTTTTGGAACCAAAAAGCTCATATTTCAGCAATACGGTATGGAATTTGGTTTTTCTAACTTTTCTCAAGAGGTTTTGAGTAGAAGATGTGGAATGGAGCTTCATAGTGGTTGAATCGGCCCTAGATTTGGTCAAAACACAAGGAATGCCTCGGTTTTTTAAAACGATGTGTTTTCTAGGTTTTTAATAAAAAAATGGAAGTGTTATATTTTTTCTATTTGAGTTCTCAATTGGGGTTTTGCTGTTTTATTCTCAGTTGGAGTCCAATGGAACTAGAGTGTGGGATGTGGTCACCCGGAGGAATCTGCATATTGATGAAGGTGAAGAGTTTGCAAGGCTTCTCCAAGTGTTGTACAAGATGAAACCGAATTCGCACAATCAAGACCAGCGGAGATGGGCCCTGAGTAACAATGACATGTTCAGTGTTAAATCGTACTACCGGATGCTGACGCGTTGGCCGCTTATCAAATTCCAAGGTGCTACGCTTTGGAAGGCTAAAATCCCGCTAAAGATTAAGTTCTTTGCCTGACCTTTATTCAAAGAGAGAGTTCTCATGATGGATACTCTCATTCGAAGGGGGAGGAATATCACGAACTACTGCATCATGTGTTCTAGGGAGAAGGAATCGGCCACGCACTTATTCTTACACTGTGAGGTAGCTTCGGAGATCTGGGGTATAGAACTAAATTTATTCCAGATGAAGTGGGCTATGAATGCTACGATATATGACCATTACCTCTCCTGGACTGTTGTGGATATGGACATTCAGATTAGGAATAATTGAAGAGTGTCGTTCTTTGCTGTCATCTGGAGTATCTGGAAAGAGAGGAATTGGCGGATTTTCTAACAAAAGAAGAAACCGGTGGGGTGTATTGTAAAGGCGGCCAAGGACCTAACCAATCTCTGGGTTTCAGATGGAACTAAGATGACCTCAGAACCTTGGGATCCGGGGTAACTCCATTGCAAAGAGTCGTGGGGAGATGTTTAGTGTCTTGGCTGTTTGCTTTCTCTTATGTTTGATGTTTTTGCGGCCTTTTTGTTCGGCCTTTCCTCTGTATTGGTTCTCCCAGCACCTTGCTGGCTTTTCTATTAATACAATTTACCGTTCAAAAAATATTTAGCTAGGGATGAGTTTTATAATCTGCTATTTTAATTTTAGCTAGGGATGATTATCCTCATCATTAGTTCTTGTAGCTTCTAATGCTTTTATAATTTGCTCTTTTAATCTACAAGATGAGCTTATTGTTTCTAATTTTATAGATTTTTTGTCTTTTGCATTGGTTGGAGTTGGAGGTCGTCGACGATCGGGTGAATTAGGGTAAGCACTCTCTAACTCTAACTAACTAGTATGGTTTTGAGCTTAAATTTTCTAAATATTTATTAGAATGCCTAATGTGTTTGATGAAATGCCCCAGTGACATGCTGAAATTCAGAGTTTTGGTTTTGTTTTTTTCAATTTGTCGATGTACTACCTAAATGTTTGATTAGATGCCCCATGTTGAGGCGGGCTTTTGTTATAATAGACTCACTTATCACAAATGAGAGAGAGAGAACTCTGGGTATGGACATGAAACTTATAGCCGCTACTATATGCATGTATCGCATATATAGCAGTTGCTATAGAACTACTTAGATTATAGGAGCTGCTATAAAACTTTATGTATATGTAGGTGTATAACAGAACATAGCAGTTTGCTATAAAACAACTTAGATTATAGCAGCTGCTATAAAACTATATGTATGTATAGGTGTATAGCCGATCAACACTTCATAAATTCGTTGAACAAGTCTGAACTGTTTAGGGTTTAGAGATAGGTAAGCGGGGATTGAACCTGCAACCTTAAGATTGCTTCATTGTGCACCTTCCATTGATCCCTTAACAATTGTGTTAGAACTGGTTCAGAGCAGTTTCTAAATAGGTTCAAAAACAGGTTCAGAAGCACATTGCTTGACTTGCAATCCCAGAAAACATGTAAGCTCACCCATCATACTTATCTCAAACTCATATTTCATCAAGTTTGAAAACCATTGAGTATGTGGCTCATGTGTTGACCCAAATACAATGTTAGTATCTTATTCTTACATACTATTAGCAATGCCAATTGGTTGGCTTGTGAATGGTTTCAAAATTTGGTCAAGATCGATATGTATCCATTTAGGCCTAGTCCGTTACAAACAGCTTAGGGGTACAGGTATCACATAGGTATCGGCTGTTATCAGCTGATACGTCTATGGATCAATGATAGCATATCAATAACTTGTTTCAATGTCAATTGGTATAAAGTTAATAGCATCATTTTGTCCTATCTAAATTTTGACATAAAAGACGAAGCATTTGAGATGTTTGGGTAGGATTTCATGTTGATTTGACTGAGAATGAAAATTTGAAAATTCCAGGCTCTTAGGTTGAACTTTCAGCATTTTAAGAGTCTTCACACATTTAGTCATGTTAATGCTTGCCTTTTTTCTGTTTATTTATTATTTTTTCTTTCGGGTAAGCTAGGATTGAGCCTGTGACCTCAAGTTTGCAAGATTGTCAACCTTCCTGTTGAGCTATAGGCCTGACCCCATGTTTATGCTCCTTTTGTTGTCATGTCATTTATTTGTATAAATGTAGTATTTTCAGGCGGATTTCGTAGGGAGTTTCTGAGCAAAACACAAGTTTGAAAAGAAAAATTGTAGCGGCGAGAATTGGTATATTATTTATGAATCATGTACTTTGATTACATTGGTGTGTAATATTTATATGTATTATGTAGTGAAACCATAGTCACAAAAGTCACCGACTTTTTCAAAAAATCAAAAAAAATCGGCCACTTGCAGTCATCTCAACTACATTGCCGATTAATCAGCCAAGTCGGTGACTCGGCCGATTAATTGGTGATTGTGTGATGTTGTCCGATTAATTGGTGATTGTGTGATTGGTGATTATTCGTTTATTTACTAGTGAAACATAAATTGGATATAATTGTAGGGTTATTTGTATATAAAAGTGCCTAACTATGGGCTTATTTGTATATAAAAGTGCCTAACTATGGGCTTATTTGTATATCAAAAGTGCCTAATTTGTATATAAATTGGATACTGCTTCCTTTGTGCAACCTCCTTCAATGATTGTTATTTACTGTTGATCGTCTTCTCATATATTTTTACTACTACAATTCACTTTCTCCTTATCCTCACCTCACCTCCGTTCTCTACTGTTGCGTGGTGTGCCATTTATATAAAAAAAGTTTCAATGAAAGAAATGGCAACCTCTTATAAGCATGTCAGTTCTGTACCTAATGACAATATGTAATATTCATGGTGATGATGCTAAAGCTCTTTTTATTCAGCGATTACTCTATTTTAAAGAAAATGTGCCCTTAATGAAAAGACGATATGTGTTCAATGGAAGATTCATAAGACTTGAAGATAATTATCCTCTCGATCTTACCGTTCTTTATAAAAAGGTCATCTTCCTAATGGATCACTAGAAGAAATGTGGGAGTCTGTTTCTTTGATGTTTCTATACCTATATGGACTAAAACCTTTGACCTTGAGGTTGCAATATAAATAAAATGAGCTATAGTAGTAGCATGCCCTGTGCAGCCAGTCGGTCATCAACTGAACAGGCTGGTCCATCGCCAGTCGGTCATCAACTGAACAGGTTGACCTGATGGGTCCTCTGATAGAGTCGGGCAATGTCCCTGGTCCTGTCCTACTGGTGAGCAGACCCAGACCATCTTAAGAAAAATAATTTAAAATATGTAATATTATATACTACAGGTTTATATGTATATGTAACATGTATATATATTTTTAATATAGGTATTTTCAGAAAAATACAAAAATGAAAAACAACTACTCTCTATCCACTAGATCTACTGGAATCATGGACCTTTGCATGATCAAAGGGTTTGCTTGCGACAGCCTGGTCTGCATTGTGGTTCAGTGGTTAGGGACAGTAGCAAGGCGGGCTGGCCAAGGGAGTGATCCTGACTGCTGGTCTGGTCCAGTTCTAGCAACATTGGTTTCGGGCCATATGGACTGTCTCAGAAGTTGGGCCTACATTCACAAATGGGCTCATCTCAGGCCCAATATGTAGCATTTTGCATTAAGGCCCAACCGGAACCTGCCTAGGGCCTCTGCCCATTTATTCTTGAAATTTGATTGTAGGGAAGGGGGTTGACTGAATAAATATTCTTGGAAGTTGAACTGTTAAGTGTATGAAAGAAGAGCAGTTTACTCCCATCAATCCAATAAAAAATTGACTTTCACAGATGTCATGGCCCTAGAAATCTATGCAAATGCAATTTTTGACAGCATTTGGTGGCTAAAACGGCTATATAAATAATTTGATGGTGTTAGTGAGGAGTCAATGTTTGCTAATGTGGCATTTTTGCGAGGCTGCAATTTGTGGAATTTACTAACGTAACTTGGTCATATAATATGGAATTCCTTTCCCTCTCCTAACCAGAAAGAGGAGACAATATAAATGTTGGAAGATGCATGTGGACCCTTTATCTGTAAGTTCACATACCCTGATTTGGGAAATTGTACCACCCTCTTTAGTTTGCAACCTTTTTCATAGTTATAAAAATAACCAGTCCTATTTATCCAAGAAAATTCCGAAATGCCCCTCTGGCCTCCACCCCGACCTGTAAGTCTAAACTATCAAGCACCTATGTTGCTTCCTCTTCACAATCCTTGGGTCTTCAACTTCATGAGATATGTTAGATCTACCATATATCCAATGGTTTTCAGACACATTAAGGCTGTGTTTGGCATTGCTCTTTGGGAGAGTAGAAAGAAGCAGCAGCTGCTCTTTGCTCTTTTCTACTCTTCCAAAGAGCAATGACAAACCAGCCTAAGGAAATTATAATTGAAGCCCTTAAGTAGATTTAATTGCTGATTAAGAAAAGCACTATTAAGAGAATTTATTTGTTTAAATCCTGAAATTTCATTTTTTTTATTGAAAATTGAGATATAAAACTGATAGAGGTAATAGTAATTATGGAACTAATCTAGATCATTTTTGCCACTTAATTGTAGAAGTGAGAATGACTTTATAACTAGAGAGATAAACACAACTTAAATAATATTCTTAATATCACTCTACTCAAATCAAATTTATCTTAATCTTAACGGATTTTATATTCCAAAGATAGTTTTAAATCTTGAGATCTTAATACAAGTGTACTTTTTAATGAAGTTTGTAACCGCTCTTTCGGATTCAGACAAAATCACAAACTTGCCTGGGCAACCTGTTGTTAGCTTCCAACAATATTCAGGCCAAACTGTCTCTCTCTAGAAAAGATTCAAATATCTCTTTTACTACTTTGCTGAAGCTCAAACTGATCCTTCTTCGAAGCCTCTCGTTCTCTGGTTAAATGTAGGTCTCCAACTGTCTCTCTCTAGAAAAGATTCAAATATCTCTCCTAGTTGAGGTAATTGAACATATTGGACTTGGCTTTTATTTTTGTTTGTTTGATCTCATAAGAATTGCTTTCCTTAAAATTCTGAATTTGCAGCTACGTAGCAAGGGAATTCATTTGATGATCTTGCTATGATCAACGTGATGCAAGTTGGGCTCTAGAGGTGGGAGGTCAATCCAATTTTTTTTCTATAGTAGTGGAGAACCTTAACATGAACGAGGAGATGTTGATTGAGGTTTGTGACTTCTTGAATGAAAAACCATTGTCTACAACCATGAATAAATTGCTATGGATTTCTTTCCCAAATTTCTTCTGAATATCACTACTTTTGGTCAGACTGTAGATGTTATGCGAGGAATGCAGCCTTTTCCTGGAAATAGTTGTGGCCATTAGAAGCTTGGGTTTGACAATCTTAAAAGGTGTGACAGAAGCCCGTGCCGAGAAGACATGGGTCTGCTTCATTGTTGAGGTGGAAATTTCAATCACAAATCTATAAACACTGCAAGATACTTCCTAGTTTTAAATATTTGATGGAATTATATCATTCTCAATGTCAAATTTTACTTTTTTTTAATGTTTTGTGTGAATTCATTTTAGATTTTTAGTAAGATACAAAGTTAAAAACTTCTACTTTTGATACTACTTTTGTCTGTAGTCATAGATTTGAATTCCTCTTTGGACATGGATTCATCATATCTTTCTTTTTGTTTCATTGGTTTTAGTTATGGGCATTCTAGAGAAATATATGATTATGAGTTTTTCAAGTCGCATTTATATCAATTTCTGGCATCTCTATAGAACATGGTAAATTAGGCAAGCTGGAACATAGCTTTTTATATGGTTTTCCAACCTTGGGTATTTATTTTTTGCATGGATTGCTTAGAGATCTCATTATTGTGAGCTTGTGACATTGATAAAGATGGAAAATCAAAGAAGACTGTCACATGCATGTGCTCTTCCACGAAAGAGTCGGTGTTTTGGTGGCATGTTCCATGAGGAGACACCTTCTAAGCCGTCTGATTTGAGCAACCATGATCTATAGATGACATTTTATGTGAACGTAAACTCTTCATATGGGTTTGTTTTAATGCAATGATATTTGATGTGAATGAAAACTTTTATGCGAATGAGCTTTGAGTATGTGAATTTGTTTATGCAAAGGTGAACAAGAATATAAATGCAGGTGATAGATGTCATCCTGCGCAACTGTTCTGCCTAACTTGGTACTCTTTTCACACCCAATTGCAATGATAGTAATGGACATGCTAATGGGATGCTCCGATCAGCAAGGCAATCCAATAGCTATGATGGTAATGGAGACTATTGAGATGATCAAGAACCATTTGACGATGATCACATTGTTGGGCGTCATCATGATTCTTGCTTCCTCAACTAAAAAAAATTAGGAGCATTTTCTTATAAGCGGCTTGAGATTTTGCACCCAGACCAGCTGGCACTACGTGGCACCTATTACAAGGATAGGGTACCACGACAACTCGGTTAATATCGATTAGGTGTCATATAAAAAATTTGGGTATGATTTAATACATATCGACCGTCTAAAATATGGTCAAAGGTGCACAAGATCAGTGCATCAAGTTTTTGGGGCATCACCTTATCTTTGACCCATCAAATAGAGGCTAAAAAGGTTCAAAAATCTATTTTTTTAATCACTTGCCAAATGGCTGATCCAAATAAAATGGGTAGTGTTTTGGGTTGATCATGCCACATGGCATATGATTCAAGCACTCGCATAGTCACAAAAAGGGTCGAATTTTTGAAAAAATTGTGAATAATTCGCGAATTTAAGGTCCCCCGAATTATTCACAAATTTTTCGAAAAATCACCTGATCACAAAAATTCACGAATTATTCCCGAATTTTAAAAAATAAAATAAAATGTGACCTACTTATTTTTTTTTAAATTTTTTATTTTTTATTTTTAAATATTTCTCACCGATTATTCCTCCGAATATTTTTGAACTTTCCGAATTTGCCGATTTTTCCAAATTTTCACCTCGCTGAACTATTGCCGAACCCCGATTTGGTGACTATAGGCACTCGGATGCAGCCCTCTTAGGCTCCAAACCCATTTCCCCTCCCTTCTTATTATAAATCACTATTTTAACCAAGGATCAAAATTTCAGCCGAAATTACCGAAATTTCGGTCCAAATATGTATGGGATTCATATTTTCGGTCAAATTATCGGCCGAAATTTCGGTTTCGATCCCCTCCAAAACCGAAACGAAACCCGAAATTTTGATCCTTGATTTTAACGTATAAATTATACAAGTCTTTTAAATTAATTAAGGACATTTTAGTCATTAAGCTAAAATCTTATATGCAGAAGTTTTACCAAACAATAACTCCTATAGCACTACCTCTCAAACTACTCTCTAAAAGCAATTACCAAGCATCATCTCCGATAACGATCACTATGCAAGAGGTCACCACACAAAATCACTCTCTAGGAGCTGTCCACTATTATAGGGAGAGTTGCCATACGCAGCCTTAGCTTCCCACACTTCACTGATAGCATAACTCCTTTCATAGACGAGATCTTAATGAAGACCTTGTCTCCTTCCTGAAGGTCAACATTTGTTCTCTTTGAGTTCGCGTAGGTTTTTTATCGGCTTTGTTGGCTCTTTAGTCTTTCACGAATCACCTTAATAGCTTCTATAGTATTTTCAACAAATTTCGGGCCACCCAACAATCTCTTTTCTCCATCTTCTTCTCAATTAAGTGGGAATGTACATCTTTGACCATAAAGTGCTTCAAAAGGAGTCATCCAATGCTTGCATGGTAACTGTTGTCATATGCAAACTCAATTAAAGGAATATGTTTGTCACATGCTCCTTGAAAGTCTAACATGCAAGCTCGGAGCATGTCTTCAATAATTTGATTCATTTTTTTTGTTTAGCCATTTGTGTGAGGGTGAAAAGCAGAACTTGAACTTCGATTTCGAACCCATAGCTTCTTGGAACTCTTCCAAAATTTTGATGTGAACAACAGATTCTGTCTGAAATAATGCTAACCAGAATGTCCTTAATCTAATAATCTCTTTGACATATAGGTCAGCGAGTTGGCAGGCGGTGTACGGTGTGCAATATGGAAGAAAGTGAGTGGACTTCGATAAGCGATCAATGACTACCCAAATTGTGTTATATCATTGTTTTTGGTAATCCAATGATGAAATCCATGAAAATATTATCCTACTTCCACTTACGGATGAGTTAGGGTTGTAATAGATTAGATAGATTTTGACGATCAATCTTGACTTCTTGGCATACTATGCATTCAGATATGCAGTCTGCTATATCTCTCTTCAATCCTCTCCACCAAAAATCTTTTTTAAGGTCCTAATACATTTTAGTTCATCCTAGGTGGATTGTACATTAAAAACGAAAAAAAAGTAATGCATCATGCTCTCGAATAAAAAAATCAGGTTTGTCACTTTCAACCACATCCTGTCTAATAGTTATAAGCTCCTCATCGGTCCCTTTGAGCTTTCTCATGCTATCATAAATCATTGGTTGGATAATGATGTTAGCTATTAAGGCCCTGGATATTTGACATGAAACTTCACACCACAAAAAAGAGATATCTTCGAACATTCGCCATCTATGATTCCTTGCAATGAGGTTGAATAGCTCTGGAAAAAAATGCACTAATATAGCAAATGCCATAAACTAATTACTACATATTATTGGCATTTGTATATTAATGCATGTGTAATTGAGCAGTTAATAGGATACCTATGTACCTATTTTTAACAAATCACTTATACATACGCTTGCATCTTTTAGTAGTATCCAACATCGTTTATATACATATATCACTCATACCAGGAGTTGGCCCAATTACAGGTGCTCTTGAAGTTATTGGGGAGGTCCAGGGATCAAACCTCCCAAACTACATATGTGTTATCTTCACATTAACCTCTCTACGATCTCTATATCATACTTAAGTATATGCGTCTAACACCCTAGGTGAACTCCTAGAGAATAAGAGATATATGAAAAAAGTATCTTATGTGCACAGAGTATAGGAAGACTCCTACATTCTCTTTGTATTTTATCTCCACCTTAAAATCGGGCAAAAACTCATTTCTCATGATAAACTACGAAAAATATAAAAAGAAAAAGAGAAGTTAGGAGTCTTAATTAAATCAAATTTCACTTTTAACTAATCTTTCACAACCTCTCTGAAATCTTCCACTAATAAAGTGCACGTTGGACTTTTTCTTGTGTAAAATCTCCACACCAACACTACCCCCTAAAAACCTTGCGTATGAAATGTATGAAATATTTTTCTTGTCTCAAACCACGCGGCACTCATGCTCAACACCTCAACACACATGGAACACATGCTCGGTCTCCTAGTCTTCGTGGCACACATGCTCGGATCCTCGCATCTCTCTTTGACATATATGAATCTAAAATAAAATGCTTATTTCTCTTTTCTTCTTGCGTGCTCACCCTCAACACACGAAATACCACAACTCATCCTATCATCTGTCACATTATCTTCTTAGAAATCACACAACACAAGAGTATCAGCGTCTTAGATTTTAGCCCATTGCAAGTCTCACGAAAATTTCTCACAGATGTTTTTAGTGGAACACTCTTTTTCACACCGATTTCACTAGCTCCCTAATTTCTCTCACTCCTCGTCTCTCCCTATTTTCTCGGCATGCAAGACCCAATCTCTTGAATCTCCATGATTTTAGCACATGGAAAACTTTTCACCACGAAGACCATCTCTTCTCCTACTTATGCTCTAAACTTACCACATTTAAATGGGTCAATTTTTTGTAACGTGAAATGATTAAATTGTGTGATCTAACGTTGGATTAGGATTTAGGATTAAGGTTAATTTATGCTTAACATGGAGTTGTAAGCAAGTGCACTTTGGGACTTAATTAGTCCAAGTCGAGGAGCACTACAAATAGAGTGCACTATGTTTGATCAAGAGTACACTAAAAGTGGACTTTTCGCAAAGAAAAGTACAATTTCTGGCTAAATAGTGCAGACCCCGTGCAGAAACTGCACTTGCATCCCAAGTACAGAGCACTTACTGATTTCAGGTAGCGCACTTTGTTCTTATTGGTCAAGTATTTGGTAGTACCCTGTATATTTTAAATTTTTAATCGATGATTTTTTGGATGTCGTATGGGAATTGGGATGCATAGCGCAAACAGCGTACGTTGTAATGTGAATTTGATCCTTAATCCATTGCTTATGCTCTTCAAGAATCGGGCATGCTTGACAGAGAATATGTTTGAAAGATGTTACTTTTTTTGTTGTTATTCCCAAGTAATAGATTTGCATGTTCAGTATCTCTTCTCTAATATTAAAAATCATGGCCATGGGTCAAAATATCGTCCGACACCGATTCGTATCGGTTTTGGGGGTTGGATGATGCGTATCATTTTTCCGAGATTTTAACCCATGATCATGGCTTATTACTAATGGTGTGCATTCAAATGCCTTGCAGACCATGTTTTCTTCTGACCTCAAGTTTTATAGAGAGTGGCTGGGCTTCCGGATGGCGAGGCATCCCAATTGTCCGAGCACAAGCGAGCAGCACATTTTGACTGGTTCGATAACCTTGTCGTCATGCTCCATGACAAGCTATTCGAGTGCGATAAGGTATGCACTCAGAAACATTTTGTTGTGTCATTAAAATTAATTGGTGTTATGTTGGGTTAGTTTCATCATTAATATAATCATAGTTTCTTAAGGCATTTATATGCCTCAATCATGTTTTCTTGAAGGTCTTTATATACCTTTTTTTTTTATCAATAAAAATCATTATATTGAAACACAGCAAAGCGCTGAGAACCCAATACAATAGGAAGAACTGACAAAAGAGCCCCGAAAAGGGGATCGAAATACATAAGAAAGATGAAAAGGAAAAATCGCGCTAAACCGCGATAGACACCTGACATCCACTCAGCCTGGATCCCACAGGGCGTGACTGTTGGTTCAAAGTCTAACTCCAACACGTGACTGTTGGTTCAAAGTCTAACTACTGTCAAAAGACTAGAGAGACTAGTGAGTAATGACCACACAGATTGTGCTCAGCTCCGCGTCATTCAAAAGTGTTAAATCATACCATGGCCAAAAAAGAAAGTACTATAGTGATCGATTCAATCAACCTGACAAATGCCATTGTAATACACACACAAAATTGACATCTTGACTATTCAAATCATGGAGACACCTTATGCATGGTAACCACAATTCGTATTCTAAGTTCAGGTATTAGACTTACAATACAAAGAAAGACTTATGATTATAATTCTGATGATTGATCGAAAGTTTTTTTTCCAATAATTTCTTGTATAGCTAAAGCTACTTTGCCCCATTGCACTTTAACCTGGAGAGGTAGAGCCCATTTTCCATTTATTGCTTTGTAAATATGTTGTACATTAGTTCAACAATCCTTTAGATTTACATATCAATAAAAATGAACTATTGAAAAAAAGAAAAAAGAAATAAGTCCGATGTTAATATCTTGTTCGTTCAAAATAACTAACCCTCATATCGCAGCAACTCCACAGATACCAAAAGCCATGAAACCTCAAACAATCGAATTCATTCAATTCAAGTACTAGACTTGTATCAGACATGGGTGTGAAAAAACCCCAAATTGGATGACACAAACTGATATCAGATCATATTAGTCAGATACTAGATACTATACTTATGCATCTTTCAAGGTTATAATTCATGCTATGATACCGGACACTTATGCATCAAAGTATCTACAGTTCTAGACTAAGATTAACTGCTAGATAAAAGAAATTGGGTATTTTCTTCTACCTAAGAGCTGTCATTGAGCTTTTGAGGATGAAACAGTTGCTTCCAACTTGCTAGTAGAATTTCCAGATGGGGGAGCTCCCGCCTGTGGGGGCGTATAGATCTTAGCTCTCTTCAAAATCTCAGCAACAATCCAATGCTTGTGTTTGCTCAATGGCCTAGAGTGATTCAGCCTAACCTGAAACAACAACTAAATCCCAGTTTTCATTCAAATTTCAAGAGAGAAATCATTGTTGACTAATTGTGTAACTCAAAACTAAGTATATACAAATAGGAAAGGAATCATATGGTCATAAGCACGCAGACCAAAAGAGATTTGTAGTGAACCCTTTCTGCAACTAAAAAATCCACACTCCAGCAATTTAATATCCTGGTGTGTACATTTGGTTTCATTCCAATATGTAGAAATGAAAAAATGTGCTACACTTTCTAAGCTGTACAGTGACAGCTTGATTGAAAAGGGCCTGAAATTCAAATTAATTAAAAAATAACATGGGGATAAAGCTTTTTTTAAAGAATAAATATAAATATTTTAAAGTAAACTAAATGTTTATGCAGATATTGAATCTTTTGTCACCAAGACTCCACCAGCATTTAGACCAACAAATTCCGATTCTTTTCAGAGTGAGGAATCTCATCACCCCTGACATCCAATTATAAATTAAATATTATGGAGGAAAAATACCAAATCTTTGGTAATTGAATCCAACATTTATAGCTACTAGGACACTGAACACAAATCATTCGCTAGTTTCATTGAGGAAACTACAATATCAAATGTATTAACTTATTTTCCCTACAGAGAGCTTGTTTAAATCATATATTAAAAAAATAATATATGTCATCTCCCATTTTTCATAATCACAAATCCAACTAAGGGCTGCTATTTAAAAATAAAATTAAATAAAAAAAGACAAAATATATAATAGTAAAAATTACTCGATCTCCGATATTGCATTGGTTGGTTTCGTCGTGGGCCATGAACTTGCTGGTTCTTTTGAGGTATCGATTGTAGACTTTGTGGTGGAACAACCGATCCACAGCCACCACCACTGATTTCTGCATCTTATTCGACACCACCATCCCCACCACTGGCTTCATTTTTGCCCTTTCAAAGAGGGTTTCAGAAATCCTTCAATCCCCCACCTCCCCCCCAAAAAAAGCACCTAGTTTTCTCTTTTGGAGGAAGAAGAAGATTCAAAAAAAAACCAAGTTTAGATTCTAAGACGAGTCGGTGAGATAGATGAGTTTAGATTTAGGGGAAAAAAACAATCTACGTTTAGATTTAGGGCTTTTAACTTTTAACTTAAGACGATAGGCCTCTCAATGGGCCGGATTAGGGCCGGGGTTCAACCAGGCCCAAACTTACCCGGGCCGGGTTCCCAAAATTTTCAGCCCGGGTATACTCACCGATCGGGCTTGGGCATTTTTTCAGGCTTTTTTTCGATTGTTTTTTTTAATAAAATGTGGTTAATTTGGTTGGTCTATTTTTTTAGGGTTGTTTTTCAGGACTATTTTTTTTAATAAAATTTTGTTGGTCTATTTTTAGGGGGCTATTTTTCGAGGTTATTTTTTCTAATAAAAGTTTAAAGAAAGTTAAAAATTTAATTAAATAATTATATTAACATTATAAAGGTTCAGATACATGCTTTTATTTAAATATATCATTTTAGTTTATTGCACAATAGTTATAATGGACAACGGTGGTTACTCTCAGAGCATTTAAGTAAATTATATTTAATTAAAAGCTAAATTTTTTATAACTTTAAAGAATAAGTATATATATTTATAATATCTAGGCTAGGTGTTGGAAAGCTCAACCCAAGCTTGGCCCGAATTGATCCAGGTTGCAACATGTTTAGTTCGATCCAAATATCGGGTCGGATTTGCTTAATAGAAAATATCACTTTTTTTGAGTCAGGCACGGGCCAAAATCAAGCTTGACCTGACCCATTGAGAGCCCTATAAGACAACACAGTTTAGCGGAGCGTAAAGATAAACCTTTGGACTTCGTTTTATATAAAATTAAGAATACACCTCTTATCAATCGATCAAATGGGTAACTCTATATGCTGCACACGATCAATTTTGATTGCACCGACATCTCAAAAAATGCCCTAAAATTAGGGTTGAGTGTGATATGTGTCAAGTGATTTTAGAGATGATTTTTGGAATTTGTGTGGTATGGAATCAAAAAATGATCGTTGGAGTGTAAGCAATCTCGATTGTCTGAATCCAATGGGTTTCAAACGTAGGGGCCCTCAATAATCTGTAGGCGCGAATAAAGTTATCTCATGGATTTAAAAATGGGAGCTCCACACAAGATTTCTACCATTGCAAATAGGTTAAAAAGCACAAGAAAAAAGAGAGACTTGGTACTTTTCAAACTTCAAGGAATACCATCTAAGCAGAGACTGATTTGAAGGATTTGCTCTAAAGCTATTTGGTTGGTTCCAAAGATTCACACTAACCTGAGCTCTATCGTTTGTTGAATTATAGATGATAGATGCATTGTTTCATGCCAATCGTTGGCAGCATAGACCTTTACATCACGGCCTTCATATCAGATGATTTAGATGGTGTTTCAACTGTACAGGTCCCAAAAATCTTTAGTCTTTCTTTTTAACACATGTAAGTTGTAGTTCCCTTTTACAACGGGTACCGGTATTTACAACTGAAGATTTTATCTTCCACTATTAAACCGTTGACTGCCTTGCATTAGATGTTAGTTTTTCGTCCCAATCTTCTACCCAATAGATCTTGAGATAATGGCCCAATTTTTAGACGGTCATATGTCGATGTCGATTCCACGTAGGCCACATCCCCAAAAGTGGCTTGAGAACCCTTCTCATGGTATGCCATGAGCATATCAATTTTGAGGATTTGTGCCACATGGAATCAACATCATACCTCTTGATATATAGGTGGACCTTGATATCAAGATCTGTTCTGCGGAATATTGGGATGAAAAACGATTTCCATCGTCTAATTCAAAGGCAGTCATGGGTTGCAGAGACTGAATCTTCTTTTGCAAATACTAGTATTCTTTAAAAATAGTATAGATATATAATATAAATCAGCCAAACCGGCCAATGCTAAAGTTCCTTTTATTTTTAAAATTTTAAAATTATATAATTTAAATTCACATATGTCCAAAGGGCATTTTTTGGTATTATATCCAATTCATATTAAATTCACATAATGTCCAAGGGGCATTTTTTTGGTATTTAAAGCCAACAATCATTCGATGGGGTCTCTTTCTGATTACTTCAAATAGAAATATTCGGAGAAGAAATTTAAAAAATTTCAAAAAATATATAATTAATAATAATTTATTAAAATCTAGAGAATATTTCATCATTATCACAACCTTAACTTATTTATTTTGTGTCGGCTTTGCAAGTCTTATTTGTCAATTGATTTCTCATCTCATCAATTTAAGCTCTTATAAGGCACGCCACACACACACATACATATAAATATATATTAACTTATTTTTTATAAATAAAAAAATATTTTAAATAATAAAATAAGTGTATTACATATTTTCATGTATTAACAATTTGAAATCACCAAAAAATAGAGAAGATGATTAAAAAATATAACACAATGATACAAATATGAAAAAAATATAAAATTTGTGAAAGTACAAAAAAAATGAGAAAAATTCAAGGAATTGATGAGTCAGGCAAATATTCGACGAAAAGTTTGGCAAACCACCTATTCAAAGATATTTTCTAAAATTTTGATTGATTTGGAGAATTTTGTGACAAAGGTAGTGATAACTCATGACTTGCGAGGAGTTGAGAAAATTGGGTTGGCATAGGCAAAGGCAAGTACTGGCGCTCAGCCTATTTAATAATTTTTCAGAATGTTGCTACTTCTTTTACACCAATAATTTCTTATCTAGACCAACTAAAAAAATAAGGTTACTATTTATAAAATTTTCACAACTTTTTTTCCCCTTCTATTACACCCATCATTCTTTTTTGTGGTTAGTATGAAAGTAGGGCAAATATAACAACACAAGGTTTTGGTCTAACTAAATTTTGCACCAAAGAATTATTCTGTCATTTTATATAGGAAAAAAGATTTTTCCATTAAAATTCTACACAAGTAGAAGAAGGTTTTAATAGGGGGAGTATAAGGAGATTAAAGCACAAAGTCTTCTTCTTTCACTTTACCTTTCCCATCAAAGGATCATTATTTGAAATCCTTAATAAATATATAAAATCAAAGAAAAATGCCAAAAATCTAATCCTTTGAGAAGTTAGTTATTTATTAATGATTTTGACTATAAACATGTTGTTCTACCTTTCGACTTAACAAAACTCTTGTCTAAAAATATACTTCTTACCAAGGAGCAATGGAGAGGGGTCAGTGTTCAACAATCCCCATGGATGAGTTGATTATGTGTCACGACTCAGAATCCTGACACCGCACTCTTGTTAAGGCGATAAGCGGACATACACATAATTCTTATATCGATTTAGCATATAGATCAAGGCATTTAATAGTATCATTTAAAAATAAATGGCTCAAGAAATCAACAGCAGAAAACGTAGATGACATTAATTAAATGATAAATCCTAACCATGCATCTATAATCGAAAACAAACAGAGGTTTTACGTAGGATAAAACAGTCCCAACGCACACCCAAAAGTGGTATTGAAAAATAAAAGTAACTAATAACAAGTCTCCCCTGAAAATAATAAAAACTATAACTAAAGAATCTCTCAATGCTCAAAGTAGTCTGCCGGATCTATTCCCTCGTCCAGATGGTAGCCGACGTCCTCACTCTCATGAGCCGCATAAGGAACAGCAGCATCCCCATCCTCAGTGATGAAAAAATCAGAGGTCTCACCTGCAACTGTTAGTTTTTGGGGAGGGGGTGAGTTTACTCAGTCACGTAAACTCAGCAGGTTGCACAATCGATCCACCATAAGATACTCAGGTGATCGTGCGTGCAATCGCTTGAGTTACGGTACAATTTGAAATAAACCAAACAGTTATAAATGATTACAAAAATATCTAAGATCTCATATCTATCATATCGAAATTGAAAAATATAGCATAAAAAGAAAAAACATAACATAAAATGAAAAGACCTGACATAATATGAAATGAATATGATGCATCAAGTTCTGATCTCTTTTTGTGTCTGCTTTGTCGACTTATCCTATGTGACATATCTTAAAACTTAATATTGCTCCATACGCCTACACAACGTACCTTGCATCTTACTTAATTTACGTATACGACCTGTGCCAAGGCCGCTGCTCGAGCCTATCACGCGAGGTCGACGTGTAGATAACCACCTAACCTCCATATCATAATGTATACTATCATCCAGCCCGATGAGGTTGCATGCTTTTAAATCAGTGTCCCCTTACGTTCGGGACACTGTCGTAGCGTATTGTCCTTAAGACCCGTCTTGGCTGCAGACATTGGATCTTGCGGTGACACGCAAGACATGGCATGTGTAGAAACTTAATTTGTATTTTGTTGGCCTTCACAACGTAACTTATCTGTATTCGTAGCTTACCTTATCTTACATATCATTCCTTATTGTTTGCTTAAAACTTAATTTGAAGTGAGCCACGGTGCGATAAGATTCACAAAATCACGCTTTCCAAGGGACGGGTTACGTAGTAACCTGGATGTACTTCGTGTAGCAGCCCATACTCCCATAGAGGTGTTGCATCCGTGCATGGATGCCTACATTTCAAGTTCCACGTGATCGTGACGGAAACCCCACCATGACGAAGGCTTAAAAGTCGTGTGATATAGCTTATTCCTTTTTAATTATTCGTATACCCTATCGTGATTTTTTTATATGGTGCATGCCATATGATGAAAGGACTAACTTGGCCAAAAGAAACTATTTCATACGCCTTACATACTTGTGAATATAAGATAATAATTAAAATTTGAAAAGAACAGATATTTCATACAAAATTTTTGGAGAAACCTCAAGGGCCGTTAGATTGCTTAGAGAGTGATCGGGCCTGTGGTTCTTAAAGTTTTCTAAGTGGTCTGTGTGTCAAGACTTTTTCCTAGTTTTGACCCAAGAGTGGATAAAAGGGACGGATTAAATAATCCCCTTAGTTATACACGGGTTCATATCCTTTATCAAATCTTCCAAACTTGCGGGTCTTAAAATACGTCCTCAAAATTTTAGTGGCACTTATCTGATCCATTAGATTATATTGTGTTACTATCGAGATTGTTTTGAAGTTGGTCTTATGGGCCAGTTGAGCCTTGATTCAAAAAAATTAAGGGTCAAAGGAAGCCCATGGCATTATTCTATATGGCACTTAAGGCTAAAATAAGGAGACATGAACTTTGAATCATCTATCATCTAATCTGAACCATTAGATGGTTAGATAATAAAATTTTACCTAAGGTTGGCTCTTTTGTCCCAATCCTGATTCGAACTCTAGCCCACTAGATCCTCCAGTCAACATTCCATAAGATCTAAGAGTCACGTGCACACTTAGTGTACCTACTATGTGGCGATCAGGTTGAACGGGCCTGAACAATCAGATACTTAAGAAGGATAATTTTAAGGTGTTAGGTCTTTAGGCCCAAATTATTTCAGCCTCTAAGGCCTTAGATCCAACGGTCAATCCTTACATGATTGCTAGTGTCCAAAAGGTCAAATTTCTTGATTTGTGTGTCGATTTCTCGAGTTCTGAATCGTTAGATGTCTCGAGAATTTCATTTTGCGGAGATGGACCATCTCGGCTCAATTTCTTGGGTTGGGCCCACAAGGTTCAACTTGAACGTATTTTATTTAAATTTAATGGTGCCAAGGGGATGGTTGCACCAAATTAATCATATCAGGTCAAATTCTTCAAAGCGTCCAACTACAATAGTTGGCATGAGCAAGCTATCACCGGCATTGTCGGCGTTTTGTTGGGCCGATCCTCGAAATTTATTTTATCCCAGCCCGAAGTATCATATATATATATATATATATATATATATATATATATATATATATATATATATATATATATATATATAGCCCCAACAGATGGATCCACCAATCACCACCTAGTTTCCTCCCATACCTGAGATACTCCAACAACATAGCTATCTACATAGCACCAAACGACCACCAATTCCAGCCCAAAAGGAAAAATTAGCAGTCACCCTAACTACAAAATCAATTTCCAGCAATCTCACAACATCATTAAACAATAAACCGTGTTGAACCTGCCGTCAATAACCAATAACAACAGCCCGTACATCACAAATTGTTGTATACACAACATTGCCCCACTACCTTCAACAGTAGTGCCGATTATAAACAACTCCTCTATTTCCAGCAAAGTGTCAAGCTAATACATATGTATATATGTATATAAAGGAAAAAAAAATAATTAAAACCAGTTGTGAAGACAAGTCCCCACATTGCCGACCATCTGTTAGAAAAGTTTTCTCCCTCTCAGTAGAGTAGTGGACTATAATCAATGGGTGGTTTGTAATATTTATAGTAAATTGACCTATCAATTTTATTATATAAACAAATGGTATCAAGAGGGGAAGGGAGTGGTTTTGGTTTATGAACCAGCGGAAGTCTCCCTTAGAGACGTGCAGAGAGTATATATATATATATATATATATATATATATATATATATATATATATATATATATATATATATATATATATATATATATTTATAAATGATAAAGATCAATATATATAGAGTACTTTTATATCATAAATAGGGATTTATTTATTTTACTTTTATTTTTCATCTTCTTCTTCGAAGTTAAAACAACCATTATTGGAACAAGGAAAATAAACTATATTTTTCTTCTATATTCAAAAGAGAACTAAATATTTTAAGATCGATCGAGGGGCACCCACCTGTTGGAGCGTGCACGGGTTGATTCCAATCGATTTGGCGACACGGTAGCCTACGCATCGATTCGGCGATGCGGGCGATGGGGCAGCCTATCGCTTTAGTGATGCGTTTTTGATCTAGGCTGGTTGGGTGCGAGAAGAAGATGCTTCGCGTGAGCGATCTAAACCCGGAGGAGCGAGGTGTGAGGTAGGGAGAGTTCAGAAGGAAGATAGTCGTGAGAGAAGGAGGTCCCGAGAGGAGATTTAAGCATTAGGGTGAGATCCTTAGAGAGGGATAAAAGGAATCGGTGGAGGCATCATTGGGAAGGTTTCTATTTTTTGTTTTCTATTATGTGAAAAGCTTTTATTTCCTAATGTAGTAAATTGCTAGCTGGTAATCGGGTTGGATTTTAACATTATAAAGTTTCCTTTAATTAATTGGGCTGGGGTAGTGTGTGGGCATGCGCATAGAGTTTGGTGCTCCATTGCATCTCACGCCATCAGATGACCTTCCTAAGGTCCGGTTCATAACATTCTTCCCCCCTAAAAAAAAAAAATTCGTCCCCAAAAATTACGTACCGATTATTCAAAAAGTTCTCGGTATGTTGCTTTGATGTCGGCTTCATCCTCCCAAGTTGCCTCCTTTGGCGTATGATGTTGTCATTGAACTAACACTAAAATCATCGTCTTGTTTTTGAAAACTTGCACCCTTCGATCAATAATTTTGATGGGCCTCGCAATGATAGTGAGATCTTCTTTGATGTTAATGGGCTCGATCTCTACTGTGTGAGGGGTCATAGACGTATCGCCTCAACATAGACACGTGGAATACATCGTGAATCCCCGAGTATTGTGGTGGTAGAGCGATTTTATAAGCAACCTCGCCCACACGTTTGGTGACTTCAAAAGGCCCTACGTATCTGGGGCTTAGTTTCCTGCGCTTTCCAAAGCGCATAACTCCTTTAGTCGGTGAGACACGAATGAATACACGTTCGCCAACCTGATAAAAGATTTTTCTATTCAAGATACGAACAAAAATTTAATAAAATTTTAAACTTTCAAGTCGAAGTGTTGTACCTCAAATTCTAAGTTACGACGATGGGGGTTGGCATACTTCCTTTGACGATCTTGGGCGATTCTAAGCTGTTCGCGTATCAGCTTGACTTTTTCAGTCGTGGTTTGGACTAGTTCGGGTCCAAGTATCTTTCTCACTCCGACTTCATCCCAACATAAAGGTGTTCGACAACTTCTCCCGTATAACGCCTCGAAAGGAGACATTCCGATGCTTGCCTGATAGCTATTATTATAGGAGAATTCAATCAAAGGGAGGTGATCATCCCAATTCCCTCGGAAGTCGAGCATACACGCTCTCAGCATATCTTCGACTACTTGATTAACCCTTTTGGTCTGTCCATCAGTTTACGGATGAAAAGTAGTACTAAAATCCAAGCGAGTCCCCAAAGCTGTTTGGAAGGTAGTCCAATATTTTGATGTGAATTTTGAGTCTCTATCAGATACGATGCTTACCGGCACGCCATGCAATTTCACAATTCCCTTCAAGTATGTCTCAACGAATTTTTCTCCATCTGCGGTAGTTTTAAATGGCAAGAAATGTGTAGACTTTGTTAATCTGTCAACTATTACCCAAATGGCATCGTTCTTCTTCAACGTTTTTGGCAAACCAACAATGAAGTTCATTGATATATTCTCCCACTTCCACTCCGAAATGGGTAAGGGTTGAATGAAATCGGCCTATTTTTGGTGTTCTGCTTTGACCTGTTGGCACACTAAGCATCTTGATACATATTCGGCTAATTCTCGCTTCATGTTCAGCCACCAATACCAGTTCTTCAAATTTCGATACATCTTAGTGCTGCCTGGGTGTACTGAGTACCCTGATTTGTGACCTTCATCAAGTATTTCCTTTTTAACCCTAGGGTCATTAGGCACGTACAATCTCCGTCTAAAGAGTAATGCTCCATCTGCTCTGAGACTAAAATCAGGTTTTGATTCCTTATACAAGGCCTTAATGATTCGTAGAATTTCTAGATCCGTTCGCTGCAACTCCTTGATTTTGATCTACGATGAATGGATTTATCAGAATTTTTGTTAGATATACACCTTCTTCGATCTCTTAGAGATAGAAGTCTTCTTCCACTAGTTCATCGAGGGGCCTCGAAGTTTTTAATCGGGCCAAAAATCCTGACGTTTTTCTACTAAGTGCGTCTGCGACGACGTTCGCTTTACCAAGGTGATAATTAATCGAACAATCGTAAACCTTTATGTACTCGACCCATCTGTGTTGTCTGAGGTTCAAATCTTTTTGTGAGAAGAGGTACTTGAGGCTCTTATGGTCAGTATATACTTTGAACGTTTTACCATAGAGGTAGAGTCACCACAATTTAAGAGCGAAGATGACTGCTGCCAATTCTAAGTCGTGAACTGGGTAGTTTTTGTCATGTGGCTTCAGTTGTCTTGACCCGTATGCAACGACCTTCCCATCTTGTTGCAGTACACAACTAAGTCCTTGGCAAGATGTGTGTGGATTTTGCATCAAACCCGTGCCATCAAGACGATCATCTTGACTGCCTCCCACGCATTTAACATTGGTATATCAAGCATAATTAATGAACTGCAATTAATAGCTAGAATAGCGGAGCAAATATAGTTTTAAAACCTCTCAAAAGACAGTTCTACCTTCATGCCTATGCATGAATAGAGAACCGATCCGAACTATCGATGATCGCTGATCATCAACGATGGTTCGCCCCAAAAGAATAATCTCATAAATTAATTACATTGTTTAACAAAAATATAAGGCTTGACATACCAAGCCGTATCAAACAAGCTCACAAAACTCTCAAAGATACACAACGGAGTCCTCTAGAAGAAGTCCTCTGGAGGTGGCTCCAACTTGTCACCAGGTGCAAGATCCGACTCACCAGGGTCAACGTCCCCGGAAGCCTCAGCAGCTGCTAATAGTGGACCTGCGACGTATAGTCTAAAG
This sequence comes from Chloranthus sessilifolius, assembly GCA_021018995.1. Taxonomy (NCBI): domain Eukaryota; kingdom Viridiplantae; phylum Streptophyta; class Magnoliopsida; order Chloranthales; family Chloranthaceae; genus Chloranthus; species Chloranthus sessilifolius. The sequence goes on along the minus strand of CM037597.1, from coordinate 109,016,039 downwards.
GAATGAGCTACATCCTAGCTCAATAGGGAATAAAAATACAGTGAACATATAAATTAAAACTCACATATATTCTGTGATATGCCATGCATGATGTATCTATGTAGTTACTGAAAATACAGTTGAAAAGAATCACATTTTACTGGTAATTTATACATGTCTTTTAATTAGTCATGAATGATACTGAGTAGGCCTAAAGCAAAACTTAACCTTTCAACTTAAGTAATCCCCGAGCAATATAGCATCGAGCCCCGATGAGATACCCTTCATCGTCATCTATATAGACAGCTTTAAACGTATTTTCTGGGAATACAAATAGTACCCAAGCCCCTTTCCCCTGGGGATTGGTGGCGGGGTTTCAACTTATCTCAATTCAACACCCACGGGTTTTATTGCTTGTAATCGGATAAGCCTCAGACCGGCTTACGGTTTCGCCGTCGTATCGGTCACGGTTATCCTGTCGCGTCAGTCGTGGGTATCCCGCCACGTCGGTGGGGTATCCTATCAAACCTCAAGTAACAAAAATATCAGGTGCTTTATATATAGTTATTCACCATGTAAATGTAGTATCTTATATCAGTTATGCCCTATCAGACATTATTCAATCTTGGATACATCCCTGGGATGTATCCATTCACTTGCATCTCACCTGATGCTCTTATTACTTTACTTCCTCATCCCATGGGGATGACTCATTATTCTTACTCTTATAGATGTCACACACACACACCCTTTTCATAAACTCTTAAACAATAAAACAGTTTTAAATTGAGTTTCATATCACTACATACATGCTCTTGCAAAATAAGGTACATGTTCAAGGTGTTCCCTACCTCAAGTCTCTGATAAATCACGCATCAAGGTCCCACGTGGCTCTTTGTGCGCATGATCATATGTACCACCTATGGTACAACATAACACATGTAACACATCATTAAAGATGCAATAAGGAAGGTCCAAGACCCCCCGAGAATCTTGAAGTCAAACTAAAAAGTCAACAAATTTTAAGTTAGTCGATTAATCGAACTCCAAGATCGATTAATCGAAACTGATTCGATTAATCGATTTCCAAATTCAAAATCGATTAATCGAGATCCCCATTCGATTAATCGAATCCCATATCGATTAATCGAAAATTCCCTACTCTATCAATTCGATTCTTAATTCGAGTAATCGAATTCCCAAAATCGATTAATTGATCCCAAATCGATTAATCGAAATCCCATTTCGACTAGTCGATTTTCCCAGGTCACTTTCCTCCAGCCACTAGAGGTTCCCAGTCGATTAATCGACACCAAAATTGATTAATCGAAATCCAAAGTCGATTAATCGAAACTCAGTTCGATTAATCGAATTCGGGTTCTTTGACTTTTCAACTTCTTGGCGAAAATCGATTAATCAAAACCTGATTTTGATTAATTGATTTGGCCAGATTCAGCCCCCTATTGGGCTGTTCTTCCAAATCTTTTTCCTACTCTTTTTCCTTCATTTTTCTAAGTACTTAATCTATCATTTTAAACATTCTTGACTGAACTTAAACTTCTATAACCTATGCATTTAATTTACAAACTTTTACCTTCAATCAATCTCAAATTGATTAGGTCAAAGGGGTTGGAAAGGCTAGGGTTCCAACTTTGGCTTGAACGGATCCTTCGTGTCGAATCGGCCCTTCAAATGCTTGAATCCCCCTTCCAAACACCCACCATTACTCTTTGCATTAACTATGCTCTCCTTCTCTCTTCTTTACTCTCTCTCAACAACCAAACAAAAGAACTAGGGCTATTAAATCCTTTTATTTCTCATTCAACCCGTGTGTTGAACACATACACCAGAAGTAGGTGTATGTGGCTCCAGATTTTGTCACATTCCACACAGTTACTTAAATTCTCACATCTCATCCGTTCATCTTATCCTACGTTAACTTGTGAACTCTTACATGGTCAAACCTATGACCAGTCGGGCACAAATCTCGAGGTCACTGTTTAACTCTGAATTTTTGGGATATTACAAGATGCGTCGGTGAATAATTCAAATTTACCCTTGTCTGTACTAGAGGGTAAGGTTAGAACTAGTGCTGTAGTAAGCTTCTTCTTCAACTCCTAAAAACTTCTTTCACACTCATATGACCATACAAATTTTGATTTCTTCTTAGTGAGGCTTGTAAGGGGTAGAGCAATTCGAGAGAATCCCTCAACGAAGCGTCGATAGTAACCTGCGAGTCCGAGGAAACTCCTTATTTCGGTAACACTTTTTGGTGTCTGCCAATTGATCACCGCCTCAATTTTAGTTGGATCAACAGTAATACCTTCTGCAGATATCACATGCCCTAGAAAGGTTACTTGTTTGAGCCATAAATCGCACTTGCTGAGTTTAGCATACAACTGGTGAGCGCGAAGTGTCTGAAGTGAGAGACGGAGGTGTTCTTCATGTTCTTTCTCCGATCGTGAGTAAATGAGGATGTCATGTAACAACCCAGATTTTTAGATTTTATTTTAACGGTGTTAGATGGTGCACCACACTATGTACTGTGCTAACGCTCCACATCAGAATCGAAACCCACCTTTTAAAATAGAAAATTTCTAATTTTTCCCACATCAAAATTAGACTCATTGCGAAGTGCTCGTCGATACGATTCCAACGATATATAATTTGACGACTGCTGATAAGAATATAAAAAGTTATGCCCATTTTAACTGATCAAGCAAGTCAAAGGGTATAATTGTAATTTCGGGAGAGAAACACCAATTGGTTTGGTGCTTATGCAAAACGCTGGAAAATAAAACTTTAAAAGCTCTCTCCTCTCTATAATAAGAAATTATTCTCTCTCGAGACTTAGACGAGCCAATGCCTTGGGAATCGACCTTTTCAACTCGAATCGCCGTTGATCTTCCGTTCACGCTTCAAGAGGTGGGTACCCATCAATCCATCTTATTCTTCTCAGATCCCGTCGCGTAGGATGCGTTCGATCGCGCATCGACGGGTTTAAAAATCTTATTTAAACTCAAATATCTCATGAATTAATAGATCTATATATTTAATATATGCTTTCCCTTGAAAGTTATATATTTTGTAAATTGGGTTTATATGTTATTTCTCTTTTCTTTTCAAAAATCCCTTTTGTTTGAGCCATTAATATTTTACCTTATATTAGGTCTGTATATTTAATATGTTTACTTCCTCTTTTATGTCTGTAAAATTAATTAAATTTTAATACTTATAAATTTGATAGATTGACTTAATTGGCATAATATCATATTGATATTATTTATTTCTAAATCTATATAGTATAAATTTATCCTTCTACTAAGACTATAATAATATATATTATTGTTGCAAGTTTATATTATTATTTATTTAAAATTAATTAAGCCTAAAAATTAAATTAAATTTTTATTTTATTTAAATAAATAATAGATTGCACCAACTTAAAGTTTCGGGTCCGAACTTGCGGCTACGAACCCGAATTCACGTCCATGAACCCGAGCTCGCGACCATTGATACACCTATCCCGGTATTTTGGTCATAACTTTTTACTCCGACCTCGGATTAATACGATTCTTGCGGCATTGGAAAGAAGATAGCGAGCTTTACAACTTTGTATGAAATAGCCATTTCACGAATCTGACTTTTTAGAGGTCAAAATAGAGAAACAAGTCGGGTTCAATTTTGAATGAATCAAGGCTATTCGAATTTAAGATTATTTTCTAATTCTCATGACCAAAGTTCCTGTGTATATTATATCTTAAGGTCTTTTGATCGATGGTCATGATAAATCATAACTTAATATGTATAAATATTATTTAATTTAATTATCTAATTATTATATATATATATATCAATTTTATCGCTTCAACGCGACCTCTTCGATAATACAAAGTGTTAGAACTTCGATGTCTTTATGAAATCGAACTCTGACTTTTACGATTATCGAAATCACACTTATAACTCTATTCTATAATTATATTGGTGTGGTATGTAAATAAACATAAATATAAGCATAATCAAAATCTAAGTATAAACCGTTATGTATGTGTGATACTTTTGTATTTGTAATTTAATCAATTTATACGAGTTAAGAATATGTTAGATCATGAGTACGAGAGTGTATGAGATCATGCCTACGCTTGGGCGTGGTGATTCGCCGAGATGGTATCGAAGCGAGGAATACACCGTATTCACATGCCTTATAACTCATAGTGGAATGGGACCCATGACGAGTCGGGTGAGTGTGAATTGGTGTAATTTATTGCGGTGGCATATCTGATGATCCTATCACCCCGAGTTTTAATACGAGAGGATAAGATATGAGATATGATACGAGAATCGAGCATTGGGCCTTTAGCTGTGGTAAGGTTTCTTTTACGGTCACCTGAAACTCAGAATATTGGCGTCCATGTACGGATGCAACACCTCTATGGTAGTATAAACTATCACACGAAGTACATCCAGGTTACTACGGAACCTTTTTCTTGGGAAGCGTGAATTAGGAAGGTTGCCTCACTATAGTTTGTCATAGGATTAAGTATAAGAGTATGATAAGATATGAGTATGAGATAAGATAAGTTATGATACGAGTACGATAATAAGACATCGCTGTGTAGGCCAGCAAAAGATAAAGAACTTAAGTCTCTGTACGTGCCGTTCCTTGCGTAGCCACCGTAAGGGCAACAACGTCTTTCAGCCAAGACGGATCTCTGGGAGAGATTATGAGTATGAGTGCGTTATGAGTGAGTTTGGCCATTATGTCTCCCCATTGGCTGGGTGGTGGAGTATGAGTATGACACGAGGGCGTTATAATATGGTGGTATGATACTATGTTGACCCTCCCATAGTAGCTCGAGCAGCGACTCTGGCACAGGTCGTTTAGGATTTCACTAGTATATTAGTTACGCTCATGCGATGTACAGACGTATGTGCGAGAATGATAATAAGATATGATATAATATGTTATGAGATACGGTAAGGTACGTTAGGATATGAGTGTCTAGATCATGGTCTTGCATTTATGATATGATATGAGTTTTACGATATGCACGTGATTTTATCTTCCTTTTGCTATCTGCTTTGAGATATTATGTTTATCACTCACAAGATGCACCCATAATGCACCTGAGTAGTATGGGGTGGATTGGTGGTGTATCCCACTGAGTTTACGTGACTGAGTAAACTCATCCCACGATAATCTAACAGTTGCAGGTGATTACGCTAGTGGAGTAGACGTCGGTCATCCAGATCCGGCTGACGCTGATTTCATTGATCCCGCGAGTGTTGAGTACCAGGAGGGCTACGGTGCTGATTTCGATCCGAGTGCTGGATATTGATCGTTGCAGACTTGGTAGTAGATTGGATCCCTATTATTATCATTAATTTTATGATTTCCTTTATCGGATTTGTCTCCAACTTCGAATTATATTTTATTGGTAGATTTGTTGATTTTATCGCATTTATTCACTATTTATGACTGCTTTTATTTCCACCTTTATGTGTTGGCTTTCACGGATTTCGTGGAACCATTATTGCGCGAGAACTCTGATTAGGTGTATGTCCGCTTAGCATATCCGAGATATGTGCGGGTCATAACTCGGAATTCTAGGCCCTCGGGATGGGGTAGAATTTCGAGTCGTGACATGTCATCTACGAACACAATGATGAATTCATCAAGATACTACCTGAATACTCGATTCATCAGGTCCATGAATATAGCTGATGCATTTGTTAGTCCGAAAGGGCATGACTAAGAACTCGTACAACCCATTTTTGCAAGCGAAAGCTGTCTTTGGAATATCCTCTTCCCTCACTTTCAATTAATGATAACCCGATCTAAGGTCAATTTTAGAAAAACACTTGGAACCTTAGAGATGATCGAATAAATCATCGATACGTGGGAGGGGGTATCCATTTCTGATGGTTACACTATTCAACTGACGATAATCAATGCATAGCCTCATCGAATCGTCTTTCTTCTTTACGAAGAGCACTGGGGCTCTCCATGGTGACTGACTGCGTCTGATAAATTTCTTTTCTGACAGCTCCTTGAGCTGTATCTCCAATTCCTTTAATTCTGCAAGGGCCATCCCATATGGTGCCTTGGCAATTGGAGCGATCCCTGGGATCAGATCGATCTTGAACTCGATTTCTCGGTCGGGTGGTACACCGGGTAAGTCCTCAAGAAATACGTCGACGAAATCTCTGACGACTGAAATTTTTGTAGGATTGACTGCTTTGTCATGCTCATCGTCTAATGCTACCAATAAAGGTGCGCCCTTCGTTTTAATTCCCCGAAATCTGAACGGAGACTCTCCAAGTGGTTGAAAGGTGACTACTTTAGAGAAACAGTCAACTGTGGCATGATAAGTGGCTAGCCAATCCATGCCCAATAAGATGTCGAAATCCTGAAAGTCTAACATGATGAGATCTACTAGGAGTTCATGACCCTTGATGTTTATGATAGTTTTTCGACATACAAGGGTAGCCATCAACTTGCTTCCTGATGGCTTTGAAATTACCAGTTTCTTCTCTAGGGGTGTAGGTATAGATCGCATTTCTGACACGAATCCTGGGGTAATAAAAGAGTGTGTAGAACCTGAATCTATGAGTACGGGAGCTAAGTGCCTATTAGTATTCTCTGGGTGGATGACCAATAAATTACCTATCTGTGCATCAAGAGATTTAGGATGCTATTGATCTAATGGTGATTATGCAGACTTTTAAATTTAATAAGTTATACTAATAATTGAAATATTAACTTATGATAGACAGTCATACCTTGGATCACTTCGTCACTAGCCAGGGTGTCCTGCTGTGACAGCGCGAATACTCGTCCTTGGTTCGAAGGCCTCGCCTGTAGGCCTTGGGGTTTCTCCCAGCATTCCCTAGCAATATGTCCTTCCTTTCCACAGTTGTAGCATTTTCTGGTGCCTTGCATGCACACACCCGGTCGATGTCGCTTGTTGCACTTAGGGCACGGCTCGAACGATACATAACTTCCCTATAGCTGCTGTGAAGGGGGCACGATGTTTCTCAATTGGAAGGTAGTGGTTGGTTGAGTTTGTTGAGGTAGGAATCGAGGCTTTTTATTCACTTGAGGGTTAGTGTAGGGCTGAAACCTCTGATAGGAGGTAGGTGTCGGCCTCAAAGTAACAAAAGGGACTCGCTGGACCGCCTTACTTTTCTGAGCCTCAATTCTAGCAACTTTTCGATTCACCATTTCTCCCGACTCTCTCTCCTGGATCTGGGCACATTACACGAATTCTCCATATGTTTCAATCTTCATAGCAGCTAACTTCTCACGAAAGAAAGGTCGCAAGCCGTTCCGAAATGTGAAAAGCTTATCGCCTTCGTCTGTGATCAGATTCCCAACAAATCTAGATAACATGTCAAATTTGGCCTCATACTCGGCCACTGTCATATTCCCTTGTCGTAGGTTCATGAATTCCTTCTTCTTCTGGGCCCTGGCGGCTGCAGAGATATACTTTGTGAAGTAAGCATCCTTGAACTGTTGCCAAGTCCATTGTTCATTATTTCGATCTGCAGCTCTCTTTACTGCTTTCCACCAGTTCTCTGCTTCTTGGTCTAAGTAAAGCGCTGCCCACTTCACCTTTTCGTGTTCTGCAGGTGAAGAGATTCCGAAGAATTTCTCGATTATACTTATCCAATCTTCGGCGGCAACTGGGTCGAGCTGACCATGGAAATAGGGAGGTCGAGTTCTGCTGAATACTTGGAATTCGGTAGGTGCATAGGGTGGAATCTCCTGCCGAGGAGAAGGCTGGCGTTGATTGACAAGCTCTTGGATGACCTGCCTTTGTTGCTCTTTGCACTTTCATCTCGTGCAGTAATTGAGTTCGTTCCTGCGGGTGCGACAGCGACAGCTGAGCCATTTGTTGACTAAAAGTAGTTGCCATCTCACGTAATAGGCGCATCGCTTCAGATTCTTGAGGACCTTCATGTGATGAGGCCTCATTCACCTGAGAGCCATTCGTTTCTCTGCGTCGTGGAGCCATCAAATCCTGATTCCACAAAACGCCTTATGTTATTGACTTCGTATGACATAGTTCCAAAAGGAAGTAAAGCCTAGGCTCTGATACCAACTCTGTCACGACCCAGAATCCTTACCCGACCTCGAGGGCCTAGAATTTCGTGTTATGACACAACATGCTTGTTAAGGCGATAAGCGGACATACACATAATTCTTATATCGATTTAGCATATGAATCAAGGCATTTAAAAATAAATGGCTTAAGAAATCAACAGTAAAAAACGTAGATGACATTAATTAAGTGATAAATCCTAGCCATACATCTATAATCGAAAACAAACAGAGGTTTTACGTAGGATAAAACAGTCCCAACGCACACCCAAAAGTGGTATTGAAAAATAAAAGTAACTAATAACAAGTCTCCCCTGAAAATAATAAAAACTATAACTAAAGAATCTCTCAATGCTCAAAGTAGTCTGTCGGATCTATTCCCTCGTCCAGATGGTAGCCGACGTCCTCACTCTCATGAGCCGCATCAGGAAGAGCAGCATCCCCATCCTCAGTGATGGTAAAATCAGAGTTCTCACCTACAACTGTTAGTTTTTGGGGAGGGGGTGAGTTTAGTCAGTCACGTAAACTCAACAGGTTACACAATCGATCCACTATAAAATACCCAGGTGATCGTGTGTGCAATCGCTTGAGTTGCGGTACAATTTGAAATAAACCAAACAGCTATAAATGATTACAAAAATATCTAAGATCTCATATCTATTATATCGAAACTGAAAAATATAGCATAAAAAGAAAAGACATAACATAAAATGAAAAGACCTAACATAACATGAAATGAATATGATGTATCAAGTTCTGATCTCTTTTTGTGTCTGCTTTGTCGACTTATCCTATGTGGCATATCTTAAAACTTAATATTGCTCCATACACCTACACAACGTACCTTGCATCTTACTTAATTTACGTATACGACCTGTGCCAAGGCCGCTGCTCGAGCCTATCACGCGAGGTCCACGTGTGGATAACCACCAAACCTCCATATCATAACGTATACCATCATCCAGTCCGATGAGGTTGAATGCTTTTAAATCAGTGTCCCCTTATGTTCTGGACACTGTCGTAGCGTATTGTCCTTAAGACCCGTCTTGGCTGTAGTCGGATTTTGCGGTGGCACGCAAGACATGACACGTGTAGAAACTTAATTTGTATTTTGCTGGCCTTCACAACGTAACTTATCCGTATTCGTAGCTTACCTTATCTTACATATCATTCCTTATTGTTTGCTTAAAACTTAATTTGAAGTGAGCCACGGTGCGATAAGATTAACAAAATCATGCTTTTCAAGGGACGGGTTCCGTAGTAACCTAGATGTACTTCGTGTGGCAGTCCATACTCCCATAGAAGTGTTGCATCTGTACATGGATGCCTACATTCCAAGTTCCACGTGACCGTGACGAGAACCCCACCATGACGAAGGCTTAAAAGTCGTGTGATATAGCTTATTCCTTTTTAATTATGTGTATGCCCTATCGTGATTTTTCTATATGGTGCATGCCATATGATAAAAGGACTAACTTGGCCAAAAGAAACTATTTCATATATCTTACATACTTGTGAATATAAGATAATAATTAAAATTTGAAAAGAACAGATATTTCATACAAAAATTTTGGAGAAACCTCATGGGCCATTAGATTGCTTAAAGAGTGATCAGGCCTGTGGTTCTTAAAGTTTTCTAAGTGGTATGTGTGTCAAGACTTTTTCCTAGTTTTGACCCAAGAGTGGATAAAAGGGACGGATCAAATAATCCCCTTAGTTATATACGGGTTCATATCCCTTATCAAATATTTCAAACTTGCGGGTCTTAAAACACGTCCTCAAAATTTTAGTGGCACTTATCTGATCCATTAGATTATATTGTGTTACTATCGAGATTATTTTGAAGTTGGTCTTATGGGCCAGTTGAGCCTTGATTCAAAAAAATTAAGGGTCAAAGGAAGCCCAGGGCATTATTCTATGTGGCACTTAAGGCTAAAATATGGAGACATGAACTTTGAATCATCTATCATCTAATCTGAACCATTAGATGGTTAGATAATAAAATTTTACCGAAGGTTGGCTCTTTTGTCCCGACCCTGATTCGAACTCTAGCCCACTAGATCCTCCAGTCAACATTCCATAAGATCTAAGAGTCACGTGCACACTTAGTGTACCTACTATGTGGCGATCAGGTTGAACGAGCCTGAACCATCAGATACTTAAGAAGGATAATTTTAAGGTGTTAGGTCTTTGGGCCCAAATTATTTCAGCCTCTAAGGCCTCAGATCCAACGGTCAATCCTTACATGATTGCTAGTGTCCAAAAGGAGGTCAAATTTCTTGATTTGTGTGTCGATTTCTCGAGTTCTGAATCGTTAGATGTCTCGAAAATTTGATTTTGCGGAGATGGTCCATCTCGGCTCTATTTCTTGGGTTGGGCCCACAAGGTCCAACTTGAACGTATTTTATTTAAATCTAATGGTGCCAAGGGGATGGTTGCACCAAATTAATCATATCAGGTAAAATTCTTCAAAGCGTCCAACTATAATAGTTGGCACGGGCAAGCTATCATCGGCATTGTCGGCGTTTTGTTGGGCCGATCCCCGAAATTTATTTTATCCCAACCCGAAGTATCATATATATATATATATATATATATATATATATATATATATATATATATATATATATATATATATATATATATATACATAGCCCCAACAGATGGATCCACCAATCACCACCTAGTTTCCTTCCATACCTGAGATACTCTAACAACATAGCTATCTACATAGCACCAAACGACCACCAATTCCAGCCCAAAAGGAAAAATCAGCAGTCACCCTAACTACAAAATCAATTTCCAGCAATCTCACAACATCATTAGACAATAAACCGTGCTGAACCTGCCGTCAATAACCAATAACAACAGCCCGTACATCACAAATTGTTGTATACACAACATTGCCCCACTACCTTCAACAGTAGTGCTGATTATAAACAACTCCTCTATTTCCAGCAAAGTGCCAAGCTAATACATATGTATATATGTATATAAAGGAAAAAAAAAAAATTAAAACCAATTGTGAAGACAAGTCCCCACACTGCCGACCATATGTTAGAAAAGTTTTCCCCCTCTCAATAGAGTAGTGGACTATAATCAATGGGTGGTTTGTAATATTTATAGTAAATTGACCTATTAATTTTATTATATAAACAAATGGTGTCAAGAGGGGAAGGGAGTGGTTTTGGTTTATGAACCAGCGGAAGTCTCCCTTAGAGACGTGCAGAGAGGATAAAGGGGGGGGAGGGGGGGGGCTTGATCTAGTGTAGTATATATATATATATATATATATATATATATATATATATATATATATATATATATATATATATATATATAAATGATAAAGATCAATAAATATAGAGTACTTTTATATCATAAATAGGGATTTATTTATTTTAGTTTTATTTTTCATCTTCTTCTTCGAAGTTAAAACAGCCATTATTGGAACAAGGAAAATAAACTATATTTTTCTTCTATATTCAAAAGAGAACTGAATATTTTAAGATCGATCGAGGGGCACCCACATGTTGGGACGTGCATGGGTTGATTCCAATCGATTTGGCGACACGACAGCCTATGCGTTGATTCGGCGATGCGAGCGATGCGGCAGCCTATCGCTTTAGTGATGCGTTTTCGATCTAGGCTAGTTGGATGCGAGAAGAAGATGCTCTGCGTGAGTGATCTAAATCGGGAGGAGCGAGGTGCGAGATAGGGAGAGTTCAGAAGGAAGATAGTCGTGAGAGAAGGAGGTCCCGAGAGGAGAGATTTAAGCATTAGGTTGAGATCTTTAGAGAGGGATAAAAGGGATCGGTGGAGGCATCATTGGGAAGGTTTCTATTTTTTTTTCCTATTATGTGAAAAGCTTTTATTTCCTAATGTAGTAAATTGCTAGCTGGTAACCGGGTTGGATTTTAACATTGTAAAGTTTCCTTTAATTGATTGGGCTGGGATAGTGTGTGGGCATGCACATAGAGTTTGGTGCTCCATTGCATCTCACGCCATCGGATGACCTTCCTAGGGTCCGGTTAATAACATTATGCAATTCATCATCTTAAACCACATATTATGCTTTTCAAAACGACCTTAAATTACAAAAATAAATAAAAAATAATATCCAAATGGGATTATGAAAGGGTGGTGTTTGATTTCAAACTTTGTATAATATCGAATAAACATTTTCATTGTTTGAAATAATATGATGAAATAGAAAGAATTTTTTATATTAAACTTAGGCACTTGATCTAAGGCACGTTACTCTCCCTCCTCCATACAAGTCAACAATAAATTGTCAGCAAGATAAATTCTCTGATACAATGAATCAAGTCTTCTGGATGTTGTGATCAACTTATTGAATTAAATCTTACTCAAAATCAAAGTATACTCAAAATAAAAGAAAAAATTTATATAATAAAAATTACATTTATATAAAAATAGATACTAAGAGGTGTAGTGACACACTTTGTTGAAATGGCTAGTCATTGAGACTTGTCCATTCAATCAGTGTGTGAAATTTAAACTTATGCATGAAAGGTTGACTAAACAACCCTTTATCTGTCTTTTCAAACATATATTTCAAAACCGTTAGTCTTTTTTAAAAAAAATTACCTTTCTTATAAGAGTTCTCATATAGCAAGATGTTTTTCCTACTCACAAGATCAAAGCTGTGGGGTACTTACACCAAACACACCCTAGTAAGAACCAAAAGAATTAGGTTGAATTGGATAAAAACCATTTATAGCCAATTACCTAAACCTCATCCACATGCCATCATATCAACCGATTCATTAAAAATTAACTATTAGGCCTTAGGAAGCTTCAAGTTCATCTACTATCTCTTCTTAAAACCATCAAAAGAAGGAATAATGGCAGATTGTTTGATATAAAATATATATTACTACAGTAATATATATAACACTTTCTACCTATTGTTGCTTATTATTATATGAGCTAGTGTTTAGGTACACGCCCAAAAAAGTAACTTTAAAATCAATTTTGACCGTGCACGTGATGTTAAGGTCACTTTTCTAAGATGTGTGCTACGTGAAATAAAGCACTGATCGTCTGGTAGTATGCCCATGATCTCAAGATCCATCATGTGAAAGATTGGGAGGATAAACGATCTCCATCGTCTGATTCAATGTTGCCCATGTGTTTCAGCGTGGGTGAACTCAAAGATTCTGGTGGGTGGATTAAAGGGGGAGAAATTGTCTTTTAGCTTTGGCTTATATATATATATATATATATATATATATATATATATATATATATATATATATATATATATATATATATATATATCAGAGATGACCATTATTTAAAACCAACAATCGTTCGATGGGGTGGCCATTATTTAAAACTAACAATCGTTCGATGGGGTGGCCGTTATTTAAAACCAACAATCATTCGATGGGGTGTCTTTCCGATTAATTCAAATAGAAAGCTTCGGGGAAAAAATTTAGAAAAATTTAAATAATATAAAATTAATAATAATTTATTAAATTCTAGAGAATATTTCATCATCATCACAACCTTAACTTATTTATTTTGTGTCGACTTTGTAAATCCTATTTGTCAATTGATTTCTCATCAATTTAAGCTCTTTACACACACGAGGACACACATATATTTATAAATATATATTAACTTATTTTTTATAATTAAAAAAAATATTTAAAATAATAAAAGAAGTATATTACATATTTGCCTGTATTAACAATTTGTAGTCACAAAAAAAAATGAGAAGATGATTAAAGAATATAAAACATTGATACAAATATGAAAAAAATAGAAAATTTGTGAAAGTACAAAAAAAAATGAAAAAATTCAAGGAATTGATGAATCAGGCAAATATTCGACGAAAAGTTTGGCAAACCACCTATTCATAGATTTTTTCTAAAATTTTGATTGATTTGGAGAATTTTGTGACAAAGGTGGTGATAACTCATGACTCATGAGGAGTTGAGAAAATTGGGTTGGCATAGGCAATGGCAATTGCTGGCGCTCTATCTATTTAATAATTTTTCAGAATGCTGCTATTTCTTTTACACCAACAATTTCTTATCTAGACCAGTTAAAAAATAAGGTTACTATTTATAAAAATTTCACCACATTTTTTCCCCCTTCTATTACACCCATCATTCTCTTTTGTGGTTAGTATGAAAACAAGGTTTTGGTCAACTAAATTTTGCACCAAAGAATTCTTCTTTCATTTTCTATAAGAAGAAAACTTTTTCCATTAAACTTCTACACAAGTAGAAGAAGGTTTTATAGGGGGAGTATAAGGAGATTTAAGCACAAAGTCTTCTTCTTTCACTTTACCTCTCTCATCAAAGTATCATTATTTGAAATCCTTAATAAATATATAAAATCAAAGAAAAATACCAAAAATCTAATTCTTTGAGAAGTTAGTTATTTATTAATGATTTCGAATATAAACATGTTGTTCTACTTTTTGACTTAACCACATATTATGCTTTTCAAAATGATCTTAAATTACAAAAATAAATTAAAAAGATTATCCAAATGGATTTATGAAAGGGTGGTGTTTGATTTCAAAGTTTGTATAATGTCAAATAAATATTTATATTGTTTGAAATAATATGATGAAATAGAAAGATTTTTTATTATTAAACCTAGGCACTTGATCTAAGGCACGTTACTCTCCCTCTCCCCCATACAAGTCAACAATAAATTGTCAGCATGATAGATTCTGTAACATCCCTGGGATTTCCGAACCCGAACACGCTGACCGAATGCTCGTGTTCGATGCCGTAGGCGATATGCGCCTTAGATTTGAACATAAACAACCTTTGTGATTGCTTACAGAAGCTCTGTGAGAACACCACTGGTTAGAGGTTTGGCTTGTATGTGTGAGGTCTGGGGATCAAATCCTGTTAAGTGGAAATTAAGACTTTACTTTTGGAACTTTTATTAAGTGCCCATACACTGTCTTTGGTGTGCCGGCTGCACACAGAATCAGTGCCCTATTGTATAAAACCATTTCTCACGCATAAAAACATGCATGAGAATTGCGTGAGAGCTTTCATTGAGAAAGAGACCCAAGAGAGAAGAAGAGAGCCTACTTCCCTTCGTCAGTCTCCTCCTTCTTGGATCTCAGCCACTCGATCCCCTTGTCGAGCATCTGCTTTGTCAAAAGGATTTATGCTATTCCGACCATCGCGACACTATTGCGATCGGAGATCGAATCATTGGAGGGATACAAAGCTACACCCAATTTCTTTTGCTATCAACGATGATCATAGGCCACATGCGTGATATGAACATGTTAAAGAAAGAGATAAGAAGATGACAAAATAAAAAAAATAAACTTTATTATATTTTCCTTTGATGAATAAAAAAGAGCTTGAGTTCTCTTTTTATAATACACTAAGTAGTGGCAATGTGGGTTAGTGGATACATGGGTAAGTGGATAGTTATGTAGAAGTGGGAATGAACATGGGTAAGTGGATAGTTATCTAGAAGTGACAATGATACGGTGTTGAGTGCTTATTACATGTATGTGTCGTAATGCGATCACGTAGGCTTCGATTTCAGAGAGTTAGGTCTTGAATTACGTGTATTCAGATCACATGCAAAAGATTTCATAGATCGGACGCGTGAAAAGCGTGAACGCTGATCCTTCCGATAATAGATCATCGAAATCATCGCATGCATGAGATTAGAATGTAGAATTATTGCGTTGATGGTGTAGAATAGGTTTAGTCTAGATTGTAGATGATTTGAAACTTATACAATGGGTTTTTGAGGATTTTCTAATTTAGAAAGAAGAAGAACAAGTTTTGAAAAATCTTAGAGACTGTCAAATTCTCTCACGCGAATTTTCTTCAAAATACACTGAAAAATTTGCTGCCGCGATTTTCCTCAATTTCTAGGAAAATTTTCTCGAGTTAAATTTGCTCGCGCAAACTTTCGTGTGCCACAGGGAAATTGAAAAATCTGCTTGCGCGAATTTGGAAATCACGCGAGCGAATTTCACTGTTTCTGTCTTCCTCAATCTTTCTTTGAAAGGAATTGTGAGACTTTGAAGCGCTCATCGCTTATGTCATTAACACTTAGCTATGGACCTATTGTGATATAGATTGAGGATTGGAGGCCATAGATAAAGACTTTGCTTTGTCTCTGCATTCGTCTCCGCAGAACTTCGACATTAAGGTAGGGAAAACTCAATGCTTGCTTTTCATTTTTTATTTGATTTATAGATTTTAATGAAAATCGTAATCATGATCATGAGAAATATAATAGAATTTGTTAAATATTTCTGCATTGCATGTTGAATCCATTGTATCATTGATTTGCATTGATTCTCCAATCATTGTATGTGTAAATGAACTCCGAACTTTGAATTGTATAAGTATGTGAATATTTGTAGCTTTGAATATTTCGTATTCCATTGTGAATTTGGCTCTGTGACAAGTGGGTAAGAGGAGTAGAGGCTCCAGAGAGGGGTAGAGGCCCCGAGGTTTTGACCTTGTTCCCATGTATGGGATACTTTGTTTCGGCTTATGGAATACTTGGGCCCCACATTGATTTCAGATTTTGTTCTGACTTTAATTCATCTGTGTGACCACTTCGTAGCATATGTCATATTTTAGAATCGTGCTTTTGAACTAACTTTTTGAATTATGAACTTGCTTTGAAAATGCTTTTGTCTTTCATCATTGAATCTATGTTTTGTATGTAAAAATGCAAATTTGCATTATATTCTCCCTACTGAGCTTGGACTGTAGCTCATCCCGATATTATATCACAGGTGTAGACGTCAAGAGGGATCCTGAGCTCGAGGAAGACCCAGACTATGTTCCGGAAGAAGAAGCAAATCTTCTGCCAGACGAGTTCACCCGTAGTCGGGTTTTGGATTATCTTTAACTTGGTACAGTGTGAGATAATTGTATATAAAACAAAATTTATATTTTGGATATGCACCTCTGTTTAGGTGACAGTCGGCCGTCACCAGTGGTTGGTTTTTGGGTTTTTGTTTTTGTGTATAAATGTATATAAAATATGCCAACGCCATATGATATTAGTGTAGTCTTATGTATTGCATCTGCTTGATTCCATATGTATGTAGATGTACCAGGTACATCAAACAACTAGATAGTCCTCGAATTCCGCACGTTGAAAGTCAAACTGCCACAGGTGATATCAAAGCGTATGCATCAGACGATTTGACTTTCCCAGAATTCCGTGTGAGGAAAGTCGGGTTGTCACTGTTGGTATCAGAGATGTTTTTAGGAGCATCTGATGATCTGATTTTCTCAGAATTCAGGATAAGGGGAAAATTGGGTTGTCACAGATTCTCTGATACAATGAATCAAGTCTTTTGCATGTTATGATCAACTTATTGAAGTAAATCTTACTCTCAACTCGAAGACTAATAAAAGAGAAAATTCATATAATAAAACTTACATTTATATAAAAATAGATACTAAGAGGTGTAATGACACACTTTATTGAAATGGACAATCATAGAGATTTGTCCATTCAATCAATGTGTGAAATTTAAACTTATGTATGAATGGTTGATTGAACAACCCTTTATTTGTTTACCTCTCTTATAAGACTTCTCATATAGCAAGATGTTTTTCCTACTCACAAGGTCAAAGCTATATGGTACTTACACCAAACACACCCTAGTAAGAACCAAAAGGATTAGGTTGAATTGGATAAAATCCATTTATAGCCAAGTACATAAACCTCATCCACATGCCATCATACCATCAGATTCATTAAAAATGAACTATTAGTCCTTAGGGAACTCCAAGTTCCTCTGCAATCTCTTCTTGAAATCATCAAAAGAAGTAATAATGGCAGATTGCCTAATATAAAATATATATTACTATACTAATATGCATATAACATTTTCTACCTATTGTTGCTTATTATTATATGAGCTAGTGTTTAGGTACCTGAGTTGCACAACACTCAAGTGAATCTCTTTGCTCAAATGGTCAAAACCTTCTTTGAGCTTTTGTAAAGGTCAACTTTTCCTAGAAGTCACTTGGGGTTGGGCATTTTAGTACATTGGAGGTAAAATTAAGGCTATCAAGTTTACTAGATGTCGTATTTAATTAGTGTTGCTCACTATGGATTTTCTATGGATAGTCTTTGATATTTTATATTTATAATAGTTGGAAAAAAAATCATGTTTTCTTACACTTATATATATATTTCCAATATGGGAAATATATTATTATTATTATTATTATTTTGATAAGGGAAATATATTATTACATGTGACGATTCATCATCGCGAAAACTCATTCCATATTAAATGAACCGGGTAGAGATGAGAGATGCCTTTTTAATGAAAAAATGTAAGTTAGTGAATGCAAATTAAACTCATGATAATTTTGGGTTTAATGTACCTTTATTTGCACCCATTGAATCTTGAAAAGCACCCACCTACAAGCTCGATGTAAAAAGGCCCCTTATATTTCATTTGAAGGGCACCGATAAACCAGTCGAAAGACTTGTTCCTCTCCTTCCCTAGGTTTGAACACCTCTCGTCCCGCCATATCTATTGGCCATTGAAACAGCTTCTCTGGCGAACCTCTTGACATTAATTCTGAGCTTATTTTAATTTATTTTTCAACAAATTTTTTTTTTTGATAATTAATAGGGGTTGATGGGTCCCCCACCCTTTATTTAAAAAGAGGAGAAGATTATAGACGAGCTGAGTTACAAATCAGGTCTTCTCGAATGCGAGAGTGAAGGGAAAAAGGACTGCGGCAAAAAGCTGAGTCTCAATATTGACCTATTGCAATATAGATTTTTATTTTAATCATGATAATAGAGGTGTAGGATTTAGATAATTTACAACTAAGTATATAATTAGATTGAACACACAATAATTTTTGGCATCAGGACTTACCTTTCTCACAATTATAATCTAGTAGCTGTATTAAAAGGCATAGGATTTAAACTATAAATGTTGAAACTATAGGATTTTATACTTTGGCGATGTGCTAGATTTCTAGGAGCAATGATATCCCAAACAATACTTTGGCCTTACATTTTTTTTAAATGAATTTTAAAAGATGCAAAATTAACCTCATAAAAAAATTGAGAAAAACTCAGTAGTATTAAACTTGAGTTAATTATTTGTGATAAATGTTGAAGGGCAGCTCAGGGTGATGAAGGAAAGGGCATCAATTTTTTTTAGGGAGCCATTACTTGCACACACTTTTCAAGTGATTGCACCAAATTTAAAAGAAAGACTTGCAAGTTTGGTGACTTTTACTATGTGAAAACACCATCTAAGCCGTTTGATTTGAAGGCCATGATTCAAAAAATATCAATTGTAAAAGATTTAGAACAAAATATAATTTTCATCATTTGATTAAATGGAGTCAAAGGTTATTATATAATTCAACAATTGACTATAATAGATCTATTGATCATGAACTTCAAATCAGACGGCTCATATCGCATTTTTACATATCACAATTTTAAATTCGGTGCAATCACTTGAAAAATGTGTGCAAGTAATGGCTCCCTTTTTTTAAATTTTTTTTAAGTAAAGGGTCAAAAAAGGTGAATAAAACACGAGTTATTTGTAAAATGAACATATCCCGATTTGATCATTATTTTTTTCAAAAAAAAAGAAAAACACAATTTTGTCAAATTAAGTTGCTAATTTCAAGATAAAATCGAGACGTTTTAAGCAATCATGACCTTTTTCGATATTTTTAGTTTAATTTTTATTTTCTTTCTAAATTACAATTTTTTTCTCAATTTTTTCCAAAACATAAAAATTTTTTGCTGAAATTTTACAAATTTTCTCGTCTTATTCCCAAGATCAATCAACTTGGTTATTATGGGCATAATAACCAAATTTGACTATTCTTTACAATTATCGAAAATAATTTATGATTTTGAGGTTATGTGTATTATTCACAAATTATTTATCACTTTTTGAAAATCCGATATGTCATTTAAAAATTTGTAAAATTTGTGAATAATTCATTTTTTTTTTCAATAAATATCGCGACCTTTGTAATATGTTTAAAAAAATTTAATACTTTTGTATAATTTTTTCCAGATTTTTCCGGAGCTTGCTTTTTCTTCCGAATCATAACCTTGCCGAATGATTCCCGAAAACTTAAGATTCGCTTGGCAACGCTCCACTGCGGCTTCCAGGCGTAGCTAAGAGCGAGAGCTGTGGTAAAAAACCCTGGTTTGCCAAACGCAGTCTGCTTAAGTGAAGGGGTATTTAAGGGAAAAGCGTTTTTATCTTAATTTATTTTAGAATTATTATTATTATTTTTTGATAATGTAATTTATTTTAGATTTGGTAATAAAAAAAGGGGTATTTGCTCAAAAAACCGTTATCCATTCGGCTTTTCAGTTTCTCTCTCTTTTCCATATCCAAAACCACCGGTTTCTCTTCCATTCATAGGGTTTAAGCTTAGGGTTTGGGAAAAAAAACTCATAAAGCTAAAGAATTTGACTTCTTTCAAGGGTTTTGAAGATTTTTGTGTGAGTTTGATGACCTTTTTGTTGGTTGGAACGAACAACTCTCGGAATTGAAAAATGTGAGATTTACTAGGGTTTTAGAATAGGGAGTGGCTGAAAAATGTGGCGATTTGCTTATGTTCTTAATGAGCAATTCCATCGTTTTATCTAAAACTACTATCCGTTTTGATCTGAAGAAGTCGCGAAGGACGTTTCCTTCATATGCTACACTTAATTCCCTCGTTTTGATTGCTAGTAGTAGAAGGAGAAGGTATTTCGCGTTGGTTCCGAATGTGAAGAGGAAGAATTTGAAGCAGAGGAGTTGGTGGCAGAAGTTATTTTCTGAAGATGGTAATTGGTTTGGTTTGAAAGATGATGATATGTTGGAAGAGGGAGAGGGATTATCTGATGACGACAAGTTTGAAGCTTGGAAGAGTCGGGCCGAGGCGATTTCGGAGTTACGAGAAGCTCAGGAAGAGATGAGGAATGAGGAGAATCGAGCGTGGGAAGATTGGCTTGGATATGAGGAATCGTCTGATGATTCCTCGTGGAGTCGAGAATGGGCCGATAGAGTGGGAGAAAGAGAAGGTGATGTCTTCGATGAACCGGATAAGTTGGTGCCTGAAAAGGGCGTGCTTGGAGGTATAAGGTCTTTGGTACTTGGAGACGATGAGGATGATTTGCTATACGAAGACAGGGTTTTTCGCTATGCTTCGTTTAATTCGGTAGGTCTATTGGAACCGTTGATTGTATAAATATTGGTTTTCCGGGCTTAGCAATATTATATGGCTTTTGTTTTATATATAGTTATTATTATAATGTAGACATTGGATTTATGTTCAATAACATTATATCTTTCATCGATTCCTTATTTATTTATTTATTTTATGTAGTTTTCTGAATTAGTTTCAACAGCATAAATATCAAAATGTATCATCCCAAATGCATCTGATAGTCTCTTTTTGTTGGAGTTGTACTCTGCTATAAAATGGATTTCTGAGGTTGAAGTTTTTTCATTCAGCCTCGAGATTAGTGATAGTCTCTTTTTTCACAGAATCCTATTGCAAATAAGCATGTATTACTTTTTTATAACAGAGTACATCTATTAGGATGTTTTTTTTCTCTCTATTAAAATCCTTAATTAGACATCTTTATACTTATTGTGGGATTAGGTTTATTTATATTGGTTTCTCATTCAACTCTATGTGATGCTTTGATTAGTTCATATACTTATTTTCATTATTGATGGGGACACCGACATTGTAGACATCGGATACGGACCGTTTCGCGTGTACCGACATCGGAAGAAGTGGAACGGAAATCATAACCAGGCGTAAAGGAGGGAAAAAAAAAGAGTGAACAGTGCTATGAACAGTGTCACGGACATTCGTGATGAACAGTGACTGACGTCTGTGAAAAGTGACGAACGTCCGTGATTTGGAGCCTTTACTATTTTTTTTTGGGACGGACATCCGTAGTACCCCACGGACGTCCGTGGACGTCGTGCCGCCAGTGATGGGATTTTGTTATTTTCTGCAAAAATTACCTTTTTTAGTATTTTATTATTATTAGGACTATTTATTTCGAATTAATTATTGGTGGCCTATATATAGAAGCTTGTAAAGACTTTTAATTAGTTTTTGATTAATGAAAAGAGCCTTTTGCTTCTTTGCTTGAGATGAGCATTTTTAGAGAGTGAATCTTCATTTCCCGAGAAGGGTTTGGTAAGAAGCCAAGCGAGTGAAGCCCAAAATCCATCGTCTCTCTATCTCTTTATTTTATTTTCTTTCTATACTTTGTGTGATCCCATAAACCTTAAATCCAGCCATCACATTTTCCAAATCCCCAAAACCATAAATCCTAACACTCATCGGAACCATTGATTCGAACCATCTCCCAAATCCCTATTTCAGCCATTAAATCTCCAAACACCAGATCCCATAAACCATAGAACAACTTGATATCCCACCATTGAACTACGAGTAAGCGCCCTAATCTGGAAAACCTAGAGTTCTACCTCTAGGATCAATCTGCACCGCAACTCTAACGGATCTAGCGCAAAGACTGGACCCTTTCCTAAACCCGGACGTGATCCTTCGTATGGAAAACGATGGAGCCCTAAGGTAACCACCTTATTTTCAGGTTTATTGTTCAAGTTAATTTAAAATAATTTCGGCAAGTAATTAATTCATTGCATTCATGTAGTTTAGGGTTTTTGTCCCACGTCAATTGCATTCTGGTTTTGTAGCTTTGTAGTCGTGCATTATACTAAATTATGTTCATAAAAGAGAAATAAAGAATGTCACCTAGTTCATATTTTTATCGTTAGTGCATTTTGGTTTTGTAGTTTTGCAGTCATGTATTATGCTAAAGTATGTCTATAAAAGAAAAATAAAGAATGTCGTTGGAGATGGTTTGGACATATCCAATGGAGAAATGAAACAGCCATTGTACGGCGGATTGAAACGGTAGAAGTGCAAGGAAGGAGGAGTAGAGGGAGACTAATAAAGACTATGAGAGCTTTTTTTTGTTGGACATGATTTTAGAGGTAGGTTTAAGTTTTTATTATTGGTAATTTGAATTTTATTAAAGAGCATGAAAGAGAAGTGAAAGGCCATACCAAAGAGCTAGGCCAAAAAACTATTACTACATAGGAGAAAGCAAGCAGAGCTATAGTGGAATAGAGGTCCCGGAAATAAAACTCTCTCTCTGCATCTTTTGAGATTTAGTCTGTCAAAGAATTTGAATCCTATGAACATGGTGAAAAGAACAACCTAAATTCTACACAAACCTTAAGTTTTCCCCACAAAACTCAATTTCCATTATAAGTGAATTGATGTTTGAAAAAGAGAGAGAACACTGTGTGAGGTCCTTTGAGAGAATAAAAAAAAATGCATTTTTTTGGGATAAAGTGAATGCTTTAAGGGATATGGATGGTTCACTTATATCAGAAATAAAATATTGGTCGATAGCTCAATAGGTGTTGTGCAACAAGAAAAAAATGTGTTTTTTTGAGAAAAACAAAAAAAGCGCAAAAAAATGTCATTTCCGAAAAATTCCTGTTTTTCCGACAAAATGTGTTTTAAACCCGTTTTTTCGGAAAAAAATGTTTCTTTTCTATTTTTCCCCATTTAAAACCCATGTTTGGTCATAACATATATATTTTGTATTTTTGCTAATTATGAATATTTAATTTTTTTGAATTTTCCTGTTTTCTCTGAAATTGCCGAAATTTACCATTTTTTTTCCGTATATTTCTGGAGCCATTTTATTCCCGTACCTAGACTTGGTTACTATGCTTTCATCCAACTGGTGAAACTTGGAGAGAGTTTACACCTTTCCATCTTCCAGGCCTTTCACTTATGACAACCGCGATGTGATGCTCACTCCTCCTTTGCAGAAATGATATTAACAGTTAGATGACCAGTGCCTTCCAAGATTTTTGGCATCACGTACTGTACCTTGGTGAACCCTGCACGGTAGTGGAATACGCACAACCGTCAGAAAGTCTTCAACTGTGACGACGCACCTTCCTATACGTTTGTTTAGGATTTTGACGTTGAAGTGTAGTGCTATTTTATAAAAATTATGATCCTGGCTTTTTTCAGAACTGTAAACCATATCTGCTTGATTTACACCAAATTGGACGTGCTCTTAACCAATATGAGCCTAAACTCAGAAGTCACATACAACCCATCTGCGTTCTCATTTACATATCAAGTAAAGCAATTTATTTTGCAAACAATTTGATTTTTAAGATAATTATTTACATAAATTTATTTTGTCAAAGGCAAGTTTGCAATACTTGACTAAAAACAAGATATGCCCAAACAGTAGGTGAAGGTCCCCCCACACATCAGAATGAATGATTTCAAAAGGAACAATGCTTTGCTTACCACTGGGAGGATAAGGAAACATGTTAACTTTGAGAGTTCACACACTTCAAATCTCATAGAGGAGCTGGATTTAAATTTCTCTGGTAGTAGAATCTTCAACTTTTGTAGTGGACATGGCCACAACGAGCATGCCAAAGTGCATCTCATCAACTGAAGCGGAGGCAACAACAATAGGTTTCTGTAACTTCTGACTTGCATGAGCGCGATGGTCTTCAAATATATAGAGCCCTTATCCTCTCGACCACGACCAATCCTTTCCAATTGACAAATCCTGAAAGATACAGTAAGGCGAGAAGAAGGTAACACTACAAGTTTGATACTTAGCAAGACAAGTAACAGACAAAAGATTCCCAAACATTTTGGGAACATGTAATGTGAGAAATAAGGAGAGGGAATCAGCTCTGACTGTCCCTTTACCCGTAGTAGGGACAAGACAACACGTATATGACATGGGCCTGGCATCGGAGACAAGGACTGGAATAGTGGCGACATCTCTGTCATATGAGCCGTGGCTCCAGAGTCAATGATCCAAACATGGAACAAGAAATAGAGGCATGAGCAGCTGGAGAGACATCTGTTTCTGCACGAAGAACACTGTATCTGTCTTTTAACTCTATTATGAAGCATTTACCACCAATCACCACTTTAGAATCTTCCATCGTCCGGATCCTCCAATACAAAGTCAGTCACATCTACAATGCGGCAGCAGAAACAAATTCTGCTCACAAAACTGCATTCCACAACCCACAGCAAAGCAGCAATCCCCACCAGGCTGTGGATAATAATTTTTTTCATGCAACTGGGTTCTGCAAGCCACTGCAACACAGCCTCTACAGGCTGCAAACATTACTCCTGCACACAGGAGTAATGTTTCACAACCCACTGAAAATTCCTGCACACAACCCATAACCAGGTTGCAAATAAATTTCCGCACACAAATCTAGGTTCCACAGCCCACTGCAAAGCCGCCACCACCACCACCAAAGGACTGCAATTAATGATTCTGAGCACAGAATCGGATTACACAACCCAACTCAACAAAAAGCAGCAACCTCCACCAAGCTGCAAACATAAAATTTAAGCATAAAACTGTCCACAACCCAAACAATGGTTGTACAACCACTTGGTGAATCCACAATTACCCTTTCACTAATACGGGACAAAATTTTCTTCAACAGCCACATAAACCATCATCATAACAGATTTTAGGGAACAATCCATGCAGGAAAAACGAAAAAAATGAACAATCAACAATATTCAAGGTATTCGATACAACGGAAACTCAAACAATCAAGAAATAACTAATCATCTTACAGATTTGATGTGTGGGTGGTGGTGGTCGATATAGACGATTCTAACATGATTCGGTGAAGATGTTAAATTTTTCGACGAGATCTAGACATTTCCGACGACCATTTTCTCGTTTCCGGTCACCTCCATTAACTAAAACACCACAGATGGTATCTCAGTCACACATACCTTGCTTTAGTGATTGAGATTCACATCTCAATGCTAAAAAATACGAGGGAGGTTTGTTGGAGATGTTATTTTTATTGTATGGGTGTGTAGTAAGTAACTTTGGATGTTATTTCTATTGTATGTGTGTGTAATTAAGTGAAGTTTAAGTTGTACAATTCACTTAACTCGGGAACCATGTAATACGTGAACATGTTAAGATGATATAAATAGTATTTTGCATTGGGACATCATCATCTTGGTATCAAAGAGGCTATGATCGACGAGATCTGATTGCTGACATCATCATCAATAGGCAGGCGCCAGCACTGACATCACGCTGACGTCAGCAGTCACCGAAAAGTGGCCGGAATCAGCCCAACATCGAGGGTTTTGATCGGATTTATATCCCAGTCATTTTTCTCTTCCGTGACATTTGGATTTGAAGGCCGGAAGTAAGACTTCCACGGTCGTCTTCTTCCTTGAGCTCCACCGACATCGTCAGTTGCAGAAACTCTAGGTTTCTGTCATAGCAACATAGCAGCCTAGGAATATGATGTAAGACACCGAAACCTTCTTCAAACTTGATTTCGATGCCTTAGCTGCGTTTAATGTTGAAGATATATGGATCTACATCGCAAGAAACCTCCTAATGTTGCCGGAAACTTTGCAAACCCACCGGAACACCTTGTTGACTTGCCGGAACACTTTGTAGACTCGCTGGAATGCCTATTTCGAATCAGATCTATGAGATAAACCCTATTCATTGAGTTTTTGAATGTGTTTTTAATCTAGATGTCATCTATTATTGTTGCGTGCTTACCATTTCGACTACCGACATGAGTTATTTGTTGAGATTTGGCATGATTGTGGTGTTATGTGCTTGTTAAATTGGTGAAGAAGTTGTAGAATCACTGTTTGGAAGCAGTGTGCCTTCTATTTTTTGAATAATTTTGATCTCGGTATCTCTAATCATGGACGAGAATAAATTCAAAATTGTTGGTGGGGGAGATATTTCTTGTAACTTACAAATTACTACGAAGAAATTGAATGAAGTCAATTATCTTTCGTGGTCATGGTCTGCTGTTATGTACTTAGGGATGAAAAAAAAATTGGGTTACATTTACGAGACTATCCCAAAACCCATAGAAGATGACCCTAAGTATGTTGATTGGGAAAGTGGCAATCTAACTTTCATGACATGGCTGCTACACTTAATGCAACTAGACATCAGTGATTCTTTTATGTATGCCAATGATGCTAAGCAATTATGGGAGGCTGTGAAGGATGCGTTCTCCCAGAAACAAAACCTCACAAAAATATTTCAAGTTAGTGACAAAATTAACACTATGAAGCAAGGTGAGAAGACTATTGGAGAGTATTACACTCAAATGAGGAGTTTGTGGAATGAACTAGCCCATTATCAAGAAGAAGAACCGTGCAACTCGTGTGCCAGCAAGGCTAGTAAAAATACTGAATAATCCCTTTTAGGGGTTGTTCAGGTCTAACCCCTAAAAGGGGTTAGACCTGAATATGAGAATGTTAAATCAAACACTCTAGGTAGAGAGGAGTGTCCTCTTGGTACTGTGTATGCCCATTCTTCAGCATGAGGAGAGCAAACAACAATTTATGCAGATTCCTGGTGGTAATGTATCTGAGAGATCTGCTCTACCATCCTTCACTTCTTTTGATCGTGGTGGAGGCAAATTTGGTGGTAGAGGTGGTGGTCGTGGAGGTCGTGGGGGCCTCTCACGTGAAGAAAGAAAAAAATTATTGTGTTCTCATTGTGGCAAGAAGGGCCATACCAGAAAAAGATGTTGGGAATTATATGGGAAACCGAAATTCCTTCTAGGCCGTCCATTCCAATCCTCCACTGAGGAAACTTCTAATCCAGGTGGTGATCAGAGTAGCCCTACTGCTTCAGCTCCATCTGATTTTCAGAGCTTACAGAGAGAGCTTCAGGATCTCTAGGGCCGCCTTCAACGCATGACCGTAATACAGGGATAAACATCTTCCTCCCATATAGCTGAGTCAGGTACCCATGGGTTTGCACATGTGACCTCCTCCTCTTAGTCCCCATGGATCATCGATTCTGGGGCTACAGATCACATGTCTGGTATGACAGATTTATTTTCATCTGTGTCTAGTCTTTCTAATTCTATTCATATTCACATTGCCGATGGATCCCTTATTCCTGTAAAGGGCAAAGAGAGTGTTCAATAGGCACATTGTATCTTGACTCTACTCTTTTGATTCCTAATATGCCTATGAATCTATTATTTGCCAGTAAAATTATCAATTCCTTACATTGTAGTGTGACATTCTTTCCATCATATTGTTTTTTCCAGGACCTGAAATCGGGGAGGATCCTTGCTCATGGTACTGAAGAGAAGGGACTCTACTTCTTTCAAGATTTACGTGGTGCATCTCCTCCTGCAGCTATGGTGGTTTCTGTTGATGAAGCAAGATTGTGGCACTCCCGCTGTGGCCATCTTATATTAGTCATTTGAAATTCTTATTTTCAGAAAAATTTCATGGGTTTGATAGTAGTTTGTTTAATTGTGAGACTTGTCAGTTCTCTAAACATGTTCGCAATTCTTACCCCTTGAGTGGTAGTAATTGTGCTATTCCTTTTGAAGTTATTCACTCTAATGTGTGGGGGCCTTCCACTGTTACTGCTTTGAATGATTATCGTTATTTTGCTACTTTTATTGATGACTGTACTAGACTCACTATGCTCTTTCTTATGCGCACCAAAGACAAAATTGCCTCTATTTTTCCTATGTTTCATAGACTAGTTAGCACAGAATTTCATGGGCATGTTAAGGTTCTTCGATCGGATAATGATGGGAAATATTCCTCTCATGTTCTCCAATCTTATCTTCACTCTCATGGAATTGTGTGGCAAACTACTTGTTCTTATACTCCCCCCAACAGAATGGGGTTGCTGAGAGGAAAAATAGGCATCTTCTTGAGGTTGCTCGATCTCTGTTGTTTGATATGAGGTTTCTAAATATCTCTGGGGTGAAGGTGTCCTCACCGCTGCTTACTTCATCAATCGAATGCCTACATCTATTCCTTGTGTCTTCTCATCAACCTCTGTTCTTGGTGCCACCACGTATCTTTAGTTCCTTGTGGTTTACACATATCCCTAATATTCAACGAAGTAAACTTGATCCCAAGGCTACCAAGTGTACTTTTATTGGATATCCCTCTTCTCAGAAAGGATACAAGTACTTTGACCCTCTCACTCGTCGTGTGATAGCTACCATGGATGTCACATTCTTTGAGGGCACTCCTTTTTCCAGTCCTCCGAGTCCTCTTCAGGGGGAGAAACAACTTAAAAATGAAGAGTACTTTGAGTTGTTTAGATCTTTACCTATGGGAGATGATGAGGATTGTGAAGAAGTGGATGATGAAGCTGTTGAGCCACAGAAAAGCGAACAACCCACCTTTGATAAATATGGAAAGGGAAAGATGTATGTGCGAAAGAATAAGAAAAACATCGTTGAAGCCACTGCGTATGAGAATATAGATGAGTTACCTTCTCAGAATACCGACTAGGATCCCTTACCCGAAGAGGTTCCTCTTGTTTCTGATCTTCATCTACCCATTGCTCACAGAAAACTTTCTAGATCGTGTACTCGTCATCCCATCAGTAAGTATGTGTCATATCACAATCTCTCATCTTCTCATTATGGTTTTATTCGTTCTGTTGATTCTATCATCCTTCTACTGTTTCCGATGCCTTATTGCAACCAAAATGGAAGGATGCTATGATTCCCGAGATGAAAGCTCTGGGTCAAAATCAAACTTGGGAAATTGTTGAACTCCCAGAAGAAAAGAAAGTTGTTGGTTGCAAATGGGTGTATACAATTAAGTATAGACCTGATGGTACTGTTGGAAGATATAAAGTAAGACTTGTAGCAAAGGGGTACACTCAAATACAAGGAGTTGATTATCAGGACACCTTTTCACCTGTAGCCAAGTCCAACACAATCAGAGTATTGTTATCTTTGGCTGCCCACAAAGATTGGTCACTCTCTCAATTTGACGTGAAGAATGCATTTCTTCATGGTGATTTCAACGAAGAAGTCTACATAGACCTTCCTCCTGGATTTGTAAAAGAAGGAGAGAAGGGAAAAGTGTGTAGATTGAAGAAATCTATCTATGGATTAAAACAATCCTCAAAGGCCTGGTTTCAAAAATTTAGTGATGTTATTATGAGATTCAGATACCGAAGAAGTCACTATGATCATACTCTATTTGTAAAAAGGGGAATCAAGATGACTGCCATACTAGTCTATGTTGATGATATCATCATTACTGGTGATGATAGTCCATAGATTCTTAAACTGAAAGAGTATTTGAGCAGTGTTTGAAATTAAAGACTTGAGAAGCTTGAAATATTTTCTTGGCATTGAAGTGGCGAGATCTAAGAAAGGCATCACATTATCCAAGCGGAAGTATACCATAGACCTCCTTCATGATACAAGGTTTTTGGGGTATAGGCCTGCTGTGACTCCTATTGAACAAAATCACCGATTAAATGGTGAAGAAGGAGATCTTCTCAAGGATCCACATACCTATCAAAGATTAGTTGGTAAACTGATTTATCTAACCATGACCCGTCTGGACATTGCTTATGCAGTGAGTGTGGTGAGTCAATATATGCACTCACCAAGGACAGTATATTTGGAGGCTGTTCACAGGATCCCGAGGTATTTGAAAGGAAGTCTTGGCTAAGGGCTTCTCTATAAAAATCATGGTAATTTGGATGTAGAGATATTTACTGATACCGATTGAGCCAGGTCTCTAGATGATAGGAGATCAACTATCGGATATTGCACCTTCTTGGGAGGTAATTTGGTCACATGGAAATTTAAGAAGCAACATGTAGTATCAAACTCCAGTGCCGAGGGGGAGTACCGCGCCATGTCCCCAGGTGCGAGAGAAGGCATGTGGCTTAAATTTATCTTGTCAGACTTGGGAGTTGCTGTATCCTCTGAAATTATCTTGTATGGTGACAATGAAGCCACCCATCATATTGTAGAGAATCCCGTCTTTCATGAAAGAACAAAACACATTTAGGTGGACTGCCACTATATTCACCAGAAGGTCAAGTCCAAAGAAATCAGTATTCCTCAAGTTAGAACTGAGGATCAACTTGCCGACATCTTGACTAAAGGTGTTGGCGGCAAGAGACTTTATGACATCTCTTTCAAGTTGGGTATGATCGACATCTATACTCCAACTTGAGGGGGAATGTTGGAGATGTTATTTCTATTGTATGGGTGTATAGTAAGTAACTTTGGGTGTGTGTGTACTTAAGTGAATTTTAAGTTGTACAATTCACTTAACTCGGGAACCATGTAATATGTGAACATGCTAAGATAATATAAATAGTATTTTGCATTGGGATTTGAGTCACTTGACTCAACCCTAATTTCTCCATGCTTCTTCTTCTTCTTCCTCTACCAAACCCCGAGTTGACCCTAATCAAATCAACTTGGTTGAGATATGGGTTACCGACAATGACTGGTTTGTTTTGGGAGGAGTTGACGAAGGGAAAAGTTAAAGGGGACGAAGGTAAAAAGGGGTAGATCTGGTGGTCTGCTGCTGTTAGTGCAGGAGGCAAAGTTGATGGCCCCCCCCCCCCCCCCCCCCAGTTTTGGGTCCACTCCGGCAGAGCTCCAGCGAAGTGTTGACGTCAGCTATGACATCAGCAGTGACGTTAGCAACTGCGTAAGAAGGCTTCGAAACCTCGCTTTAATACCAAGTTAATTTTAGTGATATGGATTAGGGTTAGGGTTAGGAAAGGAAAAAGAAGAAAGGAGAAGAGAGAGGAGAATTGGGGTTGAGGTGCTTAGCTTAGCCACCTCCCCAAAGCATTAATATCTTATATATCACCTACATTAGATCAATGATCTCAAAGAGCAAAAAACACGCTAAGTGCAACAAGTTAATGTACTTACTCCACACACACCCAATATGACTAAATGCACCCACACATAAATTAATTACATTACCAATAGCCTCCACTGACACTAACTTTGGTCTTAGCCATCTCTCACAGCAACAATCGCAACAAGGGAAAGGGTTTAAACTTTAAAACAAGAAAGTGTGATTATAGAATCACTACACCGCAGCCACACAACTGCCCACAAAATAAACCATGGGTTTCACAACCCTTTTAGATCACCAATAGGGCACTATGGTCACAGGAACACCACCAGCCCGAGGTTACGTTGAAAATAAATCAAAATTCGGAGAAAACTAGATGCAACTTTTCAAGAGAAGAAAATTGTTCTCTTGAGCTCAAAACCCACAAAAACGAAGTCTAATATATAGTACTATATGGAAGGCTTCAAATTTCACTAAAAAACTTCATATTTGATGAGACACAAGGATACACAATATATGGCTAAGTCCATGAACGAAATTTCACATTTTAATGAGACTTTTTACTTCCCTAAATGAACTTTTCATATTCCTATGTGACCTTTCTTTTCCCTAAGATATCTTTTCATTTTCCTATGAAATCATATAAACCTAAAACATAAAAACATTGCAAAGTTCAAAGCTACAATAACTAAACTCTTAACTACTAAGTCAAACTTCTAAGATGAGGTCAAAGACCCAAAAAGAGTGGGCCCAAGAGGCTCACTGTCCATGCACATATAGTGGCCCAAATGGTCTAGCTTAATTTTTCAACTGCCCCCCTTAAGCTAGAATTCAATTACGCCAAACTTCTCTTTCATTTTGATGAATGCTGCGTGCTTCAAAGCTTTGGTAAAGATATCTGCCATTTGATCTTCCTTCTTGCAATACTTGATGTCGATTTTGCCACCCTTGACTAGATCACGAATGAAGTGATATTTGATCAGAATCTGCTTGCTTCGCTTGTGGAAAACCGGTTTCTTTGAAAGTCCAATAGCAGAACTATTGTCGCAACATAATTTTGTTGCTTCACATTGAGGATCCTTTAATTTTTCTAAAATCCCTTTCAACCATAGTTCATGAAAACTTGCCAATGCTAATGAAATATACTCCGCCTCTACTGTAGAAAATG
Source organism: Chloranthus sessilifolius (assembly GCA_021018995.1). Classification (NCBI taxonomy): domain Eukaryota; kingdom Viridiplantae; phylum Streptophyta; class Magnoliopsida; order Chloranthales; family Chloranthaceae; genus Chloranthus; species Chloranthus sessilifolius. The sequence goes on along the minus strand of CM037597.1, from coordinate 108,983,053 downwards.
CTACAACGGTTTGTTTCTTTGACGCCCATGGAACTACCCGAACCAATGTTGAAAGCATAATCGGAAGTGCTTTCGCTATCATCTATACTTTCACCACAGTCACTATCACAATAGCTAACTAAGCTTAAATCTTAAACTCTTCTGTAGTGTACTGCATATTATGACCAACAGTACCACTTACATATCTCAAAATTCTTTTACCTGCTTCCCAATGACTTCTTTGGTGATTCCATGAATTGGCTAATCATGCTAACCGCAAACATGAGATCCGGTCTTGTAACTATCAAATACATGAGACTACCAACGAGACTTCTATAAAGAGTCTCATCGACCTTTCCTTCAACACCATATTTGCTTAGCATTAACCTTACTTCCATTGGAGTGCCAACAAACCTTTTCAACAAATCATTTGCATACCTCTTTTGAGAAATGAAACTTCAATCTTCATTTTGTTTAACTTCATTGCCAAGAAAAAATGAAGTCCCATATTGGTCATTTCAAACTCATGCATCATGGCCGTTTTAAATTCTTGGGCATACTACTGAAAATTCACCTTGCACATTTTCCTTGATGTATAGTGTATGCTAGAAAGGACATATTTTGAAACCACTTTTCAAAAAATATCCGTCAATGTACCTATACCAAGTTCTCGGAGCTTGCTTCAACCCATAAAGTTATTTCTTTAATCGACACACCTTATGTTCGTCACCTTTCTTCACATAACCGAGTGGTTGATCAACGTAGTCCTCTTCTTCAAGAGATCCATTCAAGAAGGCTGATTTGACGTTCATTTGATGTACTTTCCAATTTCTTTGAGCCGCCAATGCTAAGACCATTCGAATAGTCTCAAGACGAGCAATGGGAGTAAAAACTTCATGTAATCAATGCCATGTTTTTGCTTATAGCCATTGACCACTAAACGTGCTTTGTATTTTTCAATCTCACTTTTTCATTCAACTTTGTTTTATATACCCATTTCACACCAATTGATTTGTGCCCAATTGAAAGCTCCGTTGGCTCCCACGTATCATTTCTTTCAATAGAATCAATTTCTTGATCCATGGCATGCTTCCATTTTTCTTTGAGTAGAATCAATTTCTTGAGGTGATTCTTCATTATCATTGATATGTTCTTCATTCCCACTAGATGGTGAGAATTGAGGGCTTGGGACTTCATTTTCTTTTTTCGAACCCCCATATAGCTACGTGAACTTGTCCTTCTCATTTTCGCTCCAATCCCAAGCTTCTTCTTCATTGAATATTACGTCTCTACTTAATCTTCTTGGTGATGGGATTAAACAACTTGTACGCCTATGAATTTTTGCTATATCCAACAAGGGTACATTTTTCCGATTTAGCATCTAGCTTGCTTCTTTTCTCACCAGCACATGAGAGTAGGCAATGTTACCAAATGCTCTCAAATGAGAAACACATGGTTTATATCTACTCCAAGCTTGTTGATGAGTCATGCCTTTGACACTTTTCGATGAGGCACGATTCAAAAGATAGATGACACATGCATTGATTTGCCCCCAAAATGTATTAGGCATACCTTTGGCTTTTAACATGCTTCTAGTCAATTCCATGATTGTCCGATTCTTCCTTTCGACCACCCCGTTTTGTTGAGGTGTGTAGCGGATGTCGAATGTCATTTTCTTTAAGAAAATCACAAAATTCATGAGAGACATATTCACCACCTTGATCAGAACGCAAAGTCTTCACCGTGAAATCACTTTGCTTTTCCACCAAAGCCTTAAAAGATTTGAAGTATGCAAATTCCTCTGATTTTTCTTTGAGAAAATAAACCCATGTCTTTCTACTATAATCATCGACAAAGATGAGAAAGTACCGATTACCTCCAACTGAAGTGGTGTGCATAAGCCCACATAAATCCGAATGAACAAGCTCAAGAGGGTTTGATGCCCTCCAAGCTTTCCCAACCGGAAAAGAATTCCTTTGATGCTTTCTGAGTGTACATGCTTCACAAACTTGATCTTGATGATTGATGTTAGACATGCCTCGTACCATATGCATCTTGCACATGAGAGACAATGTGCTAAAACTCAAGTGGCCGTAGCGGAGATACCACAGCCATGAACTATCTTTGATGATGGTACTAAAACATGTCACTTTGAAACTTTATGGGAACATCTTGTTAGATGTCGTCATCACCTTTGCGAGAAGAACATTATTCCTATCCTTGATGTTACATGCCGCTTCCTTGAAATAAACATTATGACCCTTCAATAGAAGTTGTCCAATACTAAGAAGCTTATGTTTGAGTCCTGGAACATCAAGGACACTAGGAATACATTTGACACCTTTCTTCGTCTTCACAAGAATATTACCGCTTCCTTTACCGGAAAGTCTTTTATCATCTCCGGTTCGTACTTCACTTTGAATGGATTCATCCAAAGTAACAAATGCGCCTTTGCTTCCCGTCATGTGGTTACTACAACTACTATCAAGATACCAATCCTCATTGTGTGTAACTTCTTAAACATTACAAGCAAGAAAGAGAGTATTGTATTCCTTACTTTCCTCATTTTCGTGCATTAAAATTCTTTTTTGGTTTCGTCAATCGTTTTTTGCAAAACTTGATGGTGTGCACATCTTTTTGACAATGATATCATTGAACATTAGAAAGAGAAGAGCGGCCTCTTCCTCTTGATGAAGTAGATGACTCATTCTCATCTATTTCATTTGCTTGATTTCTTCCTCCATTATGCCTTCCTTGTATGCGATTAGAATGCCTTCCTCTTCCACCTCTAGAACTTTCCTTGAAGGAAACTTGAGTTTGAAAAGCTTGCTCTAGAGGAGAAGAATCAAATTGCTTTATGCGAAGTTCATGGGATTGAAGAGGTCTTAATAAACTCTCAATAGATAACGTAGATAAATCTTTAGATTTTCAATTGCAACCACAAGATACTCGAATTTGCGAGTCAAGCTTCTAAGGATTTTCTCTACAATCCTTTGATCTTTAAATTTTTCGTTATTCACTCTTGGCTGATTAACAAGAGCAAATACACGATTGAAATAATCTTCAACCATCTTCGATTTTTCTCTTTATAGTATTAAACTCACTTCGAAGGGTTTGAAGATGCACCATTTTAACTTTATCTTCACCTTTATAGGGCGTATAAAGAGTGTTCCATGCTTGCGTTGCTGTTATCACAAATATATTCGCTCAAAGATGACTTTATCCACTACTTGTTAGATGAAAAAAATGCTTTCTTGTCCTTCTTACGATTCTCCTTCAACTCATTGAGTTGTTGTGTAGAGAGTGTCGTTTGAAAATAAAAAACATAAGTATCAAAACTCCATCAAAACTGAAATCAGACCTTAGATTTTGTGTTTGCAGGCGATTTTGATGCTAAAGTTTCTAAGCCCGAAAGTGGTTCCCACCTCAAAATTCGTGATGTAATCAAATCAAGGATTCCCACTAAAAACGCTTCTTAGATGCCGATAAAGACTTCAAATGCCAATTATCCAGAAGAAGAAAGTGGAGAGGCGATCATTCCGAACAAATGTCCTAATCCAATGATGAGGTCAACGATTTGACCTTGGTAATGTCAACATCAACAGTCCTATGATGTGAACACAATGCCGATATTTGATTCCCTAGATCTCTGCTTTGATACCAAGATTAGATTAATGGTGGTTGATCAAGTTAGGGGTAGGGTTAGGAAGGAGAGAGAAGAAGAGATGGAGAAAAATGGGGTTGAGTTGTAAAAAATTTCTATTATTAGTATAAAGCAACCCAATACAATCTCACGCATATCGTTATACCAGATATAAGAAAACAACTTAAGTGAAAAAAATATTACGCACACACCTCATATAACAGTGTACACACTACTATTCTGACAAGATACCCCAATGGATCCAAACCATAGGATAAATTCAGAAGATGGAGAGCTACTTGAGGATGTTTGGATGTATCAAATGTTGGCTGGGAAGTTGACATACCTTACCATCACTCGTCCAGGTATTGTCTATCCTATGAGCATTGTGAGTCAACATATGCATGCTATACAGACCATACATTTGTTTGCAGTGTACATGATTCTTAGATACTTGAAGTCCAGCCTAGAGAAGAGTTTGTTATTAAAAAATGATGGTCATTTTGATGTGGAAATTTATACCGATGCTGACTAGGCAGGACCCCTCAATGATTGAAGATTTACAACAGAATATTGTGTTTTTGTTTGGGGTAATTTTATTATGTGGAGGTAGGGCTCTCAATGGGCTGGATTAGGGCCGGGCTGGGGTTCAACCTGACCCAAACCTACCCGGGCCAGGTTCCCAATTTTTCAGCTTGGCCCTAACCCGAGCTACGATGTACTCAGCCCAAGCCCGGCCCCTTCCGGGCCGGGCCGGGCCGGGCTTGGGCATTTTTCCGAACTTTTTTTCGACTATTTTTTTCTAATAAAATTGGTTGGACTATTTTTTGGGGGCCCTTTTTTTGGGCTATTTTTCTAATGAAATTTGGTTGGGCGTGGGCTGTTTTTTTCAAATAAAGTTTGAAGAAGGTTAAAATTTTAATTAAATAATTATATTAACATTATAGAGGCTCAGGTACATGCTTTTATTCAAATATTTCATTTTAGTTTGTTGCACAATGGTTATAACGGACAACGGTTTGAAAAGACAACAGTTGCACAATGGTTATAACGAACAACGATTAATCTCAGGGCATTGAAGTAAATTATATTTAATTAAAAGGAATTTTTTTTTATAACTTTAAAAAGATTAATATATAATATTATCTATCTATCTATCTATCTATCTATATATATATATATAAAATATTCGGGCTGGCTCTTGGAACACTCAACCCAAGCTCGACTCGGATTGATCCAGGTTGCAACATGTTTAGCCTGGTCCGGATACTGGGCCGGGCTTGCTTGATAAAAAGTACCACTTTTTCCAGGCCGGGTGGGGGCCAAAATCCAGGCCAGCTCGGTCCATTGGGAGTCCTATGTGGAGGAGAAGAAAACAACATGTGCCATGTAGTGTCAAATTCTAGTACTGAGGCTGAATATAGGGCCATGTCTTAAGGAGCCCATGAAGGAATGTGGACTAGATTCATTGTTGTGAACTTGGGGATCAACGTACAACTCCCTATGAACCTTTTTGGAGACAATGAAGTTACCAAACATATAATAGAAAATCTGGTGTTTCATGAAAGGACTAAGCACATAGATCAAAAATCTAGGAAATCGGGGACGTATCGGCCGATACATTCAATGTATCGCCGATACATTTAATGTATCGACCTGGTACTTTTTTATTTTTTATTTTACTATTTTATTTTTTTTATAAAAAATCTTAAAAAATACCCAAAATTTTTGGAAAATACATTAATAGTTTCTAATTTTTTCAAATTAAAAAAAAATTATTTAAGGCTTCTTTGAGGCATCTTTGGGAATGTTATTGCCTTAGAAGTACAAAACCTCTCAACTTAACATTGTATATGTATATAACATTAAATTTGGGACACATCAGAGACATCTAGGGCCTCAAATTTAGGGGTTTTAACACAAAACCCCAAAATTTAGGCCTAAAATTTCAAGATCTACTATATTTATGGGTAGATCTATTATAAATAAAGGTTCAAATGTAATAAGATGGAGAAAATTAATCATAAATGATGAAACATATACCTTTTCTACGATCTTCGGCGAGATAGCGGCAATCCCGAGCATTTCAGGGTGGTGGTTTTGAGTCTCCGGTGGTTAGGAGGGAAGAGGAGGAAGAAGGAGAAGAGAAAAGAGAAAGAAAATAAGAGAAAAAGCCCCAAACCCGTGTTTGCAAGTGGCTGGGGCCCACTTTAATTTTTTTGAAATTATCGGACGATAATTTCAAATTATCGCCCGATACAGAAGATATGGACGATACTTTGCCCGTATCAGGCGATAATTTGACTGTTTTTTGGGGTGCCCGATAAAAACTGTATTTATCGTCTCGGGCACCCCTGAAATCGATACGTATCGGTTTCGTCTAATATTTTGATCCATGACTATACGTATCGGTTTCGTCCAATATTTTGATCCATGACTAAGCACATTGAAGTTGATTGGAATTTTATTTAGAGAGAGTTGAAGCCAATGAGTTTTGTATTGCTCAAGTCAAGTCTCAAGAACAAATAGCCGATGTTCTTATTAAGGCCCTTGGAAGGTCAAGATTACATGAGCTTATACCAAGTTGGGGATGTTTGATAACTATGCACCAAATTGAGAGGGAGTATAGATGTAACTATTATTGGTGTGTCTTTAGGGATTTATGGGGTGCATATAGTCATTGTAATAAGTGATATAAACAATAATAAATGAAGGGTGCAAGGATATATGGCTTTTACAATCCTATTTCTCCCATCTTCTTTTTGCCTTCTTGCATCTCTCTTTCTAACCCTAGTAATTACTGACCGTAACAATATATCGAACTCACAGCACTGATCACCCCTTTTTGATCTTGTGCAGAGAAAGTCACATGATTGGAGTGGGTTCTAAAAAAACTGTGAAATCTCAAACATTTCAGGAAAGAGGAGAACAAATATTAAATGCCAAAATAGGGAAAAAATCCTGAAAAATAGTCATTGAACTCAGGAAAAGAAGAGCTACCAGGATATATGATTCATGTCCCCATTCGAGATGCTCGATGTGCTAGGGCCTAGATTAGCTACCTGCTGATGTTAGCAGAAGATGAGGCTGATGCAAGGTCTTCTTGCTGACAAGGCTCTGATACCAAGAGAAGGTTTAAGGGTGAAGAAGGTTGCGTTAGGTTTGTGATAATGTGGTTTGCGAGATAGTATTCGGGTTATGTTAAACAGTGAGAGAGGAGAGATAAAGAGATAAGAATAAGAGAGAGTAATTGAGAATAGCAAGCTTAGTTGGGTAAAGATACCCACTAGCTCCTATATTAAAGAGGAAGGATGAAATTTTAAGTATAAGGGTATGCTTACTACACACCATCATCTTACGACATACACACATACAACTAATACATAATACCGACACCAACAAAACATTGAAGAAATCATGACCAAAAGGTCTGTAAAGGCAAAATAGAACGAAAGAAATGGTATCGTTTTCTTTTGGAAAAGGGTTTTGGACATATATAAAAAATTATGAAGCTTAAGAAATACCCTACATGAAATATTTGTTTGAATTTTGTTTAGAAGATCAGACGCATTAAAATAAGTTTATTTAAGGTACTTATGTTTGTTGAACCTTGAGAAATGTTTTGCGTAAAAAAGTTTAATAAAGATTAGGGCAGGAAATGGAACTTTTTTGTTTGACAAATAGTGCCTCACAATGGAGGCATGCTATTTGGCTCAGAGGCGTACGACTCATAATGTACACCTCCTTTTCCTTTTCAAAGAAGGGTTCTAAGTTCATATAAAATCCTGTGCAGAATATGTTGTGTAATATTTCCTCATTTTGAATTTTGCTGCTAAAATAGAAGATAGCTGGTTGTATACCTTGTTCACTGATTGAATTACTTGCAGGCAAAATTCTTGGCATTTTTAGTTCTTATCCCATGGGCTTCAGATTTTTTAGTTCATGACTACGTACTTATGCCATTCTTAGACAGGTAAGTCCTTAACTTATTAATTTTGTATATCATATATAATATTGTTTATCATGGTAATTGCACAAATTATGGAAATAAGTTCTTTTTTTTTTGGTCAATTTTTACAGATTCCTATATTTGCTTTTAGTGTGTGTTGATATTGTTATAGTCAATCTTGTTTCATTTCCACAATTGTGTTCTGATTCTAATGAATGTGATGGCAAGAATTGTGCAAGAATAACAAAATTCGACTAGAAAAGTTGATTAATGAAAATTATAAGCTTCAAGGGTTCCCTTCACTTTAATTGCCGTTAGGTTGTTGGCCATAATTTTAGGGGTATCTAAGGTGTGACTTAGGTTGTTACTAGCAAGTGTAGGCAATTTGGTTGGCTCCACCAATTTGTTATTCATGTAATAGAAGTCCAACTTAAAGTAACACTACCTATGTACAACCTTTTAATTCTATCACTTGAATTATGTCTAATTTCCTGAGCATGCTAGATCTCTCAGAGATAAGCCTACAACCATGGGTTCTAAGTATCGACTGATATCACTACATATTGCCAATATGTTTCATTTTGGGCCTAGGCCAATTCTGATAGTCTTATGGATATTCTATATTACGCAAGTATTGTCCAATATCTCCTTTTGTGTATGTGTTTTTAGAAGCTTGAGGTTTTGTGGGTCCTTACCCTCTTTTAATCACAAGTATGTGCATGTACATCCCTATCTAGCAAAGAAATACGGGAGGGAATCATTGTCCTCTCATCTTATGTCTGCAACCATCTCAATCCCTAACTGAGGTAAAACCACTGCATTATGATTATGCTCCTTCCTAATATTCTGAGATCCACCTCTTTGGGATGGTTACCAAAATTTCACCATGTATGAATGGGGGGTGTGATTATGATTCAATTAGTCTATAATTTTGAGTCCAACACCCATAATTATGTGACCTACTAGTTGGTTAGGGCATGTCACGAACCACAATCCCACCATAAAAAATTATACGGGATCCCGCATCGGACTATAACACAAAACCATGCATGAGCCTTATGTTCATTTCTTATATCCATTAATTCCACATGAAAATACGAGCCATACAATTTTATCTTACACTTTTCCTTTTTGAAGTTCTAAATTCCATTTCCGGCACATTCCATATATGTACATTTATAATCTAAATAAGAAAATCCATTCATATCTAGATCCGACGATAAATAAAGTAAATCAAACCCCCAGAATAATCAAATTAAAGTGTCTAAAGTCTAATTTCTGAAATCTCAAAGCAAATAATGAAGTAAACTTATAAAATGAGATGTCTCATGCCAAAAGCATCAACTCTTGTAGAGGCCTCAGGATCAATCTTGTCCCAGGAGCCGTACCCTCGTTCTCAATCTGATCCACATAATATGGCCTATTTCTTACCTCCTCGACATGGTTCACTGGTCCTCAAATGTCTCTGCAAAATTTAGTGATATGGTGTGTGAACTTCAAATAGCCTAGTGAGAATCAAAGCATCAACACTAATCTAACTCCACGTGGTGTGTGCATAAAGTGAGCGAAAATAGAAGTATGAGAAATCAATCAATCTCATCATACATAAGAGATCATGACATAATAAAGGAACATAAATACATAAGCTTATTTATAAATGCGCCCAATACATATGCTCTACTTTGCTTAGTTAATCTTATCTTGGCTGAAATACGTACCTAACGTACTTTAAAGTTTTAACTTAAAAACAACACTCGAGCATCTATAAGCCCAAGGCTTACATACTTACACATTCGTGAAGGACGACGATGAGAGCACAATCATGTTGTCCAAACCTCACCCATGAGCGGTAGGGCTGTCAAGGGGGTCGGCTTCAGCCCGAGCCTGGCCCGGCCCGGTTCTTGTCGGGATTGGGTTTAAATAAACAAATCCAAGCCCGAAAGAACTCGGGCGGAACCTGGCTTGATTTTTTGTCAAGGCTGGATTCTAACCCAATTTTTAGGACAAAATAATCGGGCTGATTAAAGGCCCAAATCCAGCCAGGCCAATGATGCGGGACAAACGCTAAAACCCTAATTAATGCGAGTTGGGATTAACTTCAGATTAAATTGAATAGCAAAAATAATCGAAATCACCCAAACACATAAAATAATTTAATGAATTCAATTAAAAAACAACTAGAATAATTCCATTGTAGCGTTTGCATGCATGAAAATTCCCAGATCTAGAAATATGGCTCCAATGAAGGAACTCGAGTTTCGATCTAGTTTAGGGCGCCAAGTGACAATTATGGTATCATCTTTCGACTCCTTTAGGATTTGAAGAATGAAGGCTCAAAGGATTAATTCAATCAAAAGGGGAAGATCAAAAGATATCAATTAATAAGGGTTTGGCTTTTGAATTTATCAAAGGAAATAAGGGAAAATATTACCTGACAATAATTAAAGAAAAGACAAAATAGAAAGATAGGGTTCCGAGGTTTCTCACCAAGGTTGCACGTCGACTTCTCACCAAGTCGCATGAGAAGTAAAGATCCACTCCTCAGGTTTTAAAAGAGTCACTCTTTCGGTTGAAAACTCTTCACAAGTCCTCTAGGGTTTGCACAAAAGCAAGCTCTCCATTTTCATTAATTATCAACTATTCTGTTACAATGCTTATAAGGACCTTATATAGTAGGCCTCAAAAGAAGAAAACCCTAAAACAATTAAAACACTAAAAAGGACAAGTTTGCCCAAAAAACTAAAATTCCGTCTTTTGGCGGGTCTGACTTACGTGATAAATTGATCAATTCTAAAATTGATCGATTGATTTATAAATTTAAAAATCTCTTGAAGTCTCGATCCACAATCGATCGATCGAAAGTTTGGATTCGATCAATCGACTGAGAAGAATAAGTTCGCCAAAAATTTGAAGCCACTACCCTCAATCGATCAATCGACTAAAACACGCCCCAAATCTTCAATTTCTTGTTAGTTCTTCAATTCTAGCTCCCCTTCTGTTTCTTCCGCCGCTAGAAAATCTTTGGTGACCAAAATCCGACGCTCTCAATCTTGATGTCCCCATCAGCAAAGGTTGATTATATTAAGGGAAAAAGTTTTACTGGCTCAAATACGGTCCGGTTCGAACCCACTTCGGGCAGAATATGGGCTAAAATAAAAAGCTCAAGCTTGAAAACACTCGGTCAGTGCCCGACCCGATTTTATATCCGGGCCGGCTTCCAACCTATTTTTTGGAGTTGAAAATAATCAGCCCTATCAAAAGCCTGTTGGGAACCTAGCTCAGTGTCCCATTAATAGCCCTAATGAGCGGGAATGTCCCAGATGGTCACCATCGATGTTAAAGGACAGGACCATGAATAATTGTTCCCGGAAACTCAGTATGCTACGCATTTGATTGCCCGGTCCCCACCTCATTCATCAAAGTGAGGGCGCTTACTTATTTATCCTCGAGAATGCACCACTAGGGTTGAATGGTGTTGTTGTCCTCATTGTGGCACGATGCTCACTAAAAACTATAAATCATATTTTCCAGCCTTCAATGGCTTACATGATTCTGTTTACTTACTTGATCCTTCATACAACATGACTTCTTATTTGCATGGCCTGTAATAAAGTGGCCATAGTGCAATTAGAGTGCTTAATAACATCTTATCTTAGTCCATGCAAGACTTACACGTACTATTATCCTCACGGAATCCCATGTCACCATGGCTTTTGAAGCCGTTTAGACCTAACATTAGTCTAGGATTCAATGTCACCCCACAATGACAAGGGCATGAGTCTTATGTGTCTTACATAGAATGACATGAAGAATGCATTTAGTATCTTACTTATTTAATCTACTTGATCAGTGGCATTGAGTATGATGCCATAATAAGCATGTATAAATCATATTCGACTCAAGGCATTGCATAGAACATAGCCAACATTAGTGCACGGCAAGGCTCAATTAAACATAAACATGACATCAATATTTATGGAAAAAGTAACATAGAATTCAACCTAGTAATCAACCTAATAATATTCAACGTATAATTTAGGCAATTAGCACTTTATGTTATAAATATATATTCATGTACACAGAAATTTATATACATAGATACATGATGAATCAGCCGATGCATAATGGCTATATGTGACCCTCAAGAACAGACAATTAGTGGAGAACCCAATATACTCGTAAAACAATCACAAGATTTATATCATAAGAACAGTAATAAGTAAGATAGTGATATTCGGAATATAGTGTTGAAAATTGCCAAAGGAGCTACAGCCCAAACCAACACTTTTCATAAACATCTCCGAATCACTACAGTACTGCAAAAGAGCTAAAACGACCAAGATATGGCATAGATATTTTTTTGAAGCGTCCTGTATGGTGAAACATCGATCTCACCAATTTGCATTGATTGGTGGTACGAAGTGCGCCATAGCATATTGCTTGTCAATACAAACAAAACAATGTATGTTTTGTCAAAAAACAGACACTTGCGAAGAAAATATGATTAAACGAAGATTTGATCGATCACATCGCAATGCGTGAAGTTCACCTGCAAAAGAGAAAAGGAGTAGCTCCAATGATGCTAAGACATGTACGATAAATCATGATATCTATCATACTCGTGTGCTAATAGATTTCAGGATCCCATAAATCTGTTCCATCATGGATATCGGAGTCCTCAACTCAAATTTTAACTTTACCAAGGTCAAGCCTTATGTGAGTCTAGCTGAACCTGATGGCCTGGTTGGCTGGCCCTGTGGCCTAGCCCAAAACGAGGCTACGGTTTCTCTCAAGTGGCTAGTACGCACGCTGACATATTGCTGGCACACACTAGCAAATAGTTCAGTTCCCGCAGGTTGGTGTTGTGTGAGGCTTGTCGCTAGCTCTTGGGTTGTGAGGGTGCGTGTGTGGCGTGGGTCATCTTCCTCTGCAAGGCTCCCATGCGTCCCTAGCCTGAGTGATCTGGTGCAACGTGCCCGAGCTGCTCGGTGCGTCTGTCTCACATGTTGCGGGCACCATAATATCAAAGTTCAGATTCGACAATTATTCAGTTAGGGATCAATTCGCATATATTCATGAACTGATTGAGGAAAAATTCAAGGAGGTTTTTAAGCAATATATATATATATATATGTATCCACATACATCACAAATTCACAATAAAAAAGGGGGAAAAAAGAAAATTCTATAGTACAATTGAAGCATGTATCACAAATCTACAATCATAAAAAGGACAACACCAATGATGATTAAACTATGATTTGCACAATCATAGAAAGGAAAATATAGAACATTATTACATAGAAATTCACAATAACAAAGAAAACAAGACAAAGTATGATTAAATCAATTATGACATAATAGTTATAAAAGATAATATATTATACGGTCATGGATTCAACTTTATAATATTCCCACTTTCTCAAAAAAGATTAATCAAATTCATAAAACTATCAACACTTATATCTCATATAGCTCAAGATAATTAAACCTTTTCAAAATTCTTAAAAAGATCAATCAAATTCATAAAACTATTGACTCTCATATCTATATCTTTCAAGATAATTAAACAACATATCCAACATAATCTCTATCATTGTTGGTGGGGACATCAACTCTCACAAAGTGTATAAGAAGCGCACGAAGAAGTTCAAATCATCGAGTCATTTCAAAGCACTTTGAAAGGGCCACAAAGACCAATGTGCATGTGTATGTCACGTGAGAAGACCCTATTCTGGGAGGCCGAGCACAGCGGGAGAAAAGAGGTGCAAGAAATCATGAGAAAGAATTCACAAAGTAAATTCTATGCATTCTCATTTGTGCAAGATTAGACAGAGCGATAAAATGCACCTGTGCAAACTCGCGCGCACTAGACATCCAGATTCGCGCGCGCGAGATCGAGTCGAGATATGTTGGCAAACCGAGTTTTGAGTCAAAATTTTCCTTTTCTTTGAGTTTAATTTAACTAGGAGTTTTAATTTCGGAAATTCAGGTTTAGTTAAGGTTTTTATGCCTATATAAGGACATATAAAGACAATTTTAATAGTTGATTGATGAATGAATGAATTTTACGTTGAGCGAAATATTGAGAATTTTCGATGAATTTTCTTTAAAGAGTGTTTCTTCTTCCCCGAGTTTAGGGTTTGGTGCAAGGCCAATAATTTCTCTGGTGAAATTCTAGGGATTTCCGTTGTCTTCTTTCCTTATCTTAATTATTATCAGGTAACACTTAGCCTTTGTCTTTCTTTGATTAATACCATTAAAATATATTCTTCTAGTTTCATGTTGCTGAAATTAATTCATCTTTCGAATCTTCAATTTTGTTTTAATCCCTTTCTAGCCTTAAATTCTTCAAACCCTAGAGGAGTCAAGACACATCATCTTGATTGTCGTTTGGTGCCCTAGAGTGAAAATTTGAGTTATGTTATTAGAACCTTATTTTCTAGTTCGGGAAAGGAACGAATGTAGATGAAGCACTAAATTGGATTGACAGAATTGTCTAATTGAATTTATTAACTATTTATGTGCGTTAGGGATCATTTTGATAATTCCACTACTCAATTAATTCCCAATTTGACTTCGCATTGCATAATAGGAGTTAGTGTTTTCGTCTTGCATCAATTTGGTATCAGAGAACAATTCTAGTTTAGGGTGTTTGCATTTTAGATTGACTTTTAGGGTTTCATATAGAGTGTTCATATAGTGCGCATAGTTGGATTTTTCTGTAGTATTGAGTTTAGGATCCCAATATGGACAATAGTCAGATTCTCGCCCTTATTGAGAAAATTGACAAAGATGAATAGCATAGAATTGAGTGTACAAGAGAATTGTATGACTAGGGACCGTCCTCGATATCCCGATGGTTGGGATGGGGATAGACTGTAGAGACATGAGGAGACCTCATCATCGTGAACCCGAGTACGACCCACTATGATGAGAAGTTTCTAAAATCTATTCAGGTCGAGGTTCCAAATTTTGAAGGAAGGATGAACCCTGAAGCCTTCCTTGATTGGTTGTCTAACATAGAGAATACTTTGATTGGCATGATGTATTAGATGAGCGTTGGGTTAGGTTAGCCAAAATGAAATTGGTGAGCAAAGCCAAAATCTTCTAGATCGATTTGGAGCGTTGTCGAGAGTCTATTCAAATTCGACCCATCACATGTTGGGATGACATGAAAGAGACTTACTTATCAATATGTCCCTCTCATCTACCATCCATCACCTTCTACGTTATTTAGAAGCCACGACGGATAAGCGCTATGGTTCCAACAAGTTTGAGAGTAGGAACACTTACACAGAATAAATCTCTAATTCCAGGGCTCAACCATCAAAACCCTTGAATACTCCTATTAATTCCAAGATTGATAATGCGAAAGGAGTGGCAGATGAGAGTCCAAAAAGTGGTGTTTATTACAAGTCTCAAGGGTTCAGATACTATGCTTATCAATGCCCCACGAAAATTCCCGCTCAAATTTGCTAACTAAAGGTAGATAATAAAGAGTAGGGAGAATTGGATGTAGAAGAGGAAGTTCATGAAGCCGATTCTGTCATAAGTGATGAAGACATAGAAGAGGTGAGTCCAATATGTGTTAGTGAGTTTTCTAGTTCTCTTAAAATTTGCTAACTAAAGTGGTAGATAATAAAAAGTAGGGAGAATTGGACGTAGAAGAAGAGGTTCATAAAGGCAAGTTTGTCACAAGTGATGAGGAGATAAAAGAGGTTCATGAAGGCAATTTTGTCATAAGTGATGAGGAGATAGAAGAGGTTCATGAAGGCAATTTTGTCATAAGTGATGAGGAGATAGAAGAGGTAGAAGAGAGTCCAGTATGTGTTAGTGAACTTTCTAGTCTTGATGAAAAGGATGATTCCATGTCCCTTACACATGAGTTGTTAGAGTCAATAGGGTCAATCACACGAGGATGTAGAGTCGGTAGATGTATGTGCACATCAACCGCTTGAGTTGCATTCTGAGTTAGTGTAACGACCTGAAATCCCTCTTAAGGATGTAGGTGGAATTTCAAGTCGCTACTCACATATTAGTTAGTTATAGGAGTTACTAAGTCTGATGATACTTGAAAATTGTGACCAATTTTTTTTTTGACTAAGCTGGACAATAATAATCAGGTGCATAAAAAAGCAACATATAATAAAGTTTTCTTCAACACTGAAAATGAACAGTACTAAGCAGTAACTTTAATAAATACTCACAATGAGTCAAAGGGAGAAAAGTGAGTCTCAAGATGCTTGCCAACCATCCTCTATGTAGTTCATGTCGGCACCTCACCTGTATTCGATGTCAATAAGATCTTTCGACATAAGTCGAGGGATGAGCGTTTTGCTGCAGTGCTCAGTAGGGGTAACTAATGAGCTCAAAAGATTCGACTTATTCATATCATGGTTGTGTCTTAGTGATTCAGCTTATCATATAATTATATTACATGTTCTCATCGGATAATAAACATGACTTATATATTTCTTATATAAAACATGCGCCTGGGCTTTAAACGCTACTGACATTCCCTAATTGGGATCAAGCCGATAGTAATTCTAATACATAACAATCTCATACATAATCAATGGATAAGAGGGGCCCATAATGCAGTAAGGGTTACAAGCATCACTTAACTCGATAGCCGCATTTTTTAACGTGGAAGCAATTCTATATGTCTCATTCTGTATAGGAGAAACTTCCTGATCAGATGGCTCGATCAGGTCTTGTAACATTCTGTGATGCTAACTACACCATGGGTAGAATGTAACATAGCTTAATATTCTTGTTGAATTCTTAATATATCTTATAACGTGTTAGGATTTCATCCTTTCGACAACTTAAGGTTTGTGCCATATCTTAGCTTATCTATCCTACAGCTTAGGTCACGTGGCTTATCTTAACTTATCTTATCTTAGCTTATCTCACCCGCGGCTTAGGTCCCATGGCTTATCTTATCTTAACTTATCTGCGGCTTAGGTCTCGCGATTATATTTTTAGGCTCACGACTTAGGTCCCGTTCGCCTTCTTATTCTTATAAGTTCACGGCTTAGGCCCCATTAACCTTCTTCTTAACTTGACTTAGCTTACCATCTTGTTCTTAACACCATAACATATCTATCGTATTACCTTAAATCGTAATTTAAAATAACTTAGGCACATAAATAGTAGCCTAAGACTGTATAGTAAGATGGGAATATCTACCGTCAATTGTTGGCCAACTCATATCATCGAATGCAAACATCCTACTATGTCAACGAAGGCCGCAAACCTTCTACAAATCACCGGAGGCGAACCTCCTACTGATCATATGCTGTTGCAACAACTGTCAAATCACCGGAGGCGAACCCCTACTAATCACAGGAGGTTGCGGTCCTCCTACTAAATCACCGGATGCAAGCATCCTACTAAATGGACTCGGTATTCGACGCAAATCGTTAAATAACTCGATTGCTTGCCAACTAAGAATTATTTTTGTACATTAATCTTATTTTTTGTTAATTTTGATTTATATCATAGTTTTGTATAAACTTAATTCACCGTGAATCTTATTCTTACATGTCATCATATCGTAACTTAATTTATCGATCATAAGTCATAGTTTATAGGAACAAAATATTTTAATAATAGCGTTTTAGATGGTTAAATGAGTCAACGAACACCACCATTGTATTTGTAAGGCTAAAAAACCCTAAGATATATAGAGTCCAGATTTTTTGAAATCAGGCGTTGGAATGAAAAGATACAATAAATGTAATGCAACTTAGAATTTTGCTGAATGTGGGTTGTCATAGGCATAAATTATTTGATTGATGCTAATTGATAAGTATTTAAGTCAAACGGATAGCGCCATAGCGTTCAGAACACATCAAAACCTCAAGATAGGTCTTGGCCATAATCGAAGTTGGTTTGCCATATTATAAATGTATATAATTTAGCTTTTTCTAAGTTTAAAGGTTATTAAAAACCTTATAATTTCTATTAATTAATTTCGGTTATTCGGTAATCGGTATGTCTGGTGTGCAAACAGACTGCACAAATGCATCTGTAACACTGAAAACGTTAATTTCAAGTCGTAATTTATTTTAAATGGATGCCAATGTGGGAAAATATCTACTATTTAATTTTAACCTAAGTTTATAAATATTTTATACTTGTAAATAAGAGTATTAGCTATTATGTCATAAACGATTAACTGTACAACTAAATGAACTATGCCACCGCGCCCGAAACGCTGAAAAGCCTTATGATGCATCCCAGTTTCTTCAAATAAGGTTTGTGTGATTTTTAAAGTTAAAAATACGTATTTTCTGTAGTTTTAAACTTTATGTTATAATATCAATTAATTCAAATATGAATCGGGGGGTTAATTCATCCAATCCGATCTATCAGATTGAAAATAAAAATAAAATAACCTCTAATTTGCCTCTAAGGTCCTTGATTCTAAGTCTAAGTTTTGTTAAATCAATGGTTTTGGTGCACTGATTGCTACAGTAATCTCCCTGGTATTTATTAATAAATTCTGAATTGTAAGATCTAAAGATCACGCCATTTTATGAGTAGTTCATTTCTGTCAATTTTCTGAGGTGGGCTATGATAGCCCGGATTTCCTACCTTGAAACCCGTGCCATCAGATCGCCGTTTCCGACGATCTTTGAACTGAACGCTCAAGATGTCAACTCTCACAGTCGAACTAAGCTGATCTCTATAAATGAGCAAATAGAGTCATCATATATATATATATATATATATATATATATATATATATATATATATATATATATATGGCAAATAACTATAATTCTATATCTAAACAAGACAAAATGACGGTTCTGTCCTTATGCAACCCATAAGCTTGACATAACCGAAACGAACCACTGGTGATGAACAATCATCACCCAAACAGTGGTTCAAAATCACAGTTTACTTTTCATGAATCCATAGTTCTAAATTAATACAAATGCTGGACATACCAAGCCTTACACAAATCTAAAAAAATATCTCTCAAAGTCCCCTAAGGGAAGCAATCCTCTGGCAGAAGATCAGATTCTTCATCTGGAATATAATCTAGATCTTCTTCACGGCCAGACTCCTCAATGCCTAAGCCCTCATCTGTACCTGTGACGTATAGTCAAAAAGGGTGAGCTAACAGTCTAAACTCAATAGGGGAATATCACTAGCATGCATATCATATTCAAAGCATAGATTTTATGACTGAATTCAAAACACATTTTACAAAACTGAACTTAAGGTGCACACACGTGACTTGCTTCTTAGTTTCAATGTTCTTGCTTAATTTATATTTACATGCTTCTTGAACTTCAAAATGACTTAAAAGCATAAATTAAATAATCTCTCAAGCATATATAGCATTGGGAGCCACAATAATACCCGATGGGAATCCCCGATCCACCATTGTTCAATGAACAATTCCCCTGAGCTAAGTTAACAGGGTCATTTGTGCCAAGCCCGTGAGCTATGTTAACAGGGTCACTTGTGCCACGTGTTGATCGTTGGCCGGTTCAACTGTACGGATATCCCGCCGTACCGGACACACGATGGGGATTCATTTTACTGAAACCTTAAATCATTGTGCTGATTCTAATTTATAGTTTATCACCGTGTAATTGATCAGTGTGATTAATTTATAACTAGATGTGGAGTTTCACGCACTTGCTTGTCACATTCACATACACGCTTATCACATTCACACACGCTTGCTCATCATATTCGCACACGCTTGCTCATCATACTTATCTCTTTTGCACATATTTCTTAACACGTTCACATCCTTATCATGTTCACGCACACTTATCATGTTCACACACACACATGCTTATCACACACACACATATGCTTATCACATTCACATTATCTACACATTTCATATCAAAGGTCATGTTATTGAATTTCCCCCACCTCTTACGAAAACACGTCAAATCACTCAAGACGAAGCAAAGATCTTTAGGCGCATATCCGATTCACAACCTACATTTCAAGGTATGCAAAAGTCACTAATTAATGCTTATAAGATCACACAAAAGATTCGGAAGATTCTCGAAGAAAAATCCAGATTTGCCCAAACTTGCTCAATAGCGCGCACGAGGTCTAGGGTCACGTGAGTGAGTCACATGTGCTCACTCAAGCGACTGTGCTCTTGGCAAAGCAAGGCAGAAGAAGGTGATGACGGCAAGTAAAACTACTTGATGGCCGCTGAATATTGTGCAACATCGCCGCCATCCAGCGATGAAAATTTTCTTTTGACCTTTTAGTCTTTTATTATTTTAGGACTCTTTTATTGCGAGTTTTATGTCGTTTAAGATTTTCTTAGCCTATATAAAGGCATTGTAAATACTTTATTAAACAATTTTTATTATTGAATGAAAAGAGAATTGCTTTTGTGCAAACCCTAGAGAGCTTGTGAAGAGTTTTCAATCGCGGGAGTGAATCCTTCAAACCTTGAGGAGTGAGCAATCGTTTCTCGTGTGACTTGGTGCGAAGCCGACGTACAGCCGTGGTGTGAAGCTTCGGAAAAACCCTTGGTGTGAAGCCTTGGAATCTATCTTTTTAGTTTGTCTTTTCTCTAGTTGTCAGGTATTATTTTTCTTTTTTTCCATTGAGAAAAGAACAAAAATCCCAAAAGAATCGTATTCCATGATATCATTAATCTCCCTTTTTTGAACTATTTATTCAAGTTTCATCTCCTTTAAAATCCCTGAGGAATCAAATCCGATATTGCAGTTATCGCTTGATGCCCTAAACTAGAACGAATTCCGAGTTCCTTCATCGGAGCTTTTTTCTAGCTCGGGAATTTTTACGCATGCGACGCTAAAATGGATTAATCTAATTGTTTTATTAATTTCATTGAATTAATTTTGTGTTGCTTGATTTTGAATATTTCTGCTATTCAATTCATTCTAAAAGTTAATCCCAAATTCGCATATTAGGGTTTTAGCGTTTGTCCCGCGTCAGTTTTGGTATCAGAGCACAATTTTAGTTTAGGGTCCATGTCATATAGATTTTAGGGTTCGCTTGAATTTAATATTTTTGTCTTGCATAATTCCGTCATGGATACCTACCTTAGAGGCCCTGATTAGAGATCTTGCATCTAAGGTGACCACTAGTCAAACCCGGATGGATGATCACATCGTTGATCAACAAGCCCGACATGAGACTTTAGAGCCTCTTTTTGAAGAGATCAATGAGTTCATCGCTGAGAATCATAATAGGGTCAACAACCATGACCGTAGGAGAGATGTTCCTCCCTGACGTGAGGTCCAAATTAATCTGGATGATAAGGTCATGAAATCTGTCAAAATGGATGCCCCTACTTTTGATGGGAAAAGACAACCCAAGGTCTTTCTTTAGTGGGTCGCCAGCATGGAAAATTACTTTGAGTGGTATTCCTTGTCCGAAGAGCGCAAGGTCAGATTTGCCAAAGTTAAGCTTATGGGTCAAGCTAGACTTTATTGGTTGGGAGTAGAGCGTCGTAGGCAAATCCAGGGTCTTCGTCCCATTACCACGTGGGCCGAAATGAAAGTCCAACTGCACGAAAAGTACGTTCCCGTATCATATGATGAACATATTCTTGATCAATGGCAGTCATTGCATCAAGGAGATTCTCCAGTCACAGAGTACATCGATCGGTTTGAAGACCTGATGACCCAGGCTGATGTCGATGAGCCAGCAAAAGTTACCCTCTCCCAATTCCGAATGGGTCTACGCCCAGAGTTATAGAGGGAACTCATTCCTTCTCCCGTTGCGGATCTCGAAGAATGTTTTGCTAGGGCCGAAGAATTAGAACGGTATCTCGACACCCCCAGTCATGGCCGATCTAAGTCTTCCAAATTTGCGCATCAATCTAATCCTATCGAAAAGGAAAATGATGCCTTTAGTCAATATTCAAAATCCATAATTCCTCAAGTTGACAAAGGAAAGGGACCAATGGTCGAGAGTTCTAAACGTGCTCCGCAACAATATTATAAGTGTCAAGGTTTTGGTCACTTTGCATCCCAATGTCCTAGTAAGAGTCAAACCTTGTTCATTCTGGAGCATACTGAGAAAGAGAGCAACGAGATACCCGAAGAAGTGTACAAACCATGTAGCACTCCAAGTGATGAGGAAGGTGAGGTTCCGGTTCGAGCCATAGGTTGCATTAGGACAATTCCCATTGCCGAGGACTTTCGGGATTTTGAGGTTTCTTCTCAATCTTTGGCTCTCTTTCTTTTTCCCCTTTCACCTATCCCTCATACACAATAAATGCAATACATTTAGGGCATTAATTGCCCTTATTCATGACCATTAATTCATAATAAATTCACTCTAAGCCACAAGATCTTGCCTCGTTAATCTTTATGGATTTGAGGTCGAATGAATGCATCCATCGATGCCTCTTCCACACGAATTCGGAAGGCTTGTGTCTCACTTCCTCGTAATCGTACTAGAACGTACTCACGCTCGAATCCTTTCCAACAAACACACTCATGCTTTAAGCTCTGCGTTGACTCCAACATGTATCCAGCACCCTCTTCACAATCGCAACACACACTCCCTAGACCACCCTTGATTCAACGATCAAGATTGAGGAGTAACTTGCACGTCAGATCGCCCACAAATCTCGATCTCAACACGCCGTTCCCACAAGCTCTCTTCCTCTCTCTCTCTCAAGCTCACTCTCTCTTTAGAATTTCAAAGGCAAAAACAAAGAAAAGAGTTTTACCCTTATCTTATAACCCAAATGGCTTCCTTGTGAAGCACACACACCCACACTTGGTGTTTCACACCGGAAGTGGTTCACTTGTTAAACTCATACACACAACTCATATGTTTGTTCATTCTCAGTCATGCTAAGTGGTATGGTCAAATCAGAAACCGCACAGTGCGTCGCACTGACACGTGTACCGAGTTGGTCGACACGGTTTCCCAAAATTGGGGGTGTTACATGGGCCTGCAATCCCAAAATAACGAAACCTCTTTTTTTTATATATATATATAAGGGTGGTCTTCGATAGGGGTGCACCGAGTTCTGTTGTAACCCAATGCATTGAAGTTGAACCAAAGAAAGGTTCCACCTGCTACCCAGCTCCACTGGAGAGGCACTCCTTCACAGCACCTACAGTGATCCTAATGGTTCAAGGTCGGCCAATCTGATGGTGTGGAGCACCAGCCGGTCGGGCAGGTGACAAGTGTTCAACCGGTGCCGGTTCGGTGACCGGCTGGTAACATCCGGCGGCGGACCGTCAGCCCAAGGTTGCCTACTTTTATTTTTATTTTTTTACTTTAATTTTTATTTTTTTACTTTTGTCATAGAAAACAGAGAATGAGGAAGGAGTCTTCTTCTTATACACACACACGCACACACACACACACGCACACATACACACACACACACACACACACACACATATATATATATATATATATGTATATGCATATGAATGCATTTTCATTGTCATCTTCAAGCAACCATTAATGGAGCTTGAAGATGCCTCCCATCTCTTTTTTTTTTTCTTTTTTTTTGTTCCTTCTTCACATGAGCCTCCATTAACAGAGAAACGTTCCCCCCCCTTTTTTTTAAGAATAAACAATGAATCAATGGAATACTCTAAAATTTTGCCTACCTCGGATCCTAACGTCACAAGTGAAGGTTTGCTCCTGGTCTAGAGCTTTTACCCTTCACTCCTCATCTTCCTTTTTCTTCTTCTTCAAGAATTCTAGAGAGAGAAAAAGCTCTAGAGAGAGAGAGAGCTTGAGAGAGATGTGTCTCGGTCAAGATTCGATCGGGGGTTTTACTATATAGAGAGAGTCATCGACTCTCTTTATAGTAATCCCGTATCCCTTAGGATTTGGTTTCCTTTGATGTGCCGACTCTATCCCCATTCTCGATAATAACAAATTTGAATTTAAAAAACCTTCTTTTTTATTATTATATTAGTAAAAAGGAAAATTAAAAGGTGGGTTTCGGTGTTTGACACTAACACCAATCCTTTTTGTTGGCGTATCTAAATTCGTACAAAATAAAAGCGGGGTGTTACAGTAATTTATAAAACTTTGATGAGCTACCCTCTTAGGCTTTAAAGGGGTCCCTGGCAAAGGTCAAATAATCAACCTATGAAAATTAGGGTTGTTATAGTTAGATCTTGAGTTGCATTGTTAGTTACATTATGAGTTGCACGAAAACAATGAAAAGATTATATTGAGCAATGGAAATATTGAAAAAAAATTTAACTCATAGAACATATTTAATGAATTCACGGAAGACAATTTTGTGTTGATTCAATTTAGAACCGAACAAATCCCGCAGGGAATTATAAAAGATTTGCCAAACTACAATTTTGGTCCCTTTACGATCTTGAAAGGGATGATTCTGATACCTTAGATTTTCCTCTAGGCATGTTTATTAAATCGATTTTCAAGGTGGAGGACCTTACGCCTTTCCTAGCTCCAACAACTATACCCCAAGATCCATTCATTGAGTTCCCTTCACCCAAGCCCAATCTCATTCTTCAATTAATTTCTCAACTACTACAGGTACAATTTGAAAGGGGATTTGGTAAGAAGCTTTTGGGAATCCGAGTTTTACCACCAAAATCGAAGCGCATCAGGAGTATCTTATCAAGTGGAAAGGCAAGCCGAATATTGAGGACATTTGGATAGCAATGAGCAGGCAAGCCGAAAAGCGTTAGAAGTACCTTGTCAAGTGGAAAGGTAAGTCAAAGAGAGAGCACATTAATCACGATGAGCGAACTGCCTAACTCATCGGAGATGAATTCTTCCCACCTAGGGAGAATTGATGGGGATGTCAACTGCTACAAAGTGTATAAGAAGCACAAGAAGAAGTTCAAAGCATTGAGGCTTTTCAAAGAACTTTGGAAGGCCACGAAGACCCATGTGCACGTGTACGTCACATTAGAAGACCCCATTCTGGAAGCCGCGTACATGAGAAGAAAAGACGCGCAAGGAAGCGCACAAAGGAATACACATAGTAGACTATGTGCAATCTCGTGCGTGCGAGATCAGACAAAGAAATAAAATGTACTTGTGTAGACTTGCGCGCGCATGACCAAACTTGTACGCTGAGCACCTAGACTCGCACGCGCGAGCCTAACTTCCGCGCATGAGATCGAGTAAAGATATGTTGACAAGCCCAATTTTAAGTCGAATGTTTCCTTTTTTTTAGTTTAGTTTGACTAGGAGTTTTAATTTCGTAAAGTTAGGTTTAGTTAGGTTTTTATGCCTATACAAGGCCATGTAAAGACAATTTTATTAATTGATGGATAAATGATTGGATTTTGCATTGAGTGAAATCTTGAGAATTTGCGATGAGTTTTCTTTGAAGAGTGTTTCTTCTTCCCCAGGTTTTGGTGCGAGGCCAATAGTTTCACTGGTGAAATACCAGGGATTTCCTTTATCTTCTTTCCTTATCTTCTTAATTATTTTCAGGTAATATTTAGCATTTTATTATATATATTTGCTTGGGTAGTTTCTTACTACCCATCAAGGTATGTACTTCCTTTGTCGCTTGTTTTTATTATATATTAGCTTTGTTACCGTTTCAATATATATATATATATATATATATATATATATATATATATATATATATATATATATATATATATGTATATATATTTAGATAGATAGATAGATAGAGTTAGCATTTTTATTTCTTTGATTATTACCATTAAAATCTATTCTTCTAGTTTTATGTTGTTGAAATTAATTCACTTTCGAATCCTCAATTCTGTTTTAATCCCTTTTATTAGAATCCAACCCTATTATTCCCCCTTGTTGAATTTAATCCCTTTCGTGCCTTAAACTCTTCATCTTGATTGTCGCTTGGTGCCTTAAACTCTTCACCTTTCGAGGAGTCAAGAGACATCATCTTGATTGTCGCTTGGTGCCCTATACTAGAGCAAAAATCAGAATTCTATTATTAGAACCTATTTTCTAGATCGAGAAAGGAACGAATGTAGATGGAGCACTAAATCGGATTGACCTAGTTGTCTAATTGAATTTATTGAATATTTATGTGCTTTGGAAATAATTTTGATAATTTCACTGCTCAATTAAATCCCAATTTGATTTCGCATTGCATAATACGGTTTATTGTTCTCGTCCTTCATCAATTATCATCGGAGTCTATATTTTTAATTCTCTCTTTCTCCTTCTCCTTCTCCTTCTCCTTCAATAATCAAATCATCCTCTCCAGAAAAGCATTGAGATGCTTCAAATAGATAGGGTTCAATTTATCCTCATCCACTGCATTCGTCTTCGTCGAAAAGATCGTTAAGGGTCTTTAGCTCTAATTTGTTCTGTTTCTTTGTATGAGCCCCCTCAAATGCGCTCCATTCTCTTTCGGAAGCCGACGAATTGTATGGTTGATTCAACAACCTCATTTCTACTCTTTGAATTCTGAAAATTTATCAACTATAACTATGGATCACCACCAATCACTTTTGTATAATGTAAAAAAACATGAATTAGTGGATAGATATTTGAAACTATTAAGTATATTTTAAATAAAATTTATTTGGATGTTTAGAATTAATAGCCATCTTCGCAATT
This sequence comes from Chloranthus sessilifolius, assembly GCA_021018995.1. Taxonomy (NCBI): domain Eukaryota; kingdom Viridiplantae; phylum Streptophyta; class Magnoliopsida; order Chloranthales; family Chloranthaceae; genus Chloranthus; species Chloranthus sessilifolius. The sequence goes on along the minus strand of CM037597.1, from coordinate 108,956,924 downwards.
GACGTACAGTCAATTGATTGTTAAATGCTTCTTTTTCGACTGGAGTAGTGAGTATCTTGAAAATAACTTCTGAAGTTCCTTTATCATGTCTAATTCATCTTCGCAATTGACGTAAATATATTGGATTTGAGAGAAAGGTAGTCAGTGAATTGATTGCTAAATGCTTCTTTTTCGACTTGAGTAGTGAATATCTTGAAAATAACTTCTGAAGTTCCTTTATCATGTTTAATTCATCTTTGCAATTGACGTAAAATATTGGATTTGAGAGAAAGGTAGTCAGTCAATTGATTGCTAAATGCTTCTTTTTCCACTTGAGTAGTGAATATTTTGAGAATAACTTCTGAAGTTTCTTCATCATGTTTCACAAACATACCATAGTACAAATATTGATTGAGAAGAGCTGCTAGAGAATGAATGGGTGATGTAGGTTCCTGTTCCATCTCTAATTAGTTATTTCCCAATATGTGTTGTATTTGGCGAACTCTCGATTGTAATATTTGTATATTGTCTCCTTTTCTCGAGATATAGCTTCATACACATGTCCCAAAGTTGTCCCTTCACCATCAACCATTTTCAATACCCTCATATCCGGCTCAAAAAATGCTATCATCTTTCCATCCTCCCAAAAAATAATATTTTATTATAATATCCGTAACCACTTTTTCCTCTATACTCTTGGTTTGATCTAAAGACCACCACCCATTTGATGCAACCATAAAACGTAGAGCTTGCTCCTCTGCTATAATGAAATCTAAAATTAGCAAGTTCATTTCAAATCTAGTAGCAGTGGGCTTCTTCAACACATTCCCTTTTGTATGAACTCTCATGCAGTCCAGATCATGTATCTATTTGTAAATTCAATTTTTTATGTCTCTTCTTTTTATAGAGTCTCCCTTACCTTTACAATCTTTTTGTCAAAAACGTCAAGTATCAAATCGAAATAATGTGCAACACAGCTTGTTTTGAAGACATGAGGCATCCTTTCCTTCAAAAGCCATCCAACAGTCAAGTAATTTGAAGAATTGTCTGTTATGACTTGTACAACATTTTCTCTTCCTATGTGCTCATCAATCCCACACATAATAAAATCGCCAAGTAATTTTGCATTTTCCTCCTCTGTCAGCTCAGAGCATAAAAACACAAGCATTTAATTAATGTTAACAAATTGATTTGATTTTTATTCTGTTTATCCTTCAATCCATATGACATAACTGTGCAACCTGTTTCAGCCCAAGACTCTCCATCTCCTTAAATACTTTGTTGCTTCCTCTTTCAAGCTGCACAACAATTGTGGTCCTTACAGTTTCATTACTGGGTAGAAACATAATAAAATCGCCAAGTAATTTTGCAATTTTCATTTTTCCCCCCTCTGTCAGCTCAGAGCATAAAAACACAAGCATCTAATTAATGTTAACAAATTGATTTGATTTTTATTCTGTTTATCCTTCAATCCATATGACATAGCTGCGAACCTGTTTCGGCCCAAGACTCTCTCTCCTTACATACTTTGTTGCTTCCTCTTTCAAGCTGCACAACAATTATGGTCCCTATAGTTTCATTACTGGGTGGAATAGAACCTGGACTGTCATTTGCTATAGCAACCACTGCAGCTATAAACTCAAGTGTTCTTACAACATTGAAGACGACATTTGTTTATTTATTTTATCAGTAATATTGAAGACGATACTAATAACAAAATGTTTCACAACCGCCAAATCTGCAATGTCATCCTTTTTTCCAAGCATAGTATTTAACTTACTTTGATATTCTCCAAGGCCCACTTGCCCTTGCCATTCCCACCTTCACAGTCACTAATTCCATGTGTCGTGGTCATGGTCGTCACATGTTGAGAACATTGACGTCCTCTTTAAACTAATATTATCCCTCTTCCTTTTCTTTCCCACTTCCTCATAAACCTTAGTGCAAATTTTTGCACTGCATTCGGGGTTGGACTACACAACTTATATTTTTGGATCCTTTCCAAATGAAACTTCAATCTTGTCACCGGACATAAGAACTCTTTGTTGCAATATTTACATTTTATTTTGTTTCCCGGCTTAACTTTTTCAAGATGCTCCCAAATTATATTTTATCTTTAGCCATTCTACGAACATAAAAATAAAAACAATTATCATTAAAGGACTATTGCATAAGAAGTTAAGAACCATAATTTTTTTCAAGATGCTCCCCAATTATCTCTCTATTTTTAGGCATTCTAGACAAATAAAAAGTAAAAGAAATTATCATCAAAGGACTATTGCATAAGAATTTAAGAACCATAAAAAACTGCAATGCATCATCAACACAACATATATTCCTTATGATGGAAAAATTATATTATAAAGTAGTGGGTAGCCCAACACTATCTGATTATGGTTGTGTATGACATTTACATTCAATTTTTAAAGTATCTTGTGAATAAAGAGAAAAAAGTATCCTTTTAAATGGAATATATGTGGGACCAGAGAACTTGGCCAAACTCAAAAAAATTACTGGCAATGAAAAAAGGAAGAGGACTTCTACATCATAATCATAAAGCAACCTACTCCATCATCTCCCTTGGTATGTACAATGGATTTTCTCCATACATATTAAAAAACAAGCGAGCTTTATATATATATATGTGTGTGTGTGTGTGTGTGTGTATATATATATATATAAAGTACTCTGATTAGATTGTTTGAATCCTTTATTGCTCATAAATTTTTAGGTGAGATGATGACCTGCCACTTGTACATCTCAGAGTGATGATGACCAAAGTAAAAAGAAAGGTGTTTTAAACAAAAAAAACACGTTTAAAACACATTGTTTTGAACAAATATATAAAAAATTGCTTTTTGCCTAAACAACGTGAAAGCAAACACCGTCAGGCACAATTTCATCTTTCTGATAAGAGGACCCCTAAAAATTACTGCTTTTATTTTTGGCAATGGGGTATCTGGTTTCTTAGAGCACTCGATCAGTAGGGATAAATCCCTGTGAGTGGCCAACAGGGGGTGAGTTTCGAACTCAGGACCTCCGTTTCTTGAGGCGTGATCCTGGCCACTGCGTCAACCCCCCGTTGGTTTAAAAAAAAAAACTGGTGTTGCATTGTAGTATGTTGTTATTTTCACTTTTAATCTTGTCATGTTCATTTTTATTTTCTGCTGAAATTTAGAGATCTTCCTTGGTTTTGTACCTAGATTTTGATGTGGGTGTATCTCACAATCTCTTGTTGCAGATTTATGGGCCGGAGGCTATGATGACTGGAATTTGTAAGCAAGCCATTGATTGTGTCATGGCTAGTGCATGATATTGAAACCAACCGATCAGTGAATTTCAATATTAACCATAAAAATTAAGAACAATCGTTGGTATTAGAGTGCACAGATCGGATGGTTTGAATCTCCCAAAAAGTGTAATTTTTGGACCCATAACCCTTCAATTGATGATGTATCACTTTGACGGTATGGATTTCCAAGATCATAACCAATAAATGCTGTAAGATCGTTTAAACACCATTTGGTGTTTAAATAATGGTCAGCAGAGTTGGTCCCTTTAACAATTTATGAATTATGTTGAGAAAGCCATAGTCCTTCTCAATCTTGTTACAGTATACTTTTGGGGTTTTGATCAGTGCTGTTCGCCTAAAGCGATAGATCATGAGTTCTGTCATGGAATCAGCCTCTCCAAAATGGAGATAAGGCTACCTATCATCTACCTCTCCTGTTCCTCGCTGAAAGCAGAGCCTTGTCCACCAGCTATGGCCGTTTTTTATGTAGAGACCAAGGTATCACATATTGACCGATACCAATACATATCGATTTTTCGGCAAACCGATACATATCAGATATCAAATCAGGTATCGGTATCCGTATCGGCCGATACCTCGCAGTTGCAAACAATGATCAAAATCAAAGCATAGGAAGTTATCCCAAAGAACCTACCACTAGAGAACTAATTCCTATGGCACATGGCCTTACAAAATTAAACATCCTGTGACTAGGGGTGTATTCGGTTCGGTTTGGTCGGTTTTGGACCAAAACCACAAACCAAACCGGTCCTAATTGGTTTCTAGATTTCCAAACCAAACCAAACCGTCCAACTCATAAACCAAACCAACCCGATTCGATTCGGTTCAGTTTGGTTCGGTTCGGTTTCGGCTTTCCTATAAGTTCTACTCGCACATCAAAATTTTCTCAACCTCTCAACCTGTTTTACAGTTTTACTATTTTCATATTTTCCGTAGTTGTTTTACTTTTATAATCTATTCACCCTTCTCAAAATAGATAACAAAAATAAATGCATCACATTAACTCTAATTAATCAAAGTTTGGATAAAGAAGAATACCGGAAGAGATGAATAGAGGATGGTTCTACAAATGGTGCCAATGATGGATCAACTTTGTTTTTGGGAGGCGTTTCCTACATAGGAAATACAATAAGAGGCAACTGGTTAAATTCTGGCATTGAAAACAACATATTTTTCAAAATTACACTGTAGAAAATAACCTATTTTACTTTCTAATTTACACTTTAGAAATAAATTTTAATGCTTTCAAAGTTGACCGAAACATCACCTGAGTCATAGTTGTCACGCAAAGCCAAACATCTCTTACAACACCTTTATATGCTACCAAGTAATAAAAAAAAAGCAAAGCAAAACCAACAAGCTAATAAAGTGTCACACAATCACCACTTTCATTCCATGAGAGAGTAGAAGAGTAAAAGTTTAACTGTTTAAACAAAACAAAAAACCAACTGCTCAACCATAGACCATCAAAACAGTTTTTCACTTTTCAACAAACCACAAAACCATTTATCAACCTTAAACAACCAACCATAATAGACCATCAACTGCTCTAATTGCCAAGATCTATGAGTCGAGTGTTGGATTGGACGCAATTCCCTCGTCCTCTATTATAAGTTCTAAACCAAAAAACATAAAAATTACAAACAAGTTAGTGACTAAAATATGTGAAATAGTAAAATAATTTATTGCTACAATATTAAAAAATTTTAATTAAAAGAAGAAATCATGAAATATACCGGACTCGAGCATCTCAAATTCTTCCACGTCATCCATCGCATCTCTAAGGCAAATTGGAGAAGAGGAAGAACATATCCAATTTTGCCCACATATGAGGGTCTTAACCATCTTTGGAGATAATGCACTACGAAAAGGATCTAAGATGCGACCTGTGCTAAATGTTGACTCTGAAGCTACCGTGGATACGGGGATCGCAAGTACATCTCGTGCAACTTTCCCAAGCACATGATATCTAGCGGAGTTGATTTTCCACCATGCTAATAAATCAAATTCGTTTGTCGCATCTGCACAAGCCTCCACTAAATTCTTTTTTATCTCTGATTTCTTTTCCATCGAAGTTTGTTCCTCTAAATGCCTTCTAAATGCGGACATAATCAATACCCGTTCATCATTTGTCCCACTACTAGTACTACTCATTCCTCCATCGGACGATTGTTTTTCTTTTTGGTCTTGACCGCTTGTTTCATTTTCGGCATAAGCTTCAAATAAGTGAGACATGACATTTGTTACTTTGAAAATCATCTCAGTAGCTATCACTTCACAATAGATTTGTTGAAATTTTCATGAAATATACCGCATCTTATATCAGGGATCAAGAACTAGTGCAATATATAATAACATATTCGTTGTGTCTATGTTTCCTCAGTATTTCTCAAGCTTCCGCTTCATCTCTTCTGCCATAGTGCTAAGAGAGGAAGCTTATTTCTACACTCGTCACTTATCTTTTCATGAATAAACATTAACTCAATGAAAAAAACATTTGAACTTACATATTTGGATCCGAAAAATCGTAAGGTTGCTTCATAGAATAGATTAAAGAACTTGACAAGCAACCTCACCTTCTTCCAATCTTCCGAATTGGGTGGCCCCATAGATTTTTTCACTCTTTTCCCTCTCCCATGAATGCATCCATCTACACCATCTTCGCCATCTTCCTCACTAACTGCACATATAAAATTCCGGTCATCATCCTCTAATCTTTCAAAGGTCTTTTGGAATTTTTCGGCCCAATCCAACATCACATTAGTGTAATTCCACCTAGTGGCTACGTCGAGGCAAACATGACATTTGCTCTCGATTTTCTCAATCTCTACACATTGCTTCCACATTTTCCATCTTCATGGAGATGACCTCACGTATCGAATGGGCTTCCTCACCTTGATAATGGAGTCATCCATGTCCTTCAAACCCTCACGCACCATGAGATTTAGAATATGGGCACAACATCTTATGTGCAAGTGTTCGTGTGCCAATATTGTATCTTTTCTAATTTTTGACATCCTCCTTATGAATTGAATTAAACCATTGTTTGAATTAACATTGTCAACAGTTATTGTTAAAAAAAATTCGATGCCCCATTGAAGCAAATATTGCTCAACTGCCTTACCTAGTGTTTCACCTTTGTGATTTTCTACTTGACAAAAGTTAATAATTCTTTTATGCATTTTCCAATCACTATCAATGAAGTGAGCAGTGAGACACATACAATTATAGGTTTGAATGGATGTCCCGTATCCGTTGTAAGGCATAATCGTTGCCCTTTAAGAAAACTCTTCAATTTAATCTTCGCATCCACAAAGACATTCCAACAGTCTCTGATAATCGTTGTGTGGCTTGGGATTTTTGTCCACCTAGGACAAACAACGTGCATAAACTTATGAAATCTCTTTGCCTCTACAAATCCAAAAGGCAACTCGTCAATGATTAACATTTTGGCTAATGCTCTCTTACAAGTCTCAACATTAAAAGCCACCACTATGAGTTCTTTACCTTTAGCCTCTCCCTTCTCATTCATATCATGTTTGAAAACTAAAGTCTTTTGGTTCTTATTTACAACCCTTCCAGGATATTTAAGACACTGAGTTTCTATATGTGTCTTCATTGAGCTAGTTCCATTATGTTTAGTCGTACACTTGTATGACTTTTTACAATAATTACATTCAACAATTTCTTGGCCTCCCTTTTCAGTCCACCTTATGACCGTAAAATGATCCCAAACTATGGACCGTCGCTTACTACTTTTAATAGAAAGAGTAACAGTGTTACTCACATTGGAGGATGGATCAGGACAACCTTTAATAGTTGGCTCACTCTCATCCATTTTTGTGGTTGGCTTCGATGCAACATTCTTTGACATCTTTGATGAAGCCATCTAATATAAAGAGAACAAAAAAATGGAGTCAACTCGGAAACCCGGTCTAACTCGGGTATATTTTATATATATATATATATAACAAAAATAACTTTTAATATATGATATATTGGCAGTTTGGCACAAAAAAATGATCTTTATTGTCTAATTCAAAATGGTGAATAAAAACAAACCCTCAAGCATGAAATCCAACATAACCAAAGGAAAAAAATAATAGGAAAAAGAACTTACATGATGTAGGGTCTTCTTCTTCTTCTACTTCTTCTTTGGAATTTTTTTTTGCGGCAGCCGGCTTTGCAATTCGTGAAATCGCAAGGCTTCAAAAGAGGGCTTAGGGCCTTAGGCAATTTAAAAAAAAAAAGAAGGCTTAGGGTTTTTAGCGGGCGTTGGAATAGAAGCGTAGAGGATGAGGGAATAGAGAGGGAAAGAGGGCTTAGGCAATTTTCAAAAAAAAAAAGAGGGCTTAGGGTTTTTAGCAGGCGTTGGAAATTCGGAATATAAGTAGAGGATGAGGGAATAGAGAGGGAAAGAGGGCTTAGGCAATTTCCAAAAAAAAAAAAGAGGGCTTAGGGTTTTTAGCAGGCGTTGGAAATTGGAATAGAAGTAGAGGATGAGGGAATAGAGAGGGACGACATGCTCTCTTTAGTGTTTACTGTCTACTCTTGACTAGGTAGGTTTTATAGAAAATATGAAATTTACTTTAAATGCCCTTTAAAATTTACTAAAACCCCCGCCTATCCCTATGTATATAATAATATATATATATATATAAATTAGTTACAACTAGGTTCGGTTCGGTTCAGTCCGGTTCGACTTGGGGAGGCTTGGAACCGAAACCAAACCAAACTTTTCGGTTTTGCTTTTTTACAAACCAAATCCAAACCGGTACCCGTCCAAACCGGACCAAACCCGGTGGTTCGGTTCGGTCCAAAAAATGCACAGCCCTACCCATGACTCACGGACATTTCATGTGTACCCTTCCAAAAATATTATCCACCTAAAACTTAATTGTCTTTGAGCTAGCAATGAAAAAATCGTTAAAATTCCACTTGAGTAACCATGGGCATACATAACCAACTAACTTCAGTTAAAATCCTTCACTTCCAACTCTTGAATCTGTATAAAGCTTTTCAAAGAACAACTTTGAGACCACTTCTGAACAATAACCGTGGAGCTTGTGATGATGTACACCCCAGATAGCACCAACCATCCTTCGTAAAACTCGTGTACCCCTTGAATCAAAGAGTTCTACATGATTATCGCTGATTGCTACCTCTAAAACCAATAGCACCATATTAGGCAACTTAAACCTGTCCGTCAAAAGTCCATTGAAACTGCATTACCAAAAGTTTTAGAATTAGAGAACAACCCACTAAACTTTAAAAAACACACCATAGAATCCAAAGGAGACCAAATAATCCAATGACCATCTTAATCACCCATATAGAAATTTTAAACCTTAAGTGAAGTGATATATATATATATATATATATATATATATATATATATATATATATATATATATATATATGTATGGGAGCCGGTTCCGTCCTCCATGGGAGGACGGTCAATGTCCTCCAAGGTCAACGTGGAGGTACGCGTGGCACCCAAAACACTGTTTGGGTGCCACATGGAGCACAGGTGGATGGTTTAGATCAATATTAAAAAAATAAATTTCGAAAAAAACTTTTTAAAACCACAAGTCCAAGTTTGACGGGTTTCATTGGTCCACATTTCACGGTTCAAAAAACACACGGTGGAGATGAGTTTTCAATTTTTTTTTTCAAAGATGATCTAAGAGATGACCCGAGCTCCACGTGGCATCGAAACAATATTTTGGGTGCCACGTGGAAACTTGGAGGACAGTGACTGTCCTCCCATAGAGGACGGACACCTTTTCCTATATATATACATGGCTGTAATTTTCCCTTCAGTTATTTAATTTGTAGGGCAGATCAAATCAAATATGCAGTAAATCCAAGGATCTCGGTGAATTTTCTCACTAAATTTAGTTCTATATAGGTGATTATTCAAATGACCATTATGTTTCTGTTCATTGAGTAAAACTATCGAAAGGATTGAAGAGAGGAGGCCATTCTATACCATTTATAGTGAACAATTTGCCAAAAATCATGATCAAGACGAGTAGCAAATTGTTCAAGACTTTTTTAACTCAAGGGCAGCACCATTATTCCATTAATCTAATCCAATTAATCATGATCAACTGTTCATGAAAAATGAAGGTATGCATAGGCAGCCACAAAGAATAAGAAAACACATAAAACTTATTCATATCAGTGAGAGGGATTCAACAGATACCAACAAAGTGCTACAACAGAGAACCAAAGAGAGTGCTATAATAGAGAGACATAAAAAATCAGTGTAAGTATGCATACTACATAGTGCATTGGCAGCCACAAAAATAAAAAATGCATAGCAACGTAATTCATTTTAACTGATTTGGCGCTAAAGATATCCTTGTATTTCCTAACAGATGAGCTGCATAAGCAGTCATGATTTTTTTTTTTTTTTTTTGAATATAGTTGTCAACAATTGTAAAGATGCATTTGTTCAGAGGAAATGTTGGAGAGATAACCATTCTTATTTTTTAGTGATGTTGTTGGCCTTAAATAGCTCACGCAGAGTCAAATCCTCAATAGATTTGGATTTGCAAATAACGTCTCCTAGACGTTATTTGCGACTGTCACTTTTTACACTACATATGTGGATGTGGGAATGACGCTGATTCAATTCATATACAACGCAAATCGAACGCCATCCAAACGTTTGATTTAGATATGGGGGACTCAAAATCCATATCCCCAAATCCAAATCCGTGTTCCCAAACACAGCCTTAATAACTTTTGTATCATTTGAAATAAATTTAAAACATTAAAAACATCTATACTAATACATATTGGTCAATATAGTGTGGTATCGGCCGCTACCTAATTTAATATGGAAGTCCAAATAAAATTAATAATTTTTGTATCAGTTAAATAAATATAGAAAAATAGAAACAATTATACTGATAATTATCAGCCAATGCTGTTAGGTATCTACCTGTATCGGCTGACACCTCCTGACACAAAGAGGTATTTGCTTATGCATAACAATACTATTGTATTGGCTCGGTTTGAACCTTTACGTATTGATAATGGCCGAAGTGTTTTAAACCATGATCGAACCTATAATTGTGCTGAAATATCTTATTATCAGTAATAGAATGTTACTAAGCCAATGAAAACTGTGGATTTGTATGTTTTTAGGTATAGCTCTATAATAGCGGGAACCTTTGTTTATCCTTTATTCCGTCACTGATACATCAATCGCAGATTAGTAAACTAGCTGTCATGTATTGCGCACTTTCTGAGCATAGAGCTTTCTTTTCTCTAACCTGCAAAACTTGCCATAAATGCTTGTAATGTTCAGCTGAATTAGGGCTATAGATAAGAATGTTGAAGCATACCACCATCTATCTACTAATGAACAGCCTTAGATTTGCTTCATCATTGTCGAATGGTTGCTACTCTTACTGAATAATTTGTCAACTTCTAATGAAGCATATCTAGTAAACTTATTGTGGAAAATCAGATGATATCATAATTTGCTATCAAATAGTGAGGTTTCAAAATGAAAAATTGGAAATGTTTCAACAAAACCAAGGAAAAGGAAGACCATTCCACACCCTCGTTTCTTTTCTTTTGAGCAACCATTCAAACCACACAATATTTCTTCCGTATCATGAAAAACCTCTGTCTGAAGGCTAATTGTTGTCTCCATTTATTTTTTCCTTCCCTTCTGTTCATCAACTTACCAACTCTTGAAATTTCACTTATCTGATTATTTTGGGTCCAATACCTTGGACTAGGATATCATTGAATTGTGTGAACTATTGAAGCAAAATGGAGACTTAAAGAGTACGATCTTAAGTTTGTACTTAAGGTTTACCTCAGTTTAATTTCTTTAGGTATATTGTTGATGAATATAGCGAGCTTTATATTTTTGTTTTGGTTGCATCAAGATATTTTCGCATTTGTCCTTATGACACTATCCTTAACTGGAATAGGTATGTTTCCTTAAAAAACGTTGAACTATCAGTGCTAGCAACTCAAATGACTGCACATAGTTTTTTAATTTTTTGTCTTATGCGAGTATATCATAAATTATATTCACCAAGTACCTTGTCTTTGGAGATTCATTTAGTGCATTGGTAGATGTGTTCCAAAATCCTTATGTTCTATCTTATATCGTGGCCCTTTATTACATGAACAGGTATGTGCAGAAGGTTCCACTTGCAGCTGAGATTCTTGACGTGAGAAGATCTCAAAAACTTGAGATGATAAAGACCCTGAAACTTGAGAAAGCTAGATATCAGTTTCAAGTAGTGATTGGTCAATCTCCTCCTCTTTCTGACGTGAAGGTTTATATGGAGTTGCGGGATAAAGCGTAAGTTAAAGATTTTTACAAGTCACCATTTCATGTTTTCACAAATTCTGTCTTTTTTGTTGTTTTTGTTTATTTCTATTTTTTAAAATGTCATATCTTGTTTCATTTCTTTTGTTATAAAGACTATAACATGTCATCTGATTGTGAAGTCAGATGTCTTCAGTGGTAGGCTGGACTCAAATAAAGTTTGAAGCAAGTGGCGTGGGTTGATGGGTCGATTGATCAAATGGCTATTTGAAGTTTTGATTTGTTGACTAAGGGGCCATTGAAATTAATTTATTTCGTAAATGAGTGATGAATATTAATAGGAATGAGATGTTTAATTATGAAGTGAATTCATAAAGAACTAAAAAGCATTTTTCTAATATGTTTGTATTGATTGTGCTAATGTATCATTTTCCCACCATAAGTGGTAGCAATGCCATATCTAGGTGGTAGCAAACTTTTCTTAAGGTGTCATTCGTGCTCTAGAATATGTCTCTTGCTCCCATTCTCGTTCTTGTTTCATATCCTCTTACTCTTGTTGGCAACTACCAGTAAATGTAATATAAAAATGGTGCTATCCTCTACTTTGGGGTGGTGGCCTTCCCCTATATGATCATACTATTTTACTGCCTCTCTTCCCAGCCTGTGTTGCCAAAGATTGCCTGTTCTGGCTTCTCTCCCCAACATCAATATCCTATATGGATAAGTCAAAATTTGACTTGCATTGTGTGTTTATATAGGTTGTTATACATAGTCCCTATTCCCAACGTCTCAATTGAGTTCTGGAACCTTGTTCTTTACGTATTATTTTGTAAGTGCCGTCCACTATTTTATGGGGAAGTTCTTATAGTGATCCGCATGAGCTCAATCTATAGAGGAAATGCATGTTGGAAAAGGTGGATTTCACAATTGGAGATAAGCATGTGAAGGGGAGTTTGGCTGCTCATGTAGTTTGTGTTTGATCTCATAGGCAGCCACTCACTTTCTGAATGATATGAAAGCAGGTCTTAACCAAAATAATCTCATTTGTGAGCTCTGCTGGAAATACAAATTAAATAACCAACCTGATTTGGTTTTCATACCCTACCAAGCACATTGATAGTCACAATTTTTAAATGAGATGATTAATGCCTGATTCATGAATCCCCAGCCATCCTAACAACTAAATATGAATCGTGACATCATCACATCATAATCATAATCATCGTAATCACAATTAAGCTGTATTTCCATGTCGCTAGGAGTTCTAGAATCAGTGGCAAGTGTAGTGTTTTAGAGAAGTTATTTTTAGGATTATGAGGGTGTTACCAATGTCAATGCAGTATTTAGTTAATGAAAAGCAATTTGAAAGAACAATCCTGTCAAAATCTGACTTCTACAGATATCAGGGACCCTAGAAATCTGTAAAAGTATGTTGTTAACAAGATTTGGTAGCTACAAGGCTATTCCATATCTAGATGATCTACAAATGTTGGTGAGGAGACCCAATCCCTTTTTTTATTGACCTGATGGTGTGGTCCTTGAGATGAACCCAGAATCGAGCATGGAGATCCATGTGTGTCTCTGAGTCTGAGGCACACCACTCACATGTCATGCACTGTTGATAGGTCGGTAGCTCTAGCATAAACCTTTTCAATTGAGTGGGCATAGGGCAGCCATCCTACTCACTCCACAGTGATCCAAACAGTGTGAGACCAGTTGCATCCGGAACAGAAAACCGATTCAAGTACACCCATCCTTTTCTCTCGGATCAGTACCGCATAGTTCAGGGACACAAAAAAACGTGAAATTCTCCGTAGAAGCAAATTTCAAAAAATTCGACAAAACTCAACCAGTCTAAAAAAGATGCATAGATCCTTACTAGGCATTCAATTCCGATCCAAACCAGGCCAATCTGGGCCCCAAGCGCAGCCCCAAACTCCAAAATCCGTGAAAAATCTATCCTAGGGTTTATGGGGAAGATGCATCCAAATCTTTCAATCTAGATATCGAATTGTGACAGCCCGGATTTCACTAACCCGAAACCCGTGCCGTCAGATCACTATTAAGGCGATCCCTTAATTACAGAACACTTGGTACATCCAAACAAAGCAGAAACAAATCTGATATCTCTAACTAAACAGATAGAGTCATCATAAACAGCAAAAGAAAGTTCCATTTCTATATCTCAAAAACTGATCAAAATAACGGTTCTAAATTCCATGTCAAAATACATGGACAAAAGAACTGAAACAAACCACCGGTGAGGGACAACCATTACCAAACTGTTGTTCACAAATTAATATCCAAGAATATATTACATTGTCCAACTATCTAACTCAAAAAGGCTGGATGTACCAAGCCCAAAACACAGAATAATCACAACTAGCTCTGAATTCTACTTAGGAAAGAACTCCTCTGGTAGGGGCTCAAATTCCTCCTCTGGTTTGTACTCTGGATCGCTCTCAGGATCCAACTCCTTCAATTCATCTTCACCTGTGACGTATAGTCGAAGGGTGAGCTAACATTTAAGCTCAATAGCGGAACACATTAATAGCATTTAAATCTCATATCTCAAAGCATGAAGTTTCATAACTGATTTTCATATGCACATTTCACATTTTCATATTTGAATTCCATATGAGGAAATTTAATCACACGCACACTTAAATCACATGCTTTATTTTTAAAAAATATTGGACATAACTTAACACAGTAACTTAAATACTTTTCTAAGCATATATAGCATCAGAAGCCACACATATACCAATGGCAATCTCTTACTATTGTCGTTCAATGAACCCTTTTCACATATGCCCAAGCCCCTGCGTTAGGAGGGATACTTGTGCCGAACGAAGCTTTATCGTTGGCCGGTAGGAAATGAACGGATATCCCACCGTATCGGAGCACAAGGGATTCATAACACATGAACCTTAAATCATAGTGCAAAGTCTAACTTATAGTTTTCACACCGTGTAAAGTGATTACTTTATACTATTTTTAGAAAACTTATATTCATACACAATTTTCGGAGTTCACATGAACACATTTATCACATCACATTTCTTGTATCACATCACAATTAATGTTTCAAAACTTGTTTGAAAGACTTGAATATCACATGCTTAATTTCACATAACATGTCATGGCTTATAACATCACATTACGCAACTTATACAGAGCACATCAAATTAAATGATCATAAGTTTTCCCTACCTCAAATCACATTTGGCACAATCCACACATAACCCCTTGAGGACTCACGCGGAGGCTCAACACTTTATCCTACATCCAAAATCATCCACAAACTCCTTAGAAATGTCTAAAGAAAAACAAATGATCAAAGTCTTCGAAGGAAACTTTAAAAAACATACACAATTGCCTTGACTCTGTTTCTCGCGTGCGCAAGCTACAGGGTCGGGCACGCGAGCTCAAAAGCACACACAAACCTTGGGCGCGCGATCGAAATTCAGCCGCCTCGGGCACGCGAGACCCACCTAAACCTTCCTGAAGGTATTTCGTGAGAGCGAGAAACACAGCTCGTGCGAGCAAGCATATGAATTACTTATACTCTCGCACGAGCGAGTATTAGAGGCTCACTGGAGCTTCTGTTCTCGGTCGAGCAAGGCACGACTTTGCCTTTCTGAAGACACCTCACTCGTGCGAGGAACATAGCTCGTGCGAGCGAGTTTAGAAACTCGTCAGATCTGAGTTTTTCTTCAACTCGATCTTCTTGCGACTTCTTCTCAAACACTTCCACACTTCTCACACAACTTATAACACATTTTATACTACAATTTTTACACATTTGGGATTGATTCTTACCTTTTTAATTATCGAATCCCACAAGAATCGAAACGTTCCTTTCTTCACAAGCAAATGGGTTTCAAAACCCTTTTCGCATACGATCTACACTCCACAATCTCTCTCTCGTTGTCGTAATCAAACGGTGATCTTTCACATGTGAGCTTGTGGAAATCTCACGACGATCCAACGGCTCGGAGCACACAGATTCAAGCAAATCCTTCCCCTTTAAACCCTCTCTTTCTCACTCTTTCTCATAACTTTCAAAGCATCCAACACTTGCAATTGTGTGGAGCACGTGAGTTACCCCTCACTTATCCAAGCAATTCCTTCCTTGTAAAGCACAAACACACTCTTTGTGTGTGATACTTATCCACTAGCCTTAGTGTAAAACACATACACATATTGGTATGTGTGCGATATCTCTTCGGTTCCAATGTGAACCTCACACTTAACACATACCCACTCATGGATCATCACACATACATACATATCCCACTAAATCCCAAATCGCATAGTGCACCCATTTGCTCGTGCACCCATTTGACTTACACGACTTCCGAAACTTGGGGATATTACACAAACCCTCAAACTCCAAGAATTACAATTGCTGTGGGAGAAAAATTGATCAAAATGATATAATTCTTTTCTTCAATCTGAGGTCAAATGGTTGACCGTGATGACATCATCATAGCATCAACACATTGAATGATGACATCAGCCTTAGGGTTCAATGATAGGGTTAGGGTTTGGTAGGAGACGAAGAGAAGGAAGAAGTAAAAGGAGAAGAGACGGAGAAAATTAGGGTTATGAGTTATATCACCCCTATCCATTATCATTCATATATGTCAATTAAAAATATTATTGATACCCCCACTAGCTCTAACACACCCTCAATTATAGAAAGGGTCTAACACATTAACACACACACACACACACACACACACACACCAACTCAATAATAAAACCTACAAACACACCAACAATATGATCCTTATATTTAGTGTACTGTAGTATAGTAAAGTTCATATACCAAAATTGATCATAGTAGCACCAAATGGTTTTATATTTTTATCTAAGTATCCTCCATGCTCTCAGTTCTACCTATTCCATGTATCCACTCTTCATTTAGTTAATTTTCAGACTCCTCACCCATAAAGCATATCTTCATAGTTCCAACTTATCATTTATGTACGTTCTTATCTGGCTAAGAAATTCCACATTGCCAACATATACCTTGAAACCTCATCTTATATTTATGTTGCCAATTCATCAAAAACCAATGGAAATGGTAAGGATTCCAGAAAAACCATTGATGCAATCCTACTCATGTGCGAACTCAATTGTTTCTCCACAAGCATTCCGTCATTAGTTGCCACCCCATCATACGCCTTAGATGATATATCAACATCCTCATTTAGAATGCATTTCCTCCTTATCATCCACTAGTTTATCTACCTCGACTCTGTATCATAGTCCTCCAAATTAATAAAACCACATGTGAAATTTTCATCTCTTTTACAAGTTTTTTTTATTTTTTTATTTTTATTTTAAAGTTGCTTCAATAATGAAATGACTTCACGTGTTGATCTTCTTCTTATAGACCCAGACTTATTGTAAAAAATATTTGATTGTTTACTTAACATTGCTACACTATCCTAGAGTATCATAGTATGGCCTTGTAATTTTTTTTTTTGAGGCGGTAACAATGGATATATTAAAAAATAAAAAAGAAAGAAAACATACCTTGGTGGGTAATAAGGAACTACCTAAAAGGCAAGCGAAAACAAAGACCCCTAAAATCTCACCCCATGAGCTGAAACAGGTCCGAAAAAGACGAGCAACTCCCCATCGCAACCCAACTGAAACGACACCTCTACGAGCAGCAGTCCTCCCAGAGCATTAAGAAGTGATGTAGCCCTTCATTGAAAATCACCATCCTACTAGCGTTTTAACTGACCACCAGGTATCTGATATCCCGGATAACCAACGAGAATGGTTTAGCCCTGCGCTTGAAGATTTTATTATTTCTGTCCACCCAAATAGCCCAAAAAACTGCATACACCGTCAGTGGCCATAGCTCTTTCCTCGGGTCTTCCAGATTCATTTCTTTCCACATTTCCATCATGTGGGCAGGCCAAAAAGGAAGAACCCATTCCACCTAAAGAGCTTGAAAATCTTGTGCTAAATAGATAGCGCGTATGAATAATGAAGGAAAATGTGGGCCACCGATTCTTTCCCCCTCATACATAACATACATTTGTTACGGATCGGGATATTCCTTCTTATCAGCTGGTCCTGAGTTAGAATTCTTCCCCTGGTCACCATGTAAAAAACTTTATCTTTGGCAGCATCCTAACCCTCAAAAAACCGGACCATGTCTTGTTTTCAGTAAGGACTTTATCGTGCATCAGTGGGCGATTATAGAGAGATCTGACCGTAAAATTCCCTTTGGTAGAGAATTTCCATAACCTCAAGTCAGTATTAGCCGAATTGGGAGTAATCCCTCCTAAGGCTGTCAACAGGTTTTGATACTCCTTCATTTCCCACTCCCTCAGTTGCCTTCTAAGACTAACATTCCATACCAGATTCCCTTATGAAGAATGTACAAAATTACTTATTGCCTCATCCTTGTAGTTGGAGTGCATAAATATTGTTGGGTATGTCCGATGTAGAGGTTGATCCCTAGCCCAGACTTCCTTCCAGAATCTAATTCTCCGGCCATCGCCCTAGCTGAATTTGGTGCCTTCAACCACTTCCTGCGTACAACCTTCCACCAGGCCGACATATGGTTGCAGTTGGGATTTAGAGTCGTATCGTCATCATGCGATCCATATTTCGTGGTTACGATTTTCCACCAAATTTTTCTTCTCTCCTCCTCACCCAACCTCCAAAGCCACTTGGCTAAAAGGGCTTTGTTTACTAAATTTAGCTTTCTAATTCCCAAACTCCTGTAATCTTTCGTCTCACAGCACTCTTCCCATCTGACTAGATGAAGCTTCTTTTGGTTTCCAGCCGCTTCCCATAAAAAATCTCTGACAATTTTCTTCAGCTTCTTTGTAACGCAAGCAGGAGCACGAAGAAGAGACATCATGAAGACCGGAATGGACGCGAAAGTTGGTTTGATCAGGGTGAGCCTTCCCCCATTGCTAAGTAGTTTACTCTTCCACGTAGCAATTCTTCTTTGAAACCACTGAACCACTGAATCCCATATTCGAACCCTGCACCTTCCGAAACCCAATGGGTTCCCTAGGTAAGTAATAGGTAATGATTCAGTCTTGCACGTCACATCCCTAGCCTCCCGCTTCGTCTCTTCAGAAAGCATGTTAATTCCAGCCAGACTAGATTTATGAATATTAATTCTCTATCCCGAAACCCCTTCAAAGATTGTTAAAAGGTCTATAGTTGCTTTAATTTCGCTATCACCATTGCTGCCATTACAAAACACCAAAGTGTCGTCCGCATACTGAAGGTGAGAGATCAATGGTCCAAACTCAGTTGTCTTAAACCCCTTTATCAGGTTAATCTCTTTGACCCTTTTGAAGAGATTATGAAGCGCTTCCCCTACATAGTTAAATAGTAGAGGTGATAAAGGGTGACCCTGTTGCAGTCCTTTTTTACTCCGAAAGTAACCATGAGGAATCTCGTTGATAAAAATCGAGAACTGATCCCGAAACCCATTCTTTGGAGAACGTAATCAAGGAAGTCCCATTGGGCCCTATCGTATGCTTTCTCCCTGTCAATATTGAAGATCCAACCCTTTTCATTTCGCTTCTTAACTGAGTCTATTGTTTCCGCCGCCGATACCACAATGTCCATAAGCTGTCTACCCGGGATGAAGGCCCTTGCACGTTTGAAATAAGCTGTCCAATAACCATCTTGAGACGAATAGCCAACACTTTAGCAATAATCTTGTATGCACACCCTATGAGACTTTTCGATCTATATTCGGCTACGGTAGTTGGCCCATCTCGCTTCGGGATCAACACTAAGAATGTGGAATTCAAACTCTTGACCACTCTACCAGTCTCGTGAAATTCGCCAATCATGGCCATAAAGTCTGCCCGAATTGTCTCCCAGCACATCTTGAAAAATTCCGTCGTGAATCCGTCCGGTCCCGGTGACCTGTTGTTTCTCAAACTCTCTAAAGCCTTCTTCACCTTGTCTTCCCTAAAACCCCTTTCCATATCTGCTGCATTCCCTCGATTAATTGAGTGAAACGGAATTTCCGTCTATGCGAGGTCTGTGCACCTCATCAGTGTCATAAAGTTGCTTGTAAAATTCCACTATTTTGATAGGGATGTTTGCAGGGTCTGCATACGCAGCCCCATCAATAATAATTGAAGAAATGAGATTCTTTTTCCTTCTCCCATTGGCAACCGAATGAAAGAATTTATTGTTTCCGTCTCCTTCCCACAGCTAGTGAGCTTTAGATTTTTACCACCACAACTGCTCCTCCAGAACCAGTCGGTTGTAATCCCTCTTTAGAGCCACACTGATTTCCCTTTCGTCCTCCGAGAGCCTAGCTGATTCTTCGGCTCTGTCTAGGGTTGCGATCTCGGCCAAGATGTTATCTTTCTTCTACGGCGAATTCCCAAAGCAGTCCTTGTTCCATTCCTTTATCTTAAACTTCAAATTCTTAATTTTAGATGTGAAAATGTAAGAAGCAGATCCCGACGTTCCATCAAGGTTCCACTATTCGTGGATCTTCTGTTTGAATTCATCGTTATGCAACCAAGCATTATTGAATCTGAACAGGCCCATGCGCAATCCCTCTCTTCTGGAATCATTAGTAGATAGAACGATTGGTCTATGATCGGAGATGGTAGTAACCCACATATGAACTGTTGGGTCAATTACCACCTCTAAGAACCCCACTCCACACAAAAACCTGTCCAACCTGCACATGGTACGATCGTCTTGACTATTGGTTCACGTAAATCTCCCCCCAGACATCCCTAGATAAAAAAGAGCTCCTTGCTAGATACATTTCGTAAATAGCTCCATTGCCATGATATCAATGGGGCCCGATTTTTTCTCATCCTCGTTTAGAAGAGTGTTGAAATCCCCCCCTATACAGACAGGAGAGTCCCATTTTCTTATAACCGCGCTTAGTTCGAAGAAGAACTCCTTTATAGGCCTGTTATTGTTAGGTCCGTAAACAGTGATAGCAACCCACTCCATTCCATTCCTGTAATCTTGGAGGTGCGTGACCACCATGTAGTTACTGATCTCCGAGTCCAACAGTTTGAAACTGTCGGAGTCCCAGGCCAATAGAATACCTCCCCTTGTTCCTTCCGCTTCCAACGCCAACCACTCCCAAGTATTTCCCGTCAACACCGATCATATTTTGGTTTCCTGTAACCCAATCACCTTCGACTTCTGGTTTTTAACGAAGGATTTTACCAGAGCCCTTTTATCCGTGTCTCCCAAAACCCGAACATTCCAGCTTAAGAACTTCTTAAAAATAACGACAATAGCGAAAGCCCCCAAACCTAAAAGACGATCCTCTTTAAGCAATCCCCGCCTGTAGGGACCTTCTGTGTTCGTCGTTTTCCTCTGTCCCTTCCTTAATCGTGAGTAATAAAGACCCCATTTCGATCTAACTCGACCTTTTCTTCCTTTCAACTTCTCTGCGTTTGCTAATTGTTTCCCCCTTTCTAGAATATTCTCGTACAACTTCAGCAACCCCTTTCGATTAGCATGGGAGGAGATCCCCAAAGTCGTCCCTAACGTAAATCAATCTCTCCCCATCCCGAATCGTGTCTGCTGAGAGGTTACATTGGCTTTCATCTGAGGAGTCTTCAATAGCATCAGAGTCTCTGGAAGCTTCCTGAGTAGTGTTCCTTGGCATGTTCGGAATAGTAGCTTGGTGCGATGAGGAGAAGCTTTTGCCTTCGGACCTGCATCCAGTCCCGCTACATCTGCATTCATGACCCAACAAGGAATTATAAACACAAGGAAAAAATCCCGGTCTTGGAGACTCAGGTTCACCAATTAAAATATTATAAGTTAAAAGCCCACAATCGGTGGATTTGGGGCCGATATTCGTCCCATTTTCGAGAATCGGTCCTTGACCGAGAGTCGGCCTGTGAAGCTCTTGCCAGAACCCATTGAGCCAAAGATGATTGCTGGAGTGCCCTTGTGAGGAGTGTGGTCCACATCCTCCGTTGTCACTGGATGTAATTTTGATAACCCCTAAATTCTTATGAAAACATACCGCTATCTCTTTCTCTGATGTTTGGGTATTTTTCTTTTTTCTCAATATCCCGTTGAACAATCTAGTAAACCAAACTAGCTCCTCTCACCCATCAAAATCCATACCCGCGCAGGTATATTATATAGTCCTAATACTCCTTTTCTTCATCTTTGGTAAGGTCATATTTTATTTGGTTCCACTTCTTGGTTTTCTTCCCTTAACCCCTTGATTTAACATGTAAAATACCTTTCCCATCTTTAGTTCACAGTCTTTCGCCAAAACCCTTTGATTCTTCGTTTTTAATGCATGTTACTTGATTAAGGTCTCTAGTATTATAGGCATGGTTTATTTTCTACAAAGTTTTCGCTTCCTTTGGTTCAAGAATCCTTCCATAAATTCCAGCCTATCATGAAGTAAAGTTTATGAAATGTATGAATTTCCTCCCAATTGCTACATTGGTTGTAAGTTATTCGTTGGGGTAGAACCATGGTTCAAAATTTCGGTCCCCACCGAAACCGAAACGATAACTCAATATTTCGGTTGATTTCAGTCCCCATTGAAGTTTTCGGCTGAAATTTCGGCACAAAATTTCGGTTTCGAACCAGTCCAAACCGAAATGAAATCTGAAGTTTGATCCTTGGGAAGAACCCAAAGAAAAAAGGGTACTATACTCTTAGGAACAACGAATTTATCTAGACCCATTTGTTTTTGTACTATCTAATAATATTACTCAACATTTGATAATTCCCTATTTCATTGATTCGATTATGATTTTTTTATATTGAATAATAAGTCCTTACTAAAATAAATATAATGCATTACAAAGGAAGTTAGGGAGAAAATTCTTATCTAGATAGCAGAGATATTTTCTTGAAGTATGCATGCTTCTTTGAGTCCATCATTTTTTCATCTAACTGTTATTTTGGGTTTCTCTACCAGGATAGAATTGAGAGATGAATGGAGGTTAGAGAACAAGAGAACATTTGCAAATATTTTTTCAGATTTTGTATTTGGGGTTGTCTTATTTCTTCTTATATACTTCAATCAAAGCAAAGTAAGTTTGTCATCTGACTTCTTATCTACCCTTACAATTTGCAATACGTACTAGATTTTTTGGTAGCCATAAAGAATTGCATTTATTGATGCATTTTTTTTTCTTAGTAATACTTTGTATGACTCTTGATTTATACTACCTCCCATGTAGATGTGCACAATAATTTTTTTTTTTTTTTCAGTAGTACTTTGTATGGATTTATTTTCTCCTCAAAGTGTAATGCCAAGAATATATTTTCTTTGCTATAAGAACAAAAAGCTATCTCTGGTTACAATGATAGCTACAATTGGTCCTAGAATAGTGAAAGCTGAAGTAAGGAACTGCTCGCATATCTCTTGGAAGGTTCCTCTGTCCCCCCTCTTCTCCTCATAGAGTAACACCAAGAATATCTTTTATGATAATCAAAAGTTAAAGGAGCCATTGCTTGGTGCAATGGTAAAAGGCTTGGGCTGTAAGTGTGAAGACACATGTTCTAGTCTGGAGAGCGGCAACTTTGTGTGGAAAAATC
This sequence comes from Chloranthus sessilifolius, assembly GCA_021018995.1. Taxonomy (NCBI): domain Eukaryota; kingdom Viridiplantae; phylum Streptophyta; class Magnoliopsida; order Chloranthales; family Chloranthaceae; genus Chloranthus; species Chloranthus sessilifolius. Next base: position 108,933,765 of record CM037597.1, on the reverse strand, counting down.
CAAAGGTTAGGTCTGTATCCCGTCCACCCCTCTCAGCACCCGGTACATACGTGACCAGCTGACGGGGATGCCGACATCGTAGACATCGGATATGGACCTTTTCGCGTGTACCGATATCGGAGGAAGCGGAATGAAAATCAAAACTAGGCGAAAGAGGAAATTCTGGAAATGTAGAGGATGCCCGAGTATCGTAGCCTCAGAGAGAAACGGACACAAACCGCGAGGAGAACAATGTCGAGCGAACCCTCGCTTGAGCGGTTAAAATTCTTGCTCGAGCGACCACTTAAGCTCGCTCGAGCGAGCTACAGTGACGAAAAATTTTTGTTTTTACCTTTTCAGTCTTTTATTATTTTAGGACTTTTTCAATTGTGAGTTTTATATCGTTTAGGATTTTCTTAGGCTATATAAAGGCATTGTAAACACTCTATTGGGGATTGATTATTGATTATTGATTATTGAATGAAAAGAGGTTTTGCTTGTGTGTGCTTGAGATGAGCCTCTACGAAGAGTGAATCTTCTTCCTGAGAAGGATTTGGTGCGAAGCCAAGGGTGTGAAGCCTGCAAATCTATCTTTTATCCATCTATCTATTTTCATCTTCTCTGCTTTTGTGTTGATCCTTACAATCCTAAATCAGCCATCATCCCTTTTAACATCCTAAATCCTAATTTTCCCTACACCGTGAATCGATCCGATTCAACAACCATAGATCCCAGCAGAGTTATTAAACCTTCCGCATCAAATAATCAAAAGAAACCAGTGATCCCATCATTGAATTGAGAGCGCCCTAATCTGGAAAAACCTAGAGTTCTATCTTTAGGATCGATCTGCGCTGCAATCTAACGAATCTACCGCCCGGACTGAACCCTGCCTGAATTATGCGTGATTCTCCCATGAAATACTACGAAAACCTGAGGTATTCGTTATATTTTGCAAGTTCTATTGTTTAATTTAATTCTAATTTAATTTCGGCAAAATTAATGATTGCATTCCCGTAGTTTAGGGTACCGTCCTGCGTCAGTTTTGGTATCAGAGCCTAGGTTCAAGGATAGGGCATACTGTGTGACATTGCATTCATTGCACTTTATTTTCATCACATATTATTTCAGTTTTGGCCACAGTGTTCATCTTGCATTCCATTCTAGAGCCCGTCAATTTGTAAACTGTATCACCATGGACATGAGTGGGATTGTCGAAGCTCTTAACGGCATGAGGGCTGATCTAAAATCGATCAATGATCGAATGACTGCCTTAGAGACAGCCCAAAGGACTCTCAAAACATCCAATGAGAGGTTGTTAGACCGAGTTAATCGGTTAGACGAGGGTGATGAGTATTTTGATCCACCCCGTGAGCATAATGGTCCATGTTTTGAACGAAATGGCTACCAACATAATCGGAATCGGAACCATAGGTTTGATCATCATGGAGATGACTACGACCCGGAAGGGAGACTCCTCAAAAATGTCCGAGTTGAGTTCTCGATTTTCGATGGAAGACTAGACCCTCAGGTCTTCCTCAATTGGTTATCCGATATGGACCAGCACTTTGAGTGGTTTGGTATGAGCGATGAAAGATGTGTTAGACTTGCTAAGATGAAGCTCATAGGCCAAGCGCGACTCTTTTGGGTCAACGTTGAACGCATCAGAACGAATGCGGGTTGTACTCCCATTACCCGTCGGGAGGACATGAAGGAGCAACTTACAGAGAAGTACGTTCCTTCTTCATACTACCATTGTCTCCTTGACCAATGGCAAAATCTGCGCCAAGGTAGTATGCCCGTATCGGATTACATTCGCAAATTTGAAGAGTTCATGATAAGAGCCAAGGTGTCCGAAGACCCTCAAGTCACTCTATCCAGATTTTACACCAGATTGAGGCTTGACTTGCAAAAAGAGTTAGTCTCCCACCATGTTGAAACTCTCGCTGAGTGTTACATCGTCGTTCAAGACCTTGAACGATATTTAAAAATGACGGTGACTAGGCGATCTGATTTTCACCCCGATTAATTCTGAACCGGTGAAGTGAAATCTAGTACTGGAAACCCGCCTACCAAACCCACGCAACCCACGTCTACCAATGTGAGGTTTGACAAAGGTAAGGGTGTAGCCGGAGAATCCTCGAAGAGTGGGTCTTATGTCAAATGCTATAAATGTCAAGGATTGAGTCACTTTACTACCCAATGTCCCCCAAGGGACCCACAAAGGAATCTCTTGATCGACGGAGAAGGAGATGAAAGTGAAGGAGTTTATGAGGAAGAGGTCTTTGAGCCGAATGTCACACCTAGTGACGAGGAAGGTGATGACATGGGTTGTGCTCTAGTAGTGAGGTGTGCCTTTGCACAACCTCAACGGGATGAAAAGGAGGATTGGCGAAGGGAGAACATCTTCCACACCTTTGCCACATGTGGGACGAAGAGTTGTAGGGTTATCGTGGATAGCGAAAGCTGCACCAATGTTGTGTCAGAACATACCGTTACCCGCTTAGGGCTTACATCTGAAGCCCGCCCGAGACCTTACAAAGTCGCATGGGTTGACTCCTCATCCATTCCCTTATCTCAGAGGTGTTGTGTACCCATACAGTTGGGTTTATACTCTGACACCTTATGGTGCGATGTGGTGTCGATGGATGTGGGTCACATTATATTAGGGAGGTCATGGCTCAATGATTTGAATGCGACCATTTTTGGGCGATCTAATGTTTGTACGTTCAATTACAAGGGCAAGAAAATCACTCTTAACCCTTTGGCTCCCAAAGCACCATCAGTCAACAGAGTTGAGAAGAAGGGAGGTCAATCCAAGGCCATCAATATTGTGACCCCTTTAGAGTTTGAGAGAGCAACGAAAGATGAGAGTGTTGTGTATGTCGTTGTTACTGTTGAGAGTACTTCTGAGTCAGTCTGTGAGTACCACAAGGAGGTAGAGTCCATCCTGAATGAATTTGCGGATGTCTTCCCCGAAGACTTACCCAATGAGCTCCCTCCCATGCGTGACATTCAACACGCAATTGACTTAGTTCCCAGATCGACATTACCGAACCTTCCCCACTACAGGTTGAATCCGGTTAAGCACGCCGAGTTAACTCGGCAAGTCAGTGATCTCATACAAAAGGGGTTCATATAAGAGAGTCTGAGCCCGTGTGTTGTACCAACATTACTCACGCCTAAGAAAGATGGTACATGGCGCATGTGTGTGGATAGCCGAGCAATCAATAAGATCACTGTTAAGTATCGGTTTCCCATATCGCGGCTTGATGACATGCTTGACATGATGGTTAGAGCCACTATCTTTTCAAAGATAGACTTTAAAAGTGGCTACCATCAGGTTCGTATTCGCCCTGGCGATGAATGGAAAACCGCCTTCAAGACCAAAGACGGTCTTTATGAGTGGATGGCCATGCCTTTTGGGCTTTCCAATGCCCCGAACACATTTATGAGGCTCATGACCCAAGTGTTGAGGCCATTCCTTGGCAAGTTCCTTGTCGTATATTTTGATGACATTCTGATTTATAGTTCAGACAAGGAGCAACACATTAACCACCTGAGGTTGGTTTGCGAAACCTTGAGAGGAGAAAGGTTATACGCGAATCTCAAGAAGTGCACCTTCATGCAACACTCTGTTATATTCTTGGGAATAATTGTCTCAGTAGACGGGATGGTTGCAGACCCTGCGAAGGTTAAGGCCATTGTGGAGGGGCCCGAACCTCAGAATATTCATGAAATCCATAGCTTCCATGGTTTGGCCACGTTTTATCATCGCTTCATTCGGAATTTTAGCACTATCATGGCTCCCATTACCGATTGCATGAGAAAAGAGGGGTTCCTGTGGAGCAAAGCCACGATGAGGGCCTTTGCTGAGATAAAAGAGAAGATGATTACTGCACTCGTCATGCACCTACCAGACTTTTCTAAAGTCTTTGAAGTAGCATGTGACGCGTCGGATGTAGGCATAGGCGGAGTGCTGAGCCAAGAAGGCCACCCTGTGGCTTATTTTAGTGAGAAACTCAATGAGGGAAAGCAGAAATACTCCACCTATGATAAGGAGTTTTATGCGGTTCTCCGATCTCTGTGGTATTGGAAACATTACCTGAGACCGTAGGAATTTGTGTTGTTTTCTGACCACGAAGCCTTACGCTTCCTTGCTTCTCAGAAAAAGTTGAACTAGAGGCACGTGAAGTGGGTCGAGTACCTTCAAGGGTTCACATTTTTCTTGAAGCATAAGGCTAGTGCCAAGAACAAGGCTGCTGATGCGCTTAGTCGTCGAATGGCGACTTTGCAGTCTATGAGCACCGAGGTCATCAGATTTGAGCAGTTGAGGCAAGATTTGCCCTAATTGCCCAGATTTCGGGGCAGAATACACTGCTTTTCTTTAAAATCTGAACAACATTAACTCCGAGTATACCCTGTTGGATGGGTATTTGTTCAAAGGCAATCGTTTGTGCATCCCTCGTACTTCATTGCGTGATTTCCTCATCTAGGAGTTACATGCTAGAGGGATTGCCAGACATTTTGGGCGCGATAAAACCAGTGCGCTTGTTGAGGATAGGTTCTATTGGCCTAGCCTTGTGAGAGATGTCTCTAAGGTTGTGAAACAGTGTCGTACATGCCAAGTTGCGAAGCATATCAAACAAAATACCGGCTTGTACACCCCTTTACCCTTGTCGCACACCCTGTGACAAGACGTCTCTATGGATTTCGTGCTTGGGCTTTCAAAGACTCAACGGAAGCACGATTCCATTTTTGTGGTAGTGGACCGCTTTTCCAAGATGGCCCACTTCATACCCTGTTTTAAAACCTCCAATGCGGCTCACATAGCCAAATTATTTTTCGGGGAGGTTGTGCGTCTACATGGTTTATCCTAGCCGATTGTGTCGGATCGAGATGTGAGATTTACCAGTTACTTCTGGAAAATTTTATGGCACATGATGGGTACCATGCTCCAATTTTCGTTGGCCTATCATCCTCAAACAGATGGTCAAACGGAGTCCACCAATAGGAGCTTAGGTAATCTTCTCCGTTGTCTTGTTGGTGATCACCCTAAGACTTGGGATTCTATTTTGCCTTTAGCCGAGTTTGCATATAACAATTCAGTCAATAGGTCCCTAGGTATGAGTCCTTTTGAGGTCGTCCTTGGTCATAGGCCTAGAACACCCATTGATTTAATTCCTTTGGCTGCATCTCATCGAGTTTTCGAGTCAGCCGATTCATTTGCACAACATATACATGAATTGCATGCCGAAATTAGAAAAAAAATTAATGCTAGCAATGAACAATACAAAATATCTGCGAATGCGCACAAGCGCTTCAAGGAATTCTAGGTTGGAGATTACGTCATGGTTCGGGTTAGGCCTGAGCGGTTCCCATTGGGAGCTGCAAAGAAACTTTAAGCCCGTGGCGCTGGGCCTTTTAGAATTGTGGCAAGGAGCGGCCCTAATGCATATGTTCTCGAGCTTCCATCAGATATAGGGGTCAGCTCTACATTCAATGTAGAGGACCTAGTTCCTTCTTTAGCCCAAGCCCCACCCCCTCACAACCCCTTCCAAGCAGCCCCAAGATCGAATACCAGCCCCACCCTACAACCCCTACCTTTCCCTTCCCCACGCAAGCAGCGAAGAGATGAGATCGAAGGGATATTAGATGATTTGGCAATATCCACTCATAGGGGTGGAATTCAAAAGTACTTGGTCAAGTGGTTGGGAAAGCTGGACTCCGAGAACTCATGGTTAGCTGAAGACGAAGTGCGACGTTTGGACCCCGACATGCTCGAGCGCTATCACGATGCCGCTTCATCGGTGATGAAGCCTTTTCGGCCCGAGAGAATTGATGGGGACGCTGACATCGGATATGGACCTTTTTGCGTGTATCGACGTCGGAGGAAGCGGAATGGAAATCAAAACTAGGCGAAAGAGGAAATTCTGGAAATGTAGAGGAGGCCCGAGTACCATAGGCTTAGAGAGAAACAGACACAAACCGCGAGGAGAACAGTGTCGAGCGAACCCTCGCTCGAGCGGTTAAAATCCTTGCTCGAGCAGTTAAAATCCTTGCTTGAGCGAGCTACAGTGACGGAAAATTTTCGTTTTTACCTTTTCAGTTTTTTATTATGTTAGGACTCTTTTTATTGCGAGTTTTATATCGTTTAGAGTTTTCTTAGCCTATATAAAGGCATTGTAAATACTCTATTGGGGATTGATTATTAATTATTGATTATTAAATGAAAAGAGCTTTTGCTTGTGTGTGCTTGAGATGAGCCTCTACGACGAGTGAATCTTCTTCCCGAGAAGGGTTTGGTGTGAAGCCAAGGGTGTGAAGCCTGCAAACCTATCTTTTATCCATCTATCTATTTTCATCTTCTCTGCTTTTGTGTTGATCCTTACAATCCTAAATCAGCCATCATCCCTTTTAACATCCTAAATCCTAATTTTCCCTACACCGTGAATCGATCCGATTCAACAACCATAGATCCCAGCAGAGTTATTAAACCTTCCGCATCAAATAATCAGAAGAAACCAGTGATCCCATCATTGAATTGAGAGCGCCCTAATATGGAAAAACCTAGAGTTCTATCTCTAGGATCGATCTGCGCTGCAATCTAACGGATCTAGCGCCCGAACTGAACCCTGCCCGAATTATGCGTGATTCTCCCATGAAATACTACGAAAACCTGAGGTATTCGTTATATTTAGTAAGTTCTATTGTTTAATTTAATTCTAATTTAATTTCGGCAAAATTAATAATTGCATTCACGTAGTTTAGGGTACCGTCCTGCGTCACCAGCACAGGGAAATAGCGTTTTAAAATAAAATCAAAAGGTAACTCTAATTACAATAATAATCACCATTGATCCTTAGATAACCTAACTAAAGTATGGAACTACTCATGACTAAGAAACTAGCTCAAATCATTTAGCTAACGATTGAACTATTTTTAAATTATTTAAATACTTGACTCTCCTAATTAGTAATGAGAAATTAAAAAAAAATTGTATTGCAGTATTTGGGAATTGAAGTGCATCGTCCTCCCCTTGTCGGGAACACCTTTATGTTGGTGAAGTTTTAATTGTCCCCAAATCATGTGAAGGTGTATTAATCTCCTTGAATAATGGTGTAAAGTAGTCATGTATTGCCAAACACGTATCATAATGATTGGGTTTGGAATCTAGTGCTAAGTATTCTTTGTACAAGCAAGAAATTAATTGTGGGTGTGGGTCCCACATGTTGGCAGTCCTAATTACAACTGTGAATCTTGTAGTAGTGTGGACTTCTCCCTTATTTTTGAGTATTTTAATTCTTGTGAAAGTATACCAGCTGCCTTGATGAATGGTGCATGTAAACATGGGCTACAAGTTGGATCATTTTCTTGTTCATTATTGGTTGTCAACGGGTCTAGCAAATAAAAGGTGAGGATTGAATTTCTCTCTTATCAATGATGAGTTGATAATGGCTTTCGTAAATCAGGGGCCTTAGTCCAGTTAATTTTCTAGATCCATAAATTATGATGTGTTCGATGCAATTCTCCTTTGGTGACCCTATAGAATTTAAGCCAACTTAAACCAAGGGCACGCGGATGGGTCTTAGAAATAAGGATCATGATGATTCAAAAAAAATTATATTGATGCCCATGAGGTATACAATACTTATGTAAATATATGATATTGGAGGATTTAGTACTACTGACTCACGATAGTTGGGAATCTATTACTATAGATTTCTTACTGGTGTAACTCGTTACTTAGTGTTAAGAATGATTAGAAACTAATGTTTCCAATTAACCCGAGCATGTCCGCTAACAGGTGAGCCTCATAAACTTGGGTTGCACATTCTTCCCTCAAAAATATTTCGTCCCAGAATTCAAATTATGATTGAAACCTTAAAATGACAATTTGAGACAATCAATCTCAACAAATGCAGAATACTTAACTAGCAAGCAAAAGAAATGACATGAAGTAAACAGGCAGAATAATATTTAACATGAGTATCATGCTATTCACAATGCAACCAGTCAAAATGAATTACAGAATCACAAGTTTTTTTAATTATTTATTTATTTTTTATTTGTATTTCTTAAGGTGTCTCATAAAGTGGCCTATTTTATTTTTTAAGTCAGGGTTTTTCAATTCTTTGTTCCCAATTCGGACTCGTCAAGCATGGTTAATGCCGCATTCAGCGCGAATGTGGCACAGGTACTATCCTCCTAAATTATCTTAAAGTACCGACAATTCACTCAATTTTATTGGAGCATATATATCAAATCACCATCTCAATAGAACAATGGTAAGTATTGTACAATCACTTTTTAGCCTACTATTTCCACAAGTTCACTTCAGAGTTAACAAGATCAAGGTTTAAAATCAAAGTCCAACAGGAGTTAGCTTTACCAGCTGATTCCCCAATTGAGCATGAGAGGTTACTATTCCAGTGTCCCCCAATCAGTCTAATAAAAAACTCCATGCTAGTATCAGGGCTATTCCACATGCCAGTGTTCCCTGATAAGTATGGGACGTCACTATTCCCGAGATTTGTTGCAACAAAAGCTCCAGACTTACTCCAAGGTCCTAGAACGCGCTCTTATAGTGGAGAATGAAAATGTGAAATTCTTGGCCAATCGAGGAAGGAAAACAATAGAAAAAGAAGCAAGAACTGAACCTAAAGGACTAAAGGAGCAAGGAAGAAAATGGGGGGACAATCCCAAAATAAGAAAGGAAAACAGCGATGCCCCAACCCTGTCCCAGTATTGGCATGCATGTGAATTCTGTTGCGTGGGCGGTCATCGGTAGGAACAACGAAAACAAATGCCAAAGCGTGACACTTATCATTTACATTAATATAATCAGAGTGGAAAGTGGTCATACTTGGAAGAAAGGAAAATATATTACATTATGGTATAATAGCTGAACCTGAGTAATTAAATTAGGGCACTGCTACACGTACACCTATTTTTTCTTAACGCACACCACTTAAAACCACTTAATTAAAAGATTTTGCAGTTTGGGGATCTGTGTCATGTGAAAACACCATCTTAATCATCTGATTTAAAGGCCATGTTCTAAGGATCTTTCATGCAAAAGATCGGCATGAAACACGACCTTTATCATCTGATTCCATGTAGTCGATTGTCGAATCAGACGATGGCCTGTGAGTGCATAAAATCATATGACAGAGATCATACTTCGTGCCAATTTTTTGTGTTTAAGATCTTTAACACATGGCCTTCAAATCATATGGCTTAGTTGATGCTTTCAAATATCACAGGTCCCCAAAATGCAAAGTCTCTCTATTTGTGGTGTGCGTGTAGCAGTGCCCTTAAATTAACTCCAAGTCTAGATTAAAAATTATAGTATTTGTGAATACAAAGTCAACTCCAGGCTTTTCTGAGCATCATTGTTTCATGAACTTCTACGTGGCTGACTGGCTGTCCAAAAAAACAACAAAGTGGCACCACCAGAGATTCAGTCATATGTCCAAACTGCAAAGAAGTGTGACCCTAGCTGGGTGGTACATTTGCCTCTAAAAAGGGTTATAAAATAGCCATGAGTGATGAAACTCAACAGATAACTAATGTTCCACAAGAAATCTAGAATTTTAAACGAACATAAAGTAAGAGGCAGTACTGATCAGAGCGATGATTTTTCCTTAAAGCAAACTATATCAGTGAAAACCATCAGTATGGTAACTTTTTAAACAGGCCGAAATCAAGAAAAGTGTTCATATATAATATAAACTTGGTGTTATTTACAAGTAGCCAGAGGAAATTAACAGTTAATTCAAATTCCCGAGGGTTCACTTCTAAGGACTGACAAACCAAAATCAACCCAAAGCTAAAATGTCAAAGGAGTAGTCCTGACATTCATGGAACTTGAGATGACATGGAAATATGGGTAGTTTCGACAATACCTGTCTCAGCCGCATACGATGAAGGCAACAATATGTCCACATTGAACCTTTGATCTTCTGTAGTGATGCCAAACACATCCTGCTCCAATTCACCGATTCTAAAGAAAGAAGCCTTCTTTCTTCAAATAACACCCCACTTTGGTAACCAAGCTGCAAGGTTGAGCTACCTCAACAAATACTACGATTCCGCAGGAAGAGAAAAATATGTGCTACACAACCACAAATGCACCGACATTGGTTGTAATATGACAACAAAAAGCACACAGACAGCCAATAATACAACATATAGGTTTCCATGAGATACATCACCACACCAACCCCAAATATAACACAGAATATGTGACGTCCCCACACCGGGTCTATGTGCTCATCCAGAGACACCACACTACATAACAGATTAATGTGCACTAATAGTGATAAACACTATGAAATAATGATCCGAAATAAGCACCACGGAAATAAAGCATAAAAATAAAACTTCATTCCATGCAAATCAACATGGGAAAATAAGAACTGAAATAAAACCATCACTAAAAGTACTTATAAAATTGACTAAACATTAATCCATCAATTGTAAACGTATCTCCTCAACTAAAAAAATCCAAGTCTTCAACAATAATCCAAATATGAAATATGAAATCAACTAATCTAACTCTCAATAATCAACTGAAAACAAATTTCCTAACGCTCAAAACCGTCTTCGTTCAAATCCTGATTAGCATCATTGATCTCCAAGTCAACATTCTCCATCCCTGCATCCACATCATGCCTTGGCCATCCCATAAAAACAACAACAGGGATGTAAGTTTGAAGAACTCGTATGGGCCAGTCATATAATCTTTAATACAAGAAATCCATATGCATGCAATATTAATAAACGACATAATCCAATGACAAGTGAATAAAATAATAAAGCAATATAAAATTGGCATATGGGAGCAACATAAGGTAATAACCATTATTTTTTTCTTGTCATTGTAACATTGTGATAGGTTCTTATCTCTATCCTACTTTAGTATTGTTTCTTTTTAAATCATTTAACGCAATGCAATATAAATCAACTTCCTCATATGATCATGAATCGCCTTTTATTCGCCATCCCAATCGTCACCCTTTCGTACTTCAATTGGTCATGGGGCTCCTATCTGGCTCTCACCCTTCCATACTTCGGTCACATATATTCACCATATCTTGATCTAGGTTACTTACCCATTAGGTCCGGGCTGAGTACAGCTTGCAATGGTGACTTTCATTACATATTTCATTTAATGACGTATATGCATTACATTTTCATCAAGTCATTCTTTTGTTTCTTTCTTTCATCATACATGTCCTTAATTTGAATTAATAGATTTAGAATCAACTCAAGTGCTTTCATGTAATTTCATGGGATGTTAACATGAGATTCATATTCATCAATTTGGATGTGAGAATAATGTCAATAGTATGAACATTGAGTATATTTGAATGTGATTCCTACTTAGCATTGACATAGGTGAAGTTAAACATGTGAATCTAGGATTAATCTCTTTGAAACAATGAACTAAAAGTACATGAAAATCAATAAAAACTAGATATCGTGATTAAATTCCAAAAAACAAGATAAACACATTGTATTCGATTTCACAAATACCTTTCTCAATATTCAGATAGAAATTAACTCCATCTTAGCATGATACTGAAGGAAGCATGGATACTTCATTTTTGGCAGTGTATATGTATTGTATTTGTATCAGATACCGAGACTTGAGGGATATGACTACATGTGTATCCTGGACGCTTTCGAAAAGGAAAAAATTAAAAGAAGAAGAAGAAATCACACTGGGAGTTTGGGATTTAGGGTTTTTCAGAAAAGAAGAAGTAGAAATCAAAGGGGCATACCTGGGAGCCTACCAGCATGCAGCCTACCCATTCGAAATCAGTCTCTGCAATTTTTTCTTGTTTCTTTTTTCTTAAGTTTGCTAACCTAAACTATACCTAAAAATATATAATTTTTTTTAAATACACGTATCCCTCCGGTATCGTTTCTTGATTTTTTGAAAATTGTCGTATCGTACCCGTATCCGTGCATGTTAGATGAAACCTATTCCTGGCATTAAAATCCTATCATTTTTCATATCTATGGTATTCTTGATTGCCCTTTCTTGAAAATCTTGAATTCTTGACTTCCATGAGAATCTTGATTAGTTCCTTGAACATTTTCTCAACTTGTTTCTTCAATGTCCCCTTTTGAAAGGGCTTAAAAATCTTGATCTTGATCTTGAGAAGACTTCTTAAATAAAAGTATTCTTGAAATCTCTATTTATACAAATCTTTAGTTCTTCTCTCTTCCTATCTTAAAAAGGCCTTTTTGAAAAAAAGGCTTCTCCCAATCTTGAAAGTCTTTTTGAAGGTATCTTGAAGATTTGGAAGGGTTCTTGAATGGGTATTTTTAAACTGTTAACAAAGATTTGAAAGAGCTAGTGAAGATCTTGAAATACTTTTGAAAGATTTGGTAGGGTTTATGAGGATCTTGCCCTTAAAAAAAATCTTGAAAATCTATCAAAGTCTGTGTAATCTTTGATCAAATCGTGATCAATAAAGAAAACTCCAAATTCTTGAAGTTAAAGGTATCTTAATTTCTTCTTTTCTTATTCTTTCTCTTATTCTCTATGCATGGGGAAATCCCCACATTTTTTTCTTTCTCCCTTCTCTCTCTTCTCGTGATTTCACTTCACTACCCCCTTCAATCTCTCTTTTTCTAACTTTAATTCCACATGAATGACAATTCACATTCTATTTTTTATTATTATTATTTTTTTAATTTATGGGCCTTAAAGCTCGACTCATATGGCCCTCTTCTCTGGGTCTTTAAGTTAAATGGCCCAAAGACCCTATACTAACTTAGGTCTTTAAGTTTAATGGCCCAAAGGCCCCTTCCATAAATTTTATAACCCACTGGGCTTTCTTGGTTCCCTATTAATTGGCCTTAAAGGTCCAACTTAAATTTTAAGCATCTTTCTCTACTAAAAATCAACGGTGCTAATCTCATCACCCAAAATCTGAAAAACCTATTAATCTAACTAGTTTTTAGGTTCTTGAAAAACATGAAAAATCCCTAAAAATTCAGAAAAATAGAAATTAAATGACTTAAAATTACTATTTGCACCCCATAATGGAACTGTCCAACAAACGTTGCATGCCTATAATTCATCAAAACTATGGTCCTTCATCTAACTTATAAACCTAATTAATTGGTTTAAGTGGTCAAAAATAGTTTTACACAAAAACAATTTTACAGATATAAAAACAATTGTTTTAATCAATAATTGTCATAAAATCACTTAAATTAGAAGTAAAATAGAGGATGAACTTATCCGTTCGGTGATAGTGCTAAATGTATAATAATTAAAATATCAATATATATTATAATCACATAACATGTATAGCCTATGAAAATCTAGTAAATAGACTCACTGTATTATACTATAATTGATGAGTTGATGGTTGGCCGCGTCTTGATGGAAATGCTAGCCAATTAAACTATTATTTTACAGTAATTTAATAAGGTTTGAGCATTTATAAATCACCATAGGGAGTTGATTTTTATGTGTATGGTGGGTGTTTTGCATTGTTTTTATTGGTGGCTATATTATTGACTTTTCGCTTTATTGCTTTAGTATGCTCATGCAATTGTTCATGATGTCTATGAAATTTGCATTGTGATGCATGGTTAATTTTTTAATGCTCATTTTGAATGTTTATTTGCTTATACTTGTTGTAGATGTTCGATGGTTAAGTTCAGAAATATAGTTTTTTTTTTTTAATTTTAAGAGATTTTTGGGATGGACTAGTAAGTGAGTGATTGCCTAGACATCTGACAACATAGGCACTTAGGGGGTTCCACTGCTTAGGGTTGCCTAGGAGTTCTAACTTCATTGAATATAATTATATTTTCACACTTGAGTTGGCGCTGAATTCAAAGCCAAGTTAGGTAACCCATTTCGCTGGATTGAATCCAAATTCTGTCTCAAAATGGGTGCAACTCCTTTCTCTTATGCAACTAATCAACATTATTAGGATTCCAACCTACATCTCACGACTTCAGTTAGAATTGGTGAGCACATAGTGTGAATTAATTAACCATTATGTATCCAAAATTATAAATGACTTAACCTTATGACTGAAACCCTTAATTTATACTTTCTTCCTTTTATTTCTCATAATATTTTGTTAAATTTTTATTCGCTAAATGTTTGCATGTAATTTACTTTCCCTCCATAAGGGCTCTTGACTGCAACAATGTGTCACACGTATGAACTTGTTTCACAAACATGAAATGAAAATCAAAGGACCCTATTACTCTGTTGTCAAAAGCTGCGCTTGCGCCTCGCTTAGCTGCTTAAGGCATGTCTAGCGCCTAGCATCAACCGCTTTAGGTGCTAATGCAAAAAAGCACCCGCTTCTTGTTCTAAGTGGGCGTTTCAAGCTTAAAAGCAGTCAAAGTGGCGATTTTGGGCAACTTATAAATGTAATTTTTTAAAAACAAACAAGAGCTTATATAACCTACAAAATTATTAAAATGTACAAGCTATCAAGCTATATAACTTATAACTTTATAAGTATATTTTATAAGACGTTGAACATTTAAGATAAGTATAAGTTTATTTCCTAAGAACCAAAACAATCAGTTAGATCTATTTTTGCCTCTTCTCTCAGTTTTTCATTTCTAACATAGTCCCTAAATCTCGTCTGCATTGTTTTTTTTAAACGGTAACAAAGATATATTAGAAAAGATAAAAGAAGAAAAAGTTACAGGAAGCGTACCTTGGAGGGTAGTAAGATACTACCCTTAACCAAATTCCTCGAAAAGCCAAATTCCTTTACATAATCCTATTTTAAACCTCCAACCTAATTTAGTTTCATACCATAAGGCCAAATCATGGATTTCTATCCTAGAATATTGCGCATGCAACGATCGAAGTCATCGGAATCGGAGACAATTGGTGTTAATGTCTCGCACTCGTCCAGTCCTCAAGATTTCTTGCATGAGATCCAGAATCGAATAGTTAGGTCCTACATATCGGAAATCTAAGTTTTACCAGACTGCGTCAAGATATTTACCTTCATAGATTCTTCGCATGCGATGTTTAAGATCATCGGAGTCGGAATCGTCGGCGTTTTAACGTTCTACCGTTCGACCTCATGATCGTAGAAGTCCGGAGATCGAAACAACGTTGCGAGGATAGGAATAGCGAAGATTTCCTCGTGGAAGATGGCTGGTTGGAGCAAAAATCGAAGGGTTGATTTACTTCTTCAAGAGGCTTAAGGGAAAAAGGATGACTCTTTTCCTCTCAATCTAATTCTCCCAAACGCATGCCAACTTATGCATGGGAGTCTTTCTTTTAATTGAGAGCAGCGTTCTGGTGTGTAGCCCGTTCACCCAACACTGTGTATGTGTCCAAAAATGGAACAAAATTAGAAGCCTGATACTCCTCACATGTCTTGATACTATGACCTCTTAGTTACAACCCAAGTTCTTTACAAGTGGGGTGCTCTCAAGGAGCTTGTGTAGTAATTATCTAATTAAATATTTAACCTTTATTATAAAGGTACCTATTTTGAATTTGTGATATGACTTGGTTTAAACACATGGCGCAGATTGTTGCCGGTCTCGAGCACGCATACATACCTGATGTATTTGGGTTCGGGAATTTGTAGGGTGTTACATAACCACTTCAGAGGAATTCCTTTAAAATGGTACCAAGTCAGAATCACACAAAGATTGCTAAGGGAAGAATTCCTTGGGTGGAAGATCCTCCTCGTCTTCCGATGCGAGGTCAGGGTCTTTGTCAGCATCAGTACCTGTGACACAGTGTCGGGGTGAGCTAAAAATCCACAAGCTCAGTAGGACAATCACAATACCAATTGCAGCTTACTGATTTAAACATAACTTTCAATGATCATTTAGATATTGATATCCAAGAATTCAAAATTCAGAAAGTCTTATTATCATATTCAAGATTTGATTTCATACAATTGTCTAGTCAAATGATTTCATGTTTCACATGGATGCAAAGTTAACGTGATTTCCATTGCATTTTAAATACAACTTATTATGTTCATGCATGACTTAAATATAACTTAAAAATCTTTAACGCAAATATAGCGCTCGAGGCAGTGGCAGCCGATGGGAATCCCAACCATCGTTGTTCATGAACAATTTTTTCAGTATGCCCAAGCTCCTGCGTTGTGAGGAATAATTGGGCGCTTCAATGTCAGTCACTGATTAAGTAGGCGCACGCTCAAAGATATGATGAAGCATGGTTCAAGAGGTGTCGCATACGGATTCGTTCAAGTCACTTGCATGTTCTAAGACATAATACTGTTTTCATAAGTCATAACTAATTCAAAATTCGATTTTCAGATTTCAATGCTCAAAAAGAGTTCAATATTTCAATGAGTTTCAGATGGTCAAAGAATGTTCAATGCTAGTTCAATGTTTGATGATTTTCATTATTCAATGAGGGTTCAATGCATTTCAATGTTCAATGAGTTTCAATATTCAATGAGAGTTCAATGTTCTAGGTATGCCACCCGTTCAATGTATATTTCGTCAATTTCAATCACGCAATAATGGTACAATAGTCAATGATTTCAACGTTCTAACACTAGCAATAAGGAAACCATTTTCTAACTTGATAATCACTACATGACTATGAGTCAAAAGATAACATGTAAGTTTGCATTGTAATTCCCCTACCTCGGGTCCTAACGTCGCAAGAAGGAAATGAGTTGATCCTTATTGATGGTGACTGATTCCCTTTTCTACTTCACGTACATAAGCGATGCATCAAAAATCGATTAAAATTTCAAACGATTCGAATTACTTAGTGTTAGCTCAAGAAAGAGGGTTTGCTCGAGCGACAAGTGGTGTTTGCTTGAGTGACAAGCAGTGTTTGCTCGAGCGACTTACCCCAGAATGAAATTCTGTGCACTCTTTAGCATCTGGCTCGAGTGACAACCAAACTCGCTCGAGCGACTTTTGGCCAAAAGTTTGGCTTTATTTCTGAAGCGTTCTTGCCCGAGCGAGCACGAAAAATAAACCCTCTTTTCACCCAAAGTGAGGTCCGAAAATCAGAAATAACATCAGGTAATGTGTAACTAAGATCTGATGATAGAAATTTAAACAAAATAGGATCCAAAATTACATGATGATAATATCTATGTCTTGAGGCGTGACGGCGGATCTACGATGAACACTGTTTGAGGAGATCGAGTTCCACACTTTAGCTTGTCTAGGTTTCCTTCTTCTTTCTCCTTAATATCAAGGGTGGAGATATTCGGGGTGATTCTTGTGGAAGAATTTCCAATGGATTCTAGGGTGGGTTTAAAGAGATGGGTTGAGGGAGAAGAGTGGTGACAGCTAGGGTTTTCTAAAAAGAAAAGAGGTTTTACTATTCTTTTCTTAAGGAAAATTCTCGAAGAGATTATGATTAGGTTTCTCCGTAACACCTTTCTATACTTAAAGGATATTATTCAGTGTTACGCTGACACACCGTAGAAAGGTGTATAGGTGTTTTACTTCTAGGTCCAAAATAAAATTCTTATTTTCACATGCCGTGGTTTGATCTTAGACCTCTTGTCCATAACTCAAGGCTTTAGCCAGTAGGCTATTTCATAACTTGTGTTAACTAATGACTTAAATAAATATAGAAATCTAGGTGTATACGTTATTAACCACAAATACGAAATTTAGGTGTATTACTGATACGAGAATCTGGGTCGTTAGATTCTCCCTTCCTTATAGAATTTTCGTTCTCGAAAATTTGCGTACTTAGAAATCCGAAGATCAATTCGGATTTCGTATTTATGTCCGCTCCTTAAATAAAAGTGGTTCCAAGGGTCACATCTAATGGGTCAATGGTCCGACTAAGGTAAAAAAAAAAACATTTGGATCTTTTTATTCTCCCCTCCTTTTAAAATTTTCGTCCTCGAAAATTTGCCATATGATTATTGGCAATTTCTATCATTAAATACAAACTGACTTAATAGACAATTGCTACTATTAACAACATATATTGATACAATCAACGATTCACAAAAAGTACATTAATATCATTAGCAAAAACTGTTAACAAAAGTACACTGATACCCTTAACAAAATCAAGTACATTGATACCATAAGTAAAAAATGTTAGAAGACTGCCACAACCAAAATGTAAAACAAAAAAAGAGAATCTAATGACCAATACTCTTTACTAGTCTGCCTCCTCATCGGTCCAGTTAACCTCCTCTTCGATGCCACCTCTAGGTTGCGAACTAGACGAGCCAACAACATTAGTGCGAGCCCTCGCGATGCATGTTGCGGAATCCGTCGGGAACATGTTGTTCATCATTTCAATTAGCAGCGTGTCCTAAAAGTCCATTCGACGGTTGAATTCAGCCCGGGTGACCCAATCATCATGAGGGGCTGGTGCGGGCTGGAATGGGGGTCACTGGGGTGGCTGCATCTTTGGTTTGGCAGCAGGTTCTTGTTGGGCACGAGAGGTTATGCGTTGGAATTCTCGGTCTTGTACACTTTTGTTTAACTTCGTGAAATTCAAGCTCCATTCATCCACACCATAAGTTCTAACATTGTCAGTTCACTTCTCTTCGTCAAATGGCACAATGTAATCATCAAGCTCGTCTTCATATTCATCTATGAGATGAGAAATCAAATGACCGAATGACATTGAGGTCAGGGGCTTCCTTTTCGACGAAGGTGGAAGCATAGCACCTTGGGGGTAAATTAACCCCTCTAACAGAACTGCAGGAGCACTAAACTAACGCTCCCTAAAGACGGAGAAAAGGGCCTGTAGAAGTATCCCCACATGCTCTTGTTCATGTCTTATAGGATACACGTTTTTCTTGAAGATGATGTCCAATAGCCACATACGGGCTGACAGTTGGGCTCTCCTTATTGATTGACCTGATCCTTGCTCCCCATGACCCATTTGGGCAACAATGTTTGGGAATGGTGTCGGTTCGGGGGCCGGTGCTTGTAGTCTCGAATCCTCCTTGAAAATTGTAGGGCACCCCATGGCTGTGGCATTGTGGTTAACGTCAAAACGGAAAATCTGATCATCAATCTTCATGGTGATGGTAGAGTCGTGCTCCTCAAGGTTTTGGTAGAACAGTCTAACCAAACGCGGATAGTAGTGGGTGTGGAATGGTTTGAGCAGGGGCATCAATTGGGCTTGAACAAGATAGTTCAATGCCTGGGTAGACAGTTCATCAATGAAGTAGTCCCGATGGAATGACCACTCGGGTTCGAAAGTTTTCCCGCTCCACCATGGATTGGGCTTTTCTTTCATGGATGGAGGGTCGGTCCGTGTCCATTTCGAGGACGATGCCTTTTTCAGTGCCATAGTGAAAGAAATAAAGGTATTTCAAATTTAAAGGATAAACTGTTACCTTTGGCGCCAAGGAAATATGAGAAGATATGCACGAGAAGAAGAGGAAGGTATCGAAAATCGACAACACTATGCAACACGACAGTTTCTCGCGGGAGGAGAAGGTAGCCGAAACGTTTCTATCGTAAAAATCGCATGAGAAAACGAATAGGAAAGGTTGTTTGGGGTATATAGACCGCTAGGATCGCTTGAGCGGCAACTGGTTGTCACTCTAGTGAGTAGCTAAAATACAAAGGGCCGATTTCGAAATCGCTCGAGCGGCAACCAAATGTCGCTCGAGCGAAAAGTCAAAGAAAGTTTTAACTAGGTAAAATCAGGAAACTCGCTCAAGCGGTAACCAACATTACTCGAGTGAGGAATCACCGAAATTTTTTTAAAGAAAATTTGAAGGCATCGCTCGAGGAATCAAGGGTCGCTCGAGCGACAATGTTCATAAAGTTTTCTGAAGGAAAATTTTGGCTGTTGATCGTTCTATAATCTGATGCCAATTTCTACCACAAACTTTTTCCTGTTAATGGGATCGCCTTTGGTAAAGTTATTACGTGGAAGTGCTAGTGTGGGTCAATCCACTTTGACCTGCATTTATAATATACACATTTCTGTATTATTTCTTCTTACAGAAGTATTTATGTTAATGCACTTCCTAATGGTACATAAGCAAGCGTTTCGGGCTCTTTAGGGCGAATATAGCGAAGACATATTTTAGATATTTGTAAAAGCTTAGATATCATTTTGGGAAAGTCCATAATATTTCATGGCTACAAGCACGAATTATTGAAAAGAACAAGGCATTTTATTTTGTTGTTCCCTTTCAACTTCGAAGTATTGTATTCTTTATTTGACACGAATAGTTGAGACATTCGTTGAATTTTCATTCCAAAAAATTTGTGTACCATATTCGAAGATATGCGGATATTTGTCACGTACTTTAGCCTTGCGCTCCTAGGTAACCTCTTGGATGAATGATTCTGCCACCTCACAAGTACGAGCGGAATCCGTTTGGTACGTAAGACTTGTTCTTTGCGATCAAGGATTTGCATTGGCTCCTCGATAACGGTCATATCTTCGTGGATTTCAATAGGTTGATAGTCCAAGATGTGAGTCGGGTCTTTTATGTACTTTCGTAACATAGATACATGGAAGACCTTGTGCATGCTGGAAGCTGAGGCGGTAAGTTAATCCGGTAGGCAACCTCGCCCACCCGACCCAAAATCTCAAAGGGTCCAACGTATCATGGTCTCAATTTTCCACGCTTTCCGAATCGCATCACCCCCTTAGTTGGTGATACTTTGATAAAGACCTTGTCTCCTTTCTAGAAAAACAACATTCGTATGACTATGGGAAATATAAATAATTTCAAAGCTTAAAAAGTAACAACCATTCATCAATTTACCTGAAACTCAACATTCGTTTTTCCTAGGTCCGCATAACTCTTCGGTCGATTTTGTGCAGTCTTTAGTCTTTCTCGGATCACCTTAATGACTTCAGTTGTACTCTCAATAGGTTCTGAACCTAACAAGACTCTTTCTCCAGCCTCCTCCCAATTAATTGGAGATTTGCACCTCCGACCATAGAGCACCTCAAAAGGAGCCATCCCAATACTTGCTTGAAAGCTATTGTTGTATGCAATTTCAATCAACGGTAGAAGTTTATCCCAAGATCCTCGAAAATCTAACATATAAGCTCGAAGCATATCTTCAATGACTTGATTTACCCTTTCTGTCTGACCATCGGACTGAGGGTGAAAAGCAGAGCTGAAATCCAACTTTGAACCCATGCCTTCTTGAAAATTTTTCCAAAAATTTGATGCGAAAATCGGTCTCTATCTGAGACAATGCTGATCGGTATGCCATGAAGTTTGATGATTTCTTTGATGTATAAGTCAGCTAGTTGGTCGGCGGTGTACGTTGTACGATAAGGTAGAATGTGTGCGGATTTTGTCAACCGGTCGATGACTACCCAAATGGCATTATACCCTTTCATAGTTTTTGATAAACCGACGAGAAAATCCATTGAAATATTCTCCCACTTCCACTCAAGAATGGGTAATGGTTGTAACAAGCTAGATGGATTTTGATGATCGATCTTAACTTGTTGGGAAACTATGCATTTTGAAATGCATTCTGCTATCTCCCTTTTTAACCCTTTCCACCAAAAGCTTTTCCTAAGATCCTGATACATTTTTGTACTCCCTGGATGGATTGTATATTTTGACTTGTGCGCTTCATCAAGAATCTGACGCCGAATTTGAATGTCGGATGGCACACAAAGTCGCCTACTGAAGAGTAAAGCACCATCCTCTCGTAGAGAGAAATCAGGTTTGTCCTTCTGGACATTTATTTTGATAGTCATAAGTTCCTCATCGGACTCTTGGAGCTCTCTGATTCGATCGAAGATTGTCAGTCGGATAGTGAGGTTAGCCATCAAGGCCCATGGGGCTTTCACACTAAAGTTCGCATTAGATAAGGAATTATCTTCCAATAGTTGTCATAGATGGATTCTCGTAATAAGGTTAGACAACTGCGCAAATGACTTCCTAATTAGTGCGTCAACTACTATGTTTGCTTTTCCGGGGTGATATTGGATTGAACAAATAGTCTTTAAGAAACTCGATCCACCTTCTTTGTCTCATGTTCAAATCCTTCTGAGTGAAGAGGTACTTTAAACTTTTGTGGTCCGTAAGGATCTCAAATGTCTCCCCATAGAGGTAGTGCCTCCGAATTTTCAAGGCAAAGATGATTGCCGCTAGTTCCAAGTCGTGAGTCGGATAATTCTTTTCGTGGTCCTTGAGTTGTCGTGAACCATATGCAATGACCTTTTCATGTTGATTTAGTACACAACCCAAACCCCCACTGCCTGAGGGTATAGCCAGGACTGGTGTGGAGGTCAATTTCTTCTTAAGCTCCTGAAAGCTCTTTTCACATGCATTATTCCACTCAAACTTTACATTCTTCCTGGTAAGCTGAATGAGTGGTCCTGCAAGCTTGGAAAAACCCTCAACGAATCTCCTATAATAACCGGTTATGCCCAGAAAACTGCGAACCTCTGTTACTGCCTTTGGTTGTTCCCATTCCACAATGACTTCAATTTTAGCAGGATCCATGACTTCACCTGCTTCAGAGATGACATGCCCTAAGAAACCGACCTGCTCGAGCCAAAAGTCGCACTTAGCTTGGCATAAAGCTGATGGTTACGAAGAGTTTGAAGAGTGATGCGTAAATATTGCTCATGGTCTTCCCTCGTGTTTGAATAGATGAGGATGCCATCTATAAAGGCTACTGCAAATTAGTTAAGGCACGATTTGAATCCTCGGTTCATCAAGTCCATGAATGTTGCTGGTGCGTTTGTTAGACCGAAAGGCATCACTAGGAATTCATAGTGACCATACCTAGTGTGAAAAGCAGTCTTCAGAATGTCTTTGGTTTTAACTCTCAATTGATGGTATCCTGATCTCAGATCTCTCTCCGAGAAAAATCTTGCACCTTGGAGCTGATAAAAAGGTCATCAATGCGGGGAAGTAGATAACAGTTCTTGAACGTCAACTTATTATATTGACGATAATCAATGCATAGTCTCATCGAACCATCCTTTTTGACGAACAAAATAGGGGCTCCCCGTGGGGAAACATTGGGTCTGATGAACCCCATATCTAATAGCTCTTTCAACAGCTCTTTAAGTTCCTTCAGTTCAGCCGACGCCATACGGTATGGGGCTTTAGATATAGGTTCTGTGCCCGGAGGTAAATCGATCAAAAATTCAACTTCTCTATCTGGCGGTAATCCAGGCAGGTCTTCGGGAAAAACGTCAGGGAAATCTCATGCAATATGAATGTCTGCGATATTGGTCTTCTCGTCACATTTGTCTTGCATGAAGGCGAGGTATCCATGACATCCTTTCTTCAATAACTGTTGAGCTCGAATAGTTGAGACGAACGGTGCGATGTTTGATTTAATGCCATAAAATCTGAATGGCGTGCCCTTAGAGGGACGAAAGGTGGATAACCAATCCATTCCAAGGATTATATCGAATCCTTGCATGTCCAAGATAATCAGATCGACCGTTGTTTCATGGTCTTCAATTGGGACGATGACCGATCGACAAATGGTCTCTGTAATCACTGAGTCTCCCGTAGGAACTGAAACGAACAAGATGAAGTCTAAAGGCTCTTGTGTAATACTCAAGATGAAGTCTAAAGGCTCTAGTGTAATACTCAATTCAGTGGAAAATTGAGAGGTCACAAAGGAGTGTGTAGAGCCGGGGTCTATCAATACACGTGCCTTGTGCTGACAAATATCACTACTCTGATGCATGTGTAAGGTACGTAGGGTTCATATAATTAAATAAATTAACTCTATACTACATATTATAGTGCCAATGTAATTTCATAATAAAAAAATTATCAAGAATGTTTATTAGCTTAAATGCAAATCAATGACCTTAACCAGTAACAAATTTAAAGTATACCTTGTATGACGTTGTCCGTAGCTTGAGCATCACGTCTAGAAACTGCATAGGCGCAACCCTGGACTATAGGTCGAGAGAACCTCTGAGTAGATGTCGGCGTTGTATGTTCCTTATTCTTCTCGGGGTAATCCTTTATCAAATGTCCTTTCTGGCCATAATGGAAACATGAGCCCGTGGTCCATCGACAATTTTCCAACTTGTCACACCTTCCATATTGTGGGCAAGGCTCAGGCGGCATAGACTTAGTGGTATATGATGTCTTTTGTGCTATCGACGCTTTAGTTGTGGTAGGCTGCGAGGAGCGAAAGGACTTCATAGGTGTTGAAGAAACTTGCCTGAAATTTGTGGTCGATGCTGGCTGAGACGGTGTTGGAACTGAGAACTTAGTCCTTTTACTAGTTTGATCGTCGGTAAATGATTGTGCCTGAGCCACTTTATTCTTATTCTGTTGCTCTCTTCTTCAAGACATTTTCTCTATGTCGCGTTTAGCGATGAGGGCCCTATCCATGACTTTTGCGTAAGTCCTCAACTTGAATAGTGAGATCCTCTCCTGGATGTACGATTTTAGACCACGTTCGAACTTGTTGGTTTTCATGGCTTCTGGCGCAAACCTCGAGAGTCTCGTGAATTCTGCCTTGTATTCGGCCACTGTCATTTGCCCTTGAGTAAGGGAAATGAAATCTACTTCCCACTAATCTCTGACGGACTCTGGGAGGTACTTCTCATTGAATGTTTCAGTAAACTGGGCCCACATCCATGGTGTGTTCGGTGCATCTTGTTCTCTAGTTCTCTTTACTGATTTCCACCAGGGGTCGGCTTCTCCTTCGAGTTGGAAAGATGCCCATCTCACTTTCTCATCTTCCATGCAAGGTATCACACGAAAGATCTTCTCCATCTAGTTCAACCATTTGTCAGCTTCATTTGGTTCTATTTTCCCCAAGAAGCTGGGGGATATCAATCTCCGGAATTCTTGGAATCCAGAGGGTGGTTGTCTTGTCGCAAGCACTGTGTCTGCTGCGCCATTGAATTTGCCATGGTTTCTAGAAGTTGTCCGACGCGTTCATGGTTCTCTCCTCCTAAGGGAATGCCATTCGGATTAGTGGCAATTCCTGCTCCACTTGAGGTACCCTTTGTATGAACGCTCCTTTGTCTATGACATGGGGCCATTGGGATCGGCCAGGATTGAATAAAGGTCAAATCAAAGGAGGTCGTGAAATTCCTACTTATTTCTAGACAGGACCTAAAGCCATCTCTTTGATACCAACTATAACGACCCGAAATTTCCAAGTTGGAAGATATAGAAATACCGGGTCGCTAGATCATAATTCATAATCTAAATACATAAATTCTTTTGTATAAAATGGAAATCAAATAATAAGAATTGAACTAATTATTTCAACGTCTCAAAACGAAATGCAATTCCAAAGTGTACCACCTGCGACGGCCGTACGTGACACAAACAGTGACACATCAATATCCAAAAATAAATCATAACCACTTCAGAGGAATTCCTTTAAAACGATACCAAGTCAGAATCACACGAAGATTGCTAAGGGAAGAATTCCTCGGGTGGAAGATCCTCGTCTTCCGATGTGAGGTTAGGGTCTTTATGTGCGTCAGTACCTGTGACACATAGTGTCAGGGTGAGCTAAAAATCCACGAGCTCAGTCGGACAATCACAATACCAATTGCATCTTACTCATTCAAACATAGCTTTCAATGATCATTTCGATATTGATATCCAAGAATTCAAAATTTAGAAAGTCTTATTTTCATATTCAAGATTTGATTTCATACAACTATCTAGTCAAATGATTTCATGTTTCACATGGATGTAGAGTTAACATGGTTTCCATACATTTTGAATACAACTTATTATGTTCATGCATGACTTAAATAATAACTTAAAAATCTCTAATGCAAATATAACGCTCGAGCCAGTGACAGCCAAGGGGAATCTCAACCATCGTCGTTCATGAACAATTTTTTCAGTATGCCCAAGCTCCTGCGTTGTGAGGAATACTTGGGCAGTTAAGAGGCCGTCATCATGGTTCAATAGGTACCAAAGCACAGTTTAGTAGGTGCCGAAACACAGTCCAGTAGGTGCCGAAGCACAATTCAATATGTGTCGAAGCACGGTTCAGTAGGTGTCGTCGCTTGGGATTCGTTCAGATCAACTCTCAAATCACATGCATGTTCTAAAACATAATACTGTGTTCATAATTCATAGCTAATTCAAAATTCGATTTTCAGATTTCAATGCTAAAAAAGTGTTCAATATTTCAATGAGTTTCAGATGATCAATGAATCTTCACATGTTCAATGCTACTTCAATGTTCGATGATTTTCAATATTCAATGAGGGTTCAATGCATTTCAATGTTCAATGATTTTCAATATTCAACGAGAGCTCAATGTTCTTGGTATGCCACCCGTTCAATGTATATTCAGTAATTTCAATCATGCAATAATAGTACAACAGTCAATGATTTCAACGCTCTAACACTAACAATAAGGAGACCATTTTCTAACTTGATAATCACTAAATGACTGAGTCAAAAGATAATATGAAGGTGTGCATTGTAATTCCCCTACGTCAGGACCTAACGTCGCAAGAAGGAAATGAGGTGATCCTTATTGATGGCAATTGATTCCCTTTTCTACATCACATACATAAGTGATGTATCAAAGATCGATTAAAATTTCAAATGATTCGAATTACTTAGTGTTACCTCAAGAAAGAGGGTTGCAATACACAAATCTGCCCTTACTCGCTCAAGCGACAAGCGGTGCTCGCTCTAGCGACTTACCCAGAACAAAATTCTATGCACTCTTTAGCATCTGGCTCGAGCGACAACCAAACTCTCTCGAGCGACTTTTGGTCGAAAGTTTGACCTTATTTTTGAAGCGTTCTCGCTTGAGTGAAAAGTGAACTCGCTCGAGCGAGCCTGGGCGAGCACGAAAAATAAACTCTCTTTTCACCCAAAGTGACATCCAAAAATCAGAAATAACATCTGGTAATGTGTAACTAAGATTTGACAATAGAAATTTAAACAAAATAGGATTCAAAATTACACGATGATAATATATACCTCTTGTGGCGTGACGGTGAATCTACGATGAACACTGGTTGAGGAGATTGAGTTCCACACTTTAGCTTGTCTACGTTTCCTTCTTCTTTCTCCTTAATCTCAAGGGTGGAGATATTCAAGGTGATTGTTGTGGAAGAATTCCCAACAGATTCTACGGTGGGTTAAAAGAGATGGGTTGAGGGAGAAGAGTGGTGACAACTAGGGTTTTTTAAAAAGAAAAGAAGAGGTTTGACGGTTCTTTTCTTAAGGAAAATTCTCGAAGAGATTATGATTAGGTTTCTCCGTAACACCTTTCTATACTTAAAGGAGATTGTCCGATGTTAGGCTGACACGCCGTAGGTGTATAGGTGTTTTACTTCTAGGTCCAAAATAAAAGTCTTATTTTCACATACCGAGGTTTGATCCTTAGACCTCTTGTCCATAACTCAAGCCTTTAGCCTGTAGGCTATCTCATAACTTGTGTTAACTTAATGACTTAAATAAATATAGAAATCTAGGTGTATACGTTATTAACCACAAATACGAAAGTTAGGTGTATTACTGATACGAGAATCTAAGTCGTTACAGGGACTCTAGTCACTTTACCCAAATATTGATAGGTGAACTTTGGTGCAATTAATGTGGTCAAGTACTACATGCGAAATCATTTGTTTGTAAATTGTAAGATATTGGTCAAAATCGCGTACCACTATGGCTGCGTGGGCACTGTTTGGAATGAAGCCGTGTCCCCATTAGTGTAGTCGACGACTCTTCGGACTCTAAACTCAAGAAGTTGTCTATAAGGTGCATAGACATTTGACCAATATGGTACATGTGTTATCAAATTATGAATAAGTGTTCAATTGGCATGCCAACATATAAATGAGACTCAGCCCAATGTTCATTTCTCTAACCATTTGATCTTTTGATCAGACGATAAAAATTATTTGAATCGTCTAACCTAAATATGGACACAAGTACCATATACAATTTTATTTTATTATCTTATTGACATTAAATGCTATTTTCCTTTCCCATAATTCATGTTAATCATTTGTATGGTAGTCTGTATGGAACAACAGATCATGTGCTACACAAGTCTTAATAAAATCAAACATTACTTTTTCTTGAAGCTTTTGACAACATTTCCCTATTAAGACCTTTCAATATGGTGCACAATGGCATGAGGACCACATTGCATCTCGCATGTGACAAAATAAAACCCTATTTTTTAAAAATACATGTATATTACGCCTTTTTTCTGCCACAACATACTAAATATCTAAAATGCTCATATTTTTGAATAAAATGCTTATTTTCCTATAACACCCGTATTTAGCATATTAAATGGATTTTTCCCGTATTAAACTTTTTTTTTCGTATTTTATAGTATTTAAAAAACACTGTTTTAAAACTTTGTTTTAAAGAAATTTAATATTATCTTATTTTTTCCCAATTTTTTTGTTTTTTTTCGTCTTCTGTATTTTACATTTTTTTTATAGTTTGATTTTTTGCCCTTTTTCCCGACTTTCTTGCTCATAGTAAAAAATATGTACCTGTATTTGTCACTTTGGCATGTAGCATGGTATGTTCGAGTTAATTTTGATTATCTCATCAAAGATGCTATTTGTCTCACATTTATCTTGGTCTGTGTTAAGAAATGATTGATACTCTAATGTTGGACTAGTAAGAAGAGAAATGGACATAACATCAGTCAATAACATTGTCATGTTACTACTGATAGTTAATAATTTGGAGGAGATCAGAAACCTATTGGCGGATGAGAGGGAGGTTAGATTACAAACGAAGATGGAGTTCAGGGAGACCTGCAGGGCCGAAGAAGTGTTTTGGATGCAGAAAGTGAAGGCTCGTTGGCTTAAAGAGGGGGATGCTAACACGAAGTACTTCCATGCGATTGCAAATGCTCGTAATAAATTGAAGTATTTGGGGAGTATCATCGTGGATGGGGTGTCATATTCGGGTCACGAACATGTTCGGAATAATATGGTTGATTTTTACGGACGGCTGTATACGGATAAGGGTCTTCCGAGGCCGAGTTTGGATGAGCTTCAGTTTACCTCTCTTTCGGAGGAGATTAGTAGGGGGTTGGAGAGTAATTTTACTGAAGACGAAGTGTGGACAACGATCAGGTTTGGTGGCAGAAATAAACCGCCAGGGACGGACGGTTTCACCATGGAGTTTTACTGTGCCTTTTGGGAGACCATTATGGCGGACTTGCTGGAGGTTTTCCATGAGTTTCACTCGACTGGTTTTATCGGGAGATCCTTAAACTCCACATTTATTATCCTCTTTCCCAAGATTCATGGGGCTAAGAACATTTCCGATTGCCGGCCGATCAGTCTGATCAATTGCCTATACAAGATTATATCGAGGGTGCTGGTTAACAGGCTTAAGTGGGTGATGGGTACTATTATTTCCAGCAATCAAGGGGCTTTCGTCCGAGGTAGACAGCTAACGGATCTTGTGGTGGTGGTTAATGAGACCATTCACTCGACCCATGTGCAACGTCGGCCGACTGTGGTTTGGAAGGTAGATATGGAGAAAGCCTATGACCGGGTCAGCTGGGGAAATCTCGACTACATGTTGAGAAGGTTGGGGTTCGGCGCCATTTGGAGGAAATGGATGCACGAATATTATTCCTTCTCGTGGTTTTCGGTGTTGATAAATGGCACGTCGGCCGGTTATTTTAAGAGCTTTAGAGGCATCAGGTAGGGAGATCCCTTATCCCTGTTTCTCTTTAATATGGTTGGGGAGGCTCTATCCAGGCTGATCGGGCCCGTAAGAGGCTTAAATATGCTTACTGGTATTCGGGTGGGAGAGTAGGGCAGATTCATCGCGCACTTGCAGTATGCAGACGACACAATTTTATTTGGGAAGGCAGATGTGGCGGAAGTCCACGCTATGGCAGATGTGCTCTCGGTTTATCGAGGCAGCGGGTTAATCACCTCAAATTTGCTGTCTCTGGCATTGGTGTGGAGGATGGCCTGCTGACCGACCTAGCTGGTTCGGTTGTGTGTGATATCGAGGGGCTGCCTATTAGGTATGTCGGCTTGCCACTTGAGCTCAGACAGCCCACGAGCCGCGATTGGCTCCCGATTGTGCAGAGGGTTGAGCAGCATTTGTCGTCTTGGAAAGGTAGATTATTGAGTAGTGGGGGAAGGCTAATCTTAGTTAAAGCGGTGCTCTCTTCTATCCCCATTTTCTACATGTCCATGTTTAGATGTCCCACTAAAATTTTTGATCGGCTGAAACGTATTCAATGGTCGTTTCTTTGGGAGGAGGCGGTAATGAACAGGCGGTATCATCTTGTCAACTGGGACACGTGCCAGCTGCCTATCGCCTGTGGTG
Source organism: Chloranthus sessilifolius (assembly GCA_021018995.1). NCBI lineage: Eukaryota > Viridiplantae > Streptophyta > Magnoliopsida > Chloranthales > Chloranthaceae > Chloranthus > Chloranthus sessilifolius. Next base: position 108,903,544 of record CM037597.1, on the reverse strand, counting down.
GGCTGGGGATTCGGAGCTTAAAAAGGACTAATTTGGCCATGCTTGGAAAGTGGATTTGGAGAGCGGGAAGGGTGGAGGAGAGGGGAAGCCTTTGGTCGTTGGTGTTGTCCGAAAAATATGGCCTATCCTGGGGGAGTTGTGGGATATGCCTTTCGTCCCACAGGAGTACCTCGGTGTGGTGGAGAGGTATTTCCCACGTGTGGGAGCCTCTGGCTAAAGGGGTGCGATACAGCTGGGGGTGTGTCACCCATATACGTTTCTAGGAGGATATGTGGTTGGGAGGGGGTCCGCTTAAGGCTGCTTACCCGGACATCTATGCCCTTCCTTCGAATCCGGGTGGTAGGATTGAGGAGTTTGTCTCATTGGTTAGTGGGAGGAAGGTTTGGGATGTCGCCATTAGAAGGCTCTTCAAGGACAGCGAGGTGGGGAGCTATTTGGACTTGCTGAGAAGGCTGTATGAGGCGCATCAGAACACCTTACGGGCTGATCAGAGGGTTTGGGTCCTGAATCGTGATGGTCAATTCAATGTCAAATCGTTGTATCGTTGGCTATTGTGCCACCCGCTTATCAGGTTTGAAGGAAAATGGCTATGGAGTGAACCTATTCCTCTGAAGATCCGGTTCTTTGTTTGGGTACTGTGCAAAGATAAAATCCTTACCAGGGACCAGCTGATTCGGAGGGGTAAAGACGTCCCGATTTCGTGGGTAATATGCTCCGATGGGGAGGAGTCCGCTGCTCATCTCTTCCTTCATTGCCGTGTGGCTACTGAGGTGTGGGGTAACATTCTCAAATCTTTTGGTATATCCTGGACAACGCCTGAGACGCCTTATCTGCTTTTGCTTAGCTGGGCTGCAGTGAAGGTGGAGGGGGAGGAAAGGGTTTGTTGGAGGGCTACTCTGTTTGTCGCTCTGTGGTGTCTATGGTGCGAGAGAAATTGCAAAATTTTGAAGAGAAAAATAAACTTGTGGGAATGGTTATTAGGCCGGTTTTGGAGCTGGTTAGGTTTTGGGTCGCGAGAGGTGGGGCTGGTGATAGGCATCGTTCTTTCCTTTGGAACCCAGGTTAAGTGGGCAGTGCTTTCGGGGGCCTGTGTGTTGTATTTCATTTTTTTGTTGCTTGTTGCTCTTTTGATTGTGTATGTCGAGGTTGTATTGTGCTTCAGCGCCTTGCTATTTATTTATATAATCTCTATTACTAATATAAAAATATATATATATATATATATATATATATATATATATTGTCATCTGGATTTATTGGCTATTGATAAGCGGCCAACAGATACATTTTAATATCATTTGTTTCATATTTTCATTATTGTTTTTATTTTTAAAATTTTTTTTAAAATGGTTTTCTATTTTGTCGATTATTTTAAAAATAAAATTGAATATTATTCATATTGGCATTATGTATTACCAATAGTTAACATAATTATCTGTCGATGTATATCTCAATTGGCTCTCTAAGATGTCCCTTTAATTTTTTTCTCTATACATTCCATTATTTTATTTTATTTTTAAGGTTGTGCCACTGTATTGGAATCTTTAGAAATTGGCGTGCCAAACATCTATGACACCTTGACACTTGGCACCCGTGCCACTTGTCTAGGCAACACTGTTGTATGTACACTTGCCATATATAATCATGCTTAAATTTTGATCACACCTAATGTCAGTTTTAAATATTGATTGGTAGGATACCTTTTGAAGAAGTGTTCGTATCAGGAACATGGGTAATTGGTGTACCCAATAAAAAGTTCTCCACCTTAATTATTTTAAAAAATACATTGTTTTCGTCAATAAAAGACTTTAAATAACCTTTACATGACCTAACATAAAGAATCTTAAACTAACTCAACTTTTTATAAATACATAACCTAAACTAATAAAGACTAACACATTAATCTTGTGTGCATATCTAGCACCCCAAATAAGACCCTAAATAACTCTCAAAAGTCGAATTGTTTTCTGATCGCCCAATGCCATAGGTTAAGACCACTATTTTCAACCCCTATATATGTAGGCCCCAATTCACTATTTTTTAGTTGATAATTCAGTCTAGGTGCAGGCCTTAAATATTCTGTTACTAGGTCCATGGTACTGATCTCTATAACTGTGTGGTATGAAACCGGTTTAGTAGGTACTTTGCTACCCTTAAAAAATCCGGCCTTTATAAATTACGTACAAGGTATGAAATTTGGTATCGGGTATCGGTCCATCTTGGACCGATATGGATACAGTATCGCTGATACCATATCACTCGATATTTATTTATTTTTTTGAAAAAAAGTAAATAAAAAAAAGAAACAAAGGTTTGTCTCAGTCAGTATCGGCCGATACTGAGACAATATCAGTCAACATTAACCCGTATCGGTTCGATACCGATACCACCCCAATAATTGAACCGTGGTGTTATCGGTATTGGTTCTCGACGAAACCGATACATATCGGTATTGGCCGAGTTTTGATACCATGATTACATGTGCTTCATTTGAAGTTGCAAATGGATGTTTACATTGTTAATTTCTTATGCGATATTATTTGTTTATACTTTTTCTGTTTGTTAGAGAATGCTTATGTTAGGTTGTACTGCTGCTGGTATTCTCTTTTAGTTTAATGGCACAAAGCCTTCAGGGCAGTTCAGCTCCAGAAAATACTCTGATCCATGAAACATAATGCATGTTGGGTTTCACATATTACTAATGACATTTGAGAACTTTTCATATATTAAAGATCTTATGAAGTTTTTAAGGCTGTGTTTGGGTTAGCTCTTAAAAGAGCAGACATAGCTCTCTGCTGCTCTCTGCAAGAGTAGATAAAATTTGCTCTGGATGAGAGCAGGCAGAGAGCAGTTTTATCACTTAAAACAGCTCCTTGCCAGAGCAAATGAAGCAAGGAGCTGTGTTACCAAACGTGAAAGTAGTTCTCCGTCGGAGCCAAAGCGCGAAAGAGCCACTCTTTGGCCCGAAAGAACTAATCCAAACACAGCCTAAGAGAAACAATGAACGTACTTCTCAACCTCAGGCTTGCATAATACCCTTCGTATTCCAGGTGTTTTACCTTTTATGCCTGAGTTCTTTGCTTTGCTCTAGTTTGGAGATCCATTGCTTTGCTTATCACAAGCTCCTTTCCAGTTGTCATTGTGTGACTTCCATATATTGAAATGTATTAACTATCAGTAGTTATTTATGCATGGAATTCTTCCTGACTGATATTTTCTTTTTCATTTGTATCACTTCAGGTGGCTTTGCTAAAATTTACAGGATATAAATTGTTAAATAATATTCCTGATACCGGGAAGGCATTTCTTATTATTCTTATTACAGACATTTTTTTGGGGTAAGTGTTTTCACCTTTAATGATAACTGCTGATACATGTTTCCTTGTAATAGATAAAGTATATTTTAAAATTGTTTCAAGGTCATGCTCTGTTGGATGTTGCTTTTAAGGACCCCAGCATACCTACCGGTAGGCACCACAAGTGGGGCGTAATTAGTTTTATTCATAAAAAAGGTGTTATTTTCTCACTGGTCAAGATGCTGTCTGATTCTTCGATTTTATCAGCCAATATGAAGTAACTCAGTGCACTTATCAAAATCTTACTTCACCCTGTAAGTATTAAAACTTGTCAGAAATGAAGTGGCATTAGATCCTGTTAGACTTTGCAGACAGTTAGACTATTGTTGGAAAAATACAAACCAGGCATAACCAAAGTGTTAATTCTGTTTTCACTGCAACAAAAACATTTGATATTAAAAAAAAACAAGATGCTCCCATTAATGCGTTTTAATATAACCATTCTCTTTCTAAATTCAAATACAGTGAGATTGCCCTACCAAAGTTGGTATCTCTATTAGAAACATTTTGGTAGCTTCTCTCTCTCTCTCTCTCTCTCTCTCCCTCTCCACGTAGTGATGACAAAGAACGTGGCATTCAATCTTGATATGCTTTTCCCTCTGATGAAAGACTAGAATGTTTTGCAGTATGTACTCCTATCTCAGATGAAAGGCCTCAAAGCCACAATAACACTTAGCCAAATTGGGCCACAATACTCGGCCTCAGATTAGATTGGAAAACAGTGTCTTGCTTCGTACTTTTCTATGAGTTGAGAGAATCTTCAAAAAAGACACCGTAGAATGACAATTAGCAGTTCCCCAACCCAATTAGAATAAGCCCAAAATTCAACGGTGAGGAATAAGGCAAAAGCAAGAGCTCGAGATAACACACGTTAAACATTTTTGCTAAATCTAGAGCATGATCAAATGACTGACAACATAATCTTTCTAGGTTATATCTGGCCTTGTGGTCATTACTTGTTAGTTTACCCAACTGGTCAGCCAATAGTCAATGTTCAGGATGATCAAATAATAATCACTGATTAGTAGGTCTACAATTAAGATTTAGCTCAACAGGTGTATTGGTAGTCTTGGACTTCTTGTCATGAGGAGAAATTACCATCCAGAGAATGCACAATTCTGAAACTAGTGTTGTCAAAGGCGCTTAGCTCACCTAAGGCAAAAAGGGTCCCTGAGACCTAGGCGCAAAGGCACAAAGTTTTTTTATTTCCCAAGGCGAATTTTTATTTTAATTTTGTTATATTTAAATATTTATATATTAATATAAAATAATATATATCATTGTATTTTACGTTTCTATTAATAATTTCTGACATTTAAACTTTAGATATATATTTTGTAATTGATAGTTTGTAATATTTATTATAAACATGTATATAAAGACTAATAACAATCAATAGGTATGAAATACAAGAAACAAATGATCATTATAAACACTTGAATATTATATGCAAAGTACAATTCAATAAACTAGCAAGTAGGCAACTAGTAATAGGATATCTTCTAAGTAAGAATTAGTGAACTAACAAGTAACATAAGAAAATATGGTCTACGGTTGAAGAGATGGCAGGTGGCACTAGGGTTTAGAGTTATGTTACTTAATTAACAATTTGCTTGATTTCGAATTTGAGTTCGTAATTCACAATTCGCTACTCATGCGACGAGTTGCTAAGGGTACGATGAGCTTTGAATGTCTCTTTTTGTTTATGTATTTATTTTATTTTATTTGGTAAAATAACAAGAACTTGAAATATAATTAATAATGTTAACTTTTTATGCAAAAACGACATTTATCTTACTTGGGTTAGGCAAGTGTGAAAGTTGGGCTTGAAGAATTAAAGGTTGTGGGCTTGATTCTCCATACCGTCCAAGCATTTTTAATATATTAATATATTTTTACTACAATCGCCCAATTCGCTCCATCCCACCGAATTGGACCAAATCGAATGGGGAACCGGTTCCCTTCAAACCAGTTCACCATTCACAAGGTGGAGTTGCAATTTAAGTGCATAGGTTTGGAGAGTAGTTTTAAGGTTAGGCTAGAGGTTTAAGGTTAGAGGAGAAATTAGAGAGAAGAGAAATTGAATGAAGAAAGCTTAGCCAGGTTAGAGGTCCTCACTAGCTTTTACATCAAATGAACGAAAGATACATATAAATCCAATATATCTAATTACACATCACATGATATACATATACTCTAGTAACCAACACACTCCCTCAAGCTGGAGGACATCTAACCTGCCCAGCTTGACCATAACACCATGAGAAGAGGACCGAGTTCAACAACTTTGGTCAATATATCCATAAGTTGCTCAAAAGAATAAATATCAATAAGCTCCAAGGAGTCGTCCCACACTTTTCTCAGACAAAATGAACATAAACTTCAATATGCTTGCTCCTCTCTTGTAAAACTGAATTGGTAACAACTCATTGTCTCAATGAAGTGGTATGAAGCCACAATATGGAATGCAAGTTCAGATCAGAGAGAGCACACACATAAAATCTCACACGTGCCATGATCAATATCAACACTAGATTTAGACACAACAACTTGTCTCTTTACTTTTCCAGGCAACTAAATTGCCTCCAATAAAAACACAATAGCCAGTTAGTGATAGATCCTGCCCAATCTGCATCAGTGTACCCAAAAGTACTCATATCGCCGTGAGATCAATATCTCAAATCATGACCCAAATTAGACTAACATACATCAAAGAATGGGATGACCAACACCAAGATGAGTAGTGCATGGAGCATGCATAAACTGACTCATGAAGCTGACAACAAAAGTGATGCCCATTCTCGTAAGAGTAGGATAAATCAAACGTCTCATTTACCGATGGATGTTTGATTTATTGGAACTCTTGATCAGTAAAGGAATACCATCGGTAAATGAGATGTTTGATTTATCCTACTCTTACGAGAATAAACAAAAGTGAGCGCCTAGAAAGTATTATCATCCATTGGAACTTCTAATCCATGGGAGAAGTAGCAGGCTTGCATTCAAGCATACCCGTGTCACTGAGAAGATCAAAAGCATACTTTCTTTGAGAGAGAAAGATTGCTTTTCTAAACCAAGATCTTCCAATCCAAGGAAATACTTTAGGCTCTCCAATTATTTTACTTCAAAAAATACGACCCAACTCACATTTCACATGACTAATGAAAGTCTGGTCATATTCAATGAGAATAATATCAGCAACAATTTAACATAAACACGGAGAATCGTGTGGCCAATAGAGATAGAATGGATGAAGACAATGTAATGACCAGAAATTTCCAAGTCGGAAGATATAGAAATACCAGGTCGCTAGATGATAAGTCATAATCTATATACAGAAATTCTTTGGTATCAAATGGAAATCAAATAAAAAGAATTGAACTAACTGTTTCAACATCTCAAAATGAAATACAATTCCAAAGTATACCACCGGTGATGATCGTTCGTCACACAAACAGTGGCACTTACATCGATATCCAAAAAGATAAATCATAACCATTTCAAGGGACTCATTTAAAATGGTACCAAGTCAAAATCACCCGGAGATTTCTAAGGGAAGAATTTCTCTGGTGGAAGATCGTCCTCGTCTTCTGGTACAAAGTCAGGGTCTTCGTCAGTGTCAGTAACTGTGACATAGTGTCGGGGTGATCTAAGAAGCCATGAGCTCAGTGGGAAAAGTCACAATACCCACTTACATCTTATTCATTCAAGACATAACTTTCAATGGTCATTTCAATATTAATGTCTAAGAGTTCAGATTCAGGGAGTTTCGAAATCATATACCAGATTGAATCTCATACAATTATCTAACCAATATGATTCTTGTTTCTCATGAATGCCGAATTAACAGAACTTTCATCACAATTGTTATATGCAATTTCTTATGTTCATGCATGACTTAAATTATAACTTAAAAATCTCTAACGCAAATATAGCGCTCGAGCCAGTGGCAGCTGATGGGAATTCTAACCATTGTTGTTCAAGAACAATTTTTCAGTATGCCCAAGCTCCTGCGTTGTGAGGGATACTTTGACAGTTCATAGGCTGTCGTCATGGTTCATTAGGTGTCGAAGCACACATTTCGGTATGTCTTGAATTCAAATCACATGCATGTTCTAAAACATAGAACTGTGTTCATACTTGATAGCTAATTCAGAATTAAAATTCAAATATCCATTACTCAATGAGAGTTCAATGTTCGATGAGTTTCAGATGTTCAATGAATTTTCAATGTTCAGCACTAGTTCAATATTCGGTGGGTTTCAATGTTTCAATGAGAGTTCCATGCATGTCAATGTCAATCAATTTCAATGTCCAATGAGAGTTCAATGTTTTATGTGTTCCATATGTTCAATGTATGTTCAATAATTATTGAATTACGTAATCATAGTACAACCACCAATGGTTTTCAACGTTCAAATCCTAGCAATAAGGGAGTTATTTTCTAACTTAATAAATCACTAAATGACTATGAATTAAAGAATAACATGTAAGTGTGCATCGTAATTCCCCTACCTTGGGTCCTAACGTTGCCAGGAAGAAGTGAGATGGTCCTTATCAATGGCGACCGATTCCCTCTTCTCCCTCACATACACAAGTGATGCAATCAAAGATCGATTCAAATTTCAAACGATCCGAAGTACTTAATACCACTTCAAGAAAGAGGGCTGCAACAGACAGATCTGACCGAACTAGCTCGAGCGACAAGCGGTGTTCACTCGAGCGATTTACTCTAGAAAGAATCTTGTGCACTCTCGGTATCTCGCTCGAGCGACAACCAAACTCGCTCAAGTGAGGTTTGGTTAAAAGTTTGGCCTTATTTTTTGAAGCGTTCTTGCTGGAGCGAAAAGTGAACTCGCTCGAGAGTCCTTAGGCGAGTACAAAATAAACCCCCCCTTTTTCTTTTCTAGTCCGAAATCGAAGTCCCGAATTTCGATATAAAAATCCAACAATTATTAACTTAAATATGGAATTTAAGAAAATAGAATATGTAATAAGGAACGATGATATCTACCCCTTCGAGGCGTGACGGTGGATCTACGATGAACGATGTTTGAGGAGATCGAGTTTCACACCTTAACTTGTCTAGGTTTCCTTCTTCTTTCTCCTTGATTTCAAGGGTGGAAATATTTAGTGTGATTATTATTAAAGAATTCCCAACATATTCTAGGGTGGGTTGAAGAGATGGGTTGAGGGAGAAGAGTGGCGACAACTAGGGTTTTCTGAAAAGAAAAAGAAAATGTTTTCTTACGGTTCTTTTCTTAAGGAGAATTCTCGAAGAGATTATGATTAGGTTTCTCCATAACACAAGTTTCTATCACTTAAAGGAGAGTATCCGGTGTTAGGCTGCCACACCAAAGAAGGGTGTATAGGGGTTTTACTTCTAGGTCCAAAATAAAAGTCTTATATCCACATACCAAGGTTTGATCCTTAGACCTCTTATCTATAACTCAATCCTTTAACCAGTAAGCTATCTCATAACTTGTGTTAACTAATGACTTAAATAAAGATAGAAGCTTGAAGACCAAACGTGTATTCCTTAGTTAACACATTTTTGAAAGATCAAGGCGTTCGACATATACGCTATTAATCACAAATACGAAATCTAGGTATATTACTGATATGAAAATCTGGGTCGTTACATTCTCCCCTCCTTATAAAATTTTCGTCCTCGAAAATTTGCATACTTAATAATCCAAAGATCGATTCAGATTTCTTATTTGTGCACACTCCTTAATAAAAGTGGTTTCAAGGGGCACATCTAATGGGTCAATGGTTCGACTAAGGTAAAAATATCTGGATCGTTACATTCTCCCCTCCTTTAAAAATTTTCGTCTTCGAAAATTTGTCACATGATTAGGGGCAATTTCTATCCTTTGATGCAAACTGACATAATAGACGATTGATACCCTTAACAAAAGTAAATTGATACGATCAAACAATTAACAAAAAATATATTGAAACCATTTAGCAAAAACCATTAACAAAAGTATACTGATAGCATTAACAAAGTTAAGTACATTGATACCATTAGTAAAAAGTGTCAAAAGACCGTCACAACCAAAAAGCTAAACTAAGAAAGAGAACCTAATGACCGATACTCCTTACTAGTTCGCCTCCTCATCGGTCCAGTTGACCTCGTCCTCGATGCCACCTCCGGGTTGCAAACTAGGTGAACCGGTACCATGAGTGCGAGCCCTTACGATGTGTGCGGCGAAATAAGTTAGAAACATATTTCTCATCATTTCCATGATCTTTGCGTCCTGAAAATCCATCCGACGGGTGAACTCAGGCCGGGTTACCCAATCATCATGAGGGGTCGGTGCAGGCTGGAACGGGGGTGGCTGGGGTGGGGGCGCCTGTGGTTGGGCAGCAGGTTCTTGTTGGGCACTGGCGGCTATTCGTTGGAATTCTCGATCCTGGACACTTTTGTTCAACTTCGTATAATTCAAACTCCATTCGTCCACACCATAAGTTTGAACATTGTCAGCTCGCTTCTCTTTGTCAGACGACACAATATAATCATCAAACTTGTCTTCATATTCATCTATGAGACGAGAAATCAAACGAGCGAATGGCATTGAGATCTGGGGCTTCCTTTTCGACGAATGCAGAAGCATAACACCCTGGGCATAAATTACCCTCAAATAAAACTGCAGGAGCATTGAACCAACGCTCCCTTAAGACGGAGAAAAGGGCATGTAAAAGTATGCTCACACTCTCTTGTTCGTGTCTCATAGGGTAAAAGTTTATCTTGAAAATGATATCCAACTGCCACATACAGGCTGACAATTGGGCTCTCCTTACTGATTGACCTGATCCTTGCTCCCCATGACCCATTTCGGCAACAATGTTTGGGAATGGCGTCGATTTGGAGGCCGGTGCTAGTAGTCCCGAATCCTCCCTGAAAATCGTAGGGCACCCCATGGCTGCCGCGATGTGGTCAACATAAAAAACAGAAAACCTGACCATCGATCTTCGTGGTGATGGTAGGACCATGATGCTCAAGGCTTTGATAGAATAGTCTAACCAAGCATGGATAATAATGGGTGTGGAAAGGAGTGAGCAGAGTCATTAATTGGGCTTGAACAAGATAGTTCAATGCCCACTGGGTAGATTCTTCATCTATGAAGTAATCCCGATGGAACAACCACTCCGGCTCGAATGTTTTCTCCCTCCACCATGGATCGGGTTTTTCTTTTGTGGATGGAGGGTTGGTCCGTGTACTTTTCGAGGACGTTGCCTTTTTCGGTGCCATAGTGAAAGAAATCAAGGTATTTCAAATTTAAGGTGTAAAGTGTTACCTTTGACATCAAGGAAACACCTGGAGAGAAGCGAGAGGAAGAGGAAAACACCAAAAACCGTTAATACTGTGCAATCTACGAGTTCTCGCGGAAGGGAAAAATCGCTAAAACGTTTCGATCCAGAAATCACGCAAGAAAAGGAATGGGAAAGGTTGTTCAACATATTTAAACTGTTAGGGTTGCTCGAGCGACAACTGGTTGTCGCTCGAGCGAGTTGTTAAAATACAAAGGGCCGCTTGCCTAGTCACTCGAGCGGCAACCAAATATTGCTCAAGCGAAAAGGCACAAAAGGTTATTAAGAGAGGTAATCGAAGAAAGTCTCTCGAGCTGGAACCAATTATCACTCAAGCGAACCATCACAAAAAGTTTTAAGAGGGAGATCTGTAGAACTTCGCTCGAGCGGGACCCAGAGGTCGCTCGAGCGAGAAACTTTAGAGGGTTTTTTGAAGGTAAAATTTTGGCTGGGATTATTCAATAAATTGGTGTCAAGGTCCATCATAACATTTATCGAATTTTGGTACTCGAAAAATTTCATACCTTATTTGAAGAGGTGCGAATATTTGTCACGAATATCAGCCTCGTGCTCCCAAGTGGCCTCCTTGGATGAATGATTCTTCCACTTCACGAGTATAAGCGGAATCCATTTAGCACGCAAGACTTGTTCTTTACGATAAAGGATTTGCATTGGCTTCTCGATAATGGTCATATCTTCGTGGAGTTCAATCGACTGACAATCCAAGATATGAATTGAGTCTTTTACGTACTTCTGTAATCTAGATATGTGGAAGACGCTATGCATGCTGGAAAGCTGAGGTGGTAAGGCAATCCGGTAAGTAACCTCACCAACCCGACCTAAAATCTCGGAGCGTTCAACGTATCGTGGACTCAATTTTCCACACTCCCCGAATCGCATCACTCCCTTAGTTGGTGGTATTTTGATGAAGACCTTGTCTCCTTTATGGAGGAAACAACATTCGTATCTATGGGAAATATAAATAATTTCAAAATTTTAAAAATAACAATTATTCATTAATTTACTTGAAACTCAACATTTGTTCTTCTTAGGTCCGCGTAAGTCTTTTGTCGACTATGTCTAGTCTTTAGTCTTTCTCGAATCACCTAAATGACTTCGGTTGTGCTTTCAATAAGTTCTGGACCTAGCAAGATTAGTTCTCCAGCCTCTTCCCAATTAAGTGGAGATTTGCACCTCCGACCATAGAGCGCCTTAAAAGGAGCCATCCCAATGCTTGCCTGGTAGCTATTATTGTAGGCAAATTCGATCAACGGTAGATGCTTACCCCAAGATCCCTGAAAATCTAACATACAAGTCCGAAGCATATCTTCAATAACTTGATTTACCCTTTCTATCTGACCATCAAACTGAGGGTGAAAAGCAGAGCTGATATCCAACCTTGAACCCATACCTTCTTAAAATTTTTTCCAAAATTTTGATGTGAATAACAGGTCTCTATCTGGGACGATGCTAATCGGAACGCCATGAAGTCTGATGATCTCTCTGATGTATAAGTTAGTTAGTTGGTCGGCAGTGTACGTAGTACGATAAGGTAGAAAGTGTTCGAATTTTGTCAACCAGTCGATGACTATCCAAATGGCATTACACCCTTTCATAGTTTTTGGTAAACCGACGATAAAATTCATTGAAATATTCTCCCACTTCCATTTAGGAATGGGTAATGGTTGTAACAAGCCAAATGAAATTTGGTGATCAATCTTAACTTATTGGCAAACTATGCATTTTGAAATGTATTCATCTATCTCCCTATTTAAACCTCTCCACCAAAAGCTTTTCTTAAGATCCTAATACATTTTTGTACTCCTCGGGTGGATTGTGTATTTTGACTTGTGCACCTCATCAGGAATCTGACACCGAATTTGAATGTCGGATGGCACACAAATTCGCCCTCTGAAGAGTAAAGCACCATCTTCTCTTAGAGAGAAATCAGGTTTGTCCCCCTAGGCTACATTTATTTTGATAGCCTTAAGTTCATCATCGGACTCTTGGAGCTCTCTGATTCGATCGAAGATTGTCGGTCGGGTAGTGATGTTAGCCATTAAGGCCCCTAAAGCTTTCAAAATAAAGTTTGCATCCGATAAGGAAATATCTTCAAATAGTTGCCATCGATGGATTCTCGTAATAATATTAGACAACTGTGCAGATGACTTCCTACTTAGTGCATCAGCTACTACATTTGCTTTTCCCGGGTGATATTGGATTGAACAATCATAGTCTTTAAGAAACTCTATCTACCTCCTTTGTCTCATGTTCAAATCCTTTCGAGTGAAGAGGTACTTTAAACTTTTGTGGTCAGTGAGGATCTCAAATGTCTCTTCGTAGAGATAGTGTCTCCAAATTTTCAAGGCAAAGATAATTGCCACTAGTTCCAAGTTGTGAGTCTGATAGTTCTTTTCGTAGTCCTTGAGTTGACGTACCATATGCAATGACCTTTTCATGTTGATTAAGTACAGAGCCCAACACATTGTGCGATGCATAGTTGAACACTACAAAACCCCCACTACTTGTGGGTATAGCCAGAACTGGTGCGGAGGTTCTTCTTAAGCTGCTGGAAGCTCTTTTCACAAGCATTATCCCATTCAAACTTTGCATTATTCCTGGTAAGCTGAGTGAGTGGTCCTGCAAGCTTGGAAAAACCTTCAACGAATCATCTATAATAATCGGCTAGGACCATAAAACTGCGAACCTCTATTACTGTCTATGGTTGCTCCCATTTCACAACGACTTCAATTTTTGCAGGATCAACGGCTACACCCGCTTTAGAGATGACATGCCCTAAGAAACTGACCTGTTCGAGCCAAAAGCCGCACTTAGCTTTAAAAGCTGATGGTCACGACGAGTTTGAAGCGCGATGCGTAAATGGTGCTCATGGTCTTCCCTCGTCTTTAAATGGATGAGGATTTCATCTACGAAGATAACTGCAAATTGGTCAAGGCATGTTTTGAACACTCGGTTCATCAAGTTCATGAACGATGCTTGTGTGTTTGTTAGCCCGAAAGGCATCACCAGGAATTCATAGTGACCGTACCTAGTGCAAAAAATAGTTTTCAGAATGTCTTCAGCTTTAACTTTCAATTGATAGTATCCTGATCTCAAATCTATCTTCGAGAAGAATCTCGCACCTCGGAGCTGATCGAAAAGGTCATCAATGCGGTGGAGTGGATAACGGTTCTCTATCGTCAACTTATTCAATTGACAATAATCGATGCATAGTCTCATCGAACCGTCTTTCGTTTTTACCAAAAAAATAGGGGCTCCCCATGGGGAAACATTGGGTCTGATGAACCCCTTATCCAATAGCTCTTGCAACTACTCCTTAAGTTCCTTTAGTTCAACCGGCGCCATACGGTATGGGGCTTTCGATATAGGTTCTGTGCCTAGAGGTAAATCGATTGCGAATTCCACTTCTCTATCGGGCTGTAATCCAGGCAGGTCTTCGGGAAATACGTCAGGGAACTAGCATGCAATAGGAATGTTTGCGATGTTGGCCTTTTCTTCCCGTTGGTCTTGCATAAAGGCGAGGTATTCATGACATCCCTCCTTCAACAACCGGCAAGCAAGTACACGACCACGGTAATGGACTGCGCTGTTAGGGGGCCCCACCACTCTAATTGGTCGACGTGGCATGCTGAGGTGGATAGACTGGATCAAGGAGTTTTGGACCGGTGGAATAAGACTTTTCTAGATGCAGCTCTGATAGCACCTAGAGGGGAAAAGGACAAGACTATGCTTTATAAGAAAGCCTTGGGGGAACCGACGACTCAAGAGTGTTCATCGAGGCATGTCAAATGCTAAAACCGATATGCCACCTAGCATTTATGGAGTCAGAACAACTTTGGGACATATCGACACTAACGGGGATGGAAACCTATTGATCCCTAACGCAGAAGAGACACATGGCGACATAGTTGAGGTGATGTGGAAGCCAAAACGACAAGCGACGGCTAGACGGGACAAAAAGCACGCTTCATTAAATATGGGACGCAGGGATTTGCAGGGTCTCGAGTATCGGGACAGATTTCCACTAGCCTTTCAATGAAACAAAGGGATCGGCTGACGTGCCACCTACCGGCCGATACACAACCCCGAAACTATGGACCGAATCCTAGGCACGGTAACCAGCACACATATCAATTGGTGTCGTCAAAGGGCAAAGATATTTCATACGTTGACACGGAGACGCATGTTAGTCAAACGGATAGCAGTGGCATTGGAGGATGTGGACCACACTCCTCACAAGGGCACTCCAGCAATCATGTTTGACCCAATGGGTCTTGGCAAGAGCTTCACAGGCCGACTCTCGATCAGGAGTCGATTCTCGAAAATGGGCTGAATATCAGCCCCAAAGCCATCGACTGTGGGCTTTTAACTTGTAATATTTTAATTGGTGAACCCGGGTCTCCAAGACTGAGGTTTTTTCCTTGTGTTTCTAATTCCTTGTTGGGTCATGAGTGCAAATGTAGTGGGGCTGGATGCAGGTCCGAAGGCAAAAGATTCTCCTCATCGCACCAAACTGCTATTCCGAACATGCCAAGGAACACTACTCAGGAAGCTTCCAGAGACTCTGATTCTATTGAAGACTCCTCAGATGAAAGCCAATGTAACCTCTCAGCAGACACAATTCGGGATGGGGAGAGATTGATTACGTTAGAGACGACTTTGGGGATCTCCTCCCATGCTAATCGAAAGGGGTTGCTGAAGTTGTACGGGAATATTCTAGAAAGGGGGAAAACAGTTAGCGAAGGCAGAGAGGCTGAAAGGAAGAAAAGGACGAGTTAGATCGAGATGGGGTCTTTATTACTCGCAATTAAGGAAGGGACAGAGGAAAACAACAAACACAGAAATGCCCCCATAGGCAGGGATTGCTTAGAGAGGATCGTCTTTTAGGTTTGGGGGTTTTCGCTGCTTTCGTTATTTTTAAGTTCTTAAGCTGGAATATTCGGGTTTTGGGAGACATGGATAAAAGGGCTCTGTTAAAATCCTTTGTTAAAAACCAGAAGCCGGAGGTGATTGGGTTGCAGGAAACCAAATGGGGGGAGATGAATGAAGCATAGATAAGATCGGTGTTGACAGGAAATACTTGGGAGTGGTTGGTGTTGGAAGCGGAAGGAACAAGGGGAGGTATTCTATTGGCCTGAGACTCCGACAATTTCAAACTGTTGGACTCGGAGATCGGTAACTACATGGTTGTCGTGCGCCTCCAAGATTGCAGGACTGGAATGGAGCAGGTTGCTATCACTGTTTATGGACCTAACGATAACAGGCTTAGAACGGAGTTCTTCTTCGAACTAAGTGCGGTTATAAGCAAATGGAACTCTCCAATCTGTATAGGGGGGATTTCAATGCTCTTCTGAGTGGGGATGAGAAAAAATCGGGTCCCATTGATATAACAGCGATGGAGCTATTTATGAAATGTATCTCGCAAGGAGCTCTTTTTTATTGAGGGATGTCTGGGGGGAGATTTATGTGGATCAATGGTCAGGACGATCCTACCAAGTGCAGGTTGGACAGGTTCCTGTGCGGAGTAGAGTTCTTAGAGGTGAAAACTGACCCAACAGTCCATATGTGGGTTACTACCATCTCCGATCATAGACCGATTGTTCTATCGACTAATGATTCCAGAAGAGAGGGATTGCGCCTGTGCCTGTTCAGATTCAATAATGATTGGTTGTAGAACGATGAATTCAAACAGAAGATCCACGAATGGTGGAACCTTGACGGAACATCGAGATCCGCTTCTTACATTTTCACATCTAAAATTAAGAATTTGAAGTCCAAGATAAAGGAATGGAACAAGGACTACTTTGGGAATTCACCGCAGAAGAAAGATAACATCTTGGCTGAGATCGCGACTCTGGACAGAGCTGAAGAATCAGCTAGGCTCTTGGAGAACGAAAAGGAAATCAAAGTGGCTCTAACGAGGGAATACAATCGGCTGGTTCTGGAGGAGGAGCAGTTGTGGCGACAAAAATCTAAAGCTCACAAGATGCGGGAAGGAGACAGAATCAATAAATTCTTTCACTTGGTTGCCAATGGGTGAAGGAAAAAGAATCACATTTCATCGATTATTATTGATGGGGCTGCGTACACAGACCCTGCATGTAATGACCCAAAATTTCCTAACCGAAACGCAAAGATTTTCGGGTCGCTAGATCATAGATCATAATCTATATGCAGAATTTCTTGGAATCAATAGAAATTAAGCAACTATAAACTGCTATAACACGATCATTGTTAGAAGAACATTATTCAACTAATCCACCAGTGACGGCCGTTCGTCACCTAAACAGTGGCACTTAACAAGATATCTGACATTCTGAAAATAACCAATGGCATTGTACCAATAAATAATTGAAATCAGCTATGGATAATAGCTCTATGGCGGAAAGTTTTCTTCTCCTTGCACCACCTTGGGATCCTTGTCCGCCTCAATACCTGTGACACAGTGTTGGGGTGAGCTAAAATTCCACAAGCTCAGTAGGTGATCCACAATATAAAATACATCTTACGCAGCCAAACATGATATTCCAGAACTATCTTGACATCGATATGCAAAATTAAGGTTCAGAAGATCATACTATCATTTCAAGGTTTTTCAATTTCTAAGCAATGGTCCATTCGGGTTGTTTCACGTTTCAACTGTATAGAATTAACATAACATTCCTTTTCTTTCATATGCAACTCATTGGATTTATGCATGACTTAAAATAATAACTTAAGATCTCTAACGCAAGTATAGCCCTTCGAACCAGAGGCAGCCGATGGGAATCCTAACCATCGTTGTTCATGAACACTTTTTCAGAGTGCCCAAGCTTCTGCATTATGAGGAATGCTTGGGTGGCTCAGAAGCCGTTGCCACGGCTTAGTAGGTGCTGAAGCACAGTTCAGATACGGATATACCGCCACAATGGTTTAGAATACGGATATACCGCCGTAACGGTTCAAGGTGTGTCATCGCACAGGATTCGTTCACATGAACCTCAAATCACATGCAATTGTTTTAAAACACAGTATCATGTTCATAAGACATAACAAAATTCAGAGTTCGGATGATATTTCAATTACTTAATAAGAGTTCAATGATTTTCAATGTCCAATACTTGATGCAAGTTCAATGAGATTCAATATTCGATATTCAATAAATTACGCCATATTCAGTAAGAGCTGAATGTGATTCCAAAGTTCGATAAATTTTGACATCTACCAAGTGTTCAACACATTTCGACATTCACTGAGTTTAATATCTGGTGCATGTTCATATTCTGAGTATAGCACATGTTCAATACTAATAATCAATAACACTTACTAAGTGGTTAATCATTAAATGTTCATGAATCCAGAGATAAAATGTAGGAATACATTGTAATTCCCCTACCTCAGTCCTAATGTCGAGAGAAGGAGTTGAGACGGTTCCTATCGATGGCTACTGGCCCTCCTTCTACATCACATACATGGTAACGTGTCAAAGATTGTTCATGATTACTACTATTCGAGGTACTCAAGTTCTTCCTCAAAAGGGGTTAAGACCGACCACTTTGTTCTAACTCACTCGAGCGACAAACTGTGTTCGCTCGAGCGACTTAGCACAAAAGATTTTCTGTGCCGCCTTCACAACCTCGCTCGAGCGACAATCAAAATTGCTTGAGAGAGTTTCACCCGAAAATTTGGCCTTGTTTCAGAGGCTATCCCGCTCGAGCGAAATGCAAATCTCGCTCAAGCGGCCCTGCACGCGAACCCTTTTCTTGGGATTCGAAGTCCCCAATCTCAAAACAATTAACTAAATTTTGAATTTTTAAGATAATCAAATCTGTATTAATGAAGTAGGATTTCTACCTTCTGAGGTGCGAATGGTAGGTCGATGATGGTCGGCGTTTGAGGAGATCGGCGCCCAAATTTTCGTCCGTCCGATTTCTCGATTTCTCTCTTCAATCTTAATGGTGGAAAAGATCGGAAGGTTTCTTGGGAACGAAATGTCTCAAAAGACTTTAGGGTGAAGAAAGAGATTGAGGTGGAACGATGTGATGAGATTGATAAGGAACGATGTGATGGCTAGGGTTTTCTGAGAGGAAAGTAAGGAATGGTATGTTCGACGACAGTTATTTCTTAAGGAGAATTTTCGAGGATTATGACTAGTTTCTCCATAATTCACTTTTCTATCATTTTAAGGACATTATTCAGTGTAAAGTGATACACCAACGAAGGGTGTATAGGCCCTTAATTCCAAGATTAAACTAAAAGATTTAAAAAATTGCCCTTAATTCCAAGACTAAACTAAAAGATTTAAAAAATTTATCTACCAAGGCTTGATCCTTAGGCCTCATGTCTATAACTCAGTCTTTTTGCCAACATGCTATCACGTAGCTTGTATAATAAATGGCAAAATTAAATATAATGGTTGTCTCAAAGCCAATGTGTATCTCTTATTAAGCATATACACCTAACTTCGCTATATCAAGTGTACGAAAATGCGAACCGTTACATTCTTCCCTCAAAGAATTTTCGTCCTCGAAAATTTTTCGTTCCCATTTCGAAGGTCACATCAAAGGGGTCAATTGTGTGAGAATGCTTGGATCGTTACAATCTCCTTCCCTTTAGAAATTTTCATCCTCGAAAATTTGTTACACGACAGTTGATTGGTATCACCGTCAAAATGTATTGATATGATTAACAAAAAGGATATTGACATCATTAACAAAAGTAGATGGTGTTCTTGACAATCAGACATGTGGATAACGAATTAGTAAACTAACAAGGAACCTAACGATCAATCCTTCAAGATTCGAAAATCCTTTCCATAAAAAAGAAACAACCAACCAACAAGACAACCTCGAAACAAGGAAAACAACCAACCAACAAATCACATCGAAGTTCTAAAACTTTCCACATCCGACAAAACAACAATGCAGTTCAAATAACAAAATTCACTAATGATCCTGCTCCTCATCCGTCCAGTTGACCTCCTCTATGACACCTCCGATTCGCGAACTAGATGCACCAAAGGTATATGCACGAGCCCGCTCAATGCGTAAGGCGACATCGGTCGAGAACATAGTCCTCATCATCTCCATGCACATTGCATCCAAGAAATCCATCCGGCAGTTGAACTCAGACCGGGTGACCCAATTGCCATGGGAGGCAGGCGCCAGTTCGGAAGGGGGTTGCTGATGTGGAGGCATCTGTGGTTGAGCGACAGGTTCGGGTTGAGCAGCTTCATTTTGGGCATGTGATACGATGCGCTGAAACCGTCGATCTTGAACACTTTTGTTTAATTTCACAAAATTCAGATTCCAATCCTCTACTCCGTATGTCTTAACTGTCCGCCGTTCTTCATTAGGCGGTATTTCATAATCATCCTCTTCGTCCTCGTATTCATTAATGAGGCTGGATATCAGACGAGCAAACGGCATTGAGTTCAGTGGCTTCTTTTTCAATTCTAGCATGGCATCGTGGGCATAAATTAGCCCATCCCAAACAACTTCCGGAGCATTAACCAACGTTCCCCAAAAACGAAGTACACTGCCTGAAGGAGTACGCCTACACGTTCTTGTTCATGTCTCAAGGGATATAAATTTTTCCTAAAAATGATATCCACTGCCCACAAGTTGGCCGGCAGTTGCAACCTCCTTACTGATTGCCCAGAGCCATGCTCTTCGTGGCTCATTCTGGAAATGATGGGGTGGAATGGTGCTGGTTCGGGGGTCGGTGGTAATTGACCCGTATTCTCTAAGAAAATTGTGAAGCAACCCATTGTTGTAGCTATGTGACTGAGATCAAATCGAAATACCCTGCCATCTATCTTCGTATAAAGTTTACTGTCGACCTTAAGATCCAAGTTCTGATAGAAAAGCTTGACCAATCTTCGGTTATAGTGTTTGTGGAATGGGGCGAGTAGGGTTTTCATTTGAGCTTTAGTGAGGTAGTTGAACGCCCATTGAGTTGTTTGCTCGTTCTTGAAATAATCTTGGTTGAAAGATCACTCAATTTCGAAGGTTTTCGCATCCCACCAAGGAGTGGGTTTCTCCTTCTTTAATGGAGGATTGGTCTTGAAACCCTTCGAGGTCGTGATTTTCTTAGGTGCCATTGAAAGAATTTAAAACAGTTCAATTTTGAAGGGTAAACACTACCTTTGGTGGGAAGGAGAAGCACGTAGTGTGACGTTCGAGAAGATGAACGAGTTCTTGTGAAAGACGAAGGGGGTCGAAACGTTTTTCTAGTCTAATTTGCGCGAAAAATGAATGGAAATGGGCGGTAGTTGGTTATCGCTCGAGCGAACTTCAAAATACAAAGAGCCGATTCATAAATTGCTCGATCGGCAACCAAATGTCGCTCGAGCGAACCGTGCCAGAACTTTTAAATTACGATTTCTGAAGGTGTCGCTCGAGCGACAATGAAGGTTGCTCAAGCGGAAAATCACATAAATTTATTGCATTAGATACATCAAATTTCTGAAGGTGTCGCTCGAGTGATAATGAAGGTCGCTCGAGCGAAATTGTTCAATACTTCTTCTAAGCTGAAACTATCTATTGACTGTTCTATAATTTAATGTCCCCTTTTTCACCCTTACCTGCACTTATAATTTACACGGTCATATGTTGTTTTGGGTGAAACAATCATTCTTCATAGCTACAATTATGGGTTATGTAAGAGAACAAGACGTTTTATTGCAATGTTTTCTTTCAATTCCGAAGCATGGTACTCTATATTTAATACAACAGTTGAAACATTTGTCAAACTTCCCTTTCCCAAAATTTCGTACCTTATTCGAAGAGGTGCGGATATTTGTCACGCATATCCGATTCGCGTTCCCAGGTAGCCTCCTTTGTTGAGTGATTCTACCACCTTACGAGTACCAGCGGAATCCGTTTGGTGCGCAAAACTTGTTCTTTCTGATCAAGGATCTGTATTGGTTCTTCTGTAATAGTAAAGTCTTTGTGGATCTCAATGGGTTGATAATCTAATATGTGGGTCGGATACTTCATATATGCTCTCAACATGGACACGTGGAAGACGTTATGCATGTTTGAGAGTTGAGGGGGCAAGGCAATTTGATAGGTGACTTTGCCGACTCATCCCAATACTTCAAATGGTCCGACGTAACGTGGGCTTAGCTTCCCCCGTTTTTCGAATCTCATTACGCCTTTTGTGGGAGAGATTTTGATGAAGACATTGTCACCTTTCTGAAAAGAAGTCATTGTCACAATAGTGGATGTGAATATTCTAGAAAGACATCACGAATAATTCTTATCAAGTTTTACCTGAAATTCGATGTTTGTCTTTTTTAGGTCGGCGTAGCTCTTTTGTCGGCTTTGACCGACTCTCAATCTTTCACGAATCAACCGAATTGCTTCGGTTGTGCTTTCGATAACCTCTTGACCCAATAAGAATTTCTCTTCGGTCTCTTCCCAAATGAGCAGTGACTTGCATCTCCGACCATACAATGCTTCGAAAGGGGCCACCCCAATGCTTGCCTGATAGCTATTGTTGTAGGCAAACTCAATCAATGGTAGGTGTTTATCCCACGACCCTTGAAAGTTTAACATGCAAGCCCGAAGCATGTCCTCGATAATCTGATTTACTCGTTCTGTTTGCCTATCTATTTGAGGGTGAAATGTAGGCCTAAAGTCTAGTCTCGAGCCAATTCCCTCTTGGAATCGTTGCCAAAATTTTGATGTATACAATGGATCTCTGTCCGAGACAATGCTAGCTGGAATGCTGTGTAATCGAACGATTTCCTTGATGTATAATTCTGCGAGTTGACTGCCTATATGCTTTGTACTGTACGGTAGGAAATGAGCGGATTTAGTTAAGCAATCAACAATCACCCAAACTGCATTGTGCCCCTTCAAGGTTCTCGGCAACTCGAGGATGAAATCCATGGATATAGCCTCCCATTTCCATTCTGGTATCGGTAGGGGCTGCAATAAACCAGAGGGGTTTCGATGGTCAATCTTCACTTGTTGACATATCAGGCATCTTGATACGCGTTCTGCTATTTCTTTCTTAAAACCTCTCCACCATAAATTCTTCTTCAGGTCCTGATACATCTTCGTACAACCGAGGTGGATAACGTACTTTGATTTGTGAGCTTCTTCTAAAATCGTGCATCGAAGGTCAGGATCGGCTGGTACACACAATCTGCCTCTGAAAAGTAACGACCCGTCCTCCTTGAAGGAGAAATTAGGCTTATTCCCCTTGGTCACATCCCGTATGATGGTCATAAGGCTCTAATCAGTCTTCTGAAGTTCGCGTATATTATCAAAGATCGCTGGTCGGATGGTAATATTTGCCATTAAGGCTCCTGAGTCTTTGACATCGAACTTCGTGTCGTATAAGGATATCTCTTCGAACAATCTCCATCTGTTTATCCTCGTAATGAGATGGGACAATTGAGCAGAGGACTTTCGACTTAATGCGTCTGCCACTACATTCGATTTCTCGGGGTGATATTAAATGGAGCAATCATAGTCTTTGAGGAATTCCATCCATCTTCTTTACCTCATATTCAAATCCTTCTGAGTGAAAAGATATTTGAGGCTCTTATGATTGGTGAGAATTTCAAACGTTTCTCCGTAGAGGTAGTGTCTCCAAATCTTTAGGGAAAAAATGATCGCTGCCAGTTCGAGGTCATACGTCAGATAATTCTTCTCATGATCCTTGAGTTGTCGAGAGCCGTAAGCGATGACCCTTTAGTGTTTGGTTAAGTATACAACCTAATCCACTGTGTGACACATCACTGATTACCACGAAGCCTCCACTGCCTGACGGTATGGTAAGAACCTGTGCAAAAGTCAACTTGTTTTTAAGCTCACGGAAGCTTCTTTCGCAAGAGTCGCTCCATTCGAATTTTGTATTCTTCTTGGTGAGTTGAGTGAGCGATCCTGCAATTTTAGAGAAGCCTTCAACAAATCTTCTGTAATACCCGGCCAAACCCAGAAAGCTACGGACTTCTGTTACCGTCTTCGGTTGTTCCCATTTCATAACAGCCTCAAGTTTAGCTGGATCGACGGTTATGCCTGCCTCAGAGATAATATGCCCCAAGAAACTGACTTGTTCTAACCAAAATTCGCATTTGCTCAACTTTGCATACAATCGATGATCACAAAGTGTTTGAAGAGCAATACGTAGATGTTTTTCGTGATCTTCTCTTGTCTTCGAATAGATGAGGATGTCGTCGGTCGAGATGTGGTTTGAACACTCTATTCATCAGGTCCATGAATGATGCTGGCGCATTCGCTAACCCAAAAGGCATGACTAAAAATTCGTAGTGTCCATACCTAGTGCGGAAAGCGTTTTTCGAAATGTCTTCGTTTTTCACTTTCAACTGATGGTAACCTGATCTTAAGTCTATCTTCGAGAAGAACCTTGCTCCTTGTAATTGATCGAAGAGGTCATCAATTAGGCTACGAGGGTAGTAGTTCTTGATCATTAATTTATTCAATTGACGATAGTCGATACGTAGCCTCATCGACTTGTTTTTCTTCTTGACAAATAGAACAGGTGCTCCCATGGAGAAACACTCGGTCTTATGAATCCTTTATCTAGGAATTCTTGTAACTGTTCCTTGAGTTCTTTTAGTTCGGCCGGTGCCATACGGTATGGGGCTTTAAATACTAGCTCCATGCCTGAGACTAAATCAATTGCGAACTCGACTTCCCTGTCTGGCGGTAGTCTAGGTAGATCTTTAGGAAATACATCCGGGTACTCACATACAACAAAAATGTTTGCAATATTATTCCTTTCTTCACGTTGGTTTTGCATGAAGGCGAGGTACCCATGACATCCTTTTGCCAATAATCGTTGAGCTCGAATGGCCGAAACAAATGGTGCGATATATGATTTAATGTCATAGAATTGGAAAGGCGCACCCTTTGTGGGACAAAAGGTAACAACCTTCCAGAGGCAGTCAACACTCACATGATTAGTGGACAACCAATCCATACCAAGGATCACATCAAATCCTTGCATATCCAAAGTAATTAAATTGACTGTTGTCTCATGGTCTTCAATTAGAATGATGATCGACCGACAAATGGTATCTGTGCTAATTGAATTCCCTGTTGGAACTGACATGGACAAGAAGAAGTCCAGTGGTTCGGGTGTGACACTCAATTCAGTGGCAAATTGAGGGGTCACGAAGGAATGCGTAGAACCGGGGTCTATTAATACCCGTGCCTTGTGTTGATAGATATCACTACTCTGATACATTTGTAGGGTACCTAGGGTTCATGTAGTTAATCGGTCAATTCTATGCTATATGAGAAAGTGTTCGTGCAGTTTCACAAAGATTTTATCAGTGATGTTCACCATTTTAATGAAAATTGATAAATTCGACTATTATAAAAGAAAATTTTCAGTTATACCTTGATTGACGTCATTTGTAGCTTGAGTGTCGCGTGTGGAAACCACATAGGGACGACCCTAGACTATAGGTCAAGAAGACCTCTGATTGAATGCTGATACGATCTGTTCTTTATCCTTCTCCGAACAAACCTTTATTAGGTGTCCCTTCTGGCTGCAACGGAAACATGCGCCCGTTTTCCTTCTGCAATTCTCTACCTTGTGATGCCTCCCACATTGGGGGCATGATTCACGAGGTACGACTGTAGTGGAATATGGCATCTTTTGTGCCACTTACACTTCGGTTGTTGTAGACTATGCAGGGCGGAAGGACTTCACAGGTGTAGAAGGCACCTGCCCGATGTTCGTGGTTGGTGCGGGTAGAGCTGGCATTAGAGCTGAGAATTTAGTCCTTTTGGTTGCTTGATCGTCAGGGAAAGATTGTACTCGACCTCCTTTATTCTTATTTTGCAGCTCTCTTCACTTGTACATATTTTCTATATCGCGTTCCGCAATGAGGGCTCTATCCAAGACTTCTGCATAGGTCCTCAACTTAAATAAAGAGATTCTCTCTTGGATATTCAGTTTCAGACCGCGTTCGAATTTCTTGGCCTTCATTGTTTCTGTTGTCACGTGTTGTGGCGCGAATCGCGAGAGTCTCGTGAATTTAACTTCATACTCGGCTACCTTCATTTGCCCTTGGGTTAGGGAAATGAAATCTACTTCCCATTGATCTTTGACGACTTCTGGGAAGTACTTTTCATTGAATACCTCAGCAAATTGAGCCCAAGTCCACAGTGTATTTGGGGTCTCTTGTTCTCTAGTCCTTTCTACTGATTTCCACCAAGGGTCTGCCTCTCCTTCAAGTTGGAAGGATGCTCATCTCACTTTTTTGTCTTCTGTGCAGGGTATCATACGGAAGATCTTCTCTATTTGGTTCAACCATTTTTCAACTTCACTTGGATCTGCTTCCGCCATGAAGCTGGGAGGCTTCATCCTTCGGAATTCTTGGAAACTTGAGGGTGGTTGTCTTGACATAAGCAAGGTGTTTTGCTGCGCCATTGAGTTAGCCATGGTTTCCAGCAGCTGTCCGACGCGATCGAGGTGGTTTCCTCCCAAGGGGACGCTATTTGGACCAGTGGCAATTCCTGCTCCGCTTGTGGTACCCTCCATACGAACATTCCTTGGTCTACGGCGTGCCATTAGGATATGTTAAAATTGAACAAGGAATAAATCAACGGAGATCATGAAATTCCTACTTGTATCTAGACGGAACCTAAAGCCATTTCTCTGATACCAACTATAATGACCCGAAATTTTCGAACCGAAACGCAAAGATTTTTGAGTCGCTAGATCATAGATCATAATCTATATACCGAATTTCTTGGCATCACTAGAAATTAAGCAACTATAAACTGATATAACACGATTAACATTGTTAGAAGAATATTATTCAACTAATCCACCGGTGACGGTTGTTCGTCACCTAAACAGTGGCACTTAACAAGATATCTGACATTCTAAAAATAACCAATGACATTGTTTCAATAAATAATTGAAATCAGCTATGGATAATAGCTCTCTAGCGGAAAGCCTTCTTCTCCTAGCACCACCTTGGGATCCTTGTCCGCCTCAATACCTGTGACACAGTGTCGGGGTGAGCTAAAATTCCACGAGCTCAATAGGTGATCCACAATACAAAATACATCTTACTCAGCCAAACATGATATTCAATAACTATCTTGACATCGATATGCAAAATTAAGGTTCAGAAGATCATACTATCATTTCAAGGTTGTTCAATTTCTAAGCAATGGTCCAGTCGGGTTGTTTCACGCTTCAACTGTACAGAATTAACATAACATTCCTTTTCTTTCATATGCAACTCATTGGGTTTATGCATGACTTTAAATAATAACTTAAGATCTCTAACGCAAGTATAGCCCTTCGAACCAGAGGCAATCGATGGGAATCCTAACCATCGTCGTTCATGAACACTTTTTTAGAGTGCCCAAGCACCTGCATTGTGAGGAATACTTGGACATTTCAAAGGTCGTCGTCACGGTTCAGTAGGTGTCGAAGTACAGTTCAGATACGGATATATCATTGCAACGGTTCAGAATACGAATATACCGCCGTAACAGTTCAAAGTGTGTCGTCGCACAGGATTCGTTCACATGAACCTCAAATCACATGCAATTGTTTTAAAACATAGTATCGTGTTCATAAGACAGCTAAATTCAGAGTTCGGATGATATTTCAATTACTCAATAAGAGTTCAATGATTTTCAATGTCCAATGATTTCCAGTACTTGATGCAAGTTCAATGAGATTCAATATTCGATATTCAATAAGTTACGCCATATTCAATAAGAGTTGAATGTGATTCCAAAGTTCGATAAATTCTGACATCTACCGAGTGTTCAACACATTTCGGCATTCAGCTAGTTCAATATCTGGTGCATTTTCATATTATGAGTATATCACATGTTCAATACTAATAATCAATATCACTAAGTGGTTAATCATTAAATGTTCATGAATCTAGAGATAAAATGTGGGAATGCATTGTAATTCCCCTACCCTACCTCAGTCCTAACATAACCAGGAGTTGAGACGGTTCTTATCGATGGCTACTGGCCCTCCTTCTACATCACATACACAGTAACGTGTCAAAGATCGTTCATGATTACAACAATTCGAGGTACTCAAGTTCTTCCTCAAAAGGGGTTAAGATAGACCAATCTGTTCTAACTTGCTCAAGTGACAAACTATGTTCGCTCGAGCGACTTAGTACAAAAAAATTTCTATGCTGCCTTCACAACCTCGCTCGAGCGAGTTTCACCCAAAAATTTGACCTCGTTTCAGAGGCTATCTCGCTGGAGCGAAATGTAAATCTTGCTCGAGTGACCCTGCACGTGAACCCTTTTTCTTGTGATTCGAAGTACCCAATCTCAAAGCAATTAACTAAATTCTGAAATTTCAAGATAATCAAATCCATAATAATGAATTAGGATTTCTACCTTTTGAGGTGCGAATAATAGGTCGATGATAGTCGGCATTTGAGGAGATCGGCGCCCAAATTTCCGTCCATCCGATCACTCGATTTCTCTCTTCGATCTTAATGGTGGAAAAGATCGATAGGTTTCTTGAGAACGAAATGTCTCGAAAGACTTTAGGGTGAAGAAAGAGATCGAGAAGGAACGATGTGATGAGCGATTGAGAAGGAACGATGTGACGGCTCAGGTTTTCTGAGAGGAAAGTAAGGAATGGTAGGCCGACGACGGTTAGTTCTTAAGGAGAATTTTCGAGGATTATAACTGGTTTCTCCGTAACTCACTTTTCTATTATTTTAGGGCATTATTCAGTGTAAAGCGATACACCAACGAAGGGTGTATAGACCCTTACTTCCAAGTCTAAAATAAAGTTCTAAAAACTTTATCTGCCAAGGCTTGATCCTTAGACCTCTTGTCTATAACTCAGTCTTTTTGCCAACATGCTATCACATAGCTTGTATAATAAATGGCAAAATTAAATATAATGGTTGTCTTAAAGCCAATGTGTATCTCTTATTAAGCATATACACCTAACTTCGTTATATCAAGTGCACGAAAATGCGAATCGTTACACTGCAAATATCCCTATCAAAATAGTGGAATTTTACAAGCAACTTTATGACACTGAGGAGGTGCTCAGACCTCGCATGGACGGAATTCTGTTTCACTCAATTATTCTGGGGAATGTTGCGGATCTAGAAAGGGGTTTTAGGGAAGACGAGGTGAAGAAAGCTTTGGAGAATTTGGGAAACAACAAGTCACAGGGACCGGACAGATTCACGGCGGAATTTTTCAAGATGTGCTGGGAGACAATTCGGGTGGACTTTATGGCCTTGATTGGTGAATTTCACAAGACGGGAGTTTGAATTCCACATTCTTTATGCTGATCCCGAAGCGAGATGGGCCAACTACCATAGCCTAATATAGATCAATAAGTTTCATAGGGTGTGCGTTCAAGATTATTGTTAAAGTGTTGGCTAATCGTCTCAAGATGGTTATCGGACAACTTATTTCAAACGTGCAAGGGGCCTTCTTCCCGAGTAGATAACTTATGGACATTGTGGTTTCGGCGGCGAAAACAATAGACTCGGTTAAGAAGCGAAACGAAAAGGGTTGGATCTTCAAGATTGACATGGAGAAAGTGTACGATAGGGTCCAATGGGATTTCCTTGATTATGTTCTCCAAAGAATGGGTTTCAGAATCAAGTGGAGAAAATGGATGAGCGGATGCTATGCGTCGGTTCGACTCCCTGTTCTTATCAATAGGATTCCTCATGATTATTTTCGGAGCAAAAAAGGGTTGCGACAGGGTGACCCTTTATCACCTCTACTATTTATCTGTGTAGGGGAAGCGCTTCATAATCTCTTCAAAAGGGCCGAAGAGATTAACCTGAGAAAGGGGTTTAAGACGGCTGAGTTTGGACCATCAATCTCTCACCTTCAGTATGTAATCGACACTTTGATGTTTTGTAATGGTAGCAATGGTGATAGCGACATTAAAGCGACTACGGACCATTTAACAATCTTTAAAGGGGTTTCGGGATAGAGAATTAATCTTCATAAATCTAGTCTGGCCGGAATTAACATGCTTTCTAAAGAGACAGAGCGGGCGGCTAGGGATGTGAGGTGCAAGACTGAATCATTACCTATTACTTACCTAGGGATCCCATTGGGTTTCAGAAGGTGCAGGGTTTGAATATGGGATTCGGTGGTTCGAAGGTTTCAAAGAAGACTTGCTACTTGGAAGAGTAAACTGCTTAGCAATGGGGGAAGGCTCACCTTGATCAAATCAACATTCGTGTCCATTCTAGTCTTCATGATGTCTCTTCTCCGCGCTCCTGCTTGCGTTACTAAGAAGCTGGCGAAAATTGTCATAGATTTTTTATGGGAAGGGGCTGGAGACCAAAGAAGCATCTAGTCAGATGGGAAGAGTGTTGCGAGACAAAAGGTTACGGGGGGTGTGGGAATTAGAAAGCTAAATTTAGTAAACAAAGCCCTTTTAGCCAAGTGGCTTTGGAGGTTGGGTGAGGAGGAGAGTAGCAAACTTTGGTGGCAAATCGTAACCACGAAATACGGATCGCATGATGACGAAATGACTCTAAATTCCAACTGCAGCCATATGTCGGCCTGGTGGACGGCTGTGAAAGGTTGTAAGCAAGAAGTGGTTGAAGGCACCAAATTCAGTTGGGGCGATGGCCAGAGAATTAGATTCTAGAAGGACGTTTAGGCTGGGGATCAACCTTTACATCGGACTTACCCAACAATATTTATGCTCTCCGACTACAAGGATGCAGTAATAAGTAATTTTGTACATTCTTCATAAGGGAATTTGGTTTGGAACGTCAGTCTTAGACGACAACTGAGGGAGTGGGAAATGGAGGAGTATCAAAACCTGTTGACAGCCTTGGGAGGGATGACTCCCAACTCGGCTAATATTGACTGGAGGTTATGGAAATTCTTTGCCAAAGGGAATTTTACAGTCAAATCTCTCTATAATCACCTACTGATGCGCGATAGAGTCGTTACTAAGAACAAGAGATGGTCCTATTTTTGGAGGGTTAAGATGCCGCCAAAGATAAAGTTTTTTATGTGGTTGGTGACCAGGGGGAGAATTCTAACTCGGGATCAGCTTATAAGAAGGAATATCCCGGTCCGTAACAAATGTATGTTATGTATGAGGGGAAAAGAATCGGTGGCCCACATTGTCCTTCATTGTTCGTACGTGCGGTCTATTTGGCACAAGATTTTCAAGCTTTTTAAGGTGGAATGGGTTCCTTTTTTTTTGCCTGCCCACATGATGGAAATGTGAAAAGAAATGAATCTGGAAGACCCGAGGAAAGAGTTATGGCCACTAACGATGTATGCGGTTTTTTGGACGATTTGGGTGGAAAGAAACAATAGAACCTTCAGGCGCAAGGCTAAACCATTCTCGTTGGTTATCTGAGATATCAGAGACCTGGTGGTCAGTTGGAACTCTAGTAGGATGGTGATTTTCAATGAAGGGCTACAACACTTCTTAATGCTCTGGGAGGACTACTGCTTGTAGAGGTGCCGTTTCAGCTGGGTTGCGATGAGGAGTTGCTCGTCTTTTTCAGATCTGTTCCGGCTCATGGGGTGAGATTTTAGGGGTCTTTGTTTTCTCTTGCCTTTGGGGTAGTTCATTATTACCCACCAAGGTATGTTTTCTCTCTTTTTTATGTTTTAATATACCCTTTGTTACCGCCTCAAAAAATTAAAAATTAAAAATTTAAACTACGCAGGAACATGTAGTCTACCTCAAAATTGTCAATTTGGGAGAAGATGAAGGTGAATACAAAGTAAAAGTCTGCACGTAGCAGCATACTTTGGGTTCAGGAAACCATCAAAAGTACAAAAATTCATGGTGTGCAGCTCACATGCATAGTCACCAAATCGAGGTATGGCAATAATTCGGTAAGGATAACATTCGGAAAAATCCGGTAAAATTCAGCAAGTTTGGGGAAATATTCGGAGAAAAATCGGTTAGGAAAAAAAAAAAGGTTAACACGTAAAAAATTTAAACTCACAATTTATTGAAAAATCAGGGAACTATTCGTGATTTATTCGCGAACTTTTAAAACACACTCCTTTTTGAAAAAATCCTAAATAATTCGGGACTAATTCACAGAACTTCAAATTCACGACTTATTCACGAATTTTTCAAATATTCGGTGAATTATGTGACTATGCTCTATGGAAGGCTCTTTCGGGCTTCTAAGAAGGGAGAATCAAGCAACTGTGTGCGTTGAGAGGTCATGATAGATACATGATTGCCAGTCAGTTCTGATGTGAGTACGATGCAAATAATTCACTCATTAATCAAAATACAGCTGCTGATTCAAGTCATGCGCTAGTTTCAGCCCCCAGATTTAAATATTTAAGTGTAGTGAACCTCGTCATTGGTATGATTTAAGTCCCCCTTTTCTTTTTATTTTTTGGTTAGTTATTTTGTCTTGTATGGATCAAAGTTTTAATTTTGAGCAAGCACTTTGGTTTGCTTTTATTCTGTAAGTGAGGAGTTGTTTATATTTTAACATTTAAATTATGTCTTAAGCAAGGTATCTAACTTGGGATCAGTATAGGCCTATAGGGTATTGGTCCATTGAGGGCTGATACGTATCGGTCGATATGGGCCCGTATCTCCAGATACCGACATTAGATTCAGATATGACCCCGATACCTGTATCGTGGTGGTATCGGTATCGGTTTCCGATGGAGCCGATTCATATCAGGATCGGCCGAGTTTTGATACCATGGTCTTAAGGATCTTAGGTTGTGTTTTGAAGGAATGTTTCAAGAACTGGGATGCTACTGCAATAATTGTTGTCATGAGCATTGTAAGAGGACAGACCTAGTATTTTGAGAATGAAAATTTTGCTTTACTTTAGAAAGGTTTTCCTACCTTGATTTCTTGTGCTAATTGGTAACTGTATATTAAACAATTGTCTACACTCTTGCATAACCCTGCCTGCCCTTGCTTGTCTATATTTTATTTAGTAATTCTAGTTATTTTTTACAGTTAACAACCCAGGGTTTGCACCAGATTTTAAGCGATCTTAGGACCACAGTCACAAAGTCAGGAGTTGGCAATGAATTGACAAGGGTTGGTCTAAGGTGCGAAAAATCGACAAATATTGCCATATCGTCGAAGTAGGAATAATCGGGGAAAATAAAAAATCTGAAAAATATATCACAATATATTTCAACTTAAAAATCTGAAAAATAATGAAAATAATACAAAATAGGCAAAATGAAGAAGAAAAAAAATTGAATAACATCACAAACATCGCCAATTAATCAGCCGAGTTGCCTACTCTACCAATTTACTGGCGATGTAGTCGGGATGACTGCAAGCTGCCTACATTTGCTATTTTTTGAAAACGTCGGAGACTTTTGTGGCGAGAATACCATGTGCAGCAATTCTTTGTGGTAGTTCTATCGAACTATAACCACATCATCACGTAGGGTAGATAAAACCCCAGAAAAATCAACTTTGCAACACCGCAGTGCACGACTTTGAAGAACAACAGAAAAATAACATAGATCTGTAATTTAGTGGTCTAGTGTGGCCACCTGGTGTTTTTTAGTTTCCTTAGCAATTTGTTCTCCAACAATGACAAGGAATGTTGATCAATGAAGAATTACTCCTATAATCTGCTATACTTTGGGCATTATAGGCATCAGAAATTGGGCCTTGCTCTGGTGGTTGTGGTATACCAACACGAGAAGCAAGGATCTGAGGCTCCATGAGTTCTGGTTGATCCCAATAGAACATCAAATCCGTATCGAACTGCTGAACCAAGTTATCCACCTGATGATCCAAGTGGCTTGAAATAAAGTCCGTGGGCTAGTACATTAAACCCAAAATTTAAGTGGGTCGGGCTTAACCGTTTAGGTCCATTGGGCTCTCATATATAATTTGTATATTAAGTTTCACTTCTATTTTTTTTTTAAAGTAACTTAAAAACTGTAAATTTTCTATTTTTAAGCTTTAGACTTTCTTTGTGGCAATTCGGATCTCAAAACCTGCCGTCAGATCGCAGATCACAATCAAATACAGTATCATCTTTGGCCTTAATGCAGAAATCAACCAGACATCATATATATAGCATAAGAAAAATCTCCATTTCTATACAAAACATAACTTAAAAGCCCCTAAACAAACCACCGGTGATGGCCCTCCATCACCTAAACAGTGGCGTACAATATGTTTATACAAAACTTAGTTCTATTCATCTACAATCTCAAAAGAAAACCCAAAACTATACCAAGTCAAATCCCTAGTTTATGGGAAGAAATCCTCCGGCGGAAGATCCTATTCTTCCGGTATGTACTCAGGATCAATTGTGATCAATGTTTACACCTGTAACGTATAGTTGGGATGAGCTAACAGACAAAGCTCAATGGAGAAAATCAATATCAATCACATTCTATCAATCAATGCATAGATTCAATGACCATTCAAAAATCAATTCAAAAGCATTTAAATATCAATCGGACTTTCAAAGGCAGTTCATATTAAACAAGTCTCAATATCTCATTTTTCGTATTCAAAACAATTGCAATGAGTCATGTGAGGAACGGAATAGATAGACGGAAACGGAACACATCAATGGCGAAACTCATCAATAGCAAACACATCAGAAATGGAACACATCGGTGACAACACATCAGTCAATGACAATTTCATGAACCTAAGCAACCCATCTTTTGGGCACCGAGCAGCCAGTCTTCCAGGCACAAGGTAAAAACCCCGGGGCCTCTACCCCTCTCTGGAGCCTCTACTCCTCTTAGAGTTCAATCACATAACACATCAATTTGGAACACATTCAAAGTTCAAGACAATGCAATTGCGGAAATTAACGGATTCCGAGTTCACATACGATGTTATTTTCAATCTCACATTCAAATCTTAAAGACTTCGGAATTCAAATCATGCAATTTTACGAGTCAAAACATCCAAACCATTCAATCATATCATGCATCTATGAATCAAAATCAATAATGCAATTGTACAATGAAATTTCCCCACCTAAGTTCCCAAAGTGGTATGCTAGCAATCCAACAATCCAAAGCCTTTAATGACCACCTCGCTTCTCAATCTATAACACATTACGTACTATGTGTCAATAGTTGATAAATCATTCTCAGGATTTTCTCATTTTCTTCTATTAAGGGCACGTTGTGATTTCCATGACAGCGCGTTGTGGCTTTCATGACAGCGCGTTGTGGTCTTCATAACAGCGCGTTGTGGTACAATGACCACAGCTGTGTATATCGATAACTCTTTCTGTTGTGGGGGTAACAGCGTGCTGTGCGCGTTGTGGTACAATGACCACAGCTGTGTATATCGATAACTCTTTCTGTTGTGGGGGTAACAGCGTGCTGTGCGCGCTGTTGTATCTTGGCAGTGCACTGCGGCTGGAGAGGTCATCTTCTCCGTGGTGCCACTTTCAATTCTCATGACAGCGCGCTGTGGGTGTTATCATAGCGTGCTGTCATTGGTGACAGCTCGCTGTGGTTGTTGTCACGGCGTGCTGTCATCAAAAATTTCTGGATCGAAATTTCTGAACGTTCTAAGTTTCGAAAATGGGATCCACCCTACAGTCCTTTGATCCTATGATCCATCATTGTCCCAAATCTAACTTTAAGTTATTCTAATTACTTGAATAACTACAATGTTTACCTCTCAGATCGGGCACGCAATGTCCACGACAATCGGATTAAAGAATCGGCCTTGCAACCCTCTTTTCCTTCTGACGTTTCGAAACGGGCCTGGATCAAATCCTCCCGATGCTTACAATGAACTAGATATCCTCTTGAGCGAGAAAGATCAATGGAATCTTAGGGTTTCAAAACTGAAGAGGGTTTGGAATGGGCGAAGCTCTCTTCCTCTTTGATCGTTACCGCGTGAATGTCGACGCGCTCTTCTCTCGCGGTAAATCTACAAAGACAAAAGGGAATTGAGAGGGAGATCAACACACATGGAGAAGAGGACAATGGGGAGAGCTCTTCTCTTCTCTTTCCTTTCTCTCTCTTTCTCTCCTCTAAGCTCTCTCTCTCTCTCAATCGGTTCAAGCAAATGAAACTTCCAAAGGAAGTTTCACTTATATACTTAGGAGTTGGTTCAGTGTGAAACGCACACGCCGAAACAGTGCGTTAGCTTTTCATCTAAGGGTCTAAGATGTAGGGTCTCAATGTGTGGCATATATCATGCTAAACACATACACGCAATCGGATGTTCAGGTGTCCGAAATTTCATGACGTTACATTCTTGGAAATAGATATGAGCTGCTTATTAGATGTTTGCATTGTATCAGTTTTATATCTTTTTTGCTTTGTGTCAGTATTATATCTTTAAACATAGAGAGTTAATATTGTGAATCAATAAATAAATTATGAGTAAATGGGCCAGGTCAGATCGGGCTTGGGCTTTGAAAGTTTATTGTGGGCTCATAAGCCTGCCACAAGCTTGGGCCAGGCTTGGACTAAGTTTAAATCCACTGGGTCGGGCTTGGGTTTCCTCTAGCCCGGCTCAAGCCTGGCCAGAACGCTATCTAACAGCATGAATTTATGTAAGAATTGAAGGTATTAATCACATCCTATTTAATGAATTTAGTGCATCCATGACCTGAACATAAATGTAGCTAAAAATTTCTCGGTTGCATGCATGCTTGCAGGTATCACTCTGAATCTGGTTGGCAGACTGTGGTAGAATTAGTTCTTGAGCACTATGGGCTGGAGGTCGATCAGGCTGCAGTAACCATTTTTATTTGCATCGTTCCAGTTATTATTGATGCCTCGGTGAAGTTTTGGGTATGTCAAATTATTTCATGCTTTCACAATCATATATGCATATACATGGGCATCGTAAAATTCGTATGCCCATATACCTACTTGCAATCCTGCACAGGTACACGAAATTCCTGCCAGTTTTCGTTACTTAAATGTTTACTTGTGCAACCCTTGACTATCTCTCTCGAGGACTTGTTAATGTCTCTCCCTCCCCCCCCCCCCTCTCTCTCTCTCTCTCTCTCTTTATATATGGGAAAATGGCCCCATCGTCCAATCCACGTGGGGCTCCACATGGCACCCAAAACATTGTTCGGATGCCATGTGGAGCATGGGTTCATTGCTTAGTCATATTTATAAAAAAAAAAAATGGAACTCATCACTATGTATTTTTTGGACCTTAAAATCTAGACCGTTGAAATCAGTCAAACTTTGACTTTTTTTAATTTTTAAAACTGTTCTAAACTATCACCACCGTGCTCCACGTGGCACTCAAACAATGTTTTGGGTGCCACATGGAGCTCCAAGTGGACCTTCGAGGACAGTGACGACGTGGGTTAAAATACCGGTTTTTCGGGATGTATCGTCCATCTCTAAAACCCCTACGTTCGGATGATACGTACCAGTTCCAGATGATACTTTGAATGTATCGTCCAGAACGTTACCAAAACATATGTAATGCACCGGTACGATACATTCAAAGTATCATACCAGTGACCTCCGATACCGGTACATATTGTCTGGTACATACTGGTATCGGAAGGGATTTTGAGCCATGGGTGACGGTCTTCCATGGGGGGATGGAACCGGCTTGAGACGCTGATCCTCATTCATATTGATCAAAGTGTCGGGGCTCTCAATTCAAAAGATAGAAACCTACGGGATATATATATATATATATATATATATATATATATATATATATATATGGAAAATGATCCTCTCACTCGAGTCATGAAATATACTTCCATGACTCTAGCAACCATTGGCTGTATGTCACATCAAGTGACTTAAAAAGTCAACTTGATGTAACATGTAGCCAATGGTTGCTAGAATCATGTAAGTATATTTCATGACTCGAGTGAGAGGATCACTACTCTCTCTCTCTCTATATATATATATATATATATTCTCTCTCTCTCTCTCTCTCTCTCTCTCTCTATATATATATATATAGAAAGAGAGAGAGAGAGAGAGAGGGAGAGAAAGATGGGAATTGTTTGCCCTTAAGAATAGTGATGTATTGTTGATGCAGATATTGCCCATCAGCATATATGCCAATAAATTTGTTCTATCCAATTCTTTACCACCTCTTGGATGTTCCACCATCTGAATACCTCACAAGTTTGATGATCTAATATCTGATCCTTTGAACCGTTGCCCACATTTTTGTTCACCATACAAGTCCACTATTCAGATGGTTATACTAGTGTTATCAGTGTTGTTTTTGGAGAAGGGCCCGTCCGATGAGTCCCTTATGTCTTATGAATCCACATGTATTACGCAGTTGAGGGAATAAAGTTTGTGGATGTTAGATTTAATAGATTAGGATTTGTAAATGTTAAGGCTAAATGGAGGAGGAGATAGACGAGTGAGAGAAAATTAGGCTTGTGAGTTAACTTTTCCACACCCTTTTATTGGTATATACACTACGTACAATATGATCACATGTACATCATTAACATCTAACTACACTTGTTATTACTGCTACAGTCAGATCCTCCTACTAGTTACAGTGTTTCACACCAACACCCCCTCATGAGTTGATGCATAGATATCAATCATGCCCATCTTGGACAAACGATCACACAATCTAGTCTTTCCAAGAGCTTTGGTGAGAATGTCTACAACTTGCTCTTGTGAGCTGACTTGTAGAATGCAAAATTCATCCAGCTTTACTTTCTCTCAAATAAACTGGCAAGCGACTACATTGTGCTTAGTCCTTTCATGATACACTGGATTTTCTGCTGTGTTTGGTTGTTCGTTATCCTACCTTATCTCCAAAGAGATCCATATGAACTTTTTACATTAATTCCCAAATCGGTGAGAATAAACCTGATCGACATTTCCTCACGTGCCCTTGAGACATGGCTTCTACTCTGATTCTGCACTAGAATTAGGCGAGACATGCTGCTTTTTGCTCTTCTAAGCAACCAAATTGCTTCCAATAAAGGCAAAATATCTTGTGATAGATCTCCTATCACTAATAAATCCACCCACTCAGCATTGGTATATACCTTCATTGACCATGAGCAATCCTTTCCCTGGACTAGATTTTAAGTATCTAAAAAGTCGGTATACAACATTCAAGTATATATTCCTTGAAGCATGCATGAACTAACTTGCAATACTCACTGCATAAGAGATATCATCTCGAGCGATAGTGAGATATATTAGCTTTTCATAAACTTTTGATACGTCCGAATCTTAAAGTAGGTCTCCATCTTCAGCGTTTATCCTGCAATTTGGATCCATAGAAATATCTGAGGGTTTGCATCCGAACATGTCATTCTGCTTTAGCAAGTCAGGAGTGTACTTTCTATGGAAAAATATATGCCTTTCTTTGGTCTAGCAACCTCAATTCCAAGAAAGTATGTTAGAGGGTCCAAGTCTTTAATGTCAAATATTTGACTCATATATTGTTTTTTAAGTCTCACAGTCCCTTCTTCATCATCACCAGTGATAATTATCATCCACATATTCAATTTGTGCAGTGATCTGAACACCTCTTTTACAAATAAGGTATGGTCATAGTGACTCCTTTGATAGCCAAACTTGATTACCATTGATTAACTTTTTGAACCATGCCCTTGGTGACTGTTTCAATTATATATCACCTTTTTGAGCCGACACACTTGTCCCTTCACCCCTCACGAGTGAAGCCAAGAGGGAATGCCATATACAGTTCTTCTTTAAGATCCCATGGAGGAATGTGTTCTTAACATCAAATTGATGGAAAAATCACCTCTCACGAACAGCACGGTCTAAGAAATAGGACACAAGTAAATTTAGCTTATAAATAGTGGCAAAGGTGGCTTAATAATCGATTCCATACCCTTAGCTACCAACCGGCTGAGACAGACCATCAGAGACACTAGAAGGAATCGAAGTAGAATCCGGAGATGAAATAAATGAGAAATGTAAAATAGACAGAAAACGATAAGATACAAAATTTGTAATAGGATGAGAAGTATAGGATCGAGACCTCTTACACAATGCAATAGGAAGGTCCATGTCAGATACAAGAGGAGTTTCACTTTCTTATGGACTAGCCTCAAAGGGGGTCCATTATCTGAGAGAGAGTGCGCTTGTTCTTCCTCTATGTCCTCTGCAAGAATATTTGATGAGATTTTTCCTTTTCTTTTACTCTTTTGTTTTGTCCATATGTTTAGAACAGTTGCTTAAGCATTTCTTCCACATCTCTTTGTCTATCATTGGGCACATTTACTTGTACATCTTTTTCTCCTTAGAGCAAACACTGATCTTCAATCTCAGATGGTGCCTCATGTATAAGATATAGCAACGACTTGGCAAAGTGCTCTCTTCTTTTCTATGCTGCTTCCTGTAGAGGGCATTGAATACTCGTGCAAGGAAAATAAGAAGTGGACTAAAAAAATACCGTCCATAGATACAAACTGTCTGCCAAATAAGGTATCATAGACTCGTACTCCTGCTATGATGGACCAATGAAAAACACCAAATAGCTTTGGCATGAAATTTATGATGAAGAGTGTCAGGGAAAAAATCACCCAGAGACAGAGGTCGAGGGCCACGGATTCGTGTAAAAAACTTCATAGCACATTCAATCCTTCACCAAATGGCTTCAGATCACTTGCATGTGATGAAAATGAATTCCTATGCAACAGTTTCACAGAAATCTGATTTATCCAGAAACCACAGATCGAGGCCTAAAAAATGTGAAACTTGTCCAAAATGTTGATTCAAGAAAAAATAATGAAAGCCACTTCAAATCTCATCCAAATAAAGTGAGACCACAACCAACAGAAGATTACTCCAAGCCCATACAAACCTTGGCCAAAGGCGTCACCTTTTGATGGATTAGGAGCACAGAAACACATGAAACCCAAAAAACATAAAACCACTTTTTTTTGTACAGGTAAGCTGGGCTTGAACCTGCGACCTTGAGGTTGCAACATTGTCAACCTTCCACTGTGCTCCCGGCTCAAGCCCTAAAAACTTAAAACCTCTTCAAAACCTACTTAGAATACTGCAAAAAATGAAACTTCCTTTATTAAAGTTAATCTTCTCAATTGAATTGTCAATCTTGAATGGATCATATTACAATACTTGAAGACTAAGCCTAGTATTTTGGAAGGTTTGATTCTTGAAGAAACAAGCTGGAGATCCATACTTCACAAGATTACAAGAGAGAAGCCAAATTTGAAGATTATTTATTCTTTTCTTTGAACTTTTGTAGACATCATTTTATTGTATTTGTAGCTTTTAATCAGAGGTACTCCTTACAATTCAATTTTGTAATCGATGTAATTAATGTGGCATTGAGAGCGATACCCGGAAGTGTAAAGTCTACTAAATCAATAAAACCCTCTCTAAGGATGGAGGATGTGTCATTACTTTGTATGTGGAATGTGCATGCATTTTCCTTTTACATAACTTTGTTGTGCACATACAATACATATTGAATTTGGATTAATAGTATTTGCATCTTATGCCATCCATTTTATTGATAAGACATTGATTGGAGAAACACCCTTTGTCACAAAAAAATTCACCCGATGAAGAAAGCCTGACATAAAGAGTGAATGTGTCCACAGTTGACCGGTCAATGAAATGGACAATGTTAGATCCAAACATATTCCAATCTTTATGCTTGTTGTCTTGGAGATTGCACCATAGCATGATGATAACCATCTTAAATTTATAAGAACAGCTAAACGACCCTTAGCATGATGTGAGTAACCTTAAAGGCTTTGAATGTTCTATTGAATTTCTCATGTATCTTAATAATTTGCTCTTCGTTATTTGTTCTCATAAGCTAATTATTGGTCAAAGAGGGTGAATAATTTTTAACCGATAGGAGAGCTATATTTTTGGGAAATAAGGAACCACGTGCTAGGAAGGGGTGCTCATGACCTGACACAATTTTGTGTATTTATATGAACAGCTATTGTAGGTTTTCTGAACTTTTACTCTTTGTTACTTGTAAGGGTAGCTTTGTCAACACCCACGGAATCTTGGAGGGCACCTAGGCTACAAACTATTGATTGCTTTGGATCAGACGATGGAGATCGTTTTTTGCCCCAATCTTCA
The DNA here is from genome assembly GCA_021018995.1 of Chloranthus sessilifolius. NCBI lineage: Eukaryota > Viridiplantae > Streptophyta > Magnoliopsida > Chloranthales > Chloranthaceae > Chloranthus > Chloranthus sessilifolius. The sequence continues at coordinate 108,861,855 of CM037597.1, read as the reverse complement.
ACACAGGGGATCTGGAGGCCGTGGGTGTTCCATCAAACGATGAGTTTTTTATTCCATGTGGCACAGATTCCAAAAACTGTCACTAAAATCACATTTTGATTTTATGATCACTTTTTTGGGATCTGTGTCACATGGATAAAAAACTGACCGTCTGATGGCATACACATGGTCTCCAGATCCTTTGTATGGAAGATTGGGGCAAAAAACGATCTCCATCTTCTGATCCAAAGCAATCAATGGTTTTTGAGGTAGGTGTCCTCCATGACTTTGTGGGTGTTAAGAAAGCTACCATATTTGTCATCCCTTATTGATTTGGATTCTAATTGATGTGTGATTGTATGAATGTGCATGTATATGTATGTTGTTCATGGTTGAATACTTTTTGACATCTTAGAGAGAGAATTCATGTTGGTTTTGTGTTTTTTCATTTTGATTATGATAATTTTGTGTTACTCTACTTAAGCTAATAGTTTCTTCTGTTTTCTTTGTTTTGCTATGCAGTTATTCAAATTCCTTCCAAAGATATCTCCAACTGTGACGAAAATTTTCCGTGAAATGAAGCGTCATTAATAAGGTTTCTCATCTTAATTTTGTCTCGCTGTTTGAGAAATCACGATACCAGGTTCGTTTAGTGTTTATTTTTCTGCTTTCAAAAGAAAACAAATTACATGTAATGACTTTTTGACTTTGCAAAATGTGGCAGAATGATAGAGGTTTTATGAAGTTATAATGGAGATAATCCATAATTTCGTTGTTTTGCAAAAATGATTTGTTGTTACTTTTCAAATAACTAACCTCTTCATATTGAACAGAGTTGATTTACATAAGTACTGTAGGAAGGCTGGTGATTTAAGTTATATAGAGAATTAAGGGGTGGCCTACATATTTCAGATAAATAAAACTCCCTTCATTTGCAAAATCACTTGTCAAAATGCTAGTTACTTGGCAATCTATCATTGAATATTTCTCTGGCCAATGAAACATGCCCATAAATTGATGTGAACCATCCGATTGACAAACTTTCATATCAGCCATTAAAACTAAAACAACCGTTGATATTGTAGTCAACAAATCAGATGGTTTAAATCTCTCTAAAACACCATTTTTTTGGCCTGTTGCACTTCACCCTAAGGTCTCATCACTTTGATGGTTTGGATCCCCCACATCATAAACCATTTATGGTGTAAGATCATTTAAACACGATTTTGGTGTTTAAATGACGGTTAGGAGAGTCAGGCCCAACTCTCCTGAACATCATTTAAGCACAAAATGGGTGATCAGTAGATCATAGATTGAAGTGCAACATGACCAAAAATGGTGTTTTATGGAGATTTAAACAATACAATTTGTGCACTATAATATCCCTAGTTGTTTTTACTTTTAATGGCTGATATTAAAGTTCATCAATTGGATGGTTCACATCTACTTAATAGGCATGTTTCTTTGGGCTGGGATATATTTCAATGATAGATTGCCACTTGGACAATTTAAAATTGACCACATACATGTGCCACATGGTATAGTGAAAAATAATAATTTAATGGTATGAGATAAAATATCTAATTTTAATGTTGTAAGATCATTTGAACACTATTTTGGTGTTTAAATGACGGCCATGCGCCATTAGTCGAGTATGGCAAGAGAGAAGCCATGTTTCTGCAATAGCATCAAGATAATGCACATGAGGTTTTTTAACGGAGCCATTACTGGCACTCGAAATTTGGCCCTTGCACCGAAGTTAAAGAATGACTTTGTATTTTAGGGACATGTGACATGTGAAAATGCAATCTGAGCCGTTTGATTTAAAGTTCATGAACTATAGATCCTCAGTGGATAAGATTGGAGTAAAACACGTTATTTATCATATGATCTATTGTAGTCAACTATTGAATCAAATAATAGCCTTCGACCATATTTAATCACTTGATGAAGATTATATTCCGTGCTTATCTTTTGCACTTTACATCATGAAATGATGGGCTCCAAATCAAACAGTTTAGGTGGTGTTTTTATATAGCAGAGGTCGCCAAACTTGCAAGTCTTTATTTTAAATTGGATGCAAGGGCCGAGTTTCTGAGTGCAAGTAATGGCTCTCTTTTTTTAATTTTTGAATAAAATGTATTCCTAGTATGACAACACAATGTATTTAAAATTTGGTTAATAAGGGCTCGCCTAAGATAAAAACCTCACCTCACCTCGGGAGCATTAGAAGGTTCAAACTATTTGGTCTTGGAAATTTAATAAGGATCCTTCATTTCTAATGCAGAGAGATCATATTGAAGTGTCACAACTCCAAATCCTACTCTCTGTAGGAGGACATAGAATATCGTGTGTGACCCGCTCACATCCCAATGCGCTAAGCTAATTTACTTGTCTTTACTGACATGACATGATTGTGGGCAAGGTATCAACTCGGGTATCGGTCCATGAAGAACTGAAACGTGTCGGCCGATACAAATACCGATGTCGATACTTATACACCTTTATTGTACAAACGGCCCATACTTGATACCATAATTGTGGGTTCTTAAAATTTGTAGGAGCATGCATGGGGATCAGAACCCTCAACCTGTTGAGCTATTGCTCAACCAGTGAGATAAAATTTATTAATTGAAGATTAATCTATGGTATGAAAAAAAAAGAAGAAATAATATCTATTAACCATCACCGATCTAAAAAGTAATTTCTGTTAACCATCAACATCTGAAATATTCAGCGGACAATATATAGTTGAATATCATCAACCAACCATGGTGAGAAATGAACGGAAAAATCAAATGTGGTTTTATCGTTCATTTTATGTGCAATTGACTCTTTTTACCGTGGCTTTTATTTAGTATTTGTGTTTTAATAATTTTTTCACAAAATGATTGGGATCTTCGGGTAGCTCTTATCCATAGAATCCGATCATGTGACTAGGTGTCATGTGACAACAATTATGTGGAAGATTGGGACAAAAGCTTACTGTCAAACAATATGGTCATGATACCATGCTACCATGCTACCTTTACGCACACAAAATCTTATTGTCACACAAAATGATGATAATCTCAAGATCCATTATGTGAAAGATTGAGACAAAAATTGATTTTCGTCATTTGATTTATACCTATCAACGATTTTCACTCATGCAAACCTTAGTTGCAAAAAATTAATCTTTAGTTGCAAACACTGAAACCCAAAAGTTCATATAACTTTAGGTTACTTCTATTCACGCCCACTACTTCTCTGAAAGCGCCCACGTTCTCACGTGTAAATAAAAAAAAAAACATATTTTTTTTTTCTTAGGCACTCACCTATTTTTACTTCGTGGGAGCCCAATTATATAAACCCTTTTTTTTGCATTTTTAAACTTTTTTTTCTTCTTCCTTCTCTTTTTCTTTCTCTTCTTCTCTGTCAACTTCGGCAAGCGCAACGGTGTCGCTGGCAAGACCGAATCACCCTTTTTTTTTTTTTTTTTCTTTTTTTCTTCTTTTTCTTCTTTCGTCTTCCTCAACTTCAACTTTCGTAACAACGATGTTATCATCACCAGGAAACCCTCTAGTTCTTATTTTTCTTCATCTTCGTCGTCACAATAACACCTGTATGATCAAAACATCGCCGCCTTCTTGTTTTCCTTCTTCTTCCTTATCTACAACGAAAACCTTAAAAAAACCCCTAAAACCTTCATCTCCTTCTCCGCCTAAGAAACCCTAAAAAAAATATAAAACTTTTAAAAAAATACCATGAACTTGTAACAGCAGGCACCAATCGTCAGATGTAATAATCTGACTATGGGAACCCACTGTTAGATGTAAAAGGCTGGCAGTGGGTCCTCCCTACCAACCTTTACAACTAACAGTGGGTACCTACTGCCACAAGTTTAACATTAAATTTCTTTGGATTTAGAATTTTTTTGGGTTTCTTAGGTTTAAGTTCTTTGTTTTATAAGTTTTTTTTTTGGTATTTTTTTTAATTGTAGTTTGTAGCTCAATGATCTTGCGAGTTGCTGGAGAAGAAGAAGAAAAAAAAAAAAAAGAGCTGCTGGAGGAAGAAGAAAAAGAAAAAGAAGAAAAAAAAAGAAGATTGTGATTTAGTGATGTCGACGAGCAATTGCCGAGGAAGAAGGTAGTGAGAGAAGAAGGTCGTTGAAAAAGATGAAGAAGTTGAGTGGCTTCAGATAGGTGGGTGCCCCTAGAGGAGAAATTAGGCGGGTGTACATTTTTTTGATCCCCAAAAAATTGTATTTTATTAACTGGGCAGCTAGGCGCTCTCATAAAAAGACCGTTTTCTACATCGGTGCTTTCAGAGATTGCTTAAGCGCAAATAGAGGTATCCATAACCTTATTGGTAGGACTCTCCTGATCATCATTCAAACAATGATGTTTCAATGATCTTCCACCATCAATGGTTTCGGATTGGGGTAATCCGTACTATCAAACTGATACCTCATAAAATGAAATATACGAGGCCATCCGATCTGTAACTATGATATCACTGTTGTTTTCATTTCTAACTAATATTAAAGTTCATCAATTGGATGGTTCACATCACATCCACTAAAAGGCAAATGTTTCTTTGGGTTGAGACCGGAGACATGTTCAAGGATAAATTGCTACATGGACAATTTAGATTGATCACATATGTGCGCTAAAATCACACATCAGTAGTACGAGATAAAAAGTCTAATATTAATGGTGTAAGATCATTTAAACACCATTTAGGTGGTTAAATGTCGGCCAGCGACATTATCCCAATATTTTCTGGTTGCAAACAACGATACCCAAAACCTTTGTTCGCACCTACAGGTTTAGTGAAAGCACCTACATCCAAAACTCCTTGATAACCATTGACTACTTGGCCAGTTATTTATTTACATGCAACAGACCCCGAAACAGTGACCCTAGAATCACGTTTGGGCTTGCTGTGTCATGTGATTTTAGGGCTATTATTGGGGATCCATGCCACTTGGAATAAAAAATGGATCATTTGATAATAAGATCATAAGGATAAAAAACGATCTTACATCGTTTGATTCCAAGCAATGAATGGGTTTCAAGGGGAATTGAATGTACACCTGTAGGCGGGAACAAAGGTGCCCAATTAGGAACATAGGGACAAATTTCTTCGAAATTTTTTGAAATTTCTTCGAAATTCAGGGGTTAGGAGTTGGGTGAAACTTTCGGTGAAATTTCGATGATTTCTCTGAAATCGCTGAAATTTCACCGAAATTAATAAATCTTTTATATTTTTTTTATCAATTTTTAAATAATAAATAAAATTTCGGCGAAATTAACAAAATTTGGCTGAAATTTCACCGAAATTAATAAATTTTTTCTATTTTTTGTCATTTTTTAAATAATAAATAAAATTTTTATGAAGTTTAAATATAATTTATATTTAATATTTTTGTACTCCTCCAAAATTTTGAATTTTTCTCACAAATTTTCCGAAATGAACTGAAATGATCCCCTACCGAAATGTTACTGAAAAAGAAAATTTTCTCTATGATTAGGAAACGTTGCTTGCACCCTAAAGTAGCACGGACACACTTTTTTTGTAAGTGATGATATATATTTGGGTACCTCTGTTCGAGCCTACATGTTTATTGAAAGTGTCTACGCGTGAAATTACGTCAAACCCATTGACTTCTTAGAATCTAATGATGGAGATCGTATTACGACCCAATCTTCCACACAACGGATCCAGAGTCCATGATCTTACCATCAGACAGTCATTTTTTATGCCACATGACAGAGATCTCCAAAAAAGGCCCTAAAATCATATTTGAGCTTGATGTGTGCCATGTGATTTTAGGGACACTTTTTAAGGACATTTTCCACGTGAAAACAAAAATTGACCATATGATGGTACAATCATGGTCTCAGTATCCATTGTGTGGAAGATTAGAGTGAAAAACAGTCTCCATCGTCTGATTTTAAGCAATCAATGATTTTGAGATGTAGGCACTTTAGTAATGCTTGAGGTGCAATCAAAGGTACCCCATATATTTTAGTTTATTAGCAACACTAAAGCAAACTTTATTATTTTTGTTAATTTCCTGCCGATAGCAAAGTTTGGTGTGCGATTAGAAAGTGTGGGAAAATAAAGGTGGCATGCACATTTTTCCTCTTACGGGCACACGCTCTTTGACCATAAGAAACTTTTGACTTCCTTGAATCAGATGATAAAGATTGTTTTTCTTCTCATTCTTCCATACAATCGATCTTGAGATCATGGAACGCCTATCAGATGGTAGCATGTTGGTTCCATGTGGTGCACATCCCCAAAAGTGACTATTTGATATGTTCGCCCATGATCATGATTATTTTTGGGAATATGTGCCACATGGAATCAACATGTTACCGTTTGATAAGTGTTTATGATCTCAAGATCTATTATGTGAAAGATTGGGGAGAAAACCGATCTCCATAGTCTTACTCAGGGAAGTTAAAGGTTTCTTATGTTGGAAGAGTGTGCACACGTCACAGGAAAAATGGGTGCAAATAATGCCACCTTAATAATTTGGGGTAACACTCTCTCATTTGGTCACTGCCTTAAATCAGACGACCGGGTAGCTTTGTTTGCACTCACATGTTCACTAAAAGTACTTATGTCGGAGACCCCTTAAAACTCATTGATTGGGTTGGATTAGATGATGGAGATTATGTGTCACTCTCCATACAATGGATCTTGAGACCATGTCGCACCTATCAGACCGTCAATTTTTGATTCCACATGTCACAAATCCTCAAAATATGACCCTAAAATCATGTTTGATCTCCATGTGTGCCATTGCACACAAGGTGCATATTTTGGTGATCTTTGACATTTGGAATAAAAACTTGACCGTATGATAGGTGCTATATGGTCTCAAGATCCATTGTGTGGAAGATCAAAGTAAAACACAATCTCCATTGTCTGATCTGAATCAATCAATGGATTTTAAGGGGTTGCACATGTGAGTGCTTTTAGAGAATGCATGGGTGCGAAGAGAGCTGTCCCTTGTAATTATGGCACACATATTAGACAGTACATCACATGTTGATTCTGTGTTACGCATCTCCAAAAGTGATTATACCGACGATCACAATAATTTTTTGGGATGTGTGCCATATAAAATTAAGATCTGACCGTCTGATAGGTGCGCCGTAATCTCAAAATCTATCATGTCGAAAAAGATCTTGATTGAAGTCAAGGAAAAAAAGGGGTGTGCCAATGAATTAATAATACTAAGTCGGTTGGTGTTGGAGTTGGAGTTACCTCCCCGAGAGAAATACGAAACATAGTTGTCCAATTAAGATGGCGCTCTCTCTCTCTCTCTCTCAAGAGTTGAGAGTCCCATAGCCATATGACCAACTCTCAACCCTCAACTTAACATACCCATTCAATTTCAATCTCATTTCAACCCAATAAAATAAATGGAGGCTCAAAGTTCAGCGGAATGGCTTCCGCCCGGCTGGACTGTGGAGGTTAGAACCAAAATTAGCGGTTCCAAATATAAGGTAAACCAATGATGTTTCCATCATCTTTTAATCTAACCCCTCATTATGTTTTCATGATATTTACATTGATTTCTTTAAAATTTCTAATATATATATATATATATATATATATATATATATATATATATATATATATAGAGAGTGTGTGTGGTGGTGGGGAAATTTCTAATATATATCACATGCCAACGTGACATGGTCAACCTAAAGCAACACTCGTTTTGGATTGATCAGCCATCTGTCATGAGATTTAAAAATACGATAACTTTTTATCTTTTTAACCTCCATTTCATGTGGTACCCATCACGAGAAGGTGCTGCATTCAGTTTATCTACCTTTGACCACATTTTCAATGGTTGAATATGTATCGGATCGTGCCCAAATTTTTTATCTGGCAAGTGATTGATCTTATCCAAGTTTCGACACCCGATCCTCGTGATGGGTACCACATGATGCCTAACTGGTGTGGTTGCAGGGGATGATCCTTGCAGCAGGTTCAACTGGTTGGACTTGACTGACCGCCATTGCCCAAGTAGTAACCCAACAACTCCACAAAATACTCATGCTTCTGTCAAATGATATAAAGATGGATTGTATAGAATGAGATACAAAATAGCTTGTTCAAAGCTTTGGAAATATATGATTGATGCCGAGAATAAAATAGATGGGATAAGGTTGTGATGATAATGATGTCTACAATAAAATAACTATCATTTTCCGAATAGTCACCTGAGCTGCAAATTCCGAATCCCGATAATATGGCCTAAAGAGTTATAATTAGAAACCACTTTTCTATAGATCGTTGCTAAAGACTATTGTTAATATTTTATCGACCGTCCAAAAGAAAACAATTAAAAGTCTAATTAGAGTTCAACTTTCTAATTTGAATCAAATCATTAGGGTTCTCAATGGGTTGGATTAGGGCCGGGCTGGGATTCAACCCGGCCCTAACCTACCTGGGCTTGGTTCCCAAATTTTTCAGCCCGTTCCCTAACCCGGGCTGTGATGTACTCAGCCCAAGCCCGGCCCCTACCGGGCCGTGTAGGGCTCGGGCATTTTTCCGGGCTTTTTTTTCTAATAAAATTTGGTTGAGCTATTTTTTTGGGCTGTTTTTTGGGCTATTTTTTCTAATAAAATTTAGTTGGGCTTGGACTGTTTTTTTCTAATAAAAGTTTGAAGAAGGTTAAAAATTTAATTAAATAATTATATTAACATTATAGAGGCTCAGGTACATGCTTTTTTTCAAATATTTCATTTTAGTTTGTTGCACAATGATTATAATAGACAACGGTTGCACAATGGTTATAACAGACAACGGTTGCACAATGGTTATAACGGACAATGGTTATGGCGGACAATAGTTAATCTCAAGGCATTTATGTAAATTACATTTAATTAAAAGGAATTTTTTTATAACTTTAAAAGGATAAGTATATATATATATATATGTTATATATATCCGTGCCGGGTGCAGGCCGGGTGTTGGAACAATCAACCCAAGCCCGGCCTGGATTGATCCGGGTTGCAACATGTTTAGCCTGGTCTGGATACCAGGCCGGGATTGCTTGATAGAAAGTATCACTTTTTCCGCGCTGGGTGCGGGCCAAAATCCGGGCTGGCCCGGCCCATTGAGAGCCCTACTAATTATATCATATCTAATTAGAGTTCCAAAAAGGACTCATTGGGAGAAACATAGGAGAATTAGGGTAGATTGTGCTAAATAAGGGTATTTTGTTCCTAAAATTTGGCACAAGAACAACATGCCAATTTGCGTTTATAGTGGTATAGACTAGTCGATTAGATTATGCACATTGGTAGCTTAATGCACACTACCATTAGATGATCTAGTTTTGCCACTTGCACAGTGGGGCATGCATAAGGGATGTAGATAGGTTTATTAACTTGTAGGAATTGTGATCATTCATTCATATTTATCCACTTGGCGTGTTTTTTTTTTTTTTTTGATGAAAAGTTGTACACCATTGACTTAAATCAGAATCTACATTAGACATGATTTGAGGGGGGCACTGATCCCCCCCAAGTACACTCATTCTGAAGAGACAAATTAAAATTACCAATGCTATCAACAACCGCATTTGCTGATCGACGAATAGCATGACATTGGACATGTTCCGTTTTCGATATCATCTCCTTAACTGAGAGGATGAGCACATGGATCAAAATATCGTCCGATACCGATACGTATCGGACGATACGTATCGGTTTTGGACTTGAACGATACGATACATTGGGTTTTTTTCGCCCCCCTTAAAAAACAGTCAAATTATCGTTCAATGTATCGTTCGTATCATCCGTATCGTTCAATGTATCGTTTGTATCAGACGATAATTTGAAATTGTCGTCCGATAATTTCAAATTATTGGTTTTGATGTTTTTATTATTTATTTATTTTTTTGGGAAAAAATCGGAAAGTATCGTCCGGAACCGATACGTATCGGTGTTGCGGCTAGATGATACGTATTGAAAAATCAAGATTTTGATCAATGGATGAGCATACCATCTGAGGATAGGTTATCAGCCCCTTTGATGGGGACATCTCACGGTATTAGGCGGATGGAAAGTGCAAGGAGAAAGCAACAAGAGAAAACAAGGGAGGAAGGAGAAGAGGAAGCAAAGTTCGTCAACATACGACAGACTTCTGTGGATTCAGAATGGACGTCCGTGAAAATAAGGCCGTTCTGAAATTTGAGGCAAGGACATCCGTGACCAAGGACATCTGTGCCCAAGGATGTCCGTGCCCAAGGACGTCCGTCATCAAGGACATCTGTAATTTAGACACAGTTCTGTTTTTGTGCACATCGTCGAGGACGAACATCCGTGGTCATATGACGGATGTCCGTGAAAGTCGTCTGTAGATTGATAGCTACACGAATTTTAGGCAAAAACTTGTCATTTAGAGTTTTAATTGTTTTATGACTTTCTTATTTCGAACTTTATGTTTTGTTAGGGTTTTCTTAGCCTATATAAAGGCATGTGAAGACTTTATTTTAGATAGTTGACGATTAATGAAATTGAGAGTTGTTTTGTGCAAACCTTAGAAAACTTGTGAAGAGTTTTCACCCGAAAGAGCGAATCTTTCAAAACTCGAGGAATGAATCTTCGTTTATCGTGCGCTTGGTGCGAAGCCGACGTACATCCTTGGTATGAAGCCTTAGAATCCTTAGTGCGAAGCCTTGGAAGCCTATCTTTCTATTTTGTCTTTTTAATTATTGTCAGGTAATTATTTTCTCTATTTCCTTTGATAAAATCAAAAACCCAAAATCCCTAGTTAATTAATTGGTGAAATTTTGTTCACACCTTATTATTATTATTATTTTTTTTTAAAGGCACACCTTATTAATTGATATATTCTGATTTTTCCCTTTGATTGAATTAACTATTCGGGCCTTTAATTTTGTCAAATCCTAGAGGAGTCAAGAGACTATATCATAATTGTCGCTGAGTGGCTAAACTAGAACGAAACTCAAGTTCCTTCATTGGAGCCGTTTTGTAGATCGGGAAATCTTAGTACATGTCAGCGCTAAAATTGAGTTAACCTAATTGTTTTAATTAAATTTATTAAATTATTTTATGTGGTTGGGTAATTTGAATATTTCCGCTATTCAATTTAATCTGAAATTAATTCCAAATTCGCATAATTAGGGTTTTAGCGTTTATCTTGCATCACCTTTCGTTAATGGCAGAGACTACATTGGAGGCATTGCTTTCGACAATAACCTTTTGAAAATTTTGCAAGTATGAGGCATTCTAAGACAGCTCTCATCTAACCTTGTTCAGCGCTTTGAACACCATGCAATATTTTGCTTTGGCTATCTGCACGCCTCTTGAGTTTCTAATGATTATCCCAATCCCAGCCTTCTTGGACTTACTATTCCATGCCGCATCCACATTGATCTTAACATGATCAGAGGGTGGAAGAGTCCAACGTGTGGTATTACAGTGCTCCATCTCCATTGTCACCATTTTTGTTACTTCTAGATATTCAGTAAGGTATCCATTGGCAAACTGGATCATTCCCATAGGATCGGTAACTTTGCGCCATGAGTAATACCATTCTTTACTCCCCAAATGGCCAATGCAGTGGTGGCGAGGGCATTTAAAAAACTGGCTCCACCCACTCAATGAAATTAAGCTCCTTCTGTAAATGAATCCGGCCACCCAGAGGATTGAGAAACCATATACGAGCTGCGTGATCACAATTATGAAGTGCATGTGTGGTATCTTCAAGGTGTATTCCACACACGTTACATGTACGGTCGATCTCATTTATTTAACATTTAAGTTCGAATGGACCTGTAGGATATTTTTGCATAGGTGCCAAGCAAAAGTTTTGAATTTGTTTAGCATTATACACTTCCAGATTTCTTTCCACACCACTGATTGTCGATAACTGCTTGTACTTTCCTGGGGGGATACATCACAGTGTTGGTAGGCAGATTTGCCATTGAATCTCCCATTTTTTGTAAACGCCCCGGCTTTTTTTATTTCTTGAGCTTGATGTCAGCAATGTAGTACTTAATATGAGATCAGCATCCTCCTTGTAAATAGTAGAGCGAATAAGCTGCTCATTCCGCAAAATGATTTCCCTCGCCATGAAAGGCTTGACACTATTGTAAGGTGTAAATACCATGAAGGAGAGGGCTTCGCTATCCATTTGTCTTCCCATATTCTAATCTCGGCACCTGATCTCACTCTCCAAATTGTTCCTTTCTCCAATATTTCCCTTCCCCAAAAGATGCTATGCCAAATGCTACAGGATTTGTACCCTGTAGTGCATTGGCGAAATTGGAACGTGGGTAATATATAGCCTCAAGGACTCTAGCAACCAAGGAATCCAGCCTGGATTCTAGTCGCCACCCTTGCTTCACTGGTAAGGCTTTGTTGAAAGATTCAAGTTCTCGAAACCCATGCCCACCAAGAGACTTTGCTTCACACATCTTATTCCAAGCTACCCAATGAATGGCTTTCTCACTACTCTAATTTCCCCACCAAAATTTAGAAATATTACTATCCTTCCAATTCTTGGAGGAACTTTTTTGGGATTTTAAAACAACTCATAGTATAAGTCAGTATGGCTTTGGGTACTGCCTTAATCAGAATTTCTTTTCCCGCTTTGGAGAGTAGATTTTCCTTCCAACCTTGAGTCTTCTTTCTGATCCTATCTTTGATACCGTCAAACACTCTTGATTTCGATCTACCCATCACGCCAGGGAGGCCTAGGTACTTTTTCTGGTTCGACCCTTTTCTGACTTGAAGCATTTGTCTAATGGAGTCCCTTGTAGTGGTAGGCACATTTCTGCTGAAGGAGATTGCCGTTTTCTCTAAATTAATTTGTTGTCCAGACGACTCCTCGCAGAGCTTTAGGATTTTTAGGGTTTCCTGGCATTCCTTCTCATCCGTGCGAACATAGACCAAACTGACATTTGCAAAAAATAAATGAGAAACACTAGGCCTGCCGACATATTTTTTCTCTCAAAACATTTCCTTCATTCAATGCCTTAGTGAGAAGAGAAGAAAGCACATCAATGCAAATAATAAAAAGGTAAGATGACCTCCTTGTCTGATGGCTCTAGTCGGGATCACACTTCCAACAACATTGCCATTAATGTTGAAAGAGTAGGATACCAAATTGATGCATCCCATAATTAGATCCACCCATTTGGTATCAAAGCCCATGTTGAGAATGGCCCTTTTTAGGAAAGCCCATTCTACTCTGTCATATGCCTTACTCATATCAAGTTTGAGGGCACAATGACCTTTTTTGCCCTGACGTTTGGTTTTGAGGTGATGAGTGATTTCGAAAGCAACAATGACATTGTTGGTGCTGAGACGACCAATGAAAAAAGAACTTTGGTTTTCAGAGATGATCGATGGTAGAATGAGTTTGAACCTGTTTTCTAAGTTTTGGCGATGACCTTATAAATGACATTACAAGGCTTATCGGTCTGAACGCAATTAAAGGTTTGGGTTGCTTGACTTTTGGGATTAAAACAATGTTGGTTTCGTTTATGGAGTGGGGTGTTGTGGAACCGTTAAGGTGTGAAAGGGTGGTTTTAATTGCATGCTCTCCTAGAGTACGCCAATACTTTTGGTAGAAGAGATGGGGCATACCATCCAGTCCAAGAGCTTTTAAGTGGTGCATTTGAAATAGCGACTTCCAGATTTCCATTGCTACGTAAGAGCCAGTTAGGTACCTGTTTTGCTCAGGTCTCACTTTGGGCTGCACAGTCAGAAGAGCCTCCTCCATTAGACCTGGATTGGATGTGGTAAACAGTTGTTCGTAGTAGGATGTACAAATCTATACCACCTCATCGTTGTCGTGCCAGACACCATTATCATCATTCATAAAGGAGTTACGATCACCTTCTTTCAACCATAAATCCCGTAACTAATGTTAGTTCCCTGAATTTGCTGCAAAATGTGATGTTTTTCTGCCAGTAACTTTTGTACATGCCCAAATTTGTGACAGTTTCATAGAGATATATTCTTGGCAGTGTGTTTGAGGTTTGAGCATAAGCTTTTGATTGAGTCCGCCTGAGTATCCTAGGAATTAGCTATAATTTCTTTGCACTTTCTCACAAGCCCACATGGCCTCAAAACGGAATGGCCGATTGGATCTCCTTTGAGTGACAGGACCATCATATATATGGATTGAGATTGGAATGTGGTCCAATTGAGACGCACTATGGTGAATGACACTATTGTAGGGGAACATACGTATCTAGCCCTCAGTAGCAAAAGCGCTATCTAGCCTTTCGTATATTGTTTCACTTCCTTTGTGTTCATTGCACCATGTGTACACTGGCCCTTTGTATCCCAAATCTATAAACCTGCAATTGTTAGTGGTATTGACGAAGTTATCTATTTGTCTGTTTCTTCCCTCAAGACTGCCCAAATTTTCTTGTTGGCTAGTGATTTCATTAAATTCACCGATGCAGAGAAAAGGTTGGGTAGTTTGATAGCGAGTCTTTCCAACAAATCCCAGGATTCGTATCTATTTTGGGCAAGTGAGCATCCATAGTAGCCTATGTGATGAAGATTTGGACAGAACGACCATGTCAACATGTGATGAAGATTTGGACAGAAGATTCAGAACAACATCATCCCTCCACAAGGCTCCAAGGCCTCCTGCTCTACCTCTGACGGGGACGCCACCAATAAGGATCTAGGTTTCAGGCCGTACAAGGTGTGTCGGCGGAAGAAGAAGCGACAAAGGAACCACGGAGACACCGGAGGGAAGCCTTAACGATCAGCTCAAGAGGATAGCCTCTACCCCAAGATCGCTCGAGCGAGCACCAATCTCGCTCGAGTGAGATTGCACGCCTAAAACTTTCAAGTAGAACTCGCTCGAGCGAATCCCAGATGTCGCTCGAGCGAATCTTGTGACGTAGTTGTCCTTTTATCCCTTTTTGTTTGTCTTTTCTTGAGTCAAATGTAAGTTACCTTTTAGGGTAACTAATTACTTTTCCATTTTGAGTTATTCCCATTTGTAGTTGCTATAAAGCACATTTTTGTAAGCCATTTTTGGAAATTGTTGATGAATTAATGAAAATGCTTTGCATTGAGCTGGAGATAAGCTTTGAAGAGTGAGTCTTCTTCCCCATTTGGATTTGGTGTGAGGCCAAGGGTGTGATGCCCATGTTATCTTTGATCTTCCCTCTACTCTCTGTTCTTGTTTGATCTTTCTATTCTCTCATTAATCTCTTGCATCCAATTTTCCCCTTTTTTATTAATTGTTCAAATCCCCAAACCCTATATCTAGAGCAACCTTGATGTCCATCCTTGTGGATTGAATCCAACCTTAACCCGTCGATCCACAACCATTGTTGGACTCGAGCTTGCTCTATTTGCACTGTTAACCGCTTCGATTCAAAGGTCCTAGCGAGGAGCTTCCATTCCACCGTGAACTACGACCTAATGCCGGGATCGCCTCTTCCGCATTTCCTAACGGATCTCGCGTGTCGGCTTGGACCCTACGTGAACTGAGCATGGCCACTTAGGCAGAATTCTGCGAAACCCTAAGGTATCCCTTTAATTTGTGATTAATTGCTCAATTAATTAGTTTAATTTTGGCAAATTAGCATATCATGGGCATTCACAGATTTTAGGATCGTTGTCTCGCGCCAGTTTTGGTATGAGAGCTTAGGTTCTAGGTTAGGGCATTTTGTGTGTTCATTTGTATGTTTATTTCCGTCCATATCTCGTGTTTGATAAAATTACTCATCCATTTATGTTTCATAGTTGCGTGTCATTTTAGAACCCGGTAGTGAGTCGTGGCCACCATGGACTTGAATGTGATTATCGATGCTCTTAAGGGCATCCAAGCCATGATGAACACCCTGAATGAGAGGATGCATGCTATGGAGGTAGCCCAAACGACTATGGCGGCCTCTAATGGTGAGCTTCTTGATCGTTTGGAATAGTTGGAAAGAGATGAGGAGCAACATGACCAACTCAATGAGTGTAACGGTCCGCATTTTGAGTGCAACGGTCGGGCCGATGGCCGAAATCGGAACCAAAGAGAAGTAGTTCATCGCGGAGATGACTACGACCTGGATGAGAAACTCCTCAAGAATGTTCAAGTTGAGTTTCCGACCTTCGATGGAAGAATGAACCCTAAAGTTTTCCTCGATTGGGTCTCCGATATGGATCGCCACTTTGAGTGGTATGGCATGGACAATGACTAGTATGTTAGACTTGCCAAAATGAAGCTCATTGGTCAAGCTCGACTCTTTTGGGT
This sequence comes from Chloranthus sessilifolius, assembly GCA_021018995.1. Taxonomy (NCBI): domain Eukaryota; kingdom Viridiplantae; phylum Streptophyta; class Magnoliopsida; order Chloranthales; family Chloranthaceae; genus Chloranthus; species Chloranthus sessilifolius. Next base: position 108,845,613 of record CM037597.1, on the reverse strand, counting down.
CAATGTTGAGCGCACGCGTGCAAATGCGGGTCGTGCTCCCATTACCCGTTTGGAGGACATGAAAGAGCGACCTACGGAGAAGTACGTTCCTTTATCATACTACCATCGCCTACTTGACCAATGGCAAAATTTACGCCAAGGTAGTATGCCCGTAATCGAGTACTTTGGCAAGTTTGAGGAGTTCATGATGAGAGCTAATGTGTCGGAGGATCCTCAAGCCACTCTTTCTAGGTTCCACAACGGGTTGCGAGTGGAGCTACAAAAAGAGTTCATCTCCCAACCCCGTTGACACTCTTGAGGAGTGCTACACCGTTGTGCAAGACCTTGAATGGTATTTGAAAATGACAGTGGTGAGACGATTTTGTTGGCACGTGTGGCTATGTAGCTGTTGTGCGCTATCTTAATGGGAAACGGAGTCCCGTTTACTCGGGACACTTTTGATGTGTGTTAGATTCATAGGAGAAAATGGTTTCTCCATAACGTCGAGTAATCCGAACGTTAGAAGATCTCTTGCGCACCTATAAAAGGGGGCTTACCGCCGCCTACAAAAGACATCTCGAAAAAAAGATATCATTAAGGTTGTAAGTGGACATCCGTTCCCGGGTAAACACTCACATTATCGGCGATCTCCAGTCTTGCGACAAATCTCGTATTGACTCGGCTCACATCGGCCGAGGCGATTTATTTAGGTGCTTCATTCTTTCACTGACATCAGAGCAGGACGAGTTGGTTTAAGGCGCTAGATTAAGGTTCTGGCCGAGTTGGTTTAAAGTGCCAGATTATGGTTCTGGTCCGAAAGAGCTTAGGCTAATCGTCGAATTTTTTTTTACCACCTGATCTTACGTCGGATCACTGGTTTCTCCATTGTCGATCCATTGTCATCACATTGCTGGGCGTCGATCTTTAGCGTCGGATTTCTGAGTGTCGGATCTGTTGATTTTTTGGGCATCGGATCTTTAGGCGTCGAATTTCCATCTTTTTGCTAAATTTTCTGCGTATTGGATTTCTGGGTATCGGATCTCTAGTTGCTACAAAACTTTCTGCTAAAATAAAAACGCAGAACCAGTTTCTTGAAAAGACAAATAAAGGTGGACTCCAAATGGATTATTAAATCCAATTCATTTTTTTGGTAAGGTACATCTTTCTGTACTTTATTTTGTCTTTGGTGTGGATGCTGGGATACACCAAAGAAAGTCACGAAAGAAAGTTTTTTATTTGAGCAAGCAGTAATCGGTCTTCAGATTTTTTATAAATCACAAATACCAGACTGTGGTATTAGTGATCTGTTTTTTGGCGATATCTTTGGTTATACAATACGGATTTTCGATCTGTTTGAACTTGTGGACTCCTGTAATCGAGGTGCATCTACCCACATCACTGATTCAATATTCAAAGGCTGTTATACCGTTGGATCAGAAAATGGTCATTCTCACACTTGATCGGTAATCTATTTGGAGCGCACTCTGGTCAGCCTTCTCTAACCCTTATCTCTTAATTTATTATTTGAAGAGCAGTATAGAAGGTTTAGATTTTTGCTTTTGACACAAAATGACACATAGTATAGTCGTTCACAAACCTTCTAAAATTGAGAAATTGAGTGGCTTAACTGAAAGACTGAAGATTTTTTTTATGCTAATGGATGTTTGAGGAATCAATTGAATAGAATTGAGTCAAGACTAATATTTGTTTTTAGTTACTTTCAAAGATCTAGGTTCAATTTATAGAGAAATTGCTCCTAAATAGACTATTGGATATTTGACAAACATACAACTTCTATTGGTCTATCAAGACGGACTGGCATTTTCCTCTTTCTCTTTAAAGCAACTCTTTGATTTTTCACAAATGTCATTGATCTAAGATTGTTCTAAAAGATTTTGGTATATAGAGGAATTTCTAGAAAAAGATAATATTAAGAAGTCAATTCTAAAGCTTTCTAAGGGTTACAGACTTACTACAAGTGTATTGTGAATAATTGGATAAATTTACTTGGCTAATGGGCTCTAAAGCTGGTTGAAGTAAAAATTGTAGTGAGGAGGGTGAAAGTCAAATATTTTTTAGAATTTTATAAATTTCAACTTAAAAAAAGATCTATATGAGAAATAATACCTACTCTGATGTGTTCGGTGTGGGAACCTGTAGGTCGAATATGGGAACTATGCGATTTGCTTGATGATAGAACACCCATAGGTTGCAAATGGGTATTAAAAAAGAAATTTAAATCTGATGAGTCTGTAAACAAATAAGGCTAGGTTAGTGCCGAGAACCCACCTCCCAAGCTTACACAACCCATTCCTACAAGTGTAAGGCTTGACAAAGGGAAATGTGTGGTGGGAGAGTCATCAAGGGGTTTCACCATTTTGCCTCCTAACGCCCTACGAGAGACCCCCAAAGAAATCTCTTGGTTGAAGGAGAGGTCGGTGAGGAAGGCGTTGAAGAAGTGTACGAACCAGAAGTCACACCTAGTGATGAGGAGGGTGACGATGGTAACCGTGCACTAACTTACATCCAAGATTACTTAGTCGTGAGGTGTGCCCTTGCACAACCTCAATGAGAAGGATGATTGGTGTAGAAATAACATTTTCTACACTTACGCCAAGTGTGGGGAGAAGAGTTGTAAGGTCATTGTGGATAGCGGGAGTTGCACGAACATCGTGTTGACACACACCATTACCCGTTTAGGGCTTACCCCCGAAGCCCACCCGAGACCATACAAAGTCACATGGGTCGACTCCTCTTCCCTTCCCGTGTCCCAGAGGTGTTGTGTGCTGATACAATTAGCCTCGCATTCGGACACGTTATGGTGCGATGTGGTGCCGATGGATGTGTGCGCATCATCTTGGGGAGGCCTTGGCTCTATGACATGGACGTGACCCTCCTTGGGCGGTCTACTGTGTGCACGTTCATGCATGAGGGTAAGAAGATAAGATTAAACCCGTTGCCTCCCAAGACACCTTGGACAAAAAGGTTGAGAAAAAGGGTGATCAATTTAAGACCATCAATATTGTGAGCTCTTCGGAGTTTGAGAGAGCGTCGTTAGATGAGAGTGTGGTGAATGTTGTCATCACCGTTGAGCTTGCTCTTGAGTCTATGGGCGAACACCCTAAGGAGGTTGAGCCGATCTTGAAAGAATTTGTGGATGTCTTCCCGGAAGATTTTCCCAACGAACTCACTCCAATGTGTGACACCCAACACACCATAGACTTAGTTCTCGAATCTACCCTATCGAACCTACCTCACTATAGGTTGAATCCGGTTGAACATGCCGAACTAGCACGGCAAGTCGATGAACTCCTACGGAAGGGGTTCATCCAAGAGAGGTTGAGCCCTTGTGCCGTACCCGCACTACTCACACTGAAGAAGGATGACACGTGGCGGATGTGTGTGGATAATCGGTCCATCAACAAGATTACGGTCAAGTATCGGTTCCCTATACCGAGTCTCGATGACATGTTGGATATGATGGTTGGTGCCACTATCTTCTCCAAGATAGACCTTAAAATGGCTACCATCCAGTCCGTATCCGCCCCGGGGATGAATGAGAAACCGCCTTCAAGACCAAAGATGGTCTTTATGAGTGGATGATCATGCCTTTTGGGCTTTCAAATGCCTCGAATACCTTGATGAGGTTCATGACCCAAGTGTTGCGACCATTTATTGATAAATTCCTTGTGTATTTTGATGACATCTTGATCTATAGTCGCGACAAGGAGCAACTCTTGACCCACTTGAGATTGGTTTGTGAGACCTTGAGGGGAGAGAAGCTATATGTGACTTTCAAGAAATGCATGTTCATGCAATGATCTGTTGTCTTCTTGGGGTTCATTGTTTCAGCCTATGGCATGGTCGCGGACCCGGAAAAGGTAAGGGCTATTGTAGAGTGGCCCAAACCCAAGAACATCTACGATGTCTGCAAGTTCCATGGGTTGGCCACATTTTATCGTTGCTTCATCAGAAACTGTAACACCATTATGTCTCCCATCACCGATTGTATGAAGAAAGGATAGTTTCAATGGAGTAAAGTCGGGATGAAGGCCTTTGCTGAGATCAAGGAAAAAATGATTAATGCACCTGTCATGCGCCTACCCGATTTTTCTAAAGTCTTTGAAGTTGCATGTGATGCTTCTGGTGTGGGCATAGGAGGAGTGCTTAGCCAAGAAGGCTACCCTGTGGCTTACCTTAGTGAGAAACTAAATGAGGCGAGGCAGAAATACTCCACCTATGACATGGATTTCTATGTAGTCGTCTGATCCCTATGGTATTGGAAACACTACCTATGACCGCATGAGTTCGTCTTATTTTAAAACCACGAGACCTTGCGCTTCCTTAATTCTCAAAAGAAGCTAAACCTGAGGCACGCGACATGGGTCGAGTACCTCCAAGGGTTTACATTTGTGTTGAAACACAAGGCCGATGTTGAGAATAATGTCGCAGATGCTCTTAGTCACCGGGTGGCGACTTTGCAATCCATGAGTACTGAGGTCATTGGGTTTGAACTGTTGAAGGAGGATTATCTCGAGTGTCCCGATTTTGGGAGAGATTACAACACCCTCCTTAGTGACCCGACGAGAATTAACCCCACCTATACCTTGTAGGATGGGTATTTGTTCATGGGCAATCGCCTATGCATTCCTCGCATTTCATTGCATGACTTCCTCGTTTGGGAGTTGAATGCTGGAGAGATTGCCGGTCATTTTGGGGGCAATAAGACCATTGAGCTTGTTGAAGATAGATTCTATTGGCTTGGTCTCATGCGAGATGTCACTTGGATTGTGCGACAATGTTGTACTTGCCAAGTTTCCAAGCAAAGAAAGCAAAATACCGGCATGTACACTCCATTTCCGGTACCACACATGCCTTGGCCAGACATCTCGATGGACTTTGTGCTGGGTCTTCCCATGACTCTCCGAAAGCACGACTCCATTTTTGTTGTCTTAGACCATTTTTCCAAGATGACCCACTTCATACCGTGCGCGACCTATATCGTGAAGTTATTTTTCGGAGAGGTGGTACGCCTCCACGGGTTACCCAAGACCTTTGTGTCGGATAGGGATGTTACTTTTAGAAAATCCTATGGCACATGATGGGTACTATGCTCCAATTTTCATTGGCATATCATCCTCAAACCGATGGTCAAACAGAGACTACCAATAAGAGTTTAGGCAATCACCTTCGTTGTCTTGTCGGTGATCACATTAGCACCTGGGACTCCATTCTACCACTAGCCGAGTTGGCATATAATAATTTCGTCAACTGGTCCACGGGTAAGAGTCCATTTGAAGTGGTGCATGGCCACAAGCCAAGGACACCCCTAGATTTAATCCCCATGTCCGCATCTCACCACACGTCAGAGTCTGTAGATACCTTTGCACAACATATTCATAACTTACATGCCGAAATTAGACGTAAAATTAATTTGAGCAATGATAATTACAAATTATTGGCGAATTCCCACAAGCGTTTCAAGGAATTCCAAATCGGTGAGCATGTGATGATTCAGGTTAGGCTTGAACGGTTCCCATTGGGAATCGCGAAAAAACTCCAAGCCAGCGGTGCTGGACCTTTTAGGATTGTGGCAAGGAGTGGTCCGAATGCATATGTTCTTGAGTTTCCTCAAGATATGGGGGTTAGCTCGACGTTCAACGTGGAAAACCTGATTCCTTACCTAGGCTCAACCCTAGCTCCTTGCAATCCTTTCCAAACGTCCCTTGATCACGAACCGACCCAAGCCTCGCAGCCTATGCCACCTCCTCCGAACAAGCCGGAGAGAGATGTAATTGAGAAGATCTTCGATGACGTTATGGTCTCTACTCATGACGATGGATTTCATAAATATTTAGTGAAGTGGGTGCAGAAGCTAGAATCGGAGAATACATGGGTCAACGAAGATGATGTCTGCTGCTTAGACCTCGACATGCTTGATTGATAGCATGACTGCTCTTCATCAGTGATGAAGCCTTTTCGGTCTGGGGGAATTGACGAGGACGCCACCAACAAGGATATAGGTTTAAGGCCGTACACCGGAGGGAAGCCTTAAGGATTAGCTCAAGAGGATAGCCTCTCCCCCAAGACCACTTGAGCGAGCACTAATCTCGCTCGAGCGAGAGTGCATCAAGTTCCAAGCCCAAAACTTTCGTGTTGAACTCGCTCAAGTGAATCCCAGATGTCGCTCGAGTGACCCTTGGTTATCGCTTGAGCGAATCTTGTGACGCAATTGTCCTTTTATCCCTTTTTATTTGTCTTTTCTTAGTCAAATGTAAGTTACCTTTTAGGGTAACTTAGTACTTTTCCATTTTGAGTTATTCCCATTGTTCTATAAAGCACATTTTTGTAAGCCATTTTTGGAAATTATTGATGAATTAATGAAAATGCTTTGCATTGAGCTGGAGATGAGCTTTGAAGAGTGAGTCTTCTTCCCCATTTGGGTTTGGTGTGAGGCCAAGGGTGTGATGCCCATGTTATCTTTAATCTTCCCTCTACTCTTTGTTCTTGTTTGATCTTTCTATTCTCTCATTAATCTCTTGCATCCAATTTTTCCATTTTTTTATTATTTGTTCAAATCCCCAAACCCTAGATCTAGAGCAACCTTGATGTCCATCCTTATTGATCGAATCCAACCTTAACCCGTCGATCCACAACCGCTGTTGGGCTCGAGCTTGCTCAATTTGCACCGTTAACAACTTCGATTCAAAAGCCCTAGCGAGGAGCTTCCGATTCCACCGCGAACTACGACCTAACTCCTCGACCTAGATGAAGTGTTCTATCTCTCGCATCGCCTCGTCCGCATTTCCTAACGGATCTCGCGCGTCAGCTTGGACCCTACGTGAACCGAGCATGGCCACTTAGGCGGAATTCCACGAAACCCTAAGGTATCGCTTTAATTTGTAATTAATTGTTCAATTAATTAGTTTAATTTTGGCAAATTAGCATATCATGGGCATTCACGGATTTTAGGGTCGTTGTCCCGCTTCAACCTCTACTATCAACAAAGATTCCATGGTTGAAACCAATTTTCCATTTTACATGCTCCGTCTTGCTAGCTTGGAGCTTAGTCTCCCTAAGAAAAATGATTGCGGTTGATTTTCTATACCAAGTGCTGTAGTGCGCAAACTGCCCGAGAATTCCCCGCTCCTCGGCAGTTTCAACTTAGGATGATCATTGTTTTTTTTTTATAACCTGGGTATCCGGGCCTCTTAGAGCACCCTCCTAATCCCAGGGGCACGTGTGCAGCCCAAATTAGCACATGCCAGGTCAGCACGGGATATAAATCCCTAGGGCGGCCTCAAGGGGGGGAGGGGATTCGAACTCAGGTCTCTTGCTTTTGGAAGCAAGTACCTGGCCAGCTCGCCTAACCCCTTGAGGTTTTAGGATGATCATTGTTCCCGGTAGGGTTGTAATGCAACCTCCACCGATCTCTCGTTTTGGCCCTCCTATCTCTTTGGTATTATGAAATCTCTAATAGCTTCCCTGAAATGTTGAGAATACATGTTATCGGTAGTCTCCCGCTGCGTAACACCTCTCTTATGCATTCTTTCGTCCGCCTGAAACTCCTTTTCAATCTGATTTTCTCCATATTTAGCAATAGTTTGGAGATTATTGGTTTGCTGGGTAGAAGAAGGGTGTGGGTCGATAGGATTTTTGTGGGAACACGGAGAGATTGAGGTTGGAAGATAAAAGTAGTTTCAGTCTCTTGTATTGAATTTTGAACCATTTTGGTGAGTCGTCTTCCAATTGAAGGACTGTCATATGGAGGACAGATTTTATGCGGACAAAGTGCAGGCGGCTGATGTGGTGTGACGCAATTGGCTGCAAGTGCGGTGGGCTCAATTAATGCAGGTCGGTGCAGCCAGTCATGTCGCACCATGTCAGCCACCTGCGCTTTGTCCTCAACAAATCTATCCTCTGTTTATAATATTCCATTGAAGAAAGAGGCCTCTGTGCAGCGGCTTCATAACATCAATTCAGACTCTAACGTGAAGGAAACGACCCAATCCAAGTCCATCCCTATCAACTTCAACCTTTTCGAGAACTCCGATGTGCTGGTCTATTTTTACGCCAATCTCCTTATTCATCAGTGTGAGAGGAAGGCCCAAGATACGAATCCAGAACGACGTTTTATCAAAGATCATCTCTGCTGTTGGGATATGGGGGCTGAATTCATTGAGGACTAACAGGCGGTTGTCAAAACACCACGGACCTGTTCTTAGAATCTCAAGTTTCTGCGATTATTTTTTTCGACCAATAATTTAAGACAACTTCCATTGCAGCAGGATTGAGTTAGTTGGGTGGGGGGAAGAGGATATAGGGATATAGAAAGGGACAGTGAGGGAAGAAAGAGGACCAGAAAAGGGACTCTCCGAATGAAATCAAGAGAGGACATGCAGGACAAAGCCTTAGAGTGGGTTCTCATGCTGAGAGAGAAACTTCGTTCCACTTGGCGTGTTCTTATCTCCCCTTGAAGATATTATTGACACTTGCCTTGAATAATTAAATAGATTTTGGGCAACAATGCTGTTTCTGGGTTCAAAATATGGCGCCCAAATGGTGATGAGCTTAAGTGTTTTTTTTTTGTTTTTCTTGTTAGGTGTATTGAAAAATGTAAGGGCATTTTTAGTAGTTTACATGAATTTTAAGGTTAGGATTTGCTTTGGAGTTTATGAATTTTATAAGAATTATGAAAGATTGACGATCGAGATGAAAAGAATGAGTTGGTAGGATTAATGGTTGAAATTGAGAACTTACGATCAAGATGAAAAGAATATGAGTTGGTAGGATTAATGGTTGAAATTGAGAGCTTTCTTTAGTGGTTAAATTCCTATGAAGATGAAAATATAGTTGACGGTTACAATATATTCTTTTCTTGGATGAAGATTAGTTTCTGAAAAAAAATTCTGGCTTTATTCGCTGCTGTAGGAGCCAATTATGGAATTACCGAGCTATAAGAGATGTGGTTTGTGTGAGTGTAGGATAATCTGACGACATTTCTTATTTGATTGAAGTTAAATGCACACCTCCTTATATAAGTCACAACGTTTCAAAATTCGATCTCGAATGCCAACTGGAATGAATATCAATTCTACTACTTTTTTTGTTAGGTAAGCTGGGATGAACCTACAACCTTCAGGTTCCATTATCGTGCACCTTCCAGTTGAGATACAAAGCCAACCCTAAAAGAACCATGAATACAGAGTCTACTAGGCTATAACCTTACCTGATCCGAGACCACTCCACTGAGTTGTGCTCCCAAAGCATACAATTTGGACAAGTTGTATGCTTTTCAGCTAATGATTGGGAAATTCGGTATAGAGAGAGAGAGAGAGAGAGAGAGAGAGAGAGAGTGAGAGAGAGAGAGTCTTGTGCTCTAGACTCTAAAATTCACGGAGCTCTTCATTTTGTTCTTTTTTTTCTATTTCTATCTTTAAGGGATATTCAGAGTGAATTGCTGATGATCTGATCTTGGGACTATCTAACTCCTTGGGGAATGCCCCTCCCCTCCTTCAAACTCTTGTAGAGAAAGGATTTAGGAAGTGTAGTGGGGTCATTCATCACCCTTGTTTTTTGTCTGTCATGGCTAAACCACCTGATCCTTCTTCTAAATGGGCGGATTTGCTAAAAAAGGCAAGATCGTTTTTTTGTATTCGAAGCTGGACTTCATATCTGAACCGAAGAAAGGTGGTGTCATCCTCTGTCTAGAGAATGAGATTCAGGAAGAGGCTTCAAGATGGATGGGATTGCACTTTGATTGTATGTCCTTGGGTTGAAGTTATATTACTTGGGTTTGAAGGTTGCTATCAATCATCTTTGGAAACTGAAGGGATCTGTTGATCTGATATCATTTGAAGACAATTTCATTCTCTTTAAATTCAAATTGGAGGACGACTTACAAAAGGGTCATGATGCCGGAGTGTCGATTGTAGGAAGAAGGCCGCTCAATTTGTGATTAACTCCATCTATGAAGCCTGAAAAAGAAATGATGGGGACATCAAACGCTACAAGGTGTATAAGAAGTGCAAAGAGAAATTCAAAGCTTTGGAGCGTTTCGGAGGCCCGTGTGCACACGTACGACATATGGCAGACACATATGTGACATTTGACCATTAGTTTCGTTACTTTCAATGCATCCCTAGGAGAAGTCATCATAACTCATTCAATACATGTCGGAATTGCGCGATTCTTGTCTCGTTGGAAAGCTACTTCGATAAGCTTTCAAACAAGACCAATTTCACGTCAATCGGATATTGTTTAACCCTTCAAAAGTGGTCGTGTAATAAAAACGAGATTAATGATGGAATTAATTGTGACCGTTAGATTAGATAGTTTTAATGGTTATTTAGGAGTTTTAATTTTAGTAATATTTTTAGGGTTCTTTGCTTATAAATGCAAATTTCTTATGAGATAGTTGACGATTAATAAAATTTATGAGTTTTGCTTTGTGCAAATTCTAGAGAGCTTGAGATGAGTTTTCATTAGAAGAGTGATTCTTCTTCCGCGTGCGGTTTGGTGCGAAGCTAATTATCTTCCTTGGAGTGATTCCTTTGATCTTCTATCTTTCTGTTTATCTTTTCGTATTGTCAGGTAATTTATCTAGTTTGTTTCTTCTATTAAAAACCCAAAAAATATATTTTTCTTTTTATATTGTTGTTGGGATTTTATTCTCTAATTCCCAATCCTAATTTGTGGATTCCCTTTAAACTTTTAAACACTTCAGGCCTTAAATTATTCAAACCCTAGCAAGGAGTCAAGAGACAACATCGAGATTGTCGCTTGGTGCCCTAAACTAGATCGAAACTAGAGTCTATCTTTAGACCTATTTTCTAGATCGGGAAAGTTCATATGCTAACGGACTCTAAATTTAATCAATTAAATTTTCCTAATAAAGTTTTAAAATATTTTATATGTTTTGGTATTAATTTATATATCTCCGCTACTCAATTAAATCTCAAATTGATTTCAAATTTGCATAATTATGGCTTTAACGTTTGTCTTGCATCAACTCCGGGTTTCTCCCAACGACTTGATGAGACAGACAACTCGGTGGAAATTGATCGCCTTATCAGGATTGGCCGCCAGTTAGGGATGACGTTCAAAGGCCCCGAGGAGACTCTGCGAGAGATATTCCGCACAATTGTGGTGGCCCGTAGCAATGGTAGGAGAAAATAAAGGTCGGGTGCTCACGAACTTGCACGGTTGGAGTGGGGTATGAAGGATGGTAAGGGGGTGGGGGCCGACTGAATCTGCGATCTTTCGAGTTGGGTGATCATCTGGTGCGATTATGAAGATGATATCATGGAATGTACGGGGCATATGCGACGGGACTAAGCGTGCGGGTGTTAAGAGATTCATCCGATCGATTCAGCCGGTGGTAATCATGCTCCAAGAGACTAAATGGGGCTCCTGTGACCAGCGTAATGTAGCTTCAATTCTCGCTGGTAAGGACTGGGAGTGGACTGGAGTTGATTCGGCTGGTTCTTCGGGAGGCATCCTGATGGAGTGGAGGTCGTCCTGGTTCGAGAAAATCGAGGATGAGATGGGGATTTTTGGACTTAGGTGGTTCTACGAAATAGTGATAACGAGAAACTTTAGACCTTCGCGGGCATTTATGGGCCGTCGAATAACTCGCTCGGAGGGGATTTCTGGGAGGAATTGGACGGTGATTGCCAGGTGGGACTACCCGATTTGTCTGGGTGGCGACTTCAACGCAATTAGATGGGGGTATGAAAAACAAGGGGGACCTCCTGATGTGACGGTAATGGCAAATTTCAATTCTTGGATTTCCAACTGGGCAATGGAGGATGTCCCGTTAACCGGCTCCCGCTTCACCTGGTCTAATCTCCAAGATCTTCCTTCGCTCAGTCGGCTAGACCGATTCATATGCAACACAGAGTGGATGGATATGCTCCTAGCGACCAGACTGGAATGCTTAGCAAGGGCCACTTCCGATCACAGGCCGGTACTGCTGACTTGTGATGCGAGGGGGAAGGGGCCGAGCCCGTTTCAGTTCGAAAACATGTGGCTGTTGGATGACCGGTTCCATGCGGCGGTACCAGAGTGGTGGAGAGAAATTAATCCTAGGGGAACATCTATTTTTAGATTCATCTCTAAGCTGAACGGGATAAAAAAAAGAGCTATTGATTGGAATAGAGAGGTGTTTGGAAATCTGCAAAATAATAAAGAGGCGATTCTATTGCGGCTGAGGGATCTTGACGACTTGGAGGTGGCCAGGGCTCTGTCGGTCAATGAATGCGAAGAGCGTGATCAGATCAAACAACAATTCATCTCTATCGCTAGAGCTGAAGAAGTCGCTTAAAACCAAAAGGCGAAGGTGCAGTGGCTGAAAGAGGGTGACCTGAATACCAAATATTTTCATGCCATTGCAAATGAAGGAATAAAAGGAACTACTTGGGGTCCGTGACTGTGGAGGGGGTGATGGCGGTCAGTTATGAACAGATTTGTGACTAGGTGGTTCGTTTCTATTTGAAGCTCTATGAGGATGCTGGACTAGTGAGGCCCGAGTTGGACGGGTTCCGTTTAACTTGCTCGCTGATGAGGAGGATAGGGAAGACATCGAAAGACCATTCCAAGCTGAGGAGGTTTGGAACGCCATTAAGAAAGCGGGAAGGAACAGATCGCCAGGTCCAGATGGTTTTACTTTTGAATTCTTCCGAGCTTTCTGGCCGACGCTTAAGGATGAATTGATGGAAGTGTTCCATGAGTTCCACTACTTTGCTTTCATTGGGCGCAGCCTTAGCTCGACGTTCATTACGCTCATTCCTAAGAAAGACGGGGCGCAGGAGCTCACAGATTTTCACCCGATTTGTCTCATTAATTGCTTGTATAAGATCCTTGCGAAGGTGCTAGCTAACAGGTTGAGTCCCATAATGGAAAAGTTGATCTCCAACTTGCAAGGGGCTTTCGTCAAAAGGAGGCAGCTCGTGGACCAGGTTGCGGTAGCCCACAAAATCATACACTCCGCGCATTCAGACCGAGCACCAGCGGCACTTTGGAAGGTCGATATGGAACAGGCATACGATCGCATTAGCTGGTCTGGCCTCGATTACATTCTTAACAGGTTCGGTTTCAGAGTCAAATGGAGGAACTGGATGCAGGATGTTACTCTACTCCTTGGTTCTCGGTGCTGGTTAATGGGTCTCCTGCGAGGTATTTCAAAAGCTCACGAGGTATTCGGTAGGGAGACCCTCTCTCCCCCTTCCTCTACAACCTGATGGGGGAAGCCCTTCGCTGAACCTAATCTCGAGAATTAGAGTGGGAGCTCTTGACCGATCCATCGCAATCCTACAATACGCTGATGATACGATCCTTTTCAATAAAGCCAATGTGGAGGAGTTTAAGAACTTGGCGGATGTGCTTACTGTGTTTGAGACAGTTTCGAGGCAGTGCATTAATTTCCATAAATCCAAAATTACGGGTATCGGGACTAATAATGCCCTCATACAGGAGCTGGCTCACACAGTTCAGTGCGGCAGCCAAGATCTGCCGATCAAATATTTGGGCCTGCCTTTGGGACTGCGGAAACCAGCTGCCAGCGATTGGGAGCCGGTGATCCAAAGATTCCAGCAGAGGTTATCCACGTGGAGCGGCAAGTTTCTTAGCAGTGGGGGCCGGCTAATTCTGCTTAGAGCTGTGATGTCGAGTCTTCTGATCTTCTATATGTCAATGTTTAGGTGCCCAGCTGGCTTCTTAATGCGGATCGAGCAAATCCAACGCAATTTCCTATGGGAAGGTTCGGGATTGGAGAGAAAATACCATTTGGTCAACTGGGACACGTGTAAACTACTACTGAGTTGTGGAGGACTGGGTATCCGTAGTGCGAAGTGGACCAACGTGGCGCTGCTTGGCAAATGGTTTTGGCGCGCTGACAATGCAGATGAAGCGGACAGTTTATGGCGAAAGGTTCTGCTGGAGAAATACGGCCCATCTTATCACAACTGGGGAATAAATACGGCAGTCAATAGGGGCATGCCCAACTGGTGGAAAAGTATCTGCAGCACATGGATGCACTTTTCTAGAGGGATCCGTTTCAGCTGGGGTTGTGAAACAAGAATTTTGTTTTGGGACGACAATTGGGCTGAGGAGGGGAAGCTTAATCAAAAATTTCAACGTATCTACTCCATAGCCCGGAATCCCTCGGGACAGATAAGCGAATTTCTCTTGGAGTCCAATGGAGCTAGAGTCTGGGAAGTGGTCACCCGGCTCAATCTGCGAGCTAGCAAAGAAGAAGAGTATACTAGACTCCTACAGCTATTATACAAGTTGACCCCGAATGCTGATAATTTGGACCAGCGGAGATGGGGCCCCAATAAGGATGGCACGTTCAGCGTCAAGACGTACTATCGGATGCTGACCCGTCGGCTGCTCATCAAATTCCAAGGTGCTGGGTTGTGGAAGATGAAAATCCCATCTAAAATTAAGTTCTTCTCTTGGCTATTATTCAAAGAGAGAGTGCTCACGATAGATGTGCTCATTTGTAGGGGATAGGACATCCCCAATCGTTGCGTCATGTGTGCTAGGGAAGAGGAATCGTCAGGCCGTTTCCGAGATCTGGGGTATTGTTTTAAATTTATTCCAAATGAAATGGGCCATGCCTAATATGCCGTATGATATGTACCTTACTTGGTCCGCAGCCGACACGGGTAGCAGGACTAGGAACATTTGGATAGTGTCCTTCTTCGCGCTTATCTGGAGTATATGGAGAGAGAGAAATTTGCGAATTTTTGAAAAAAAGAAGAGACCTGTGGGGTGTATCGTGAAGGCAGCCAAGGGCCTTGTCACTCTTTGGGTACCAGCAGGAGCTGAGGCATGTTTGGAACCTTGGGATCCGGGGTAACTTCCTCGAGAGAGGCGGTGATTATGGCGAGGGGGTGCACTTTGTTTTGCTGTTTCTGTTCTGTTATCTTTTCTTGATTGGCTTCGCGGCACAACTGTTGTGGCCGCTCCTTTGTATTGTTCTTTCCAGCATCTTGCTGGCTTTTCAATATAATTTTGTTTTTACCGATCAAAAAAAAAGAAATGGTTCAATCGATGCCAGTCTTGTTACGATTGCCAGAGTTACCATTGCACTTCTAGTCACCAAAAATTCTGAGCAGAATTGCGAGTTCCCTCGGAGTTCAGAGGACACTACTGTCCCTAAACATAGGAATCTTGAGATCAATGGCGTTTGAATCGGAAGAGAATAGAGTCCCTATAATCTCTGAGGTGGTTACGATCTCTCATAATCTTACCTCGGTGAATCAGCTGCCAGTAATTCAGAATAATTCCTTTGAAGTTCTTGACGAAGGTAATGACCAACATGTTGGCGAAGATTATGCAAGATCGAAGGGCTCTCGAGTAGTGACATGAATTCCAATTCCTACTTCCAAGGAGGCTTTGGTTAATGAACTAATAAATAACAATAAGTTTCCTCTTCATTCCAAAGGTGTTATGGATTCAAAATGTAAGAATCAAGGCTACCGAATCTTTGATGATTACCCGAACTGAATCTGGAAAGTCAAATTCCTGTAATAATTCTTAATGTTGCTGGCTAGCTGGAATGAGGCGGATTAATAAGGCTGTTAAAAGGAGGAAAGTTACCAATGTAATTAGAGGAATAAAGTAGATATTATCTGTTTGAACGAAACCCGGGTGGATATCCAAAATTCGATTTTTTTTCCAAACTATTCATACTAATTTTAGGTAGATCGAGGCACTTCGGAATCATGGAGCACAGATTCACTTGCTCTGATACCACATTGTTGTGAAATTAGAGAGGATAAAAAAGAAAGTTATGAAGATAATTTAGATGTTCCTTCTATCTACAATTTTTTTTTAAAATCTGTCAACTCACTTGGAGTCTATGTTCAATAAAATATCGAAACTGTTCTTACATTAGCGTGCAACATATAAAGGCTAACTATTCTATGGTTAACAGTATCCTAAATAAACTCAAACTCCAAAATCTAATAACTACATGAAATAGAAATAAAGTGAAAAGTCAAATGTAGCAAAATAAGTCAACATTTTCTCATTTTTTACTATCCCTTTTGTGTTTTTTGACAAAAGAGACATCTCATGCTTTTCTCACTTCACACGATCCTATTTAAGGTTTGTAATTAAACTAGGATTCTTAAATACATAGTCAATACTATTTTAATGGAAAGTCAACAAATAAAGTCTTCATCCCATCATTTTTTGGCACTCTGAGAATACTCATGTGTCACTTTTCTTCATGATTGTGGAAATTGGAGCAAATTACAATGGAAGAAATTTATGTTATATTGGGTGAAAGAGAAAATAAAACATGTTTGGAAACATAATGATAGTAATACACTTCATGAAATCGGAGGAAAATTGGTGTTAATTTAGCTTATGGTGAATTGCTGAGACTACTGATATTTTTTTTCCAAATCCCATCTATTCTTAAATTATTCCTGCTTGAAGAGTTTCATGCATTGAGTGACCATCGTGCTTGATGTTCTTTCCCATAATTTATACATTATGGGAAATGTGCTTTCCAGCATTTCCTTTTCTAATAAATTGTTGTCCAACACGAGTAAATTAAATCACTAGTGATTAGGAGGGTACGTCTATTTGCGCTACTAGATTACTGGCATACACTATACTGAAAACCATTGACTGCATTGAATTAGACGATGGTGATCATTTTTCATTCCAATCTTCCTTACAAGTGATCTTGTTGCAACGGGCGTGCTATCAGATGGTCATTTTTTATTCCACATGTTCCAAATCCCAAAAAATTAGCCCTTATATCGCATGACACATCACGCGCCAACATGATTTTATGGCCCCTTTTCAGATCTGTGCTACATGAAATGAAAAAAATGACCATCTGATGGCATGCCCATGGTCTCAAGATCCATTGTGTATAAAATTGGATCGAAAAATGATCACCATCATCTGATTCCACTCGATCAACGATTTTCAATGTAGGCACCCACCAGTTATCTTGTAGGCGCGAATAGAGGTACCATTAGGATTACGGTAAGCATAGCTGGATTTGCTTATTTTATATCTTCATGGTTGTGGGAATTGGAGGAAAATTACAATAGAAGAAAATGTATATCAGATTGGGTGAAAAGAAAATGTGTTTGAAAATATGATGATAAATTATTCTTCATTAAGTTAGCTGAAATTTTCAGTTATTTTAGCTTATAACAAATTGTTGAGACTACTCATTTACATTTGTGCTTTTTGTAGTGTTACATAGCTCCCTTAACTGGATCCAAATTCTATTCCAAGAGAGGGGTCTTTCGGTATCTCAAAAATGGAAAGCTTCGCAGTCAGACGTCCAAACCCGAAAAAAGAAGCATCAAAACTCCCTCAGACGATTTTGTACTTTGTCAACTTAACTTTCTTATTGATCTTGGTTGCAGCTCAATTTTAAGTATTTATTATCATTCTTGATGTCTACGAGAAAATTTTCTCTGCAGGAGATGAGGTGTTTTCTGACTATTTAGTTGATCACTAGGTTTTAGTACAAATCGAGGATTCACCGGAGGGGCTGCCTCCTGGCTGGATTAGGGAAATTAAATTCAGGAGGAGACCTTCAACAAATGTAGTCAAAAGAGATCCGGTATTCAACAATGTAACTTTGTGCTACTATTTTTCATCGGAAAATTATAAAGGTAGGACAGATTTGTTGAGGACAAAGTGCAGGTGGCTGATGTGGCGCGACGTGATTGGCTGCACCGACCTGCATTATTTGAGCCCCACCGCACTTGCTGCCAATTGCATCGCGTCACATCAGCCGCCTGCACGTTTTCTGCATAAAATCTGTCCTCCATATAACACTGTCCATTTTTCATTTGTTCCATTAATGATTTCTAAAGCGCATGCCTTGTTTTGATGAAGCTGTTGAAAATTGATAATTGACCTCAGTCCGTGTGATGACTGATTGATAAATCTGTGCATCCAACTCAAAACCAATTGGCAAATGAGTGGAGGGGCCCAGGATATTATAAGGGGAGAGACAAGTCTATAATTTACCCGATGTGGGACTAAACTTCAACTCTGATGCTTCATTCTATCTTTTTGTAGAAAGTCTGTCCACATAACCATTCACTTCATACTATACAACCCTCTCCATGTACTAAAATAAGCGAGCTGCTGTTATTTCAAAATTTCAACTTGCCTTCTGTATTCCTTAGGATATTATTCATGCTCTCTACAAAGCATCAAACCACCATGGTTAAATAAGTTTCTATCCAGATCTGCCTAATATTCATTTCAGCTGCCATTCTTACTGCTGACCCGATTGAGTGGAATTCAATCATTGTAATATTTTTGATAGTTTAATGGCCCAACAAAGCAGACATTAGGTTATGCTTCATCCTTCCTGAACAAGCCTTCATTTTGAACATCTATCTGTACTAATTCCAATAAGGGGACCTCTGTTCATGCCTACATCATTGCTGAAAGCGCATACGTCTAAAATCCCTTTTAAACTCGTTGACTGCTTGGAATTAGATGATGGAGATCGTTTTTCACCATAATCTTCTAGACAGTGGATCTTGAGACCATGATCTTACTATCAGACAGTAATTTTTTATTCCACATGGCACAGATTCCAAAAAATAGCCCTAAGATCACATTTGAGCGTGATGTGTGCCATATGATTTTAGATCCACTTGTTTGGGATATGTGCCAAATGAAATAAAAAACTGACCGTCTGATGGTATGCTTATAGTTTCAAGATCCATTGTGTGGAACATTGGGGTGAAAAATGATCTTCATCATCTGATTCAAGCTGTCAACGGATTTGATTGGGTTTCAAACATAGGCACTTTCAGTAATGGTGTTGGTGCGAACAGAGGTACCCTTCTAATAATGTGAATTTCTGTTTCTTCCAGTTGCGGAATTTCATTTTTCTGCTGATTAATAGTGATCGATATACCCTATTTCAATAATTTCTCTTTTGTTTTATTTTCAAATAGTTTTTATTGGATTCCATCTAATCACTATGGTTGTCTAGAATAATGAGTCCTAGCATCTATCTTTTGTGCTTAACCAGCCCATCAAAAGTGTACTGGTTACTTTCATGCCAAAGTTGCTAAATGACTAAGGCCTAGCCATTCTAGCAATTCTTTACCAGATGTTTGACGGCGAGCTAGGAAAGCGATCCTATAAGAAAGGAATCCAAGAATCGATAATTTTAGGATTTCTTATCCTCAGTTTTCAGATTCCCACGTTTGTTTCTGACAACGTTGAAATTGTTTGATCTGAAACATAGACTATTTTGAACCCCCACTTTCACCTCCCGATCATCATCTCGTCAAGAAACAAAACTTTATAAACTGTCTTTATTGCCTGATCATCATATTTTTAATGAAAAAAATCTATGCAAACTAGTCATCATCTCGCGAACATATCATTAGATCATTGTCTCTACGTGTGCTCATCTCTCATGTTTGATCACTGTCGTCATTGGAAACCCATCAACACCACCATCTTTTCCCTGCTGTCGGCACCCCAACCCACTGATGATCAATTTTGGAATCCCTACAATTGAAACCCATCATCACAACTGTGATTGAATTTCCAGCAAGACGGTCAGATATTGTTGCTCAGTTTTGAACCATTGGAGTTAGGATCAGATGAAGTAGAAGAAGAAAAGGAGAGAGAGAGAGAGAGAGAGAGAGAGAGAGAGAGAGAGAGATACTTTAAGTATTTTTCGCAGACTTAGAATCACATTGGGACAACTTTGATTCACTTTCCATTTTTTTCTGTGAATAAGTAACCAGTTTCCCTGGAAAAATACTGCACTTAACATAGGAAAATGTGTTTTTCCGTAGAAACTAATTGCTACTTAAAGTTTTTCAAGTTACTGTATACAACAAATTTGCGTAGAAATAAATTCATTCACAAAGAAATCATAACAAATTTCCCCTTACTAGGAGAGGGTTTTGTTAAAATGGACTTTACACTTTCGGGTATCACCTTTGATTGCCCTGTTAATTACATCAAATGATGAATACCTCTGATTAAAAGCTACGATATTATGTACATCTCTGAAAATAATGAATAAATAAGACAAAAGAAGACCTAGTATCAATAATGAATTAATAAGAGAAAAGAAATCCTAGATACTAGGTCTTAATCATTGTCATCGTCTTCAACATCAGTAGGCGAAGAGATAAATATGCAGCATACTATCGTCGTCAGAGACCTGAGTAACGTGGAACAAGGGACAACGGATATAGGAGCCTCTGCATCGAAAGCCAGACCCATCGGATTGATAGGCATGGAGCAGTATGGGTGCGAGGAGTTCGTGGACGAATCTCATCACAAGTTCCTGGTGCCGTGTCTCAAATATGAATTCGAAAACCGGATCCAGCTCTTCTTTTAATGATTGATTACCATAATTATTAGGATTTTAAATCGTAGAGGTGTCGGACCTTAGTAAAAAAAATCACCTTCTTCCTTTTAACTTAGGCTTAATTTTCATACTGCGTCTTAGTTTGGGCCTGAACCCTTCACAATTCCATTATGATAAGACTGACCAGAATGAATGATCATTAACCATGTATTTAAACCTTGGTCCAATATGAAACAGTCATACCGTTAGATCGAACCTGATTTTAAGGGAATTTTCATTCTCTAGTTTGTGCTCGCTGTCTGTTTTGGGATAATACTCATTCCCAAGGATCATCCTGTGAAGGAATTCCAACGGGGGATGATGCGGTGGCGAGTCTTTCTCCTTTCTCGGGTGTCATCATCAATCCAACTCGACGTACCACCTGTTATGAGGTGTTGGTATTCAGGCAAACCATTCTTCCGTATGAGCTCTTGCATGTAACAACTCGTTCACTTTCTTTCATCACTTTCCTATTATGGGCAGCATCTCTGCCTCCATTCTCTCTTCTCGCGTCGCCTAATGTAGTGAGCTGGGCCCACTTCATCTGCAGATAATGAAGAATCAAAACTTTCACATGGTGGAACGAGCTCATAGAGCTCTGAAAGTGTATAGTCTGGGTTACTCTAAAGAATCGAGACAGGTGGGAAGTTCCCAAAGCTGATCATATTCACTGATGCGACATTGCCATCACCCTCCTTAGAGAATCTGGAGTGAACGTGATATCTCCAAAGTCGAGAAGACTCTAGACTCTGTCTTTAAATATAAAGCAATCTTTCAGTGTGTGACCAAGCACACGATGATAAGTACAATAGAAAGGGTCATCGGTCTTATCTTTTTTATCGGGTCTGCACGATTCGAGCAATTCCATGATTCCACCATCGATTACATCCTGAAAAATGCTTTCAACGTCCGCGTCCTTGAACGAGTATTTTATTTCTTTCTTTTCCTTAAGCGATCACCCCTTAGGCCTGTTTGATCTCTGAGGAGCATTGGAATTACTACTAGCTCCACTTGACCGAATGCTTTCATTTGGCCAGCTACCACTGGACCCCTCTGACCGGTTGGTCTCGTTAGATGATGTTTATGTCTTCTAGGGGAATCTCTCCGGTTTCCGCTAGTGTTCATTCCAAGTAGGGCTTCGAGGTCTGAAGTCATGGTTGCAAGATTTTCAAAATTGAGACCTTTTTCATAGAGAGGTACCACCAAATCATGCCTCATTCCGGTGAGACATAGACGTGCTGCTTCATCAAGTTTCTTGTTACATAAAATACTAAGGTTTCTCCACCTTGAGATATAGTCAATAACCTTTTCACTAGTTCATTGTTTAGTCTGTGACAACTCAGCCATCCCTACGGATCTCTGAGTGCTGAAGAATCTTTGTAGAAATGTTTCTTCCATCGGCCTCCAAGTTGATATCGAGTTATGCAGCAGTTTAGGGTACCATGTGAACACAGCTCCCTTGAGAGTCTGCACAAATTGTTGGAGTAACAATGCATCATTTTTTTACGGTGTCACCACAGGCGGTGATAAAGTGAGCCAGGAGCCTCAAGAGGAGCTCCATTTCTGTTGAACTGGGAGAACTTCAGCTGTCTATAATCAGCTGGGAAGAGTGCTTCATCAATTTCTGGTGGAATGGTTTCCGATATGTTCTTGAACTGTTGGAGGCCTTTCGATAATCTTTGAGATTCTCAAATATCAAGCTTTGGACTTTGTTAAGGGATAGGCTATCCTCGGTTTGTTTTCTTTGATTTTCTCTTTCTATTAGCACAACTATATGTGTTTCTCGGGCAACAATTGTTTAGCGCATCTCCTGCTATTGTTTGAGAATATTGGTAGAATCTTTGCTTGTCAAAACCATCACCGGGAGAACTGTGGGGGCTATCAGAATTGTGGCCCGAACAGATGGACCACAAGTGTTGGATTGAATGGAGCTGGATGGACGAGCATTATTGAGAGATGAGATAATCATCGGGCGAACCTCCCGACGAGGTGAAACTGGTGCACTGACTGTTTTCGATGATCCCATGGGATTCGTTGGGTTAGAGTGGTTGAATTTTGGAGGTTGTGGTGGGCTCACTGAACCTGTCCTCGAGTTCTTTGATGACTGGACTTCAGGAAACTCGTCTTTTGAGAATAGGGAGTCAAAATCTCCATAGAGTGGATTATCGGTGGTAGTGAAGGATCTAAGGAAAACTGGTTTCTCCATTTGTGAGTGCTTCTCCTCCAAGTTAGCATGTGCCATAAGGCGGGTTGATCGACGGACAACTGCTTCCTCGGTTTGAGGACGAGCCCTGATCACGCGGCGAACTCCTAAGGAGGAAGCATTGTTCTTTCCAAATGCCATTGAACTTGAATTGGATGAGTTTTGCATGGAATAACCAACAATTGTTCATATGGAATGAACATATGGAACATCCAATGCTCAAGTTAATGTAAGAGTGGAATAACCAATGATTTGACACTTAATCTATTTGTTTTACTTATTTTATGAGATTTGGTCTCATTTTGTAGCTTAAAGATGAGAGAAGTGTGTCCCACCGGTCTCATTTTGTAGCTTAAAGATGAGAGAAATTTGTACATAACAAATTTGCATAGAAATGAACGACGTTGTTATCATGAGTGAAATCCGAGTTACCAACGCACAAGTGAAAGATGTCTCCATGAAAGACATCATCAAGTGCTCGTCTTCTCCTTAAACTACCAGATAATCGACCGGAGTTGATCATAATTGTGCGGAACGACGATGATCATGATCACGCAGAGAGATAATCATCGGTGGGTGATCATGATCATCGGAGTTGATTGCAATTGCGTAAAATTATGATCAACCGGAGTTGATCACAATCGCATAAAGAGAGGATGATCATGATCGCATGAAATGACGATCTTTTGATTATTATCGCATGAAGCGATAATAATATTTCTTGGTGTTTTGATGTCGATGCCCAAATCTATTCTTTTAATTCTCAATTACAACCCATTGTATGCAAGGGTACTAAACTTCGGGATTACAGCTCGAATATATCAAGGGTTAAGCATGGGTTCGTGACTCATATGACCTAACATAGCTTAAAAATATAAGGGATTAGGCATGGGTTGTGACCCGCATGACCTAATTTGTAACCACAAAATTTAAGACTTAGGTATGGGTTCGTGACCCATATAACCTAAGTACCATCCACGTTTAAACGGTGACCCTAATCTCCAGAATTAGATGTGAACCTCGTACTCTCCACATTCTAAGTCTTAACTAAAGAAAAGAATAGACAAGTGGAAAAGATACCTAAAAGTGTCTACACGGAGAATCTATGTTAGAGAAAATTTGGCAGGGCTTTCTCGTTCGTAGGTTCGGATCCCTGTAAATGAAGAGGGGCTTCCTATTTATAGATTTACCGTGGTGGTAATAAGAAGTTACCATTCGACAGTTCACGTAATTTAGAAGAATACCTACGGTGAGGAAGAGGCTGCGTAGGTCCTGAATGTCACACGAATAGACAAAATAGAGAAGTTTACTCACGTAGGTGGTGAAATAACTACCTACGCGGTTCTTTCAAACCAATAAGATCTGAGATATGTGGGTAAGACCTATGCAATCTAGACAAATTATAATAATTGATCATTTAACAGTGTTCTTAGCAAATTTTAAGAATAAAATTTGTAGAGGAAGGGATTGTAAATAAGCATCTTCCTTTTTAGATGGACCTATGTGAGTAGACTTGCATGGATCAACTTTAGAGAAATGTTGGACAATGTAAGGGAGAGAGAAGTAGAAAGAGAAATGTATAAGAGAGAGAAAGCTAAAGGATGGGACCCACGTAGGGGTCTACCTTGTGTGGATCATAGAGAGAGAAAGAGAAGAGAATAGAAGAGACAAAAAGAGGAGAGAGCGGACCCATGCAGGTGGACCCTCCATGGGTGAGGAGAGAGAAAGAAGAAAGAAGAAAGGAGAGAGAAAATGAGACCCACGCAGGTAGGTCTTTGCATGGGTGAGGATAGAGAAAGAGAGACAAGAAGAGAGAAGAAAGGAGAGAGAAAGAGAGACAAGAAGAGAGAAGAAAGGAGAGAGAAACTTGGACCCACACAAGTGGGTCCTTGCGTGAGTGAGGAGAGAGAAACAGACAAAACTGTAATTTAGGGTTAGGGTTTAGTAATAGGAAGGAGGAAGAAGAAGAGAGGAAGAGAAAAGTAGAGATATTAGGGTTGAGTCAATGTGACTCAAATCCCAATGCAAAATACTATTTATATCATCTTAGCATGTTCACGTATTACATGGTTCCTGAGTTAAGTGAATTGTACAACTTAAAATTCACTTAACTGCACACACACCCAAAGTTACTACACACCCATACAATAGAAATAACATCTCCAACTCTCCCCCTCAAGTTGGAGTATAGATGTCGATCATACCCAACTTGAAGGAGATGTCATAAAGTCTCTTGCCACCAACACCTTTAGTCAAGATGTCGACAAGTTGATCCTTAGTTCTAACTTGAGGAATACTGATTTCTTTGGACTCGACCTTCTTGCGAATATAGTGATAGTCCACCTTATTGTGTTTTGTTCTGTCATGAAAGACAGGATTCTTTGCAATATGATGGGCGACTTCATTGTCACCATACAAGATAATTGAAGAGGATACAACAACTCCCAAGTCTGACAAGATGAATTTAAGCCACATGCCTTCTCTTGCACCTTAGGACATGGCGCGGTACTCCCCCTCGGCATTGGAGTTTGATACTCCATCTTGCTTCTTAGATTTCCATGTGACCAAATTACTCCCCAAGAAGGTGCAATATCCGGTAGTTGATCTCCTATCATCCAGAGACTCGGCCCAATCAACATCAATAAATATCTCTACATCCAAATGACTACGATTTTTATAGAGAAGCCCTTTCCCAGGACTTCCTTTTAAATACCTCAAGATCCTGTGAATAGCCTCCAAATGTACAGCCCTTGGTGAGTGCATATATTGACTCACCACGCTTACTGTATAAGCAATGTCCGGACGGGTCATGGTTAGATAAATCAGTTTACCAACTAATCTCTGATAGGCATGTGTATCCTTGAGAAGATCACCTTCTTTACCATTTAATCAGTGATTTTGTTCAATAAGGGTCACAACAAGCCTACACCCCAAAAACCTCATATCATGAAAGAGGTCTATGGTATACTTCCGCTGGGATAATGAGATGCCCTTCTTAGATCTCGCCACTTCAATGCGAGGGAAATATTTCAAGCTTCCTAAGTCTTTAATTTCAAACACTATGCTCAAATACTCCTTCAGTTTAAGAATCTCATAACCATCATCATCAGTAATGATGATATCATCAACATAGACTAGAATGGCAGTCATCTTGATTCCCCTTTTTACAAATAGAGTATGATCATAGTGACTTCTTCAGTACCTAAATCTAATAATAGCATCACTAAAATTTTAAAACCAGGCCCTTGGGGATTGTTTTAATCCATAGACAGATTTCTTTAATCTACACACTTTTCCCTTTTCCCCTTCTTTTACAAATCCAGGAGGAAGGTCCATGTAGACTTCTTCCTTGAGATCACCATGAAGAAATGCATTCTTCACATCAAGTTGAGAAAGTGACCAGTCTTTGTGGGAAACCAGAGATAACAATACCCTGATTGTGTTGGACTTGGCTACAAGTGCAAAGGTGTCCTGGTAATCAACTCCTTGTGTTTGAGTGTACCCCTTAGCTACAAGTCTTGCTTTATATCTTTCAACAGTACCATCGGGTCTATACTTAACTGTATACACCCATTTGCAACCAACAACTCTCTTTCCTTTTGGTAGTTCAACAATTTCCCAAGTTTGATTCTGTTTCAAAGCTTTCATCTCTTGGATCATAACATCCTTCCATTTTGGCTGCAATAAGGCATCAGAAACAATAGAAGGAAGGGTGATAGAATCAAAAGAACAAATAAAGCCATAATGAGATGATGAGAGATTGTGATATGACACATATTGATGGGAAGACGAGTACATGATCTAGGGAGTTTTTTATGAGCAATGGGTAGATGAAGATAAAAAACAAGAGGACCCTCTTCAGGTAACGGATCTTGGTCGGTATTCTGAGAAGATGACTCATCTACATTCTCATGCGCAGTGACTTCAACGATGCTTTTCTTGTTCCTTCGCGCATACATTTTCCCCTTTCCATATTTATCAAACGTGGGTTCGCTTTTCTGTGGCTCAACAACTTCATCATCCACTTCTTCACAATCTTCATCATCTCTCATAGGTAAACTCTAAACATCTCAGAGTACTTTTCATTTTTAAGTTGTTTCTCCCCCTGAAGAGGACTCAAAGGACTGGAATAAGGAGTGCCCTCAAAGAATGTGACATCCATGGTGATTATCACACTATGAGTGAGAGGGTCAAAGCACTTGTATCCTTTCTGAGAAGAGGGATACCCAATGAAAATATACTTAGTAGCCTTGGGATCAAGTTTACTTCGCTGAGTATTGGGGATATGTGTAAAACACAAGGAACCAAAGACACGTGGTGACACCAAGAACAGAGATTGATGAGGAGACACAAGTTGGAAGGGAGAATGTCCTTCCAGAATAGGTGTAGGCATTCGATTGATGAGGTAGGCAGCGGTGAGGATAGCTTCACCCCAGAGATGTTTAGGAACCTTCATATCAAACAACAGAGATTGAGCAACCTCAACAAGATGCCCATTTTTCCTCTCAACAACCCCATTCTGTTGGGGGGTATAACGACAAGTAGTTTGCCACACAATTCCATGAGAGAGAAGATAAGATTAGAGAACGTGAGGAATATTCTCCACCATTATCCGATCGAAGAACCTTAGCATGCCCATGAAATTGTGTGCTAACTAGTTTGTGAAACATAAGAAAAATAGAGGCAACTTTATCTTTGGTGCGCATAAGAAAGAGCATAGTGAGTCTAGTATAATCATCAATAAAAGTAATAAAATAACGATGACCATTCAAAGCAGTAACAGGGGAAGGCCCCCACACATCAGAGTGAATAACTTCAAAAGGAATTGCACATTTACTACCACTCAAGGGATAAGAATTGCGTACATGTTTAGAGAATTGACAAGTCTCACAATTAAACAAACTACTATCAAATCCCTGAAAATTTTCTAGAAATAAAAGTTTCAAACGACTAAAACGATAATGGCCACATCGGGAGTGCCACAATCTTGCTTCATCAACACAAACCATCATCGTTGCAAGAGGAAATGTACCACGTAAATCTTGAAAAAGGTAGAGTTCCTTCTCTTCAGTACCATGACCAAGGATCTTCCCCGATTTCAGGTCCTAGAAAATACAATATGACGAAAAGAATGTCACACTACAATATAAGGAATTAGTAATTTTACTGACATATAATAGATTCATAGGCATGTTAAGAATCAAAAGAGTAGAGTCAAGAGACAAGGTGCCTAATTGAACACTCCCTCTGCCCTTTACAGGAACAAGGGATCCATCAGCAATGCGAATATGAACAGAATTAGAGAGGCTAGACACAGATGAAAATAAATGTCATTCCAGACATGTGATCCGTAGCCCCAGAATTGATGATCCATGGGAACTGAGAGGAGGTCACATGTGCAGAGCCATAGGTACCTGACTCAGCTGTGTGGGAGGAAGATGTTTGCCCCTGTGTTACCGTCATGCACTGAAGGCAACCCTAGTGATCCTGAAGCTCTCTCTGTAAGCTCTAAAAATCAAACGGAGCTAAAGTAGTAGGGATACTCTGACCACTAACTGGATTAGAAGTTTCCTCAGTAGAGGATTGGAATTCACGACCTGGAAGGAATTTCGGTTTCCTATATAATTCCCAACATCTTTCTCTGAGACGACCCTTCTTGCCACAATGAGAACACAATAATTTTTCTCTTTCTTCATGTGAGAGGCCCCCACGACCTCCACGACCACCACCTCTACCACCAAATTTGCCTCCATCACGACCAAAAAAAGTGAAGGATGGTAGGGCAGATCTCTCAGTTACATCACCACTAGGAATCTGCAAAAACTGTTACCTGCTCTCCTCATGCTGAAGGAGGGCAGACATAGTACCAAGTGGAGAACACTCCTCTCTGTGTAGAATGTTTGATTTAACATTCTCATATTCAGGTTTAACCCCTTTTAGGAAGTCAAACACTCTCCTCCTTTCAGTATTTTTACTAGCCTTGCTAGCACACGAGCTGCACAGTTCTTCTTCTTGATATTAGGCTAGTTCATCCCACAAGCTCCTTATTTGAGTGTAATACTCTCCAATAGTCTTATCACCTTGCTTCTTAGTGTTAATCTTGTCACTAACTTGAAACATTTTTGCGAGGTACATAAAAGACTCACTAATGTTTGCTTGCATTGAGTGTAGATTTCTTACAGTGCATTAAGAATGATATGCCCTATCACTCTTCTCACCAACGACGACTGCTTCTCACGATCAATCCTTCCATAGTATATCGCTTTCACCTTCAGCCGTTGTCTTTTATGGTCTACTCGTTTCACACGAGTCAACAATCTTAACCTCGAATCTAATACTAAAAAGAACAATTCTTTGAGATTTAGATCTAATAGGAATGACTCAAAGTTATCTCAAAGAGGGAAGGGAAATCAGAAGAGTGTTATCGAATTAGTAAAATTTTTTCCGAAAGTTGTAACTTACCGAACTGAGAATCCCATTTTATACTGTTGGGGCACCGATGTTCGTGAATCACTCACGGATGTCCGTGAGGTCAGTCACGGACGTCCGTCCATCCGACAATGACAACAGATCTGTCACTTCTATTTTATTTGGCATTCACACTTATTTTAGGAGCAATACTAGGTTATATCATAATTTTGACAAAATAACTTACAGCAGCCATGTCATGATTGTTAGATTGTCACTTTCCCAATCAACATACTTCAGGTCATCTTCTTTGGGTTTTTGGATAGTCCTGTAAATGTAACCCAATTTTTTCTTCATCCCTAAGTACATAGCAGTAGACTGTGACCACGAAAAGATAATTGGCTTACCCATTCAATTATAAATATAGGCTCCTCATCTTCTTTTCTCTTTATTCCTTAACTAATATTTCGAGCTCTACAACTAGATAAGAATAAGAACTTCTCAATCCTTTGAATTTTAAAATTTCGTGTCAACAGTTACAAACCGTGCCTTAAATGGATATTGGAGCATCTTTTGTCAAGAAACAAATTTCGTTCAGTAGATCACCATACCAATTTCTCTTGGTATTGAGATGTTTGAACTCCGATTTCCATATCCAAGCTGAAAATAGGGAAGATATAAAGAGTCATGTGTGGCTTGTGCCGTGCAAATTTGTGCCAAGGTGGGCAATTCTTCTTTTGTATTCTCAAGCCAAATGGAACATGAAGCTTGTGGAAGGCCTCATGAACCATCATTTATAATGTCCAAAACCTTACTATCTCATCAGAACCAACTTTCACCATTGATCTTTTTTCTAAATCTTTCTTGAAGATTCCATTCTTCAACCACGGATTGTTCCATATATTTGTGTTTTATCCATTTCTTTGCTTTTTAATTTGTTTTTATGTCATTTACCATCCTTGCACAACACGGTGTTTATAAATTTATATAGAGTCAACACACTTTTGCAACCTCTTGAACTCATGCCATTTCAAGCAAGCGCTGCTGCTGCTGATGATGATAGAGATTAAATGGTGCACATAGTTTTCAGAAACTCAAAAAAAAATTGACAACATTAACTTAATCAAGAAAGAGATAGTGGTCATGGAACTATGGAAGCAGAACTAGCTGCAATTGGTGGCACAGTGGTAGAATCAAGAGAAAAGTTTGAAGTGAGCAAAAGAAAGAAGAAAAGAAGCAAAAAAAGGAGGAGAGAGAAGGTTGTGAGGAGAGGAAAAGGGCTATGTAGAAAAAAAGAAAGATTTTGGCCATAGACTCTTCTACTTCGCCAGGTTTCTAGGAAAGAAATATCTCTTGTGCTACTTTTTTAGAAGAGAATTTTCTCTTGTGGTGTTGTCTCTCCATCTTTTACGAGGAAGTATTTTGTATCTTTTTCACCAAAAATATAGAAGGCATTTCTCTCCTTTCTCACCTTTTTTTGGTTGGTAGTTAAGATTCTCCATGAATCCATTATAGGGAGGGTTTAATTTGTTAAATAATTAGTTTAAGTCGTCCTTCAAAGTCATTTATGTGGACTGTGGATCTGCTGAAAGGGAGTTGGATTAATATATTTCATAAAATAAAGAGTTTATTTGTTGTCTCCATGATATCATGTGTAGCTCCGTTTCAAATGTTGTTGACAATGTATCTTCTATGTTTGATATTGGTACCATTATTACGTCAATAAATTGATAATTTATTGGCTTTGATTGGGAACATATTGCTACAGTATTACACTGATCCTGTTACTGGTTGCGTATTCCGCTCGAAGAAAGATGTATTGCGCTATCTCAAAACTGGAGATCTTGGAAAGTATGCGCACAAAGTGAAAAAGACATGCATGTATGACACACATTCATTGGACAAAAAATACATTGTAAGTGTACTTATGTTCAACTTCTATTTGTTACGAAGCCACTTCTCCTAGTTTTCACTTGTGTTTTATGAAGCCACTTTTCTCAGTTTTCAGTTCTTTCTTTTGTAACTAGATTTATCCTTTTCATAAGAAATAATTGATAGTTGACAAGTAGTTGCGCTACCAAAAGCCTCTATTTGATTTTTTGTGAGGATAATCAATGGTCGATGGCTAAAATAGTCTTGAGAAAATAGACAAAATATTGATATGTGACATCTTATCAAAGCAGAAAACATTAATATTTGGACATGACACATGGATTTCTTTGTAAGAATACAAATTGGTGTATATAATTCTTGCTTTTGTGTAACTTTCTCTTTGAAGAGATTTTCAATGCGAACAATCTTGACGCAGGACAATACCCTAAACTACGTGAATGCACTGATTAAATAATTGCCGAAATAGAATTGAATTTAAATTAAGCAATAAACCTTAAAATATAGCGAATACCTTAGGCTTTCGTAGTATTCCATGGGAGGATCGCATATGATTCGAGCAGGGTTTAGTCCAGGCGTTAGATTCGTTAGGTTGCAGCGCGGATCGATCCTAGAGATAGAACTCTAGATTTCCAAATTAAGGCGCTCACCGTGCAATGATGAAGTCTCTGGTTTTCGGGTTATTTTGATATGGCTGGGCTTAGCAATCAGATGGAGGCTACGGTTGATGAATTGGATCGATTTAATGGTTTAGGGGAAAAACTAGGATTAGGAATTTCAAAGGGATGATGGCTGATTTAGGGTTGTGGGATCAACACAAACAGAGAAGATAAAATTAGGTAGCTAGAAGATAGATTTTGTGGGCTTCACACCCTTTCCTTCACACCAAACCCTTCTCGGGAAGAAGAATCACTCTTCGGAGAAACTCATCTCAAGTCTCAAAAGTAAACGCTCATTCATTCAATAATCAATAACTAATTACATTGTTTAACTTAAGGATCTTATATAGGAGTCCTTTCAAACGAAAATAAAATCCTAAAACAAATTCCAATAGGCCAAGTATGCCCCTAAAAGTTCACTTCGAATTTCAGAAAACACAAAAAATTTAAGTTGCGCGATTTCGATCGATCGAAAAGGAAGTTCGATCGATCGAAATTGAAATTCAATCGATCGACAGTTAAACTCGATCGATCAAAAAACATATTTCAAAAGTTCGCCGCATAAATTCGATGGATCGAAATTGAAACTCGGTCGATCGAATGAAAATTCTCTCGATCGAGTATATAATCCTCTCGATCAAATTATATACTCCAGAACATATGTTTTCCATTCATTATCGTTCGATCGATCGAAATAGGACTTCGATCGATCGAATTTGCTGGTTCCTCCAATTTGTCATCTTTGGCCTCTTTTGCCTATTTCTGATTTCCATTCCGCTTCTTCCGACGTCGATATACACGAAACGGTCCATATCCAATGTCTACGATGTCGGCGTCCCCGTCAATTCTCCCGGGCCGAAAAGGCTTCATCACCGATGAAGCGACGTCGTGATAGCGCTCGAGCATGTCAGGGTCTAGGCGTCGCACCTCGTCTTCAGCTAACCATGAGTTCTCGGAGTTCGGCTTTCCCAACCACTTGACCAAGTACTTTTGGATTCCGCCCCCATGGGTGGATATCGCTAAATCATCTAATATCCCTTCGATCTCATCTTTGCGTTGCTTGCGTGGGGAAGGGAAGGGTAGGGGTTATAGGGTGGGGCTGGCGTTCGGGCTCGGGGCTGCTTGGAAGGGGTTGTGAGGGGGTGGTGCTGGGGCCAAAGAAGGATCCAGGTCCTCCACATTGAATTCACAGATGACCCCTATATCCGGTGGAAGCTCGAGAACATACGCATTAGGCCCACTCCTTGCCACAATTCTAAATGGTACAGCACCTCGAGCTTGAAGTTTCTTTGCGGCTCCCAATGGGAACCGCGCAGGCCTAACCCGAACCAGGATGTAATCTCCAAGCTGGAATTCCTTGAAGTGCCTATGCGCATCCGCAGATATTTTATACTGTTCATTGCTTGCATTAATTCTTTTTCTAATTTCAACATGCAATTCATGTATATGTTGTGCAAATGAATCTGCTGACTCGGAAACTCGATGGGATGCAAACATAGGAATTAGATCAATGGGTGTTTGAGGCCTATGACCAAGGACGACCTCAAAAGGACTCATACTTAGGGACCTATTGATTTAATTGTTATATGCAAACTCGGCTAAAGGCAAAATAGAATCTCAAGTCCTAGGGTGATCACCAACAAGACAACGGAGAAGATTACCTAAGCTCCTATTGGTGGACTCCGTTTGGCCATCTGTTTGAGGATAATAGGCCGAAGAAAATTGGAGCATGGTGCCCATCATGTGCCATAAAATTTTCCAGAAATAACTAGTAAACTTCACATCTCGATCCGACAAAATCGTCAGGGGTAATCCATGTTGACACACAACCTCCCCGAAAAATAATTTGGCTATGTGAGCCGCATCGGAGGTTTTAAAGCAGGGTATGAAGTGGGCCACCTTGGAAAAGCAGTCCACTGCCACAAAAATGGAATCGTGCTTCTGTTGGGTCTTTGGAAGTCTGAGCATGAAATCCATAGAGATGTCTTGCCATGGGGTATGCGGCACGGGTAAAGGGGTGTACAAGCCGGTATTCTGCTTAGTATGCTTCGCGACTTGGCATGTACGACATTGTTTTACAACCCTAGAGACATCCCTCACAAAGCTAGGCCAATAAAACCTATCCTCAATGAGCGCACTGATTTTATCGCGCCCAAAATGTTCGGCAATCCCTCCGGCATGTAACTCCCAGATGAGGAAGTCACGCAATGAAGTGCGAGGGATGCACAAACGATTTCCTCTGAACAAATACCCATCCAGTAGGGTATACTCGGAGTTGATGTTGTTCGGATTTTCAAGGAAAGCAATTTATTCTGCCCCAAAATCTGGGCAATCAGGATAATCTTGTTTCAACTGCTCAAATTCGATGACCTCGGTGCTCATAGACTGCAAAGTCGCTACTCGACAACTTAGTGCATTAGCAGCCTTGTTCTCGGCACCATCCTTATGCTTCAAGACAAATGTGAACCCTTGAAGGTACTCGACCCACTTCGCGTGCCTCGGATTCAACTTTTTCTGGGAAGCAAGGAAACGTAAGGCCTCGTGGTCAGAAAACAACACAAATTCTTGCAGTGTTAAGTAATGTTTCCAATACCACAGAGATCGGACAACTGCATAAAACTCCTTCTCATAGGTGGAGTATTTCTACTTCGCCTCATTGAGTTTCTCACTAAAATAGGCCACAGGGTGGCCTTCTTGGCTCAACACTCCGTCTATGCCTACACCCGACATGTCACATGCTACTTCAAAGACTTTAGAATAGTCCGGTAGGCGCATGACGGGTGCAGTAACCATTTTCTCTTTTATCTTGGCAAAGGCCCTCGTCGCGACTTTGCTCCACAGGAACTCCCCTTTTTCATGCAATCGAAAATGGGGGCCATGATGGTGCTAAAGTTTCGGATGAAGCGACGATAAAACGTGGACAAACTGTGGAAGCTACGGACTTCATGAATATTTCGAGGTTCGAGCCACTCCACAATGGCTACGGACTTCATGAATATTCTGAGGTTTGGGCCACTCCACAATGGCCTTAACCTTCGCAGGGTCCGCAACCATCCTGTCTACTGAGACAATGAATCCCAAGAATACAACAGAGTGTTGCATGCAGGTGCACTTATTGAGATTCGCGTATAACCTCTCTCCCTTCAAGGTTTCACAAACCAATCTCGGGTGGATGATGTGCTGTTCCTTGTCTGAGCTATAAATCAGGATGTCATCAAAGTACACGACAAGGAATTTGCCAAGGAATGGTCTCAACACTTAGGTCATAAGCCTCATAAATGTGCTCGGGGCATTGGAAAGCCCAAAAGGCATGGCCATCCACACATAAAGACCGTCTTTGGTCTTGAAGGCGGTTTTCCATTCATTGCCAGGGCGAATGCGCACCTGATGGTAGCCACTTTTAAGGTCTATCTTGGAAAAGGTAGTGGCTCCAACCATCATATCAAGCATGTCATCAAGCCGCGGTATGGGAAACCGATATTTAACAGTGATCTTATTAATGGCTCGGCTATCGACGCACATGCGCCATGTACCATCTTTCTTATGTGTGAGCAATGTCGGTACAACACACGAGCTCAAATTCTCTTGTATGAACCCCTTTTGAAGGAGCTCACTAACTTGTCAAGTCAACTCGGCGTGCTCAACCATATTCAACCTGTAGTGGGGCAGGTTTGGTAGTGTAGATACGGGAACTAAGTCAATTGCGTGTTGAATGTCATGCATGGGAGGGAGCTCATTAGGTAAGTCTTCGGGGAAGACATCTGCAAATCCATTCAGGATGAGCTTTACTTCCTTGGGGTACTCACAGACTGACTAAGAAGTACTCTCAACAGTGACAACGACATACACGACACTCTCATCTAACGATGCCCTCTCGAACTCTAAAGGGCTCACAATGTTAATGGCCTTGGATTGGCCTCCCTTCTTCTCAACTCTATTGATCGATGGTGCTTTGGGAGCCAAAGGGTTAAGAGTAATTTTCTTGCCCTTGTAATTGAATGTGCAAATGTTAGATCGACCGAAAATGGTCACGTTCAAATCATAGAGCCATGGCCTCCCTAAGATAATGTGGCCCACATCCATCGGCACCACATGGCACCATAAGGTGTCTGAGTATGAACCTAACTGTATGGGTACACGACACCTCTGAGATACAGGAATGGATGAGGAGTCAGCCCATGCGACTTTGTAAGGTCTCGGGTGGGTATCAGGTGTAAGCCCTAAGTAGGTGATGATATGTTCTGACACCACATTTGTGCAGCTTCCGCTATCCACAATAACCCTACAACTCTTTGTCGCACATGTGGCAAAGGTGTGGAAGATGTTCTCCCTTCGCCAATCCTCCTTTTCATCCCGTTGAGGCTGTGCAAAGGCACACCTCACAACTAGAGCGCGACCCATGTCATCACCTTCCTCGTCACTAGGTGTGGCATTCGGCTCAAAGACCTCTTCTTCATAAACTCCTTCACTTTCTTCTCCTTCTCCGTCGATGAAGAGATTCTTTTGTGTGTCTCTTGTGGGACATTGGGCGGCAAAGTGTCCCAATCTTTGATATTTATAGCACTTGACATGAACCCACTCTTCGAGGATTCTCCGGCTACACCCTTACCTTTGTCAAACCTCACATTGGTAGATGTGGATTGTGTGGGTTTGGTAGGCGGTTTCCAGCACTAGATCTCACTTCGCCGGTACGGAGTTGACCGGGGTGAAAATTAGATCGCCTAGTCACCGTCATTTTCAAATATCGTTCCAGGTCTTGAACGACGGTGTAACAATCAGCGAGAGTCTCCACAGGGTGGGAGACTAACTCTTTTTGCAAGTCAAGTCTCAATCCGGTGCGAAATCTGGATAGAGTGACTTGAGGAGATCTCATCATGAATTCCTCAAATTTGTCAATGTAATCCGAAACGGGCATACTACCTTGGCGCAGATTTTGCCATTGGTCGAGGAGACGATGGTAGTATGAAGAAGGAACGTACTTCTCTGTAAGTCATTCCTTCATGTCCTCCCAACGGGTAATGGGAGCACAATGCATATTTGTTCTTATGCATTCAACGTTGACCCAAAAGAGTCGGGCTTGGCCTATGAGCTTCATTTTAGCAAGTCTAACACACCTTTCATCGCTCATGCCAAACCACTCGAAGTGCTAGTCCATATAGGATAACCAATCGAGGAAGACTTGAGGGTCTAATCTTCCATCGAAAGTTGGGAACTCAAGTTGGACATTTTTGAGGAGTCTCCTTTCCGGGTCGTAGTCATTTCCATGATGATCTAACCTATGGTTTGGGTTTCGATTATGTTGATAGCCATTTCGTTCGAAACGTGGACCATTACGCTCACGGGGTGGTTCGAAGTACTCATCACCCTCGTCTAACCGATTGACTCGGTCTAACAACCTCTCATTGGATGTTTCGAGAGTCCTTTAGGCTGTCTCCAAGGCAGTCAATCGATGATTGATCGATTTTAGATCAGCCCTCATGCCGTTAAGAGCCTCGGCAATCCCACTCATGTCCATGGTGATACGGTTCACTAATGACGGGTTCTAAAATGGAATGCAAATGACCTGACAATGATGGGGGACTCTTGACAAACACGTGATGTGCATACTTTGGTCAAAACAGAAATAATATGTGAAGAAAATTAAAGTGCAATGAATTCAGTGTCACACAGTATGCCCTAACCTAGAACCTAGGGCTCTGATACCAAAACTGACGCAGGACGATACCCTAAACTACGTGAATGCATTGATTAAATAATTGCCGAAATAGAATTGAATTTAAATTAAGCAATAAACCTTAAAATGTAGTGAATACCTTAGGCTTTCGTAGTATTTCATGGGAGGATCGCGTATGATTCAAGTAGGGTTCAGTCCGAGCGTTAGATCCGTTAGGTTGCAGCGCGGATCGATCCTAGATATAGAACTCTAGATTTCCAAATTAAGGCTCTCACCGTGCAATGGAGTCTCTGGTTTTCGGGTTATTTTGATATGGCTGGGCTTAGCAGTCAGATGGAGGCTACGGTTGATGAATCAGATCGATTTAATGGTTTAGGGGAAAAACTAGGGTTTAGGAATTTCAAAGGGATGATGGCTGATTTAGGGTTGTAGGATCAACACAAATAGAGAATATAAAATTAGGTAGATAGAAGATAGATTTTGTGGGCTTCGCACCCTTGGCTTCACACCAAATCCTTCT
This sequence comes from Chloranthus sessilifolius, assembly GCA_021018995.1. NCBI lineage: Eukaryota > Viridiplantae > Streptophyta > Magnoliopsida > Chloranthales > Chloranthaceae > Chloranthus > Chloranthus sessilifolius. The sequence continues at coordinate 108,807,894 of CM037597.1, read as the reverse complement.
CGGGAAGAAGAATCACTCTTCGGAGAAACTCATCTGAAGTCTCAAAAGCAAACGCTCATTCATTCAATAATCAATAAGTAATTACATTGTTTAACTTAAGGACCTTATATAGGAGTCCTTTCAAATGAAAATAAAACCCTAAAACAAATTCCAAAAGGACAAGTATGCCCCTAAAAGTTCAGTTCGAATTTCAGAAAAAACAAAAAAATTTAAGCTGCGCGATTTCGATCGATCGAAAAGGAACTTCGATCGATCGAAATTGAAATTCGGTCTATCGACAGTTAAACTCAATCGATCGGAAAACATATTTCAAAAGTTCGTCGTAGAAATTCGATCGATAGAAATTGAAACTCGATCGATCGAATGGAAATTCGATCGATCGAATTATATACTCCAGAACATATGTTTTTCTTTCGCTGCCGTTCGGTCAATCGAAATAGGACTTCAATCGATCGAAATTTTTGATCGAGGTTCCTCCAATTTTTCATCTTTCGCCTCTTTCGCCTATTTCTGATTTCCATTTCGCTTCTTCCGACGTTGGTATACACGAAACGGTCCATATCCAATGTCTACGATGTCGGTGTTCCCGTCAAATCTTTGTTTTATTCATAATGGTTATACATTAGTGCCATAATGCTTACTCCTATCTATTACTGCCTTTTTCTTGAAACATAATTACAATTGAACTTTATGTTCTTTATGCAATTTTCTAGAGGAGAAATTTTTCTTTAATGGGCTTAGGGGCTACATGATGCAGAATAAACGCTAAAACCCTAATTATTTGAATTTGGGATTAGTTTCAAATTTAATTGAATAACGAAAACATTCAAATCACCCAACCACATAAAATAATTTAAGAAATTTAATTAAAGCAATTCAGCTAACTCAATTTTAGCACTCACATGCATTAAGATTTCCCGATCTAAAAAAATGACTCCGATGAAGGAACTCGGGTTTCGTTCTAGTTTAGGGCACCAAGCGATAATTTATGTATCCGCTCGACTCCTCTAGGATTTGAAGAAATTAAAGGCCCGAAGGTTAATTCAATCAAAGGGAAAAATCAAAATATATCAGTTAATAAGGTGAGAACAAAATTCTAGCAACTAATTAACTAGGGATTTTGGGTTTTCGATTTTATCAAAGGAAATACAGAAAATAATTACATGACAATATTTAAAAAGACAACATAGAAAGATAGGGTTCCAAGGCTTCACTTTAAGGATTCTGAGGTTTCACACCTAGGGTGTATGTCGGCTTCGCACCAAGCGCACGATAAAACGAAGATTCACTCTTTCAAGTGAAAACTCTACACAAGTTCTCTAAGGTTTGCAAAAAGCAACTGTCAATTTCATTAATCAATCAACTATATAAAATAAAGTTACTTACTTTTATATAGGCTAAGAAAATCCTAACTAAATATAAAGTTTGAAATAAGAAAGTCTTAAAACAATTAAAACTCTAAATGATAAGTTTTTCCCTAAAATTCGTGTAGCCCAATTCACGGACGTCCGTCATATGACCACGGATGTCCATCATCGACGATGTGCACAAATCAGAATGGTGTTTAAATCACGGATGCCCTTAGGCACGGATGTCCTTGCCTTAATTTCTAGAACACCTTTAGTTTTTTTGCTTCACTTTCTTCCTTTCCTTTGCTTTTCGCTTGCGGATCTTCCTTGAAGTGGCCAACTTGTTTTGTATGAAGCGCCTTGGTCTTCTTCTTGCACCGACGGTTCACATTAGATAACGCCTTTGATCCGATGCCTCCATCACTACAACTCTTCCCTTCACAAGGTAAGAATTAATTTTGTTGTAATTAGTGTTAGGTTTTGAGGTAGAGGTTTAGAGAAAGAGGAAAAAGGAAAGAGATGGAAAAATAGGGTTATAAGAAAAATTTTCCCACCTCTTTCATTTTTAGAATTTATATTACTTACCATAGTAGGTCCCATATGAACTCTCATACTCACCCCACAAATGTATGTAAACCCGACTATATACACCAAATAATATGCTACAAGCGCACCAACACTCCCCCTCAAGTTGGAGCATAGATGTCAATCATGCCCAACTTGAAGGTCATGTCGTACAATCGATATTTTCCTACTGCCTTAGTTCATCTTCCAGCTGATCTTGTGTGCTAACTTGAGGTAAACAAGATTCCTTGGATTCAACCTTTTCTCTCATGAAATGATACTCTACTTCAATGTGCTTGGTTCACTCATGGTATACTATATTTTTAGCTTTATGTAGCACAATTTCATTGTCTCCATTGTGCGTCATGGGGAATTTCACATGCACTCTGAGCTCAGCCAAAATAAAATGAAGTCACATCCAAAGTGGGAGGCTTGGGATATGGCCCAGTATTCTCCTTTTGCACTAGAGTTTGAAACCATATGCTGCTTCATACTTTTCTAGGTGACAGTTTCCAACCAGAAAGGCACAATAACGTGAACTAGATCTCCCGCCACTTAGAGAATCGACCAATATGAATTAGTGAATATCTTACAAATGTCCACGATTGTTGTAAAGCAGCCCTCTTCCTATACTGACCTTTAAATAACTTATGATTCTGTAAACTTCATTTAGATGTGTATTTAATGGTGAGATAAATGAGTTTTCCCTCAAGTCGCTAGTATTTCCTAATATCTTTGAAAGATTCACCTTCTCCATTAATCTGATGATTCTGCTCCATAGGAGTTACAACAGACTTACAACCCAACGTAATTGTCTGCGTATCTTTGAAAGATTCACCTTTTCCATTAATCTGATGATTCCTCTGCATAAGAGTTGCAACAGACTTACAACCCACCATAATTGTTTGCTTTAGAACATCAAGGGTATACTTTTTTGGGGACAATGCTATCCCTTTTTTAGACCTGGCCACTAAGGTAGTTAAGGGGTGTGGCAAGGTCATAGCGACGAGACACGCTACGCCATGGCATGCTATTTATTAATTTTATATTCTTATATTTTTTATTTATTAATTATTAGTATTTTTTATTTTTTTATCTTTATAAAGGAAGAAAAATATTCAACTACTTAGGCATCATTCTTGAATTCTATTTAAGCATCATTATTTTTTATATGTTTTGGTTGGCTCGCTCGAACACGACTTGAGGGACCACTCAGACACGACAAAGGTTTTTGCCTCCAAGCCTACGCTGACCGTCAACGTGAGTTATCGTCGAAGTTGAGGTGACGACGTAAAAAAAAAAGGGCACCTGGTGTTCGTTGATGCCTTGACGAGGGAGAGAGAGAGAGAGAGAGAGAGAGAGAGAGAGACTTTTAGGGTTCTGTAAATTATAACTTATAAGTTAACTTGTAAGTTAACTAATATGTTATAATGATGTTGTAATGTAAAAGTGCTATAAGTTATAAAGTTAACTAAATTATTTATTAAGTTAACTAAATTATAACTTATGTCATAATTTATTTTCCTTAATTTTTTTTTATTTAAAACTCAAATAGCTTAAATAACGACACCATGGTGCTATTCTATCATGGCACTGCTACGACCTGGCTATTTTGCAACATGGCTATTTGACTCTGTGTGGCTTTTCCCATCGCCATTCGCTATGGCGACGCCATAGCGAGGCTATAGTGTCGCCTTGACAACCATGCTGACCACTTCAATACCCAAAAATCTTTAGTCGACCAAGTAGTTAATGTCAAACATGTTGCTCAGGTAACATTTCAGCTTGAGTATGTTCTCACTATCATCTCTGGTACGATAGTGCCATCGACATAACCCACTAATGCAGTGAGATGCAATCCTTTCTTCATGATTAAAGTTTGGTTATAACGTCTCCTTCAATATAAAAACTCAACATAACATAACTGAACTTCTTGAACCATGCCTTAGGGGATTTCAACCCATAGATCAAGGATCAAAATTTTGGCCGAAATGGCCGAAATTTCGGTCCAAATTATCGATTTTGTCCCCCACCGAAACGATAATTTGGACCAAAATTTCGGTCATTTTTGTGTGGGACCCAAAATTTTGGTTTTGGTCCAAATTATCGGTTTCGGTCATGCCCGAAACCGAAATTTTACCTGAAATTTTGATCCTTGCCATAGATAGCCTTTTTCAGTATACACCCTTTCTTTCCTCCCCTTGAAGTGAGAAACCTTGAGGAGTCATATATACTTATTCTTTCCAATTCTCATGTAAGAAGGCAGTTTTTACATCCAACTGGTACAAAGGCCAATCTTTATATGCCGCAAGTGAGAGAAGAACCTTGATTGTATTGACGTTGCAGGAGCAAATGCCTTCTGGTAATCAACACCTTATGCTTGCGTAAACTCTTTTGTAACCAACCTGGCCTTAGAAATCTTTCAACCGAACCATCTGGTCTATATTTGTAACGACCCGGATTTTCTTAAATATTTTTAATGGTGTTAGATGTGTTTTGCACTATGCACGGTGTTAGCGCTCCACACCAAAACCTGCCCTACTTTTAGAAAACCTTATTTAAGTTACGTAACTCTCTTCTTTTCTTATTTTCTTATTCTTCTCTTCTTTTAAGAAATTCTATCCTTAACTCATCTTTTCCAAAACTCAATCTCTTCCCTAAAAACTTTCGTGTGTTCTTCCACAAGAACCACCGCGATCTATTTCCACCGACGAGACAAAGGAAGAAGAAGAAGAAACCTTGGACGAGCTATCTCGTTGGACGTCGATCTCTTCAACCATAATCTTCGTAGATCTGTCGTTCACGATGTACCCATCAATCCACTCTGTAACAACCCTGATATTCGTACCAGTATACACTTAGATTCTTGTATTTAATTAAGCCATTAGTATCACAAGTGATGTGATAGCCTGCTGGTTAAAGACTTAAGTTAGTGACGAGATCTAAGGATCAAAGCTTGGCAGATAAATTTTCATTTTAGACTTGGAAGTAAGGACCTATACACCCTTCATTGGTGTATCGCTTTACACTGAACAATGCCCTTAAATGATAGAAAAGTGAGTTACGGAGAAACCTAGTCACAATCCTCGAAATTCTCCTTAAGAAATAACCGTAAGAAAAGCCCCTCTTTTCCTCTTGGAAAACCCTAGCCGTCACATTTTTCCTCCTCAATCCCCTTCTTCACCCTAAAACCTTTTGAGAGTTTCTTTCACAAGAAACTCCTTGATCTCTTCCACCATCTGAATCGAAGAGGGAAAAGGAAGGAGCACTACACGGACGAGAGATTCGACCTAAATCACCTCAAGTATCGATCGTTTAGATATACCGCTCACACCCAAAAAGGTAGATGTCAATGTTCATATTACGGTTTTATATTCGAGAAATTTATGATATAGTCAATAATTGGTTGGGTTTCACATGTTAAATTCGAGTTTCGATTTTAGACTAGAAAAGAAAATAAGTTTTCTTCATCACAGAGTCGCTCAAGCGAGATTCAATTTCGCTCGAGCAAGAACGCTTTTAGAATTGAGGGAAAATTTTGGTCGAATCTCGCTTGAGCGAATTTGGTTCTCGCTCGAGCGAGATACAGGAGGTTGTACATAAATAGTTTTGTGATAAGTCACTCGAGAGACACTCGCTCGTCGCTCGAGCGAGTTAGGTCAGAGTGCCTTTTCAGTTCTCTTCCTATAGTAGCGTTAAGTGCTTCGGTTTTGTCGTAATTATAATCAATCACTGACACATCACTTGTATGTGTGATGTAGAGAGGAGATCGATCACTATCGAAAACGTTCTTCTCGCGACGATAGGATTGAGGTAGGGGAATCACCATGCATTCTTGCATTTCATCTCTGAATTCATGAGCATGTAATGATTATCTCCTAGTGAGTGACATTGATTGTTAGTAATGAACACGTGGTATACTTAGAATATAAAACCTGCATCGGATACTGAACTAATTGATTACCGAAATGTATCGACCACTCAGAAAATGTCAGAGATTATCGAACATGGGAACTACTTGAAATTCTTATTGAATATAGTGTAACTCATCGGGTATGAAATGTCATTGAACTATTGAAAATCATTGAACTCTCATTGAGTATTAGAAATGTCATCCGAACTCTGAATTAGCTATGCTTTGTGAATACAATACAATGTCTTACAATATTGCATGTGATTTGAGGTTGATGTGAAAGAATCTTGTGCGGCGACACGCTTTGAACCGTTACGAAGGTATATCCGTATCTGAACCGTGCTTCGGCACCTACTGAACCGTGACGACGGCTTATGAACCGCCCAAGTATTCCTCACAATGCAGGAGCTTGGACACTCTGAAAAAGTGTTCATGAACGACGATGATTAGGATTCCCATCAGCTGCCTCTGGTTCGAAGCGCTATACTTGCGTTAGAGATCTTAAGTTATTATTTTAAGTCATGCATAAATCTAATGAGTTGCATATAAAGGAAAATGAATGTTATGTTAATTTTGTTCAGTTGAAATGTGAAACTACTCGACTAGCCCATTGCTTAGAAATTCAAGTTTGAAAATGATGGTATGACCTTCTGAACCTTAAATTTTGAATATCGATATCAAGATAGTCATTGAATATTATGTTTGATTGAGTAAGATGCATATTGTATTGTGGATCACCTACTGAGCTTGTGGAAATTTTAGCTCACCCCGACACTGTGTCACAGGTATTGAGGCGGACAAGGATCCCAAAGTGGTGCTGGGAGAAGAAAATGAACTTCCGCTAGAGTGTTATTATCCACAGCTAATTTCAGTCATTTATTGGTACAATGTCATTGGTTATTTTCAGAATATCAGATATTTTGTTAAGTGCCATTGTTTAGGTGACGAACGGCCGTCACCGGTGGATTAGTTGAATAATGTTCTTCTAACAATGTTGATCATGTTATTTCTGTTTGTAGTTGCTTAATTTCTATTGATGTCAAGAAATTGTGTATAGATTGTGATTCATGATCTAACGACCCGGAAATCTTTACGTTTCGATTGGGAACTTTCGTGTCATTACACACTTTGTACTTCTTAGATCCCGTCGTGTAGGGTGCGTTCGATCGAGCGTCGACGAGCTAAATAAAACGAACCCATATATTTCTTTTGACATAATTATTGCTATAAAAAGAACATGGCTAACACTAACTATAATTCTATTCTATTTATTTTCTTATTATTTTTGGGTCTTATTTCGAATCCATGAGATTAATACGATAATGAACCTATAAGACTTACTGTGGAAGACACTGATTGATTTTGGATCCGATGTCACATTTTAAAAAGGTTAGTAGATAAAAATCTATGCTAAAATGTATTGGGTTTGCACCTTCATGAACTTTCGGGTCTGAACTCCCGGCCACGAACTCGAACTCGCGGCAACTAACCCGAACTTACGACCAAGAACTCGAACTCGAGACCAACGAGGTATTAGACTCGATATTTTGGCCATAACTTTTTACTCCGACCTCGGATTGGCGCGATTCTTGTGACATTGGAAAGAAGACAACGAGCTTTACAACTTTGTGTGAAATACTCATTTCACGAATCCGATGTTTTAGAGGTCAAAATAGAGCGACAAGTCAGGATCAGTTCTGAAAAATCCAAGGTTGTACGAATTTAATGTTATTTTCTGATTTTCATAACCAAAATTTCTGTATATATAATATCTTACTTAAGGTCTTTCGATCGATGGTCATAATAAATCTCAACTTAGAAATTGTAAATATTCTTCAATTTAATTATCCAATTCTAGTATATATGTATATATATATCACTTTTGTCGCTTCAACGCGATCTTTGCAATAGCATGGAGACTTAGAATTTCGATGCCCTCATGAGATTGAATTCTAACTTTTATGTTCTCGGTTTTAGCATACTAACGACTACCTTACTCTATAGTTATATTGAGATGCTATATATATATATATATATATATATATATATATATATATATATATATATATATATATATATATATACGTACCAACGTAATGTAACTTGAAATTAAATCATTCTATTTAAATAATGTTATGCGTTCATCTTGATTATGTAGTACGAGTTAAAGATAAGTTAGATCATGTATGCGAGCGTATGAGAGCATGCCTACGTTTGGGCGTGGTATTTTGCTGAGATGATATCGAAGCGGGAATCACACCGTATTCGCATGCCTCGCAACTCATGGTGGTATGGGACATCACAACAAGTGGGGTGAGTGAGGATTCAGTGTAACCTCGTACACAGTGCCATATACGGTGATCTTATCACCCCTGAGCCTTAAATACGATAGATTAAGTGTAAGACTTATGTAAGGTTAAGCTCAGGTTAAGTGTTAAGATATGAGTCTGTAAGATAAGAAAAGATATGAGTATGATAATAAGACACCGATGTGTAGGTCAGGATAAGATTAAGAACTTAAGTTTGTACGTGTCATTCCTTATATAGCCATCGTAAGGGCCACAACGTCTACAGTCAAGACGAGTCTCAAAGAAGATAGTATGAGTTATGAGTTACGTTTGCCAGCCGCCCCTGTGACTGGATGGGGTGTATGCATATGTTATGTTATGGAAGGCGTTATGTTATTGTGGTAAGCTACTATGGTGACCTTCACATGGTAGGCTCAAGCAGCGACTCTAGCACATGTCGTATTAGGATTTACGAGTATGTTAGGTTTGCCTATGCAATGTACAGTCACATTGACGGAATAATAAGATATGGTACGTGTATAAGGTATGGTGAGGTACGTTATGATTGGAGTGTGTCTAGATCAGGTCTTGCATTTATGATATGATACGAACTCTATGATACGTAGGAATTTATTGTTTCCTTCTGTCAGTTACATTACTATTCTATTATTATGGCTCACGAGATGCACCCACAATGCACCTGAGTAGTGTTGGGTGGATTGGTGGTGTATCCACTAAGTTGCGCGTTGTTTAGTAATTCAGCCCTCATGGCATTTATTTATTTCAGGTGATTATATCGACAGAATGGACGTTAGCTATTCTGATCCTAATAGCACTGACTTTGTTGGCCTGACAGACATAGAGTACCAGGAGCCTTGGGAGGGCGACGTCGTTGAGTACCAGGAAGACCTTGGTGCTGATTTTGACCCGAGTGCAGATTATTAATAGTAGTAGATTCAGTATTGAGTTTAATTTTATACTGTTATTGTTGATCCATAGCCTCGTTTATTGGATTTGTTTCCGACTCTTCTTTGATTAGTAGTTATTACTTATAGTGAGAACTTTGATTATAGACATGTCTGCTTAGCGTATCTGTGATCCGTGCAGGTCATAACTCAGAATTCTAGGCCCTCGGGATGGGGTAGAATTTCAGGACGTGACAGAGTAGTATTAGAGACTAGACTTTACTTCCTGTTAGACTTTAGGGACTTAAATTGTTACCGGTTCTAAGTCTTTGAATTTTGAAGCATGATTACGATGCCTCCGCGAAGGAATGGTGAGGGATCTTCCTATCAGGGAGAAGAAAGAGATAGCGTGGATGTTGCGCTAGTTAACGGCTACACAACAACATGTGGCCCAGTTGAATGAGACTCACCTGCAGGAGACTGCCAGATTGATCCAAGGGTTCAACCAACAACTGGAGCAACAGACAAGGACTTATCAGGATCTTATTGCCCAGCAATTGAACAATCCTGCTCACCATGACCCGGTTATACCTCCACCGCCTCTGTTTGAGAACAATAATCACAATGGATATATGACATTTACCAGGGCCCGACCCCCCACACTTTCTTGGACAGTTGGATCATGACACCGCCGATGATTGGATCACCCAGATAGAGAAAATTTTCAAGGTCTCTACATCTACAGAAAATGAGAAGGTACCTTAGGCCGTGATGTGCTTGAAGGGAGATGCGCATAGTTGGTGGACTTTAGCCAAAGGATTGGCGAGTAGGCAAGAAGAAGAGCACTGGACTTGGTAGCAATTCAGGGAAGTGTTCTATAGCAAATACTTCTCGGATGCCACAAAGACGCTAAAGAAGAGTGAGTTCTTGGCTTTACAACAAAGAACCATGACTGTAATGGAATACGAGGCAAAATTCGATCGACTCTCTCAATTCACCTTCATGTTGGTAGCCGATGAAGCTGAGAAGTGCTACCACTTTCAGAAGGGACTCAACCCCAATATTAGGAGTAGAATTGCAGCAATGAAGATTTCCACTTATGGAGAGCTTGTGGAACGGGCTCATATCCAGGAGCAGGAAATTGAGGGAATGTGCATTCAGCATATAGCCTGTCAGGCAACCCAGAGGGGTAAGTTAGTTTTGGAAGGCCCTTCGTCTTTCTCTTCGAGAGCACCTCCTTCTCGATACGCACCGGTACAGAGACAACAACGTATCGCACCGTACCCTCAGAATCACCCATTTAAGAGAGCCACTCCTGTCTCCGGTTACTAGAGATTTGCGCCTTCGTCGGGGTATACCTATCCAAGGACGACTACAGCCCAACCTAAGTAGAGAGGTGCCATAGCTACGACATATTGCAGAAATGCCTCAGCTCGCCAGTACCAGAAGACAACAGTCCCTACTAACACCCTGCAACAATGCCCCTATGTCTCGTATGAACCCTACGCAAAGTACAGCAAGAGGCATAACCCGGGTGAGTGTTTACTTTACATGAGCGTGTGTTTCCGATGCAAGAAGCTGAGACACTTTATTCGAGATTACCCAAAGCGAGAACTTGCCGCAGACATTCCTTTGAGAGGTCAACAGCAGTAGTCACAACAACCTTGAGCGCATGGCCGAGTGTTTGCAATGTCTCACCAGGACGCCTTTGCTACCGATGGGTCATTCAGGGTATGAATCTTACTTTTCTTTACGTATTATTTTCCTTTTTTCTCTCGCATGATTGTCTATGGAATATATGACTTGTTTTGGGGTGCGGGTGCGTTTTTATTTTATTATTTTTCTTAAGAAATGTTACGACGTATGTATAATTTAGACCCTTGTGTACTTCAGGAACTATAGAAGTTTCTAGACCTACCGATTCGTCCGATTGTCATGCTTGAGTTTTGATTGACTCTGAATTGACCCACTCTTTGATTACACCGAGTTTCGTTGCTGAAATTGGAGCTAAGCCTGTAGCACTGAATGGTGCGCTTGAAATTTCCACGCCATCAGGAGATGTCATGATGGCATCTACAGTTTGCAAAGCTATGATCATAGTAATTGGAAAACATGAATTACCCATAGATCTTGTGGTGCTCGGATTCCAAGACTTTGATATAATCCTCGGTATGGATTGGTTGGCGGCTTATCACGCCTCAGTAGATTGCTTTTTTAAAATAGTCATCTTCCGACCGATTGGGAGCCCCACGTTCAAGTTTCGTGGCATAAAAAGGGGAGGAGCAGCCCTACTAGCCACACTCGTTAGTGATTGTGATGAGAAGGCAAACCCTTCAATTATTCCTATCGTTGAAGAGTTCGTTGATGTTTTTTCGGAAGAATTCCCTGAATTTCCTCTGACCGAGAAGTAGAGTTCAAAATTGATCTCACGCCTGGTACCCTACCGATTGCAAAAGTTTCATACTGAATGGTGCTAGCAGAACTAAAGGAGTTAGAGATTCGGTTACGAGAGTTGTCTGATAAGGGATTTATCCGACATAGTGAGTCGCCATGGAGAGCACCAATCCTATTCGTAAAGAACAAAGATGGCTCAATGAAACTCTGTATTGACTATCGGCAGCTGAATAATGTGACCGTGAAGAATCGATACCCTCTTCCTCGTATCGATGCTCTGTTCGACCAGCTATAGGGTGCCATCTATTTTTCGAAGATAGATCTCAGGTTCGGATACCACCAGTTGAAAGTAAGAGCATAAGATATTTCAAAGACTGTTTTGGGACAAAGCATGGATACTACGAGGTCCTTGCTATGCCTTTTGGACTCACGAATGCGCCGCCCGTGTTTATGGACTTAATGAATCGCGTATTCAGAGAGTTTCTCGACGAGGTCGTCGTCGTGTTTATCGGCGATGTCCTTATTTATTCTCAGACGAAAGAAGCTCATAGGGATCACCTTCGTACGGTGCTTCAGATTCTCCGTAAGCACAAATTGAGCAAGTATGAATTTTGGTTTGAGAAGGTAGCTTTCTTGGGTCACGTGATTTCCGTTGAGAGATTTCTATAGATCCATCGAAGATTGAAGCTGGTGCGAAGTGGTAAGCACCGAAGAATGTCACCGAGGTGAGAAGTTTTCTCGGCTTAGCTGGATATTATCGTAAATTCGTGGAAGGGTTCTCTCGTTTTACACTCTCACTCACTATGCTAACCCATAAGAATAACAAATTCGTGTGGACAAATCAATGCGAGCAAAATTTTAATTTATTAACGCAGAAGCTCACGACGGCTCCCATACTCACCTTACCTTCTGGGACTTGGTGATTATGAAGTTTACATGGATGCTTCACACCAGTAGCCAGGGACTTGGATGTCTGTTGGAGCAACATAAGAGAGCCATTACCTACGGCTCGAGATAGTTGAAAACTCATGAGTAGAATTATCCGGTTCATGATCTTGAGTTGGCAGCAGTAATCTTCGCCGTTAAGATTTGGCGACACTATCTATATAGTGAGACTTTCAAGATCTATACGGATCACAAGAGTCTCAAATATTTATTCTCTCAGAAGGAACTGAACTTGAGGCAAAGACGATGGATGGAGTACATGAAGGACTATGATTGTTCGATTAATTATCATCCGGGTAAAGCAAACGTAGTTGTTGACGCTCTTAAGTCGGAATCCTCAGGACTGCTAGCACGTCTGAAAACTTGGAAGTCGCTCGATGAGATTGCTTAGTTGGATGTGCTACTTGATAGAATTGGAGAATGAGCGTATCTATCTAGTATAATGGTCAAATCTACCTTTGTTGAGCGTATCAGAATCAAGCAACCCGTAGACCCCAAAGTTTCGAAGATTGTGGGACAGTTAGCCGAAGGCCCTAAACAAGACTTTTCCATGCGCATTAACGAGACCCTCCTACTCAAAGAAAGATTATATGTTCCCAATGTTGAAACCTTGTAGAACGAGATTCTCGAGGAAGCACATAAGTCTGGGTATTCGGTGCACCCAAGTAGCACGAAGATGTACCAGAATATATGAAGTTATTAATGGTGGCCGAACATGAAGAAAGAGATTGTTGAATATGTCTCCAGATATCTTGTATGCTAGTAGGTGAAAGTTGAACATTAAAAGCAAGTCGGTCTTTTGCAACCCTTACCGATCCCCGAGTGGAAGTTGGAGAACATCTCTATGGATTTCATAGTTGGGCTTCTGAGGACATCTGGGAAGCATAACACCATTTGGGTTATTGTAGATCGATTGACTAAGTTGGCGCACTTTCTACCTTTCAAGAATATCGATAGTGGGGACAAACTTGCTGAGACGTACCTGAAGGAAATAGTCAGACTCCATGGGGTTCCTGTGAGTATTGTTTCGGATAGAGACACAAAGTTCACCTCAGAGCATTAGAAAAAATTTCAGGAAGCAATAGGTACAAGATTAGATTTCAGCACAACCTTCCATCCAGAAACTGACGAGCAGACCGAGAGGGTTAATCAGATTGTAGAAGGCATGCTTCGAGCTTGCATGTTAGATTTCCGAGGGAATTGGGATGATCGCCTTCCTTTAATCGAGTTTTCTTATAACAACAGCTACCAAGCAAGCATCGAGATGTTACCTTTTGAAGCTTTGTATGGCCGAAGCTGAAGAACACCTCTTTGTTGGAACGAGGTTGGAGAAAGGAAGATGCTTGGGCCAGAACTCGTGCAAACCACAACTGAAAAAGTTACGAGTTATCCGACAGAAGTTGAAGGAAGTTTAAGACCTTCAGAAAGCTTACGCCAACAATCGAAGACACTTAGTAGAATTTGATATTGGTGATTTGTTTTACTCGTGTGTCCCCGACTAAAGGAATCATGCGTTTTGGGATGTGGGGGCAACTAAGCCCAAGATACGTAGGGCCCTTCGTCATCACTGATCGTATCAGCGAGGTTGCCTATTGAATTTCAGTTCCGACACACTTCGCCGGTATACATAATGTGTTTCATGTGTCCATGTTGCGCAAGTACTTGCCTGATCCATCTTGCGTCCTTGATATCGAGCCAACTGAAGTCAGGGATGATCTAACCATAATAGAGAGGCCGGTTCGCATCATAGGTTGAAAGGAGAGACTCGTCAAGGGTAAAATCGTACCCTTCATCAAAATTCAGTGGCAACACCACTCATCGAAAGAGGCCATTAGGGAACGAGAAGCTGAGATTATGGAGAAGTACCTAGAGCTCATCACCGCAGGTAAGTAATTTTCGAGGACGAAAATATTATAAGGGGGGAGAATGTAATGACCTGGATTTTCTTAAATATTTTTAACGGTGTTAGATGTGTTTTGCACTATGCATGGTGTTAGTGCTCCACATCGAAACATACCCTACTTTTAGAAAACCTTATTTAAGTTACGTAACTCTCTTCTTTTTTTATTCTAATCTTTTGAGAAACCCTAACTGTCTCTTATTCTTCTCTTCTTTAAGAAATCCTAGCCGTCACAACCTCTCTTCCTTAACTCATCTTTTCCAAAACTCCCTAATCTCTTCCTTAAAAACTTTCATGCATCCTTCCACAAGAACCATTGCGATCTATTTCCACCGACGAGATCAAGGAAGAAGAAGAAGAAACCTTGGACGAGCTATAGTGTTGGACGTCGATCTCTTCAACCCGAATCGCCGTAAATTTTCCGTTCACGCTTCAACAGGTGGGCACTCATCAATCCACTCTGTATTTCTCATATCTCGTTGCGTAGGGTACATTCAATCGCGCATCGACGGGCTAAATAAAACAAACCTGTATATTTCTTTTGATATAATTATTGTTATAAAAAGAAGAACATGGCTAACCCTAACTAGAATTTTATTCTATTTATTTTCTTATTATTTTTTAGTCTTATTTCGAATCCATGAGATTAATGTGATAATGAACCCATAAGACTTAGTATGGAAGACACTGATTGATATAGGATCCGATGTCACATTTTAAAAGGGTTAGGAGATAAAAGTATATGCTAAAATGTACTGGGTTTGCACATTATGAACTTTCGGGTCCGAACTCGCGGCCATGAACTTGAACTCGCGACCACGAACTCAAACTCGCTGCCACGAACTCGAACTCTCGACCATCGAGGTATTAGACTCAGTATTTTTGCCATAACTTTTTGCTCCAACCTTAGATTGACATGATTCTTACGACATTGGAAAGAATGCAATGAGCTTTACAACTTATTGTGAAATAGTCATTTCATGGATCCAATGTTTTAGAGGTCAAAATAGAGCGGTAAGTCGGGTTCAGTTCTAAATGATCTAAGGTTGCACAAAGTTAATGTTATTTTCTTATTTTCATGACCAAAATTCCTGTATATATAATATCTTACTTACGGTCTTTTCTATCGATGGTCATGATAAATCTCAACTTAGAGTTATTGATGTTCCATCACAACAGAAGATTGAGCCGATGCTCCTAAAAAGCCATTCTAGAAAGGAGTCCAGCTGCTCAGACCCCATTGAAGGTGACTCTGAAGACGGCCTATGTTCGATGTCAGCAGACACGATCAAGGAGGGGGAGAGATTGATTGATGTTGGGACAAAGTTGGGGATCTCCTCTAACATTAACAGAAAGGGCTTACTGAAGCTATATGGGAACATTATCTAGAGGGGGAAACAAATTGCCAAGGCAGAACGGGCAAAGATGAAAAAGGGTAGAGCAAGGTCGAGATGGGGTCTGTATTACTCAAGAAAGCGGAAGGGCTAGAGGAAAGGTAGGATCATAGAGGAGGGTCCAGCGAAGGGCAGACTGGCGACAGGGGCCCACTAGAGGGTGGCTCGTCAGTCGGTTTTTCGGGCTAGTTTAGTCAGTTGATTGTTATGAAGTTTATTAGTTGGAACGTGCAAGGGTTGGGTCACTCAAACAAAAGGGCCTTGGTCAAGTCGATCATCAAAAGTCAGAAACTACAGATCGTAGGGTTACAGGAATCCAAATGGGGAGAAGTTGATGCAACAATGATCAGAAATGTCTTACCATGCTTTTCGTGGGAGTGGAGGGTTTCAGAAGCAGATGGATCTAAGGGTGGTATCCTTCTAGCTTGGGACTCGATTTTGGACTCAGAGATCGGGGTTTTTTTTGTGGCGGTTCTTCTCCAAGATTGTAGAAATGGGAAACAGTGGGTGGCGATAACGGTGTATGGCCCAACTAATAACCGGCGTAGAAGAGATTTCTTCTTTGAACTCAGTGCTGTGATTAGTAAATGGGACTCAGCGGTGTGCATAGGGGGAGATTTTAAGTTCCGAGGAGAAGAACGGTGGGACTCTAGATATAACTGCCAGGGAACTTTTTTTGGATTGCATATCGCACTGCGCTTTATTTGACCCGGGGATGTTTGGAGGGAGGTTCGCATGAACCAGCGGGCAGGAGGAACCTACAATGTGCAGGTTGGACAGATTTTTGTGTGGAACGGATTTCTTAGAGCTGGTGGTAGAGCCCACAGTCCATCAGCTAACTTCAACTATTTCGGATCATAGGCCGATTGTCTTGGCTAGCAGTGATTATAGCAGGATTGCTTCCAGAGCGGGGACCTTTCGGTTCGATAACGCGTGGCTGAAGGAGTTCTTTGGGAAAATTTGCGAATGGTGGAATCAAGATAACATCGTCGGGTTTGCTACATATATATTTACTTCCAAGCTCAAGAACTTAAAAAAGAAAATCAAGGAGTGGAATAAGGACACGTATGGAAAGTTGCCCATGATGAAAGAGCACATTCTGGATGAAATAGCGGTCTTGGATAGAGCGGAAGAGATTGCTAGATTATCGAACGAAGAGAAGGAAATTAGGGTGACCCTAAAGATGGAATTTAATTGCCTTGTTATAGAGGAGGAAAAGACTTGGCGGCAAAAATCGAAAGCCCATTGGTTGAGGGAGGGAGAATGCAATTCTAAATTCTTCCACTCCATGGATAATGAGCGCAGAGAAAACAATTATATCTCATCAATCACAGTTGGCGGAGTATCTCATGAGGATCCTACTGATGTCCGAAATAAGATTGTGGAATTTTATGAAAACCTCTACGATTCGGAGCAGATTTATAGGCTGGCAATGGATGAAATTCCTTTCAATTGCATTGATCCGGATAGGGCTAGGGAAATGGAAAAGGGGTTCGAGGAAGAAGAGGTCAGAAAGGCGATGAAAAGTCTGGGAAAGAATAAGTCACCGGGACCAGATGGGTTCACCCCTGAATTTTACAAAGCTTGTTGGGACATTATTCGTGTTGACTTCATGGCCATGCTTCGGGAATTTCAAGAAACGGGGAGAGTTGCAAGATGTATGAATTCTACCTTTATAGCCCTCATTCCGAAATGTGTTGGGGCTTCCAATATTTCGGAATACCGGCCTATTAGTCTGATAGGGTGTGCGTACAAAATCATCGCTAAAGTGATGGCTAATCGGTTGAAGAAGGTTATTGGTCAGCTAATATCAAATGTACAAGGGGCCTTCATCCCAGGAAGACAGTTACTGGACATTGTGCCGTCGGCAATCGAAACTATAGATTCGATTAAACATCACAATGAAAAGGGTTGGATTCTAAAGATAGATATGGAAAAGGCCTATGATAGGGTCCAATGGGAGTTTTTGGATTATGTTTTACAGAGAATGGGTTTTGGGAACAGGTGGCGAAAATGGATGAGAGGATGTTATGCCTCAGTTCGGTTCTCGGTGCTCATAAACGGGATTCCTTAAGGATATTTTAGGAGTAAAAGAGGGCTGCGGCAGGGAGATCTCTTATCACCTCTTCTGTTTAACTGCATCGGAGAGGGTCTTCACAACCTATTCAAGAGGGCTGAAGAGATAAACCTATTAAAAGGAGTATTGACGGCAGAAAATGGACCGCGAATTACGCAGCTTCAATATGCAGATGACACAATGGTCTTCTGTAACAAAGATGAGGGATACCAGGAGTTAAAGGTCGTTACAGGCCTATTAACTATTTTTGAGGGAGTATCCGGGCAGAGACTTAACCTCCATAAATCTAGCCTGGTTGGAATTACTCTGTCAATGCAAGAGACTGAAAGGGCGGCCAGAGAAGTTTGGTTCAAATGTGAATCTTTTTCCTTTCAATTATCTTGGCATTCCTCTTGGGGCCGGAAGGAGTAGAGTGCGACTGTGGACACGGTAGTGTAGAGGTTCCAACGGAGACTTGCGACTTGGAAGGGCAAACTGCGTAGCAATTGGGGAAGGCTTACCTTCATCAGATCCACCCTGTCATCTATTCCAGTGTTTATGATGTCTCTCATCAAAGCACCTACTTGTGTCACGAAAAAGCTTGAGAAAATTATGAGGGATTTCCTGTGGGAAGGAGCCGAGGAACGAAAGAAATTTCATCTTGTCAAATGGGAGGAATGTTGTGAAAAGAGGGATTACGGAGGATTAGGAATTAGAAACCTAAACCTGGTGAATAAGGCCCTTTTAGCCAAATGGTTGTGGAGGTCCCGTGATGAGGGGGAAAGAAACTCTGTGGTGGCAAATCGTCGCATCTGAATACGGAACAGCCGACGAGGATTTGAATGGTAATGTCAAGAATAGTCATACATGAGCATGGTGGAAGGCAATCAAAGAAACAACTGATGAATTCAATCGGGGTACAACTTTCAGTTGGGGAGATAGTCGGAAAATAAGGTTCTGGAAAGATGTATGGGTCGGGGAGCAACCCCTACAAACGACATTCCCATCGATCTTCCTTTTCTCTGATTCGAAAGACGGTGTGATTAGTAACTTTGGCTACTATATTGAGGGAAACTGGGTGTGGAATGTTACACTAAGAAGGCAGTTATGGGATTGGGAGATTGGAACTTATCAGGACCTGCTAAGAGCTATTAGGGAGGTTTCGCCTAACTCTAAAAATAGAGATCGAAGATTATGGAGATACACTCCTAAAGGAATCTTCACGGTTAAGTCCTTACATAATCAGTTGTTGATGCAGGAGAGAAGGCTCTCGCAATTTAAAAGATGGTCTGGTTTCTGGAAGGTCAAGATGCCACCCAAAATAAAAAAATCCGCCTGGTTGGTTAACCGGGGAAGAATACTAACCTGAGATCAGTTGAGTCAAAGAAACATACCTATTATTAACCGGTGCTTTCTATGTATGAGGGGAAGGGAATCAGCTGCTCACATTCTTTTACATTGCTCTTTCGTACAAAGCATTTGGCATAAGATATTCCGGATTTTTAACGTCCAATGGGTGACTCCTTTTTTGCCAACAACCATAATGGAAATGTGGAAAGATATGGAACTGACGGATCACAGAAAGGATTTATGGCCGCTTAAGATCTATGCGGTGTTTTGGGTTATCTGGAAGGAAAGAAACAACAGAGTCTTCACTCGTAATGCAAAACCGTTTTCGTTGGTTATACGGGACATCAGAGATATGGTCGTATCGTGGAGTGCTAGCAAGATGGAGGACTTAAAGGATGGGCTCGTGCAATTTATGCTGACTTGGGAGGACTGCTACTCCTAACTGTTTCCTGCTGTCTTCTGGTTGTGATGGGGGTTTTCTCCTGTGCTGGTTGCTGTTGCGGGCTGCATCCAGTCTCAAGGGTTAGTTTTTTTTTTTGAGGGCTGTCTTCTTTTTTAGGTAGTTCCTTACTACCTGCCAAGGTATGTAACCCTTTCCTTTTTTCTTTTGGCAATATAATCTTTTGTTACCATTTCAAAAATAAAAAATAAAAAAAATGAAGATAAATCTCAACTTAGAAATTATAAATATTCTTCAATTTAATTATCCAATTGTAGTATATATGTATATGAATCACTTTTTTCGCTTCAACGCGATCTTCGCAATAGCATGGAGACTTAGAATTTCGATGCCCTCGTGAGATCGAACTCTAACTTTTATATTCTCGGTTTTAGCATACTAACGACTACCTTACTCTATACTTATATTAAGATGTTTTATATATATATATATATATATATATATATATATATATATATATATATATATATATATATATATATATATATATACGTACCAACATAATGTAACCATGAAATTAAATCATTCTATTTAAATAATGCTCTGCATTCATCGTGATTATGTAGTACGAGTTAAAGATAAGTGTTAGATCATGTATGCGAGTGTATGAGAGCATGCCTATGCTTGGGCATGGTGTTTCGTTGAGATGATATCGAAGTGGGGATCACACCGTATTCGCATGCCTCACAACTCATGGTGGTATGGGACATCATGACGAGTGGGGTGAGTGCGGATTCAATGTAACCTCGTACAAGGTGCCATATACGGTGATCCTATCACCCCTGAGCCTTAAATATGATAGATTAAGTGTAGGAGTTACGTAAGGTTAAGCTCAAGTTAGGTGTTAATATATGAGTATGTAAGATAAGAAAATATATGAGTATGATAATAAGACGTCGTTGTGTAGGCCAGGATAAGATTAAGAACTTAAGCCTGTACATGTCGTTCCTTACGTAGCCATCGTAAGGGCCACAATGTCTACAGTCAAGACGGGTCTCAGAGAAGACAATATGAGTTATGAGTTACGTTTATCGGCCGCCCTTGTGACTGGATGGGGTGTGTGAGTATGCTATGTTATGGAGGGCGTTATGTTATAGTGGTAAGGTACTATGGTGACCTTCACATGGTAGACTCGAGCAGCGACTCTGACACATGTCGTATTAGGATTTACGAGTATGTTAGGTATGCCTATGCGATGTATAGTCAGTCGCATGTGACGGAATAATAAGATATGGTACGCGTATGAGGTATGGTGAGGTACGTTATGATTGGAGTGTGTCTAGATTATGGTCTTGCAGTTATGATATGATACGAACTCTACGATACGTAGGAATTTATTGTTTCCTTCTGTCAGTTACATTGCTATTCTATTATTATGGCTCACGAGATGCACCCACAATGCACCTGAGTAGTGTAGGGTGGCTTGGTGGTGTATCCACTGAGTTGCGCGTTGTTTTGCAATTCAGCTCTCGTGGCATTTATTTCAGGTGATTATATCGACGGAGTGGACGTTGGCTATTCTATTCCTAGTGGCGGAAGTACCGTGGAGCCTTGGGAGGCGACGCTGAGTTGAGTACCGAGAGTAGGGATGTCAGGTGGGTTTCAAGCGAATGGGCAGGATTCTGGCCCAAATTTTTGAGAAATTTCATAAATGGGTAGGGCCGGGCTAAGCCCGATTATAAACAGGTTCGAGTTCGGGCTTTGATGTGTGAAATAAACAGGCCGTAATTTATATGAAAATTAACGGCCAGTAAGCCCGGCCCGTCATAATTACTATTTTAACCCCCCCTTATTACAGTTCAACGGATTGATAAGGGGTTAAAACAATAATTTTCCTAATTGCTACCCTTTATAACCACACCAGTAAGGGTTCTTTCTCTCAAATCTCAATCGCTATCTCCATCCCCCATTCTTCAGACTCGACGACACTCGTTCTCCAATCTCCTCTCCAGTTCTCCTCTCTCACCGATAGCCCGCGGCCCCCGCTTCTCTCTCTCAGCTTGACAGCTTCCCTCTCTCCCAACTCCCATTCCCAGCAGCTGAGCTGCCAAATATGACTTATTTAATAAGCCCTCTCTCTGCCTTCCCCTCTCTCCAAATGCTCCAACCTCCCACCGCAGCCTTTCCCTTGCTCCCACCACAGCCCAATCCCAAGTTCCCAACCTCTCTCTCTCTACCCAGCTTCTCTCTTTCCCAATCCCAACCTCTCTTTCTCCCTCTCTCCCATGTTCTCTCTCCCAAGTTCCCAATCCCATCCCATTCCCAGGCTCCTCGCTCGGCCCGAGTAGTACCGGGTCAGGTTTATTATTGGGCCAAATAGAAAAATTGTAAAGCAAAAACTACAAAAGGCCCATCCGGCCCGAGTTCCGGCCGGATTAGTACCGGGCTGGGTTTATTCGGGTCAAGCTGGGGCTCAAATATTTCACAATCAGTCAGGTCGGGCCGGGCCCGAATAAGATATCAGGTCGGGCTCGGACCTCACTTTTACTCTAAAACTTAAACGGGCCTATAAAAAACCCGGCCTGAATCGGCCCATTGACAGCCCTAACTAGGAGGACCTTGGTGTTGATTTGGACCCGAGTGCAGACTATTGATAGTAGTAGATTCGGTATTGAGTTTCGTTTTATACTGTTATTGTTGACCCATAGCCTCGTTTATCAAATTTGTTTCCAACTCTTACTTCTTTGATTAGTAGTTATTACTTGAATTTTTATCGCATTTATTCATTATTTATGACTGACGTTATATCTCATAGTTATTTATTAAATTCACGGATTTCGTGGAGCCATATTGCATGAGAACTTTGATTATGGATATGCCCGCTTAGCGTATCTGGGATGCGTGAGGGTCCTAACTCGGAATTCTAGGCCCTCGGGATGGGGTAGAATTTCGGGTTGTGACAATATTTGTCTGTGTAGACCCATTTTCATACACCAATCTTTTTCCTTTAAGGGAGTTCCATAGTTTTCCAAGTACTATTCTACTCAAACACTTTCTTTTTCATTTCATAGCCTCCTTCCACTATGACTGAGATAAAGCATCAGTGACGCTACTGGGAACATAGATATAATCCAGTGACGATATAAATGGAGAGTGTAAAGAAAATAGAGCACAATATGATACATACTGATAGAATGAGAAGTACAGGATCAAGAACCCTTATTAATCCAATGGGCAAGTCTAAGTGAGGCACTAGAGGAGTTACACCTTGTGGACTAGCCTCTCGGTTGGAATTTGGTCCATAATTTGATAGAAAGTTGGCTTGTTCTTCTTCCATGTTCCATGAGAGAAGACTTTTTCGTTTCTTTTGCACCTATTTGTTTTTTCTATCCGTGGGAGCATCAACTTTAATATGTTTTTCCACATTTGCTTGCACGTCTTCTTCTTCAACTATTTTTTTATACCCATTGTTCTTCAATTTTGATGATATCTCATTCATAACAGATGGAAATGGCAACATGTTTTCTTCACGTCTGCTATTATCCCCCTGAAGAGGACGCTGAGAACTCATGGAAGTAAAGAATTGAGTGATTCAAAGAAGGTAACATCAAAAGACACAAACCATTTATCAGACATAGGATCACAACATGTGTACCCTTTCTGAGATGAGGGGTACGCGATAATGACATTGAATAGCTTTGGGCTCCAACTTATCACGACGATGCTGACGGACTCAGGAAAGCACAAACATCCGAAGACTTAAGGGGGGACTGGGAAGAGAGTAGATGAGGCAGACAACATATGAATAGAAGACTTGCCTTGAAGAATGAGAGTAGACATTCTATTAATAAAGAAAGACGTTATGAGAATGACTTATTCCACCACCTCTTCTAGACATCCATTGCTACTAACTATGCACGTGCCACCTCCAGGAGATGGTGCTTTTTTTTTTCACCCACTCCATTTTATTGAGTTGGGTATGAGAAGTAGTTTGCCATTCAATACCATGTTCTCTAGGACATGATAGTAGATGCTAGGAAGAATCTCTCCTCTTATCGGACCGTAATATTTTCACAAAAGAATTATACTGAGTTTGTTTCATTAGGTACAACGTAGTGAGGCATGTGCAATCATCAATAGAGGACACATAATACCTATATCCAAAATAGAAGTAATAGGAGATGCGTCCCCTACAGATCAGAGTGGAAAAAATGAAAAGTGATGCAGAGAATTCAGGAGGGGTGGGGGGGACCTTTAAAACCTCGCTCAGCGATAAAAAGAAGAAGAAGATGGAGCACTAAGGGAGAGGAACCATGGCTGAAGCAGCCATTAAAAGGGGGCTTCTCAGGATCTGCAACAGGATTGAGTCAGGTTCAGATTTGGAGCAGTATCTTCGAGAGAAAGTGGGAGGATTTTAAGTTTCACATGATCACATTAAGTGACCACGTGAGACCATAGATATCGAGAGGTAAATATTGATATCTGGCCCTTCACGTGGTCACTTAAGTGATCACGTGTTGGGGGGGGGGGGGTCCCAAATTTCGTTCTCGGAAGTCGGAAGTTAGAATTACTTATTATTATCGAGATTGGAGTGGGATTATTTTGTTTCTTTTGAGAACGATGGTTCTAACCTTAATATTAACATGATTTTTGAGCTCTTGCTGCCTGCTGAAGGTTTTTCATCCTCTTTTGGCTATGAAAGTAGCCTTTTGAGACTGCTATTAGTCCTTAACAATTTATTATAATTTTATGCTGATTTCTCTGATGTTCTCTTGTATTTAAACTGCTATGTTCTGATCGTGAAAGACCACAACACTGATGCTGATCATTGCACCTCATGGTGCTGAGTTTCTGATCTTGTGGTCTGTCTTTGTTAGGTGCTTTGCTGTTTAATGCACTTATTTTTTGAGATTGAAATAGCAGGTTTTCATATAGTTAATACAGAGAAATAGTAGGAACTGGGCAGTATTTTTGTATGGAAATTTGGAGCAGTTCAGCAATATGCACCACTGTTAAAGATATTGATTTCTGAGAAGACATGGAGGATATAGTTGTTATTCATCTGTATTCCTACACGGATTTAAGGGCAGATATATTGTAGTTATACTGTGGATAATAATAATTATTGTGAGCGGAAATCTGCACTTAATATTATTAAATTGGGATTTAAAACTGAATACCCGATGTGGACTATATTTCAAAAAAACAACCCTAAGCATACCACCACTGTAACAATAAAACAGTCCCAAAAAATCCAAGCAGTCGTTCAATCATCCAGAAACAACAAACAGTGAAGAAAACGGTCAACCAGCATTGTGAAAGGGCTAAAACATGTCAATCCAGATGTTGTCGTTTTTCTCAACCAATTGATTTGTATGCCCGGAAAACTGTGAAATAGGGAAATTTTAAAGAATAAAAAATTGCCTAAAAGAGGTATATGAATGTACAAGTTTTTTTGAAGAAAATGTTTGCCTCCCAAAAGATCCCCTTTATTGTATAGCATTTGTGTTTACATTTCACCTGGGGCTAAATTTCGCTTGGTATGGATGAGGCAAGCATGGGTCCAGATTGGATCAAGATGCTCAGGTGCCAACTTGTAAAATGGTTTTTGAGTTAGGCTGGGTTTGGTGGTTCCATGTTTAGGATTACGTTTAGTAGTTTAAGGGTTCAGGTTTAAAGCAGAGAGAGAGAGAGAGAGAGAGTGTGTGTGTGTGTGTGTGTGTGTGTCATCCCCTCTTGCGTCACGTGCCACCACCTAGTCTTCATGTGCCTCACACACTTGCCACAAATTTAGTTTTGATTAGTTTATCTCATTGTGGTTAGCTAGTTTAGATAAGTTACTTACTGGAAGCATATTAGCCCAAGTGTCTTAGTGATAAGTTAGGAGTAACTATATAAGGGATTTATCCCAGCTAGTAAGTTAAGCAGTTAATGATTAGAGTCCTCTAGAAGAAGGAGATTGACCATCACGAATTGGTCCTTGGAGTTCATTTATGTGTTCTTAATTGAATTTCAATAAAATATCCCTTTTATTGTCGTTTTTGGAATTATTTAGTTTGTTTTGTTGATAACGATACTTGGTACTGTTACATTTGATATCAAAGATGTCAACAGCATTTTTTTTCCAACCCTGTCCATGACGACAAACAAGGAAGTCGAAAGAGATGTGAACTCGCTCAAGACAATGGTGGAAAATTTGGCAACCGTGGTCGACTTATTAAGCATGAAGGTTGATTTTCTTCTGGCCAAATCTTGATTCTCCGAGAAAAAAATAGATTGATCAGAAGATATAGTGAACCATGAAGAAGGGTATTTGGAGGTTGGAAAGGAGGAACCCAAATACTAAAAGAAAGGGCAGATGGGTTATCCAAGGACCCCATGCATAGAATTGCGGCATTTCGATGGTACCGATCCAATTGGGTGGATTTTTCTTGCGGTACAACATAAGATCTACCATCACCTCTCGGATGCCAAGATGATCATAGTAGCTACGATTCATCTCCAAGAAGATGGGATCCTGTGGTATCAGTGGATGATATCCACCTTTGGTTCAGTTACAGGGGATCAATTCAAGGCCATTTGAGTCCGATTTGGCACTACTGAGATTGAGGAACCAAACGAGGCACTATCCAAGTTGCGCCCGGGGACATCAGTTCGCCACTATCAGGCTCAATTTGAAAGGTTAGCGAATCGACTCCCTAGATTACACGAATCGTATCTAACTGAATGTTTCATTTCTAGGTTACGCGATGATATTCGCATTGGCGTGAAAATGTTCTCACCAACTACAGTTGGACAAGCATTCCAGTTAGCGTTGCATCATGAAGAGGCGACACGAGTTCGAGGCAAAATCTCATGGGTAAATCTCAAAATGACACCAACACCTCCATCTCCACAGGGTCATGACCGTGAGATGTTGCCTCCTCTGAAGTGCCTTGCACAAGATGAAATGAATGAACACCGAAGAAAAGGGCTCTGTTATAATTGTGACGACAAATACGCTCCCGGACACCAATGCAAGGTTCATTTAGCCATCTTAGAAGGGGTGAAAGATGCAGACAATGGGATTTCTATCCAAGTCGAAGACCTCCACCCTTGAGGACAAGGATCGTTTAAAGGATGAGGAAATGCCACGCCCTCTTGCGTCACGTGCCTCCTAGTCTACATTTGCCCCACACACTTGCAGCAAATTCTGTTTTGATTGGTTTATCTCATTGTCGTTAGCTAGTTTAGATAAGTTAGGATTTGGCTTACTAGGAGCCTATTGGTCCAAGCATTTTAGTGATAAGTTATAAGGAGTAATTAAATTTAGCCCAGCTAGTAAATTAAGCAATTAATAATTAGAGTCCTTTAGAAGACGGAGATTGACCATCTCTAATTGGTCCTTGGAGTTCATTATGTGTTCTTAGTTGAATTTCAATAACATAGCCTTTTTATTGTCGTTTTTTGAATGATTTAGTTTGTTTTGTTAATAACGATACCTGGTTTCGTTACATCTGGTATCAGAGACGTCAACAACATTTTTTTCTGCAATCCTCACCATGACGACGAACAAAGAACTCGAGAGATGTGAAATCGCTCAAGACGTGGTGGAAAATTTGGCAACTGTGGTCGACTCATTAAGCATGAAAATCAATTTTCTTCTGGCCAAATCTTGATTCTCCGAGCAACAATTAGATCAATCGGATGATCAAGTGCACCATGAAGAAGGGTATTTGGAGGTTGGAAAGGAGGAACCCAAATACTTAGAAAAAGGCCAGATGGGTTATCCAAGAACCCTCACGTAGAATTGCAACATTTCGTTGGTGCCGATTTAATTGGGTGGATTTTTATTGCGGAACAATATAAGATCTACCATCACCTCTCAGACGCCAAGATGATCGAAGTAGCTACTACTCATCTCCAAGGAGATGGGATTCTGTGGTGTCAGTGGATGATATCCACCTTTGGTTTAGTTACGTGGGATCCATTCAAGAAGGCTATTTGCGCTGATTTGGCTCTACTGAGATTGAGGAACCAAACGGGGCATTTTCCAAGTTGCGCTATGGGACATTGGTTCGCCACTATCAGACTCAATTTGAAAGGTTAGCAAATCGAGTCCCTAGATTACCTGAAATTTATCTAATTGGATGTTTGATTTCTGGGTTATACGATGATATTCAAATTGGTGTGAAAATGTTCTCACCAATTACTATTAGACACGCATTCCAGCTACCGTTACATCATGAAGAGGCGATGAGAATCCGAGGAAAAAGCTCATGGGTAAATCTCACAACGACACTAACACCTCCATCTCCATCAGATCCTGACTGTGAGATTGCCTCCTCCGAAGCACACCTTGCACAGGCTGAGATGAATGAACGACGAAGAAAAGGGCTTTGTTATAATTGTGACGACAAATACGCTTCCGGACACCAACACAAGACTCATTTAGCCGTCTTAGAAGGGGTGGAAGATGCAGATAATGGGATTTCTATCCAAGTCGAAGACCTCCACCCTTGAGGATAAGGGTCATTTGAAGGATGGGGAAATGTCATGCCCTCTTGCGTCACGTGCCACCTAGTCTTCATGTGCCCCACACACTTGCCACAAATTTTCTGTTTTGATTAGTTTATCTCATTGTGGTTAGCTTGTTTAGATAAGTTGGATTTGGCTTACTGGAAGCCCATTGGTCCAAGTGTCTTAGTGATAGGTTAGGAGTAATTAAATAAGGGATTTATCCCCGCTAGTAAATTAAGTAATTAATGATTAGAGTCCTCTAGAAGGAGATTGACCATCTCGAATTGGTCCTTGGAGTTCATTTATGTGTTCTTTGTTGAATTTCAATTAAATATCCTTTTTATTGTCTTTTTTTGAATTATTTAGTTTGTTATGTTGATAATGATACTTCGTATCGTTAGAGAGAGAAAGAGAGAGAGAGAGAGAGAGAGAGAGAGAGAGATTATGTGATCCCATACAGGTAATTAAAATATGTAAACAATAATGTTTATTATAAATTTCTGATTCCAAATGGATGACACAAGTCGATCATGATGATGATGACGATGATGAATATCTAATATAGATTCTCCAAAAACAGAAAATTGCCTGAAAAGTGAAAATTAGGAAAAATTACATAAAACAATTAGAGCCATGTCTTAGGTCCATATCTGAGTTGATACATATCAATATGGTTATATTTTCTTAAAAATTCCATAAGTATTATATTGTTTGCTACTTGCATCCTAGTTACCTTTCTCAAGCTTTGGTTTCCTTGGACAAAGTTTTTGACCAAATATCATATATTGGTTGCTACTTATCTAGCAATCATTTTACTTTTAGAATGCCATTGAATACAAATAAATGTTAAAGAAAATTCAATTTCTTTGGATTATTTTGCATTTTCACCCATTTTCATACTTAATCCTTTTCAAGTTTTTTATTTCTGTGGACTTTTTTTTTTTTTTTTTCGTTTTTTTTCTTGCCCCCTCTGTTAGCCTCCAAATGCGGCTAAAAGAGTGAGAGTATCAGACAACAAACCAACATGGCGCCTTTCTGAGAATCAAAGCTCAAATTCAGATGGAATGATGACCAAACTATTCAACAAATCACCTACGGAAGAACAGCATTCACCATTTACCAGCCACTGTTCGAATCAGTGTAATTTCTCTAAACTTCACATTAATTAATAAAGGACCCCACTCTTCTGACCGTCATTAAAACACCAAAATGGTTTGTTATTCTGGCTTGGTTCCAGGCCCATTGGCATCTGATACCAGCCAATATTTCAGCACCTTTTTTTTTAAATAGTAAAAAAATATATAATTTCTTTTACAAAAAAGGACATTTTTGGTATTTTGTCCAAATCATCTCATACTTATCGGCCGATATGGTCTGATATTTGATTTGTTTGACCCGATATTTGACCCCATATAGAATCGGAGTGTATATTCGTATCAGATGGTGCCTAACCCAATACATATCGGCCAATATTGTATCGGATATGGCCGATATTCAAAACCATGCTTATGTCAGAATGTGTAACTCACTCAGACCATGGATTAAACTAACTGTATTGCTTATCCAAATGATAGTTCTAATGCGTGCGGGAGATATTTTGACCAATATCTTGAACTTTTTGTATGCATCTGCAGGTGACGATGACGCCGAGCCAACCAGCCTCCCCTTGATAAGCCCCGTTGGATCAAAGAAAGGGCAGCGTAAGAGGATTCAAGCCGAAAAGCAGCTTCAACCAGTTCAGCTTGCATCTGGGCTTTCACTAAAACCGCGTTCAGGGCATGGTTCGGCTCATATTGGTGCTGATCAAGCGGTGGAGGCCGTCCCTGGCGTCTGGGATCGTTGGGCAGCTGAGGAGCTGGACCAGCTCGATGAAGAGTCAGATTCCAAGAAGCCAGGATCTCCCCTAGCATTTCCTTTTCGGGACTCATGGTCTGACCCATGCCTTGAATTTGCAGTCAAAATGCTTACAGGGGAGATTAAAGAGATCTCTACATAGAAGAAGAAGAAAGCTTAATGTAGTAATTTTTCTTAGCTGTTTACTTTAGAAATTTTGGCATTCAATTAATCTTTTATCAGTTTTCAAGTGAGTATGATTATTGAAACTGAGTTTTTTTCTTCGTTCTTAATAGTTAACTCAAAAATGTTAAGTTGGTATAGTGACTATAGTCTAGACTTGCCAATGGATGAATAAAGGCACAAATTCACATGGAAAAGTAGACATTTTTAGGAGGGTCCTATGAATCTCTGATATTGAACTGAGCTCTATGAGGTAAATATTAGGCTCTAAACATGGTATCAAACTTGGTCAATAATGATATGTATCGGTTGCGCCGATAACCGATACCGATACCACCCTGATACTGGTATCGGGGTGGTATCGACCAAGTTTATGGGTCTTGAGATCTACAGAGCAGTAATAAATAACGTTCGGATTCAGTAATTTTTAGGTAGGGTGGGGATCAAATTGGTTTGGATCGGATAAATTCGTGAATTAGCTACAATACATATATTTTTGGAATATATGTTTCACAGTATATTTTTATTATCTAAAAGTATTTAAAAAAAGTTAAATATTGGTAATTTGATTTAATATCAGTTTCGCATTGAAATAATTATATTAATTTAATATTTATAAGTGTTTATTATTTAACAGTAATTGATTATTTTCATTTATGTAGTGTATTTTACATAGAAGCCATTTGACGTTGACAAATTTCTCGAGTGGCATTAGGTTACATTAAAAAAAGTGAAATCTGGTAAGAGAAAAGGTTACCCTATTACAAAAATTAAAAGGCACAAAAACTAGAGGCAAATTTACGCCTGTAGGTTTGTCGATATCTTTTTCAAACGAGCTCGCTGACTGACGAATATTTGAAAATCTAGTGAATTATTTGCCGGATCGGAGAATATGCGTCGATTTATTCGGTGAGGGGTCAATTCGATGAACCGAATATTCAGTAAAATTCACGGACCTTCGTGACTATGCCAAAGGAGCACACGCGTGTGTGTATATATATATATATATAGAAAACCAAAACCCTCCATTAGTTGAGCTAGTGCCATTTGGGTGCCAAGGGACACCTAATCCGAAAATCAGGTGCCGAGGCAACATGCATAAGATCAATTGCATCTCTCACAAACAAAAAAGAAAATTATCCATCGCTCAAAACATATTCAAAATATTCAATGCACCGAGTATATTGAGCAGAACCAAAAATTTGATCACGTCTTTTAATATGAAAAAACGTATTTTTGTTTAATTTTTTTTAAATCAATGCCATATGACCAAGGTATTATAATCAGTATTAGTCTCGGGTATCGGTTTGCCAGAGGCCGATACGAATTGGCCGATACGTATCGGCCAATTCCAATAATTATCGGCCATTTAAAAAAATAATAATAATAAATAAAATAAAAAAATAAAAGTCTCGATCGAAACCGAGACGTATCGGCTGATACGGGCCGTATCGGTAATATCGATACGTATCTATTTGGTCGAAAACTGATACGTATCGTTATCAGCCGATTTTTTATACCATGCATGTGACATATGAACTCAAAACGATAAGCGATTTTTCTTTTGAGATCATATGTCATGTGGCATGTGATCTTGGGGACATGCACAGGGTTCAACACTGGGTGGATGTATGGACTCTTATATATATATATATATATATATATATATATATATATATATATATATATATATATATATATAGCTCGGGCGTAGAGATATCTCTACGCCAATTGATATGGGCGTGACACGTAGCACCTCTTTTGTGAAGTGAGGGTGGCATGGGGCTCACTTTACTAACTAAAATTAAACTTTTAAAATATTTTAAAAGTTATATTTCTTTTCAGCCGTCATTCTTGACTTTTTTATAAGTCTTTTTAAATTCTTCTTTTTTTTCTCCTCTTTTTTTCTAAGAAAATGTCATACTTACTTTTTCAGGTATATTTTATTTAAAAAATATTAACGCCCACCGCCCGGTAGCGAAGCGCTAGCACCTCTATAGAGAAGTGTTGGCGCCTCATTTTACGCGCGCCGACGCTTCGTTTAGGAGCGTCGGCGTTTCGATTTATATATTTTTTATTTTATTTTATTTTATTTATTTATTTTTACTTTTTATGGAAGCGCCAGCGCCCCTAGAACGATGCGCTAACGCTTCGAATTTTTTTTTTTTTTTATGGAAGCGTCAACGCCCCTAAACGAAGCGTCGACGCTTCATTTTAGGGGTGCCTTCGATAATTTTTATTTTATATAATCTCTAAGCAGTACGTTTTAGGAACGATTAATTGCTCGTTTGATGTTAACGCTTCATTTTCCGAGGTGCTGGCGCTTTGCTACCAGGCGCTACTTTTTTTGAGTAAAATATGTATAAAAAAGTATGTCTGATACTTTTTTTGAAAAATAGATTAAAAAAAGAGACTTCAAAAAAGTCAAGAATGATGGCGGGAAGAGTATGTAACTTTTAAAAGTGTATCTCTAATTAGTAAAGATATCTCAAAAAGTTTCTTTTACAAAAATGACACTATGTGTTACACTTATATCAATTGGCGTAGAGATATCTTTATGCTCTGACGTATATTCCCAGGCCTTTATATATATATATAATATTTTCTATATATAAAAAGGTTACCAAAATCCTTGGTTGAAGAGTCCCCCAAAAACCCTAACAAGTAATGAGGAAATTCATTTTCAACAAGTATTTTGAGATTATTTAAGACATATTTGAAAAGCAATAACCAGTACTTAATAACAAATACGAGTGGATAGACTTTTATCTAAGATGGGCTACGCCAAAGAGTCACTTTTAAGTCCTTATTTGTTTTCATTAGTTATTGATCAACTGACAACAAGCATTCAAGATAAGATAAGGTTCATGTGAATTGCCTGTGTATATTGTCTGTGAATTGCCTAATATTAATTTTTTAAGCAAGGAAATAAATAAATGATGAGTTTAAATATAGAAGAAAGGCATTAGAATTAGGAGGTTTAAGAATTAATAGAATAAAAAAATTGATATAAATCCAAAGAGGATGCCTTGGTCAAACTTAAAAATCAGTTAGTACCCTCTAAGTGAGGAGCCCACATTTCAATAAGCGTACAAGAAAGATCCAAAGAAACTCAGATGAAATCCATATCTGTTTTGAAGATCATAACATCAGTAATTTGGTAGATTTGGATTCCCATATATCCGGTGGAAATTTTAAAATATAACTTTTTTGGTTTTTGCTTTGTGGTGGATAGTCCCACATGGTGTGACCAGCTTTTTGAGGTTTGATTTATGTTTTGAAAGTTTAGTTCAGGGCTTGTAACCTTCACTCAAGGGACACCGAATTTTATGGTTTCAGCCACCATGTATTTTATTAGTTGTACACATGCACGCGCCGAGTCGGGACGGGCGCGGGTACCAGCATAAGGCGGTGCGGTGCATTTAGTTAATCTTTTTTGAACAAAAGTGTAATCGAAATTTTTACTGTTTGATTTTAAACATTTGTTTTTAAATCTGTTCAGTTACTTTAAACGGATATGTCCGTTCAATTATTGTCAAAGAATATATCTATTCAGTTACTGTCAACGGATATGTCATTTCCCAAAACGATTTCGCACCTATTGATTTCTATATAAGGGACCCGAGACCATCATTTCAAAACAACCGTGTTTTTACATTTCTTTTCTCCTTGTTTATTTTTTAGATCTGTTTTTAGAGTTCCATCCTTCTTTGGTGTTCTGGTAACGTGATCAGATTTGTCAAATCTGATCACACGAATACACATCCAATTCGTTATATCCTGGAACCATATTGCCAATAACCCACTGGTGACCACTTGATTGAAGTGATAGGAGCAAAAATTGATTTAAAGACAGCGAAATTTCTCGTGCCTCGAATCGAATCAGTGTGTCTATTCCTGCTTCTCGAACCAATTTTTCCAACATTTTAAAACCAATTCTATGGCTCAGATTTATGCAATCTCCACTAAATTGCAGCCCGCGCTGCCCAATAATATCCATAAGTTGGACAATTTTGATGGTTCGAATTTCAAGCGGTGGCAACAAAAATTACATTTTCTATTGACCACGCTGAAAGTTGTGTACGTTCTCACAACACCGTGTCCTACTGTTACCGAATCATCCATTCTCAATGAAAGTCGTAAAAAGTAGAAATGGGACGACGACGACTATACTTCAAGGGCTACATTTTGAATGCACTGTCGGATTCGTTGTTCAACTTATACTACGCCTATAACACTTCGAAGGAACTCTGGAATGCACTTGAGAATAGATACAAAACTGAAGATGCAGGGTATAATTCTTACATTATCAGTCAGTTTTTCAATTTTAAGAATGTTGATGATAAATCTATTCTTAGCCAGTTCATATTTTCAAGTAATTATAAATTATACGATCGTTAATGATTCTCATTTCGATGAGGATTTTCTTATTGGTGCGGTAATCGCCAAGTTGCCTCTATCATGGAAAGATTACCCAAAAATTCTTAAGCGTAATAATGAGAAGATTTTTATATAAGATCTTCTCCTTCATTTACGTATTGAGGAAAAATCTCGAGTTATGAACAAAATCGAAGATCACGTTGATCTGACATCAAAAGCACACTTGGTTGAGTCTAAGATTGTCAATGGACTGTCAAAGAAGAAGAGAGGATATTCTCATTCCAAGAAGAATAAGACCATGGTACCGAAGAATGGTGGATGCTACCACTGTGAAAAATCCGGACATTTCAAACGAGATTGTCACTTCTTCAAGAAATTGAAGAATCAAGCAAATGCAGTAAAAGAGAAAAGAAACTTCGTAGCAGTTCTTTCGGAAGTTACTCTGATTGGTGACATCAATGAATGATGGATCGACACGAGTGCCATAAAACATGTTTGCAATAATCGTGATATGTTTGTAATGTATGAAAAGACTGATGATGATCAAGATCTCTTTCTGGGAAACTCATCTACGGCGAAAACCATAGGGCATGAAAAAGTGAAATTGAATTTCACATCTGGAAAAGTCGTGACACTTACTGATGTGCTCTATATACCCGATATTCGCAAGAATCTCATTTTAGGTGGTTTACTGATCAAGCATGATTTTAAACTTGTATTTGAATCAGATAAGTTTAGATAAGTTTATCTTATCCAAGAATGGCGAATTTGTTAGAAAATGATATGCCATGGGAGGCATGTTCAAACTCAATGTAACTAATTCAATCAATAAAATCTCTCCTTCTTATTTGGTTTCTCTTTCTAATTTATGGCATGATAAATTAGGACATATTAATTGTAGATCAATGAAATACATGGCTAACTTAGAATTAATTTCAAAACATGTATTTTTTATAGTAGTGCTTTTAGTGTATGTGCTAAGACTAAAATTACTCGAAAACATTTTCCTAGTGTTTTGAGAAATTTATTTTTATTAGATTTAATACATAGTGACATTTGTAATTTAAATAATGTTCCTACTAGAGGAGGAAAACGATATTTTATTACTTTTATAAACGACTTTTTAAAATATGCTTATATATATTTATTAAATACTAAAAATGAGGCTTTTGAAAATTTTAAAATTTTAAAAGCTTTAGTAGAAAATCAATTAAATAAAAGAATTAAAGCTATTAGATCTGATAGGAGTGGAGAATACATGTCAAATGAGTTCTCTGATTTCTGTGAAGTTTATGAAATTCGTCATGAGGTGACGGACCCTTATACGCCGCAACAAAATGAAATTGTCGAAAGAAAAAATAGAATATTAGTAGAAATGACTAATGCAATGTTAGTCAACGCTAATTCAAATAAAAATTTATGGGATGAAGCTTTGTTAACTGCTACTTATATTTTGAATAGAATTCCACATAAAAAAACTTTAACTACACCTTATGAACTTTGTAAGAATAGAAAACCTAGTCTAACCTATTTTAAAGTATAGGGGTGTATGACACTTGTTAGATTAGTAAATTCTAAAAGACCTAAGATAAACCTTAGAACCATGGGTCAAAATCTCGGGTTACTGATATGTATCGTCCGAGCTCCAAAATGATACGTATCGGTATCGTCCAATACCGAACGATACATTGAATGTATCGTTTGGTATCCGCCATACAATTGGACGATACGGTACATTGAATGTACCGTATCGTTCCGCTCCGATACCGATATGTATCGTCCGATACGTATCGATATCGGACAAAATTTTGATCCATGCTTAGAACTATTGAGTATGCATTTGTTTGCTATGCACAAAATAGTAAAACTTACAGATTTTTAGTTATGAAATCTAATGATAGTATAGATAAAAATAATATTATCGAATTTAAAGATGTTATATTCTATGAATCTAAATTTACAACTCTATCTCATAAATTAAATATTGAAAATCAAACTTATGAAGATGGAGAATTTTCTAAATCTAAAGAAATTATTGAATCTTCGAGTGATGAAGAGGTCATCATTGGGCCTCGACGAAGTAAACGTCAATGATTTGAAACTAGTCTTTCAAAAGACTATTATATCTATTTGATTGAAGGAAATAAGACAAAAAATACTAAGAAATATTTATATCTAAATATAGACGATGATCTTATCACTTTTAATGATGCCATGAAATCTAGAGATAGTGCCTTTTGGAAAGAAGCTATCAATGATTAAATGAATTCATTAATGAGAAATAAAACGTGAAAATTAGTAGACTTATCAGAAGGATCTAAACCCATAGGATGTAGATGAGTATTTAAAAGAAAACTTAGAATGGATGGAACTATAGAAAAATTTAAGGTACGATTGGTTGTCAAAGGATATAGGTAAAAAGAAGGTGTTGACTATTTTGACACATATGTACCAGTTGCTAAAATTTTTATTATAAGACTTCTAATTGCACTAGCTTCTATACAGAAGTTAGAAATTCATCAAATGGATATTAAAATTGTCTTCTTAAATGGTGATTTAAAAGAAGAGGTCTATATGAAACAAGCAGAAGGGTTTGTTCTACCTGGATAAGATAAAAAAGTCTGTAAACTTATTAAATCTCTATATGGGTTAAAACAAGCACCAAAATAGTGACATGAAAAGTTTGATAACACTATTACTAATTTTGGATTCAAAACTAATGAAGCCGATAAATGTATGTATTATAAATTCTCTAATAATCATGGTGTTATAATATGTCTTTATGTAGATGATTTACTCCTTTTTGGAACTAATTTAGAAGTTATTTTGGAAACTAAAAACTTCTTAAGTTCATCTTTTAACATGAAAGACATGAGAAATGCATAAATAATTTTGGGAATCAAAATTATAAAAAATGATAATACGTTAACCTTAACTCAATCTCATTATGTTGAAAAGATTCAATTACTTTAATTTAAAATCTGTCAATATACATTTAGATATTAATATTAAATTACCTAAAAATAATGAAATATGTGTGTAACAGTTAGAATATGCAAGGGTTATTGGTAGCCTTATGTATGCAATGCATTGTACAAGGCCAGACATTGCATTTGCGGTAAGTAAGTTAAGTAGATTTACAATTAACACTAGTTCTGTTCATTAGAATGTTATTTCTCATGTTTTTAAATATTTAAAAGGTACTATTGGTTATGGTTTCCAATTTTCGGGATATCCTCAAGTTTTAGAAGGATATAACGATGCAAGTTGGATATCTGATTCGGAAGAATCAAAATCCATAAGTAGATGGATATTCACTTTTAGATGTGCTGCGATCTCATGAAAATCAAAGAAGCAAACTTACATCACACATTCCACTATGGAATCAAAATTCATTGCCTTAGCGGCCAATAAAAAAGAAGCGGAATGATTAAGGAATTTACTAATAGATATTTCAATTATGATTAAATCATTGACACCTATCTCTATACATTGTGATAGTGAAGCAACAATATCAAAGGCTTATAGTCAAACATATAATAAAAAATATAGAAATATTGGTCTAAGACATAGCTATGTAAAATAATTACTTAGAAATGGAGTAATCTCAGTAATTGGGATCAAGTCTGCAAAAAATTTGGCGGATCCGTTTATTAAAAGACTTGACAGAGATGGAATTTATAGGGCATCAATCAGGATGGGTTTAAAGCCATTAAACCTAAACAACCATTTATGATAGGAACCCTACCTAACATTTGTTTAATCAATGTTTAGGTTCGAAGGAAAAAGTAAGTCGTAAATGCGTGGCGGCTAAAGGGCACTATATTGATGAAAAATAAATCTCATATGCATCCCAGGAGGGTAGTGTTTCACCTGTAATAGATAAGGGAAGGTTGAACATTGCTCTTAATAGTCTTATAACACTTTGTGTTGAGATGTTAATGTTATAGTGGTATCTCCTATAGGTTTACCTATATAAGTGTGAGGGTGAAACCGCTTTCAATGAGACATGATTTTATCTCATAAACACTTACAAAAATTAGGGTGCTAGCATAGGGCCTAAATTGGCTAACCTATTTATTGAACACCAAATATGTGAAATACGTGTATGAAATAGTTCTGATTTGTCGTATAAGATCGTTAGTTCAAGACTTAGTTTCACTAAAGACCTTGGCAAATTTTAAATTATTTTCACTAAAGTGAAAATTTAAGTCTATAAGACATTTTCATTTATGCACATATTTTTGGCTTTACTCTGCTTTAAATCTTTAAAATAGTAAGAGATTATTAGATATTTTAAAAATTGTGAGGGATTGTTGAAAATTTTAAAATATAACTTTTATGGTTTTTGCTTTGTGATGAATAGTCCCACATCGTGTGAACAGTTTTTTGGGTTTTGATTTATGTTTTGAAAGTTTAGCTCCAGGCTTGTAGCCTTCACTCAGGGGGCACCGAATTTGTGGTTTCAGCCGTCATGCACTTTATCAGTCACACATATGCGCGCGCACAAGCACCAAGCCGAGCCGAGCCGAGCAAAGTCGGGTAGGGGCAGGATGATCACGAGCACGTGTATGTGTACGCGTGGCGTGGCGGTGCATTTAGTTAATATTTTTTGGACAAAAGTGTAACCGAAATTTTTATCGTTTGATTTTAAACATTTATTTTTTAAATCCATTCAGTTACTTTAAACGGATATGTCCGTTTAGTTATTGTCAACGGATATCTCCGTTCAATTATTGTCAATGGATATGTCATTTCCCAAAACGGTTTCACACCTATTGATTTCTATATAAGGGACCCGAGACCCTCATTTCAAAACAACCGTGTTTTTACATTTATTTTCTCCTTGTTTATTTTTAAGATCTGTTTTCAGAGTTCCGCCCTTTTTTGGTGTTCTAATAGCGTGATCAGATTCGCCAAATCTGATCACATGAACACATATCCGGTTCGTTGTATCCTGAAAGCATATAGTCGGTAACCCGTTAGTGATCACTTGATTGAAGTGGTGGGGGCAAAAATTAGTTTAAAGACAGCAAAATTTCTCGTGCCTCGAATCGGATCAGTGTGTCTATTCCTGCTTCTCGAACCAACTTTTCCAATAATATCCACTCAATTGGTAATTCAAATGATTCACATCAGATCCATATGTCTAGATATCATCATATACATTCAATAAGTCGTATATTTGAAAGAAACTTGTTTAGTTTGGGAAGGGTTTCTATTGATCAAAAAGAACAATCTACTTAAACCGATATGCCCTTCGGCACTGCTGAACGATGTCGAGTGGATGATCACGCGATGTATCAGCTTCAAATCCAGCAAGGAATTGTATTATAAGAAGCAAAACAAGTGATAAGTTAGGATCAAGCGTTTATGAAGCAGAATAAGCTTGAGGTTGAATCTTAGAAATTCCCTAATAAAACCTAGGCACTTAGATAAAGTTCTCAAGCGTTATGAAGCAACAGTTCAACTACCTTATCAGATAGGGCTGGGTCAGAGTCGTCACATAATATTATCAGAGCCGAGGATGACTCTTCTATAAAGTGAGGGATTATGATAGTCTTAATGGAGATCGTTTTTCATCCTCATGATCTTGAGATCATGGGCATACTGTCTGAACAGTCAAATATTGATTCCACATTTGTACACATTCCAAAAAGTGAACATGATCATAGCATACCATCAAACGTGTTCACGTTCAATTTTTGGGATGTGTGCCACGTGAAATCAATATCTGACTGTGTGATAGGATGCCTATGATATCGATATCATTTGTGTGAAAGATTGGGACAAAAAATGATCTCAATCCTTTAATTTAAAGCCATTAATGGAGTTTCCCTTTGTTTAAGTGAGGTGACTGTAACATAAAGTGGTGTGATAGCAACACCAGCCATTATTCATAACATTTATTCATTTCTTCATTTATTGCTTATATAGAGAGTAATGAAATTTACTTTATCTCTCTCACTATGGTTGTACATATGTGTATGATGTGATTAAGTATTATGGTGTATTATTTGGCTCTCTTCCCTATATGGAGAATTGTGTCATCAAGAAATGGGTGTAGGAGAGTTAGGAGTTATCAGTGATCCACATTCTCAGTTAGATCTGACCGATTGGTTAATTGTTTCAAATTAGGGGTGAGTCTCGACAACTCAAAAATGAGAGTTTAAATAAGAGTTTTTGCTCTCTTAAGTTCAGTTCGAGAGCCTGATCCGAGCTTTTTATTTATAGCTCGATTGAAGTAGAGCGCAATAGAGTTGAGCTTGTAAAGCTCAGCTCGGCCCGACATGATTAATAGTATATAATATTATATATATATTAAAATATAATATACATAATTTTGATTTTTTTTTAACTTTTTTTTCTTATAATAAGATTCAGTTAAATGTTATTTTATAATGGATAAATATGTAATAAATATATAATCCTTATAATCGTCTATTAAAGTTTGCTCTCTCTCTCTCTCTCTCTCTCTCTCTCTCTCTCTTATTGTGCAACTATTAAAACTCTTTTCACTTGTCTCAATGGACAACAACTAGTATGATAATTGGTCAACCAATCAACACCTATGCTCTTAATCAATATTTAGCATAATAAATTTAAACACTTTTTTCTCCTATCGATTCATTAAACCCAAAAGTATTAGAAGTTTCTATTTTGGTGGCCGTCACTATGGTCAACCCGTTAACCGGTGAATGGTATAAGATCAATCTTGAGATGTGTAGTTGCTAATTCGCTGAGTTTGAAGAAAATAAGTAAGTAATAAGTAAGTCTTTTAGTTATGGTATGATTATGATTTCTAATCACACTATAATTAGTAATTCAAGTCCTTAATGGGAAAGGACTCTTTGGCTATAAATATAAGGGGTGCCTGATCCCAACGATTGCTCGACACAATTCAATCCTTTATATTAGCAAAAGCATCCCCAATGTACTAGGAGATATTGAAAGCGAGAAGATCGTTGAAGATCGGCAACCAACCATTAATGACTCACACTCAAGGTGCGCACATATATTTAATTTATAGATTATTGATTTATTATTTTTAATCGATCATGCGCCTAAATCCTAGGGCTTATTTTGAATGATCGGATCGATAGATCCATATAGATTCTAACAATTGGTATCAGAGCTTTGATTGATGTTTGATCCATCAAAGTATTCCTCCATAATTAAGGTATATATATAGCTCCATCAAAGTATATATATAGCTGAAGGGCGATAGCACCCACCACCGTTATCCACCAATGGGTATCCGTATATGACAATTTTGATCGGTTATAGACGTAACATCCATGGCTGGCCTTGGAAATCGGCTTAAGAAGCAATTGCCTATGACTCTCAAATTCTCCGAAAAAAAATTAGTGCCCCTGCTTACCCAAAGCATAAATAAGAAGGGTCAAATGAACTCTTTAGTCAATGAAACTTTTTAGATAATAGCCCCGCTAAGAGGTGTCACCTTGATTTGACGATCTTGGTTAAAGAAAAAAAAAAAAACAACAGGAGACCTGCTACTCTGTACCTCTCTGAATCCCAAAACCCATTTGTAAAATCGCCAAAACATGGACGCTATTGAGGTTTTTGTTGCAGAAGCCTCAATCGTCCGTTTCAATGGCGAAACTTGTCAACAATCCTCCGATTCGGCCCATTTCGGTAGTGGGTTTTTGCTTGTTTTAGCAGCTGGACGAGTCACGGGGTCTGTTGCAATGCCACTGATGCGATTTCGGTCGGTGTCACGCCCCGAAATTCGATTCATGATCCATTTCGGCACATGAACGTATTCAATAATCAAATTTCAAATAAAAGAAACATAACGGTCCATTCTTATTAATAAAATTTAAATTACAGTTATTTTCAATTACAACATTTAAACACTTCCTAACCAAGGCTAAACCAACAAGTCTTCTAGGGTCTTCTCCTGAAGTGCAGCTTCTGAACCACGAGGTCCAATTTCTGAAATTAAATAGCAACGGGGTGAGATAAACTCAACAAGTAACCCCCAATAATAATATAACTCTTTTGTCACTTTTATCAGTTTCAAATTGAGAAT
This sequence comes from Chloranthus sessilifolius, assembly GCA_021018995.1. Classification (NCBI taxonomy): domain Eukaryota; kingdom Viridiplantae; phylum Streptophyta; class Magnoliopsida; order Chloranthales; family Chloranthaceae; genus Chloranthus; species Chloranthus sessilifolius. The sequence goes on along the minus strand of CM037597.1, from coordinate 108,765,488 downwards.
TTCATATCAATATCAATGACATCAGCTATATCATCTAATGATTCAATATAAAGAAAAATAACTTAATTTATAATTGCACTTCATATATTATACAATTATTAATCAATAGCACCGATCCAAGTGCATTTGCATTCACATCATCATTCATCATTCATCATGGATACCAGTCACAAGGAGGGCTCCATACTTTCATTAATCTCATTGTCAACCGTGCCGATCCGGTTTGACGGGTTTACTTCGTATTACAGAAGTACACAAATGGATCCGTTCATCTAATATTACCATACGGCCCCATGGGGATCTTAACCAAAATCATATCATAATCATCTTTACAATATTCATCATTTCTTCATTTATTCATATAAGTTTCTTTTGTAAAACTTATTCAACAAGTTTTACCCATTCTCATTCTAAAACAGTGTGACAATTAAATGTAAACAACATCATATGATAGATAAATCGAATATACCATGCTTACGACATTTATATTTTTCTAACATGATGAAATAATCATAATTGAACCAGACAAGTATAGAAATATTCATACAATCATTAACCATTTACTTAACAATATGATAGTATGTGCTATGTAAAAATAAAAACATCATTATCTAATAAGGTATATGTACAAAACATGTTATGGGATAGGTCACTTGCCTCAGTTATCGGGGTTAAGGGTATTGTGAGGGCAGCGTACAACTTTGATGGTTACCTGGCACAAGGGAAAGGAATAAACAAGAATGTAGAAGAAGGTGTGGGAGGGAGATTGAACTACGTCCTTAAGGTTGGGTTGGATTCTATTGAGTTCTTTCAACCCCTATTCAATTAAAGAAAATCAGAATTTAAAGTTTGATTTATTATAATCCTAAACTCTAATTCATAGTTCGGTTTTAAACTTAAAAATACAATATAAAATAGAAATTCTGAAATTACTATAATACTAATTTTCCAATCCCAAAACCTGATTTGTTATGCTCCTTTTTAAGAAAATCACCCTAATTTTAATTAGGACTCTGATTTATTAAATCCAGTATTAAAATCTTAAAACTCTAGATTAAAATAAGTTCAGAAGTTAATTAAAACCAGTACCTAAATCAGAATTAAAATATACTATAAAATCAGAAAATAGAATATATATAAAGTCGGATACAAAATAAAAAAATCAGAATATAATCTAAAATAGAAACCGAACGAAAAATCATGTTATAATCAAATTATATAATAGATTGTAAAATCAGATTTATATAATTAGAATAAATTTCCTGTTTTAAGACAAGTTATAAAATCAACTTATAAAAATCAAATTTATAAAAACAGAATATAAAACCAGAATTTAACCCACCATTTTCATCAACCAGATTTATTAAAATTAAATAAAACAGAATATAGAACTAGTCCCGATTTAATAAAAATAAAACTGGACATAAAATACTAAACCACGGATAATCAGATTATTTTAATGTGAAAAATCAGAATATAAAATTGCCAGATTTCTAAAATAATCAGAGTCTAAAAATTAGAGAAACATAAAACTAGAGAAAATAACCCTAATGTTGTAGACTTAAAATACAACAGAATAGAAAATCAATTTGTAAAAACAGAATATATTTTGAGCATATAAAACCAATATGAAACCCATAAAATCAGAGTTGACCTAAAACCTAAGTTAAACCAGATTTACCAAAATAAATTTATAAAATCAAAAATTTAACTAAAACTACAAAACTAGATTATAAAATTTAACTAGAGGAAAACATACATCAAGGGAATTAGAGAAGAAGGAGAACTTGAAGAAAGTTTGGTGTAGAAAAGAGAGGAGAAATAGCTCTACTTATAAGCTCGGTGGAGTGACCGTTTGCAATTGAAATGAATTTGCGAGTAATGGTAGGCGTTATCGAATTGAAGAAGAAAAAGGAAAACTGCTCATCTTTTACGGATAGGTTTTGATTTGAGATTTAAGTTGTAAGGGAAAAGTTTAGGTATATAGCTTGTATAAGTTAGAGTGTGTGTGTGTGTGTGTGTATGTGTGTGTGTGCGCTTTGGGTCGAATTAGGTCGGGTTGAATCGGGTTGAGTCGGGTCGGTTCTAGTTAGGGTTTGGGTTCAAGAGTTTGGGTCGTCACAGTCGGCGACGACGCATTTTCAGTGACTTCGTCGAGCAAATCGGACGTCAATTATCTTGGAGAGAGCACAAGATAATCTGTGGGAATATTTTGTGGAAGACAGCTACAGAAGGAAGAAGGAGACTTTTTGAGTCTTCTCCTTAATTGATCTAACTTATGCTTTTATTGCATGAGTAATGGGAGCACCAAAGTTGGTGCTTCCCATATAAGCTTAAGACCCGACCCACTTTGTGACCCGGTCCACCCTAATCAAGGCCCACACCGAACTTAGTTTGTGACTCGGTCGGATCCAGCCCATGGTTCGGTCCGGCCCATCTCTTAATCGGGCCCATGTTTTATGACCTAATTTGGCCCATTTGTCCTTAAGGCCCATTATGACCGATATTATTTCTTATTCTTTTCGGGCTATGTTTGGGCTATTTATAAGTTCGATTTTCGGACATTATATATGGATTTTGACTTTTTCGAGCATTTCGGATATATTTTTTAGGTCTATTTTTGACAATGAGCTCTCTGTTGTGACATCTTCATGACCTGATGTTATTTTAATAATTTTTAATCAGATAATTATTATATTTTTAGTACTTTTAATTAGAGTTGGGTATTTGAGATTGTGCTCCACCACCAAGGTTGGTACTTACACATTATTACACTCGATAATTGTTAATTTTTGACACTTACTCACAACACGAGTTGGACTTGGCTTATTTATTTTATTTTATTGATTAATCACTTTTGTAACCATCTAAAATATTATCAAATCAAAATTGAGAACATGGCTTGGAAGGATTCTTCTGTCCAACAATGAAGATCTTTCCTAGTGCTGTGATTTTCAAGGTGGGATTTATTTTTGTAAAAGACAGTGTTACAAATTCAGTGAAAGTGTGAATGTTGACGTCACTACTTAAGGGATTCTTCTGCCCAACGGTGATGAATCACTTAATGTTGTGTGATGGTTGTGTTTTACTATTCATTAATTTGTGTATGGATACTCCTAGCATGTTGTGACTCAACCCAACGGAGGTTGACAACGATGCAATTAGTATCACAATCAATAATATCGATTGAGGAAGCGACTAGTGTGTTATGACTCGACCCAACGGAGGGTCATAATGATACATATTACTTCTCAATACAACCACATTAGCTTATTTATTTTTTATCATATTCCTTACCATAAGTAAATCACTTTAAATATATCCTTGTGAAATGAATCATTGTTATAGTTGTATGTGGACATAATAAAGCCCTTAATTATTGTGCAGTATTGAACCCGTCTTCTATTACTAATATGATTGGTGAAATTAAACTTTTGAGCGGCTCAAATTATGACAAATGAAAGGAACAAGTTGCAATTGTTCTAAGCTGCATGGATCTTGACTATGCTATACGATCTGATAAATTCAAGATGCTCACCGCTGATGCCTCAGCTGAGGATCTGACAGTGAACAATACGGACTTGAAAAAATAGGATAAATCAAATCGTATATACCGCATGATCATAAAGAGTTTCATTACTGTTGCGATCCGGGAAGGTATTCCTGACTCGCATAATGCAAAGGAATATATGCAAACCATTCAGGAATAATTTCAAGGGACTTCTAAAGCACTTGCCAGTAGTCTAATTGTTAAAATGGGAACTATGAAATATAATGGTCATAATGGCATACGGGAGCACATTATGAGAATGAGGGGCATGACAACTCAATTGAAAAAAATGGACATGAATTTTCTAAGGGTTATCTTGTTCACTTCATTATGACTTCTCTTCCTGCATAATTTGGCACGTTCAAGATTAATTACAATACGTAGAAAGAAAAATGGAAGATGAACGAGTTAATCGTTCACTGTGTCTAAGAAAAAGAAAGACTTCGGACTGAAAAACTTGAAAGTGCTCATTACGCCACTCTTGAACCATCAAAAGAAAATTTTAAAAGAAATAAGGGATCGTATAAAGGAAAGAACATGAAAGCTTCTCTACCGAAAATCAAACAAGGAGAAGCTAGCGGATCTACTTCTGATATTAAGTGTTACTTCTATAAGAAGAAGAGCCACATTAAAAAGAATTGCCATAAATACAGAAATTGACTAGTTAAGAAAGGTAATGACCTAGTCTTTGTGTGTTTAATCACTTTATGTTGATGCTCCACGCAATACTTTGTGGATAAATTCTGGTGCAACTATTTGCATAAGTAATTCAATGCAGGAATTTCGATCCAATAGAAGGCTAAGTAAAGGCGAACGTACTATCAAATTCGGAAATTGAGTAGAAGTAGACGTGGAGGCCATTGATACTCTCCGTCTTATTTTAGATAGTGATTTCATTTTAGATTTAGTTTATACTATTTACGTTCCAAGTATCACTAGAAACATTATTTCAATTTCTAAATTGAATTCATTAGGTTTTGAATTTAAATTTGGACATAATATTTTTTCTCTCTTATTTGATTACGATATTATCGATGGTGGCTCATTAGTGGGCAATCTTTATCAGTTGAACTTGGATTCATCCTACGCCAAATCTTTAGTTTTTATACATGTGGATGATAAAATTAATAAGAAACGAAAACAAACAATCGACAACTCCTCCATTTTATGACATAAACGTTTAGGCTATATATCTAATGATAGAATTGAGAGGTTAATTAAAGACGATATAATCGATACGCTCGATTTCTCTGATTTCAATATTTGTGTTGATTGTGTTAAAGGGAAACCCACAAAAACTAATAAGAAATGAGTTATTAGGGTTTTCATTGTTTTAATTTATTAAAGTTTTTATCTATTAAAAAAAATATAATGTCCAAAACAATATTAGAAAAAATAATTTATAATAAAATTTATTTAAGTCGAAGTTCGGCTCAGCTCGACTCGAGCTTAATAGAGTCGAGTTAGAGCTTTGACTTTTTAGGCTTGAAAGGCCTAAAGCCAAGTTCCAGCTAAGCTCATATTAGGCAGAGCCAAGCTAGAGCTGACCCAAGCTCAGGCTCGACCCAACTCGATTGCCGCCCTAGCGACCACTAAGGTCGCATTTTGATTCATCAACTGGTGATGTTGTTGCGTCCAACTAATACTTGGGCGTTTTGGGGCGCCATCTAATTTTGTAGATGCCTAAAGACTTCAAATACAAATACTATTATAGAAATTGTAGGTTTTTAATGGTGGCATTGTGGCATTACAAATTTCATGAAAATAAAAACTTAAAGTCACACTTTCATCAGTTTAAATGGAGTCGATGGAAGCTTTTGATCCCTCGCATAGTGACAAATTTTTCCGAATTATTTTGAAATTCATCAAAATAGGGTATAGACAAAACTTTTAGTAAAATTTGGATAGTTTTTCAAAAATTATTAAAATTTCATTAATTTTTCCTTCTCGCCAAATTTACAAAATTTTGCTGAAATTAATGATTTTTTTATTTTTTTAATTCCAGCTATTTTTAATCACAAATAATTTTTTTACAAATATTAAATATTATTAATATATGTTTTCTGTACTTCCCAAAAATATTTCGAAACTTTTTCAAATTTTTCTTGAAATTTATCTGCAATGAACAGAAATGACCTCTACGGAAATGAAATTTGTCACTATGATTCCTTGATCTCTGTAGATTATACCTACGTAGAGTTGGCTTCAAATTTTGGTATGTATGCTAAAGCCTTTTATAATTGTTTCTTTTTTTCATAAATAATTAGCCATGGATTTTCTATATAAAAAAAAAATAGCCATGTATTTATCTATAATAATGTAGGCATTAAAATCTAATAAAATTGTTGTTTTATAAAATATTTATTTTCGTCTTTGAAAAATTTTAAATTCTGCTTACAAAGCTTTCAAGCCCATTTGGAAGGTGCGGGCTCTCACGGACCATACAAACATCTCGTGGTTGACATTGAAAGATTCAATGGCAGGTAAAGTAATAAAAAATATTAAAATATTGTTGGTTGAGTTACTTGTTCCATCAGGTACGTTCTACTATTTAGTTTTTCTCTTTTTTTATTGTATTTTTCTTTAATATATATTTTAGTTAATTTATTAGTCACGTTTTCAAATTATAAACAATAGAATGGAATATGAAGATATTTGTAATGAAATTAGGGCAGTCAATGGGTCCCCGCCCAGTTTGGTCAGGTTTGGGCCTAAAACATCCCTAAGCCCACATGGGCCAACCACGGCTTGATTAAAAAACTAGGTCGGGTTCGGGTCAACGTTTTTTGGTTAAAAAAAGAGGCCTATCCCAGCCCGAATTGGCTAACAAATATACCTGAGCCCGAAATCAAACAGGCCGAGTCCAGCCCAATGACAAATCGGGTCGGGTTCTGGCCTAGGTCTTTAGGTTCAAAAAATAGGCTTATCAAAAGCCCGACCCAAGCCAAACCCGGCCTGTTGACAGCCATAATTGTGGGTTTTTTTCTACCTCGCTTAAATATATTGCTTCAGCGTAAATTTCGGATGGAAAGCGGGGAAATTCGGAATACAGGAATTGTTCAGGGAGAGAGAAATTCGGGAAAAAATCAGCGAATTTGAGATAAATTCAGGGAAATTTTGGGTAAATTGGAAAAGTAAAAAAAGCATAAGCGATTAGCTACAAAAATTTAACAAAAACCAAATATGGGAATTTTTTTTGTTTTATTCTTAAAATAAAAAGGAATTATAAAAAATCATATTCTGAATATGGATGGGTTTTTAATTTTTGAGCTTAAGCTTGTAATTGTTTACCCTAATTAGGTTTTAATATTAATTGAACTTAGGCATTTTTAATTAGATTTTGTGTAACTTTCTCACGTTTTGCACAACTTTATGAAGAATTCATTGCAATTTTATTGTATATTCACGATATACTATTATTATTATTTTTTTTTTTTTATACGGCAGGATATATTATTTAATATATCACAATATGTTCAATATAATGCATAGCTGATTTGTACTTAGGCCCTATTTGATAGCAATGAAACTCCAAAGAGGAAATGAAATCAATTTCTTAATTGATTTCTTAGGAAATGATTTCCTCTTTGGAAATGAGTTTGATTAGTGTGTTTGAGAAATGAATTTCATTGAAAATTGATTTCTTTTGTTTGATTAGTATCTTTGAAAATGAGTTTTTAAATTTTGATTATTTATTATTAAAGTCAAATATTAATCAATAATTTTTTTAATGATATTCTATTATATTACAAATTAATATCATCGTAATCACTATTTATTACTAAGTTACATAAGTTAGAGTTTAAAAAGTCAAACTCAAATAAAAAGTTAAATTTTGATCAAACTTAAAATTTTGATAAAAATATATATATATAAAGCTAAATAATAAAGTTGTAAATTCTAGTATCTATTGTAAGTTTATATGTTGAAATGAAACTAAATTTCTATAAAAGTCAAACTTTGACTAAAATTTAAACTTTGACCAAAAGAAAATTTTACAATGTACCAACAAGTTATAAAAGTCCAATTGTAAATTAATATAACAATATTCGTATATATCTTTAGGTTACACTAGTCAAAATTTGATCAAATATTCACTTTTAATTAAAGTCAAACTTTGACTAAACGTAAAACTTTGATTAATAAAATGTTTTAAGACTAAAGTATAAAGTTATATAGTAAATGCTAGTATGTATTATATATTGAAACAAAAAAAATTTAAACTTGAAGGAAAATTCAATTTTTTTAAAAAGTCAAACTTTGACAAAATTTTTTAATTTTGATCAATAAAAAATTCGACAATCTACCGCCAACCTGCAAATTAACATAACAGTATTCGTATCCATCGCTAGGTTACACTAGTAAAAACTTTGACTAAATATCAACTTTTTAAAAAGTCAGACTTTGATCAAATATAAAAAAAAGTAAAATAAAATTTGGTAATGTACTAGAAAGTAATAAATTAAAAAAATGATAATCTCATTGGGGATATAAAAGTTCAAAAAAATCAAATTGTGTTTAAAAGTCAAAGTTTGACCAAATATCATACTTTGATTGATTAAAATTTATATTACCAAAATATAAATAACAATAGTAATAATCACTACCTACTGCCAAGATACACTTCTCAACTTTTGACTAAAGTCAATATTTGAATAAAAGTCAAATTTTGACTAAAAGTCAAACTTTGACTAATAAAAATGAAGCAATGTATTTTCAAATTATAAATGAAAATAATGATAGATATTTTTAATTATAATATTTCGCTAATAAAAATTTATTACATTTTATGAAAAATCGAACTTTGACTAAAAAAAAATTGTACTGATACGATATAAATTTATGTAGTAGTAGACTCTATGTATAAGCAGGTTTCAAGTTTGACAAAAAATAAAATTTATGTAAAAGTCAAAGTTTGACCAAAAGTCAAAGTTTGACTAAAAGTCAAACTATTGACTAATATAATTGAGAATCTAGTATCAAATTATACATCAATACGGCAGTATCCTTTTTTCGTCATCAAATTATTAGAGTCTAAGTTTAATAAAAAATAATTTTTAATTAAAAGTCAAAGTTTGACCTTAGGTCAACCTTTGACTCTTAAAATTTTGATAATATATTACTAACTTACAACTTATTATCATATTTCAGTAGTCAAAGTTTCATCAAAAGTCAACTTTATATAGCTCATAAATCTAATTAAAGTTTGATTAAAATTCAAACTTTGACCAAAGTTAAATATTAGCTGAGAAGAGTATGATCTAAATAATGTAGTGGTCATAATGATCTTACTGGTATGATGGTCATAAAAATTGAAATTACTTTTTAATAGCCAATTTTTATTTTTATTTTGCTTTTAGGTTTTTTACAAGTAACTTTAGATTTTCAATAACAAAACATTATTATTTTGTTGGTAGAAAACTCAATTTCAGCCACTTGAAGGGTTGAAATGATTTCCTCCTAAAATGATTTGGTGTATGGAAATTCAATTTCCATGTCCATGTGGGACGACTTAATTTCATTTCCATCTCCTTAAATAGCTATCAAACAACAACAATTGGAAACTAAGTTTCATTTCCACAATAAAATTACATTTCCATGTTATCAAACAAGGCCTTAAATGCGAGGGAGTAGGTCTTGAGTGCAATTCTCGTCCTTCACGCTGTTTCCCGCCCTTGTCTTTATAAAGTGCGAGCTAGTTAACCCTTACCACTATAGTTGATACTCTCTCACGTCTGTCACATATGCATACATGCTTGCTCCTTAATTCTTGAGACTATCTCGACTGAATGGCCGTATTTAAAAAAATAAAAAAAGCTAATTGAAACTAATCATCTTATAAGACTACTTCAATATCAACCTTTAAAAATATACAACACCCAATATTTAAGTGTATAGATTGGACAATTCAAATTCCCCAATTACAGAATTTTAGGTGCATGCCAGCTATTTATAAGCTATAAATTTATTTTTTTATAACGTAAGTGTCCAAGCCTTTAGAGCACCTGACTAATCTCAAGGGCACGTGCACACCCCCAGGTAACCCATGTTGGGTCAGCACGAGATATAAATCACTCGAGTGGTCTCAAAGTGGGGATTAGAACCAAGGATCAAAATATCGGTAAACCGATACGTATCGTCCTGACCTCCAGGACGATATGTATCGGGTATCGGCCGATACATTGAATTTTATTTATTTATTTTCGATTGTCTACACAGTCGCCATCGATTGTGTAGACAATCGAAAAAAAATATATATAAAAAAAAAATCTAATTGTCTACACAATCGATGGCGATTGTCTACACAGTCGCCATCGATTGTGTAAACAATCGGAAAAAAAATATATAGACATATTATCGAACGATACATTGAAATTATCATCCGATAATTTCAATGTATCGTCCGTATGGGCGATACATTACCCGTATCACACGATAAGTACATTGTTTTTAAGGGGATACAATACAATGCATTTGTATCGTACCGCCCAAGTCCAAAACCAATACGTATTGGTATCGAACGATTTTTTGGCCCATAATTAGAACTCAGGTTTCTCACTTCTTGAGGAGGGTAGCTATCTTAAAATGTTTGCTTAAATGATGCGCCACATGGCCTAAAATGTTTCCTTTTTCATGAAATATATAAATTTCTACTTCTGGGAGACTGAGACCCTACCAAACTCCAAAGGAGCTGCTCAAATGCACCTGTTCTATTAACTTTTAAAGAAAAATGAAAGCTTTCTTAAAGCTATACATGTCCATCATATTTATGTAAACATGGAAAATATTGTCAATATTGTCTATCTTAAAATGAGGATTCCAAAAAAAAAAAAAAATCAAATAAATAAACAAAAAACATGAATATTACCAATCACATGGCACATTTGCCATCCTGTTTACCATACAGAAATGCATGTAAATATATTATCCAATCTTCACGTAAAACACAGGCAAATTCTTCTAAGTATTCTAGTCCAAGACAACAATCCATGAAAACACAAATAAAAAAAGCCTCTCTGGAGCCAAAAAAACACAAATAAAAAAAGCTCAAAACTGCAGGCTTTTCAGCATACAAGATACAAATAATCCATGAAAACAACCTCTAGCTTTTGTCTGCTTGATGTTGATCCAACTTTCCGCTGGCTCAGCCAAAACCACAAAAATTCCTGAAAATTGCCATATCAGCACCACAAAGCATAAACTGTTTACATCTTGAATAGGGAAAAATGTTTGGCTAGCGTTACTACCAGACCACGTTATGTTACAGCCACCTCACTTCAACAAAGGAAATATACGTTGACTGCTTTAAATCAGATGATGGATATCGTTTTAGCTCCGAACTTCCACACAGTAGATCTCGAGATCATGAAACTATTATCATACAGTCAGATTGATTACACGTGGCACACACCCCAAAAAGTGAACGTGAATCATGTTTAATGGTATGCTATGATCACGTTCACTTTTTGGGATGTGTGCCACGTGAAATCAACATTTGGCTGTCTGATGGTAGCCCCATGATCTCAAGATCTATTTTGTGAAAGATTGGGACGAAAAAACGTTCTCCATCTTCTGATTTAAAGCAAATCAACAGATTTTTCCTTTTTTCAATTGACACCAGCTAAAATGTGTCATCTTTTTTTCCCTGAAAAAAGTTAAAACCTCAATTCTATAGTTAAATTATCCTTCAGCCCATATTTAACCAAGATTTAATTCCATATCTGTTCATGTGAAGCTTGTGGCAACCAATCCACTCACTGATGGGTGTATTATTTCTTAGATCAACTGTGCTCATCGGCATCAATAGATTGGACGCTCACTCGTGCAGTTGTTTTGCCAAGTTGCAACCAATCCACTCCATCCAAATGGTTATACATATGTGAGCTTCACTTAGCCAAAAAAATACATCCATCAGCGAATCCAATTCATCCCTTTGATGGGCACCAATTTTAGGGTAACACCCGCTCGCATGATGATTTGCAACTTGGGACTACTTGGATTGATCAAAGATATGATTAGAATCCTCTGATGGGCACCAATTTTAGGCTAACACCTGCTCACATTAATTTATTAATTTTTACCTACCTCTTCTACCCCTTTTCTGGAATCAAACAGCAGCAAGAGGAATTTTCTTAAATTGACAATCAACCAGCTTTTGATCTGTTCAAATACAGAATTTCACGCAGCAAAATATTGACCTGCCAATACGCAACAATACGATCATATTGAGGGATAAAGTACAAAGGCTTACTTAACTGATACAGGAAAGAAAAAGAGCAGCACATTGACCTCAGGACTCTTGCAGCCCGGGCAAAAAAGTAATCTAAAGCCATCACTGCATCTGATTGGAATAAAAAAAGGAAGGTTCATGAGGTGCTTTGAATAGCTGAAATTCTCGGAACTCGCTACCGTTGTTATTCGAGGGCAATGGTGGAACCCGGGTTTCGGCCTGCCAATATTCCGAGTTAGAGAGATGCGAGCCATGATGCACAACTGCATGCATCGTTGGTGGAGCCACACTCGTGTTGTTTGCATGCACGAGCTGGTCAAGAGAAGGGGATCCCGGGTTAGTCGAACCCCAGGAATTAGTTGACAGAAGAGAGAGAGCACGCCGAAGGTCTGATGTTGCATCCATGGTAGAAAGGCTCATCGATCCTTCTGGACCTGCAACAGAAAGTCACATCACAACCAGCATACACAATTTGAAAACAACTTGATCAATAAGAGGTCCGGGACTATACATCCGGACATAGCCCTGAGTGCCGCATTCGCATCAGCTAGGTACCATGTGACACCCATGAGGATCGGGCACCACGGCAACTTCCATACAACTGATCAGGTACCACCCAAAGAATTTGGGCATGATCCAATGCATAACCACAGTTGAAAATGTGGTCAAAGATGCCTAAAATCAATGCACCAAGTTGGTTAGGCGTTACCTTATCTTTGACCCATCAAACAGAGGGCCAAAAAGTAAAAACAAATTTTAAAATCACATGTCCCATGGCTGATCAACCCAAAACGGGGTCTTGTTTTGGGTTGATCATGCCACTGGCATGTGATTTGGTATTTGGGTGTAGCCCTCCGGGGTTTATGTCCGGAGGCATTTCCCCAGTTCTCTATCAAAAATATATAAGGGAGCTGGGAAGGTACTCTTAGGTACTCCTTCACTGTCAACCAAGGGGTCCTCATCCAGCTCCACATGGTACCCAAAAACATGTTTTAGGTACCACGTGGAGCAAGGCAGCATTCTTTAGATCAGTTAAGAAAAAAATCAAGATAACATCTTCCCCTTAAATTTTTTGCAGCTCAAAATTTTGGACTGCTGAATTACAGTCAAAATTTGACTTCCAATTCCAAAATTCAATTATGAATTATTTTTCTTTAAAATTAATCTATACAACCTGCTGGAGCTCCACGTGCCACCAAAACAGTATTTAGGGTGCTACATGGTGCTCCATATGAGTTAGGTGTACCTAACTTACATACTATGCTCCCTGGTTCCAGAAATTAATGCTCCCTGTTTGCACATATTAATGCTATAGCCTGATGCCTAGCAAATCGAAGATAGGTTTTGAGCGAACCAGTTTGTAACATTGATTATTGAGCGAACCAGTTTGCAATTCGGTTCAGTCCAAAATAACTGAAATAGGAAACAGTATAATTGAGAGATAACAATACAATCCGTAGATTATAATTTATTATATCATAGTTCTAAAACTCGGTGAGTAAACGAGTTAACTCAGCCGAGTTACTTCACTCGCCAGCATTTCGAGTTGAGTCTGAGTCTGAGTCTAGTCAAAATTTTGCTAGGATGATGCAATCAAGGTTCATAAATTACCCTTATATATATAATCTTTTGAAAATATTAAACTACACATTTTATCAACATGTCTTTCCATCTTTGAACATATTTTTTACTTTTATACGATATATATATATATATATATATATATATATATATATATATATAGTTCAAAATATATCCTAAATTATCGAGTCAGAGTGAGTCGATTTTATCCGAGTCTTCAAGTTAACTCGACTCAACTGACTTTCGAGTCGAGTCGAGTTTTCGCATTTTAAAACCATGATTTATATATTTAAAATATCAGTAAACCAAAGAGCTATAATTCAGCAATATAAAACCATCAACCCAAGACCGAACTAGCAAACTAGGTTTATGAACTGCAAATCTAAATCCGAACTAAGTGAACTAGGAAATGTAATTACAAGTTGAGATCTTGTTTAATGTAATCTTTTTTTAGAATTACAGAGTACAAATATATCACATCAAGTTAAAAATAATTGACCGACATTTTATTTGCACACAAAATCTTCAAATGTGATGGTAAGGATTTTGTTAATTGATAAAAAGGACAATGGCTCCTGACCGACACTTATACACCAAATTGGTGTTTAAATGATCTTACACCATTATTTTAAGTCTTTTGATCTTACACCATTAAAGTGTGGTCAGCAAACATCCATGAACAATTTAAATTATCCAAGTGGCAATCCATCAACAGAACATGTCTCATGGAAAAAATCAAGCCTATAAAGGATGTGAACTATTCGGTTGATCAACTTTAATATCAGCCAGTGAAAGTAAGAGCAACGGCTGGTATTAAAGTGCATAATTTGGATAGTTTAAATCACCCAATGAGTGTGATTTTTGCTCACAGTTCCCTCCAATATATGATCCATCTTAAACCGTTAATGGTGTAATCGTGGCATCAAATATTGGCCGATACCGATACGTATAAATTTTTCGGTAAACCGATACATATCGAGTATCCAACCCGGTATCGGTATCGGCCGATACCTATATTTTCCCTTTTCTTAAAAAAAAAAAAAACAAATGGGCCGATCCATGTATATATTGGCCAATTCGTATCGGGCCGATACCGATACGGCGATACCGAGATTGTAACCTTGGGTGTAATGTGCAATGACAGTCGGGAGAGTCAGGTCCATGACAAAAACTACATATGATTGAAAAAGAAGTAAAAGCCAACTGATAAATTACAGTCACCAACAAAAGATCGTGAGTTGTTATAAAACAGCACATGACCACCTAACTGATCACGTGCCAATTAGTAACTTAATAGCTACGTGGTCACTTAAGTGATCCTGAACTAGCCCTCCCCACACCCCACAATTTCTATTTAGGGTGGGATAATCTCTAATCCGGTCTTCTATATAATGTGTTAACTTATAAAACAATATAGAGGTTGATTTAATATCCCTATGTTGTAGTTTAATTTAAGTATGAATCTTAGATATTATAAACGGTTTGGACTTTAGAGTAAGTTTATTTAACGGGTTATTTCACTGTAATTTGATTCAGATTGCAGAATTTACAGATTTAATTAAAAAAGAACAGAGGTTAATTGGTGCAAGTACTAACACAATGCGATTTAGATGGGCTGAGATTAATTGAAGATTAATAATAATAATTGAAATACAAATTGTCTTAACAAATTAACACGGAAAATGAAAAGATTTTCAATTACATGATTTGCAATAGCCCAAACTAGTGTTACTTTCGCTGCACATTTCCTTTCTGGATCTAGAAGACTAGGGTTCTTTGGCGAACATCTAGATCTCCAACAGTTTAGGAATTCGAACAAACTTACAAAGGAATTCTATAGAAAATGAGCGGAAACAAAGAGAAATGGGATTCTGGGCAATTAGAATTCAAATAGGATTGTATGTAGAATGAAAGAAAACAAGAGTCAAATACTTACGTGACGGGGAACGACAAGATCGAACAGCAGCGAGAGGAAGAAACGATAAATTCGATCGATCTAATCATATAATCAATCGATCGAAAATTTCGATCAATTGAAATTCAAATTTGATCGATCGAATGTCGACGACGATTTTCATCGATCGATCGAAATAGCGCCGAGAATTTTAGTTATTTTAGGAGTTTAATTTCGAACTTTTGTTTCAAGGGTTTATTTGTCTTTTATTTAATATTTGTTTTAGGGTTTTCTTTTATTGTAAGAACTCCTATATAAGGTCTTTAAACAATGTAATTAGGGAGTTGATTGATTATTGAATGAGAGCTTATGCTTCGTGAAGAGTCTTCTTTCCCGCAATGGGTTTGGAGTGAGACCAAGGGAGTGATTCCCATATATTTCCCTTATTGTTGTCATTGTTTTGCGTAGTTTGCTTGATTATATTTGCTATCTAAATCTCTGTGTGCTTCTCTAGCCATAGCCTAAATCCTTCCTTGTGATCCCCGAAACCCTAAACCCGTTTTGAAGCCTAAATCATACAAGCCCATACCCTTTTTAAACCATAAACTGATCTCAAAGTCATAAATCTTTTACAAACCCTAATTCCCTTTTACGACCCAATTTGGAATCCGTGAACCTACATCGAACCAAAGACGAGCGCCTAATCCTAGAAAAGCTAGAGTACTATCTCTAGGCCGATCTCGCCTCGACTCTAAAGTACTTGCGCATTGGACTGGACCCTATCTAGATTTCGTATGATCTACCCATCAGAATTCTGCAAACCCTAAAGGTAACAAAGATAATGTTGTGATTAAACTTGATTTAATTTCATTAAATTTGGCAAAATCTGCATAAAATCATATTCCGCATTTTAGGGTCATTGTCCCGCGTCAGTTTTGGTATCAGAGCCCTAGGTTTTCTAGGTTAGGGCATATTGTGTGTCACTTTAATTTTCATTGCATCTTCCTTCAGTTTTATGTGTGCATGTCATGTGTTTGACAAAATTTCTCACCCATTGTGGTTCATGTTTGCATGGCATTTAGCACCCGTGTTAGTAAGTCATGTTCACCATGAGCATGAGCGAGATTGTCGATGCCCTTTGGGACATCAAAGCCCAAATGTGTGCAATTAATAATAGGAGCCGCTACACACCAAATTCTGAGCAAAGTCTCAAAAGTCGTGATGAGACTAGAGTTAGGGGATACCCTCATCAGCGTGAACCCGAGTACGATCCCGCCGAAAAGTTTCTAAAATCTATTCGGGATGAAGTTCCATGTTTTGAGGGATGGCTAAACCCCAAAACCTTCGGGGAGTGGCTGTTTGGTATGGAGTACCGAATGAGTACAAAGTTAGGTTAGTGAAAACAAAGTTGGAGGGTAGTGCTAAAACCTATTGGACTAATGGCGAGCCGGGTTATCAGGTTCATCAAAGAAAGGTTTACCGTGTGCGTCCTGCTACAATCAACCGAGATGCGGATCATACATCACCAGGAGCAGAGATTATTTGGGCTAGTTGCAAGGAGTTCCACCGTGCAAGTTCCGATACACTTGATCAGTACCACATGCGTGTTTCATCGGTGATGAAACATTTTGAGTTGAGGTGAATAATGGGAAACGACAAGATCGAACAGCAGCGAGAGGAAGAAACGATAAATTATATTCGATCGATCAAATCATATAATTGATCGATCAAAAATTTTGATCAATCGAAATTCAAATTCGATCGATCGAATATCGACGGGGATTTTCATAGAAATATGAAATTTCGATCGATCGATTTTCAATTCGATCGATCGAAATCGCGCCAAGAATTTTAGTTATTTTAGGAGTTTAATTTCGAACTTTTGTTTCAAGGGTTTATTTGTCTTTTATTTAATATTCGTTGTAGGGTTTTCTTTTATTGTAAGACCTCCTTTATAAGGTCTTTAAACAATGTAACTAAGGGAGTTAATTGATTATTGAATGCTTTTATGCTCGAGTAATCTTTGCCTGAGATGGGTTTGGTGTGAGACCAAGGGAGTGATTCCCATATATTTCCCTTATTGTTGTCATTGCTTTGCGTGATTTACTTGATTATATTTGCTATCTAAATCTCTGCATGTTTCTCTAGCCATAGCCTAAATCCTTCCTTATGATCCCCAAAACCCTAAACCCGTTTTGAAGCCTAAATCATACAAGCTCATACCCTTTCTAAACCATAAACCGATCTCAAAGTCATAAATCTTTTACAAACCCTAATTCCCTTTTACAACCCAATTTGGAATCCGTGAACCTACATCGGACCGAAGACGAGCGCCTAATCCTGGAAAAAGCTAGAGTTCTATCTCTAGGCCGATCTCGCCTCGACTCGAAAAGTACTTGCGCATCGGACTGGACCTTACCTGGATCGCGTGTGATCTACCCATCAAAAATTCAGCAAAACCCAAAAGGTATCAAAGATAATTTTGCGATTAAACTTGATTTAATTTCATTAATTTCGGTAAATCTACATAAAAATCATATTCCGCATTTTAGGGTCGTTGTCCCGCGTCAATTTTGGTATAAGAGCCCTAGGTTTTCTAGGTTAGGGTATATTGTGTGTCACTTTAATTTTCATTGCATCTTCCTTCTGTTTTATGTGTGCACGTCATGTGTTTGACAAAATTCCTCACCCATTGTGGTTCATGTTTGCATGACATTTAGCACCCGTGTTAGTAAGCCGTGTTCACCATGAGCATGAGTGAGATTGTCGATGCCCTTAGGGACATCAAAGCCCAAATGTGTGCAATTAATAATAGGAGCCGTTACACACCAAATTATGAACAAAGTCTCAAAAGTCGTGATGAAACTAGAGTTAGGGGATACCCTCATCAGCGTGAACCTGAGTACGATCCCGCCGAAAAGTTTCTAAAATCTATTCGGGATGAAGTTCCATGTTTTGAGGGATGACTAAACCTCAAAACCTTCGGGGAGTGGTTGTCTAGTGTAGAAGAGTATTTTGATTGGTATGGGATACCGAATGAGTACAAAGTTAGGTTAGTGAAAACAAAATTGGAGGGTAGTGCCAAAACCTATTGGACTAATGTTGAGCTTCTACATGAGTTAGCTAATCATAAGTCCATCACACGATGGGAGGGCATGAGGGAGCGACTTGTCGAGAATTATGTTCCTCTCACGCACAGTCACCTTCTACAATTTTTGAAAACTAAGACAAATAAGTGTCCTGATTGTCTTAAATGTCAAGGGTTCGGACACTTTGCTTACCAATGCTCCATAAAACTTCCCACTCCGAATTTAGTGACTAAAAGCGAAAATTCTAATAAGCCGGAAAGTATGAAAGTAGAAGAGGAAGCATATGACCCTAGGACCGTGATGAGTGAAGAGGAGATCGAAGAAGCTGATGAAAGTCTCATTTGTGTTAAAGAGACTTCTCTATCTCCATTGTGGCTAGTGATGTTGGGTCGCATGCACACGAGAATATCAAGTCAGTTACATGTGAGTCACATGCACATCATAGTCCCGAGTTGCATACCCCTTCACATTCCAAGTCTTATTGTGAGTCAACTTTTGAGTCTCATTCCGCATTGCATGCCGAAATTAAACAGAAGATTAATTCAAGCTACAATCAATACGAATTATCTTCTAATACTCTAAGGCGTTTCAAAGAATATAAGGTGGGTGATCCTCCTCTGAGCTCAACCCCACCTCCATGCAATCCTTCCCAAAAGCCCCCTGGTCACAATCTCAACCCAACTTTACAGCTGATACCCCTTCCCTCCCCAAGCAGGCAGAGAAAAGAGGTAATTGAGGACAGATTAGATGATATTGTGGCATTCACCTGCGGCAAAGAGTTTCTAGTTTATGAGATGAAGAGGGTTAATACGTCGACTACCGAGAATGCATGGGCTAGTCATGAAAGAGTGCCGCTTGAGTTCTCGTAATCCCGACCGATATCGCGATCACACTTCATCGAGGATGAATTCCTTCAGGTCTAGGAGAGTTGATAAGCAACTTCAAAAATATTTAGTAGAGTGGGTTGGCGGGCCGAGTTATCAGGTTTATCAAGGAGAGGTTTACCGTGTGCGTCCTGCTACAATCAACCGAGATGCGGATCATACGTCACCAGGAGCCGAGATTGTTTGGGCTAGTTGCAAGGAGTTCCACCGTGCAAGTTCCGATACACTTGATCAATACCACATGCGTGTTTCATCAGTGATAAAACATTTTGAGTGGAGGAGAATGACGGGGAACGATAAGATCGAACAGTAGCGAGAGGAAGAAACGATAAATTCGATCGATCGAATCACATAATCGATCAATCGAATGTCGACGGCGATTTTCATAGAAATATGAAATTTCGATCGATCGAAATCGCGCCGAGAATTTTAGTTATTTTAGGAGTTTAATTTCAAACTTTTGTTTTAAGGGTTTATTTGTCTTTTATTTAATATTCGTTTTAGGGTTTTCTTTTATTGTAAGACCTCCTATATAAGGTCTTTAAACAATGTAATTAGGGAGTTGATTGATTATTGAATGAGAGCTTATGCTTCGTGAAGAGAGTCTTCTTCCCCGCGATGGGTTTGGTGTGAGACCAAGGGAATGATTCCCATATATTTCCCTTATTATTGTCATTGCTTTGCATAGTTTGCTTGATTATATTTGCTATCTAAATCTCTGCGTGCTTCTCTAGCCATAGCCTAAATCCTTCCTTGTGATCCCCGAAACCCTAAACCTGTTTTGAAGCCTAAATCATACAAGCCCATACCCTTTTTAAACCATAAACCGATCTCAAAGTCATAACCTAATTCCCTTTTACAACCCAATTTGGAATCCGTGAACTTACATCGGACCGAAGACGAACGCCTAATCCTAGAAAAGCTAGAGTATTATCTCTAGGCCAATCTCGCCTCGACTCTAAAGTACTTGCGCATCGGACTAGACCCTATCTGGATCTCGTGTGATCTACCCATCAGAATTCTGCAAACCCTAAAGGTATCAAAGATAATGTTGCGATTAAACTTGATTTAATTTCATTAATTTCGGCAAAATCTGTATAAAATCATATTCCGCATTTTAGGGTGTTATCCCGCGTCATTACGCCTTCAAGTGAGACAAAGGTGGATATGAAGATTGAATGATCGGCTTCGCACCAACCACACGCGTATAGAAGAATCACTCTTCTATTTTGAGAGAATCACACTCTCGAAGGAAAACATTTCGTTTTCAATTTGCATAGCAAAGTTCATAATCATTAATTTCAATAAAAATAATCCTTATAAAGACTTTTATAGACATTTTACAAACATATTCGAAATTTCAAAATAAATAACTAACTGCAACCGCCAGTAACTAACTGAAATTTCACGGATATCCGTCATCGTGACGTTTCTTTCGCCTCTGATAAATCACAGGTGGTTCTTTAAATCTGATGTCCCCATCAATTCTCCCCGGGTTGGAAGCATTCATCCCTAATGAATGTTGATTGTGATATTGGTCACAAGATCCGAATCAATACGTTGAAATTCGCCTTTTGTGATCCATGTATTCTCTGAATCTGATCTATTTTGCCATTTGATAAGGTACCTTTGAAATCTCCCTTGATTTGTTGACACAATTTGATCATCCAAAACATCCTCAATTATCTCATGAGATGGATAGGTAGGTGGAGGTAATGGAATAGGGAGGGACATAGAGGTAGGTTCTAAGGTTGAAGATTCAAAAGGGCTTTGTGGTATCATAGCAGGGTCATAGGATGGTACAAGATCCTCCACATTGAAAGTTGAACTAATACCCAACTCTGGTGATAGTTCTAGAGCATAAGCATTAGGACCTGCACGCTTCAGGATCCTATAAGGTCCAACACTACGAACTTGTAACTTTTTAGTGGTTCCTTGAGAGAAACGCTCAATTCTAGTTCAAACCATTACAAAGTCACCCTCTTGAAATTCTTTAAACTTTTTATGAGAATCTGCAGAAAACTTATATTTTTCATTACTCACATTAATCATTCTTGTAATCTCAACATGCAATTCATGAATGTGATGTGCAAATGCAGTTGCAGACCCTGGTGATCTTTGATGAACTGACATCGGAATAAGATCTATGGGAGTCCTAGGTTTGTAATCGTACACAATTTGAAATGGACTCATGCTTTCTTTGATGAATCCCTTCTGTAGGGGGTTCATCAATTTGCCTTTTTAACTCTGAGTGTTCGGAGTGGTTTATCCAATAGTGAGGCAAATTTTGGATGGTAGAACCAGGAATAAGATCAATAGCATGTTGAATGTTTCTTAAAGGTGGTAATTCATTTGGGAGGTCTATAGGATAGACATCATGAAACTCCCTCATGATGGATTCGACCTCTTGGGGAAACTTAATACTCAATTCATTATTTGATTCCACAGTTATGAGAACATAGACAGCATTCTCTTCCTTGACACTTTGTGCAAACTCTACGGGGCTAACAATATTGATAGCCTTAGTTGGTTTCTCTTTTTCGATTGCACCTTTATCCGTTGATTTGTTTGTTTTCCCGGCTGGCGCTCTAGGAGGTAAAGGATTTAGTCTATCTTATGACCTTTGTGTATGCAGGAACCCAAATTTGATTTACCGAACAATGTGACGTCATTGTCAAACAACCAAGGCCTCCCAAGAATGTTATGCCCTACATCCATAAGCAGAACATCACACCATAAGGTATCCTTATACGATCCAAACTGTATAGGCACCTGGCATTTATGTGGCACTAGGATGGACGAAGAATCAACCCAAGCTACCTTACAAGGTCGTGGGTGATGAACGGGTTTAAGTCCCAATCGAGAAACTGTGCTCTCGGAAACAACATTAGTGCAACTTCCATAGTCGACTATAACCTTACACGGTTTCTCGCCACACTTGGCAATGGTATAAAAGATATTATCCCTTCGCCAATCATCACTCTCCTTGGATTGGGCTAGAGCACATCTAACCACAAGCGCCTGTGAGGTATTATTCTCCTCAACAGGGTAGGAGATTTCTCGAAGACACGCTACGGTCTTTTCCGCTATGTGATCTCCATCACTAGGAAATGATTCGGGTTTATAGATTTCTACTTCTCCATCTCCCTGTTCTTCAATTTCTTCTAAAATGAACAAACTACGAGTAGGACACTGAGATGCAAAATGTTCAAATCCCTTAAACCTGTAGCATGTGCCGTGACCGCCATTTCTGGGGCCCTCTATCTTTGGACTTTTACCCTTATCAGCTCTAATTACCGGATTGGTAATTGAATTAGATTTAGCCGATTGGGAGTTGACAAAAGATTTAAATTTACAGTAGTTGTGCTTATAACCGGACCCACTAGCATCAAAACGTCTTGTTTGAGGGTCTTAAGGTATCTCTCCAACTCTTCAACCCTAAAGAAACATTTGTCTAGATCGGTTACAAGATACAGAATAAGTTCTATTTGTAACTCAGCGCGGAGACCCGTTCGAAGTCGAAACAGGGTAACCTTTTCCTGTTCCTATATATTAGCTTGCAACATCAAGTTTTTGAATTTGTCGATGTATTCAATGACCAGCATATTCCCTTGGCGAAGTGATTGCAATTGATCAAGAAGGCGTTCATCATTGGATAGAGGAACATACTTCTCATTCAATTGAACCTTCATATCACCCCATGTGGAAATGGGTGAAAGACCCTGGGAAAGTCTACGACGCTCGATACCCATCCAGTAAAATTTCGCTTAACCCATAAGCTTGACTTTGGCAAACCGGACCTTGCGCTCTTCAGACATAGCATACCATTCAAAATAGGCTTCCATGCCAGTCATCCATTCTAAATAGACTTTGGGTTGCCTCTTTCCATCGAAAATGGGAGCATCCATCTTGACAGATTTCATGATTTTATCTTGATTAGGTGGTAGATCACGACGAAGAGGACCATCTCTCCTACGATCATTGTTGTGGTCTCGAAGGTGGTCATTCGTGATAACCACATTCATTTCATCGACACGATTTATTAGATTGTCATATCTAGTTTATTGATCACGTAGTTGATTTTGTAATTGCATATGATACGCAAGCATTTGGGCTTGAAGTTCAATTTGATTCATAGCCAATTTAGTCGGTAAGTTTCTTAATAAGGACTTCGAACCTATCGGACTCCATAATGATGCAAAATAATGACAATGAAATCTGGAATCTATATGAATGCTGACACTTCTAAACTTATTGTTCTCTGACACCAAATATGATGTGGGTACTAACACAATGCGATTTAGATGGGCTGAGATTAATTGAAGATTAATAATAGTAATTGAAGTATAAATTGTCTTAACAATTAACACGAAAAATGAAAAAATTTCCAATTACATGATTTGCAATAGCCCAAACTAGTGTTACTTTCGCTGTACATTTCCTTTATGGATCTAGAAGACTAGGATTCTTTGGCAAACATCTAGATCTCCAACAGTTTAGGAATTCAAACAAACTTACGAAGGAGTTCTTTCGAAAATGAGCGAATTTAACAAAGAGAAATGAGATTCTAGGCAATTAGAATTCAAATAGGATTCTAGGTAGAATGAAATAAAAACAAGAATCAAATACGTATGCCTTCAAGTGAGATAAAAGTGGTTATGAAGATTGAATGATCGGCTTCGCACCAACCACACACATATAGAAGAATCACTCTTCTATTTTGAGAGAATCACACTCTCAAAGCAAAACATCTCATTTTTAATTTGCATAGCAAAGTTCATAATCATTAATTTCAATAAAAATAGTCCTTACAAAGCCTTTTATAGGTATTTTACAAACATATACGAAATTTGAAAATAAATAACTAACTGTAACCGCCAATAACTAACTGGAACTTCACGGATGTCCGTCATCGTGACATTTCTTTCGCCTCTAATAATCACAGTTGGTTCTTCATATCTGATGTCCCCATCATTAATATATTTCTTTTCTTCTAGCTCTTATTTGAGTTGTTGCTTATTTTCTCTTCGATCTTTAGAACAGGTTTCTTTAACAGGTTATTTCGCTGTATTTTGATTCAGTTTGCAGAATTTACAGATTTAATTAAAAAAGAATAGAGGTTAATATATTTCTTTTCTTCTAGCTCTTATTTGAATTGGAAGACACTTTGACCTAGATGTGAAAGAATCAATGAGAAATTAAGGGTCAAAGATCTGGGCACTTAGAGAATTCTGGACAATGCCATACATTTCGAAGGAGGGCATCGGAGCCTAGAAACCTTGCAAAAGTCACATGTTCGATGGCATCGTGCCCTACAGACGAGAGATCGTTGCTCTGGGTGATTGCAAAAGTCCATTAACAAGTGGGTATAGTAAGAAGTTTGCATTCGTCCCAACAATCCCAAATTATGCAATCTTGGAGAGATCGTAGCACGAGCAACGATGGCACGTGAACTTCTCAGAGTCAAGGATTGCACTGAACCTCCTACGAGACTCCATCCTGTCCCAATCAACGATTACAGTTGTGGTTATGATTGCACAAGCCGATATCTCTTAAGATGGCACAGAGCTCACAATAGGACGGGCAACAATGCCACAGAACCTACGATTGCAGGAGAGTCTTCAGCCTGCAATGCCTTGGCCATTCACGATCCCAGATGTCAGTCGATCTGCGATGGAGCAGGGAACCTTCAAGAGGCAGTCATGCAATCGTCAAGAGGAATCCTAGCCGACTTAAAGCTTCAGGAAACTTTTATTTTTAGAATCCTTCACTGTTTGACTTCTATTTTGATAAAGATTTGTAACCTAGCTTTTAGGAACTCAATTTAGAATATATTAGGACTCTTATGGACCTATAAATAATTCAAATAATTTCTTTCTTCTAGCTTGAGCTAGAGACTGTAGACTGTAGACTATAGAGAGATAGGGTTTGAGTTCTTGCTTAATTTCTTTCTTTGTTATGTAATTTCCTCTTTATTAATGAAATTGATGATTATGGAGATGCTTGGCTAAGTCTTTAACGGTCCGGGAACCCGTCATATCAAAGATAAGTATCAGTAGTTAATTAATTTTAAAATCTTTTGAATTTGTATCATAAATTAGTTGACGAATATGAGTTTTAGAACTTGTCTATAAATTTTAAAAGGATTTCATGATTTCTGTAATTCTGAATTCTATGTTGTCGTTACCCTTACCGCCTTAGGTTTAAAATTACTAAATCTACATCACCAAACTATGTTGCCAGTGTGCCTTAGTTTCATCAACGGGATTATTGTTGGATAAGTCTATGTTGTTGATGTTACCTTTAGACTAATCCTTTACTTCTTATGTTGTCGTTGATGCCTTAGGATAATTACGAAACTCAAAGTACTTAGATATAATTTACTAGGATTATGAATCTGCAATTAGGGAACTTGGACTTGTCTTTATCTTATCTTTTCAAAACCCACTTTTCTCTTCATTAGATACAAATTGATTTCCTAGCATAAACGTATCTTTATTTCATACAACTTTAGTTTTAAAACCAAAACCCAAAGTGCTTTTCTAAGACTTATAGTTTTATTCTTTTCAAAATTTCCCTACAGATGATACCCTTTCTTATGCTATAATCTTCTTGTGCACTTGCAAGGTGATATTTCTAGTATAGTTTTCTAGCTATCAATTATGCCCCCAAGTTCCCATTCTCCCCACTCCAATAAACACTGCTGCAATGTTGCCTGTCATGGAAGAGGGCCCATGTCTTGTGGTCGACAACAAATGATCATCGCAGATGCTCGAGTGTTGGATCGCATGGCGTGTCCGTCGTCCACCCTATCCTATCAACAAAGATGTGATCAGTTGTGGTACTTCAGTTCCGCTCGCCTGGTTGTTTATACCGGTCCCCCAGACTCCCTCGGATGCATCCTTGCCATGGTGGCCACCGAGAACCACCTCCCCTCTCTCTCATTCAATCCAGCACCTAAACCGCCTCTCATTGATGCTGATATCCCCCTACCTGGGGATGGAGCCATAGAACTCTGGGGAGACATGAATTCTAGCGAAGAAAGTTTCGCAGAGGTCAAGCAAGCTTCTGTCTGCCCCCAAGTAGAGCCCACATTCCTGCCAATGTTGTTGAAGACCTATCCACTCCAGGCATGGAGGGAGAGGCCAAAGACATTTAACCAAACTCCATGGCCTTCTTTTTGTAAGTGGGAGTTCTCGTCTTCCCCACTCCAGCAGCAAATCTCAACCTCCGCATCATCCAACGCATAAAGCCACTTTTTGCGGATCTCCTAAACAACATGAACATTGCCCTCTGTAAATCTCAGGAGACATTTTTTTTTTCAAAGATATGAATCAAATGATTTAGAAACTCTCTGCTCCACACCCCTCCCACACACACACACACACACACACACAATCTTGTTATTTTCCTTTAATGTGAAGCAAGTTGGGAGTCCCAAAGATTACAGTCACCACTATCCAAGTTTTGAAAAACTGCTTAAACTTAGAATCGTAAGCCTCACCATTCACGTCAAAAAGAAAATTACAATGGTCAACGAAAGAAAAATCGAGTAGTCCCCTTGGATTTAATGACATCTGCGAACGTCTGGTAAAGAAACTCTCCCGTAGAGTGTGACCCATATTCTTTAGTCCAGTGAGCGCACACACACAATCTTATTATTTTCTTTTAATGTGAAGCAAGTTGGGAGTCCCAAAGATTACAGTCACCACTATCCAAGCTTTGAAAAACTGCTTAAACTTATAATCATAAACCTCACCATTCACGTGAAAAAAAAAATTACGATGGTCAACGAAAGACAAATTCCTTTGTTGATGGTCAAGAAGTAGTCCCCTTGGATGTAATGACATCTGCAAACGTTTGGTAACGAAACTCTCCCGTAGAGTGTGACCCATATTCTTTAGTCCAGGGAGCGTCCCTAGGTTTGAAGAATCTTCAAAAGTTTGTTGACGTCTAAAACCCTCACTGGTGGGTCCTCCTCCTTCAAAGTTTCTCCCAACAATCTGCCACCCGTCTGATAAATCCTTGGCTTGTTGTTTAGAGACCAAATGACCTTTGTGACGAACATCACTACGGGCCCAACCATCCCTGCGAATAACCTTTTCGCAACTCCAATGAGCTCTGCACTGAAAGTGATGGCATTCAATCATTCGCTCAAAATTAATATTCCTGCATTAGTTGCATAGCCAATCTTCAACTCTGATCACCACCGGGCACCGGCTGCTTGTAGGCCTTCCCTTCAACTCCCCCAGGAGCACTCGTGCTATATTGCTATCAGGTATTACAAGTTTCCAATCAAATCATAAAGAACATAGTCATTACCGACTTCCATTCGTTCTCCGGAATGTGATTGCCAATTGTCGTTCAACACGTTAGAGATAATATAGTTTAAGGTACCTCTATTTGAGCCAACTGATTTACTGTTCGCACCTACAGATCGCATGTGTGAGGCCCATTTTGTCCTTTTCATGAACGTTGGGCACCCACTCTTTCTTACTGGCTGGACGCCCACTTCTATAAATTTTAAAAAAAAAGTTCATTTATTGCTTTGTTCCAAACGAGAGACCTAGCATGCGACCCTTCTTTAACTGCAACGACAACACCGGAATCACCGAAGCATCTTCACTTTTTCCTTCTTTTTTTTCCTTCTTCCTCCTCAACTGCAACCAATCGTAACACCAACGCCGACGCTTCTTCCATAACTCCGGCAAGTCGCAATGACGACGTCGGCATCACCTCAAACGGAAATTTAAAAAAAAAAACCTACAAAAAAAAAGACGAAACGAAAAAAAAAACAAAAATATAAATCCCTGGATCTGTGACAGTGGGTACCCACTGTCGGTTGTAAGAAAATGACGGTGAGCATCCACTGCCAGATTTTAGATCCGGTGGTGGGTACCCACCGTCACGGAGCCAAGGACCTAAAAAAAATCCCTGGATCTGTGACGGTGGGAACCGACTATCCGATGTAAACTACTGGCAATGCTCACCATCAGTTTTTTACAACCGACAGTGGGTACCCACTGTCACAGAGCCGAGGATATCTTTTTAGGTTTTAGGGTTTTTTTCTTTTAGGGCTTCATCTTTGTTTTTTGTATGATTTTTAAAAAAAAAATTAGGTGATTGGTAATTTGGTGATGTCGTCGTTGTTGCGAGTCGACGGAGTTTGGTTGTTCGGTGATATCGTCACTGTTGCGAAGAAGGATGGCGATTGCTCTCTGCAGGTGGGAGTGGTCTCTAGAGGTGGGCGAGACTGAAAACCATTCGAAAAAATTCGAACATAAATGTGCGCCCACTAGTAATTGTTGCTTTCATAAGTGGGCGCTACCAGTAAACAGGCACGAACAGTACATCAGTGGGCCCAAATAGAGGTACCCTTTAGTTTATATGTGTATGTCAAGTATAAGTAGGTAAGTCTAGTTATGTTGTGGGTATATGTTTAGTCCTGCATTGGTTGGAAATACTCAGTGACTATGGTTTCACACAACTTTCATTGTTTCTCCTCCTCTCTATTTTCTTCAATTACATAATTATTTTTCAAAAATATGAAAAGCAAAGTAGGCTCAATACCCCATGGAGGCTCCATATTTGTTGCCAAGGGAAACTAATAATTTAGCACAAACATATTGTATTTTATTATATGCCCCCACAGTCCTAGATTGTAATTTATTTATTCTTATTAATATTAGGCCAGCTCCTCAATAAACACCTTGGCATTCTTTTCTTAGTTTATACACATTTCATTTACCATTAAAAAAATCCATAATTAACTTCATGTCATTTTTGTTTTTTTAATCATCCTATGAGACCCCCATAAATCACAAACCATCAAGAAACCATCATACGAATTTGAGATGAAGGACAGTATAGATGACTTATTATTTTTGTAGAAAACATTAAAAAGGCAAGCACACTATTGCGATATGGGTTTCTGGAGCAAGCAACAGCTATAAAATCCACTCGCATAACAGTCTACATTCTTAGCTTCTTCTTTTTTTTATGAATATCTAAAGTTCTTAGTATTGGAATAAGAAACTTGAAACTCTGCCTTTAAAACCAATCAATCTAATCTTTGAAAATCATTTAGTGCATCCAACTTGGACACAATTTCCTAAAATAAAATGGAAAGGTTCAAAGAATACCTTGACTGAGGACCTCGGCAGTGGTACCCTTGAAGGGCAAGAGCCCATCTAAATTGCAACGAAGGGAAGAGACAGTGTTCGACAACTCAATGCTAGGCAAATGCAGTTGCCCACTAATGCTCCCTACTTTCGAAGTCTTTATGCAAGATCCACTTGATTGGGAGAGCTTGAAGTTGCAGGTGTCTTCCCACGTATGATTTGAAGTAGGCCTCGTTTGAACAAGTGGAACACTGTTTAATGCAAGGTTCATCTGTTGCCTACTATCTGCATAGGCCAAACGATCAAGATAAGCAAAAGTTCGAAACTGGTCAGGAAGTGATGTCTAATCCCCCATCCACTCAGAAGAGAGTTTATCAAATAATGAGCATGATATGATGAGAAATAGATGTTATATAAAAGGTAACAACCTTATGTGCCTAACTGAAGAAACCAGTACCGAGTGAAAACGAAACTACAGAGAACCACATAAATCAAACCTTTCATAAATTAATAAGTTTTAACCTCAAGGGATTTGGCGTGGTGGCCAGGTACCCACCCCAGGAAGCGGGAGACATCAGTTCGACTCCCCCCCTTGAGGCCACCCTAGGGATTTATATCCCGTGCTAGCCCGACACATGCTAACTTGGGGTGCGCACGTGCCCCTGTGATTGGTCGGGTGCTCTAAGAGGCCCGAAAACCCAGGTTATCAAAATAATAAAAAATAAATTAACAAGTTTCATCATCAGCAACTATTTCAGTAAACTAGTAAAAAAATGAAGGAAATATTGAAAGCATGGCAGCATTAAATTATCACTGAAATTTCAATTATCACAATCTTTACTAGATGAAAGAAAAAGGGGACGTGAATAAAAAAATGTGAACTACACATAATTTGGACCAAAATTGGAACAATAGACAATAAGAAATTATTAAGAAAATTATGCTTTGGTTGGGAAGTGGTGGTGGAGGATTTCGAGTCTTGGGAAGTGGTCGTCAAATATACGTAATTTGAGAATCTTGCTTGTGCTTTTCATAACATTTTGTTTATCCTCTAATTTATAATATATAAAAAAATTACTATAAATGAAAATATCGATTCGCACTTGCTCAACTCACATAATGTTTGTCACCCTACTATATGATGCAGCTCACAATGCTTTAAAACATGGATCAAAATCTCGCTTTCCCGATACGTATCATTCGAACCCAAAACCGATACGTATCGGACGATACGTATCAGTAACGAACGGTATCGGACGATACATTGAATGTATTGTCCGGTATTTGAATGGCAATGAACGATACGGTACATTCAATGTACCGTATCGGTAGGGTCCGATACCAATATGTATCGGTATCGGATGAAATTTTGATCCATGCTTTAAAATCAGGTTAAGTAGACAAAAAACTGGTTTAATCTCTGATTCACGGTGTAAAAACACGGCCAAACAGCCCTGATTACGCAACACTTTAATCAATTATCACAGACCTATGTGGGACTGTTCCAAACTAGAAAAACGTAGCAATCTGAAATTCGGGTTTATGTGTTAAAACAGTGTTAACGGCAGCAATGATCATGGTATCAAAACTCAGCCGATACCGATACGTATTGGTGATGTGTATCGGTTTCGTCGATAACCAATACCAATACCACCCAGATACATTGCGGTGTTATTGGTATCAGACCGATACTTACCGATACAACCAATTTGTCATTTTTTTCAAAAAAAAATATATCGGCCGATACGTTATCGGCGATACGTATCGGTCCAGAAATGGAGCGATACCTGATACCGATATTGACACCTGGGCGATAATAATCCCTTATTCTGGCCAGAAATCTAAGTGAAATACTGTCCGTAGATTCCACGATATTCCTGGTAAATCACTGTAGACGCTGTCCTTTAGGTATTCAATAAATAATTTAGAATATCAGAAACATACCTTATAACAGAGTTGTATGAGAATAAGAACAGCAGCAGTATATGCAGATTATGTAGTGTAGATCAGAATAGGATATTAGTAGCAGAAGTAGTTCACAAAATATCCCAAGAAAAAGAATTCTGCAGAAACTTTAGAGTCCCTAATTAGTGAGATAAACACCTCAAGTTAGGGGCTAACAAGCCTGACAAGAATAAATCTTCTATTTTCTGAAATCTGTATGCTGAAATCTCCCAATTGCTTGCGACCGATTGCGTATTCTAAAAGAGGACTCCCTATTCCTTCAACATGGATTCCGATACTCAATGTCATCATTGTTTAAGTACAGCTGGGGTTCAGGGGACATAATTAGATTTTGGGAGGACAAATGGATGGAAATAGGTCTCTCAAGGAGGAGTTTCCAAAAGTGCTTCAGATTTCTGCTAGTCCTACTGCTAAAATTGGGGAGATGGCGACATAATGATGAGGTGATATGGAATATAAGTACCAGAAGAAATTTAAAGGACGAGGAATGTAAGGAGTTTGCCAAACTCCTTGAGGTTTTTGAACTCAACCAGGAGAAACAGCAGTAACAGAGACCTTCGGATTTGGGACCAAACCTCCAAGGGTCTCTTTTTCGTTAAGTATTCTACAGGTTCATCTGTAGGCAACCTTTAACTAGATATGTGTGGACCAAACTTCGGAAAGCGATAAATCCCCCCTAAAATCAAGTTTTCCAGTTGGAGTGTTGCCTGGGGGAGGATTCTCACCAATGATCAGTAGATAAAAGGGGTGTGAACCTAAGAAATAGATATGCTCTTAGCTTGCAGGATAAGGAGTCTATTAATCATCTCCTCACCCACTGCTGCTACAGTAGAGAAGTTTGGGGGTTTTTTTTTGGGGGGGGGGTATGCTTGGAACCTTTAAAACTGCTTGGGTTTTTAGAAGATTGTTGATACCTGCTTGAAGAGTGGGGCGGTATGAGCTTTGATGCTATCAAAGGATTTTTTGGAATATAATTGTCTATGCTATTATTTGAAAACGCAAAACCTCGACTCGAAAGTCAGTTAAGTCGAGTTAACTTGAAGACTCAGATAAACTTGACTCGCTCCAACTCAGTAATTCAGTAAATACTTCTAAGAAAATAACATTATATAAAAATAATAAAATTATTTTACAGGAAAAAATGGAAAGATATAGTAGTAAAATGCGTAGTTTAATACTTTTTCTAAAAAAATAGGGTTTATAAAACCTTATCTTACGAAAATATTTTATATGTAAGGGTAGTTTATGAACCCTAATTGATCATCCTACCAAGCTCTCAAATCAACTCGAACCCAACTCAAAATCCCAGCGAGTCGAGTAACTCAGACAAGTAAACTCGTTGACTCGCCGAGTTTTAAAACTATGGTCTATGCTACTATTTGGGCTATCTGGTTGGAAGAAACGACAGTGTTTAGAAGAGTTAGGAGACCAATTCAGGTGGTCATGAAGTCTGCTAGAGACTTTGTTGTCAATTGGGTCCGGTTGGATTTTAAAGGGGAGGAGGGAGGGGGCACCGATTGTAGTGATTCAGATTTCATGTCTTTGATGCACCTAATTTTCTTGTATGTGCCTAATAATGTACACACTGCATGCCTTGACTTTTCAAAACGTTTTGATTAAAAATACATGCTTTGGTTTTCGAACTCTTATATTTATTTTTGTCATTAATTGACACAAGTTATGTAGTAGCCAATGGTTAAAGGCTTTAGGTAGAGACAAGAGGTCAGAGAATCGAACCTTAGTATGTGGGTTTTAAACTTTTATTTTGGACCTTGAAGTAAAAGCCTTTACATCCTACTTTGCTGTGTTAGCCTAACACCGGATGATCCCAATAAGTTATAAAAACGTGTGTCACGGAGAACCCTAAATCATAATCTCTTCGAGAGTTCTTAAGAATCAAGTCGTAAGAAAACCCTAGAGACGTCTAGAACTTCTTTTTGGAAGATCAGCGAGACGTTTGCACCTATTCCCAAGCAGCCTTCGCCTCCTTCAAGAGCCATCGTCATTGTGAGGATCCCGATCGAATCGCAGTGATACGATCGATCTAGGAATGGAGAAATCATGATTTCCCTTGAACTTAAAATATTGATTCAAAAATGAGTTTTTATGCACATTACTGCGTTTATTTCATGAATAATGAAGGGGTGGTTAAATGGGATGCATGCTATGATTGATGATTTAATATTGATATTTTTGGCTAAAAGAAGTCAGATTAAAATCCCACCATATGATTTGAAGCACTTTTAAAGGCGTGTTCATGGATCGAAATCGATCGATCGAGTTTAGGTGTCGATCGATCGATTTTGGACGATAAGTTAATGTATGTTTGCGGGTTGAAATCGATCGATCGAGTTTGAATAATCAATCGATTTCCGAATGATAATATATTTGATAAATATATGGTAGACTCTCGGGTTGGAATCGATCAATCGATTCTGGAAATCGATCGAACGAGTCTAACAGATACTGGTTTTGAAAATGATTAATAAATTTACATGCCAAGATCGATGGGGTTTGGTAATCGATCGATCGATTTCTGGGCAATATATATATATATATATATATATATATATATATATATATATATATATATATATAATGTTCTGCTCTCGGGTTGAGATCGATCGATTGATTCAGGAAATCGATTTATCGAGACTGACAAATGAAAATGGTTTATAAACTCACGAGCCGAGATCGATTGATCGAGCATGGAAATCGACCGATCGATTTTGGGCAGGCAGGTCTTATATTCTGTTCTTTTCACCAAAAAGTTGATCAAATGTTGATGTTTATGTACAATGATTCTTTTCATACGCACTTTAAATGTTATATGATGATCTACACACTACATGATTAGGACACATAAAACATTATGAAATGTTAAATAATGACTAAGGAAGCATTAGACCCAACGTCTTGAGCAGGACGGAGTCTAACGAAACAATGAATAAGAAAGCATTAGACCCAACGTCTTGAGCTGGACAGAGTCTAAGGAAGCATTAGACTCAACGTCTTGAGCAGGACGGAGTCTAACTAAACAAATGATAACCGTAATTAGACCCAACGTCTTGAGCGGGACGGAGTCTAACGAGCTTTAAATGATGAGCATGATTAGACCCAACATCTTGAGCGGGACAGAGTCTAACGTGCAATAAATGATATAAATTATTAGACCCAACGTCTTGAGCGGGATAGAGTCTAACTAAACAAGTGCTAGACATGATTAGACCCAACGTCTTGAACGGGACGGAGTCTAACGTGCATTAAATGATAAGAAAGATAGACTTAAAAGAAAGGACAAATTCATGCAATACTATTATCCATGTTATGTTCGTTTTATTTCAGCTTATTGAAATTATGAATGCCACAAGCACACACTCATGAAATATAGAAATGTTCGTATTGCAATGATTGATATCTCATACTTTAATGAATTGCATGTCTGGTCCATACAAGTGTAAACTTACACCCCTTGTTGATATGGGTGGCCAGATGAGACAGGTGCAGCCAAGGATAACGTATAGGCTTACGGTGATGAGACCGCACATGGTGTTCAGGAACCTGAGATGGATGGCGATGTAGGCTTCGTAGCCTAGCTATTCATTTCCCCTTTAATTATTAGTAGTTTTAATTGGATAAGACAATGATTAGCTAAAAGTTTTATGAAGAGTGTTTTAAGTTTTAATCATGTTGGACTTTGTAATTGGAATACGAAAATTGTCATGGGTTTTTATTATGATTCATTAATGCTTTTGAAATTTTTCCTTCCGCTGTTTAAGGCGCCCTTTGTGCCTTATTATATTTGTGTGGTTCATGACATACGAAGGTACGGCCTAAGATCTTATAATCAAACATTGTGAGATTTTGAGTCGCTACACCAATCTTTTTGGACGAATGAGAGAACCTGCCTTTAATCCTTCTGCTAGAGGAAGGAAGTCCAGGTTTTGCCTTCGGGGCTGCTTTTCCAGGTTGGGCTGTTTGTGTTTTGAGGTTGGGATCCTAGGGTAGCTTCTCGCTGCCCTTGTGTCTGTAACTATTTTACTTTTTTAATGTAGTTCTTTGGTTCCGATCAAAAAATAAATAAAATAAAAATAATCTCTTGGTCGTACAATTTAGGCATGGTCGTACAATTTATGGAATTAGCTCAAGGTCTAGATTGTTTTGGGTCCAACAAGTTGCTCCAACTTCCACAATTAAAGAACTTTTAAGGTAGATTAACATGGTAAAACTATACATTCAATTTATGATTCAGCTTATGGTAGAACGTGGTAAAACCATATCAAATCGATGATCAACATCGTAAAGCAATAACAATAGAGCCAAATATGATGACTAATTGGACGACCCCTATCAAATCATATGATATATGCATTTATGACTACAAGTTATAAATATTATGCAAGTCGAATAGGATTGCATATCGACAGCCAAATGTGCAAGTCAAATCGTGTGAGCATGTTCTTCCATGGATGAAATTTTTTTACTAACAAATCAACTTATTAGCACAACAATTGAACCCATCAGATCAAGATCTTTGTTTTCTTGTTTACTTATTGTTATTTTTAATAGTAAAGGATAATATACAAAATAAAAATAGAATGATACAATGGTATAGCTAACGCCCGAAGCACCACAGAAAATAGAATGGCCGACCAACCTCAACAGAACCCAACAAATTAGGACCAAAAGTCCCCAGACAGCAAAGAGGTCGACCCTCCCAACACTAATCAACATTTTGCATCTATAAACCTCCCATATACCAGCAACCCGAATAGAGCATTTTTGAAGTTCTTATTTGTCGCAGCCCAGCTAAGAGCAAGCAAGTTCCAAAACCTCTTAACCATCACCAGCAGGTGTCACACCACCCCACTCAGTACCCTGTTGTTCCTTTCCACCCAAAAATGGACCATGAAATAACCATAGGGGCCAAATTCCATAACACATAATCTGTACCCATGAACGCACCCCCAACCCATGCAGCAAATACCTCTCCCGGTTACAATTTATAAATTAAAAAATAAAATAAAATAAGACAGCACGATTCCCCATTTCCGAGCCACAACCTTGCAATGCAAAAGAAAATTGTTGACATGCTCTTCATTATAGCATATGAGACATCTGTTTCCATATAAAGCCCCTATGTTACAAGTGGTGATCGTGAGGACCTTCTCCCAGGTGGCAATCCAACTTAAGATTTGAACTTTCAGTGGTGCCCATCCTTTTATAATGCAAGCCACTACTTGCACACAGAAGTTCAGCCTTTGCACCCAAAATTCTCTATAATAAAAGACTATTTTCATGCATAGTAGTGTGCACAGGCTGAACTTCCGTCAGTTCTGTGTGCAAGTAGTGGCTCCCTTTTATAGTTTTTTTATTTTTTTCTGAATTTTGTTTTTTCACGAATTTGCAAATTTTTTCAAGAGACAATTAATTCCAGAACCACGACTTGGTCACTTTGGTTTTTGATTGAAAAAACAATGAAGTTTGGAACAATGTTATTCCAATGGGCGTGTGTTATCCATGGAAATCAATTGCAACAACACGTTTCAAGAAACACTACATGCACCTTTACGATAGTTGTAAAGAAGAGATGTTCCTACCTCAACGTGAGATGGTGGCACATGCGACAAGATATTGCAAGTATTTCACATTTTACATGGAGCTAATTGGATGTATCGATGGGTCAGTGAAGTGGAAAATCTCTACAAATCAACTTGAGGACAAAGTTTTGCAATTGGGAGGAAATGATGGAAATCAAATTTCACATGTGGTTAAGAAGAAGAAGAAGAAAGGAAGAGAAAGACGAACAGAATGAACAGAAAAGAAGACTAAATTTGTTTAGCAGTCTAGAGAAGGTCGCTAACAGGCATGTTAAAAGAGATTGCAGAAAATGCTAGAAGTAGGGCTCTATTTGGTCTTTAGAGGACCCAATAGCTGCAAGAGAAGATGGCTATATAGGGCAGCAGCACGTGATGGTAATGTGAGAGGTTTTAAATGACTTCTTCAGTTCTATGATCACTTAATTGTTCACGCGCAGTTGCTAAAGCTGAGGAAAAACAACCATAGAGAGCAATCTTACTCTAAATACGAGTGGGATTAGACCAAATCTCTTTTGACTTTCTTTTTAGTTATTTGGTTTCTTATTATGTTTCCTCATTATTTAAGAGTTTGGGTTTTCTTTTTCTTTTTTATGGTTATTTAAAAGTTTGGGTTTAAATACAAGATTTAGTTAGATTTTGTGAAACAATTTAAATAAGATATAATAAAATAAACAAAACAAGAGATTGGGAACTATGGTAGGCTGTTGGCTTCTCCTTTTAATTGGACTTCAAAACTATTCCTCGAACTCTATTTGGAAGACTGGAAGACATAGGCTTACTTTGATTTATAGGTTAACTTCTATTACTTTAACTTTACAATTATGTCTCTGGCTTTAATCTGAAAAAAAAGCACTATTTCTTGGGCTTATTATTTAATAAAGAGTTTGACTATTTAGAAAACTAGGAGACACAGGCATAGTTTGCTTTATATGTTGCCATCTTTTACTTTGAAAATACAGTTTGTGAATAACTTCTACTGAAATTATGTTTTAGGCTTTCAACCCTTGTTTTAGGGTTGTATCCTTCTCTATTGTAGTTGTGTTGCTGAAAATGAAGGTACAGAAAACTAGGAGTAGGCTTAGTTTTCTTTATATGTTGCCATCTTTTACTTTGAAAAATAATTTATAAATAATTTTTATTAAAGATTATGTATTAGGGCTCCAAACCCTTTTTTTTATGGTTGTAGATCTATTATGGTTGTGTTGCTGAAAATGAAGGTGCATATCTCCATATTTTCTCCTTATTATTGACTTCTCTTCTCCAATATCACATCAATAGATCACATGCAACACAACTGCCTAATTGATGAACTAGGTGGTTGAGATGTGAGGAGACTCTTGCTCACCTTCGCATCCATTGCCCTTTGCATAAAGCATTTGGTATCCCCCTTAAGCCTATTGAGTGTATCTTGGTGATGCCACAGTCCACTGGATACCTATTGGGGGAATGGGAAGTGGCCAATTCGAAAACAAGGGTGTGTTATGCGGAAACTGTGCCCCATCACTATTCTTAGGTGCTTATGGAGGGAGAGGAACAAACAAGTATTCAACTGTAAAATATCGAAGAGCAACTTTAAATTCAGCCACCGAATCTTTGAGTTCACCCACATTGAAAACCCATTGACTGCTTTGAATCTGATGATAGAGATCATTTTTCATCCCAATCTTTCATATGATGGATCTTGAGATCATGGAGGTATCATCAGATGGTCAGTTTTTTTTATTTCATGTGGCACACATCCCAAAAAGGTGACCTTAACATCGCGTAGAACTCATCACACTCAACCTTGATTTTAAGGTCACTTTTTTGAGATGTGTGCCACATGAAATAAAAAAAGATCGGCTGATGGTACGCCCATGATCTCAAGATCCATCGTGGAAACATTGGGACGTAAAACGATCTCCATCACCTGATTCAAAGCAGTCAATGGGTTCAACGTGGCTGAACGCAAAGATTCGGTGGGTGAATTTAAAGGTACTATATATCACATTGGATAAGGGTAACCAAAAGGATTGAGTATCCAATGATCTCTTGGGTTCGGCCTCTCATTTGCTTTCATCCGATAAGCATTGTTGACATTTATAGAAGCTGGTTCGGAGTTGCAAGCAGCAGAACATTTTAAGTTAAATAGACTGTAAGTTGGTGTCCCCTCTCTTGGATAATATCAAACTAAATTTGGATGGGTGCTCTTTAAGAAGCCCTGGCCCAGCCAAGAGTGGGGGAATCTTAGAGACTCACAAGTCGTTGTAATTACATCTTTCTCAGCTTCCTTGAATGCTGTGATAACGCTAAAGCTGAAATATGTGCTATTGTCGAAGGGATTCTTATTTAATAAGATCTGGGCAACTAAAAAACAACATCGTTGACGGAGATTCTAAGAGTGTAGTTGCTTGGCGACAAGTCACGCTGAGGATCCTCCGGCACTGTGTATATGTGGATATGATTTGGGACCAAATTGATCATCATCAACTCATGTATTCTCTTTCCTGAGGGAGGGACACCCAGAAGTGAATAGTTTGGCCGAGGAAAGAATTTTCCAGAACTAGCTTAACTAAACTGCTTCCTCTTTATGTAAAATTTTTGTTTTGGCTTGAGCATGTCGCTCAGCCTGCTTTGTACTTTGCATTTTGTTATTAAATAAAGTATTAATAACTATATATAAAAAAAAGAGAGACTGAGCATCCTATTGTAAGCTACTTTGACTTTTGATTGACATAAATTTTGAGTTTTCTTTTCATATTTACTTATCCTAAATAAATCAACATCATCACCATGTCGTATCTATTTGAGTATTTAGTATTTATTCTACATTTCTCTTCTCTTACTGCACAAAACCTTGCAAATGTTCGCAATATGTACACGTATGTGCTTGTTGCGGGAGGAGATCCTATCCTATGCAGGCCCAATCAGTATAGCTAGTGTAATCGTGGCAAGCAAAGCAGTCAACAGATTTTTCCATGGGATAAGTGAGGTAGCTGTAACCATGGGTCAAAATCTCGTTAAACCGATACGTATCGTCCGAGCTCAAAACCGATACGTATCGGACGATACGTATCGGAACAGTAAAATACTCAATGTATCGTCCGGCCTTATACATACAAATGAACGATACGGTACTTTCAATGCACCGTATCGTTCGGGTACGATACTGATACGTATCGGTATCGGACAAAATTTTGATCCATGGCTGTAACATTAAGTGGTGTGGTACTAACCATGGTATTAAAACTCAGCGAGTTGACTCGGAACTCGGGCGAGTCGACCCGGCTCGCCGAGCCGACTCGTTTAAGGACTCAAATAGGTCTAAAAATCGATCGACTCGCCGAGCTGGATGCGAAAACTCGACCGAGTTTGTCGGCTCGGCGAGTCGACTCAATCACTTACTTAAATGAGGGATAGGCAGGGGTTTTTGTGTATTTTAAAGGGCATTTACGTAAAATTCTGGATTTACATAAAACCCAACCTTCTATCAACATCCACAACCCTAAACTCTCTCAAGGATCCGAAAAACAACGAAAAACAAAAACACTAACCTCTAGCACAGAAACCCTAAACTCTAACCCTTGCGAAGAGGAAGGAAGAAGGAAGAAGACAGAGGAAGAAGAAAGTAGAAGAAGAACCCTAATCCTGTAAGTTATTTTTTTGTTAGAATATTTTTTTTGATCCACTGTAATTCACAGTGAATCACAGAGTGACTCCCTCCCTCTCTACCACCATGGAGTTCTGTGTAAGAAAAATTCATCTCATACTAATGACATTGATTACTCGTTTGAATGCTTGGCTTTTTCATCTATTTGTTTTGAGTTTGATATTGTAGGATTTAATTAGGCTTGGAAGGATTCTTGAGCTATTTTAAATTTGGTTTTGTTCTGGGATTTTATTCACATTGTTTTATTTTTTTATTTTTTTTAAACATATATATATATATATATATATATATATATATATATATATATTAAATAACCCGAGTCGGAGCGAGTCAAGTCAGACCGAGTTTCCGAGTTGACTCTCTACTCAGATGACTTTCGAGTCGAGTTTTCGTGTTTTAAAACCATGGTAGTAACACCATCCAACAAAAAAAAGGAGTCATTGGTACAACACGCTATGTAAGAGAAGCACATTGCAAACGGGATCCAATAGGCATGACAGTTAAAGCATAAGAAAATAGAAACCTGGAGATCAGTGATCAGGTGGAACACACTGACCATGGAACAGGCAACTATGGACCTTGTCCCAAGCATCAAAGTAAAGATCAAAAATCAAAGAATTCTAACCACTTTTTACCACTCAAATTGAACACATCGGGTAAAAACCTAATTTACTCTCTTTAGACTCCAGCATAATATATATAAGTTGTATGGTATCAATCATGAACTGTTTTTGAATAATATAGAATGAGATCCAATGAAGAGCTGGTATTGCACTTAGCTACCAACACTACTATTTATGAGCATGGAAATTAGTGAAAGCTCAATTTAAACCTTCCCTGGACCCTCTCCCCCAGTGCCCCACCAGTGCCAGAGCAGCTTACCAAACACACTCCAGACTCGCGCCACTCTCTGGTGCGGAGTGGTGCAGGTGAGAGCGTGGCTAAACAAACCCTAAGTTTCCAATAGAAGTGCCATATGTAACAAACAGAGAAAATGAAAACAGAATATAAAAGTCTCATTCTAAGGGAACTGACTCAATGTCAGAATTAGAAATCGTACCGTAAAATGATGGAGACAGCCTCGCAGAATTGAATGAGATTGCATCAGGCTGAGGCTTGCGGCGACGTGCATTATGGTCGGATAAACGTCTGCGACAGCTTCGCTTTTTCTCATCAAATTCCAGCAAAGCATGGAACCTTCAACATGGTCAAGTAAGCAACTGCCATATCATATCTACATCTCCGAATTAAAGAAGATAAAAAAAGTGCAATTGGTTATAGCTAGTAAGATGTTCAAAGAAGGACGAGATGAAGGGTGCAAGTTAAAATCAAGCCTTCTGAGCTGGCCTGAAACCGACTGAAAACCGACATGGCGACACCAAACTGAACCTGTTCGGCCCACTTCGGTTTCGGTTTTGGTAGCTGAAAACCAAAAACGGGCCGGGTAGGGAGAGAAAACCAACCAAAAACCGAAAAATTTTAAAATTGAAAATTTTTCTTCAAAAAGAAAAATAAAATAAAATAAAATATGAAGAAAAACTGATTACCGAACCGGCCCGACCCGACCAAAACAGAATCAGATCAGTTTGGTTCTGTTTCGGTTAGGGGGTGGGAATTTCGGTTAACCCAAACAGAAACGTTTCGGTTCAGGTTCAGTATAGCAGGAACCGACCTGAAAATCAAATTTCGGTTTTGGTTCAGTTTGATTAACCGAATTTACACCCTAGATGAGATATTTTTTTAAACACAGCTTGCAGCTAACAATAGCTGTTATGTAAAACTAAGACTCATCTAACATCATAGCACTGCCACTGCCACAACGTGCCTACATCATAGATGGAACCTTCACCAGCATGCATATAGGCGATGTGGTACTATGAGGGAAACATTTTGGAGCAATACACTTTGTCCTAGTGACTAGACATCATGTAACTTCATG
This sequence comes from Chloranthus sessilifolius, assembly GCA_021018995.1. Taxonomy (NCBI): domain Eukaryota; kingdom Viridiplantae; phylum Streptophyta; class Magnoliopsida; order Chloranthales; family Chloranthaceae; genus Chloranthus; species Chloranthus sessilifolius. Next base: position 108,722,986 of record CM037597.1, on the reverse strand, counting down.
ATAGCCCAAAAATATATCCACGGGTCGATCAATACCATCCAATTCAAGCACTTTCATATGAACCATATGTATGAACAACAGTCTACATAAAGAGCTTGGATCGAATGATCAGAATCGTTTTTAGGCACCAACTTTAGGCTAGCTAACTGGGATGACTTGGATTGGTCAAGGATGTGTGCCACATGGCAAAACGAGTGAACATGGGAGGAGTCCATCCTAGCCACCAAAGTCTCCAAATTTTTCTAAGAATTTAATGAATTATTTGCAAATTTTTGAAAAAATCATATTTTTTCAAAAAGAAATTCATAAAATCCACGACTAAATTGCAAATAATTCATTTTGTATTTAATAAATTGTGATTTTTTAATATTTTTAAAAGAATATGCTTTTTAGTTTTCTTTTCTCCAATTTTTCCCATAACTTGACTAATACTGACAAACTTCTTCAAATTTTAACCTTGCCAAAATGGAGTTCATCTATTGACATAGGAACAGATAATACAGGAAACGCTATAAAAAAGAAAGCAGATGGCGAATCAAACTATAAAGCAATAGATATACCTACTACACTGTTGACAAAACCGGCGCTCCTGACCACCAACAATGACCTTTGGGCACTTGGAGTGGCTTTCGCAGACTCTATGCCTGCGATGGTAATCTTTAACTGCAGTGAGGTCGAAATCACAGCCTTCCACTTGGCATCGTGGAGTCTGCATGTACTGATTCGATGCCCTAGATTTCTTGACCAACAATGAGGATGTTGCCGGAACAGGAGTAAGAGATGAGGTCTTAACAGAGTTTCCGGCAGTGTCTTCAAAGTAAGTTCTTTTACCGAGCTTCAAACCAATCAGCGGCTCCCCCGAGCCAATAGAACCCACTAGTGCCCTAGAAGTTTCGGTGCCTTCCAATCTAGCCAATTCTTTCTTCTGGCAGATATCTTTACGAAAACAGTTAATTGTCTCAAAGTTAATCTCGGAAACCTTCATTCCCCCTTTTGCGGAGGATTCAGCAGAGGCACCTGAGGTAGAACCATTAACCAAATCGGAGCAGGAACCACATGCTCCGCCAGATGAATAGAGAGATGACCCATTATCGATTCCTCCGTCCACTTCAATTCCCCAATCAGTAGGCTGTAGTAACGGCTTACGATGAATCTCATTACCTGTTCCATTGTAGGCCCCCAAATTTTCCCAATCCCAGGGCGAGGGGGACTTTGTGTTCCAATCCATCCCGCAAAAAGCCCACGCAAAAGAATTTTACAGGGGTTTCTTCTCCATAAACCTCGAAAATTTTGAAGATTTGAAAGAAAGCTCGAACCAAAACTTGTGTAACAGATGTCGAGTAGAACGAAAACCACAAAATCGACAACTCAAAGTGGGAGGTCCCAACTAGATTACACAAATCGCATTGTTTTCAATCCATTCTTCTTTGCCCCCTTTTGTAATTTAACCTTCTCCTCCACTCCTCTCCTCTGCAAAAGTGAAATCTTAACCCTACCCCACCCACATTTCGCTTTTTCACCATTGCATTGTGGTCAAAACAGACAAAAATGATCGACAACACCTGAGGGCCATTTTAATCATTCGAATCAAAGTCTATTCCAAATGCTTCTGTCACCAAATCAACGAAGCTCGTCCACACAGAAAACCCTTTATACAGAAGCCAACAGAAACTCTCATCCACAAATTTTGTTTTTTACCATCAGATTCAATATTTTAAAGTTTTAACGTACTACTTACTCCTCACAAAAAACAAAAAAAAAAAAAAAAAAAAAAAAACCATTGTTTTACCACAAACTCCAAACCCTGATCATCTTACTTATACCATACGATTGGTTTCTAACAAAAAAGAAATAAACAAGTGCTTTAGCATGCAAATTTGAAACACAAAAAAAAACCCTAATCTTCACAAAACCCTAATTAAAGCCATCATGAAATTTGATTAAAAAAATTTCAAAATCCATCAGCAAAACCACAATTTATAACCCAAAAAAAAGGCAGCTCGGATCCCCCACCAATCCATCAACAAAACAACGGTCAACTTCATCGATATTTATACCATAAAAATCCCTTTTCTTCTTACCGGTTTCAACCTCTTATTACACTGCAAGGAGAAAGCGAAAAAAAAAAAAAAAGGAATAGTTGACTTCAAAAGTAGCCTTGCTGCTTTTTCTGTGGGCTTATCAGCTGTGACATGAAAACGAACAAAATTCCAAAAAAGGCCGATTTTACAGAGATTTACCACTTTTACTTGGGTTTTCAGTTTTTACTGTGTATCTTTACCTTATCTTTATGGAATGATTACCAAACCGCAAGGCTTCCGCGTTCTACTGACCGGGTCAGTGAAGGAGATCACCTTCAGATTCATGCCACGTGGATGCTTAAGACCTTATGAGTTCCACGATACTTAACACCTTCAGAATCAGGCCGAACAGATTCGGCCTGATTCGGTTTCAATTTTGATACGTAAAAATCGAAAATGAGTCGGGTAGGGTGAGAAAATCGATAAACATTTGAAAAAACCTGAAGAACAAGAAAATCAAAATACATGAAGGAAAACTGAACTGTCCGAAACCGGAATCGGATCGATTCAGTTCGATTTTGATTTTGGGGGGTGAAAAGTTCAATTAACCAAAATCAAAATATTTCGATTAGAGTTTGGTTTTGTGAAAACTAACAATTTTGGTTTCAATTTGATTAACGGAATCTGCACCCCTAATTGTCACTACCCAATTAGTGAGGGCACCAACACTGAAAATCCGTTGACTGCATCGAATCAGATGATGGAGATCGATTTTCATCCCAATTCTCTATAAGATTGATCTTGAAACTATGACACGTACTATTAAATAATCAATTTTTTATTCCACGTGATACAGATCCCAAAAAATGATTCAAAAATCATGTTTGATATGTTACATAAATTTTGAGTCACTATTTTTCGATTTGCACCAAATCAGAAATTGATCGTTTGATGGAACACCCATGATCTCCATATCAATTGTCTGGAAGATCGCAATGAAAACCAATCCCCATCATTAGATTCAATGCAGTCAACGGATTTTCAGCATAAGACCCCTCAGTGATTGGTAGGCATGAATAGAGACGCCCATTACGTAAAGGGTATCTCCATGCATGCCAACCGGATTAATTGGGATGAAAACAATGAAAACCCATTGATTGCTTTGAATCTTTAATAGGATGGATCTTGAGACTGTGGGCGTACAATCAGACGATTGCTTTTTGATACCATATGGCACAAATTTCAACAAAGTGGCCATATACATTTGAGTCTGATGTGCACCGCATGATTTTAGGCCCACTTTTTTCATAGTTGCACCACGTGGTATAAAAAACGATACCTCTATACACTCTGACGCATTTCCTGAAAGAGCCAACGTCGAATAACCCTTGAAAATTGTTGATTGCTTCGCATCATATGAAGATCGTTTTTCACGCCAATATTCCACACAAATGAACTTGAGATCATGGCGCACTTTTCAGTGTTATATATATATTTATTTATTTATTATTTATGTGACAGCCCAGGTTTCCTTACCCAAAAACCCGCGACGTTGGATCATACGGAACATCCGAAATACAGTGATGCTATGGTATCAAATGTAAGCATCACAATCGGACAGCTTGATCTTTCCTCATATTTAAACGATAGGAAGAATCGGGCTATCTCCCATACGGTAAGCTTACAAAACGAAAACAAAGTGCGCAGAACTAAAATAAATGCAGAGCATACATCGATAACAGAATGGCAACATAAATCACAAAAACTAACTATCATATGCACAAAAAAAAGCATCCACTGATGAAGACCGACCTCCAACTAAACAGCGGATAAAACATAGTATAGTATTTAATTACAAATTCTCCATATACCGTTTAACAAAATGTCCCAACAAAGCTACCCAAGCCCCACTCAAGCAATACTAAGGGAAATCCTCCTCAGGCAAGTCCTCTTCTGCAGGATTATAGTCTGGATTTTCTTCCTGCTCCAGTTCACGCTCTAACTCAGCTCCTGCAGCTGTGACAAATAATCAGGAGTGAGCTTTTATCCAATCTCAATAGAGAAAATATAGTGCTAAATCACACCTTATCATTCTAATTCATGTTCTTGATGCATTAATAAAAACACTTGCAATTTGTATTGTATCAAAATATATCAAGTGCAAAGCCAAAACATGTATACAAAGCCATCAAACGAGTCAAATCATGATAATGGATAAACATGTTAAAACAATGCATAACGAGACCGGAATCGAGCTCAAATCGAAACATGTCAACAGAGCAAGTCATGAACACATGTAACAAGGACGGAATTATAAACAAGACAAGTCACATATTATGAGTCAAGACATATCATATCATATGACATTAGAGTAAGTATCTCATAATAAGGAACAGAGCAGTCCGTATTAGGACACAAGGTTATAACCTCGGGGACTCCACCCCTCTCTTGAAGACTCCACTCCCCTTACGACTAATGCATACAAGACAAGTCACATGGCAAGGCATCCTATATTAGGGAACTAAGCAGACCATATTAGGACACAAGGCTGTAACCCTGGGAACTCCACCCTTCTCATGCAAGCTCCACTCCTCATTGCACATGTTCACATGAATTACATCACATAGCATGGATCGGATACACATAGCTCGAGCAAGTTCAAGGACGAGAGCACAATAGGTCGAGTACAATGCAAATTCAAGATACACGTACGACGATTATACAAGGTGTATGCGTAAAAGAGAAATCACATGTTCGCATTAGAGAATTTCAAAATACATATATGCAAAATCTCATAAACATAGCGTATGTGATAACTACATCATAAACATGATTTAGAGAAAACGTAAAATCGGGCAAGATATTTTCCCTACCTTAAGTGTCGAATCTTGTAAGCGAACGCGCACAAATCGAGGCTAAACTCTTCTCAAATGTCCCTCATATATAGCCTAGAATACACATTACACATGTCTTTATGTATTAAATAACTATGCTAGTTGTAAATTACAGCCTTGTAAGGCATACTAGATCACAAACCCCAAACATCAGCAAAATAGAGCATCTCGTTGCGGCGAGCTGATCAGGTGCCACATGAATCAAGGATCTCGCCGCGATGAGATTTTCCAGAGAAGAATTTGCCTTGAATTCTCACCGCGGTGAGGTTCCATGTCGCCGCCGCGAGCAGTCTCAGCTCGCCAATTCTTGTGTCTGTCCTCTCGGGGTCCGGAGTCCATTTTGATGCGAAATCTTCTCCTACTTGGACCAGAACAAGGACATAGGGTATACTTTCTTTCCTGTAAGAGACTCCTATCTCATTTGCATTACACGAGCCATGCTTCGAGACTTCGAAAATCGGCTAATTTAATACTAAGTTCCTCATATGCCCGATTTTCGGAGTTTCGAAGCACTTGAGGCTAGAATGCAACCCAATCGGGTCTGTTTTGTAGAGACGTAGTCCTAAGACGCTCATGTGATAATGCACGCACGCAGATCGAGGCATCAGACCTCCTGATTTTGGCTACAAGGTCCCATGCATGTCCATTTCCTCGATTTGCCACATTAACTCCTAACTCTCGTGTAAATCAGCCTTGAATCTGAAACTAAGATCTACGAAACAGAGTTAAAGCAATTACCTCAACGGATTCTTCACATGTGAAGACTTCAAGCTCTTCAACAAGAGATATGTCGTGATTCACACGCTTAACCATCCAATTCGTCAATTTGTGAGGTTTGTAGTCTGGCGAATCTTTGCGAGGATTGATGGGTTTGACGGGATCGAATGGTCGGGAAGTTCTTCAAGAGGAAGATGATGGAAGGAGCGCAGCTTCCTTCACTTTTGTCTCAGCCGTCACACAACTCCCATGCACGACTTTGCGTGCATGGGAGTTTAAATGGAGTGGAATGGTTCACGTGTGAGGCTGCTACACTCACTTTGGTGTACAAAATGTCTTAAAGGCCGTAGATTTGGGGCCCTTTAAGTCATTGGCTTGATTTCTAATGGGTCCAGCCTGGTCCAGCTTATGGTCTAGATTAGGTTAACGGGTCCTAAACATCTCCGGAGCTGACAACAGGTCTGGTTTGAGTCCTACTACCAAAGGTCACAATTAGTTGGGCAATCAATTAATGGGTCTAAGCATTGGTGCTATCTAATGGGCTCCACATACAAAGTCTATTTATCTATTGGCTTGTTTCCAAAGGGCCCAGTTCAATTATTTGAACCGATATGTCCGATTTATCAAACACATGCTAGTCAGAACAGTGTGGTTATAGGCCGAAATTGGTCGGGTGTTACATCCTCCCCCCCCCCCTCCTTATATGAATTTTCGTCCTTGAAAATTGACGAAAACTGAGGATTTGAAAGATGCATCAAGGTTGTGTCATTAACGACAACGTACATCGTTTCATTGGAAGGTGTTGACAAGGAGTAGTTTGGTATGTGGTTATAGTTTCACACTATATACTAATAGTTTGAATGGTACGTGAACATTGTGGAGTTATTCGAAGAGTGATGTCAGCTACGTGAGGAGTTCAAGTCTTTCTTGATTCTAATTAGTAGCAAAATTATTGTGCTTTATCAGGGCTATTTATATCTAACATGCAGAATCGAATGACATCGAAAGTGGAACAATTGTGCAACATTGACTGCTAAAAAGCAAGTAATAGGTTAAGGTTTAAAGAGATCACCAGAAGGCTCTGTCGGATTTGAGGTATACCCTCGTGCTCTAGCGATTCGCTAAGCGGCATCGTTCGAAAAGCAATGGTGCATGATCTCCATGATCATTGCTTCTTGGAAGTTCATTCGCCTAGCGATGTTTGCTAAATTTGAGGACTTGTTGAGGGGCACGCTTGCCGTTGGCGGTAGGCCTCTCACTTTCTTGTTTAGTCTTCTTTGAGCCGATTCCCATTCCTCACATCCAAAGTACTTGATGTTGTCGGTATCACACGGCTCATCGATCTTTATCGTGAATCCCCCAACTTCATCTTGGTAATCTTCCACCATTCGTGATATGAGGTGCGCATATGGCATGGTGGTCAATGGCTTCTTCCTAATCTCTAGCATACAGTTGTGGGCGTGGATCAGTCCATCGATGACTATTTCTGCCGCATCAAACCATTTTCCTTCGAAAACAAAGAACAGGGCTTGCAAAAGTGCCCCATTCATATCCTCCTCTCTTGCCAAAGGATAAAGGTTACCACTTAAAACTATATCGAGCCACCACATATCCGGTGGCAATTGCGAACCTTTGACTGATTGACTAAGCCTGTGCTATCCGTTGGCCATTTCTACAACTCTTAGATGAAAGGGTACCTTGGTAAGGTTTGGTGGCAATAGCCCCCAATTTTCTCCATATACTAGCGGAACACCCATGGCTGTGGCGAATCAGTCATGATCGAACCTGAACATTCGGTTATCGATATTTGTACCAAGGGTCCCATCTCGATTTACGTTGAGGTTTTGATAGAAGAGTTTGACAATCCGCGGGTAATAATTCTCATGAAATGGTCTGAGGATGGTTGTGCAGCTTGCCCTCTCGAGATAATTAATCGACTGCCAAAGTGTCTCTTCATCGTTGAAGTATGGTTGGTTGACCACCACAGGCTAGGTTGTTCCCAGTTTATGTGGATGGGTGGTAGTTAACGGGGCCTTGCCTTTTGATCTTGCAGATGGTCACGATCCGGAATCCATACGCGAATAGAATCAAATTGAATGGAAGGATTTAAGGTTTTACCTCGTGAGATAGGTTAAATCAATAGTAATTCGGACTTCACAAATCCGAGGCACATCGATCTTCGAATTTGGAGAGCTTTGGTGCGAGAAAATGAAAACATTTTGTACGCGGGAGAGATGACGAGAGAGGGGCCCAGGTCTTAGAAACTTCAAAAATGACAAAATGAGTGTTTCTCGGGCCCCCTTTAAACACTCATCAGTCGCCGTGGTGAGATAAGTTCTCGCTACGGCGAGCCAATACCTGAAGGTCTCACCACGGTGAGCCTAGATCTCGCTGCGGTGAGGTATGCAGAACAGGTCTTTCTTGTTCTGTTTTGGGTGTTTTGGCTCGCTATGTAGGGTGACTTGGGTAGGTTGCATTACAGTTTGATATTAGGAATTAATAGTGTGGTATATCTAGTTTCAAACGAATTTCGTGATCATTTCGCTCATGTATTATGAGGTTACGAACGTGTTCGTAGATGGGCCATTTTAGGCATTATTCTAATTTATGTGCACCAAGTACACATCAGACGTAGTTTATCCACAACTGATCAGTATATATGAGATTGAGTAGTATATATATGTGACAATATATATGATGGTGTTGTTTGAGTTCTAATACACAATAAAATTATGATTGAACTTGTACACGTGATAATTTATTCGACCACTAATATACTAGTGTGTCGGAATTGACTTACCTTAGTTTAACAATACCGGGTATTGTTCCATGATTTTCGCTTCATGCTCCCAGGTCGCTTTAGTGGTGGAGTGATTTTGCCATTGGACTAAGGCCAGCGAAATTCTCTTGGTTCGTAGAACTTGTTCATTTCGGTCCAATATCTTTATCGGTTCCTCAACCAGCGTCAGGTCCTCTTAGACCTCGATTGGTTGGTAGTCTAGTATGTGTGACACATCCCTCACAAATTTTCTGAGCATCGACATGTGGAAGACGTTGTGGATGCTAGACAGGTGTGGCGGCAAGGCAATGAGGTATGCTACTTCATCGACACGACCCAAAATTTCAAAAGGGCCAATGTATCGAGGGCTAAGTTTTTCTCACCGTCCAAACCGTATCACACCCTTGATTGGTGAGATCTTCACAAATACATGATCTCCCACCTGACAAGGAACATGGTTGTTAGCTTTATGCAAGGTACATTGAATTGTAAGACACATTGTGCGTACGAGTTACCTGAAATTCCACACTTGATCTTTTAAGGTTACGTAACTCTCCTGACGACTTTGAGCTACTTTTAATCGGCCACGGATGAGACGGACAGTCTCATTTGTGCTTTCAATGAATTTCGGTCCCAACAATAATCGCTCTCCAATCTCTTCCCAATTGAGTGGGGATTTGCATCCGCGTCCATATAATGCTTCAAAAGGTGTCATGTCGATACTCGCCTGGTAGCTGTTGTTGTACGTGAACTCGATCAAGGGTAAATGTTTGTCCCATGATCCTTGAAAGTCCAACATACAGGCTCTGAACATATCCTCTATCACTTGATTCGCCCTTTCAGTTTGTCAAGTCGATTTGAGGGTGAAAAGTCGAGCTGAATTCTAGTTTGGAACCCATTCCTTCTTGGAATCGTTGCCAAAATTTAGATGTGTAGAGTGGATCCCAATCTGATACGATGGTCACTGGTATGCCATGCAATCGAACTATCTCCCTCAAATATATTTATACAAGTTTATCAGCTGTATACCTCGTGCTATAAGGTAGGAAGTGAGCTGGTTTGGTTAAACAATTAACAATAACCCAAATTTGATTGTAACCCTTCTGTGTTCTCGGCAGCCCAAGTATAAAATCCATTGAAATGTCCTCCCATTTCTGTTCGGGAACCGATAGGGGCTGTAATAGACTAGCAGGGTGTCTATGGTCCACCTTAATCTGTTGACAAACCAAACACTTGGCTACATATTCAACGACATCTCTCTTCATTCCCTTCCACCAAAAAATTTTCTTTAAATCGTGGCACATCTTGGTGCTGCCCAGATGAATAACATACGTTGATTTATGAGTTTCTTCCAATATCTCCTGTTGTAACCCGGTATCGGTGGGTACACAAAGTCGGCCTCTGTACAATAGGGAACCATCGCTATTAACTGAGATGTCCTGCTGATTTCCATTGTTTACACTCTGCCTAATGGTCATAAACTCTGGGTCTTTCAATTGGCTTTCTTTGATCCTTGCGAAGAGGATTTATTTGCTAAGAGTGCTTCAGTTCCCTTCATTTCAAACTGAGTGTCAACCAAGGTTAGGTTCTCAAGTAGTTTCCATCTACGTATTCTGGCCACTAGATGTGATAGCTAAGCAGATGATTTGCGGCTTAGTGCGTCAACTACTGTGTTTGCCTTCCCTGGGTGGTATTGGATGGTGCAATCGTAATCTTTCAAAAACTCCATCCATCTCCTCTGCCTCAAATTTAGATCTTTTTGAGTAAATAAATACTTGAGGCTTTTGTAATCGGTGAAATTTTCAAAAGTTTCACCATAGAGGTAGTGCCTCCAGATTTTTAAGGCGAAAATAACCGTTGCAAGCTCCAGGTCATGTGTAGGGTAGTTCTTCTCGTGGTCTTTCAACTGTCTTGATCCATATGTTACTACTCTTTCATGTTGGTTCAATCCACAACCTAAACCCATGTGAGATGCATCGATAAATACCACAAACCCTCCAGTGTGAAATGGTATGATAAGCACAAGTGCGGAGGTCAATCTTTTCTTAAGCTCTTGAAAGCTCTTCTCACACGCTTCAGTCTAATCAAATTTGAGTTTCTTTCTAATAAGTTTCGTGAGTGGTCCAGCAATCTTCGAGAATCCTTCCACAAATCTGCGATAGTAGCTAGCGAGTCTGAGAAAACTACGAATCTCAATGACAATCTTGGGTTGTTCCCATTTTACTATGGCCTCAATCTTGGATGGATCAACTGTTACACCTGATTCTGAAATGATGTGTCCTAAAAAGCTCACTTGCTCTAACCAGAATTCACATTTAATGAGCTTTGCATATAGATGATGGTTTCGAAGTGTCTGGAGTGCTAATTGTAGATGTTGTTCATGCTCTTCTCTCGGCTTGGAATAGATGAGTATATCATCTATAAAGACACCACGAATCGGTCTAGGTGGGGCTTGAATACCTGATTCATAAGGTCCATGAAGGATGCAGGGGCGTTGGTCAGCCCAAATGGCATTACGAGGAATTCATAATGGCCATACCTTGTGCGGAATGCTGATTTGGGGACATCTTCAACTCTCACCTTCATCTAATGGTAACCAGACTGTAGGTTTATGTTAGAGAAGAACTTCGCTCCTTGCAACTGGTCGAAGAGGTCATCTATTCTAGGGAGCGGATACCGGTTCTTTATGGTCAACTTGTTCAACTGTCTGTAATCTATGCATAGTCGCATCGAACCATCCTTCTTTTTAACGAACAACACTGGTGCTCCCCATGGAGACACACTCGGCCTAATGAATCCCTTATCAAGTAACTCTTATAACTACTCCTTTAACTCTTTCAACTCGGCCGGTGCCATTTGGTATGGAGCCTTTGATACCGGTTCCGTGCCGGGAGCTAGGACGATTGTAAATTCGACTTCTCTTTTTGGCGGTAATTCAGATAATTCCTCAGGGAATACCTCAGGAAACTCGCAGGCGATCGGAATGTTGGCAAGGTCAACCTTCTCATCCTTTTGTCCTTGTACGAAGGTAAGGTATCCTTGGCATCCCTTGCTGATCAGTCGTTCGGCTCGAACTGCTGATATAAAGGGTACGACGGTTGGTCGAATGCCAATAAATATGAATGGCTTCTCCCTCTTAGGATAGACAGTGGTTGTTTTCTCTGAGCAATCTACCTTGGTTCGTAACTTGGTTAGCCAATCCATGCCAAGTATTGTCATATCCTTGTATTTCAGGCAGAATTAGATCAGCCGTAGTTTGGCGGAGTGCCATGGTGACAACAATCGATCGACATACTACATCCGTACTCACTAAACCTCCCGTTGGTGTAGAGATAGCTAAGACAAACTCCAGGGGTTCAAGTGTGTAGCCGATCTCTCTGGCAAAGGTTGGTGTAATGAATCAGTGTGTGAACCTTGGGCTTATCAACACTAGGGCCTTAGAGCCACATATATCATTTTATTTTCTCAAGCGGACGATACCTAGATTCAATAGACACTATAAATTTAGTTGCATTGTGTGATGTGTTATGGCATGAAGTACAACGATTGTGGAGATTATTCCTATTTATGCACCTTCTTTATCTAAAATTCAACGAATTGAAATTGACTCTTTATAAGAATTTTATACCTTGAATTACGTCATTGCTTGCCCGCTCATCCTGTGTTGACACTGCATAAGCCCGTCCTGGTACTGTAGGCCTTGAAGATCTCAGATTCGGCATTGCAGTGATTGCAACACCTTTCATCTCCGAGCATCTCTGATGCGATGTCCCATTTGTCCACATTTGAAACAAGCTCCTATGCTTTTACGACATTCCTCGGTTTTATGTGGCTTTCCACATTTCACACATGTCAATGATGGTGTGGAGGAAGTGGCACGAGATGTCATTGACGGTGTCCTTGCTACACTCATGTTTGCTGGAACTGATGTATTGAAAGGTCTCAGAGGCCTTGAGGGTAGAGGTAGCAAACTAGTCGGATCAAAAGGCCTTGTCAATGCCGTAGGAGTAGGTTGCGATGGTGGCGGCATCAAATATCTCGACCTCTTGTTGGCTTGTTCCGCACTTGACCCTTGATACTGAGCTTTTCTATTCTTCTCTTACTCATCTCTTGCTTTATATAATTCCTCTATATCCGTTTCTGCAATGAGAGCTAGTCTTACTACTCTCTCGTATGTGGTTGCCTCTAATAACGATATTCTTCCCTTGATAGCCGGTTTGAGACCGTACTCACATTTCTGCATTTTCATTAACTCGGTGCCGACCAATGCTAGTGCAAATCGTGATAAACGTGTAAACTTAGTCTTGTATTCTCGGACACTCATTTGCCCTTGCACTAAATTTGCAAATTGGATCTCTAGTTGATGCCTCTTAGTGGTCGGAAAGTACTTCTCATGGAAAATTGTCGTAAATTCTATCCAAGTCCAGGGTGTCCCTGGAGGTCGTGTCCTCTCAACTGATTTCCACCACGGGTTCGCTTCACCCTCGAGTTGGAACGAGGCCCAACTCACTTTTTCTTCTTCTATACATCAGACTTGTTGCAGTACTTTTTCGATCTAATTTAGCCATTTTTCATCCTCCATCGAGTCGGCTTGCTCATAAAAACTTGGTGCTCTCAGTCTTCGGAACTCTTGAAAACCAAATGGGGGTCCTCTCTCAGCCAGCATTGCCATGGTGTTCACCATTGTCTCAAGCAATTGCTGATTATTCCCCGTGTTATTCGTAGCCTGATTCCCTCCATCTAAGGCATTGCCTAAATTGTTTTCAACTTCTGAGGCACGATTGTTATTGTTGCCAAGAGGAATTGCATTCAGAGGTCTGTCGATCCCTTCGCCGGTAGTCATACCATCGGTGCGCAAAATCCTCGGTCTTCCCCTTATAGGAGGCATGTTGACCTGTCATGACCAAGCAAATGCTAAGTCAGGTCGGTTCTAAGACTAAGGTCTTAGTTTGAACTTACTAGCAAAACCTAATACCATTGTTACTAACTGACGTCATAGCTTTGTATGCCCGCACGATGTATCGCTTAGGGCTTTGATACCACCTGTGATAGCCTGGGTTTCTTACCCAAAAACCCGCGCCGTCGGATCATACGGAAGATCCGAAATATAGTGATGTTATGGTATCGAATGTAGGCATCACAACCGGACAACTTGATCTTTCCTCACATTTAAATGATAAGAAGGATCGGGCTATCTCCTATATGGTAAGCTTACAAAAGCGGAAACAAAGTGCGCAGAACGAAAAGAAATACAGAGCATACATCGATAACAGAATGGCAACATAAATCACAAAAACTAACTATCATATGCACAAAAAGAAGCATCCACCGATGAAGGCCGACCTCCATCTAAATAGTGGATCAAATATAGTATAGTATTTAATTACAAATTCTCCATATACCATTTAACAAAATGTCCCAACAAAGCTACCCAAGCTCCACTCAAGCAACACTAGGAGAAATGCTCTTCAAGCAAGCCCTCCTCTTTTGCAGGATTGTAGTCCGTATCTTCTTCCTGCTCCGGATCACGCTCTAACTCAGCTCCTGCAGTTGTGACGTATAGTCGCGAGTGAGCTTTCATCCAAGCTCAATAGAGAAAATACAGTGCTAAATCACACCTTATCACTCTGATTCATGTTCTTGATGCATAAATAAAAGCACTTATAATTTGTATTGTATCAAAATATATCAAGTGCAAAGCCAAAACATGTATACAACGCAATCAAACGAGCCAAATCATGATAATGGATAAACATGCTAGAACAATGCATAGCGAGACCGAAATCGAGCTCAAATCAAAAAACGTTAATGGAGCAAGTCATGAACACATGTAACAAGGACGGAATTATAAACAAGACATGTCACATATAATGAGTTGAGACCTATCATATCATATGACATTAGAGTAAGTATCCCGTAGTAGGGAACAGAGCAGTCCGTATTAGGGCACAAGGTTGTAACCTCGGGGACTCCACCCCTCTTGGAGACTCCACTCTCCTTACGACTAATGCATACAAGACAAGTCACATGGCAAGGCATCCCGTATTAGGGAACTGAGTAGTCCGTATTAGGACACAAGGCTGTAACCTCGGGGACTCCACCCCTCTCATGGAGGCTCCACTCCTCATTGCACATGTTCACATGAATTACATCACATAGCATGGATCAGATATACATAGCTCGAGAAAGTTCAAGGACCAGAGCACAACAGGAGAGTACAATGTAAATTCAAGATATATGTACGACAATCATGCAAGGTGTATGCGTAAAAGAGAAATCACATGTTCGCATTCGAGAATTTCAAATACATATATGCAAAATTTCAGAAACATAGTGTATGTGATAACTACATCATAAACATGATTTCGAGAAAACGCAAAATCGGGCTTAGGTATTTTCCCTACCTAAGTGTCAGATCTTGTAAGGGAACGAGCACGAATCGAGGCTAAACTCTTCTCAAATGTCCCTCATATATAGCCTAGAATACACATTACACATGTCTTTATGTATTAAACAACTATGCTAGTCGTAAGTCACAACCTCGTAAGGCATATTAGATCATAAACCCCAAACATCAGCAAAACAGAGCATCTCATTGCGGCAAGATACAGGGTCACCGCGGTGAGCTGATCAGGTGCCACATGAATCAAGGATCTCCCCGCGGCTAGATTTTTCATAGAAGAATTTGCCTTGAATTCTCGCTGCGGCGAGGGCTTCAGGTGTTTTCTCACCACGGTGAGGTTCCATGTCGTCGAGGCTAGCAGTCTCAGCTCGCCAATTCTTATGTCTATCCTCTCAGGGTCTGGAGTCCATTTTGATGCGAAATCTTCTCCTACTTGGACCAGAACAAGGACATAGGGTATACTTTCTTGCCCATAAGAGACTCCTATCTCATTTGCATTACACGAGCCATGCTTCGAGGCTTCAGAAATTGGCTAATTTAATACTAAGTTCCTTGTATGCCCGATTTTCGGAGTTTCGAAGCACTTGAGGCTAAAATGCAACCCAATCAAGTCTATTTTGCACAGGCGCAGTCCTCAGACCCTCGTGTGATAATGCACGCATGCAGATCGAGGCATCGGACCTCCCGATTTTGGCTACAAGGTCCCATGCATGTCCATGTCCTCGATTCGTGGCATTAACTCCTAACTCTCGTGTAAATCAGTCTTGAATCTGGAACTAAGATCTACGAAGCAGAGTTAAAACTGATGTGATATTTTTAATGTAATGTTTTACTCGCAAGTGCACGAATCGGTTTGTATATAGTGGGTGCGGAGTACGAAATCGTTCCCACGAGGATTAATTTTGAAATACCTAAAAGAGACAAGCAATTCTAGAAATCTATGAAGATCTAACAGTATTCTACCAGTTTTATGATTTAAGCGGTTGATGAGATGGTAATTAATGACTACAAACTAAAATTCAATTGATAATTCAAAAATAAAAGTGAAGATGATGATGAAGATGAAGATACTAAATCCTCCCATCTTTGGTCCGTTCTTCCTATAATATAAATCCAAGGATTAAATTATGAGATATTTCATTGGTAACAAACATCTTTTATGGAAGATCAATGGTCAACACCCTAATAGGTTCCACGTTGCATCCCTGCAATCAGGACTTAGATGATTTTCATATATAGATCTGGGATCAAGGGCACGGCTAGGCACACATGATCTCAGGTTCAAATAAAAATCATCCCCAAGGTGGGTGAAAATTTCAACAAGAATACCACTTACAAATCTGAAATCAAGGGCATGGCACTTTATTCGATTAGGGGTTATTTAAGATAAAATTACCATTACGTAACCAAGATCTGTGGCATGGCTCAAGACGATCGATCCCAAAACATAATCGTAATTAGATCCACACGATGAAAGCAAAAAGACCATAACAATGATTGGGTAAAATTACCGTCACAGATCTGAGATCCCAGGCATGGCTCGGCATACGCGATCCCGGTTAGTGGCGGGGATTTCATCCGTTCATGATAGCACAACAACCATAAAATAAAATCTCATATTTTAATCCTAAATTTATATTATTAAAAGTACATCCCTCGGATGGGAATCATTAGATCCCCATCCCTATAAATTTAGCCACACATATTGTAAGTAAATGACATAAATAAATAAATACGGGAAAATAACGTTAATTAAAATTACCTCAAACTTCAAAATAAATTACGTTGATCCACAAGTATGATGATCTTCAGAAACGAAATTAATGCAGGAATAAACTTTGAACAAAATTTAGGAATGAATACTGAAAAATTAAAGGGAACAAAACTCTCAAAAGAATAATAAAACTTCCCTATTTCTATGTCTAACTATGAAAAATAATGGCTAAAAACTAAGAACACTAAAAACTAAAACTCTTTCCTAAAACTAATTCCTACGTAATTCTAATTCTAAAAAGATATATATTTTTCCCGAAGTGTTTGAGTCGCTTTAAATAGACCCGTCGCGCGGAAGTCTCCTAAGCCAAATTTTTAGGGTCGATTAATCGACCAGGGAGGGTCGATGCATCGAGCAGCCAAAAAGTCCCAAAAATTAGGTTTCCAGTGTCAGTTTCGTATCAGACTCTGACTCTGGCTCGATTAATCGACCTGTAGGGTCGATGCATCGACCCCAGAAATCCGTGAAATTCAGCACTTCTTCTTGGTTCAGACACTGCTTCGGTATTTCAGCCATAACTTTCTGTCCCAAACTCGGATTGAGACGATTCTTGCGCCGTTGGAAATATGACGAAAAGATCTACAACTTGCATGTTGTGATAATTTCGTAATTCGGCCGTCTTGAAGGTCCAAATTTAGCCGCAAGTCGCACCAAGTTCTTGATTACTTGAAGTTGCAGTGTTTTGACATTATATTTAGAATTCTTGGACTGTTTTCTATACTTGGCTTGTATTTACCTGAAACACTTCAAATCTAATCAATCTCATCAGATAGCCTTCATCAGACAGCTAAATATAGGTATTTAGGGGCGAAATATCCTCATTTTTCAGTACTCATCATACCCCCAAACCTACACTTTGCTAGTCCTCGAGCAAAGCAAACTAAAGAAAATAAATGCCACTTTCGTAGGGAACACGATTGCACTTAGCATGTGCAACAAGCCTTTAAACCCCTAGGTGATCCTAGTGGAGGAGTTGTGTCTCCTGAGGGTTTACAGTGAAGTTACCCACAAACTTCAATACATTTTTGAAATTATCGATAAAATTGAGTTTTCAAAACATGATTTTGATAACATATATACCATTCAAAACAAAGATCATTAATCAATTCAACATGCAAATTCTCAATTTTAAATAACAATGTTATACTAATCATACTAATATCCATTCAAATTAGTCTAATGCTCAAATCGTTAGATAGCTCATCCATTCATGCCTAAACATGAAGTGTGTGCATAACCAAACCAAAATTCATTCATCTCAGAACTAATTCAAGCGGAAAACCGTTGGATCTGTTGTTTTGACTCAATCCTCACTTTAGGTATACTCTCAAAATATAAAGACACCGATGATGGATAAGTTTTCGCACATATGTGAGAGGTCAATACAAAGCAAATAAAAAGGTCTCACATGATAAATGAAACACGATGCAATCAATGAACAAAAATAAATCTCATAAGAAGATACTTGTATATCCTAAGCATGTCATATCAAGTGTCATAAGTATCACATATTTACTCTCCACAAGGCAGTTACTAATGCAAGATCAGATCATGAAGGTCTTTTTAGGGTTGTAATGGGGCTTAGGAAAGGGTAAGAAAGAATTGGAAGTTGGGATTCAAAGTTTCTGAGAAATTGGAAAAGAAACACCTTTTTGATTTTTTCTATTTCTCTTCTTTTTCTTTTCTAATCTCTCACTATTTTTCTCAATTTTCTTTTTCTCTTCCTTTTTCTTGAAGTACCTCAGATTTTTCATTATTTTTCACAATTTTCTTCTTTTTCTCCCCTTTTTTTTTCTTTTTATTTTTGCCATACACTCTCAGTAAACACCACAACTCAGTATCTCTCCACTTACTCTCTTTTCGTTCACTCTCATCCCTCGTTCCTAATTTCTCAGAAATAAGAAGGGTAAAGCTGAAGTTTAAGAAATGGTGAAGGGTTAAAGGTTAACGTGGCTTATCAAAGAATGTATAAAGGTAAATTTTTTTTTTAATAGGCTCAAAGGGGTACTAGAAAGATAAATTTATTTGAGGTGGGGCATTTTAAGCACAAACGAGCCAAAGATGGCCTTCAATCATGTCCTTAAAAGATAGTAACTTTGCCTATTTGTCTTGAGTAGATATACAATACATTCTAACATAATGATATAAATTTGATTTCATGCAAAGTCACAAGTCAAAATGAAGTGTATGAGATTATGCAAAATAAGTCGTATTCAAAGAAAACTCCGAGTTTATATATTCACTCATCAATGACGGGAAATTAGCTCTAAAGCTCACTTGGTTTAGTCTCCACTAAGAACCTAAGATTCAACATTCAAAACAGTTCATTGATTTCTAAGTCTTAGCTTGGTATAAGTGTAAAAATTCTAGGCATGAATATCAAAATTATCCACAACATATCACATTAAGCTTCATCATCTTAGATACAAGTAATCAAAATATGACACTAGTATTCTCAAAATTAAATTCACATGCATCATCAACTAAAGTTTGAAAACAATCGTAAAATAATGTGCATGATGACTTCAAAATTAAAATATATATATATATTTTTTCCAAATAAAACATATAAATGACGCAAAATAATTAACCATACCCCCAAACCTAAAGAAGACAATGTCCTCATTGACTGAAAGAAGTAGCGCACCCCCAAACCTGTTTGAAAAAAGTACCTCAACACAAAGATCAAGTGCAGAGAATATGTGCATCAAATTGGAACATGACAAAAAAATATATTGAAGGGAATATGATTACACTATTTAGGGAAAGAAAAACAACCTAAACTAAACAAAACAAAACAAAAGGAAAAGAAAAAAAAAAAAACTAATAAATCCTAAAACCTAAATCCTAAACTAAACATGAATCCAACTCTGTTAGTCATTGGTAGGCGGACCCATCCACCTCGGATCACTTAAATTGATATTCTTAGGCACAGGGAACAATTTCTCCCAAAGATCAAGGGGAAATTGATGAGACACCGCCGATTGTATGGATGGAGGTGGGGAGGTGAAAGTAGGAGATGAAGATGGGGAAGACGGTGACGGCAACACATCAATTATCTCGATATCAGTATTGAAGCACGGTGTAGGAGATTTGGAGCGATTTACCTTTTTTCGAGATGGTTCTCCCCTGTAAGGAATGATCATCGGATCGAGGTCGATGATATCAACATTGTTTGGCACAAAAGGGACCGTCCGATGAGAGCGGCGCTCCCGCTTTTTAGCAGTCTCCTCCATCTTTGATAATCGTGCTCTGGTGATGTATAATCGTCGGGCCATAAGAAAGATTATGCAGAGTTAATGAAAAGTGAGCCTAAATGTGAATATAAAGGGAAAATATATAGAGTTGGAGTAGGAGTGGAAAGAGGTGTCCTGCAGAAAAGAAACAATGAAAAGTGTGGCAGTACGTCCAAGGGAGTCCACTGGAGTGAGAAAAGTGGCAAATAGAGTTCCAATAGGAGTGCCGCCGCAAAAAAAACAAAAAAAACAAAAAATGGTGGGGTCGATTAATCGAACCCTGAAGGTCGATGCATCGACCCTCTGGGGGTCGATTAATCGACAGTGGGGTCGATGCATCGACACCCAAATTTTTATTTTTTTATTTTTTTTTATTTTTTTTATTTTAGCAATAGAGGGTCGATTAATCGATCCCTAAAATTCGATGCATCGACCCTTTGGGGGTCGATTAATCGACAGTGGGGTCGATTCATCGACTACCTAAAATTTTTTATTTTATTTTATTTTATTTTTTTTTTCGCAAACAGTGGGTCGATCAATCGAGTATAACCCTCGATTAATCGACACCATCTTGGCAGAGAGTTGAAAATTTGAAAAAAAAAATGGCATTGTAATGGTGCTTTTCAACTACTCTAAAGGCAACCGATAATTCACAAAATTGTGACAATCCCACACAGATTAGAAAACACACTTTTCCATTGAATAATACGATGATTACATGGACACTTCTGATTTGACTCCTAAAATAAACAGCCTAAACAAAAGAAAGAAAAATAACACAAAACGAAAAATCCTAATCCTAGACCAATCAAACTAATCATCTCCATCCTCCTCAGCCTGGCGGGCCCTGGCGCGCATCTCATCATAACTATCAGGCCACAAGCGCTGCCCGATCTGATGGAGGAAGGAACGATCATAGTGGCTACGGCGCAGGAGTGCACCATGTTGTCGCTGCTGCTCCTCTTGTAAAGAGGTAATTTGGGCTTGAGCGAACTGCCACACACCCTCCTGTCCTTGATCAAGTGCAGTTGGTCATCTTGACGGACGCCAAGGTCGGCGGGGAGCCGGTTGGGCCGGTGCATCAGCAGGGGCATCAGGGACATTTTCCAAGAGACGCATACTGTGGTTCCACTGGGTTGCACCATAACGATAGAAAGCAAGGTCCCCGATATCATCATCCCGGTAGAACGGGAAACGAAGGAAATTAAGCAACTTCATAACATAATAGGGGAAGTAGACCAACGGGGCTTCACCAAAGGGTAGGTTTAGTGAGTTCATGGCATCGCCACATGCCATCATGAATAATCCCGCACGTTGATCCATGAATTGCGTGGGCCCCATAAAGTGCTTGAACCCGATCACCGGTGCGCTCGTAAACGCGGCTACGGGACAAAGATTGCTACCGACCACACTATCCCAAAGAACGCCGACGCCTAGTGGCGATCCTGTAAGAAAATATGCGGCACATCTCGTTGATAATATCCTCCACGAGACTCACGAGTTCCTCACCCAGAATGTGATTGTGAGGGCGCTCGCATAAAACATTAAAGACCTCTGCAATGGTGTGCGGATAAATCGGGCGCGACCACCCATCAATTGTAACAGTGAAGTGGGCGGCGACTTGATTCTCGATGGAGGCGGGCACCCATGCCATATTCTGATAGAATAACCGAACAACGCGTTCGGACACTTTGATCACGGGTGGAGTGAGGAGAAAATGGGCATTGAGAGCCATAGAAACGGAAGCAGAGATGGCGCTTGAAAAGCCGCGAGATCAAAAACATATTCGGAGCATAGGTCGCGGGTCGCGAAGCGACCACTTGGCTGATCACGTGGATGACCAGCAGGGCGGTGTACAAGTCTTTGCGGCGCGGCAGAGGTCGAAGCCATGATTGCACTGTCGGAATGTCGGAGGTAGTAAGAAAAAATAGGATATAAACTCAATGAAAATCGTAGAGAGACTGCTCCATTTAAATAGGCGCAAAGGCGTCCTCTCGGGACGGACACACGCAAAATAATCGATTAATCGACCAAAAGGGTCGATTAATCGACTCCATTGAAAACGGGCGCGTCAGAAGTCCCGACGCATGGAAACACGCAACGTCTTTAAGTGAAAAGACGCAACGTACGGAAGTGGAAAAGTCGATTAATCGACGCACTTACTCGATTAATCGACATAAATCGAGGCAGATAAAAACCAAAAACGCATGTCCCGAAATAAAAGTCGATTAATCGACTCATAAAGAGTCGATTAATCGACACCAAATAAAAACAAAAACGGACAGATTTTCAAAAACAACACGATTTTCAAAATAGCAGTCGATGCATCGACTCAAGGAGTCGATTAATCAACTAATGAAAAAGTCAAAACCTTCATAAATGCAGTCTCCTTGAAAAAGGACACTGCATTAAAGCTGTCGATTAATCGACCAAAAGGGTCGATTAATCGAGGTGAAGGGTCGATGCATCGACCCTGGTTGGGTCGATGAATCGACACAGGGGGTCGATGCATTGACTCCCAAAAGTTTTTTTTTTTTTTTTTTTTTTTAAACAACGAAAAGAAATTAACCAAAAAAAACAGACTGCATTGAAAAAGAAAACAGTCATTATGACTGTCGATCAATCGACTACAAGGAGTCGATTAATCGACATACACTGTCGATTAATCGAGGAAGAAAAACAATTTTTTATTTTTTTTTTTTTAAGAAAAAAAAAATGCGAAATTAATCTACAAGGTGTAAATTCATTCCGAGTCCACCAGGATCCCAAATCTTCATGAAAAATTTTCTAAGCAGGATCAGCGATTTATTTAATCGTCTCGGTATTTCTCTTTTCAAGGACTTAGTTACACCCCCATGGTGTGCCCAAGTGTCACCATTATGATCCATTTCTACCCTGTACTTGACATTCCCAAAATCGCACTCCAGATTCAAACCCATGAATCTTTTTTCGGCATTTTGTTGATTATCTATGTATTCAACGAATGGGCAACATATTTGAAATTCCTCTTTCTTCCCTAAACCGAATTCACACTCATCGAAAAAAATTAAGTTTCCCTTATCAGGTGCTGTAAGGGTGTCATTTTCTTTCTCTTTCATCTCAATTTGATTCTCAATTCCCTCCTCGACATAAGTATCGTTCCATTCCATTTCCTCTTCTCCTCGCACTTGCACTACCTCAACGCTCGTTATGCCATTCTCAAGCGTAGTGACCAATCGGTCATCCTCATATTTTTGAACAAAATCAGATGAGTCCTCTTGAAGATGTTCTTTATTCCGATCGGTATCAATGAAGGACTCCTCTATTTCAACTTTCCTTTGTAAGAACTCGATCATCTGACTAACTTGAGATTGTATCCTAGAAATTCTTCGAGTATTGGTGTGCACCAAACCTTTTAAATATTCTAAGGAGTAAGAAGAATTTTGGGCTGGTTCATATGAGTTTGTGTCTTGAAAGTATTAAGTTTGCTGTGAAAACTCATAAGGAAATTTGTTGGGATAAGAATTTTGATCATTGTACGGCATCATATCACACATTAGAGGTTGATTAAAACCCCACATGTCATTAGATTGACTCTGCCAGTCATGAGTGTTCCAAATCGGATTTGGTTGGACTTGTTCAGGGTAATAATTTGAGTTATTCAAGGGACACATAGGTGACATGTGCATCGAATTTCCACAAATAGCACATGATTTTAGATTGAATCCATGCATTGACATGATTTCACCAATAACAAAAGAAATATTTTTTATTTATTTTATTTATTTTTTTAATAAATTCGATTGATCGAGTCACACTCAATCAATCGAGGCAAGGTCGATGCATCGACAATGGGGGTCGATGCATCGACTCCCAAAAAAAAATATTTTTTTTTTTTTTTTTTAATTAAGCAGAAATACTATTTTAATCCTCGAAAATTCCTAAAATTTATTGTCTACCAAAAATTCAGATTTTATTAATTTAATCCCCGGCAACAGCGCCAAAAACTTGATGTGATATTTTTAATGTAATGTTTTACTCGCAAGTGCACGAATCGATTTGTATATAGTGGGTGCGGAGTACGAGATCGTTCCCACGAGGATTAATTTTGAAATACCTAAAAGAGACAAGCAATTCTAGAAATCTATGAAGATCTAACAGTATTCTACCAGTTTTATGATTTAAGCGGTTGATGAGATGGTAATTAATGACTACAAACTAAAATTCAATTGATAATTCAAAAATAAAAGTGAAGATGATGATGAAGATGAAGATACTAAATCCTCCCATCTTTGATCCGTTCTTCCTATAATATAAATCTAAGGATTAAATTATGAGATATTTCATTGGTAACAAACATCTTTTATGGAAGATCAATGGTCAACACCCTAATAGGTTCCACGTTGCATCCCTGCAATCAGGACTTAGATGATTTTCATATATAGATCTGGGATCAAGGGCACGGCTAGGCACACATGATCTCAGGTTCAAATAAAAATCATCCCCAAGGTGGGTGAAAATTTCAACAAGAATACCACTTACAAATCTGAAATCAAGGGCATGGCTCGGCACACTTTATTCAGATTAGGGGTTATTTAAGATAAAATTACCATTACAGAACCAAGATCCAGGGCATAGCTCGGCACACTCGATCCCAGAACATAATCGTAATTAGATCCACACGATGAAAGCAAAAAGACCATAACAATGATTGGGTAAAATTACCGTCACAAATCTGAGATCCCGGGCATGGCTCGGCATACGTGATCCCGGTTAGTGGCGGGGATTTCATCCGTTCATGATAGCACAACAACCATAAAATAAAATCTCATATTTTAATCCTAAATTTATATTATTAAAAGTACATCCCTCGGATGGGAATCATTAGATCCTCATCCCTATAAATTTAGCCACACATATTGTAAGTAAATGACATAAATAAATAAATACGGGAAAATAACATTAATTAAAATTACCTCAAACTTCAAAATAAATTACGTTGATCCACAAGTATGATGATCTTCAGAAACGAAATTAATGCAAGAATAAACTTTGAACAAAATTTAGGAATGAATACTGAAAAATTAAAGGGAACAAAACTCTCAAAAGAATAATAAAACTTCTGTATTTCTATGTCTAACTATGAAAAATAATGGCTAAAAACTAAGAACACTAAAAACTAAAACTCTTTCCTAAAACTAATTCCTACGTAATTCTAATTCTAAAAAGATATATATTTTTCCCGAAGTGTTTGAGTCGCTTTAAATAGACCCGTCGCGCGGAAGTCTCCTAAGCCAAATTTTTAGGGTCGATTAATCGACCAGGGAGGGTCGATGCATCGAGCCGCCAAAAAGTCCCAAAAATTAGGTTTCCAGTGTCAGTTTCGTATCAGACTCTGACTCTGGCTCGATTAATCGACCTGTAGGGTCGATGCATCGACCCCAGAAATCCGTGAAATTCAGCACTTCTTGGTTCAGATACTGCTTTGGGATTTCGGCCATAACTTTCTGTCCCAAACTCGGATTGAGACGATTCTTGCGCCGTTGGAAAGCGGACGAAAAGATCTACAACTTTTATGTTTTGACAATGTCGTAATTCGACCGTATTGAAGGTCCAAATTTAGCCGCAAGTCGCACCAAGTTCTTGATTACCCGAAGTTGCAGTGTTTTGACATTATATTTAGAATTCTTGGGCTGTTTTCTATACTTGGCTTGTATTTACCTGAAACACTTCAAATCTAATCAATCTCATCAGATAGCCTTCATTGGACAGCTAAATATAGGTATTTAGGGGCGAAATATCCTCATTTTTCAGTACTCATCAAAAACAATTACCTCAACGGATTCTTCGCATGCGAAGACTCCGAGCTGTTTAGGAAGAGATTTGTTGTGATTCACACGCTTAACCGTCCGATTCTTCAATTTGTAAGGTTTGTACTTTGGTGAATCTTTGTGATGATTGATGGGTTTGATGGGATCGAATGGTCGGAAAGTTCTTCAAGAGGAAGACGATGGAAGGAGAGCAACTTCCTTCACTTTTGTTTCAGCCGTCACACAACTGCCATACACGACTTTGCGTGCATGGGAGTTTAAAAGGTTTGGAATGGTTCACGTGTGAGGCTGCTACACTCACTTTGGTGTACAAAATGTCTTAAAGGCCATAGATTTGGGGCCCTTTAAGTCATTGGCTAGATTTCTAATGGGTCCAACCTGGTCTAGCTTATGGGCCAGATTACGTTAACGGGTCCTAAAAATCTTCGAAGCTGACAATAGGTCTGGTTTGAGTCCTACTACCACAGGGTCACAATTAGTTAGGCAATTGATTAATGGGTCTAACCATTGGTGCTATCTAATGGGCCCCACACACCAAGTCTATTTATCTATTGGCTTGTTTCCAAAGGGCCCAGTTCAATTATTTGAACCGATATGTCTGGTTAATCAAACACATGCTAGTCAGACCAGTGTTGTTACAAACCGAAATTGGCCGGGTGTTACAATTTCAGCATTAAGTTTATAATTATCATTATATATATATATATTGATAATAATTCTATGACAAACTTGTCAAAATTATTTCCTTTGTGTGTAAATAAATTTTAATATCTATAATGTAATATAATATAATATATTATAATTATAATATCTATAATGTAATATAATATAATATAATATAATATATATATATATATATATATAAGAAAGAAATAAAGAAAGAATGCTTTTAATGGGTCTTATGCCCAACAGTTGCCTCCAGCGACTTTTAAGCCGAAGATGCGCCACACAAGGGCTAAAAGATCTTAAATAGTCTTTTCGTAGTATATTTTCACATTTCTTTTTGAAGAAGTTTCTTTTCAGATTTTGGTACGTCTATTCACTGTAAATTTGAAAGCACAAGTGAAATCGATTTTTCGTTTTACTGTTATTTGAAAAGACGTAAATCTGAAATCTCTTTGCCTTCATTTGAAAAGACACAATGGTTCGGAATTTTTTCTATTAATATAGATAAGATTTATGTTAGAAAGACATAAAAAAGAAATAATAATCTTTCTCTCTTACGTTCTTATTTTCTTTATTTAAGAATCTGTGTGGCTAGTTCTTTTTCTAGAAAGTGAAATTTAGAAAAGAACATGATTTTTGGCAAAATCGGGTTATGTTGTATCCTGAGCAGATTCTCTAGGAACCTAATTACATCTTCGTTTATCCAACGGAGTGGGGGCACCTATTTTCTTTAAGGCAATGTATTGAATTACGTGATTCAGAGCTATTTTTAATAACATTTATTTTAACAATTTAAAGACAATAGATCGTTCTAATGGCTCGGAGCATAAAGTTATGAATGAAAATCTCATTAAACTTGACCGATTTGGCTGGTGATAGATCTTTTACTATACCAAAATTATCACTTCACAAGTGTACAAGGGAATTGTAGCACTTGTAAGGGTATCGATCCACAAATATTTTTTTTGAATTGAATCTGTCTATAAGCCTTAGAAAACAAGTTGGTTTTGGGTTTTAAACTAAATTGCAAAAAGTAAACATATTTGATTTTTAAGAATTAATTATAACTAATGCTGGAAAGTATTAAAAACTGATTAGAAAATATGTCTAGGTTCACTGATTGTAGATTTATAATCTTAGTTAATTATCTCTAATTCCTTTGAATTCTATATTTATTTTAAGGTGACAACGACGACATAAGAAGAAGATAAGATCAGTTTTTAAGGTACAACGACAACATAAACTTCTCTAGCAATAATCTCGTTAATGAAACTAACTAAGACAATAACGACCACATAGTCGGGTGATGAAAGTCTAGTAATTCTAAACCTAAGGTGACAATGACAACATAGAATTTAGAACTATAGAAATTTTGAAATCCTTTTAAAACTCATAGACAAACTTTAAAACTCATATTCATTAACCAATTATAATACGAATTTAGAAGAACAAGAAATAACTAACTAATCATACTTATCTTTGATATATCGGGTTCCTGAACTCTAGAAACTTAGCCACGCATCGTCATAATAACTTCCATTAATTGAAAAAAACTTACAGAAACCATCATGAAAACTTGAAACTAGAATTCTAAAAACTAAGAAAAACTACTCTAAAAACTCTCTATTTACTGAATTGTATCTATTGTGCGTGCCTTTCTTGTGCACAGACCCTCTTATTTATAGATTAATAAGAGTCCTCGTAAATGCTAATTTAAAAGACTAACTTCCTATTATCAGTCTAATAAAAATAAAATTCTACTCAAACTGAAACTTCCTAAATATATGTGTCCTTCGAATAAATCTCTAAATCTGGCATCATCCTTGAGATCATGACTTTCTCTGGACTTAAAAACAGGGTGGAATCATGGTTTGCAGTCAATTGCAGCCTTTCTTCCTCTTGAAATCGTGTCTTACGATCGCAGGGTTCTTTCTTTTGGGAAACTTCTTTTTATGTTACAATCAATCGTAACTCACTGTCTTGTGCAATCGTAGCTTTAACCTTCTCCAATCGTAGCTTTAATCTTCTCCAATCGTGAGTCTTTTAGCCAAGTCATGATCAATCATGACTTCATCTTGATAGATCGTAATTCACTTTTTCTTCAATCGCGAGGCCTCTTAACTAAGTCACGATCAATCGCGACTTCCTCTCGTGAGGTTGTGATCCACGATAGTAAAGGCATTCATCTCTAGACAATTGTCTTCTCACGATCAATCATGATTCTTATGCTTTTGAAATCATTCTTCATGATTAGTCAGGCTCTCTTCTTTGGATTGTTCTCTTGCAATCGCCCAACTCCGTGATCGATCATGACCTTTGGTTCTTTAAGTCTTGGCCTTCACTATTCATCGTGAATTCTGGGTATGGTTTTGCACAGATTTCTCATTAGTGATCTTCTTCCTGTTAAGACTTAATAATCATTCAAGAGATGCCATTAGTACCTTAGTGTGGGCTAAAAAAGCTTTACTTATAGTATCAAAGGAGTATTTTATGTGAATGATCACACCTCCAAACTTAAGCCTTGGTAGTTCCTAGCAAACAACTACTGAGGACACATATACTAATCTATTAGAAGTAAATATCACTTTCGTAAGGAGCACGATTGCATTTAGCATATGTAGCAAGCCTTTAAACCCCTAAGTGACCTCTGGTGAAGGAGTTGTGTCTCCTGAGGGTTTACAGTGAACGTACCCACAAACTTCAAATCCTTTATATATATTTCAAATATTTTCAACAAAAATCAATAGTCAATCAGTACATGATTGTAAATACTTTCAAAAAGTTGATTCCAATTTATGACTCACTTCCTATCCAATAAGTTATCCTTAATCATGATTATCAAAAGTTTTAACTCAAGGAAAGTGTGTAGTGTGTGCGTACCAAGTACATAAATCTATCCAATGTGAATTATTCTAAACTAAAGTTTTAGAAAATAGTTTCATTCAATTCTCACCTTGGCATACACTCGCAACAATTATGAAGTTGGGGATTTCACAAGTTTGTATGTGACAAAACATATAGTAATCCTTTGATACCATAAGCAAAGCCCAAAAAGATCAAACCCATATATTTTTAACTTATACCAGTCCAAAAACATGGGACATCCTTTGATACACATTTAACAATGTCATCTGTGTCATTGTTATCCATTTGATATATGGGTATTCCGCCAGTTCCATTGTTAATACCCATATACATAAAGACGGAATACCCATATATGGGAACTGATACCAAAAACATAAAGGCGGAATACCCATATATCATTGTTCAAGTATACATTCAACTATAGTTATTCACAATGACGTAATGATAAATAAAGAAAATATTTTGGCCTTAGGCACATTAATAGATTTGGATTTAAAAGAAGAAACCAAATCAAAAATAGAAAATCTAATAACCAAATTAGCAGTTAGATTTAGAAAAACAAAAAGATGAATATTCGAATACCCGATTATTCAACGAAACTGATGGAATTGATTAAATCAATACTGATGACATCTGTGTCTTACAAGAAAATATTGAATATAATTATTAAGAATATTTGAATATAAAAGAAATCATTGAGTATTGGCAACATTTATATATGGATGAAACTCTTCCGGTTGAAGATAGAAATAATATCATTTCTCAAATAAAAGAAGTTTCTTTAAAACATGAATCTCTTTTAACATACTTCCAAAACCAGGAATTAAATGAAGAATCAGATACTTATACAATGAATATCACTTATGATCACTCAGACGCTTCTTCAAATCTTAGTGAGTCACAAACTCCTTTGACTCCTAGAAAGAGAAAAGCTGAAGTACTATTAGAGGAATTTGAAAATTTAGAAATATATTTAAAAACATTAATTCTTGAAGAACAAGAGGAATATCTAAAATATTATATTCATATGAATGATGACAGTTCTTCATCCGGAGTAAAAGATGAGGAAATCTCAATCCCTACAAATAATAGAAGAGACGATTTGAATAAACAAAACGTAGCTCAAGGTGGTACATATCTAGATTTAACCAATGTTCCTTTTAAAGCTCAATAAAAGGTAATTGACGATTGGGCACAATCCATGTCTATAGTAATTACAAACCAAAAAGTCGTTTGGTCCAAAGAAAGATTTCTTGACTATATTGCAGCAATACTTCAAGGTGATGTTTTGCAATGGTTAAAATAATGAAAAAAATCCAATGATTGTAAAATGCAAAAAGCATCATTATTAGAAAGTTTTAATAATCTTGATGATATCTTAAAAAACTTTATGATAATCATTAAAGAACATCTTTGTGGTTATACAAGTGAACAAAACCTACAAGAAGATGCTATATATATTTTATCAAAATTAGAACTGTATAATATTTGTCAATTACAAGAATATTGCAACACTTTTAAAAAATATTATTATCAATTGGAACCCCCAATTAATATATCATGATTAGAATAATTTTATCATAAACTCTCAGCACCATGGGATGAATTAGCCATCAAAGGCTATCCATATTTTATTAGTAAATGAGCTAAACAAGATACTTTAGGACTTATAACATCCTTTGTCCTAAGATTAATAGCGGATAGATGTTTAGAAATTAAAGCTAAGAAATAAGTTAAGAATCAATCACGAATTCTAACTTTGATCATAAATGTTG
Organism: Chloranthus sessilifolius; assembly: GCA_021018995.1. Lineage (NCBI taxonomy): Eukaryota > Viridiplantae > Streptophyta > Magnoliopsida > Chloranthales > Chloranthaceae > Chloranthus > Chloranthus sessilifolius. The sequence continues at coordinate 108,692,046 of CM037597.1, read as the reverse complement.
TGATAAAATTCTCCAAGAAAATTGAAAAATAGGATGTAATATCCTTAAAAGAAAGGGATACAAGAAAGGTTTAATGAAGAAAAAATTCAAATGGAAACCTTGAAACAAAAGAAAAAGGTTTGTTAAAAATAAAAAATATATTAAAAAGAAAAAACAGACTGAGAAAATAGATAAAACAATCATGGCTAAAAAGAAATATCGTTGTTTTATTTATAACGAAGGACATTATGCTCCTCAATGCCCAAAAATGGGATTTCGTATGATACTTATGAGATTGATGATATCAATGAGATTGATATTCAAATATTTCTTCGTAGAACGTATTAATTTGACCCCATAAGCGGGACCACCACCCAATAGCATATTGCCGCTAGAAGCAGAACCTCGTATTTCTTCCAGAGAATCTCCTAATTGTTCCAGAGCATGACTAAGTAAGACCATTACTAAGTAAGACTCAGTATTGATTGGAACAAGTAATACTTAATAATGAGCAAGAAAACTTGCAAGAAAGTCAACAAACAAGCAACGCATTACTAAGTAAGACTAAGTATTGATTGGCGCCATTACTAAGTCTTACTTATGCTTCTTCGTTAGCACGCGCAGGAGTTTTCTTGCTCCTTGCTTCTTCATCTTTTTGCTATGGTTTCAGCTGATTACGAGCACAGCAGGGTAGTATTGCCTAAAGGGGAGAGACGAGTGGTACTAAGGAGGCGCCAGAAGAATAAAATGATGCAAGGGTCCCGGAGCAACTAAAATGATTAAATATTTAAATGAAGCAAATCTAGATGTTTATTTTGGTGAAGAAATTTCAAGTGATGATAATAATATCATTTATGAATTAGAATCCGAAACAGACTCTGATTCTGACCTAGATGATCTAATATTTATGTTAAATGTCGTCGAAACGTCAGACGAAGAACATAAAATGATTATGTTGAAAGACGTAATAGGTAAAGAAATATCTTTCTCTGAAGAACAACTTCGAGAATTTGAGTTATAATAAAAACTTAAGAAAGAAGATATATATAAAATTTCTCCTTTAGACAAAATCTTGTCTAGAAGAATTTTTGAAGACTTTTCAGGAAGCACTACTGCAAAAAACACTTCTAATCTTATAACTGAAATAATACTGTTTGATAAAAAGAAAATATCACGATGGAAAAAAGAGAAACCTTGGAACAAAAGAAAAAGGTTTGTTAAAAATAAAAAATATATTAAAAAGAAAAAATAGACTGAGAAAATAGATAAAATGACTATGGCTAAAAAGAAATGTCGTTATTTTATTTGTAACGAAAAAGGGCGTTATGCTCCTCAATGCCCAAAAAGAAGAAAGAATATAACTAAAATGATTAAATATTTAAATGAAGCAGATTTAGATGTTTATTTTGGTTAAAAAATTTCAAGTGATGATAATAGTATCATTTATAAATTAGAATCCGAAACAGGCTCTAATTCTAACCTAGATGATCTAATATTTATGTTAAATGTCGTCGAAACGTCAGACGAAGAGCATAAAATGATTACGTTGAAAGACATAATAGGTAAAGAAATATCTTTCTCTGAAGAACAACTTCGAGAATTTGCGTTACAACAAAAACTTAAAAAAGAAGATATATATAAAATTTCTCCTTTAGACAAAATCTTGTCTAGAAAAATTTTTGAAGACTTTTCAGGAAACACTACAGCAAAAAGCACTTCTAATCTTACAACTGAAATAGCACTGTTTGATAAAAAGAAAATATTACGATGGAAAAAAGAGAATCCAAAATTAAAATATATTCATATTGGTGTACTCCAAATATGCATTACTGGGTTGTTCAGATATGGTATAGATACTCCTATACTAGCTGTAGTAATGGATAAAAGATTACTCAATCCTTTACAATCATTGATTGGAGGAATTCAATCAAATATAGCTTATGGATTGATAGAATAATCGGGTATTCGAATATTCATCTTTTTATTTTTCTAAATCTAACTGCTTTAATTTGATTATTAGATTTTTTATTTTTGATTTGGTTTCTTCTTTTAAATCCAAATCTATTAATTTGCTTAAGGCCAAAATATTTTCTTTATTTATCATTACTTTATTGTGAATTGCATATAGTTGTATTTCCGTATCGTCTTGTTTCTTATATATTTTCTTTAACCAAGTACCCGTTATATCTAATAGACTATTTATACAACCATTTATTATATGCATATTATTTTCAGAATTTTTATCTATATGGAATATATATCTATAATCTTCTTGGTTTTTATTTATCCAAGAACTTATACAATCAATAGGTATTTCTAGATTTTCACTAGATGTTTCTACCATATAATTTGATATAGGTACCAAAAACTGCTTAATGTATGGTTGGTGCCTAAACCGTTCTCAAATAGAAGAAAAGCTTGTACAGCTATCAAAGTCTTTGAAGGGATATGAGCTTTACCAAACGATAAATATATGAGTTTTATATCAAATAAGTTGACTGAAATATTTTGTAAAAATAAAAAATACTCTATTTTTTTTTTTTACTATTTTGATATACTCCCAAAGGAGATACATAACACACATTATGATAAAAAGAAAACAAAAGATAACAATAAATATATTAAAGATAATAACATCTATCGGTTCCATTACATACTTACAATGACTGGTAAGACCACTGCAGATGCCAATGCTAATACCAAACTCTAACACTTGAACTTGGCTCTGATACTATTTACAATACTGCGAATTTCTTTCCTAAAAACTGATGATCCCAACAAGGGTGAGATATGCCCCTAAATAGACTTTCCTTGATACCTTACACACACATCTGGACAAACTACTTTTTATAATAGTAAAGATGTTTTCTCTTTTTTCAAAGCATACACACATTTGGACAAACTACTTTTTACAACAGTAAAGATGCTTTCTCTTTTTTCAAAGCATGCCTTACTTTTTTATTCAAGTAAAATAATGGGAGACGTCATGGCTGACGATTCTGGTTTGTGACGTCATGGTTGACGATTTCACATAGCAGCGTGTCTTGGATGAGCTGGAGTCGTTCTTGCTACTGGTGGTAGTGGTGTGGTCCACTATGTTTCTATACGATTTTTCAGATTGTGGTAGAAAATCGAATCTTCTGAGGTAGGATTATGATGATTATAGCTGTCTTGCATCTCATCTTCTTCGAGCATCGTCGTTTCGATCTCGAGATTCTACGAGAGGTCAAGATCTTTTTGAGAATCGAACTTTAATAATAATAAAGTTGCTTCAACCTTTTGCTCTTGAGTCCTCATATATTCAATTGGTAAATTTGTAGAGAAAATTCTCCGACCATCCGATATTTTGAATTGATTATCGACAGCATGGATTTGCCTTGCCATTGAAGAGAATGCTTTAAGAGAACGAATCCAATATAATTTTGGATTAATGGACATGATGCTTGTTTTAGCCATGGGGTCTTCGACTTCATCGAACTCGTAGTCTTTAGTTTTATCTAAACACCAAATTTGATACGACTGATAAAAATTTTCTTTCGATCTCCATCCAATTATACTTGTGATCCAAAATGTATAATAGACAGTGCGATTAAGAATTTTGGTGAAATGATAGACCATTGTTTTGATCATCATCAGGAATTCATTGATTGGATAACCGGGTAAGAAGAGTTGTTTTACTAATCCCCAATTAAGACATTCTTCCAGATTATACATGAGATTTTTCGTATAAACTGACAACTTTGGAAGGAAATCTTCATAACATTGAGCTATGTTATAATTATCCATTAAGATCTGTTTAATCTTAAACTCTTAATCTTCAATTTGTGCTATCAGGGGTTTACTGATATCACATGGCAGAATATATTTTATTTTTTCAAATAAATAAATTATTTTTAATTTGTGAAAATTTGGGTCCGGATAATTAGAATCCATAAGGTCTGCAAGTGCTAGAAAATGATTGATTTTTTCAAGAGAAATTTTTTTTGAAAATATTTCAGAATCCCATGCTATGGATTTAACAAGGGCATGTGAGTTATCTTATAATTTTTTTAGTTTTTGCTCTTTGTCATGAATTTTTTTTGCCAAGTTGCTCATATGACGTCTAAATTATTTTTTATCATTCAAGAGTTGGCTCTTCCAAGCTCTATTTATCTCATGATTAAGTTCTAGGCTTATTCTGGGATTATAGAAATCAGGGATATTGTTTATATTAATGCTTGTTTGTTCTAGCAAAAACTGAGATTCCTGTAATTGATATAGCGTGAAAGCGGATTTAGCTTCAGTGAAATCATCGTGAACTTGGTAAAGAAAGTTTAAAAAATTAGTGACTTATTTTTGAGAAGCTAAGAAAGAGGTATATAGTCCCGGTTTGTGACCTCTTAACACAACATAAGTTTTTCTTATGTATGGAGGTGGTTGAGGTTGAGAAGAAGTTTCGTTCTTCTGTCATTTACAGAGTAAAATCCACTGGTTTAGTGGTAGCATAAATCTTCTTCTTGCAGAAAATATGCCCACTTTGGTTAGTGGTTTAAACTTGGATCTCTGCTTAAAAAATAAGCTAAAATATTAGTACTTCTTTTTACATGTTCAACTTCAAAAGTATACAGAGCTATTTGATTATACCATTCCAATCTTCTTCCATCTAAGATATCTTTTTTATTAATTAAAAAGTCGCGAACTGCTTTATTATCAGTTCTGACAATAAAAACCTCAGGAGCTAGATAAATATGAAATCTTTTAAGAGCAAGTTTTATTTGTAATAATTCTTTTTCAAATATAATATAATTCTGTCCATTTGGTTTAAATTTTTTAGAATTATAACTACATAATTTTTCTTTACTTTGTACCTTTTTTGTTAGCGGTGATTTTCGTGGTTTTATTCCATTTTGACAAGAATCTTTTTCTTCCCAATCTTCAGCAGGAATGGCCTTCAAGACACATCCTCAATACTTGTCTGAAGCATATGTTTCTAAGATTAATTTATCTCCGGTTGTTGGAAGATAAACTGTAGGACAATCTTGGATATCTTGTTTTATTTGTTTTAGTAGATCTTTATCTTTATCTGTCTATGTAAATTCTATTTTCTTTTTAAATTTATTTATGAAGGATTTTTCCTTTTCTGCTAAATTTTTTAAGTAGTTTCTTTCATAATTTAACAAGCCTAGAAGACTTTGTAACTGTTTTTTATCAGTTATCTCTTCGGGAAAATTTTTTATTTTGATAATAATTTGATCTTGTAATTTTAGGCCATCATGTGTTAAAATAAGACCTAAAAATTCTATTAATTCTTTTTCAACTTCTATTTTTGAAGGTGAAAGGATAATTTCATGTTTTTAAAAAATATCGTACATTTGTTTTAAATGTTTTTTGTGTTCTTCTTTTGTTTTAGAAAATACTAAGATATCATCGACATATAAGACACAAATTTTTTTGTAAGGGGCAAAATCGAATCGATCCATCTTTGATAAATTTGTGGAGCAGTATTCAAGCCAAATGGCATGACATTTCATTGATAATGTTCACATGGAGTACTAAAAGCTGTTAAAGGTTTAGATTTATCGTCTAACTTTAATTACTAATATTCTGATTTATAGTTGAATTTACTGAAGAATTTTGATCCTTTGATTTGATTAATCAAAACATCTTTTCTTGGAATAAAGTATCCGTCAAATTCTAAATTTTCGTTTAATCTTTGGAAATTTAAAACCATTCCAGCTTTTCCGGAATATCAAATAAGTTAAAAATATATGGGTTGACATCTTTACTGTTAAAACAAGTCCCATGTTTTTGGTATACCCGATTTGATTGAATATTTTGGCCCATCTTTACTGGTATTCAAATAACCAATCCCATCTTTACTGGTATACATGTTTTTGGTATACCAATAAAGATATATGGGTATTCATTCTTAAGTATACATTCAACCCATATATGGGTATAAGTTAAAAAACATAAAGACGGAATACCCATATATGGGTATTCCATCTTTAACTTATACCATTAAGTTAGATCCATATACCCATATATGGGTATTCCGTCTTTAACTTATACCCATATACCCATGTATATGGGTATTCCATCTTTACCAGTCCCATATATGGGTATAAGTTAAAGACGGAATACCTATAAAGATGGAATATTCAAAAATATGGGACTGGTTTTAACTTATACCCATACATGGGTATTCCGTCTTAATACCCATATATGGGTATTCCATTTGATATAAAAATTCTATTGATTCTTTTTCAACTTCTATTTTTGAAGGTGAAAAGATAATTTCATGTTTTTGGTTTTTTAACTTATACCAATAAAACTAGTCCAAAAACATAGGTATATTTTTAGCTTAACAGTTAAAAATATATGGGTGTAAGATGGAACCCATCCAAAAATATGGGACTGGTTTTAAATAATCAGAATACCAAATTAGTCCATAAGCTAAATTTGATATAAAACCCATATATTTTTATATCAAATAATTTGAGTTGTCCAGATGTGTTGGTTTCAAGGTATTTTACTTGGGTTACAAAGAAATATAAGACTGTAGATTTCGAATATAGGTTCAACAGATAAAATAGATGTATTTTTGGTTTTTATAGCTAAAACTTCCAAAACATGGCCTCTCATTTCCAATTTTCACTAGTAACGCTGTCATATTATTTTGATATATATGATAAATAGTTATAGAACAAAACAAACACAATTGTAGTCATGAATTCAAGAATAAAAATGTGATTTTTATATAAAGCTCGAAGTTCAAGGAAAATTTGGACATTAAGCACTTACATTATAGCTCTCTCAATGATTGGATATATGGCTCAAAAGCTCACTGGTTCTAAAGATTCTGAAACTAAGAACTAAAATCTAAAGTTCAAAGTAATTCATAGATTAAAAAATTCCAGTATTTGTACAAGTGTGCAATTGACTAATCATGAATATCAATTGAATCCAATCATTAATCAAGAATTTCTTTTAAGATATTTGTAAACTTTAATTGAAATCAAATTCTCTAAGATAGTTAATCACATATATTGAATTAACTAAGGTTTAAACCACATAAAAATGCAAGCAAAACACTCATAATATATAAACAAACAATTTAAACATTTTCAAAAAAAAATTCGAAAGAAAAAAAAAGAATGTAAAACAGAATGTGAACCCCCAAACTTAAAGGAAACAATCTCCTCATTGGAAAATTTGGAACAAGGGGTATCAAAAATTGTACTTGTGAGCTTATGAAGATGAATAGCAGGTTGGCTCACTCACTTGGTGGAGTACTTTGGACAGTGGATGGTAGAGAAGATGATGATGTCTAGGCTTGATATGTTGCTGAGGGAGGAGGGGTGCTACTCAGTATGTTGCTTGTCGGATTGTAGACTACCAATGCAGTGGTAGCACCAAATGGATCGCATGCTTGTGTCACACGTTCAACATATTTCTCAATTGGATCATACTAGAGTTCTGCCTCCAATTCATGGCATTGAATTTCAAGGGCTTCCTTTTCTTCTCGGATAATGTTGTACCTCAATGTCATGACCTTTCTATCTTCCTTTGTATGTTTCAGTATGCTTAGGTCCTTGGTTAATTTAGTGATTACAAAGGACTTGAGTTGGATTTATGTTTGCATCCTCTCGACCTCAGTTTGTAACCTTGAGGTGGCATGTACTCCTCCATCATGTATGGTAGTTAGTTCTTTCCACTTCCTGGTTATTTTAGCCATCATCCCATATTTTTAGATTGGAGCTTCAGAATGACTCCTTTAAGTGTATGTTGATGAGCTTGGTTATCAATTTGGGCTTGCAGTTTGTCAGGGAGTCACTCCTTTCAACGTGCCCTCGCGTGCGACACCTAACTTCCCAAGCTAGGTTAGCTTGTCTCTGATACCAACTGTCACGAGGGTGTCCTTCGACGGACCATCAACCCTCGCGGTGTCTCTCTACCGCATGCAACGAAGCCAACCAATCTCTTCATCAGCTTTGATACCACCCGCCTAGAGGACGGGAACTCCCTCTCGTGGTTACCTTTTTTCCAAGGCCTACCATTCGATGTATCATGCCCCTTACGATATGCTCGCTTGTTCTAATGTGCCTCGTACTACCGTGCTCAACTGAGTCCCACGCAGCCCGCCTTCGTGTGCATTCCAAATTACTAGCACATGTCCATACCTGGCCCACATAATGTCATGCTCAACTGAGTCCCACACAGCTCTCGTGAAGTTGCCCAGCCGTATGCACCGCGATGCGTAGCTCGGGTCATACTTCAACCTCACCTTGGGTGCCACACGGCATCGCTGCGTCGACGTCCTAGGCCGACCCTTTCAGGCCTAGGAGACACTTGCACCTCCTCTGATGACGCAAGGCCCCGTGTAGGTGGAAGGCATTCATCTAACACCTCTCCCATATAGATGGTCCAAACACTATTTATAGGTAAACATCCTGAGGACCTCAAACACGTTGGTTTGACATACCCCCATGGCATACATCTCCTGCCTGTGGCGCACAGTGTCATGTCCTCAGCCATCATGCCCGTGACTCCCCATATTGTCTTCCCCTACGACCATGTCGCGACCACAGCAGCACGATCACGTCGCGAGGCCCTCCTGGCCCTATGTCGCATGCCCTCCTGACACTACATGTCGTGCCGTCCTCCTGGCACCACATGCCATACATCCCAGCACCAAGATATCACGTGCCCTCTTAGCACTACATCGCGTGCCCCAGGCACCAAAGTAACGAGTGATTGTTGTAGAAGGCTCGGGTAGCTACGCTGCGTTCCCTCGTCACATCCTCCTCCACTCGAAACCGTCAACGCCCTCGTTGACGCAAAGACACTTCTTTATCTCGAATATGTCCTCACTCGATTTTATAGTCTCTGAACTTCATGTCTTCTCTACAAACCATCGATGCTCTATCATTACATAACAAAGCAGTAAGCCACTGACCTTTCTGTGGTACTAGATAGCTCACTCCCAATTTAGTTCTTAGGTCCGAGTCAACCTGGTTCTTCAGTCACAAGGCCCTCACCTCTTAACTAATTTGAGGATGTCGCGTGCCCTCTTGGCACCACATCGCGTGCCCCGCTGACACCAATTAACTTATTAATATCATCCCTTCTGGATCGAACTTATTTCTGATGCCAAATGTCACGGAGTCACTCGTCCAGCAGTGTCGGCCCTTGCGGCACCTAATGCCCGATGCGCTAAGTCAGCCTAATAAGTCCAGATTGAATCACGCACTACAGATTCTCAGATGCCACGAAGGGTGGAATGCTTATCCTACTCAAGCTTCACCTTGACCTCTATGTTCGAACTTTACCCTACGAAGCAACGTAGCAGGTAAGAGTCAACAACAATGATTGATAACGCAAGGCAACGACGTTTGATAAAGCGATAGGCAACGACAAGCATATATCGAGCCCCCTTTGGGCTAAAGCCCACACCGCGGGAGTGGTTGGAAACCACCCCAACGATGGCCCTAGTATACGACGTAGCTAGGACGATCACGCTCCAAGCATAGCCTGGATGCATGCACATAAGCCCACGAGGCTAGTGCACGTGTTGGGTCGGGGGACCCCAACTCATGTCCCCCCTATATAAGGGTAAAGTAGTAACTTAGGCCAAATGATGGAAGAACCTCAAACCTATTGGTTTGACATACCCCCATGGCACACATCTCCTGCCCGTGGCACACAGTGTCATGTCCTCAACCATCATGCCCGTGACTCCCCGCATCGTCTTTCCTTGCAACCGTGTCGCGACCACAGTAGCACGACCACGTCGCGTGGCCCTCCTAGCCCCATGTCGCATGCCCTCCTGGCACCACATGCCGTGCCATCCTCCTAGCACCACATGCCGTGCCGTCTCGACACCAAGATGTTGCGTGACCTCTTGGCACCACATCGCGTGCCCTAGGCACCAAGATGTCGCGTGCCCTCTTGGCATCACATCGCGTGCCCCAGGCACCAAAGTAACTAGTGGTTGTTGTAGAAGGCTCGGGTAGCTATGTTGTGTTCCCCTGTCACAAGTTGCTTTTGGTAATCAATGTAAGCTTTCTCTTTTTGACTCGGAGGTCTTTGTAGCAACTTGACTTCATGTCTGAGCTGAGCATTCTCTTCTTGCAATCTGGCAATTAGTGGCTCCCAACTCTTCTTCTCTTCCTCTAGCAACAGGTTTTTGGCTACCAGTTGGGTGTTCTCATGTTTGAGTTTGGCTACTCCTGATTGAAATTGTTGGTAGAAGTCATTTTTAGCCTTGAAGTACATAGCAGTACCTACTTCTTGCATCACATGCTGTTAGAGCCTCTGTGTAATAACAACTTACTCTTGCCTTGAGGGGAGCTCGGATCTAGGAGTAACAACCTATGATGATGATACCATTGGACTGGTCGGGATGGTGGTGGTTTGTGTGGTGGGGTCAGTGCTAGAAGTCTCCACCTCATTGCGGATAGTTGTGTCCACTCTTTGGGGCATGATATCAGCTTTAAGCACATTCACCTTATCTACCAGTCCCATTAGTAGTGCAGGAACTGATGATAGGCATTGGGCATTTTCCTTCTGTCACACTTCCATCTATAGAAGTCTTTGTTCCCAGTCAGGAGAAGGTCCTGATCCAGTGGAGATAAGAGTAGCAGGGGTAATAATGCTAGGTGGTGAGCTCTCATGTAGTAAAGTCGTGAAGTCCCCCATTGGGGTGTCAATAATGCCATGGATGTCATTATTGGCCACCACCGGAGTGCCAGAAGAAGTGCTAAGGACTTGTGTCTGTTTATTAGATAGTACAATGGAAGGGAAAGGAACAAACTCAATGAAAATAGGAGTGCTTGGCATTTCAACACTCACATATAATGTATGGGTAATGGCCTGTGGTGGTGTCTCCTCTGCTATGGTGGGGGCAATGGGTAATGCAACAGGAGATACAAGACTAACAAGGTCTACTTCACTAGTAATTGGCAAAGTGCCCCTTGTAGGTGAAATAGGGAAAGCAGGCTTATTAGTGAGTCCAGGGAAGAGTCATATATTGGTAGTGGGGCTTGAAGTGGTGATGACTTTGTGGATGGGGTATGATAACAACCGAACTCTTTGGGGCAGTGAACAGTTACTTCCTGGGGTGGAGTAGAAGTACTCACACCCTCACTCATCATTGTCTCAAGAGGAGTAGTGAGAGCAATGGTAGTCATGACAGATGGCCTTTCTTGAACTACGTCTGGTGCTACCATAGCACCACCAGAACTAATATCAGTGGCTAGTATGGTAATGGCCTCGATTGTAGAGGGTTCATAGGTACCACTCTTCTTTTTTTTGAAGGAGTCATCTGGTATTTTACTTTTGTTCTCCTCCCTAAGAGTCTGTTTGTAACATGATGTATCCAGATGGCCTTTCTTTTCAGGGGCCTTTTGCTCTTCTTCCTCAAATTGGTAATTACACTCCGTTAGGAAAAGAGTGATTAGGCCACTAAAGGGGAGATCCAACTTTAATTTTTCATATTTTGCTTGGGTAAGCTTCTCCCTGATGACATCCATTACCTGTATAAGGTAGCCCAACACGTCAAACCAGTAACCCTTAAACATAGAATAAAAGGCTTTAACAAAGTCGAGCCTTCGCTCCGTACCATGGCCCGTTGGCCTCCAACTCTTTCCTCATGAATTTAGCTTTGTCGACCTGAAGCCGACCCAACGAGTCAATGGTCATTTGAATGAAGTTGGGCAAGGTTGGTGGTGGTGGTAAGAGGTTTCCATTCTCAGGCCTCTCAAGAGGAATGCTAGTCACATAAGCAATCAGTTCCCGCATGATGTGGATGGTTTGACTGTCAATAACAGTGAATAGGGCAGGGGATTGACTATTGGTTTCATTCCTCATCCTCTTGTAAAAGTTCCTTACCAGCCTTGGATAAGCAGGGACTCGATCTGGCTCTAAGAAATAGTTAACCTTGGCATCCATAAAGTACTGCATGGTTGGCTTAGTTTTTTTCCTTACACTGCCTGACCTTTTGAGGCAACAGAGTGAGACATAGTGCTTATTGAAGCACCAATCTCCATTCTTCCTTGAGGCAAATCCTTGATGATTGCCTGAGAGGCTTTAGCTTTCTTTTTGGGTGGGGCTACTGCTTTGGGTTTTGGATGGGTAGTGTTTGCAGCAGCCCGTGTATTGTGTACTCGTGGTAGAGTGATCTCAAGGCTATCACTCTCGGATCCATCTCTCACCTTTTTATCGACTTTTTTTCTTGCTATAAAGTTGCACACAATCACACAAAGACGTCCTGGGAGAAAAAAATTTCCAATTCAAAACACTCACATTTTATACATGTCAATCATAGCATACATTCAAGTCCATACCCTGCACATCAAACAAAGCCCATTACAAAAACTAGGGTTCATCCTCCACTCTAGTTTAATATACACTATTGATCTCAACTTCCAGTAGGTTTTAAAATTGCACATGATTTTTAAAAACCAAAGTTAAAACATGAGATTTGAGTGTGAAAATTTTACCTTAGCAACGCCTCAATCCTTAGCCCTAATTCCCCACCTTGTTTGCACGAAATCCCTCAATTAGGGTTTGCTTATTCATTCAGAACCATTACGGCAGTGGATTTATGAATTTGGGAAGAAGATAGGGTAGTTGGAACAACGTGGAATGAGAAGTTTGAAAATGGAGGGAAAAAAGACGAAGGACTAGGTTTGCTGTGAGCTCTCGAGAGGTGAAATTAAAACTGATCGTGGTTTATATAAAGTGCATCCTATCGTGATGACCTGCTAAAGGATTCACCACGATCGATTGTGACCTGGGATAGTGAGTCACGATCCCAGAGTCATTACTCTCTGTTCGGCTAAAATTTAAAGGAATCACAGTTACGATCGATCATGACTGCTCTTTTTAATCTTGATTGTGCAATCATGAAATACAATTGCATCCTCATTCTTCGATGTTTGGTACTTTTTATCCAAAATATAAGTCACGATTGAGCGCAACTTCTTCCTTCAATGTGTCCCTCTGCTACCGTGGTTGCAATTGCAAAGGTTATTTGTTCGGATCACGGAGAATTTATAGTCACGATCAATTGTGATTGCCCCTTTTAGCCTAAATTGTGCAATCATGAACTACGATTGCATTCAGTTTTATCTCGGATTGGTATATTTTAAATGCAAGTCCTGGTCATGATTGATTGTGACACACTGTTCATACACTTCATTTAGAATCGTGATTTCACGATTTCAAGGGATTTCATTTCTGTTTAGATTTATGCCTATTTTGCGATCAATTGCAGCACTTGATTATTGTTTTCAGTTTTTTTTTTACTCTAATGATTTAAATAATTTTAAAGATTTTCATGCTCTGTCTTCCCCCAAACTTAGAGGAGACAGTGTCTGCACTGTCTGTGACAAGGCGTCTAGGTGGGCTTGGAAAAAAAATTTACAGAAAAAAAAACATAACAAAAATTGACATATCTTCCAAAAAGAAATAAACCAATTTCATTAAAATAGAATGGTGTACAAAGAAAAGAAAGAGAAACCTAGGAAAAATATATGATATCAGAAAACAACACGACGGGGATCTTCATGAAAGGGTCTTTATCGCGCCAAAATGTTTCGCAGTTGTGAGAAAAGTGCGAAGGTTTCCGTAGAGAACAAGGCTTCATCTTCCTCAACCCCTATGAGTTAGGAGTGGGGAAGTGGAAAGGGGCGCGAGATTAACTCCCCCGACCTCGGGAGGAGAATTGCGAGTGTGGCTCATAGTGGCACGCAATTTGATGCTATAAAGTCTGCAGGCTTTTGAGGGGGGTCGCCCTCATTCGCCGTTGGCATCCGTCTTAGCCATACTCATATCTGACTTGGCCACTCCTTTTGGAAAAACTCCCACTTGCTCCAGAGGTCTTGATTGGGATTTAGATTGACCACTTTGGCTGATTTTCTCTTGGTAAAAGAGAACTTTAGAGGGAATTTGGAAACGTTGGCCATGGTTGGACAACGTGGAGAGAAGAACAAAATGCGGTATTTGGAAAGAAAACAAAAAAAGAAAGAAAGAAGATTGCGTGCAGAGAGAAGTGGGGTATGGGGTATTTATAATAAAGAAAAGATGGAATGAAAAGTGGTGGGAGGTCCAAGGGGCAGTTGGAATATTAATTGCCGTGTGGAAAACCCTTAAGCAGACTTCGCACGAGAGGTCGCGGGTGAAATCGTGGCATATTGAAATGCAATCATGGATTACGATTACAATCGTGAACCACGATGGCAGATGCACCAACCTTTGTGAAGGTAAACCTATCCCACGATTGATCGTGACACCCACGATCAATCGTGTTTTAGTTCTTAAAGACAAAATAACCTCTGATAATTTCTTGCAATCATTATGATCGATCGGGAAGAGAAGGCCTTATAGTGAAAATCCCATTACGATTGATCGTGTTGTCCATGATCTATCGCAATGAGGAAATCATGAGAAATAGAAAAGGGAAAGATATTTCGATGGATCATGATGTTCTTTATTGATTGAGATAACAACCCAGTGGGCATATGAAACCAACTCTCGACTAGTTGCAACTGGTGCGATCAGTTGAGAAAATTATCACGATTGATCGGAAAGATCAATCATAAGTGATTATGCCCAAGAAAAGCTAAGTACAAAAAAAAAATCTAAATTAATTATTTTTGGGAATTTGTTGATATATTTGGGAAGAAATGAGAAAAACACAAAACACAAGGTTTCGCTACGGATGAGTCGGTAGTGCGACGGTGCCCATGAGTACATCAGGCATACTCAAGGTCATCCAGTGATATAGTGATCACTGTCCCCTCCTCTTCTGGGGAGATTACCAATTTAAGTCTACGCCCATGGACTTTGAAAGTCCTATTATCTTTGGGGTCTTGAATTGCGGGACTACTTCCAGAACATTGTAAGGTCTATCCCATCGACTTTGAAGTTTACCACAAAACAAGCGGAGTCTAGAGTTTAAAAGCCAACCTTTCTAGCCAGGCTCAAAAGTTTTTCTCAAAATGTGTTTATCATGAAATGCTTTCATTTTGGATTTGTAAATTTTGGCATTCTCATAGGCATCATTCCGTAATTCCTCCAACTCATTGATTTCAAGTTTCCGTTGTTCACCAGATGTAGACAATTTGAAATTTAAGGCTTTGATGGCCCAAAGGGCACAATGCTCCTGTTCCTTTGGTAAATGACATGCCTTTTTGTATACCAAGCGGTAGGGAGACATGCCAATTGGGATTTTAAAGGTTGTCTTGTATGCCCACAGGACATCATTTAATCTTAGAGACCAATCCTTTCTATTAGGGCGAACTGTTTGTTCAAGAATTTTCTTAATTTCCCTATTCGAGACCTCGACCTGTCCACTAGTTTGTGGATGATAGGAGACTTTTTGAGCAGACTTTCAAAGTACTTATTATAAAAATGGCTTCCTCCGTCACTGATAATGGCATGGGGGTTCTGAATCGAGAAAAGATATTCTCCCTAATAAAGGACAAAATCACCTTATGATCATGAGTTCTCGTAGCTGCAACTTCGACCCATTTAAAAATATAATCGACAACTACAAGAATATATATATATATATATATATATATATATATATATATATATATATATATATATATATATATATACAAATTTGAAAGAAGGTGGAAAGGGTCCCACGAAATCAATGCCTCAAACATCATAAGGTTCCACGACCAGTGTAGGTTGTAGGGACATCATGTCTCTGTGAGACATAACACCCATTTCTTTACAACTATCACATGATATACAATAATTATGAGCATCTTTAAACATGGACAGCCAGTAAAACCCAGATTGTAAAGCCTTGGTAGTAGTTTTCTTCCTACCGAAGTGACCTCCACAAGCATATGTATGACAATATTGAAGAATGCTTTGAATTTCACCTTCGAGGACGCATTTTCTTATGATTTTATATGGACAAATTTTAAAAAGATCCGGCTCCTCCCAAATATAGTATTTGACTTTAGAAAAGAAAAATGAACGTTCTTGTTTAGACTAGTTTGGAGGGATCTTACCGGTCACCAAATAGTTAATGATATTCTCATACCAGGGTAGGACAACTTGAATGACAAGAAGTTGCTCGTCCAAAAAGGAGTGACGAACGCATTCTTTATTTGCAATCTTCGGGAATTCAATTCTGGAAAGGTGATCAGCTACCACATTCTCCATTTCTTTCTTATCTTTGATTTCAAAATTAAATTCGTGCAACAAAAGGATCCATCGGATTAATGTAGTTTGACATCCTTTTTAGTCAAAAAGTATTTAAGTGCAGAGTGATAAAAAAATATTATGATTTTCGACCCCAACAGGTACGGTCGGAATTTATCCAAGGCAAACACAATAGTGAGAAGCTCTTTTTCGATTGTTGTATAATTCAATTGAGCTTCAATCAATGTTCGGCTCGCGTAATAAATTACGTGAGGGATCTTATCTGCGCACATTATTTCAAAATGTAAGGAATAATTAGGAGGTTGAATGATTGAAGGCGAAGAGAGTAGAGCTCTTAGCTTGTGAAAAGCTTTGAGACAGGCATCATCTAAGTCAAAGGTGACATCTTATGCAAGAAGATGACGTAAGGGTCTTGAAATTTTTTTTTTTTTTTTTTTCATAAAGCGAGGATAAAAGCCAGCATGGCGAAGGAAAAAACGTATCCGCTTCACCGATGTCGGTGGATGCATATTAGCAATAATATCAATCTTGGACCTGTTAACTTCTTTGTCTCTCTTCCAAACTATATGTCCTAAAATAATACCTTCGTGAACCATAAAATGGCTCTTCTCCCAACTTAAAACCAAGTTGGTTTCCTCACACCGCTCCAAGACAAGAGACATGTATTCAAGACAAGTACCAAATATTTGACCAAATACGGAAAAATCGTCCATGAACACTTCGAGAAATTTATCAATCATGTCAGAAAAGATTGCCATCATGCATCCTTGGAAAGTTGCTCGAGCATTGTATAACCCATAGGGCATGTGGCAGTAAGAAATGTGCCACATGGACACTTGAAGTTGGTTTTTTCCCGATCTTCCTAAAAAACTGGTACTTGGTTGTATCCCGATTACCCGTCTAAAAGGAGAAAATTCTTGACCCACAAGTTTTTCCAAGTTTTGACCAATGAATGGTAATGGAAAGTGATCTTTGCAAGTCATAGAATTTAACTTTAGGAATCAATACATATGCGCCAACCTATGGTCTCGTGTGATGGTACCTATTCGCCAACATAATTTTCTTTAACAGTGTTCCCTGACTTTTTGGGGACCACTTGAGTGGGTTGACCCACTCACTATCAAATATGGGATATATAATACCCGCATCAAGCAATTTAACTACTTCTTTTTGAGCAACTTTCCTCATGATTGGATTCAAGTGTCTCTGGCTTTCACGCGAAGTTTTTGCATTATCCTCCATATGAATCCTGTGCATACAAATAGAAGGATCAAGACCTTCTAAAGCAAGGACTCTCCACCCTATAGCACACCTGTATTTTGTTAGATCGATCAACAATTTACCTTCATTTTTTGAGGTCAATATTGAAGATATGATTACAGGAAGAGAATTGTTGGACCCTAGAAATGCGTACTTAAGGGTGTCAAGAAGTGTTTTCAACTCCAAAATTGGAGCTATCGGAATCGATGGCAACAGTGGTTCACTAGAATTGGTAGGCAAAGGCTCCATCGCAAGTTTTCATGTCCTTGTTTGAGATTTAAGAAGAGGGGCATGAACAAAATATGCCCTTTCTTGAAATTCAAAGTCATTCCCTTCCAATTCCATGTACCCTAGTGTTGTTTCCAATGAATCTTTAGATAACACGAGAGAGAGAGAGTGTGTTTCTTCCACAAGGTGCTCGATATAGACAACATAGAAGCACTCTTCCTCATCAAAGGAGGCTAGTTGATTAATAGTTGCAAAGACATTAAGCTGAATTTGCATGTTCCCAAAAGAAACCTCCATTATACCGGTTTTATAATTAATGCAAGCATTAGATTTGGCCAAAAATGGTCTACCAAGTATGACAGGAATCTGTGAAGGGGACTTTGAACTTGGCTCCAGGTCTAATACAAGAATTTATATGGGGAAGACAAATTTATCAACCCCGACCAGTACATCTTCAATTATTCAAACTAGTCTCCTTTCAGATCGATCGACTAACTGTAGCGTTACTGATGTGGGCTATAATTGTCCCAATCCTAACTTCTCATAAATTGAGTATAGAAGTAGGTTCACGTTAACTCCCATATCGATGAATGCTTTATTAATGGCGTGGTCACTAATAATGCAAGGAATGGTGGGAACCTCAAGATCTTTAAGCTTTGGCAGAGTAGTAGCCTTCAAAATGCTTACTTGCTCAGTTAAAAAGACTTTTTTAGACAAATTATTTCGACGCTTATGCTTTTGGGTGCACATTTCTTTCAATAATCGTGCATAGGTCGAGACTTGCTTAATGGCCTCTAAAATAGGTAAACTGATTTTTACCTGTTTGAATATTTCTGTGATCTCTTCTAATTTTTTCGGATTTTTATCAAATGAAGAAGGGACACCGAATGCATTTGGGAATGATAATTTAGGCAGAAATTGTGCCTGAGTTAGAATTTTTGGTACACCATCTTCTATACAATCTTTTGTTTGAATTAAAATTCTAGAATTGATTATTTTTTAGTTTTCTAGTTCTGAGGTCACCTCTTCATTTTTTGTGTCTCTTCTCTCAACCTTAGGTATGACTAATGAAGTAGGCATTTGAACTTTGTTATCACTGGCCTTACCACTGCACAGGAACATAACAAGTTGAATATGTTTAGATAGAATGGATGTCTCCCCAACATAGACATGTCCCTTAGGGTTACTTACTGGTTGTGATGACAATCGACCTTCCTCTCTCTTTCCCATATGTGTCACTAGTTACTCAATTTGAGCTTTTAGGTTCGTAATGGATTGTGCATGAGAGTGCAGAGTTTGAGAGAATTGAGCTAGCTGAGATAGATCTTTAGAATGTTGATGCGACTATTGTTGTGATCCCGAAGGATTTGGACAACTGTTGCATTTGCTCCACTGCTTTGAGGTTGCCGATAATGTTGTTGTTCAACTAACTATTGTGGCCTAGTTAATTGCATGGAAGGTTGCTGAAAATTATTATTAGGCTGAGAAAATCTGGGTTGAACAACAGGTGGTGCTTGTTGTTGGGCGCCCATAGAGCTAGAACTAAATCCAGGGTGATTCCTCCATTGTGGGTTATAGGTATTTCCATAATTACCCCGCTGAAACACACATACTTGTTATTTGTCAATTATCTCTGGATATAATGGTGCAGTTGGACATGTAGTTATTATGTGGGTCAAACTCTGGCAAATAGCACAGGCTACTACTGATTTTTCAATTGGGTTCAGGATGGTGGCCATCAAGGATGCCATTTTTTTCTCTAAGGCTTCAACCTTAACATTGATAGTTTTCTCTAATTTCACTCTATTAGATTTGACATCATAGATGCCTCCTCTAGCAAGAGATGTATGTAGTAAAACATCTGGATCAGTCCCTGTCAGAGCTTGTTTCTGTAAGGAATTATCCATAAGCTTTTCAAATAAGTCCCATGATTGCCGTCCATTCTGAGCCATAAAAGCTCCTCCACTCACTACATCAACAATTTATTGATTCCCCTCGTTTAACCCTTAATAGAAACTTTACGTTATTGACCAATTCGGTACTTTATGATGAGGGCATTTACGCAATAGGTCTTGCATCCTTTCCCAGCTTTCATGAAATTGTTCTCCCGACAATTGTCGGAAGATTTGAATAGCTTGTCAGATCTGATTTGTTTTACCAATTGGGAAGTACTTATATAGAAATCTAGTTTGAAGTCCATCTCATGTGGTAATGATTCCTGTGGGCAAGGAGCCAAGCCATACCTTAGCCCGATCTTTTAACAAAAATGAAAACAATCTAATTTTAACAACCTCATCATTTAGTGCTAACATATTTAAAGTAGTGCAAAGTTTTATAAAATCTCTAAGGTGCCGATAAGGGTCCTCATGATCAAGCCCATAAAAATTTGGAAGAGCTTGAAGCATAGTGTGCTTGATCTCGAAGTGTTGTCCATTAGCTACCTCCGATAAAATAATACATGATGTTGTGGATAAAGCAACAGGGGTATAATATTCCTGAATTGGCCGGTCTTCTGCCATTTTAATTGATTCTTCACCTGAAGAGAGTGATGAATCTAAAAACCAATTAAGGGGAAATTCAGGAAGTTTTTTTCCAAATTAATGGATTGAATTTCAGAATTATGGTTGGCAACCAGATTTCGCAAGAGAGTACTTTCAATTTCCGGATCAAAACTAAAAAGTTCTAATAATTTGGAGCATGTAAAGTGCATAAACTAGAAACAAATTATATAAATATATCCTAAGCTATGAAAATAAAAGATGAGAGTTAAGACAACAAATCTGGACCTCTAGCTATCCTCGCGTAGAAGATTTATGAAGCTTTGATCCACAATTATGCACTCAAACCTAGATAAAAATAAAAATCATTAGAAAGGAAAAAGAAATAATCCTAACTTTAAGACAAATATTGAACTCTAAATAAAAAAGTAGTCCCTGACAGCGGTGCCAAAAACTTGATAGATCTTTTACTATACTAAAATTATCACCTCACAAGTGTACACGAAAATTGTAGCACATGTAAGGGTATCGATCTACAGGAAATTTTTTTGAAAGGAATCCGTCTATATGCCTTAGAAAACAGGTTGATTTTGGATTTTAAACTAAATTAGATAAAGTAAACAAATTTGATTTTTAAGAGTTAATTATAACTAATGCTAGAAAGTATTGTAAAAACTAATTAGAAAATAAGTCTAGGTTCCATGATTGCATATTCGTAACCTTAGTTAATTATCTCTAATTCTTTTGAAAATTGTAATTATCTTATGGCGACAACAGAAACATAAGAAGAAGATAGGATTAGTTTAAGATATAATGACAATATAAACTTCTCTAGCAATAATCCCGTTAATGAAACTAACTAAGACAATAATGACAACATAGTCGGGTGATGAAAGTCTAGTAATTCTAAACTTAAGGCGACAACGACAACATAGAATTTAGAATCATTGAAATCTTGAAATCCTTTTAAAACTCATAGATAAGCTTTAAAACTTGTATTCATTAACCGATTACAATACGAATTTGGAAGAACAAGAAACAACTAACTAATCATACTTATTTTTTATATATCGGGTTCTCAGACTCTAGAAACCTAGCCATGCATCTTTATAATAACTTCCATTAATTGAAAGCAACTTACAGAAACCATCACGAAAGCTCGAAACTAGAATTCTAAAAACTAAGAAAAACTACTCTAAAAACTGTCTATCTATTGTGCGTGCCTTTCTTGTTCACAGGTCCTCTTATGTATAGATTCATAAGATTCCTAGTATATGCTATATTAAATGACTAACTTCCTATTATAATTCTAATAAAAGTAGAATTCTACTCGAACCGAAACTTCCAAAATATGTGTCCTTCTTAGAATACATATATGAATATGACATCATCCTTGTGATTGTGACTTTTTCTGGAATTAAAATAGGGTGGAATCATGGTTTGAAATCAATCGCAACTTTTCTTCCTCTGGAAATCGTGGCTTACGATCGCATGGTTCTTTCTTTTGGGAAACTTTTTTTTCTGTTACAATCAATCATAACTTGCAATCTTATGCAATCGTAGCTTTAACCTTCTCCAATTGTGAGTCTTTTAGCCAAGTCACGATTAATCGTGACTTCATCTTGATAGATTGTGATACACTTTTTTTTCAATCGTGAGTCTTTTTAACTAAGTCACGATCAATTGTGACTTATTCTTGTGAGATCGTGATCCACGATAGTAAAGGCATTCATCTTTAGACAATCTTTTTCTGCTCACAATCAATCGTGATTCTTATGCTTTTGAAATCGTTCTTCACGATTAGTCAGACTCTCTTCTTTGGATTGTTCTCTTGCAATCGCTCAACTTCACGATCGATCGTGACCTTTGGTTCTTTAAGTCTTGGCCTTCACAATTCATCGTGAGTTATGAGTACGATTTTGCACATATTTCTCTTTAGTGATCTTCTTCCTATTAAGACTTCATAATCACTTAAGAGATGCCATTAGTACCTTAGTGTGGCCTAACAAGACTTTGTTTAGGGTATCAAAGAGGTATTTTATGTTAATGATCAGCGGGTCAAATTTCAAAAGATGGCAGTAAAAGGTAAAATTTATCTTACGATAATTAAAGGTTGCTTACGACCTTACTACACCATGTCCACTAATTTTTGTAGTTGCAACAGCGGAAAGTACGACTAGTGGAGGATCGAATGTTCGACTCAAATGGCTGGAAGATGATCAAAATTATTGGAACCACATCCTCAATGCATTGAATGATAGGTTGTTCAACACATTCTGTAAGTGAACTACCACTAAATATTTATGGATTCCTTAGAGAATAGGTATCTAACTGAAAACGCAGGTGCAAAGGCTTTTCTAGTCAATAAATATTTTGATTTTAAGATGGGTGAGGATAAACCGATTCTTGAACAAGTTCAAAAATTACAGTTTATCATCACTGAGATAAAAGTTTTATTTATTTAATAAAATATATTAGACCCGATATAACATTTATAGTGGAGGTGTTGAGTAGATTTATTAGCAACCCATGATCAACGCATTGGAAAGCTATTATTAGAGTGTTGAGATATTTGAAGGGTAATATAGATTATAGTTTATAATATAGTGACAAACCTGAACTTTTAGAGGCGTTCACTGATGCTGCTTGGATTTCCGACTCATCAAATTCAAAATTCATAAGCGGATGAATTTTTACTTTGATAGGAGGAGGAATATTGTGGGGGTCTAAAAAACAAACATGTGTTTCTGATTCAAGTATGAAAACAATGTTTATGGTATTGTCTACGGGAGCAAAAGAGGCATAATGGCTTCGAAGCTTCATAAGACAAATTCCTTTGACTCAACATATATATGCAATTAATATTTATTGTGATAATAAATTTTTTTGCAGATTTCAGCTAATAAGAAATATAAAGAAAAATCAGGGCATATATGCCTTAGATATAACATTATTCGACAGATGTTGAATGATGGAGTAATCGTGTTGGACTACATATCAACTTCTGCGATGTTTACGAATCCACTTACAGAAGTACTACCTAGAGATTTAGTGTTAAGAACATCGAGAGGGATGAGCCTAAGATCGATATCTTTAAATGTACAGTAGTTGAACTTCAACTTTGTAGAATTGGAAATCCAAAATCCTAAGTTCAACGAGATAAGAGACTACTTTGTAACCCTTGAAAGTGTACAAACACTACAAAAAATAAGACTATTAGCGGCAATCAAAACTGCCTCTATTAACAAAAAAACTATAGCTAATACCTTCGTTGCTAATAGTGTCACAACCCAGTTTTTTTCACTGATTTGTGCACAGCACGCATACACACATAGGTATATGTGTTTCACAAGGAGACCAAAACGACCCAAATACTTTAAGTGTCTACGTGGGAAACACACTAGTATATCCCAAAAACTTTGGATATAAAAGTGAAGAAGAGAGAGAGGAGCCCTTACGTAAATCTATTCTAACCTAAATAGAAAGAAGGAGAATGTAGAGAGAAAGAAGAAAAGAGCCTGGTAGAGAACTAGGGTTCGTCGAGACTTAGGTCGGCAAAGGAGATTAGAGGAAAGGACGGGAGGAAGAACCAGGGAGGCCGGATAGCCTAGTAGATATTCAAATCATAAATCGGACCTGTGCGTGATTCATCGTCAGAGGTACGTTAAAAACATGATAGATGCCTAGGAATGTTTTAAATAAGTAGGAAGGATGTTGGCTAAATGTTACTTTATATAAGAATAAGGTTAAATGAAGGATGGACGCTTGTTCTCGATCTTGATCGAGGGACAAATCGTTGTTCCTTGCTCGAGCGGTCTAAAAAGGCTCGCTCGAGCGAGGATGAACATAGAAAAGTATGGCTCTGGGCTCGCTCAAGCGGTCCCTAAAACTAAAGGGGAGCTCGCTCGGCGAGTCCACAAGAAATTCAGCTCGATTTAACCGCCGGCGATCTCGATTTGACCGCTCGGCGAGGTCAAGAGACCGCTGAGCGAGGTCAAGTGACCGCCGGCGAGGATAAATGGTGATGACCAAGCGAGTGTGACCACTCGATCTTGGTTTTCTAATATAAGAAACTTGGGAGTCATACACCCCAATGACCTTAGATCGTTCTAAAACTACTTTTTAAATGTAGGTTGATGCATTATAACCCTCCACGAGCAGGCGTGCCTTGAGATTCGTCGAGGTAGGGAATATTCTCGAAACATGTGCATTATTTTGTGAACTCATATGTGTAGTATAGTCTATTTAAATAGTGTATTCCATAAACCCTCATGATAAGGGCGTGTGTGTGTGTTACAATGTGGAAAATCCTGAGGTCCCCAGGGGACGAGAAATAAAATAAAAGCAAGTGGCATCCCAGGGATGCGTAAGAAAACAAACAGAGGAACAAAGGTAACGTGATAAGGCCTAATGTAATATATTTAGCACAATCACGGTGAATAACTATATGTAAAGCACATTGATATTTTTATTATTTAAGGTTGATTAGAATACCCCACCGACGTGGATACCCACGGCCCGACTCGGCGGGATATCCGTGACGATGCAGCCAATCCTTATAACACATCCCAAGGATGTAGATTGAGAATTGACCCGCCACCTATGAGAAAAGGGGCTGCGTATTCCTGTGAATACACACAACAAGCTGTCTAGTTAGCGACGATGGCGGTATTCCATCGGCTCGATGCTATATTGCTCGAGGACTACTTAAGTTAAGATTTAAGTGATTAGGCCAAATTCACAACCAAACCTATAAGGAGAATAAACAAAAATATGCTAAGTATTGGTGAACTATTGGGTTATTATCATTACTCAAATTGTTGTACATAAGTGTTTTCTTGAAAATTCTATCTTTGGTTAGGTTCTTGACATATGTGTGAAGAATGATCTATATGTTCTTTTGTTTTCCCTACTGAGCTAGGATGTAGCTCACCCCTTAGACTATCGTCAGCAGTCCGGGACTAGCGGCAAAGAAGACTTCTGGAGAAGTTAATCCAAGGGCCTCGGTGTTCGTGGTAAGAGTCGGAACCTCCTCCCGAGGAATTCTTCTAGGAAACCCGCTGCATACTTTGAGAGTGAGTTGAGAGAGTATTATGTATGGCTTGGTATATTGAGCCTCTTTATTTCGAATGCTTTAAATTTCTGTCTCTTGATTAAACATCTAGGGTAAATAATTATCTTTTAAAAAAATTGGGTATTGTCCTTATGTCCATGAATTGGCATGGGACAAGGACAGCCTTGCGAGATCAACTATATTGTCTTTTATTCGATTTAGAGTAGTCGCATGTGCTTAAATTACAGTTTGGCTGTATATATCGACGAGTTATGATATGAAGTTAAGGCACGGCCTTGGAGGTCGTGCAGATGGCACGGATTTCGGGATGCCGAAATTCGGGCTGTCACAAATAGTCTTAATAGCTTTTAATAGTTTTTTTGTTAAGAGCGGTAATTTTTGGCTGCCGCTAATAGTCTTATTTTTTATAGTGAAATGTATATCACCTATTGGCTTTCCCTATAAAGTTAAATTTCGTGCACATCTCTTGTAACGTGAGAGAGTGATTTTAACTCTTAATGATTTTGTAGGCATTCAGTGATAAAGTAGCTACAAGAACATTCATGACAGATTCACCTATATGAGTATGGAAGTGAAGCCGCTTCAACAGAGATTCGGTCATCTCTCTGAGATACTCATGAAATTAGGATTTTAGCTGATGACTGTAAGCGCAAACCTTATATCACTAATGATTTAGATCATAGTAAGTGTATATGTAATTCTAGTTCGTTAGACATGTTTTAAGTTTAAAGTTATAATCTACTTAAAGTCCTTACAAACTTTGAGTTGTATGTATTAGTCAAAAGTTCAAACCGAACGGTGCCTCTGATAATGCTTAGTATGATCGCTCTTATGCACATTTTTATATTTTGAAACAAGTGGGGGAATGTTATCTATATTACTGTAGTAATATATAATTTATTATTTCAAAATTAAATTTATAATAATCATTATATATATTGATATTAATTCAATAACAAACTTGTAAAAATAATTTACTTTGCGCATAAATAAATAAGAAAAATAAATTTTAATATATATATATATATATATATATATTAGAAAGAAAGAAAGAAAGAAAGAAAGAAAGAAAGAAAGAAAGAGTGAGAGAGAAGTCAGAGGCAAGGGCCAAAAGGTCTAACGTCTTTATGCCTAATGAGCGGGTGGCTTCCAATAGTTGCCTCCAACGACTTTTAAGCCAAAGAGGTGCCACACAATAGCTAAAAGATTTTAAACAATTTTTTTCATAGTGTCTTTTTACATTTCTCCGAAGAAATGTCTTTTTAGATCTATTTACAGTAAACTTGAAAAGACACAAGTGAAATCGATTTATCTCTTTACTGTTATCTGAAAAGACACAAATACGAAATCACTTTATCGTTATTTGAAAAGACAATGGATCGAAATTTTTCTATAAATAGAGATAAGATCTTTGTTAGAAAGACACAAAAAAGAAATAATAATCTTTCTCTCTTACGCTCTTATTTTTTTTATTTAAGAATCTTTATGTATATAAGAAAATCTATGTGGCAGGTTCTCTTTCTGGAAAGTCCAATCTAGAAAAGAACATACGGTTCTTGGCGAAATCGGGCTCTATTGTACCCTGACGGTAGATTCGTTAGAAACCCAATTGCATCTTCATTTAGCCGACAGAGTGGGGGCATCTATTGTTTTTAAGACAACGTAGTGAACTACATGCCTCAGAGCTATTTTGAATACCATCTATTTCAACAAGGCGGCCAGTTTGTGATTTCACGTATCACAGATCCCCCAAAAAATGGTTCCAAAATCATGTTTGAGCGTGATGGGTGCCATATGATTCAAGGACCATTTGTTTGAGACCTATGACACATGGAATCACAAATTGACTGTCTATTAGGTGTGCCATGATCTCAAGATCCATTGCATGGAAGATCAGAGTGAAACATGATCTCTATCATCTGATCTGAAGCAATCAACGATTTTCAAGGGGTCTAAAATGTTGGTGCCTTTCAAAAAACGTGTGGGCGCATTTAGAGGTACCCTATAAAAAAATGACTACGTAATGGGACACTTATGGTATCAAGACCCATCTTTGAAAATTGGGATGAAAAACAATCTCGACCATCAAATTCAAAGTAGTTCATGGGTTTTTAGTGTTGGCGCCCCATTAATCGGGATGACACGCATAGGGGTATCCTTAAGTAAAGGATGCATGCCATTACTTGCGCACAGAAAGTTAGCCCTTGCACACATTTAAAAAGAAACATTTGATATTGGGTACCTCCATTTGCGCCCACGTCCCCGACCCCTTGAAAAATGTTGATTGCTTCAAATCAGATGATGGAGACCGTGGTTCACCCCGATCTTGCACACAATGGGTTTGAGATCGTGGCGCACCTATTAGATGGTCAAATTTTTATTTTGTGTGTCACATATCCCAAAAAATGGCTCTTCAATTGCATAGCATATGCTCAAATGTGATTTGAAGGCCATTTTTGGAGAATTTGTGACGCATGGAATAAAAGATAAGTGCGACATGATCTCAAGTTCTACTGTGTGGAAGATCAGGGTGAAACGTGATCTCCATCATCTGATCTGAAGCAATCAACGGTTTTCAAGGGTATGAGACGTGGACACTTTTAGAGAATGCGTGGGTGCGAACATAGGCATCCTTTGATATTTTGGGAACCTTTTCATTGTATTTTATCTGGATTGGGGCAGTGTTGAGCTCCTTTCTCAGCCCTTCCGCGTCTTCCCTATTTTATAATGCAATTTTGAGATCAAAATTAAGAAAGATTATTACTAGGGCAATCCACATTGAGATGCTATAGATGGAATTCTCATGGGCCTATCATTAAGAAAGTTTATTGCTTACTAGTTATTATCTATTATTACTAGTTAATACTAAATGTCTTCTTTAATATAAAAAAAATGAACATACATATAAATAGGTAGCTAGGGATGTGTTGATATATTGAAATAATGACAAAAACATGTGTCATTGTTCAACAAAATTCTCAGAGTCTATGTATAAATCAAGAGGGCGACCCAAGTCATCTGCCATCACACCAAACACCTGCGTGGTTCAACTGATTTGTAGCACAATTGCAAGAACAAAGTTTATATATAACTATTTGGAAGCAATAAAAGGATATAATAATAATTATTTTAACTGACAGATAAACTAGTTAATTAAAAGAGTCAAAACAACAAATATTCATCCTCATAGGGATGATAGGTACCAATATACTTTGTTAAAGATGCAAGTTTCAAGCATCATAGGAGATGCCCTTTTCACCATTTTGTAATTTAGCACTCAATCTCTTCATCATGTTCTCTTTAAGAAACTTTTTCATGATCTTCCCTGAGGGTGACTTGGGGATTGTGTCTACAAAATGAAGCACTCTCACCCTTTTATAAGTGGCTACATTGGAGGCAACAAACTTTATAATATCTTCTTCACACTCCTTTGCTTTTGGATTCATCACAACACAAGCTCCGGGGATTTCCCCAGCTTCTTCATCAGGCAATCTATAGATCAAAAGATTTAAGTTACAATTTACGTGAATAATTAATCTGCATTGCATCAAATTTATAGAAAGAAATATGACTTACGAGAAAACGGCTGCATCTTCAACTGAAGGGTGGGAAAGAAGGCTAGCCTCTAACTCTGCAGGAGCCACCTGTAAGAGAAAAAAAAAACACATTTCGGTATCAAAAAGTTTCCTTCTAAAACAACGGCATTGTAGAGGTTGAATCCTATGATAAGAATTATATGGACTAACTCAACCTTACAAAACCTGCTTTTAAGGTGAGGTTTACCAAAGTTTTATATAGCCCAAAACCTCCAAGCGTGTAACCGATGTGGGACTATTGTAACACCCTACGAGGGTTTTAGAATAAAAATAAAAATAATATATGTACGACCTTAAGCTAACAGTGTGGAAAGTAATGGTGAGTTACCACTCATTTTAATAACCATTGAGCATTGTGGTCAACATTGATTAAAATAATTTTTTTTGAATGGTGTTTAGATCGACCTCAACGTGGCACCCAAACATGTATTCTGGTACCCAAATAGATCTGTCATAGATTCGTAGGGACCCTTTTACCTGGAAGCCTTTGTATTTGATCAATTCCTTGATACGATCCACGATGAAGACGTCTCCATCGTTATCTATGTAACCAATGTCACCCGTGTGGAGCCACCCTTTGGAGTCAATGGTACGCTCTGTTTCCTCCTTTCTTTTATAGTAACCTAAAAAAAATGATGCTTGCCGATGAGCTTCCGACGATTAAGGTGATAAACTGTAATATTGACGTTTAAAGTAGGAAATTGTAAAAAAATTTCATTTTTATGAAAAATATTAGTGTATTTTGGCAAATTAGAGAGAAGAATGTTGTTGATAAAAGCTTCAATACCTTGCATGACACATTGGCTTCTAACACAAATTTCGCCGGGCGTGTTCTCCGGGAGAGAGCGCCCTGTGTCTGGATCAATGAATTTAACCTCCAAATTGGGTAGTATGAATCCAACAGAGCCTTTTTTTGCTATGGAATGCCCTTTACCAGGATCTCCATGAGTAAGAGTGATACAACTATGCTCTGTCAAACCATACGCCTGGTAGAAAAAAAAGAAGAACCTCATGACAAATGAATAATCTTTTTAGATTGCGCATCTCTCTCTCTCTCTCTCTCTCTCTCTCTCTCTCTCTCTCTCTCTCTCTCTCTCTCTATATATATATATATATATATATATATATATATATATATATATATATCCCAGTTCGGTCTTCCAATGGAGGACACTCAAACATTCTCGAGGTCCATGTGGAGATCGAATGGGTGCATTGTTAGATTACTTAAAAAAGAAGCAAAAGTCAAACATTGACGAAGTTTAATGGTCAAGACTTTAACGCTTAAGAAATACATGATGGAGATAAGTTTTTAAAATTATTTTATAAGATGCTCTAAATAACCCATCTATACCCCAATTGACAGTAAAATAATGTTTTACCGTATCCTTTTTCCATATATATATATATATATATATATATATATATATATATATATATATATATATATATATATATATATATTATTTTTCTAAGACATTTTAAGTCTTATGTGATTTGACTAATCAAATTACGAGAGTAGAAATGAACCCAATTCAATTCAAGTTGAATGTTACACTGGACTACAAAATAGACACTACCCAGTTCACACAATTTCTTAGGGAATGCATTTTCATGTGGATCTCTCTCTCTCTCTCTCCCCCTTATCTTTGTAGGGTTTTCTAAGTAAGTCTACTTGCATCTAAAAATTGTGATGTTGCATCTTATTGGGAAGAAAGATTTCATATTTCGGAGATTTGCCATGTGAAAACACCATATAAGGCGTGATGTATAGATCTTTAATGCAAAGGATTGGAACAAAACATGATCTCTACCATATGTTCAATGTGCATATGACTCAATGTGTTTTGAATCATATGAATAGAGATAGTGTTTCATACCACTCTTCTATACCAAAGATCTTCACATCAGATGACTTAGATGGTCTTTTCACATCGTTTTTTGTTTGTTCATTATAATTCACACATAGAAAGGGTTGGTCCAATAAAACTGGAATTCTCATATCCATATGGCGGCAGATCTGGTTGAACACAGAAATCCAGTTCAACCCCTTAAGACTGACCATTGGCCTAAAACCACCATGGATGGTTGGATATTAGTGAACATATCAAATGCAATTAGGACATAGCAGTAAAAGAAAAACAAGTGTTACCTCTTGGACATAGACTCCAGGAAACTTTCTCTGAAAAGCAGTTAGGAGTTCCACTGCAAGGGGAGCTGCTGCGGTCATAATCGATTGGAGCTTGAGCCGTTCAAGATCAAACTCGCGGACAACAGGATTCTTAACCATAGCCAAAATGATAGGTGGCACAACTGGAGCAAAATTCACCTCGTGTTCAATCAGTGCATTCATCAGTGCCCGAAGTTCGAACCTCCCCATGACGACCACCTTCCCCTTGTTCTTCATCGTTGCGAAGCAAATTCCGGTGATGCCGTAAATGTGGAAAAATGGCATTAACCCGAGCGTAGTGACTTGGCCCACCATGTCGGGGCCGACATCGAAGAGGGTAGAGCAAAGGTTGGCCACTAGGTTATGGTGGGTTAGCATTACTCCTTTTGATGCTCCTGTAGTTCCAGAAGAGAAGGGTAGGGCACATAGGTCAGTGGGTTTCACTGCCTCCCTGGTAGTATCTGTGCCCTGGCGATCAGCTGCAGTCAACAGGGCGCCCCAAGATATGGCGCCTTCTACCTCTTCTTCACCCACCACTATAATGGGCACCTTCAGACCCTTCACCTATATATTGCAAATTTGAAATTTATGTAAATATTTTCTGTGACAGTAAATGGGCAGTTTGAGACCACCTTAGTAATGTATAAAGTGCCTTGTAGCCATAGTTACCAAGTCGGAATTCGGAAAAAAATGGGGAAAATTCGGAAGATAATGGGGACAAAACTGAGAAAATTTTCAGAAAAATTTCGTAAAATATATGTTTAAAATGTAAAATCATGATTTTTTGTAAAATACAAGTATTTTTGAGTAAAATGCGTTTAACGTGTATTTTTGACAGTTCATGAAAAGAACACATTTAAAAAACGATTTTTTTTTAAGATTTTGGTAACTATGCTTGTAGCAATTGGCCACAAGCACAGTAACCAAGTTCGGATTCTGCAATCATGGGCAATGGTCATGATTCTCTCTTATCCCATGACTGCAAATCTGATCGAACATGAAATTACGTTCAACTAGTTGGACTTGACCATTGCTCAGATGTTGTGCTTGTGTAAATTTACATGTAGAGATGATCCATTTTTGGCATAACACACTAGGAGAAGACCCACACACAGGGCGGGAGCCGGTGTGGGGTTTATAACCCACAACCTATTCTTCCACGAGGGAAGAGAATACCAGTTGAGCTATTGCTCAATTGGTGGCGGCAATCACATAAATAATTGCAATCCCACTAAATTACCAATACAATTATTTTAGAGCCAAGAAAGTGTCCAATGATGATATATTGCCCATCGCTCAAACCTTTAGACATTCACAGATATCTAGGAGTATAAAATGAGTGAAGGTACAAGTTTGACCTTTATAGCATGTTGAGATTAACGAGTTCCACATCTGGCCGTACACCGAATAAGAACTCATCTAAGTTACGTAAAATGTTCTATAATTAGTCAATTACATCTGTGATTCATGCATAGATGGGTTGGTTATAAATTCCTTTACATTTAAGAATAGGGTATCTCTGTTCGCTCTGAGGCCATCTCCGAAAGCACCCTCTATTTTTTTATTGTTTCGGATCAAATGATAGAGATCATTTTTCACCCTTATCTTTCACATGATGGATCTTAGAACTATGACCGTACCATCATACGGTTTAATTTTTTTTATTCCACGTAGTACAGATCCCCAAAAAAATCTCGTTTGACCATGATGGGTGCCGCATGGAATTTTATCTCATGTGCAAGTAGTTGGTCTCTAATTTGAGTGATCCGTACCACATGGAATAAAAAGCCGTCTGATGGTACGCTTATCATGGTCTCAAGATCCATTATGTGGAAGATTGGAGAGAAACACTATCTCCATCGTCTAATCTGAAGCAATCAACGGATTTCAGGGGTTTAGAACGTAAGCGCTTTCATAGATGGCGTGGACCTGAAGAGAGGTACTAAGCTTATGCCACAATGTTCTACAAGCAGAACCAGTTGTGGCGCCTGACTATGCAATTTTTTTTGTGCGGGAGCCTTCATCACTGTCCAAATCTTAGATCAAATTGTGGTGTGGGATTGATTGGTCAAGCAAATGAATAGCCTTGTAGCCCTCGAATCATGTCAAAAGTAGACTTCTATAGATTTTTATGACCCTGACATATTTAAAAGTCAATTATTGACTCACTTTTGAGAGTGTCCGGATCATTGATTTGGAGATTTATAAATGTCACACCATATGATACAACAAACTCTCTACCATATGTGTAGGAGGCTACAAATTATTAGCCTCTTAATCACATGGTGCAAATAATTTGTTGATGTAAAATAATCCAATTTATACAATAGCCCAATCGAGTGCATGCCATCATATGGCTCAAAAATGATGTCCTGCATACATAAGCATTGACTAGTTCACCCTTGATTTATCCGTCCATTTGTAACCGTCCGGTTCATGACTGTGGACAGCCTCAGCCTTTACCATGGCATTAATGGATCATATTTTATCGACATAATTAGAGAAACATGAATGAGAAGAAAACATTTTGCACTATTATACCGAAACGGAAAAATTTTGCATAATCAAGATGCACCCTACTTCGGTGTCCTTGAAATCCGTAAATTCTAGTTTGAAATTTGTGAATACTTAAAATTTTGAACCCAAAAAATCTGTACAATCTTGATTATGCAAATTTTTTTGAAATAATAAAATAGTGCGAAACTTTTATAACATAAATCCCCTTTTCGCTAAGTGTCCTATTTTATCTTACAAATAGAGCAATTCCCATCAATCTATGATCTACACGAATCTCAAGGCAAAGAGATAAGTTGTTCGGTCTCTTAGATATCGGATATATTGGCCGGTCAAGCCGATACATATTAGATACGTATCAGCAAACCGGTCGATATTAAAATACTTTTTTTTATATTATAAAATATAATCATATATCTAAAACAGTGAAAAACAATTTCATGAAAGGACATTTTTAGTAGGGAGCAATTAGATTACTCTGTTTTTTGGGAGACAGGAAAAATAAAATAATCTCTATCGTCTGACTCAAATTAATCAATGTTTCGATCCATGAAAACAATATGGTACTTAGTGAGACTAGGAAGATTGCTTTTCATCCCAAAATGAATCTTTAGATAATGAGGCACCTCAGATCATTATTCCAGCACATCCCCAAAAGTGATTATGATGTTGGGCGTACTGATAGACAGTCACTCACTTTTGGAGATTTGTGTCACGTGGAATCAACAACACGACTGTCTGCTAGGTGAGCCATGAACTCAAGATCTATTCAAACGATCTACATCGTCTCATTTAAGGAAGTCAACGAATTTTTTTTTTTTCCCGGTGAATAAATTGCATCACCTTTTCAAAGGTAGCTTCATTTGTAATGATGAGCCGAGCTTCAGCTTCTTCCACTTGTTTCTGTATCTCTAATGCATGTGAGAGTGGGTTGACACCAGAGAAAACCCCACCTGCACCCATGATCCCCAGCACTATTACTATGTACTCAGCCATGTTGGGCAGCACCACCACCACCACGTCCCCCTTCCTCAGCCCAACTGACCCTAATCCCTTAGCGAACCTCCTACTATCCCTCCCCACCTCCCCGTACGTCACCTTCTTCCCCGTCATCGCATCCACCACCGCCACCTTCTCACTGTACTCCTCCGCGCCTTGCAGCACAAATTCCGGAAGTGTCATGTTTTCCGGGACCGGAACCGCCGGGAACCGGCTCCGAAACACATGCTCTTCTTCTCCTGCTCCTCCTGCTGATGCTGATGATCTTAGAAATCCGTGTTGTGCTTGCATATTTTCCATACTTGGTTTGTTTTGTTTGCAGGGGAAGTGTGGGGCTTTAAAGGAGAGAGTGGGGTGGTGAAAGATAGAGGGTGGTTGAGTCATGTACTCATGTGCATGTACCAGTGGTAAGAGCTCTTTAGAGGCTTAATCCGCTTTGAATGATGGAGTAAACTGATCTTAGTCGTTGATTCATTTGAATACTTTTCTTTCACGAATTTTCAAGCAAAGTAAATAAATTTTGGGTATGTTTATTTACAGTCTGGCATTCTTTCTTCTCAACCCGGGTTTTACATGCTAAAATCATTGATTATTTTGACTCAAAATGATGGAGATCCATCATTTTCTTCGGCCCAATCTCCCACTCCATGGATCTTGAGATCATGGGTCTACTACCAGAAAGTCAGATTTTGATTCCATGTGGGATATGTATTGAAAAAACTACGTTTGTTGTGCGGCTATAGAATTACCATCTGACCGTCTATTGATAAGCCCATGATCTAAAGATCTACTTTGTTGAAGATTGTGACAAAAAATAATGCTATCGTCCGATTCAAAGCATTCAACTGTTTTAGTATGTGAAACCCAAGTTGAGAAAAAAGAATATTGAATTGTAAATAAAGGCACCAATAAATTATGTACCCACAAATTGTGTGAACTTTTCTCATATTCGCCCTTGGTTTCCTTGGCAATGGATAATTTGCATGCCGATCCTACAACTCACCAAACTCTTCGTCTTTGGGACACTGTCCTCATATTTGACACCAACATTTATCAAACTTGTGAGCAGGTTTTTAACCACCTAAATCTAACGGAAGATGGCTTCATGATATTTTGAGGACTCTGAAATATGATGCTGTGAACAGATGGTGTCAGGGTTGATGGGGTTTTAAAGGGCTGGTGTTACTCCGACACCACTTTATGTTACAATCACATGACTTAGATAAAGAGAAAATATGTTGATTGCTTTGAATAGAACGATGGAGATTGTTTTACATACAAATCTCCCACACAATAGGTCTTGAGTCTACCATGAGACAGTCAGATCACTACAAAAAATAATACTAATAGCAGCAAATTTTTTATTAATAGGGGTAATTTTTGGGTGCCGCTAATAGTCTTATTTTTTTGTAGCGGATGCTATTTTACTTACAAATCTACCACACAATAGATCTTGAGATTACCATGAGACAATCATATGTCGGTTCCAAATGATACACATACCAAAAAGTGAACATGATAGACATTTGATAATATGTCATGATGACGGTCACTTTTGGGATGTGTGTGAGGTGGAATTAATATCTTACTACTTTTTGGGATGTGTGCGACATAGAATTAATATATGACCGTTTGATGATAGGCTTATGATCTCAAGATCTATTGTGTCGAAGTTTGGGCCAAAAAATAATCTCAATCATTGATGAAAAGAAGTCAATGAATTTTTTTTCTTTGTTTAAGCGAGGAGGGCTGTAACATAAGGTCGTGTGGTATTAACACCAGCCATAAAGAGTTCTTTTGAATAAGGTGCCTTTATTTAAAATCCAGCATTCTTCTTTCTCAACCTTAGTTTCACATGCTTTTGACCTTGAATCAGATGGTGGGAGTAGTTTTTGGTCCCAATCTTCAACATAATATTTGTGGAGATCATGGGCCTACCATGAGATGCCCAGATTTTGATCCTGTGAGAAACATATCCCAAAATAAACATGATCATTGTACATCAAACATATTTCAAAATAATCATGATCATGGGTGTACAACAACACATTTCAAAGTTTAGGATGAAAAACAATCTCGATCTGATTAAAAGCAGCCCACTGTTTATGCCTGTGAAACCCAAGTTGGGAAGGAAGAATCTTGAGTTGAAAATAAACTTTGAACTGGTATTAGCTGCTTCCTCGACACAGACCATCAATTATCATAACCTTATCTCATCTATTTGGGGTTCGGCCAAAGCTCACAAGGCCAGCCACATTGAACATAATTACAAGAAAATTACACGATATATATGAGGGTAAGTTATCAAATCGTCTTCTGTGCTTATATTAAACACTAAAAAAGTAGGGTTATTTTTTAATGACGAAAAAGTGCAACACGGGATGAATATAGGTTCCTTCGGGACCAGTCCACCGAAGAGTGTTTAGCCCTATCAATTCATTCTCTAAAAATTACAAACTCTCCAGGCTACTTCCGATGGATCGATATTATAGTACATGTTTCGGGGCCAGCCATTTGACACTGTTTTTTTGGTTCGGGCCCTACCCATCGAAGCTGGTTTTCAGTTTACAATACGGGTCGGGTAGACCAAGGATCAAAATTTTGGCCGAAATGACCGAAATTTCGGTCCAAATTATTGGTTTAGGTCCTCACCGAATGATAATTTGGACCAAAATTTCGGTCATATTTTGTATGGGACTCAAATTTTCGGTCGAAATTTCAGCCAAATTATTGGTTTTCGGCCGAAATTTCGGTCCAAATTTTCGGTTTCGGTCATGCCCGAAACCAAAATTTTACCCAATATTTTGATCCTTAGGGTAGACCCATATCGTGAGATGTTTTCGTCCTAAAAAAATAACCCTACCTTTATGGTGATTAAAATACGGATACATTACCCTTTGGTAAAAAATGCTATATATAAAGAGAGATAGAGATACACTGCAACACTACCCTAGTGCCACTTGGGTGTCAAGTGGCACCTAATTCGAAGATTGAGACGCAAGCAACATGCACAAGGTCGATAGATTCATCCCAAAAGAATAAAAATAAATAACAATAAAAAACATTTTATCCATTGTCCAAAACCTGATCAAAGTTACAAAATATTTAATGCACTACTACGTTTAAGGGGGCGGAGGTCAAACTTTAATAAAATTTTTGAACAGCAAAAAAGTCATAATAATGATTTTTTTAGATCACGTGACATGTGACTAATGATTTTTTAGATCACGTGACATGTGATCTCAACACTTGTGTTGCGTTCAAATGCTATACCTCTAAGTAAGCTACCCCATAACCAAATGGACCACATTGTAGGGTTCAAGTGCTATAACCGTGTCCTAGGGAGCTATTTTCCATATATATATATATATATATGAACAATTGCAAGGTGTCCCAATGAGGCCGATAAGCATGCCCCTGATCAGCCATCAAAACCTTACGATTTAGACCTGAATGTCGACGTTGCTAGGCCCCATATGATTACTAATGTCTACCTTTAGTATACGTTTGTGTACAACATGTTTTGAAGAGTGTCAATTTTGACTGGTCGAAATGCAATTTCAACCAGTCAAGACCTGTCAGAGAAGAAAGAAAAGAAGATCTAAAAAAACTGTCAAAGTCAACTGGTCGAGAACAGAAGTCGACTGGTCGATATTGAAGCATTGTCCAGAATATCAGAAGTCGACCGGTCGAGAATCACTGTGACTAATCGAGACCAAATAGAGAACATATAGTAAAAGAGTATATAATCTCGACCGGTTGAGATTGCAAATTCGACCGGTCGAGATAGGGGTTTTCTATGAATTCTTAGGCCGATAGTTCAGAATCGAGAGTCCGAGATTCTCTTCTCTTCCAACTTACTTTTGAGTCGGTATTGGGAGTCCTTTCCGGTTTAAATTGTTGTACTAGGGCCTTATGCCCTATAAATAAGGACCCTAGGCTTAGAATTAAGAGAGCATCTAGTTTTCGAGTTTTAGCAAGTAAGTAGTTTATAGTTTTAGTTTTAGTTCCTACTTTTCTGATTTTGAGAGTTTGCGAGATTGAGGGCATTGTAAACCATTATTCGATGGTCGATTCAGTCATGATGAAGATCAGAGCTGTGATGCGTGGTTAATTCTTGAAGTTTGGGATGTCTTGGACATCAAAGATGAGTATTTAATTTACAATTCTATTTCCTTTTCTAGTTTGAATTCGTTGTGGTAATGATTACATTACTGAGATTCACTTTTATTATTGTGAATGATTTTAAAACGTTGTATTTTTATTTTTGATAATCTTAATGGCTTTGTAGGGATTATGATTAGATCTAATAGAATATACACCTTTGAATTAGTACTTGTAGTCTAGGTTGATTGGCTTCGAGCAATGATGCTTATCGATTAGATCGCTAGCGATTAGATGGATCATATCGTCCCGACTAGTCCATGACTATGAATAGGATCTGATTATTTACCTAGCTTTAGCTTGTAACGAAGAGAAGCTTATTACCCCGAATTCATATTATATTAGGAGTAGAATCACGAGTTAATATGAAACTGTAATTTAGAGGGATCCCAGGCTATCTTCTCCACTGCTTTTCAAATCAGATTTACTTGCTTTCCTAAATAGTGTAATTAGAATTTACTTTTCATGAACCCTACTTTAGTCAAGACTTTAGTTTTGATAAACAACTAATCCCTGTGGTTCGACACCCTTAGCACTTGCCCTAGTTTCATGAATTTGTGCATTTGCAAGGTGTTTATTATTTAACGATCAAGTTTTTAACACCGTTGTTGGGGATTACGACTTTAGTTGAATTATTACATGTTAATTAGATGTATATTAGCAATTTTCTAATTATAATTTATTGTTTTTCAGATTTGGAGGCCGAGAACCGAGTCTACCAAATCTTCAAAGGGGACGCTTGCGAGAGGCCAAGGTATGCACCTTTGTTTTCATATTTAGTTAGGTTTTTGTATTTGCATTATTTTAGTTTTCTAGCTTATATCTTCGTGACATGGAGTTTTCCACAATTTTGATGCCCCCGTCTTTTTATGGGATAAATTATAAGACTCCATACCAACATTGAGATAAATCTAGGAAAGATTATCCTAATTGGTGGGAACCAAATTAAGGTTGTGAATTAAATCAAGTTTTTATGCCAAAATTTTCGAAATAACCTCAGTTTGACCCATAATACTCACAATACCCATGGATTTATGATTTTGAAGACAAGATTTTAGCTATGTTAGAAGAACTCCAATCTCAATCTAACCATGTTGCATTACTCCAATCTCATACTCAGTCTATTGCGAGAATTGAACATCAAATCGGGCAGTTGGCCGCTGCCATCTCTAGGGAGGAGGACTCCTTGCCTAGTCAACCAATAAGTATTCCGCATGACAAGAATTGAGAGAAGAAACTATCCCTGCCGCCATGAGCATGAAGTTGCGAACGTGACCCTTAGGAGCGAACATGAGATAGTTAACAAGGACGACATTGTTGGAGGAAAAGAGATTGAAATTGTGGAAGATAGCCAACACCAATTATTGATGTCCCTCCAATACCAAGAAAACATTTGCAGGAGGAGGATACAATTCCTTATTAAACATCGATTGAGCAGTCTAGCATTATCTATGAGGCTTGGGTGTCGAGAGATCCATTTCTACAGTGCTTAGACAAACTCTCAAGTCGATTGACATTAAAATGTGATATATTCAATGCTCCCAAATTGCCGATATATATTGAGTCCGAATATTTCATGGTTTATAGGGTGGATGATATTGTTGAAAGATCACAAATAGACTCAAGATGGTAATTAATAAAAAGGGTAACCAAAACATGTTATATGGACAACCCTTTTGCATACCTCTGATAGATTGAGGTGGTCCGACTGAAGAACGAAAACTTAGGGCTTCTTAGGACGCAGCCCATGGTTGTAATATATTAGTTTATCTAGTTTTTATTTTGTCTATGTTTATCCTGATTTAATGAGTTTGTTAATTTTGCGTGGTTGAGCTTACGCAAGATTTCCGTTTTGTGAAAAAAAAGAGCAAAAAAAGACCAAGAGACTGGAGAGAGAGCACACTACTCTCTGTCCCATCTCGACCGGTCAAATTTGTATAACCCCCACAAGGAAGAGAGTGGAAAGAGAGCACATTGCTCTCTGCTCCATCTTGACCAATCGAGATTGGAACCCACGATAAGGGGCGAGAGGATAGAGAACTTATTGCTCTCTGCTAAATCTCGACCAGTCGAGTTTGGATCTCGACTGGTCGGGTTCCTATTTTCATTAAATATTGCAGATTAGGAGAGAATTCAATTTCTCTGCAATCTCGACAGGTCGAGTTTGGATCTCGACCTATCGAAAAAAGAAAAAAAAAGTTCTCTGAATCTCAACTGGTCAAAAAAAGAAAAGAAAATCTCTGTATCTCGACTGGTCAAGCTTGCAATTCGACTGGTAGAGATCATATAAAATTGTGCACGAAGAGTGGGCAGAGCGTTGTTTCTGCTTTGCTGGTCGAGATGGGTCCTCGACCAGTCGAGATTGGTCCTCGACCGATCGAGATTTAGTTCGCGAGGTCTATTTAAGGGCTCACGATCAATCAGAATGGGTTTATTCCCATTTCGACCGATCGAATCCTCTTCTCCTCCCTTTTCCTTTCTTCTTCCTTTTTCCTTCCATTTTTCCCAACCCCACCATTTCAAATTCTTGTGGTTTTGAGATCACACGTTCTCCAGTGGATTGCACGAATCTCCCACAATGGAGTAGTGCCTCGGAGCTTTAGAGGCGGAGCAGACGGAGATTCGTGCTCAACTCGCCTCTATAATGAGCTTGCTGACCGAGGTGGAGAGAGGAGTTTCTACTATTTTGGAGAGGCTAGGTCCGTGTGTGTCTTCCCATGATAATCGACCTAAGCCACCTTCTACCTCTCCTTAGCCACCACAGATTAATGTTTGTCGTAGGGGATATGCCGAGCATGACCCGATGTTGGAGGCTATTGACTTGACTGCCACTACTTTATTGGAGGAGCTAGGGGTCAGTCATTTTGTTGAGATGGATACTGAGGATACTACCACCTCTTCCCCCCGCAGTTGATGGGGATGCCTCAGAGGAGTCTATTGATGGGCCCTTTATGGTTTGTAGTTGGGAGGAGCGAGGGTCCTCATGACCTTGTCTCCTCTGACTCCATGACCTGGGCCATTGTACCCTATATTGGAGACCCTCTCCGGTCTAGGTAGTTGTAGATGTGACTTTATTCCACCCTATGGGCGCTTATGCTGAGGCCCTTGAAGAGGAGTTGACTTAGTCTAACGCTGCATTTATGGCCGAGCGATCTGTGTTGACTACTCTTCGGCATGAGTGGATGAACCTACAAGCCGATTATGATGCCCTGGTGGCAGTTCTATAAGTATGTTCTGTCTTAACCTATTGAAAGTGCACAACGAAAATTGTAGTATTAGTAT
This sequence comes from Chloranthus sessilifolius, assembly GCA_021018995.1. Lineage (NCBI taxonomy): Eukaryota > Viridiplantae > Streptophyta > Magnoliopsida > Chloranthales > Chloranthaceae > Chloranthus > Chloranthus sessilifolius. The sequence continues at coordinate 108,650,112 of CM037597.1, read as the reverse complement.
AGGATTGTTCCCACTAGGAAGGTTGAAAATCTAAAGACTTCTATTTGCCTTTAAAGAATAAAGAATAGGTTTTCAATTAAACTAAAGTGCAAGAAAATAAATCTAAATCTTCAAACTTTCAGATTCTGGTTGTCCATCAGTCTCCTTTAGTTCTCAGATGTCTATGAAAATTAAAGTACCGTTACACTATATCTAAGTCTCTAAGAAATTGGGCATCAATCAAATATGAAATTCTTTCAATATAGATCTATACCAATCAACAACTTTCTAGAGTTTGGGCGTCAATAAAAAACTAAAAAACTGTAGATGAAAAATAAAATACCATTATACTAATCTTTCAAATTCTCAATCTTAGTCGTCAATTAAAATCAAGAACTATCAGATGTTTACAAAGCAGTAAAAGAAAAAAGTAAATTGTAGAAAAATAAATCTAAACTAATTTTTTCTTCGTCCTCCCAATCCTATTCTTCAATTGTGATTGAGATTTCTCAGAAATAAAACTACTCTACTTTTGATCTTCTGACTTTCCAACCTCAGTTGTCAATTGCTGCTGGTAGACCTTGGATAACTTATTCTAGTGCCGAATCCTCTTATTTATAAATCATAACGAGTCAGTTATATGGTATAAAATTCTAATAAAAGTAAACTAGTAAAATAAATGATTCCTAATAAAATTGAAACTTCTAATCCCAATCTTCCTTGCTTCAGATAGTAGATGCGCGCATGACTCTTTCCTATTTTAAAGCAATATAGATCTTCAGGATTCTTCTTCACCAATCTTCTTAGATTCGTAAGATTGTAGACTTCTATTTTAAGAGTTCTTTCTATTCTATGCATGACAGTACAATTCTTTACGTGATCTTAAGCAGCAACAGCATCTTTTCATTGCAAAATAGTAAGTACGATTTCTTCAGTTTCTTTTATAGAATTGTGATTTTTTTGATCGATTGTAATCAGTACGATTTCTCCAGCCTTTTGAGCGTCTTTTCTGTAGAATCGTAGATGCTATTTCTTCTTTTCTTTCTTTGGTTTCGCTCCATTGAAATTACGATTTGGGATTATGACTGGTATAGTGCTTCTATTAAAATCGTATCTTCATGCGATCTTCTTTCTTACTACCTTTTGAGTTCATTTTGACAAAGATTAACACTTTAGCTCTTTTCTGCTTATTATTCTAAATATCTATACATCATTATATCATTAGTAGCAAACTAAGGTCTAGCATCACTAAGTTAAGGGTGATAAAATGGTAAATTATGTGACTGATCATACCCCCAAACTTATGTTTTGCTAGTTCCTAACAAACAAGGAAAGGTAAACTGTCTAATCTAAAAATTTGAATGTCACGTTCGTAGGGAGTACGATTGCATTTAGCAGATACAACAGACTTTTAAACCCCTAGGTGAACCCTAGTGGAGGAGTTGTGTTTCCTAAAAGTTTTCAGTAAAGTTACCTACAAACTTTAAAATATTTTTGGATTTTTCAAAATTTTCAAAACTTTCAAAAACAAAAAAACAAACTAAACTATTTTATTTACAATCCTAACAATTCACAGCTAATCTTCATATGGTTGTTTAGATTTTCAAATAATAAGATTCCATCAATCATGACTTCCCATCCTAGCAGTAATCCTTAATCAGAAACTCAACAATTTCAATCCATAGACAGCGTGGAGTGTGCGTGTACCAATGAAAGAATCTGTTCATTAAATTTTTTTATAAACTGCATATTTAGAAAATATTTTCATCCAAATTCTCACTGTATGACATACTCTAAAAAAGAATATTTAAATTTTTGGGTTTCTCGTAATGATATAGTAGGAATAATTTCAAGGATATATGACAAAAATATAAATCTCATGAAACAGATAATAAATTCTATTTCTTATGTTTCCCTGTTCTCCATAGTATTTATCATACACATCTCTAATAGTCTCATGCTTCTGTAAATCGTGAATCAGAAAGGACTTTATCCGGCTTGTCATGGGGCTATAGGTTAAAAGGTTTCAAAGAAAGGTAGAAAGGATTCAAATGTTCTAAGAATTTAGTTTGTCTTTCTCCTATACTTCTTCTTCTTCTTCTTCTTCTTTTATTTCTTTTTTTACTCCAGTAAGTATCCAAAATGTTGGATAACTTCTTCCCATATACATTTTTTTTTTTCCAGTAAATCTCATTTTCTTCACTTTTTTTTTCAGATATCCTCTTGAATAATTTTTTTTTTCAGTTTGGAAGCTTTTTGGTTCTCTTGTTCATTTATTTCTTTTTTTTCTCCCATATATATATTTTTTCAAAATTCTATTTCTTTCTCAAATGTACCTTTTTTCAGCATTCCCCTTATCTATTTTGTATACTCGTTCCACTCTCTTATTTTTACCTCTATTTTAAATGCTCAGAAGTACAAGGGTTAAAAGATCGAAAGCTTTGGGTAGTTCATATGGTCAAAAGTTTATAAAATTTTGATACAAAGAAATTCGGTTTAGGCTCTAATATGGGTTCAAGAGATAAATATATTTTGGGATTTTAACTTTTTGGCTCAAATAAATAAAAAGAAGGCCTTAAATTATTTTCAGATTTACTTAGTAAGAATGCTATATTGTTTCGATGCATATAACAAATAGTTCTAGAAAAACAGTTAGCATAATCGTAGAATTTTTTATTCAAATATAAACACCAATATGAGATTTCATTTAAAAACAGTCAAGAAGTTCAAGGAGTTTGAATTCGGATAGAATAGCAGTCTCTCTCTCAAAGAAAGGAAATAAGTTCAAATGCTCACTGGGTATACGATTCTAAAACTATAGTCTAAATGTTGCAGTTTAAAGCAAAGTATAGTTTTAAGCCTTCAGTTCTGATACAGTACAAGTGGGCTAAACATGAATCGTAACTGCTTCTATTATTGATGTTTGAACTTCTACTAGGATGATGGTAAGACATATGGAATCGTATTTTATCTAATCGTAATTCATATATGATGGTTAACAAAAACAAAAACAAAAATAAACCTAAAAATCTGGAGATAAAATAAAATTAAAACAAACCTAAAAATCGTATATTATATTATTATTACTAGTTTTCTTTCAAAATAATATACACAGACAGAGTGTGTACCTCCAAACTTAAATAGGACAATGTCTTCATTGTTCTCAGAAACAGGAGATACTAAAAAATGTACGGTGCCAACACAAGTACCAGACACAAAATCTGTAAAGAAAATTAAACCTAGAAAAAATTTAGACACAAACTGACTCTCTGCTGCCAGCGACCGTTCGAGACGCTAAAGTTTGCTATGGAGATTGGCCCTCGAGGTGGCAACCACCTTCAATCAAAGTCGCACCACCCCCCCGTCTTCCGTCAGAGTCCTCCCTCCTTCAAAAGAGAGCCATCTCTCTTGATGGAGTCGCACCACCTTGTAGACACCCCATTTTCTCCCTCTTAGAGTATACAAACGTATTCAGTCAACCTTTGACCTTGCCCATGACTTCCGAAAAGAGACTCACTCTCTCTAAATGCCCTAAAGCCCTAGAAAACCCATGATCTGGGAATTATATATTGAAATAATAGTATATTGTTGAATCCTAGGCTGAAACATCAGCTCACGGATCCGGATCCGACTTCGCCCGGTAGGTTCCGAAATTATGTGCATGCACCCATGCATGAAATTCGATTGCGCGCAGGGATACATGCGCACAATCAGTCCAGCTTGGACCGAAGTTTTGAATTGCGCGCACAGTCCTATACGCGCAACTCGATTGCACGCTCAATCACCAGCACGCAATTTGTCTAACTTGGACCCAAACTTCAATTCCCAAGACTGCCCTAAGACCAGATTATACGCCTATAATAGGGTGCGCAATCGATTGTCCACTTCCTCAATAGCGCGCAATTGGTCCCAACTTGAACCAGGTCTCCACTTCCGTGACCGCCCAAACTCCCTGGTCACGCGCATGCATTCAAACACTTAATTGGATTACGCATGGGTCCACCTGCGTGCAATAAGTTTCAAGCGAGTTGGAACTAGGACACCGACTAAGCCAGTTAGTCGATCATTCTCGAGTCAGTGACCGACTCAAAATTGGATTAAGCGCATGAGAGAATACACGGAATTCAATTAAACGCCCTGGTGGCTATGTGTAATTGATACATTGTGCACACTCTCACAAGCGCATAATTAATTTGATACCTATAAAAAGACTCTCCTTCCATGACCAAACTCATTAATTTTTCGCCAATTTTCATAGTGATCTCTCCTCTCTCAAGCTTAGTCCTTTTAGAAAATTAGAGGTTCTCTCCGGGGTTCTCAACAAAAGGGTTTGAGATGCTTTCTAGACTTCTAGAAGGGCAGACTCTTCTCTCTGAGTAGTCAGGCTAGCGGTACTGGCTAGCTAATCCTGATTCTCGAAAGAGTATTAGGGGACTAAGCCCTTAGCCTTAGATCTTTAGGCAATCTCGGCCCAAATCTTTCCCTTAGAGCCAATTAGGCCCCTAACCTCTTCTAATTTTTAAGCCTTAGCCACCCGATTTACCCAAGGGAGCTTAAGGAGGGTACCTGGGAATGAGATCGATCCTCCTTAGCATAGAGGGCCAAAACCCCCTTTTTTAGATAGGCCCAGTAGGAATAGGAAATCAGACTAGTTAGACTATAAGCAATCCACAGTTGCTGAAGTTGGCCGGCCGACGTTCAGTAAAAGAGCTCAGCCCGCATCTCTGCGCGTGTGATCAGTGACGTATTGCAGCGTCGATAAATATCTGCAGCTAGCAATCGCATCAACCCAGGTACTCTCAGTTTAAAATTTGCCCTTTTCTTTTTAGCATTTAATTTTTCCTAGTTTATTATTTTATCGCTTTCCGCCAGAGTCCATGAGGACAGAATTGGGCCACTTCTTTCGGGGACCGAAAGGAACCTAGAAAAAGTGTGTACCAACACCCCTGTCTTCCAAACAACCTATACTACTCCCTTGTGAGACTCTATGAAGATAATATAATGCAGACAAGGGGGAGAAAATGAGCAATGGAGAGGGGTGGCGAGGAGATGACCTTAGAAATTACCAACCCACCGTCTTCATAGAGGAACTCGTATGCATGGGGGGTTTAGGGTTGTGGTGAAATTATGAAGAAGTGGCAGAAGATGGGGCATAGGAAAAATGTTTTGAATTTGGGTTAGGTTTAGGGTGAAGGGTGGTTTAGGTGGACGATTTAACATCTGGTATGGGTTGCTGGTGCTTCAAATTTTCTAATTTCTGTATTACGACCAAAAGTTTGACCCTTTGCTTCTCAAGAGCACAATCAAGTCTTCTGCTAAACTCGTCATGGTCTGGCTCTTTTGCCATGGGGTTAGGGTTTGAAAAAGAAAGACGAAAGAGACGGGTTTTGAATGGAAAAGGTCTGTGAAGGGATATGGTTTTTTAAGGAAAGACTAGGGTTTTGAACCGCCACTTTGAAATAATTTTAGAGATGTAAGGATTTAAGCTTTGGTAGGTGGCCAGTGGCGATCATAAATGCGATGAGTGTCCGCTTCCTCTATGATTTAAATGGGCTAGAATTCTAGGGCAACTGATAAGACTGGTCACTGGACTCGCCTATTCCGTAGAATTGTAAATTACGATTCTGGATAACAGTATTTCGACGGGCGGACCTTGAATCGTAATCACTACAATTCAACCATAGAAAAGAAAGGTACAGGTGCCAGTAGATCCATATGTTCACTCAAAACTGAATACAATAAATCAGAGGGGCCTTACGATAAATCGTGTTTCGGCACGATTTAGATCATAGTGTACTCTCCTCCAAAATTTACATTTTAAAGAAAAGGGATACTGTACATATATTACAAGATTTTGCTACGGATGAGTCGGTAGCTCGACGGGTCCATGTGGAATGTCAGTTTTTATCCAGGGGAGCAGATGTATCTCTCCTAATTATATGTCCTCTTGGTCTTCCATCTGACTGTGCTAGTGACTGACTACTTTCTCCCTTGGTTAATAAAATAGTTAGTTGCTCAAGTTGATCTTCTAACTTTAAGATAGATTGCCTGAGATAGAAGAGTAGCTGCATTTGGAATTGGCCGTATTGCTGCCACCTCCAGGCATCTTGCAACATGGCGTCCTCTGAGGCAACAGTATGGTCTTGGGTCACTGTGGGGTAAAAGTTACAGCAGGATGCTAAGGAATCACCTAAGTTGGGCCGTGGTTGATGCCACAAGCCTCTCCTCTTTGAGATGTTGGGTGCGATTTTATACCCAACAAGGACTGAACTTTATTTTCCAAAGTACAATCTTCGGGAGACAATTTATTATTAATTTTAATTTATACAATCCTCTCTGCTTAGGAGTTGCATTCCTTAAAACCTCCGAATCAGCCCTACTCGATGCATTGTGTTGCATTGATTCCTCGCTAAGGGTCTCAAAGTGTTCCCAAGCGTCCTCTGTAGTCAATGTAAGGAACATTTCTCCACAAGTAACATCAATAATGTGTCAGATTTGTTCATTCAAGCCTTCATAGAAATCAAGCACTATTTGCTAGCGTGAGACCTCATGATGAGGGCACTTATGCAGAAGTTCATTAAGACTCTTCCAACTCTCCTAAAAAGATTCATTTGGAAATTGATCAAATGATGTAATAATCTTCCGGATCTGATTTATTTTGCAGACTGAGAAGTACTTACTGAGAAACTTGTTTTATAACTCTTTCCAACAAGCAATTGAATTATTGAGCAAAGAGTTCAGCCACTGCTATGCCGTGTCTATAAGAGAAAATGGAAATAGCCTCAAACAAGTGGCCTCTTCTGATAAATTTTTTATTCTAAAGGTCATGCAGATTTTGAGAAAGATCGTTAAGTGCATATAGGGATTCTCGTCACCAAGCCCATGAAAGACAAGAAGTAATTGAATTATACTGGGCTTGATCTCAAAGGTCCCATGACCGACTACTGGAGGTAAATGAATACACGAGGGAGGTGCAAGAGGGGACAGTGCATAATACTCCCTCAACGTTTAGCCACATATTGTTCTTCTCCCGCCATGATGAATTAGATTAGAGATAGGGCAAGGTGGCTAAAGCAGTTTGTATTATATTTTTATTTTATTTTATTTTTTAATTAATTTAGTTTTTATTTTAAAAAGCAGGGAGAGAAAAAATCTGAGCCTCTAGCTTCTATTGTGAGAAGAAGTTTTGAAATTTTCGATCCGCTGCTCCAAATAAACATACAAAAGAATAAGAAGTGATGAAAGAAAAATAAAAATAGAAAAGAAGAGGGGTTTGAATGACTAATATTGGTTTTTAGAATTTTTTCGCTTCCCCGGCAGCGGCACAAAAACCTTTGACAGCTCTATGAGTATGTTCTATCTTAACCCATTGAAAGCACACAACGGAAATTGTAGCACTAGTATAAGATCGTTCCCACGAGGAAGGTTGAAAATCTAAAGGCTTCTATTTGCCTTTAAAGAATAAAGAATAGGATTTCAATAAAACTAAAGTGTAAGAAAATAAATATAAATCCTCAAACTTCCAGATCTTGATTGTCAATCAATCTCCTTTAGTTCTTAAATATCTATGAAAATTAAAATAACGTTACACTATATCTAAGTCTATAAGAATTTGGGCGTCAATCAAATATGAAATTCTTTCAATATAGATCTATACTAATTTGCAACTTTCTAGAGTTTGGGCGTCAATAAAAAACTAGAAAATTGTAGATGAAAAATAAAATACCATTATACCACTCTTTCAAATTCTCAATCTTAGTCGTCAAATAAAATCAAGAACTATCAGATGTTTACAAAGTAGTAAAAGTAAGCAGTAGCTTGCAGAAAAATAAATCTAAACTAATTGTGATTGAGATTTCTCATAAACAAAACTACTCTACTTTTGATCTTCCGACTTACCAAACTCAATTGTAAATTGCTACTGATAGACCTTGGATAATTTATTATAGTGCTGAACCCTCTTATTTATAGATCATAAAGAGTCAGTTTAATGGTATAAAATTCTAATAAAAGTAAACTACTAAAACAAAAGATTTCTAATAAAACAAAAACTTCTAATCCTAATCTTTCTTGCTTCGGATAGTAAACTATTTTAAAATGCCAGACATCAGAAAATTGAACATTAATGATATTGACCCACCCTCATGGGGGCTCCCATAGCGATCTCGAGTATAATGTTAGGCCGTCTCCATGGACAGCCCAGCGTCGTGCTCGGATAAATATGGTCAATGAAGGCCAAAAATACCCCTTTGCTCCAAAAAATACTAATCGCAGTAGCAATGGAGAAAGTGATACTAAGTAGGGTTACACTACTAGTCAAGTCATAGACCTCACTGCCAATGCACTCACAAAAGGAGGAAAAGAAGTCGATGCCTTACGACAATTCTAGCCGATTTATATGAAGCCGCAATAGACTGAAGATAGATAGATGAAAGACAAGCTACCCCAAGAACTAGACGAGGGGAGAAGTCACCAACTGCTCCCTATATCCCGACGTCCCCAACACTTAAGAGACTTACCCCTCACACCAACCACCAAAGACAACCCTCTCCCAATGCACCTAAAGAGGACACCACCGTAAACATGAATGACCTCCATTGATTTTTAGACAACTACATGGCTAATAGAGAATGTTTGAAACCATCTTTCGGGTTCGACGGCTTTTGCCGAGACATGGACTTCACTATACCTGTCGGATTCAAACCACCCAAATTCAGCAAATATAACAGTACATGAAACCCAAACCATCACTTTGCACTATTTTGTAACGACTGTCGACCAATCCACACCAATCATGGGCTCCTAATCCATTACTTTCAGTGATCCCTGGAAGGAGAAGCCCTCGACTGGTTCGCTACCCTACCTTTAGCCAACATCGAAACATTCAAAAACCTAGCTGACAGATTCTTGAACCAGTACCAACACCTGATTCACGAGCAAATCAGCCTCCATGACTTGCTAAATACAAAATAAGAAAACAATGAAGACTTCGCGACCTTCACTAGTCAGTCATTGGAGAAGACTTGCCGCTTGAACAGAATACCTCATGAATGACACCGACGCGATGGGCATCATATTCAACAATACCCGAGAGCCCCTCCAGATTGCTCTCATATTAAGCGACTATCACGACTTCACAAGTCTCTACCAACATGCTTTACGCATAGAGTGTCTCTTGAAATGTGGAAACCTTAACCTCTCCACACTAAATGGACCCTCTTTCAGCAACCCTAAGACGAAGATGTAGACATCCCAATTTTGCCCCCATCGGAGTATACAAACTTATTCGGTCAACCTTTGACCTTACCCACGACTTTCAACCCTAATATTGGGACCATATGCTGATACAATAACGTATGGCTGAACACAGGCCGAAACAATAGCTCTGTGACTCAGACCCCCATGACCCTGATACGAGGGACCATATGCTGAAACAATAGTATATGACTGAACACAGGCTGAAACAATAGCTTTGTGGCTCAGATATCACGTACCAGGACCATGCACTGAAATAATAGTACATGGTTGAGACCCCAGGTTGAAACAATAGCTCTGTGGTTCGGACCTGACCTAAACCTAGGTAGATATTGAATTACGCGCTCTGTACAGAGTGAGCAATTCAATTGCACGCCTGACTTCCGGCGCACAATAGGTCGCCTGTGGAACCCCTTTGGACTTGATCATGTGCCCTGACAGGTGCGCACAATCATATTTCCCGCTACATCACCAGTGCACAATTAGTCCAATTTGGACCAGTACCTAACCTTCTAAAAACCGCATGAGATGCGATTGCACGCCCTATCCAACGTGCACAATCGGATTATGTGCCTAACTACCAGTGTGTAATTGGTTCCTAAGCTAACCCGATCTCTAATTCCCTAGACCGCTTGAAATCCCCTATTAAGTGCTTTCAATCAAGTGCTTAATTGATTTAGACTAGGACTGGGATACCCGGCTGAGCCAGTCAACTGGTTACTCATTGAGTTTGTGTTTAACTCAAAGTGATCAAGCGCTTTATACAGGGAGCACAATTCAATTATGCGCACCAGACAGGGCGTGTAATTGAAATCCACCGACCAATTGAGCACACCCCATAGGGCGTGCAATTGCCAAATTACCTATAAATAGGACCCACCCCCTGTTGGGAAATTGCCTTGCATTTAAAAAGGAGTTTAAATTCACTCAATTCAAGGCAGATCACACACACAGACCTATAAGTATTCAGGGCCAGTTGTAGCAAGTTTTAAAAGAGTAAGTAAGGGAATGTCCACAGGGAGGTGAGTTCAAAATATGGTAAATCTCCAGATATGGAGAGAAATCTGGCACCCTACCTAATACTAGGTTAGTAAAAGAAAGGGGAGAGGTTTTAAAGGATTGTCACTTAAGCTAAACTACAAATAAAATGCAGAATTAACTGGGATCGAATCCAGAGTTCAGATCTCACAATTGGAAGGGATTAGAAATAGAAAATGGAGAAGAACAACTTGGAGTTTGGACTTACTGCAATTGGATTGAGATGATCGTGTTACAGGGGATTCAAAGCACACCAATCCCTCAGCTGGCTATAAGCACAGCTGCAGAGTAGAAGAATCTACTATAAACCAAGGGATTTGACTAATCTTAAGGCCATGATCTGTCCACTTCAATGGTCACAGACCATCCTATAGACTTCATCCGGCCCAAAGGTTTAAGGTAGAAGAATCCAAGTGAAATCAGAGATTGAACTGATCTTAAGGCTATGGTCTGTCCACTTCAATGGTCACAGACCATCCTATAGAATTCCTCCAACTTAAAGGTTTCAATCAGAGCATTAAAACCACTACAGATGCTGTAATTATCAGGTCACAGACACAGGCAATTGCAGGGATATTAGATCTAGGGAGATCAAATGGTACCCAAGAGGTCTACTAGTTAAGTGGGTGAGTTGATCAACCAACTCCTCTACACAAATCCGATTGAGCACCAAATGAAACCAAGGGAACTATAGATCTAAATAAAACAATCAAATCAATATTTACATTACATAAAACTCATGCTACAATGAAATGCTCTCAGATCTGTAGTCTGTGCAGCAATTGACCCACAAATAACGCTCTCAACCTTACCCAATTACAGATCATACCTCACCCCTTGCTGCTCCGAGGGAGTTAGCCAACCATCGTTGAGCTAAAGGAAGGAGCTCCAGATTTTGATCCTCCCCAATTACAATTGGGGATCTCATTATATAGCTTTTTCCTCTTGTTTCTCCCGCCAATATTCCCTTCTAGAAGGTCCTCAGAGTTCTTTAGAGATCTGTTAGAGCACATGGGATTGGTTAGGGTTTCCTAGGACATCTTCAGGATTGTCGTGCCGGTCACCAAAGTGCCTCAGGTTACGTGCAGTAGGTCACTAAGTTGCAGTGTGCGAACAGCCTACTTTCTGAGAAGTTCTTCACACAATTTTGACAGGTTGAGGAAGCTTCTGATAGGTTAAAATGGAGCTTTTTGGTCCTTTCGCTAGGTTCTCAGAGCTCTTCGGTAGGTTCCGATAGGATGAGCCTTCTCTTGACGCTTCAGCGTTCTCTGCCTCTTTATCTGGAGCATTCGACGGGTTGGGGAAGCTTTTCGACAGGTTTAGCTCTGCATGCCAGCATTTCGATAGGATTGCTCTCACTCCTATCGAAATGTTCAAGTATCTTCAGATAGGTCTGAGCTTCAGCTTCTCCATCTCGATAGGTTCAGGAAACCATCCGATAGGTTCTCTTTACACCTCTGGCAGACTTTCGATAGGATGATTTCTTTCTTTCTTTCAGCTGCTCAATAAATTCTTGGATCTTATCGAACTTCTCAATCCTCACGGATTCTTCCTCTCTCTGTCTTCAGATCCTATCGAAACCCTTCCATCTGCACGAATTCTTTCATTTTTAGCCCTCAGCTCTTATCAAAGCGTCAGATAACCTCTCGATAGGATGTTTTCTGCCTGCTTTCACTTCTTTAACTCTGCCCTGCTGTTGCTACATGCCCCAAGTGGCCAATGGTGTGCAGCCCTCTTATGTGCCATTGCTGGGTCTACACTGTGCTGAGAGATGGACTTCTTTGTGCAACATTTTTGAGTGATTTTCTGCACTATTCCTGTCTTTTATTGCTATCTACAAAAACAGACTCAACAGGTGTTTATTAGTGTGCTCACAGGTCCATCAAAGGTCAGGTTAAGGGGTGAAAACTGGCATTTTTCATTACTTAACACACTCCCAAACCTAAGCTTTTCTAGTCCCTGAGCAAAGGAACAACAAAGAAAATTAAAATGCCACTTTCGTAGGGATCATGGATGCATTTAGCATATGCATCAAGCCTTTTAAACCCCTAGGTGATCCCTAGTGGAGGAGTGAAGTCTCCTGAGGGTTTTCAGTGAAGGTACCCACAAACTTCTCCAATAAAGTTAGTTAATAGTAGTGTATCCTGCTAAAATAGAGTTTAAGTAAATAAAATAAATTCACACCATGTCCATTCAATTCATTAGAGGAATTTTAACAGAAAAAGCATCAGTTCAAAACTTGAAAGCCTACTGTAATCCTTCATCATCACTCAGCTCATGTCAAGGCATTTCTCCTAAAAATTAATGCATGGCTCACCTTTCACTTGAGAATTCTGTTTTGATATTACCCTCATCAAATTGGATTTCAGACCCAAGTCTCACTAGGGATGTTTACTCATGACAAGGATCAAGGGGAGCATCATTTCACACAGCTCAAGAGCAGTTGGAACCCTCAAATAGGACTGTAAGCATGAGCATAGGCATTACTCTAATTCCTGAAATTTTCTAACTCTTTTCACCATAGATTAAACAAATCCTTATCTCTACATGACAGCTTAATTCTTTTTAGATCAGTAAGGTCTTTTTATTGGGTTGTGATGTGGCTTAGGGATGAGGTTTGTAAAAGAATGAAAGGGTAAAAGAGATTCAAATTTGAGAAGTCAGTAAAGTGAAGGAGGTGATTTACAACTCAACCTTCTTTATTTCAGCACCTCTTCACTTTCTTTTTGAATTTTCAAACTTGAAGTGATTAGCTTCATCAGCTTCTTATCTTCTTGTAGATTTTCAAATGAAGTGACTTCTCTTTCTCATCCTTTTGCCTTGTTTTTTTTTTTTTTTTAAAGTTTATGGGCCGGAATGCCACAACACCACCAAATGAGTTTCTCTCTTTCTGAACCAAAAATCACACTAGCTCTACCTTCTTCTATTTCTTCACCTTTACCTTTTGAATTCTCAGAGTGAGGGTCAGGCTGCATTAGGTCAAAAGGGTTTTTTGAGTTTGAATTTTCTGGTTTCCATCAAAGAAACTGGGATCTTTAAGGCTCAAAGTGGGTGTATCAAGCGTAGTTCAAAGGATAGGATCTTTAAGCTCAAATTGTCCAAGGGATGGCCTTACTTCATGTCCTCCATGCCATGAATGTTGTCAAGCTGTTTCAACTTGGATTTGCCTAACTTCTAGTAAGCAGAATTGAGTCCAATAAGTCTTTAGAGCAGAAGAATTTGCCAAATTCTCTTCAAAGAAATTAAAAAAATTTCAGGCCCAAATCTCACTTGGTATGGCCTTCCATCAAAATTTCTAGGGTGTATCCTCACAGTCTTCTCTCATTTCAGGTTCACTAAACATCAAAAAATTAATTTTTTTTTCGAAAATTCTTGACATTTACTTCATGACAAATGTTAAACTACAACTTATTTCAGTTTCAAACAGTTTTTTAATTTCCTCTTTTCCAAAAAAAAAAATCAAGTGAGAATTTACTCTAATTCCAAACACTCCTTTTTAGCCTAGCTACACTATCATTAACTCATTTCATTGGCATACCTGCCATACCCCCAAACCTAAATTAAACAGTGTCCTCAATGCTTTACATTATGAAATCAGTAGAGAGGCATGGTAAGAAGATATCTACACAATAAAAAAAAAGGTACATGAAAACAAAATTGTATTAATATGTCAAATATATACATGAGACAAGTGAAAAAGAAACTAAAACAACAAACTGCCACATCTATGTACAGGCATCATTTGGCCAACCATAGAGGTCAGCCAGGTTATTCAGCTCATCCTTAGATAAATAAGCTTTTCCTTTAGATTTTGATTTCTGTTGCGGGTTCTTTGGTGCCTCCTTAGACTGGGCAGTTGGTTGTTTTCCTTTTGGATCAACCGCAACAACAAAATCTGAATCTGAATCAGAAGGAAAAAGGGCATTGGGGTCTAATCCTAGAGCCGCAACAGTCTTCCTTCTTTCGTCCCTAGAGAGTAAGGTGAAAGAGGCGTCAGGTTGGGTTGGGGGCTTGGTGGGGTGAGCTTCTTTAGACTGGGCAACAGACTTCTTTCCTTTCTTGATAGAAACAGCAGAGGGAGCAGATCTTTTGGCAGTAACTTTGTTTTTGGTGGAAGCCCTTTTAGATTTTGGAGGGGCAGGTTGAGTAGGGGGAGGTTCCTGGGCTGGAGGAGGGTGAACATCCACAGGTGGGGTAGGAGGAGGTTGAGTTGTAGAAGGGGGACAGGTTTGAGTGAAGGGAGGCTCAGTAGGAGGTGCTGCAGCTAGAGGGGTAGGTTGAAAGGGCTGAGAGGTTAAGGAAGCAATCTTTTTCTCTAATATATCAATTTATTTTGCAGCATAGAGCAGGTTGGCATCAGAGAGTTCCTTGATGGCCTTGAGTATCTCCTGAGCATTGGCTAATTTTTTCTTGAGAAGCTCAAAATTCTTCTTCTCATATTTAGCAATTAGACTCTCAGCAGTAGCCAACTATTTTGCTGACTCATAACGAGTCAGGATTTCAGTCCACCCTAGAGAGATATCTCGGAGCTTGACTTTGTGCTCCAATTCCATGTTGGCAATCCTCTGCTCATAAGGGGTTTCAAGGGAAGCTCAGAGTGCTGCCATACCTCTCAGGACATCCCTTTAGATGTAAGGGTTGTCCCCCATGGAATACAGCAGGGTGAGGTAAGGGGGGATGTACATGTTTGTCTAAGGACAATGGGCAAGGACAGGGGTGTAGTGGATGAAGAGGAGGGGTTGGAGAGAACTAGATCCTCCCATGGATCAGTTTGGGTGGAGGCATCTTTGAAAATAGGTGGAGAGAGAGGGGGGGGGGGAGTAGGTGATGGGTGATTCAGCCACTGCAGAAGCAATTATAGCTGGTGATGAAGGAAGAACAGATGGTGGTGAGGACGGTATGGGGAGAGATGGGGCTGCTACCTCCTCAGACTGGGTAGCTGCAAGGGGTGGTGAATCTATGGGTGAAGGAGGAGATAAATGGATGGGTATGTGGATAGGTGAAAGAGGGGAAGTGGGAGGAGGTTTAGGAGCTGGAGAGGATGGGGTAAGGGTGGATTGAATTGATTGGAGGCAGAAGCTCATGAGGGCTTGGTTGTTGGTGTTTATGGTCAATTGAGATTGAATGGACTGTAGGAGTGAGAGAATTTGGGTGAAAGTGTCAGGCATGGTGGGGGTAGAGGGGGCAGGTGTTTGAATGGGATGGAAAAGAGAGGAGGATGCATGGTTAAAATGAGGAGTGGGGTGTGGGGAGTCAGGAAGTGAGGTGTACTCATGAGCAACATCCTCCACAATTGAAGTCATGAGGCCAGTGAACCCAGTAGTGGTGAACTGGTCCACACCACAATAATATCTGAGGGGTTGCGGAAATGGGTTGGTTAATGGGTGGAGAAGACATGGTAGGGGTAAGCTCGGAGAGTGTGAGAGGTTTAAGGACCTCAGGTTGGAAGACCTGAGTGGCGGGTGAAGGTAAAACTGGTTCAGAGGTGGGTGGAAAGGGGTTTGTTGGAAGAGGGACTGATACAAAGGGAAAAAGCAACATGGGTGGAGGTGTGGGTAATGGGACAGGTATGGTAGGTGAAGGGGTGGATGAGGGTATCTCGGCAGGAAGATCTGCTATCACGGTAGTGGGTACCTTCTCAGCCTCCTCCATTCCAGCTGACTTACTCTTCTTAATCAAGGTGAGGTTGGTGGGCCATTCCCGCTTTCCATACACTTTTGTGGTCAGCTTCTCCATTGGTTCATTCTTCTTTATAACATACTTCCCAGCCTTGAGCAGCCATGTGATGAGTCTGCTGAAGGGCAGACCACATCCCTTAGCAAAAGTTTGTCTCTTCAGCACCTTATCATTGATGTCCACCATTGTTTCAAAAATCAGCTTAGGTGCATTCACAAATTGCCCCTTTGAACAGTAGTATAGGGCATCCACTAATGGGGCCCTTCTCTCTTGCAATGCCCAGTGACATAGACATTTTTCCTCAAAATGGTATCAATGAGTCTTAGGGTAGGATGGAGGTCTCTTCTCATCAAGGATTCACCAGAGCCCACTATTCCGTTAGTAAGCTGTTTAGCCATTTCCCTAAATGTAGCCCCTATAGGTGCTCCCTCAGCTCTGGTGGAGTCAAATTGATATGGGACACCCAAATCCATCCCAATGCCTCTGCAATCGACAATCAGCTGCCAGTCATCAATCAAGATTTCTAGTACATCCTCAGCCCCAGGCACCACCTTCTTTGTCAGGTTCTAGTACCACAATTTCACCAACCTAGGGTACACTTTCTCCTTCAATGGAATAAGTAGGGGTAACAAACCTTCCTTCCTCAAATATTCCAGTGTCCCCTGACATTCCCTAATGTTGGCAAAGTATGCCAGATCAAAGTCTATCTCAGGGACAAGGCTCAAATTCTCTACAAACTCATTGGGGGTGGTTAACACAGCTGGAAGCTCTAATGTAGGTGGTTTGTCAAGGGTGGGCAAAGGGGCTTTCACAGCTGGAGCAACCCTCTCTAAGGGTGTTTCTACCTCAGGCTCCTGAATTTTGACAACTTTTGCTTTCTTGGCCTTAGGAGCCTTCTTAGGCATCTCCTCAGAGAGCTTCCTCTTCACGGGTGGTTTGGTAGTTGGCTTCGATTTCTTGGAGGATTTGGAGGTAGAAGCGGCTGGTCTCCGGAGTAGGTTTGCTAGGGTTTCCTCCAGCTCAGCCATTTTACTCTCAGGGCTTGCTCACTCACCAACTTGTAATGAAATTTAGAGGTTAATAATTTGAACAACAACAGATTAGCGGTGGGAAGGCAACTTTCCCCAAAACTCCTAGAGTCTTACAGATATTGCAACGCACAGCTCCAATTTCTCCAAAATCAGGTGCAAAATGCTCCTCTACGCATGCTCAATGTACTTATGAAATGGCAGATTGAATAATTGAAGGTTCTGTGAGGATTTAGTAGAGAAAGAGGGAGGCGAAAAATGAGGAAGAGAGCTAGGGTTTTGTAGAAGGTATCGAATGGGGCGGAAATGACCTATCATCAGGTATATAAAGGGTGAAATACGATTTCGATAGGATTAAATGGACGGTTTCGATAGGTTAATGTGTCCTATCAAAAACTTAGTAGACAAAGCTTTCAAAAGGGATGATTCGATCGGATCCCGATAGGTGGAACCATCCTTCCGATAGGTTTAAATGGTACACGATTCATCTTTTTGATAGGTTCCCGATAGGTATCCAGAACCTATTGAAATCTTCGTTTTGCCCCTGTTAACCTATTGAGAAGTTGGTTTCACCTGTCAAAAAGTCTCAGAGCCTATCGAAACCATCAAATATTCTGTCAAAATCACCATGTAACCTAATGAAGGGTAAACTCTCAGTCTCAGCACTCAACAGGCTTTGTTGTTGTGCTGCCCTACGATTTGTTTCCCTTGTGGACAAGCTCCCATTATCTCAGGACAGCTGGCAATATTGAATTGATGGCCTAGTATTTATCATGGCATTTTTATTGCAAAAGAATATTAATCAAAACACAAAGTAAATACCTAAAACAAAAGCAAAATATGGTACAAATGATACATACTGAACTGAGGGGCTAGCTTGGAGGATTTGGAAGGTCAACGGTTTCCTCCGGCTCATCAAACTTGTCATCTTTTTTAGATCTTTTCTACAGTAGATGTCCATCCCTGAGTGCTGCATTGCCTTTGTAGACCAACCATTACCCTGCAGCAGCTGATGTGAGTTTTCAGGCACAACCTCTTCTAGTATATCAATGGAAAAGCAGGCCTCATCTAGAGGGGGTTGATGGGCTGTGTTGAACACATTCAGCTTTACTTTCATGTTGCCAAAGGAGACTTCCAAGACTCCTGACTTGCATTGAATGTAGGCATTAGCCGTGACCAAAAAGGGCCTGCCTAAAATCACTGGTATGGAAGAAATACATCTGCTTGGCTCCATGTCTAGCACCAAAAAGTTAGCAGGGTAAAAGAATTTGTCAACTCCCACCAGGAAATCTTCAATGGCCCCCGCAGGCTTCCTTTCAGATCTGTCAGCCAGTTGCAAGACCACATGTGTGGGCTTCAACTCTCCTAAGCCCAGCTTCTCATATATAGTATATGACAGTAAATTCACACTGGCTCCCAGATTCAATAAGGCTTTCTCAATTTTGTGATCCCCAATGATGCAAGGGATAGTGGGCACTCCAGGTCTTGAAGTTTTGTGGGGGTAACAATAGATAGAATTTGCTTTACCTTTTTTGCTGAAAAGACCTTCTTGGATAAGTGTATCCTAGACTGTCTTTTATGGGTGCGCAACTCCTTCAGAAACTTGGCATAGGCTGGAACTTGTTTAATTGCATCAAGTAAAGGCAAGTTGATCCTTACTTGGTTAAAAGTTTCCATCATTTCCTCTATTTTACTTTGCCCTTTATTGAAAGGGGAAGGTGCTTACAATGCTTTAGGAAATGGCAAATGTGGGAGTGCTCCCTCATTTGCAGCCTTAGCCAATTGGTCATCTTTCTTTTTGATTTTTCTCTTTTCTTGAGGATCATCATTATCCTTTTTATTCTCATTTGGTTGCTCTTTCATATCCACCACTGGTGGCCCTTGTTGTGTCCTTTCGAAAATCACCTCTTTACCTTTTTAAAAATTTCTCAAAGTCTCACAGCCAACTTGGTTATCCACCAGCCTTCCACTTCTTAATGTAGTAATGGATTTGGCTTCCTCATAGGTGGAGGAAACTTCACCTACTACATACTGTCTCCTTGGGTTATCCAGTGGTTGGCTAGGCAGCCTCCCTTCCTCTCTCTTAGTCAAAGCATTAGACAGCTGACCAAGATGATCTTCTATCTTTTTAATGCTTTGGCTGTGAGAGTGCACAGTTTGAGTTAAAGGACCCAAATTTTGCAGTGAGGCCAGAACTTGTTCCTCGAAAGAAGGTGATCTCACAGCTGGAGAGGGTGTAGGTTGCTGCACAGGCTGGCCCACAGGTTGGGTCATGGGTTGTTGGTAATGAGGCTTTGGAACATAACTTTGGTGGTAGGGTTGAGCATTTTTGTAGGGTATGGGCGGTTGTTACTGCTGCTGCTGGTTTGGGTAGGCATCTTGTCTCCACCTCAAGTTGGGGTGGTTTCTCCATTGGTACCCAACAGCAGGCAGTTGCCCATAGGTGGGAACTGAATGTAGAAGGAGGAATTGTAAACCCCTGGTGCATTAAATTACTTGAGAGTTCTAGGCTACTGTTGCTCACCCATTTCGGAAAATTCAGCTGTAATAGATGTGGGTGAAATTTATCTAGATCTGAGAATTCTTTCAACCTCTGGATTTAATGGACAAATCTGAGGGTTCAGAGTTCTCCTTCCAAACGTACACCACTCACAATCTTACTGCGGAGCAAATCTACAAACACAATAATCCGGAACAGAAACAAATGATCAATGAATCTAAAACAAAATCAACAGATCTGACAAATTAACAGGGGTAGAGAGAAGCAAACTCAAGAGTAGCCTCTAGCACAATGTTCTTCCTTAGCAGCAGCTCCAAATCTGATGAAATTACAAAAAGAACTAGAAAACAACAAGACTTACAAACACAGTTAGTGAAAAATTAAACAAACTATCACAGATCTCTGATCTAAACTAAAACAAACTTAGATCTATCAATTTAAAAACACACTTCCCTGGCAGCGGTACCAAAAACTTGTTAGGAAATTGCCTTGCATTCAAAAAGGGGTTTAAATTCACTCAATTCAAGGCAGATCACACACACAGACCTGCAAGTATTCAGGGCCTGTTGTAGCAAGTTTTAAAAGAGTAAGTAAGGGAATGTCCATAGGGAGGTGAGTTCAAAATATGGTAAATCTCCAGACCTAGAGAGAGATCTGGCACCCTACCTAATACTAGGTTAGTAAAAGAAAGAGAGAGGTTTTAAAGGATTGTCACTTAAGCTAAACTACAAATAAAATACAGAATTAATTGGGATCAAATCGAGAGTTCAGATCTCACAATTGGAAGGGATTAGAAACAGAAAATGGAGAAGAACAGCTTAGAGTTTGGACTTACTGCAATTGGGTTGAGCTGATCGTGTTTCAGGGGATTCAAAGCACACCAATCCCTCAGCTGGCTATAAGCACAGCTGCAGAGTAGAAGAATCTACTATAAACCAAGGGATTTGACTGATCTTAAGGCTATGATCTGTCCACTTCAATGGCCACAGACCATCCTATAGACTTCATCCGACCCAAAGGTTTAAGGTAGAAGAATCCAAGTGAAACCAGAGATTGAACTGATCTTAAGGCTATGGTCTGTCCACTTCAATGGTCACAGACCATCCTATAGACTTCCTCCAGCTCAAAGGTTTCAATCAAAGCATTAAAACCACTACAGATGCTGCAATTATCAGGTCACTGACACAGGCAATTGTAGGGATATCAGATCTAGGGAGATCAAATGGTATCTAAGAGGTCTATTAGTTAAGTGGGTGAGCTAATCAGCCAACTCCTTTACACAAATCCAATTGAGCACCAAATGAAACCAAGGGAATTATAGATCTAAATAAAATAATCAAATCAACATTTACATTGCATAAAACTCATGCTACAATGAAATGCTCTTAGATCTGTAATCTGTGTAGCAATTGACCCACAAATAATACTCTCAACCTTACCCAATTACAGATCAGACCTCACCCCTTGCTGCTCCAAGGGAGTTAGCCAACCATTGTTGAGCTTAAGGAGGGAGAACAGAATTTGGTTGCTCTAGATTTCGATCCTCCCCAATTACAATTGGGGATCTCATTTTATAGCTTTTTCCTCTCGTTTCTCCCGCCAATATTCTATTTTAGAAGGTCCTCAGAGTTCGTTAGAGATTTGTCAGAGCACGTGGGGTTAGTTAGGGTTTCCTAGGGCATCTTCAGGATCGTTGTGCCGGTCACCCAAGTGCCTCGAGTTACGTGCAGCGGTCACTAAGTTGTAGTGTGCGAACAACCTACTTTTTAAGAAGTTCTTCACACGATTTTGACAGGTTGAGGAAGCTTCCGACAAGTTAAAATGGAGCTTTTTGGTCCTTTCACTAGGTTCTCAGAGCTCTTCGATAGGTTCCGATAGGATGAGCCTTCTCTTGACGCTTCAGCGTTCTTTGCCTCTTTGTCTGGAGCATTCGACAGGTTGGGGAAGCTTTTCGACAAGTTCAGCTCTGCATGCCAACATTTCAATAGGATTGCTCTCACTCCTGTCGAAATGTTCAAGTATCTTCCGATAGGTCTGAGCTCTAGCTTCTCCATCTCGATAGGTTCAGGCAACCATCCGATAGGTTCCCTTTACACCTCAGGTAGGCTTTCGATAGGATGATTTCTTTTCTTCTTTCAGCTGCTCGATAGGTTGTTGGATCCTATCGAACTTCTCAATCCTCACGAATTCTTCCTCTCTCTGTCTTCAGATCCTATCGAAACCCTTCCATCTGCACGAATTCTTCCATTTTTAGTCCTCAGCTCCTATCGAAGCCGTCGGATAACCTCTCGATAAGATATTTTCTGCCTGCTTTCACTTCCTTAACTCTACCCTGCTGTTGCTACACGCCCCAAGTGGCCAATGGTGTGCAGCCCTCTTATGTGCCATTGCAGGGTCTGCACTGTGCTGAGAGATGGACTTCTTTGTGTAGCATTTTTGAGTGATTTTCTACACTATTCCTGTCTTTTATTGCTATCTACAAAAATAGACTCAACAAGTGTTTATTAGTGTGCTCACAGGTCCATCAAAGGTCAGGTTAAGGGGGAAAAACTGGCATTTTTTATTACTTAACACCCCCACAACTAAGAAAAAACAACACAATTTTCGAGCTCGATCTTTCGAGTTTTCGAGGTCCTCTCTTCTGAGCTTAGGGTTTTGAAATCCTCTCCACAGCTTTAAGTAATCCTTTAGTTCTAGTTCTTAATTTCCTTAGTTCTAGTTCTTAATTTTTCTAGTTTTAGCTGCTAGTTCTTAAGTCCTAGCTTTTTAGTTCTTAAATTCTAGATTTAGATCTTAGTTTTTAATCTCTGGTTCTAGTTCTTGTTCCTAGGACCAGTCCTTAGGCTTTTAATCTCTAAATTCTAACGTTATTTCTTAGTTTGTTGTTCTAAACTCTTAATTTTCAGGCTTTAGATCTTAAGTCATAGATATTACATTCAAACTCCTGATTTTGATCTCTGATTTTACAAATCAGTCCTTAATTCGATCTCTAAACGATAGTTTTAGGTCCTTTAGCCTTTTCTTAACCTTTTTTTTAATCCAAATTTTATAACTTTAGTTTAAATACTTTTTTCCTTAAAATTCTTAGTCTTCGATCCATAAATCCATAATTCACAAATTCGAAAATTAGTTTTTCAAATAACTCTTAGCCATCTGATTTACCCAAGGGAGCTTACGGAGGGTACCCGGGAATGGGGCCAATCCCCTTAGCATAGCGGGCCAAACCCCCTTTTTTGATTAATTAGAACTTTAGTAGAATTAGTATAATTAGAGTCCTAGTTGAATTAGGAAATTAGTTAGAATCCTAGTAAGATTAAAATATCTAAATTAATTAGACTCCTGGTAGAATTAGGAGGAACAAAA
The DNA here is from genome assembly GCA_021018995.1 of Chloranthus sessilifolius. NCBI lineage: Eukaryota > Viridiplantae > Streptophyta > Magnoliopsida > Chloranthales > Chloranthaceae > Chloranthus > Chloranthus sessilifolius. The sequence continues at coordinate 108,627,273 of CM037597.1, read as the reverse complement.
TAATTAGACTTAGAATAGAAGTAGGAAACAATATAACTAAAATTACAGGTGACCCAATGCTGCTGACACCGGCCAGTCGGTGATTCAGTAAAGAGAACAACTCACATCTCCACGCACATGATCAGTGACTTGTTGCAGCGTCGATAAATATCTACAGCTAGCGATCGCATCAACCCAGGTAATTTCTTCTCAAGATTTACCCCTATTTTAACAATTTAACCGTTTATTTTTTTATCCCTCCATCATTGCCTTTGCCAGAATCCACTTGGACCGAATTAGGCCACTCTTTCCAGAGACCGAAAGGAACCCAGAAAAAGCGTGTACCAACAGACTGGCTATTATGATGGGACATCTTATCGCTAAAGTCGCTTTCTCTTAGTTAAGTTAGTTTTACTACATATATACTTTATTATTCTGTTTGCTCACCTCCCCCTGAGAATTTCTCAAGGGTGTACGATTTTTTTCGAAGACCGAAGATGTCCGGGATACGAAGGATAAAGCCTGGTGATCCGCCGTTATGGGCGTACCACAGTAATCCTCTATACGACGATAACCCACCTTACGACTCAGCTTGATACAGTCCAGAAGTCAACATGGCAGGAAGTGAGGAACCTCCCCCCACTCCCTCGAGTACAAGTAACAACGACATAAGTGGATTCGGCCAGAACTTCACTGCTCGACAACTCATAGAGCTCAGTATCTAGAAGCTACAGAGAGGAGGTGGAGAAGCTGACGAGTTATATCACAGTCTCACTGCTGTGTACAAGACTATCAAAGGATGACGAGAGCGTGGAGAATAAGATCAACAAGGAGAGGAACAATCGCCGCCTACTCCAAGCACAATATCACCACACGTGTCCCCAACCCGACGCACACTTCTCACGCTCATCAGCAGTGATCGTCAAGATAAGGTTCGTCCCCAAATGACCAAACAAGATGCCACCATAAAAGTAGAAGATCTTCCCAAGATGATCGATGAGTACATGACCAAGAAGAGTCGCCCTGGCCTGTCCTTCAGATTCGATAGTTTTTGTCGAGAGCTCAAGTTTAACCTACCCGTGGGGTTTAAACCCCCAAAGTTCAGTAAATATAATGGCACTTAGAACCCGAACCATCATCTGACATTATTCTGCAATGATTGCCAACCTATTCGCAATAATCAAGGACTCCGGATATACTACTTTCAGAGAAAGCACTCGACTGGTTCACCAGACTTCCACTGCACAAAATTGATGCATTCGACGATTTGGTCGGACAATTCCTAGACCAGTACAGCCAGCCAAAGGCCCCTATCGACCCAGACGTGATCACTATCCTCCGCTTCCTGACACTATTCCAAATATCTTCCACCTCGTCAGTGATCAAAACCTTATCCGCTTCCCACCAGAATGACCACGGCCCTGGCCCACTAACCTCAATCATAGCAAGTTCTGCACTTTCCATCAATACGCAGGACACAATCTAGAAGACTATTGGGTGTTGCGAGACATGATCTACGATATGAACGATCAGAACCAAATCGATTGGGAATCCCTTCGAAGCTCTAACCAAAACCACCAACAGCCTCCTCAAAACTTGGGGATCATCAACAATCCCATGCCCAATCACAACCAGGGGTCGATTGCCCACATTACCACTGTGGATCTCCCGAGCCAACTCCCTCTTCATCGGTTTGCCCTCATCACTCGAGTTAACCTCCCGGACACTTCAATCCATCCGGGCGATTCTCCGAGACCATTTGTCATTCAACCACATCCTTTCACTTTCATAACCCGAGTCAAACCACCAGTTCCACCCTCATATCCCAACTTCACCCGGATATGTGTTCACTACACCTTTGAATCACGATATAGTTCCCCTGTGCAACTCTGAGCCTGAATACGAGGATCATGTTCTATAAACTGCAAAACAGATCACCGCATGGGTCGATAGTCTTACCCAAAATACTCCTAGTCAACCACCTGAGGCAGCCGAAGAGAGTCCAATGAATATGGATACAAGATGACAGGAGGACGAACCCATCGAGGAGGAGGCACTGATCTCTGCCTTCTTAGAAGAAGAAGACAATACCTAATACCTCCCACCCTGGAAAGGCATAACACCTTTGTACATTCCTTCATCAAACTTTACTCCGTTCATGGAAAGTACTGTGGCAAGCTCTTCAACTCTCCAGGGACAACAACTGACATGCCCAGTTCTTAAATCAGGAACTAATTACCCACCATCGCCATTCCCTCGGGAGAATTAGAACCTTGGCGCCCAACTGTCAGGTCAGATAACAAGGGAACATGGAGCGAACCTGCCTTTGCCGCCTCATGTCATCCCTCCACTATAGGTTCCGGCACCAGCAACGCAGCCATCACAGCCTAATGCACACAAAGCTCATCAACCTAGCAAAGAACTTGCCTTGGAAAGAGGTCAGGAATATGATCTTCTCCGACATCTTGCAAAAGTACAGGCGTAAATATCGATTCTGGTTATCAAGAAGTCGCCTAAACACCATCGACTACTCGTAAAAACATTGGACGAGACGCATATAAACGAAGATACCACCTTGGATCAACTACACAAGATTGCCTCAGTTATGGCACAGCCTCCTGCACTCACCTTCACTAAAGCCGATATGCCTAAAGAGTTGCTATGCGGAAGCTCAGCCCCAATTTACTTGACAGTCATGATCAAGGGATTTTTTGGTACCTCACACGCTAGTCGATACTGGAGCGGGACTTAACATCTGTCCCATGACAACCCTCAGAATCCTCAAACACACCGAGCAAGACATAAGGCCCCTGTCCTTATCCCTCATCGCATACGACGGCTCTCGACGTTTTGTCAAGGGGACTATCAAACCACATGTCCGCCTCGGGCCGGTTACCAAGGATGTTACCTTTCATGTTTCTGATTCCACAAGCACGTATAACTTAATACTAGGAAGGAAGTGGATAGAATCTATGAAGGCCGTAGCCTTGACATATCATCAGTGCATCAAGTTCCCGCATGAGGATTCTATCATCATAATCTACGCTGACACGCCTCTAAAAGAGATTGATACTGACTATGCAGCAAGTATTCCAATGGCACATGACTCTGTACTAAATATAGGTCACATAAGAAGAATAGAAAACCCTGACGATGCCTCTGTGGTGAAGATCAGCCATCCTTAGCTTCTCCCGATTGGCCAGCAAAAGATAATAAGAAGAGAAGTCGGTCCCGACCTCACTCGCTTATACGACATTAACCCGACTGCAACTAAAGGATGAGATCTGATGTACCAACTAGGGTACGTTCCTCACACCGGACTTGGCAAGCATGAACAAGGACGCATAAGACCAGTCGCACCAAGGAAAATCGGCGAACACACTAGATTAGGCTACCAGTCAGATGACAAGCAGGCCGACATCTTGCCAACCTCATCAAAGTGGTCACTCTACGACCATTTTGTCTATGGAACCACTGGGAAGGCTGACGTGCCGAGGAGGAAGGAGTAAGCATCCTTCAACAAGCCCCATATAATAGACATCGAGCAGATGGCCAAGGCCTTCACCAACTTGAAGAACCTGAACGAAGATAACCATGATATAGACAAGCCACTTGAAGGGCTTAGACCTTTGTTCGAATTTCCCGAAGACAACAATAAGAAGCCAACGGAGTTTGAGCCACACGTAGAGGACTGGGGATCGACTGACGAGGAAGATTTCCACATCGCTTTCATAGAAGTCGAAGAAGAGTTAGAGCTCGACACCTCCAAATCTCCCAAAGTGCCCCAACTACAAATATTCTGGAAATCATTAGAAGAAGAGTGGCAGCCGCCGCCAAGTGACGATGAAGACTACTGGTTAGATCTTCCCGCTCTCGAGAGGGAAGAACAATTAGGCGAAGACCTCCGACGACTATTCAGAGAAGAGGATGAGCTCCGGCGCGAAGATTCAGACTTTGATAGTAGCCTAGACGCCGAAATGATCCTATCAAGATGGGAATGCCCTTGGGGATACCCCTCCCCTGCATTTCTTACCCATACCAGCCTCGCTATCAGGTATGCACTTTCATCATCTCCTATTACGAGGTACAAAGGAAAGAATTCCCAAGCTTAGAAGAACATCAGTCAGGATCACCCGAGAGAGGGCGACAGCAACAAGAAAACTTTCAGTCGGATTCTGAGGATGAGAGTTTATACCACTACCACATTCAGGCACTCTTCAAGAGCGAGACAGTTCATGGGATAGAAGACAAAGATTCATCAGTCCGGCTGTTACCAGCATCACTCATCACGAGGGACACCCTGGACAAGGATCACAAAAAAAATACCAAATTCAGAACGAGTCCCCATCTTTTGAAGACTCGCCCGAACGGCTTCAACAGTCATCACACTTCCTCAATTAGGAGAAGTAACTTCCCCGATTTCTCTTCAGGCAACCAACCCTGTACCATACTTACTATCAAAAAATAAAAAAAATAGAAAACCATAATACCCTAAAAATCTAAAAATAGAAAACCCAAAAAAATTAAAAAACTATGAAAACGAGAGGGTGCCCTTCATCCTAGACCCGTTTAGCGACCAACAAGGGGACACTCCCAAGGCTACGAGTAGTGGTTATATCAACAACGCCAGAGAAGGACCAACCCAATGCAACCCTACTACCTCTCCCTCGCAAAGACGCAAGGCATCCTACCGAAATGACAGGTCAGTGATCATACCAGACGACATACTCTGTGACTTTGAGAGAAGGATGAATAGCCTCGACCTACAACTTACTAAGGACGTCGCGATTATCAACTGCATCGATGAAGAGTTACCTCTCACAAAGCTAACCTCCCAGTGTAGTGATTTTACAATATATGAACTCATAGATGATGAAGAAGGAGCACCAGTTGCTTAGAGCTCACAGGACTTCCAACGGGTCATCAAGCACTTGGACGAGCAAACCCAAGCTGTTGCGAAACCTACTAAAGAAATAAATTTTGACACAGAAGAAAAGCCCAAGAAGTTGTTAATTAACGCGACACTGAACCCCGAGGAGTGACAACAAATCATTCAAGTCCTCCAAGATCACCTCAACTCTTTTGCATGGTCCTACGAGGATATGCCTAGACTAGACCCGAGCTTAGTAGAACATCGTTTGGTCTTGGAACCTGATACGAAACCCCATCAAGTAGAAACTTAGGAGAATGCACCCTCAAACGGTGCTACAAGTTAAAGAGGAAGTTGATAAACTACACAAAGCCAAATTCATCCAAGTCGTCCTCTACCCTAAGTGGGTTGCCAACATAGTGTCTGTCACCAAAAAGGATGATAGAGTACGAGTATGCATCGACTTTCAAAATCTCAACCAGGCATGTCCAAAAGATGACTTCCCACTCCCACAGATCAACGCTCTAATCGATAACACCGCCAGACACGAGATGTTATCCATTATGGATGGCTTCTGCGGGTATAATCAGACTAGGTTGGCAGAGTTAGACCAAGAGAAGCCTTTGTTCACTACACCATGAGAAACTTACTGCTACGTCGTCATGCCTTTCGGGCTTAAGAATACAGGAGCTACATATCAATGCGCCATGATGGCTATCTTTCACGACATGATGCACAAGTGTGTTGAAGTCTACGTCGATGACATATTAGTAAAGTCTCAGACATGAGCAGGATATATTGAGGCATTACGATTGGTGATGCAAAGATCCGAAAAGTATCAACTAAAGATGAATCCAAAGAAATGCGTGTTCGGAGTAATTTCCAGCAAACTATTGGGATTCATAGTCAGCAAGCGAGGAATCGAGATCGATCCAGTAAAGGTCAGAGTCATTCTTGAGATGCCACCTCCCAGCAACATCAAAGAACTATGAGGAGTGATAGGAAGACTACAGTTTATCAGAAGATTCATCTCCCAACACTTAGATCGATGCGACCCTTTTTACAGACTACTCAAAGGAGGAGTCGAGTACATATGGGATGACCAGTGTCAACAAGCCTTCGATAACATCAAGCGGTACCTCCTCAACCCACCAGTGCTATCACTACTAGTTCTCGAGAGACCCCTAATCCTCTATGTGTCAGCAAATGATAAGGCAATGGGGGTAATCCTTGGACAACGTGAAGAAGACGACAAGAGAGAGAAGGCTATCTATACCTCAGTAGGACGATGGTCAAATACAAGCCTGTATTACACGCCAATGGAAAAGACTTGCCTTGCACTAGTGTGGGCCTCAATGAAGCTATGCCACTACTTTGGAGCACACAAGATACTTTTACTAGCACGCATGGACCCTCTGAAGTATATTTTTGAGAAGCTCGCTACTTCCGAAAAGATCGCCCACTGGCATATGCTACTATAGGAGTTCGGCATCACTTACGTCACACAGAAATCCATCAAAAGACAAGCGATAGTAGATTATCTCGCTAATCTCCCACTCTCGAGCAACGAGCCTGTACATGCAGACTACCATGTAGTATCAGCACTAGCTTTCTCTTGTATTCACATATAAGCCAAAACAGGCTTAACTTTCATAAAAAGCTAATACATGGTTTATATGTATAAGCCTTATATTGTTTGGCTGTAGTGTAATACAATTACACCATTTAAAGGTATATAGTTGGGGTAGTATTTCAAGTGTAATTCTGTTACACTTAAATGTTGTATATGTGTATGGGCTGGCTTAGCTCAAGTATCATTCTAGTGCACGTTTATTCAACATATACACTAGATTTAGTGTAACTTTATTACACCACTAGAGATATATGGGATACGCTTGACCTAACCTGACCCACGTCCATACTAGATAGTGGGTTAAAATATGGCAGTTGTTACACCCTCCCCTCCTTAAAGGATTTTTCGTCCTCAAAAATAAATGAAGGCGGGAAAGTGAGTTAGGTCATGGTGTATACCCTGCTATTATACTTTTAATGTTGACACAATTTACATGACTAATTGAAAGCGTAGAACATTACATGTCAAAATTAATAGGAAAGCAGTCTAACATTACAAAGCAAAATAAACACAGACAGAGGTATAAAAATATTACTATAGAGTATAAAAACAGGTGTAGGAATCACACAACAGGTTGATAAGTATGTCATTATATATGAACAAATAAAAATGATATCAAAGTAAATTTTCTACTCACTAGGCTGTGAGCTATGCTGATGCTGACCGACTGAGGATGATCCTGCATCCCTCCGAGCAATCTCCGACACTAAAGTGGTTGCATTGCAGGTGTACGCAGACTCGTACTTTCGTGCTTGACCAATATAAGGTGTTGAGGCAGTCTTGAAGGTGTGTTTTATCAAAAGAGTGGTGGTCTCTTCAATGTAGTCGACACGCTGATGAAGCATATAATTATTCCGGTAGAGGTTGTCGAATTGTTGGAGGGTTTGTTCATGATTTTCTCTCATTTGCTGAGCATGGTCGACAATTGTAAAAGTCTCTTCACTAGAGGGAATTGGTTCGGCTTGAGAGGGAATTAGGGCTTCTTGAGTTGGTGCCGATGGTATGGCTTGGAGCTGTTGTGGGGTAGGTTGCACTTGTCGTGCTTTTCGGGTTTGCACTGCCGCTTGAGACCGTTGGTAAATGTGTTTCCATTTTGCGGGAGTAAACATCCGAATATGGTCGGTACGTAGCTCCTCACCAAGAGGTACTTGATAGGGTTCCCTATTATGGGCATTTTGATGACCCTCTAGAAGTCGAGAGATCAGACGCGAGTACGGGCATGAGGACATGGGTGTGGCTACGTTACTAAGAAGGTGGATGCTGGCATATTTAATGCCCTCCCAAATAACCTTTGAGGCATTAACCCATTGATTCTCATGAACCACAAACAAGGCTTGCAATAGAGCATGGCGTCGCTCACGCTCGTGTTGCATGGGGTACAAATTGCATCAAAAAACATAATCTAAAAACCATATATTTTGTGGTAATTGGATGTGCCGAACAGAGAGACCAAGAGCGGTCTGTCCCTCAGTCATCTTGGCAATGATGTGATGGAATTTCACATCCTTGGGGCGAGGGACTTAAAGACTTAAGCTCTCATCAAAGGTTGCACTGCAATCCATAGCCGTGGCTATGTCTTGCAATTCAAAATGAAATTTTCGGCCATCAATTTAGTATCTAATTGGCCGAAAAGCTCAACATGTTTTAAATTTTGGTAAAATAATTTGACAAGGCGGGGATAAAAGTGTGTATGTATGAGCTGAAATAGGGCGTCTAAACGCGCATGTTCAAGGTATCGTAATGACCATGCAGTTAGATTGGTCGGTACAAGTAATGATTCCTCAATCAGCCAATCAGGTTCCATGGCTTTTGCGTCCCACCATGGAACTGGTTGCTCATGATCCACGGGTGGATCGGCATGCTTTTGGGATGTAGATGGGTCTTTGCCCTTCACTTTTGCCGTCACCTCTGGGCGTACGGGAGTGATTTTGGAAGCCATGGCCTCCTTTGGAGGCATGGTATTTCAAAGATTTGAAAAGAAAATGACAAGGGAAGAAATGAGGGTTTTACCTCAAAATGCGCCTAAATGTGGAACAAAATGTTAAAATTAGAGATGGAGAAGCTAGGCCACACTTGATTCTCCAACATGCAACAATTTTGGCGCGAAATCGGGAAGTTTTTGCACTCAAATATGGTGTATGGGGCTCGGGAGGGGAAGAGGACACAGAGACCCCACAAACAGAACAGCAGAAAAATAGAAAATGGGGGTTTCGGCCCCACTTAAATCTGTGGTGGTTGCCGCGACAACCTTATATGCTTGCCGCGGCCAGCCTATACCTTGCCGCTACAAGGCCATCAGGCCGTGGTCTGGTCCAGTCACTACATGCTGACTGGCTTTGGGTCAAAACCTTGACACATTTATGTGTCAAACATCATTATGTATCCTCTAAAATCGATGATAAATTTTATATTTAATCAAGCTCCAAATATTTTTATTTCTACAAACATATATAACCAAATTTGTTTAACTAGTTCATTAGTTAATGTTTAAGTTCAAGTTTGGATATAGTTTGACTGTTAGTTAAACAATGTCATCTATATATATTAACAATTTACATATGGTGTATGAAAAAGTATTTTTCATCTCATTCTCACCTTTTAATACCTACTTTATACACATATAATGGCAATGCATACGAAATTTTTTTATATTATATGCAGTCATTTATTCTAACGAATGCAATAAGCGGCTTACCTTAGGTAAATAAGTGGGCAAACTGAGCGCAAATATCAGCTTCGCGTTCTCAGGTAGCCTCATGAGAACCGTGATTCTTCCATTGGACCAATACGAGTGGAATACGCTTCGTTCTCAAGATTTGATCTCTGCGGTCCACTATCTGAAGTGGTTCTTCAGTCACCGACAAATCCTCCTGAATATCAAGTGGTTGATAATCCAACACGTGTATCGCATTGCTGACATACTTCTTCAGCATAGACACGTGGAATACGTCGTGTATGCTGGATAATTGCGGAGGTAACGCAAGTCGGTATGCTACCTCACCCACTCTGCCCAAAACTGAGAATGGTCCAACGTAGCGAGGACTCAACTTACCTCGTTTCTCAAATTGTATCACACCCTTTGTCGGAGATATTTTGATAAAGACGTGATTGCCAATCTGTACGACATACGTTAGAAATTTGATGCACCTAATTTAATTCACGTAACAAATATACTTATAGTTGTTTAGTTACCTGAAAATCAGCACTGATTCGCTTGAGATCGGCATAACTCTTCTGGCGACTCTGAGCACTCTTCAGTCTCTCCCGAATAACGTGAATAACTGCATTGGTGCTTTCTATCAAGTCATGGCCCAAAGTAAGACGTTCACCAGCTTCTTCCTAGTTGATCGGAGAATTACATCGGCGTCCATATAGTGCTTCGAATGGTGCCATGTCGATGCTCGATTGGACGCTGTTATTGTATGCGAATTCGATCAGGGGTAAGTGTTTATCCCATGATCCTTGGAAATCTAGCATATAGGCCTGTAGCATGTCTTCTATCACCTGATTCGCCCTTTCCGTTTGTCTGTCGGTCTGAGGATGAAATGCAGAACTAAATTCCAACTTGGAACTCATTCCTTCTTAAAAACTCTGCCAGAATCGCGAGGTATATAAAGGATCGCGATCTGACATAATACTCACGGGTATCTCATGTAGTCGAATTATCTCTCTCAGATAAACTTTGGTCACTTTCGATGTTGTATATCGCATACTGTAGGGTAAAAATGTGCTGATTTGGTGAGAAGATCAATGATCACCCAAATCGCATTGTAACCCTTCTGCGTACAAGGCAAGCCAAGGATAAAATCCATGAAAATGTTCTCCCATTTCCACTCTGGGATGGGCAGTGGCTGTAACAGTTCAGCAGGATGCTTGCGTTCGACCTTCACTTGCTGATAGATCAAACATTTCGCAACATATTCCACCACTTCTCGCTTCAATCTATTCCACCAAAATGTCTTCTTCAAATCATGATACAGTTTTGTGCTACCAGGATGAATGACAAAAGCTGAATTGTGAGCCTCTTCGAGAATTTCATGACGTAAGGCACTATCATTTGGTACGCAAATTCAGCCTCGAAATAATAAGGGCCCATCGTCCTTAATAGAAAAGTCTGACTAGAGCACATTGAGTACTCCTTGTCCGATGGCAATAAGCTCTGCATCATGCATCTGGAATTCTCTGATCCTATCGAAGAGTGGGGATCTGATCATCACTATCGCAAGCAAACCTCCATTTGCCATTGCTCTAAGAGTGGTACTAGATAAAACTACGTCATTTTGCAATTTTCATCTTTGTAGCCGTGTCACAAGATGGGATAACTGAGCGGACGATTTCTGACTTAGTGCGTCAGCAACTACATTAACTTTGCCGGGATGGTACTGAATAGAACAGTCATAGTCCATCAAGAACTCCATCCATCTTCTCTGCCTCAAATTTAGCTCTTTCTGAGTAAAGAGATACTTGAAACTTTTGTGATCGGTGAAAATCTCGAAGGTTTCACCATAAAGGTAGTGCCTCCAGATCTTCAATGTAAAAATGACTGCTGCTAATTTCAAGTCATGAGTGGGGTAGTTTTTCTCATGATCTTTCAATTGTCGGAAACCATACGCAATCACACATTCCCTCTTATTCAATACACAATCTAACCCACTATACGAGGCATCACTGAATACCACAAAGCCACCACTGCCTGATGGTAGTGCTAGTACAGGGGTGGAGGTGAGTCTCCTTTTCAACTCCTAGAAACTCTGCTCACATACCTCAGTCCACTCGAATTTGACATTCTTACGTGTGAGCTGCATGAGTAGTCCAGCAAGCTTCAAAAACCCTTCTATAAAACGTCGATAATACCCTGCGAGACCTAGAAAGCTTCGAATCTCGATTACAGTTTATGGTTGCTTCCATTGCACTACAACCTCTATCTTTACATGATCTATGGTAATACCAGCTTCAGAGATGATATGGCCCAGAAAACTGACTTGATTCAACTAGAAGTCACACTTACTGAACTTGGCATACAACTAAAAATCACTCAATGTCTGCAAAGAAAGACGTAGATGATCTTCGTGCTCTGCTATCGTCTTCGAGTAGATAAGAATATCGTCAATGAAAACTATGATACACTGATCTAAGGAAGGCTTGAAGACTCGAATCATCAAGTCCATAAATGTTGTAGGTGCATTGGTCATCTTGAAGGGCATGACGAGAAACTCATAATGACCATATCGTGTCTAAAAAGTTGTCTTCGAAATATCTTTAGCTTTCACCTTCATCTGGTGATATCTTGATCGTAAATCAATCTTCGAAAAATATTGTGGTCCTTGTAACTGATCAAAGAGATCGTTGATTCTGGGGAGCGAATAGCGATTCTTGATCATCAACTTATTTAATTAACGATAGTCAATGCAAAGGCGTATCGAACCGTCCTTCTTCACAAACAATACCGGTGCTCCCCATGGGGACACACTCGGTCTGATAAAGCCTTTGTCAAGAAGCTCTCGTAATTGCTCTTTAAGTTCTTTCAACTCTATTGGTGCCATTCGATACGACGCCTTTGATACTGGCTCAGTGTCCAGGGCTAAATCAATAACGAACTCCACTTCCCTGTCGAGTGGTAACCCTGACAACTCATAAGGGAAAACGTCAAGGAATTCATAGGCAATCGGCACATCTGAAAGTGTGAATTTCTTTTCTTCATGACCTTGACTTTGTATAAAAGTGAGATACCCTTGAGCACCATCATCGAGTAATCGTCATGCTCAGATCGCTGAAATGAAAGGGAGTATAGTGGATTGTATACCAAAAAATTTAACTGATTTCCTCCCTTGGGGACAGAAAGTGATGATCTTCTTTCGACAGTTGACGTTTGCATGGTGATTGAACAATCAATCCATGCCAAGGATTACGTCGAATCCTTGCATATCAAGCAATATCAAATCAACTACTGCTTCGTATTCCCAGTAATCTTTAATCAGCATAACAATGGATCGATACACCATGTTAGTAGTGATAGATTGTCCGGTCGGGATTGACACTTCTAAAATAAAGTTGAGACTTTCTGGAGTGGCTCCCAACCTTCCCATCTTATCATCAAACTCAGGTGTGACAAACGAGTGTATAGATCCAGGATCTATCAAAACTCGTGTCTCATAACTCAAGTAAGCACCCTCCGGATACAGTAGTAATGTACCTATTGCACATGTATTATATAATTAGCTCGAACTAATAGAATTATAAACTATCAAATCTAAACGATAAGATTTTAAGACTAGTGGAAAATAATGCCATGTATAAAGTGTCTATATATATGAATTTTAACCTGATGCACCTACTTCATCTAAAAGATCATTAATCAACTTATGATAAAATAATACTTATCAAACATACCTTGAATAATATCATTGCTGGTTTGGGCACCTTGTGCCGACATAGCATAAGCTCGGCCTTGTATGGTAGGCCATGAAGATCGTAAAGTTGGGCCTATCTTTGATATCGTTCCCGCCATCTCTAGATAATCCTTGATCCAATGTCCCTTTTTTCGACAACGAAAGCACGCACCAGACGCTTTACGACATTCGTCTTTCTTGTGTGCCTTCCCACACTTCTCACATATATCGGTTGAAGCTACCGACGAAACTGTATAAGAACCTGTGCGGGAAACTGTCGGTCATTCTCGTGAAACGTGTGATATAGACTAGGCAGGCTGGTGCAAAACATGTGGAACGCGTGGTGGTAATGGTGGTCGACTTGCGGGATTGTAGGGCCGTGTGTAGGCTACTATAGCAGGTTGGAATGCTAGCAGCATGGGGTATCGCGGTCTCTTACTTGCTTGACCAGAACTAAAGGCCTGAGCTTGAGCTTTTCTGCGTTTATTTTGTTCCTCTCTCCTCTTGAACATATTCTCAACATCAGTTTTTGCTATAAGGGCCAACTTCATCACATGTGCATATGTTGTTGCTTGAAATAATGAAATCCTCTCCTTGATCACATGTGCATATGTTGTTGCTTGAAATAATGAAATCCTCTCCTTGATCTGTGTCTTCATGAGCTCGGTGGCTACAAGTAATGGCGTAAACCAAGAAAGGCCAGTGAATTCTGCCTCATACTCTCTAACCGTCATATGACCCTGTACTAGGGGTCGCAAACTGAACCTCCATCTGATATCTCTCGGGTGTGGAAAATACTTCTCATTAAGGCTTCAGTGAAAGCAGCCCAAGTCCAGGGTACTCCGGGTACTCTCGTTCTTTCTACAGACTGCCATCAGGGCTCTGCTTCACCTTCCAATTTATATGCTGCGCAACCGCCGATCTGCGTTAGCCATTTTTTAGCCTCCATTGGGTCGTTCTGACCATAGAAACTCGGTGGTTGGAGGAGTACAAACTCTACAAAGCCCTCTGGGGGTCTTCTCTCTGCTAGCATGGCCATGGTGTGGACCATGGTCTCCATTAACTGCGGATTTTGTCCCGTATTCTGCTCGACTCTGGGAGCAGGCCCCATCTGATTAACATCTGCTACAAGAGGAGTATGTTCAGCAATATTTTCCATCGTAGTTCGGCTCTCCGCTATATGCACATTTTTCTCGCTTCTCGAGGCAGTATCATGCTCATAGCCCGCCACTAGAATTGCATTTGGCCTAGTGCGATGGGGTAACGGTGGTCTACCCCTTCCTCTCCCTCGTCGTGGAGGCATTGCAACCTATTATGATCAAGCAACAACTTGATCAGATAAATCATAGACTCAACCTAAATCTTAACATTGAACAAACATCATAAACTTTGCTATATGTTTACGCCAGAGTTAAGCCTTCAAACGACTTAATGTCAGGTGCTCTAATACCACCTGTGACAGCTTGACTTTTCTCTTTATCATATACGGGAAAGGTCGCATCGTCGGATCACCTAACATGATCTTGTCATACAAATGCATCGTGTCGTGTACAAAGTATTACAAATGCGAAAGCAATTTAATAACTCTGACATGAAATAATATGGAAAAAATTGATATTTACTCATCTATTAAATAGCAAACTAATAAGAGATATAAATAAGAACTAACTGATGCAATGTATAGCTTTCCACCGATGACGGCCACCCGTCATCTAGACAATGGAAAGAAGACCTATACATGAAGTATCAAAATATCTCAAAAATATAATATTGCTGGTTTATACAAGTGTTTCCAAACAAAACAAATCTCTCTCTCTCTCAAACCTATTTAGGAAAGAATTCCTTAGCGAATTCTTCCTCCTTATCCTCCTCTTCTTCCATTTCTTCCTCTCCCTCCTCCGACTGATACATGGGATCACCCTCATGCTCTGGATTAATATCTACAGCTAAGACATGGAGTTGTAGGATGAGCTATCATCGAAGCTCAGCAGGAAAATTTACAGTGCTAACTTATATATTAGATTACCAATTCACTTCTTGATGCATAAATTATAAATCTAAGCACAATATATCTTATCTTGTTTCTATTCTAGCAACATATAGCATAAATAAGTCATTAACATGTGAATAATTTATCATGCTGACATGCTGAACAATCATGCTGAATAAATACAAGGAAATCAAGCTGAACAAGGGATCATGTTGAAACAAATACAATGAATCATGCTGAAACAAGCTTAGCTTAAACAAGCTATCAAATGTAAACCATACATGTATAAGAACAAGAGAATCAAGCTCCCGAGTTAGCGAGATCACCTGAACCGAGACAAATCCAGCTCTCGAGTTAGTGAGATCACCTGAACCGAGACAAATCCAGCTCCCGAGCTAGCGAGATCACTTATCAAGCTTCAGAGTTAGCGGGATCACTTGGACCAAGACATCAAGCTCCCAAGTTAGCGGGATCACTTGTGTTCAAAAATTACACAGTCAAGCTCCAGAGTTAGCGGGATCACTTAGCTCAAAACGAAGCAAAAACGTGTACATGACATCAAGAATAATAGGACATGACCAATGCATGGTATCAAGTATGCAAGAACATCATAAACATATTTCATATATCAGAACTTACTAGTATAATGGAAACTCGCATATTCAACGTAAACTGAAATTAGCATCATCATGCATAGTCATATATCGAAACTGAGCTAACTATTCATCAAAACTGAACTAGCATGTTCATACATTAATCACATGTCAAATCTGAACGTATCATCCTCATTCCTAACTATTCATTGAAACTGAATCTAGCATATCCATACAAAATCAGACGTCAAATTTGAACTTACATGATTCATCAACATTCATCATATGTCGAATATGATTTTATCAGTATCATATCGCAAAATTTACAAGAGCATAGCCACGCAAAAACACACATCGAAACTGATATCTATCATCATCATTATACTTAACCATCCATCAAAACTGGAATTATCATGAGCATATGGATTCATCAAACTAAAACTATCATGATCATATGTATCCTTACCTCAAAATTGATATGCAATTATATACATATATTATATTAACTTGCTAACCAGAGGTGAATGAGAAAACAAAACATAAACTAGCAAGGTTAACTCCCTACCTTAAATCAAGCTTACGTGACTGGTTACACGTGCGCGCATGCATCCTAAGCAAATATCCATCGTTACGAACTCGTCATGTGCACCAAGCACCTATAATTTTCATTCATGTTTTTAGCATTTATAATGGTTTATTGGGTCACCATAGACCCCATATATGTAACCTAACTGATAATTAGACCTAAGAGTCAATATAGTACACCCACATACGCAGAAGGCACCTCCAAACCATCATACATAGCCAAAACACAAGCAGACACAAGCTTGCCTCGGCAAGCAACAAGGTTACCGCGGCAAGCTGCTCAGCTGTGCACCTTGTCGCGGCAACCTTGTGAGGTTGCCGCGGCAAGCCTGAGGCATATGCTTGCCGTGGTGCCCTCTTGCTCCTCTTTTACTCTTTGGTTCTCTTGGTTAGCTGAGCCTTCTACACTGTATAAGTACCATCTTATCTTGTATACATTGCACCTAGAACCTTTGGTTATTTATAAATTAGGTATGAGATCCGGAGTGCGATAAATCGGAACTTTTGACTCCAAACCCTCACACCCTTCTATATTTCAAAATTGTCGATCTGATCGCCTGGAATCGGTATTAACAATCTGATCATCTATCGTAAAACTAATCCAAACTAACTAAGCTAAAACATGGTTCGTTTACGGCGTACCTTTTTACGGGTTTATGGTTACGACGCCGTCGAACGGGTGTCGGTGTTGACTTCGCCGAGCTCGTAGGAACTAAGACCGCAATGAACTCTTCGCGACCTAGCAAGTGCCTTTGCAATCCTCTCTATTAAATTGCAGGTCACCTTGTGATTCAAGGTTCTAAATCCAAGGGTTTGAAAGGGTTGCAATGGAAGTGGGTTTGAGACGTTAGCAGCAAGGTTTCCTCTCTCTGAGATTTGCTTTAATGGTTGTGTTTTAATGTATGTGCAGGGTCTGGTTGCTAAGGGGTTTTAATTTCTTCAAGAGGTGAAGCAGGAAGAAGGAAGATGCTTTGGCGAGTATTGTAGTGGGTTTTTCCCACTTTGCGTGCATGGAGTCGAAACGTGACTCATGCATGTGTGGAGTTCTCTTGGAGAATTTAGGACTATAAGCTATTAAGGGCTGGGGTACCATGTAGTACCAACTCTAGCTTTCTCTTGTATTCACATATAAGCCAAAGCAGGCTTAACTTTCATACAAAGCTAATACATGGTTTATATGTATAAGCCTTATATGGTTTGGCTGTAGTGTAATACAATTACACCATTTAAAGGTATATAGCTGGGGTAGTATTTCAAGTGTAATTCTGTTACACTTAAATGATCTATTTGTTGAGGTGCCTTTGCCACCTAAATTCAAAGTGTCGTCATTTGATAAATACAACGACACTGACAACCCAATCTCCCACCTCAAGTCTTACTGTGGGGATATATGCCAGTATGGTGGGGATAAGCACCTCCTCATCAATGTGTTTTAGAAAAGCCTCACAGACCCAACACTAAGATGTCTCACTTCAATTGAATCATCTATGATAAAAACATGGAGAGACCTCACCCACCTGTTTCAAGAACTGTACATGTACAATATCGATATCGAGCCTCACAAGTTTGATTTGGCTCGATTGAAATAAAAATTTGATGAAACATTTAACGAATATCTCGAAAGGTAGAGGGCCCTGGCAGCCCAGGTGAGGAATCGCATACCGAATGAGGAACAGATTGAAATGATCTTGAAAATTGTGCTACCGATTATTTCTAATTTTTTGGTATACCAACAGCAGGTTAGTTTTACCAACTTAGTGAGAAATGCCAACCGTTATGAAGCCGCGAAAAGAGAAGGGAGTTTAAATAAAATTGTGGCTAGTGAGGCCTGTAAATTTATAGAGCAAAGGAATGAAAAGAGGATAGGGGCAGAGGTTCAAGCAATAATGACCTCACAACTCACCGCAAGCGTAACACCTTTTCAGTTTGGGGCAGTACAGCAAACTCCAACACAGACAGAGCCAACACAGAGACCCGACAATGGCCCAGGGGCCCAGATGACCCTCAAACAAAGAAGGGTCCGATTTAACCAAGTGTTCACACCTTTGGGACAATCCCTGAATGCCCTTTTGCCGTTGTTAATAGAGAAGGGTTTGATTGCTCCATTCCAACCACGACCGCTGCCGAATCCAATCCCGAGAAATTATGATCCTAACATACACTGCAACTTCCACCAGGTATCGGGGGATCCGACCGATCGCTACTTTTCGTTGAAGCACGCAATACAGGATCTCATTGAGGCAAGAAAGATTATCCCTCCAGCATCTCCCAGGCTAATCAACACATCAATATACTTCAAGCACCCTTGCCGCCACACCCACAAGGGAGGATGAGCCTGAGGCCTAAAATTAACATGGTAGAAGAAGAGGGGAAAGAATTCGACCCCTCAGCATACATCGCCACAAGAGAAAGCCTCGTGATACCAATGCAGTGGAGTTAGGAGAATAAGATCATAGGGGTAGTCGAGCCCTTGAATTTAGTCGACTACTTCCCCAATCTTACACCACAAGCAACACCTCTAGATTTGAGGATATATTTCCCTGCACCAGCCCCCGTCAACTATGTCCAACCCAGTTTTACCTCACCCCAGCTATACTGTCCAGTTTTGATGCCAACTCTCTTCAACCACATGTCGCCTAATTTTACCTCACCCACATTTTTCCATCCACCTTCGACCCCCATTAACCATATTTGGCCTAGTGTTGCATTACCACCACTAGTCCAATCACCTCTGACACCAATCAACCATATCTAGCCCAGTTTTGCCACCCTGTCGACCCAGTCATCTCTGATACCCTCATCTACCCCATTCCAGATCCCCAGACTCCCCACCAAGTTTTACTCAACTATAGTCAGACAGATGCCAATGCTAGCAGAGGGAATGAGGGAACCATCAAATTCATCACACGGTTGGGGAGAATTTATGGACAACCCGAAGTCCCTGTGCCTGTCCATGCCAAGGAAAGAAGGGAACCTGCAGCGGTACACCCCATGGAAAGGATGAGTTGAGAATATGCGTTAGAAACACAACTTAGAAGAGCGCCGACTCACATCACCATCTGGGACTTATTAATAACGTCTCTGCCACACTTCAAAACTCTAATGGTGGTACTGAAAGACGCTCATGTCTCCAATAAGGTCTCCCCAGACGAGGTGGGACAAATGATAGGGCAGGTGTTGGCTCCTAATGCCATCTCATTTTCAGACGCCAATCTCCCGGTAGAAGGAGGCAACCATTCCCGATCCTTCAACATCATCGCAGAGACTGGGAACTTGGTGATTTCATTGGTATTGATAGAAAATGGATCAGCTTTAAATGTGTGCCCACTGAGAACTGTGACCCGAATAGGGTTCGATCTATCCATATTTCGACTAGCCAAAACAGGAGCTCGAGGGTTTGATAACACAAGAAGGGAGGTTATAGGAGAAGTTGACCTTGAGCTCACCATTGGGCCAATGACCTTCTCTATCCCCTTCCAAGTTATGGATATCAAGTCCACCTTCAATTTATTGCTGGGGCGTCCATGGCTGCACGAAATTGGGACAGTATCATCAACCTTGCACCAAAAGCTCAAGTTCATCGCAGAGGAGAAAGTTATAGCGATCCTGGGTGAGGGACGAGAAGGAGAGAGAGCCGCACACAGCATAGAGAACTTCAAAATGTTGATTGTGCCACACACAGCCGAGGACACGGACCTCCACAATTTTCAATATGATGTAGCAGTAGTAGCACTAGAACCCCTCGAAAAGGTTACCTTAAAAATCAGAGGAGGAATGATTACGGTAGTGGCGATGCTTCATAAATGGAGCTATCAGAAAAGAAAGGGATTAGGCCCTCGCCTAAAAGGTAGAAGAGACCCGGTCCGAGCAAGAGGAGGACAACAAATCAAATTTGGGTTAGGATATAAGCCCACCGAAGAAGAAATCCAAGAAGCCAAGGAAAAGGCTCGGGCCACTGCCATCGCCAAAGCCAAAGGGATAGATCTGGAGGGCGAACCCCGTCTGCGGCCACACATCAGGAACACATTTGTAAGCATGGGGGTCATTAAAATTGACAAGAACGAGGCAACTCAACTAACCCCACACAAGAAAGTCGTTGTCCACGAGACCAATCCCCAAATCATTCCCCCGAAAATTGAAATAGACCTGACCTCCCTATCACTTTTTGAGAAGGAGGTACCCCTACCTATATAGCCACATGTCTTAACCCACTCCAAGCAAGTTCTGATAACTGATAACCAGGTTCAAGATGAACCTATGTTAAGCACGATGGAGGCTGATTATGAAGAACCATCTCAATCCCCCTCTGCAGAGCAAGGTAATGGGGCAGCACCCTAGGTAAGGAATTAGGCGTTAAAGCCCATTACTTTGGATGCTTTCAGTGACCAGAAATTTGGTATTAGCTTCTAAAAAAAATCAACCAATAAAAAGTGAGGAAAGCCCGTGGCAAGCAATGCCATGCATGTACAGAGACCCTCCTTGCTAAGGGCCCACTTCCAAAGAAAAGAAAAACCATAAAAAAATAGAAAAATATAAAAAAGTCCAAAAAGATAAAACAGTCCTAAAATATTGGCCAGCCGACATTCAATTAAGAAGACTCACACCCGCTCATCTCCGCAAAGCGTGATTAGTGACGTGTTGCAGCGTCAATAAATATTCGTAGCTGGTGATCGCATCAACTCAGGTAGTCTTTATTTAGAAACCATTTTTTCTATTTCAGCACTTAATAGTTCATAGTTTATTATCCACCACCTTTGTCAGAGTCCATGTGGATCAAATTTGGCCACTTATTCTGGGACCGGAAAGGGCCCTAGAAAAAGCCCGTACCAATAGAAGTACCCTCACTCCGTATCCTCATAGAGTCCAATCTACCAGAGGCTGAGAGAGAGAGAGATTCTATTTTGAGCAGTTGAACCTGATCGACGAGAAGAGACTCCAAGCCTTGTGTCACACCCAAGTCTATCAGGGGAGAATTGCATGCGCCTACAAGAAGCCCGACTGGGAAGGACCCCCTGGATACATGCTCCATCTCGCCACAATGGACGGAGAGCACTTTCCTTAGCCCATCAACATTGGATGCGTACATTTCAAAGCCAAGTAGCCAAGTAAGTATTAATAAAAATGGATACGTGACTGCCTAAGGACCCCTTAAAAGAGGCCATCATTTCAAAGCCAAGTAGCCAAAAAGCATCCCTAAGTGCTCACACCCTTGCTACCTAATTTGAACCATTAAGCCTTTCTTTCATAAATCCCTCCCAAAAAAATATGTGTGTAGATACTGAAAAAGAAAAAAAAAACTCTCAAAGCGAGAAACAAAGAGTTATCATCAAAAATCCAAAAAAATCAAAAAAGCAAAATCCTAAAAAGAGAATGTCTGAAAAAGAAAAATATTTAGTAAAGAAAAATATACATAGAAAAAATCATGGGGCATGTATAGCAAAAATCCTCAAGGAAGAAGTGTATCACAAATAACAGGAACCCAAAGAACCACTAAACCTAAACACCTTCAAAAAATCTTTACCTACCCCTTTTCACTCATGGTCATTATTCATCCTTGAAGAAAGCCCTCTTCAATGTCCACAAGCAGTCACAGTATCCATTGAGTAAGCACAAACCAAGCTGAGAGACAACAAAAGAAGCGACATCTAGCCGGCCATGACGGAATCAACGTCCATGTCGTGATCTTTTAAAAATGAAAAGAAAAAAAGAAAATATATATATACAAACTCAAAGCAAAATGGGCATGGTGAAAACCTACAAGGGCGTCACTGGTAAAAAGAGCAAACTTGTGCGGACCAAGTGAAAACCTGAAAAGGAGCATGGGGTAAGAAAGCGAATACCCATGGACGTAGTAAAAACTCGAAAGGGCGCTACGAGTAAAAAGAGGGTGATAACGGGCATGGCGAAAATCCATCTTGGGCGTCGTCAATAAAAAGGTTTAAAAGAAAAAGGAAGAGAAAAATCATCAGCTATTCCTTTGGTTAAACTTTTGGGCTATCTGATCTTCAATTAGGCCGCTTATGTTTGCTCAAATCGGGTCCTGACCAGGTAGATTTTTAGGTTGCACCGTCAAATGTAAGACCCGAGGCAAGAATAAAAGGTCAAGTCAATCCGAAAGGATGGACGTTCCAACCTTAGTAAAAATCTGGACCCCACTTGGGCCCAACCGCATGAACGGGTTCGACTATTCTCAAAATGGGGCCCGTTACCTCCTCTTGCATTTAAGGGATTAAATAAATAAATAAATATATATATATATATATATATATATATATATATATAAGAGAAAAATGTATATACCAAAAAGATTTTCCTTTTCGACTTCATTTCTGTACTTTGCTTATGCACATGTCAAAAAGATAATTTGTGTGGCGCTGCGCTTTCAACCTTTACATTTTTTCAAAAAGAAACAAAAACAATAAAAAAAACTACATATATAAACCCAAAAAGAATCTGTTAGTCGGTTTTTTACCCCTTCCCTATGGTATTTGATCAATGTAAAAAGTATGTGCAGGAGGACTAGGTCATCGGCCCAGCTCGCTCTTCAAATCACGAATCTGCTCAAGGCGTCCTCGCAGGAATCCCGATCGCTCATCCACCGGTCATAGAGGCCCTTGTATCGCTTCTGAGAAGCATCAGTAGAGCCAAGAACCTCATTCAAGACTCCTTCAAGATGAAGGGCCTTGCATTCCGAAGCATCGGCTCTCGCTTGCTCTTTCTCTAGGTGCTCCTGTAACACCCGCTTCTCATCCACAAGGAACTCAATCTGAGCCAGAAACGATGCTTCCATTTTCGGCCAAGGACCATCAGAGTTGCTGCTCTCTGCCAGGTCAAGTCGTCACGTAGAAGACATCACATAGGATAACCAGGCCTCATACTATGGAGAAGTCAAAGAACATTTCCCTATTGTAAGTCACACATATGTGTCAACTGATGCATTTCCCAGAGCACTGCTCCCCGAGTAAAAATCAAGCCACATAGGGGAGGTCTCTCTATGCAAGGCACATGTTGGGAATAGCCAAATTGGTGCAACACCCGCGAGGGGAAGTAATGAGTACTACCTATCACTCCCAGAAGTGTGATGCCCTCATGATCCTCTGATCGCACTATCGGGAAGGTCCCATCAAGCCATTAAAGCTTCCACACAAGCTCAATACCGGCCAACCATAGGCGCATTTTGCGTGTATTCTTCTGAGGCAACTTGGGGCATCGGCCCAAAAAGCATCTAATAGTCTCTCCACGCACCACGTAAAAGCGAGACACGGGTCCCAGAATAGCAAGGTGCTCACCAAGACTGATTTGAAGGAGGATCGGACACTCGCAGAAGCCTTCCACCTTCCCTGAAGCAAAAACATCAAGTCCTCGGTAGAGCTCGGCCAACATAAAATGAACAATGGAACGACCCTTTTCAAACTCCACCAATATGCACAAAGTGCGAGAGAGAAGCTCTCTCCCCCGTATAAAAGAGGACCTCTGAGAGAAGGCCAAGAGCAAAAGCGTTCACATAATAAATATTTCGGGTTGACAATTTCCGCAAACTTTCATCACTAAAAATTTCTCTCAGGAATTTCATCGAACACCTGGTGGGCCCACTAGCTAGGCTTTTCTCATACTCATTTTTCTTCAAGCCTAACATCGTGTGGACGACCTTGGCATAACCCGGCTTCGGCACCACCATGGCAAGGCCGCAATGAAGCCTCAAACCCGGCAAAACAGAGAGCTCTTCAAGCATCAAAGTCAACTCACAGGACCCAAAACAAAAGAGATGGGCTTCCGCATCCCAATGTGAAACTGCCGCATGGATAAGGTCCCAGAACGAGGGAACATCAAGGAAAGAGGGGAGACGGGCAAGCCTAAGCTAACCACCCAAACTTGAGAGCTCACCTCCATTTAGACTACCAAGCCACTGCTTAAGATATATGGGTCCTACACCCAAAGAGGGAAGTGTAAAGGTCCCAAAACCCCTCGAAATAGCGGGGTTATGAGGAGGGTCCATGGTCATACAAAGTCGTCATAATGGATCACAAATCAATGTAGAATGATGGACCCACCCTCGGGAAGAAAAGATAAGAAAAATGGAGGGAAAATCAAAACCCAACAGAAAATCCAAAGAAAATACTCATTCTCAAGCCTTATAAGCCCACTGGTGCATTTTAAGGCATGCGTGCATAGTATGCACGCATGACCCAAAAGTGAAAAAATTGAAAAGGAAGGAAAAAGAGTTGTGCTTTTGAACCCTATGGTGAACCTGTTTACTAGGGACATGCCCCACTTATACAAAACATCTTTTTTCCATTATAAGTGGCACCCCGGACCACGAGCTGGGGCACCTAATTTTACCACCTAACCTATCTACTCTTTCTTTTTTAGGGACCACTCACACGATGGATGAAAGGAATGCATGAATCTTTGGCCATTTTGGCCACACATAAACTTGGATCATACCCATTGGCAAAACACATTGCCACTTACCTTGCAAAAGAATTTCTTTTTACAAGCAAAGACAATTCATCCAAAAAGATAAACAAAAGAAAGAGGGAACCAACACATCCATTCCATCAAACAAACCCAAAACAAGAAATGTGTGATTGTCATCCGATTTATGTCTTGTTACATCATCCATAAAATTTAAAGTTTAGTGTTCGAAAGCAAAAAGAAAAGGTACGACCCATCAGGAGACCCAGGGCCTCAAGCATCCCTCCTCCGCCACTGCTGCGACCTCTGGTACGTGAGAGTTCCAGCGTCTCCCACACCACAATTGAGACAACCGACTCCGCATAGAGTGTGACTCCCTCTCTCGAGCCACCTGAAAAGTTTCACAAGAGAGCCAAATAGGGGAGCATGGTTTGATAATACAAAGGAGATCTCAATCAACAAAACATATATACTTACAATCTCTTCCCTTTGGAGATCGGCAGGGTGGTGGTAGTACTCCGCAACCTGGGTCATTGAGGAGAGGTCCCGCAGAAGAGAAAAGGTATAAGCAACACAAACCAGAAAAGATAGAACATCTGTGAAGCCAAAAAGAGAAAAACTCACCTCAAGAATTGGCTCGGGAGGGGGTACTCTAGCCGCCTCAGCAGACAGACGAGAACGCTCTGCCACTCCTGGCATAGCTGCCCGACAAAGCTATCATCAAGGGTCTCATGCCTGGAAACCCCATAAGGTCTGGCACCAGAGGTTCTGGAAGGTCCTGCGCCCGAGGTCCCAGATGGTTCCGCACCCATATCCACGCCTGAGGCCTCCGCCATTCCAAACTGAAAAGGAAAAGTGCAATCATCAGAAAATGATCATAACAACTAAAAATGAGATAAAAGTACAAAGGAAACACCAAAGTTACCTGGCTGAGAGGACCCCCAAAAGCCATGAAGTTGACGCCGGGGATGAATCACGGGATGATACAGCGATACGGGAGAACCTCATACCACGTCCGGTAATCCATGCCTAGCCGAAGGAAGCCCTCAATATGAACCCCCCAATGGGTCAACTACTCTGTCAGCTCCTCGATCATACCCCCAAGTGCCAGCACATCACCGGGAGGGTCCGTAGGCACGACAGAGTAACCACGATGCTGGTTGGTCACCTTCTCCCCCAGATAGTAGACCCAGGTCGAGGAGTCGCAAAAGAAGAAAACCTGACAATCAACATTTATCCGTGACTATCTGACTACTGGCCGGTCCAAGAACGAGGAGCCCGCATAGGGGTCTAGCATGATCTATCAAGGAAAAAAGGAGAAATCAAACAATTCTTCAAAATATTAAAGGACCTAAGGAAAAGAAAGAAAAATGCTGCAAACTTGCTCTGAGGGCATCAGATCAAACTAGGACCTCAAGCCCAGCCCCAGGTGGCTCATCCCTGCGTCTCTGCGACGATCCGCATGTTAGTGACTCATCAGAGGGAATGTATCATCCCTCGAGAGGAGAAGAAGGCAACCTGACAGGAAATGCAGGTATCCCCAGACCTGAAAAGAAGAAGAAATCCAAAGGTCAGTAGAAGCAGGCGCATACATATAAACGAGAAAAAAATGAAAGCAAAGCAGGTCACCTCGATCATGTGCCAGAAGCCAAAAATGGTGGAGAGGCTCCCAATGGAGTCTCGGACCAAGCTATCCATCAAAATAGCATACCCGGCATCGCCCCAGTTAACTCTATGTACGTCCCTCCAATTCTCCATTAGATGGAAAAGGGACGGACAGTTGGATGCGCCCACCACTGGTGTTCACAAGGATCGTCTTGCCCAATAGGGAGAGGAACACTCGAGCAAGGACCAAGGCGCGCTCAGGGGGGATGCGTATCTCTATGTGGGGCTGATCCTCAGGGAGCAGCTCGTCAGCACCGAAGAGTCCAGCAAGCCATGATACCTTGACCTCAGGTCCCGTCATGCAGTCGATAGGCGGATAGGTCCCAATCAAATGGATCACCTCCTCGCGTGGCAGGAGGCGAGGGTAGGTCACTAGCTCCCCTCCTATCGGAATCCCAGTACTCATGGCCCAATCAATGGGTGTAATGGTCATCTCGGCAAGGGACATATGGAAGGCCATCGTCTAAGGACAAAACCTCTCCACGAAGGCCATCACATAAGAATAGTCCCAAAGTTAGCCTGTGCTAGGATATCGAAATCGCACACGTAGTGCCGATATCGAAATCTCACACTTAGCGGATTTTTGGCAATATCAAAGAGTTATATTTATTTTGTGTTTATATTTTAGGAGTCAAAAGTCTGTGGATCTTGATGGAATCAAGTCCATCCGATTATGAGTCGATTCTAGCTGCTAATTGGGTGCCATGTGACACGGTTTCGCACCATGAAATATACATGAAATTTTCGCATAAAATTTCACTCGAGGTTGTGGAATAGGTCAAAATTTGACCTCAATTTATTTCAGATTTTTCTTAGGAGTCTAAGCACGGGAAATCCTAGCCCTTTTGAGGCTCAGATTTCTGGTGCAACAGGACAGATCTGTTGTCTTGCACTCTGAATTCCGTATAAATCAAAATACATGGAGTCAAGGTCTGAATTTTTGACTGGGTATCGGGAATGCATTTATTTATCAAAATTAATTTTTCAAGAATTTTCTAATTTTATTCAGTGCCGTTCTACCCTCAGGTCTGAGAGTATTCAGCTATGAACTGCAAGGTCTACAAGTTGGGCCATCAATGGGGTGCACCTAGTGGTCCATCTTATGCCACAATTTTTCAGATTTTGACCCGGGATGGCTCCAAATTGATCCCGGATCAATCGAGATCTCTTTTTGGAGGTCCTTCCTATTAATCTAATGGCAGGAATTGCTGTCATCGCTATCCTATTCGTCAAGTACAAATCTGATCCTATATCGGGTAATTTCGGGCTAGCCTCGTTGGTCATCCGATCGATTCCAAATTTTTGAGCACAATTAAGTTTTTCAAAATGTTTTATCAGCAGAGATCAGTTTTACAAAAGTTAAGTTTTCCCAAATCACATTTCGATCAATCTTTATCAAGTCGTCAATATCACTATAGCATAATTTACCCGAATCTCGGGGAATTTATCGATAAGTAATCGATCACCGTTGATTACTCGTGATCAGCAATGGTCATGAGCTTCAAAGGTCTGGGAGCTCATCAGGCCACAGGTCAATTAAAATGATCAAATCTCAAGCAACAAACCATCTAATAGTCTTAGTTGTTCCTACTCTATAGTGTAGGGATCATACACTCAATATTTTTATACAAGCATCTAATACCATTCAATTTTTCCATGATCAAACTCATAAACTCATTACATACATTCTGAAAATCAGGTTTTAAATCAATTATATCAGGGAATCAAACTAGCTAACATGATCAAGATCATTTACCCACAAATTTCAATCAAGTCTACTAAGCATCGTACTCAAATCTAGTGAACCTAAGCTCATGCATCATGACCATTCGATCATATCATCAAATCAGAAATCACAGGTAAATTTTCTAAGAAATTAGATCAGAAATTTAACTAATCACTGCCATGATCATGATAATATTATCACTCTAATTTATGAAAAAAAATGGCAAAATTTCAAGGCTACACTACACCTAGTCTTAGATACCTATGATGCATCTATGACCATTCAATATTCATATATAAAACAGTGATAAAAAAATAATATTTCTGCAAACTAAACCATGTAATATAACAATCACAACCATTAAATGTCATGTACATAATCTATTCTATCAAATAAAAATAGTATCAAATTTCAAAGCGTAGTGTTCGAAAAATTTTGCTAAGGTAAATCGATTTGATCAAAAGCCATTCCTTTTTCTTCAAAACTCTTATCAAATCATACATATTTTTCACAATTTATGAGATCATATGATCCTACTGGTGGTATCCTATGGAGGAGGAGTCATGCTAAGGCTTAGAGGCACATGCACTCAACTCAAACTCCAAATGTACCATGATCAGTCCAAAAGTGATCATAGACTATTCAGTCATGACAAGGGTAGTGTGTGATCATCAAAATCATAAACATTACCTCCTCATCTCAGGTCATCCATCATCAAAACAAAAATAAAATTTGAAAATCTAAGGGAAAATCCATTAAAAATTTGAAATTTCCAACATTTTTATGAAAATCCTAGACTATAAATGGACATAGTTCATCTTTAATCGATTTTGGACTAGTGCAATCGTGGATTTTTGGCGATCCCGTCGTGACGATGCGCTCGTTATAAATATTTAGAGTCGCCACCTAGAGATTTTGGTGTCCCGGGAAACCCAAATCAAATTTAAAGAGCACCAAAGTGCCAAAAATTGACTCTGAATCCGGTCTACGCCAAAGGCTCTTGGGTAGGATCTTCGGTTATCGATTGGGAAGGTGTTAGACACTCAATTAACCTGATTAATGCAGTCTCTACTTATGACCAAAACAAAAATAATAGAAAAGAACTGAAAAGGCCTTTCTCTTGCCCAAAGGGTCTTAAAATTCTATTTGTGCCTCTCTGTTCCTACCGAAAATTCGGCGGCATAATAACACAAATGGGAGGATAGAGGAAGAACCGAGAAGGTAGAGGAATAGAGAGGAGAGCCGGAGCTCTCGAGCCCTTGTTGCACCATTGTGGAGCCTTGCGTTGGCTTGCTTTAGTGAGATTTTGAAGACTTATATAGTGAGAAATGAGGTTCCAGCTCCTAGGGCTTGATAGCTAAGGGGTAGAGAGAAGGCTAGGGGGTAACGCACACCTAACGTAAAGCTTTTAGAAAAAAGGCTAAGGTTTTTGGAAGGTTTTAAAGTTCTGAAATTTGTATGAGAATGGTGCACTAGAGGTGAGAGAGAAAGGATTCCTTAATCTCTTAATTACAAATTTTTTCAAACCTTTGTAAAGGGAGGGGTACCTCTCTATTTATAGGATAAAGAGAGGTTAGGAGGGTGTTTAGAGGCTAACTTAGATTAGCAATTAGATAATCTAGTCATCTAAGGTTTTTTAGGGTTTTTGGAGCCTTGAAATGTGTGAAGAGATGCTCTAATGGTGAATGTTAGGGTGGGACTTTAAACCACTTAAGAGGTTGCACATAGATAGTAAATGAGTGCAAGATAACTAGCAAAACACACTCCAAAGGTCAAGATGGTCAACAAGTAAACCCCCAATCTCGAATTTTGAAGTAAAAACCCACAGGTATTGTTCATAAGCGTGGCGTAACTATTAGTTGTGTCAAGCATATGTATAGTAAAACAATTCTGTACAGTGGTTTTGGGAAGTTGACTGTTCGCGGGGGGACCCACTCATATGTGGCGCAACTATTAGTCGCACTAAGCCATTTCTGGGGGAGAAATGGCTTAGCGCAAGTAATACTTGCGCCAAATCCCAAAAGGGGACTTTCACATAATTATAATTCTGCCCCTATACTTTGGAATGTGATATTTCCTTGCACAGCTCCGATTGGGGTGATTCTTGGCTTGTTGGAAATTTGAGGACTTCTACTTTTCAATGATATGAGATTCGATCACAGTAGAAGGTCACAATAAGTCCCGGTACACCACTCTTCATCTATTTCTCGAGAAAGCTAGGTTTAGGTCCGAAATGGTTTCCAATGGTCAGGATAGGATTCTAAGGGTTCGGGAAGGTTCCAAAGAGATGTAGGGTAATTTCTAAGGGTCTGGAATGACTCCTAAGATTTCAGAAAGGTTCCTAAGAGTTCCATATATGCCATCAAAAACTCAGAGATGCGCCTCTCTCAAAATGTGTCTCAATCGGGCCTTGGGCCAAATTTGGGTGTCTACAGATGCCCCTCTTTGGTATCCGATCACTAATGATCGAATATCAAAGAAAAGAGACATCTGAAGAGGCCTAAGGCATTACTAATGGGTCTGTTGTATTCAAAACGAACTTCAAACATCATATGAGTAACATGGTGAGAAAATGACAGCCACATATGTAAAAAAAAATGGTCGTTTCTCAAGGTAATCGGTCTCCAAGCGCTTAGTGACATTACTGGGCATAATCGAGGTAGAATGAGTTACGAAAGCCCAATAGATACGAAAGGCGGTCGCTTCTCAAGATGATTTGAAGGAGTTTGATGTTCACGATTCATTCTGAATACAACAGCTTCGTAAGTAAGGAGGGTGATCGACCCGCATTCAAAGATAGGCGCAAAGCAAGTACGCAAGGTTCTACAGTTTGTATCCAATCATATGAGGTATTGACCGCCTCATCTGACTGGCCATGGGTGCCCCTGCTTGAAGCAAGGTTCGAGGTCTGTGGGCGAACCCATTGACCCCGAAGTTTATTTAGCACGACTACTCGAGCGAAGCGAAAAGATGTCGCAATGCTTTTTGGGAATACGTGCTGCTTTTTTGATTACGTGCCCCGGATCAACATGACCTAGAGCATCCAACCTTAAATAACACAAAACAACTCTAGCCAAAATCGGGTGTCCACCGAAGGAGACACCTAATTCTGGTCTCTGCCGATAATGATCTTACGAATCATTTAACTATGCATAAACATGCACCCATTAGGGATGATAAGCAACAAAGGCGATGGAAGTCTCGACCCAGATCCTGTCCGAATATAATTTACGAGAATAAACAACTATCCTACAGATACTCAGACGTATGGCATTTACTTTATAGGGATACCGTGCCAATACAAGTTTTAAGCGTGCAAAAATTAGGGAAATGAACCCTTCTGTATGCATGTTTGTACATAGTTGATTGATGTTTAGTTTCATTTTCAACAGGTTGGTCTCAACCAACGATTGATCTTTTTCTGAGAAATCTGAAGCTTAGGACACTAAAGTTCACATTAATCCAAAGACAGAGCATTAGCTCGAAGATTTAGCAGTGGAATCATCTTGATCGAAATATTGACCGTTTGATCGGGATTGACGCCATTGCTCCTACTTTGAAGTAGGATTCAAAAATTCAAGGCGAACCTTAGACTTAGGGCATTGATATAGCACAGCCGCGTTGCTGATAAAATATTGATATTTTATCGCTTCGAAATACGCATGTGCGTTGCTGCGTGTCCAATCATATGAGGCATAGACTGCCTCATTTAACTAGTCGCGGGTGTCCCTGCTTGAAGCAGGTTTCGAGGTCGTTGAGCGAACCCATTGATTCCGAAGTTTATTTAGCACGACTACCCGAGCAGAGCGAATAGATGTCGTAACGCTTTTTGGGAGTAGGTGCCGTCTTTTCAAAACACATATTTTTTTGTTATTTCATATGGGAAATTTTGACCTTTTTTGTGTTTATCATTTTATATGATTTTTTAGATTTATCATTTTATGTGATTTTTATCTTTTAAGTTATCATTTTATATGATTTTTTGGGTTTTTTTTTAAAGCTATCATTTTATGTGATTTTTGGTTTCTCAAAACTATTATTTTATGGGATTTTTTGGTTTTTCAAAACTGTGATTTTTTGGTTTTTCAGAACTATTATTTTATGTGATTTTTTGGTTTTTTCAAAACCATTATTTTATGAGATTTTTTTGGTTTTTCAAAACTATTATTTTATGTGAATTATTCTATCATTTTAGGTGACTTATTTTTTACTCTTTTTATGTGGGACTTTTTTATCATTTTTGTGGAATTTTCACATTTTCTTATGTGGGATCGGGCTGCTTATTGATCTCGATCCATTTTATTCTAGCACGGCGTCCTGGGCAAGCCGAATGAGGATGGACCTACCACTTGGGAGCATGTGCACTTGGCGGGGGTAACAAAATAAAGAGAGGAGGGTACCGGGCTATGCCTGTGACCCGTACCAGGTCCAAAACCCGACCTATAAGTGGCTGGCGCAACTAATAGTTTTGCCAAGCCAAACGGGGGCTCAAAATAGCCTAGCGCAACTATTAGTTGCGCCAGGCATGGATGGGGTTTTGAATTGAAAGCGCCCGAGTTCGGGTAGCAAGAGCATATTTTCAAAAATATTTGCTCCCCCTCCCTTCAAACCGAAAATCGGCCTCCCCTAGGGTTCCTTTACATCGCCTCTATGCATGCCTCATTTCTGGCATTTGCTTGCGTTGATTAATCGTCCGCACCGCTCTAGATCAAAGAACCCTCTTTCTTCAAAGGTAACCATTTAAAACTCATTTTCTTTGAATTTTCTTACTTTTTCTTGCAAATGTGATCATGATCTTGCATTCTTAGATGATAAATGATTTATTTTCACTGTAAGCATGTGTGTTGATGATTTTTTATGAATGATGTCCTAGTTTTGTTATTTTATGGGTTTTATTAATGCATTATATATATATATATATATATATATATATATATATATATATATATATATATATATATATATATATATATATATATATATATTAGATTATATTATATTATTTTTATTTGTGCATATAGAAAAGACAATATTTTGGGTTTTTGTTTTTGTTTTTATTTTTGAATATAAAGCAAGGGTTTTGGGTTTTTTATTTTCGAAAATTAATTAGGGAAAGGGGATTTTTTATTTCTATTTTTTGAAAATTAATTAAGGAAAATGATTTTTGATTTCTATTTTTCAAAAATTAATTAAGGAAAATGATTTTATTTTTGGTTTTTGGTGTTTGAAAACTAAGGCATTGATTTATTTTTTTTGTTGGTTTTTTTATTTTACAAAAGAAGGGATTTTTTAGTTTTAGTTTTTTTATTTTTATAAACATAGTGGAAGGATTTTTTTATTTTTCTGATTTTATGGACATAAAAGGAGAGATTTTTTTGTTTTAGTTTTTATTTTTATAAACATAAAAGAAGGGTTTTTTTTTTTTTTTTTTAGAAGTATGAAGAAAGGATTTTTTTGTGATTTTTTTTTTGTTTTTAACTTGCTTTATTTTTAGAGATAGAAAGGGGGAAAGTTTGTTTTATTTTTATTTATTTTTGCAGAAAAAAAAAGGGAAGAGATTTTTTCTTTTCATTCAATTAACTGGGATTTTTTTTTTTGTATATGTATAGTTTTATTTTTGAAAATAAAAGAAAGGGATGAGCATACTTACCTTCCCTTGGCTTGTAGCAAAAAATGGTCCTTTATCACTGATCTGCTCTGACATGACTGCTCGCTTTTGCCTCAGAATGTCTGGCGATAAAGAGTACGTGCCTAAGGAGGGGCATGAGGAAGGGCCCGATGTGGTTTATGGTCCACATGGGGAGCAATTCTTCATGGTAGAACGCAAAGCAGGTCCCTGGCAAGAGATGTAGGGCGAGGCCGCCTGAGTCGGCCTTCTCCTCCAGCAATATATCCATATCTCCAACTTTGGCATAGCGGCAAGGTAAGAGATGAGTTCAGTTTTTCTTTCTTTGTGCGACTTTGCTTTATTTCTACGATCTAATGCATTTTCTCCCTTGACACAGGACTTGCACCGCATCGTATTCCGAGGAGGTTGGCTGGACTTCCATGACTTTTACCACTACGTCCCCCCCGTTGTGAAGCATTTGCTTGAGCAGGCGGAGTTTGGAGAGTTATTATCCTGAGTACGAGGCTTAGCTATCGGCTGAGCAACCTGCTGCTGATCATCTGGATCAGGCAGAGAGTATTGATATGGGAGGCCCCTAGCCAAAGAAAGAGACGGCGCTTCAAGCTCGCATTGAGTTATTAATTGATGAGAAGAGGGTCCTGCAAGAGCTTTTGGCCCAAGAGAAAGTTAGAGCAGAGGTAGCAGAGACCATAGCTGGCATAGCCGAGAGCAAGGTCCTTCGTCTAGAAGGATCCTTGAATGTTGCTCATGGGGCTGCTGATGCTTTTCGGAAGAGGTATAAGAGCCTCCACAGTCGCTGGCTGACTGAGAGGAATGTTCGGGAGGACGATTTTCGTGCCGAAATTAGTGCCTTGAAGCGCGAGCTGGGCCGTTGATTTCTTCCTGCACAGATCATATTTACAGAAAAGGGGCGTAAGAAACCCCTTTATAGATACACATTTTTTTGTATACATATTTTCTTTATGTGTTTATTTTTCCTGCTTTTGTAAAAAGGAATAAAAGAAAGCTAGACATTACACCGACTATTTTTTGGGATGTGGTGTAAGCAGAACAGTTATAAATGGAAAAGGAAAATCTATTATATTTACAAGGACTTCTATTTTTTATTGTTCTTTTTGAATGATGGGTCTCTTTTGGAATGTGCACAACCTGGGCATGGAAATGGAAAAGAAAAATCGTTATCTTTAACAAAAAGGGCTTCCCCGCCCAGGTGCACGAAGTGTGGGCATGAAAGTGGAAAAGGGAAATTATTATCTTTTGACAAAAGGGGCCTTCTGCCCTGTCCCTTATTCTCTTTTTATTTGGTTTGATGCTTCAATCACATGGTGAGATCTCGGGTCCCCTTTTGAGCATGGTTGAACCCCTTTTAAGTGGTCGGATTTGGGTGAGTTTCAGCAGCTTTACCAAGACTGGAACGTCAATCCCATTGGATTGAGTCAAACCTTTTCCCTTACCTTGGGTCATGCGCTGGACAAAGCAGTTTCACAAAAATAATTTTGGTCGGAGTCCGATTTGAACTAACATGAGCGGCCTAGTCAAAAAAAGAGTAACAGGGAGAGTAATCAAAAGGGCTCCTCAAACATCAATCCCATCAATTAATTCAAACTTTTCTTTTTCAACTTCTTTTTAATCCTTTTGCTCACAATGCCCAAGGTGGGTTCGTCGTGCCCGTTTTTGCCCTCTTTTTACCCATAGCGCCCTTTCGGGTTTTCATCTGGTCCGCACAAACTCGCTGTTTTTACTCGTAGCATCCTTTCACGTTTTCACTACGTCCATCTTGCTTTGAGCTTATATATTTATTTATTATTATTTTTTTCTTTTATTTCTTTTATCAAAAGCCACGACATAGATGTCAATTCCGTCATAACTGGCTAGACGGGGTTCTAGTGTCATCTCTCAACTCGGCAGGTGTTGACTTAATAGATACTATGATTGCTCGTGAGCCAACAAAGAGGACTTTCTTCAGGGTGTAGCTTGGTCATGAGTTAGGTTAGGATTTGAAGGTATGCTAGGCTATAAAGGTTTCTTTGACACGGTTTCAATTTTTCACAACATATTTTCTTCCTTGGGAGATTTTACTATGCATGCCCCATGATTCTTTTATATTTTTTTCTTTTTCCTTTATTTTATTTCAGGCAATCTCTTTTTGAGGTTTTGCTTTTCCTATTTTTTCTATTTTTTTGACAGCGCTTCTACCTCATCTTTCTCTTTTTTTTTTTATATATACACACTTTTTCTTTTTCAAGGAAGGGGTTTATTGAAAGAAAGACCCAG
Organism: Chloranthus sessilifolius; assembly: GCA_021018995.1. NCBI lineage: Eukaryota > Viridiplantae > Streptophyta > Magnoliopsida > Chloranthales > Chloranthaceae > Chloranthus > Chloranthus sessilifolius. Next base: position 108,591,525 of record CM037597.1, on the reverse strand, counting down.
ACTCAAATGGGGTAGCAAAGGATATCATCATTTTTAGGGATGCTTTTGGCTACTTGGCTTTGAAATGATGGCCTCTTTTGTGGAATCCTTAAGCAGTCACATATCTATTTTATCAATACTTACCTTGTCGCAATAAACTAAGAGTAGAACCGTCAGACATATCCAGCATTGATGGGCTCAGGAAAATGATCTTCATCCATGGTGGTGAGGCGGATAGCATATTCCGACAGCACTTCTTAGACGACGTAAAGTCCCTCCCAGTTCGGTTTGAATTTCCCTCTCGGATCAGCGTGGAGGGATGGGAAGATCTTCTTCAGTACAGTGTCTCCCACCTTCAGATCTCGATCGCGGACATGTTTATTATAAGCGCGTGCGATTCGCCCTTGGTAAACTTGAGTATGACACAAGGCTAGGCATCTTTTCTCATCTAATAAGTTTAATTGTTCAAAGTGGGATCTCTCTCTCTCTGCTTCGAGTAAGCCTGATTCCATGAGGATTTGGAGCGAGAGTACTTCAACCTCTATCAGTAGGACGGCCTCAGCTCCATACACAAAGGAGAATGGTGTTACCCCTGTAGCTGTACAGATCGACATTCTGTAGGCCCATAGAGTAAATGGCAGTATTTCGCTCCAATCTCGGTAAGTGACGACCATTTTCTCGAGAATGTGGATGGCTATCTTGTTAGCAGCTTCTACGACTCCATTAGTTTGAGGTCGATAAGGTGATGAGTGATGGTGCTTGATTTTGTATTGCTCGCAGAAGGCTCGGATGCACTTATTCGTAAAGTTGGTGTCATTGTCTGTGATGATATCCTTGGGTACTCCAAATCGGTATACAATATTATTCTTGAGAAACTTCTCGACGTGATTGGCCGTGATGTTGGCATATGACGCCGCCTCTACCCACTTGGTAAAGTACTCATTGGCAATTAGGATGAATCGATGTTCATTGGATGCTTTTGGATTAATCATTCCGACGATGTCAAGGCCCTGGGTAGCAAATGGCCAAGGAGTGGTCATGCAATAAAGATCGATGGCAGGAGCATGTATCAGATTGGAGTGTTCCTGACAGTTATAGAATTTCTGAACATGTTTGCAGCAATCTGATTCCATAGTGGTCCAAAAGTATCCCTGCCGTAGAATTTTCTTGGCGAGCATGTGACCGCTGACGTGGGCTCCGCATACTCCCTTGTGGATCTCTTTCATAATATTGATCGCTTCACTTTCTGTAAGGCACCTGAGCAAGATGTTATTGTAGGAGCGTTTGTAAAGGCATTCCCCACAAATGATGTAGCTTGCCGCTAAACGTTGAATGGTTCGCCAGTCCGTCCTGAACGTACCCTCAGGGAAAGTTAGTGTCTCAAGGAAATTCTTGATATCTGAGAACCAAGGTGACTCATCATCAGGCTTTGTAGGTTCCTCAATCTGGAGGCAGAAGGCTGGCTCATTTCTCTGCTCGATCATGATTGGCTTCATCTCAGCACCATACGAGATTTCTATCATTGACGCCAAAGTTGCTAGTGCATTGGCAAAGCGATTTCTTATCCGCGAGACATATAAGAATGTCACGTCCTCGAAACAAACTATCAAATCCTCGAGGTGCTCATGCTAGGGGGTCAGTTTCTCATCTTTCATCTTCCAATCTCCATTGGTCTAGCATATGATTAATTATGAGTCGTCGAGCACTCAGAGGTGAGTTATGTTCAGATCGAGAGCCGCCTGTAGGCCCGCTGCACAAGCTTCGTACTCGGCCATGTTATTAGTGTAAGGGAAGTTGAGCTTGATAGAGACTGACACGTGGGATCCTTTCGATGAAATCAGAATGGTGCCAACTCCCTAACCTTCAGCATTTCCTGCCCCGTCAAAGTGTATTACCCATGATTAATCTGCTTCTTCAATATCATCCTCCGTCATGAATAGGATGTCTTCGTCAGGAAACTCAGTTCTCAAAGATTTATAATCTGGCAAAGGATTATCGACAAGATGATCGGCGAGTGCCTGCTCCTTAATCGATTTCTGAGTGACGTACATGATGTCAAATCGAACAATAAAAGCTACTATCGTGCGGTTCACCTAGTGAGAGCCGGTTTCTCGAGCATGTATTTTAAAGGGTCCATTCGTGCCAGGAGTAAAATGGCTTGGGATAGCAAGTAATGGCGAAGCCTCTAAGTAGCTCATACAAGAGCCAGGCATGCTTTCTCCATATGAGAATAACGCGTCTCATAATCAGTAAACTTCTTGCTTAGATAGTAGATGGCCTGCTCTCTTCTTCCTGTCTCGTTATATTGTCCTAAGACATATCCCATCGAGACCTCCATCATGGAGAGATACATCAAGAGTGGTCTCCCTGGCTCGGGTGATACTAACACGGGTGGGTTAAGGAGGTAGCTTTTAATTTTGTCGAACGCTGCCTGGCAATCGTCGTTCCATTCAATGGGTGAGTTCTTCCTTAGTAGCTTGAAGATCGGCGTGCAGATTGGGGTTAGTTGTGCAATAAACCGACTGATATATTGTAATCTGCCCAAGAACCCTCTAACCTCTTTCTCAATAGACGGTGGCGGCATTTCTGTGATAGCTTTAACTTTGACTGGGTCGACCTCGATCCCTCTCCTACTGACGATGAATCCCAACAGTTTTCCGGACATAGTACAAAATGCGCACTTCTGTGGATTCAGGCGTAATCTATACTTTCTCAACCTCTCGAAAAGCTTCTAAAGATTTGCCAAGTGATCGCTTCGCTACGGTGACTTGGCTATCATATCATCGACATACACTTCAATTTTTTGGTGCATCATGTGATGAAACAGCATAGTCATAGCCCTCTGATACGTTGCACCGGCATTCTTCAGCCCAAATGTCATGGCTCGGTAGCAAAAGGTTCCCTAAGGGGTGATGAGCGCAGTCTTCTCTCGATCTACCTCTGCCATCCTAATCTGATTGTATCCTAAGAATTCGTCAATAAAAGAAAGCATCTCGTGCTTAGCGGTGTTATTGACCAAGATGTCGATGTGTGACAATGGTAAATCATCCTTCGGGCTCGCCCGATTCAAATTGCGAAAGTCAATGCACATGCGGACCTTTCCATCCTTCTTCGGTATAGGCACAATATTGGCTAGCCATTGCGGGTACTTGGATACCATGAGAAACTCTGCGTCATACTGCTTTATGACCTCATCTTTGACTTTCAGCATCCACTTGGGTCGGAGACGTCTCAGCTTCTGCTTAACCGACTTCATATTAGGGTAGAGAGGCAACTCATGTTTGACCAAATCGATGTCCAGACCAGGCATGTCCTCATATGACCAGGCGAAAACATCTTGGTATGACCGCAGGAAATCAATCATGCTTTTTTTTTCTTCGGGAGACAGCGACGTTCCGATTTTGGTAATTTAGGGAATCTCCTTAGTCCCTAGATTGATATCTTTCGTTTCTTCGACAATGGGGGTAGGGCCATTCTCAAATTTGGCAAACCTGTCAAGGAGCTCATTGGGGAGCTCCTCCAAAGGGATATCCTTGTCCAAACTCGTAACTTCTACCTTTTCTTGTATTTTTACAGGAAAGCGATCAATTTTACGTGGGACGGGTATTTCAATTAAGGCATCTTTTTATGGGATTTTATTTGAAATCTTAAATGATAATTTTTTTAGATTTTGTATCTTTTCAATGTTTTTAGGATTTTTGTTTTCTTTTGAGACGGACCCTTGGCAGCGCGAGTCTGTGTATATACACGTTATTGTCTGCCAAGGGCTTATCTCACTTTTTATAGGTTATTTTTTTTGGAGAAATGGGTGTCAAATTTTAGGTCATTTCCTGCTTTCAGAGTTTGGGACAAAGATGCCTAGTTACGTACCTAAGAGGCCGCTCCTTTACCTGTTTGGATTGAAGGTACTGACTGATAGGGCTCTTCGGAGTCAGCCTCCATCATGTTGATCCCTAGTTCGTTTGAGATGATGTCCTCAAACGTTAACATAGTCTTGTGGTGATTCACCACAGAGGGAGTTTGTTCAGGTACGGACCGTCGTTCCTCAAAGAGGGATAACGCAGCCAAGTCTATTTCTAGGCTAGGAAGGGTGATGTGGGGATTGGTGGGGTGAACCGGTGTTGTAGGCTTATGTGGGGTCAATTGAGTTACCCCATTTCGATCGATCTTTACAACCCCAGCACTTATGAATGAATTTCTTATATGAGGCCTGGGACGGGGTGTTTCTTCTATGTGATTCCTCTATGTGAATCCCCCTAGCTCTCGCAGCTGTCGTCGCACAGGCTTTCTCCTTAGCATCTCGCACTTCTTCTTTCGTGGGCTTGTAACCTAACCCAAACCTGACTTTCTGACTACCCTTAGCTGTGACCGGCTCTCTTCTGCCTTGCAGTCTAGACCCAAGTCCTCTTCCTTTTTGATAGTCCCACTTTTAGAGCATGGCTACTGCCGCTACCATTTCACCTCCGGTTCATAGAATGATGCCCTCGATGGGCTCCGGGAGTACTGTTGATACCTCGTACTCAAAACTGTGGAGGTCGACGTCCTCAGCGGTGTGCGGCACATCCAGCACTTTAGGATTTTCAACGCTGGTGGTGGCTTTTTCCTTCTCACTGTGCCCTTCACCGATGATAGTGATAATCTTCTGCCCAAATGCGAACTTGAGCTTCTGGTGCAACGTGGATCGGATCACTCCAACTTCATATAGCCATGGGTGCCCTAACAGTAGATTGAACGAGGATTTAATGTCTATCACTTGAAATTATATGGAAAAGGTTATTGGCCCAATTAATAGTTCAAGTTCAACTTCTCCCATTATCCCTCTCCTCGTGTTGTCAAAATCTCGAACACTAGTTCTCGTGAGTCTCAGCATGCATGGATCTACCCCAATCTTGATGGCGATTCTCAATGGGCATATATTTAATGCAGACCCGTTATTGATTAAAACTAAGGGGATTATCATATTTTCGGACTCAACAATTATATTAAAGGACTTTGAGTGACTACCTCCTTCATCCGGTAAATCGGCATCTAGAAATGAAATGGCATTTGGAGCCATAACCTGATCAATTATTTCCCCGACTTCATTTGGGCTAACCTGAAGCGATACATGTGCATTTTTTAATGCCCCCATTAAAGCTTGAAAATAGAGTGGGACTTCATTAATAAATCCCATATAGTAATATAAGCAGGCATTCTTCTCAGCTAAGTCTCCAGTATATGTTCTTGACTCATTTTTTCAAAAGGATTAACAGCACTATCTTTCTTTCCCTTGGGTTGGGCTTGTGTTGCTGCTGGTGCTTTTGGCTGCTTCGAGATCTTTCCTAATCAAGTAACAAAGTCTACTTCCTCTTCTCTGTTGCTGTCTGTGTTGACATCCGTCTGCTCGTAACTCAGCGGGACCTGATGAGGATTGTAGGTTGGCCTTGAAATCTGAAATGGTATAGCTGTTGTTATCGGCTGCACTTGTACTGATGGCTTCAGAGGGGTGGGCAACACTTGGCTCACTTCAGTGATAGATGGTTGGGTGGCAAATTTTGGCCAGGTGGGGGTGGTGAAGCTTGCGGGTGGTTGCATCGGGGGTAAAGGGATAGGAATAGGCCATTGGTAGCTGAAAGGTGCTGGCGAGGGATTGGGGGCATGATTGGCTATCGGGTAATTAATGGGGGTGGCAGAATATGGTTGATATGCATTGATGAGTACATAATTGACGGGTGTGGGTGATGGAAAATAAGCCCTAAGATCTAAGGGTTCATCTCGCGGTACCGGATTGGGAAAGTAATATGACAAATTCAGGGGTTCAATCACCCCGATACTCCTTTTTTCATAATCTCTTTGCAGTGGTGCCATATAACTTTCTCGATCGCTAATGTAATCCACCGGATAAAACTCAAATTCCTCCTCACATTCTTCTGTCATCCCGATGGTGGGTCTGAGACTTCTCCTCCTGTAGGATGTGAGAGTAATGGCACCTGATGAATGTTTGCATGCTGGTTTACTTGAGAAGGTGCAGGTAGAATGATTTTCCCAGCATTAATTAAATCTTGGATCACGTGCTTTAATGGGAAGCAACGATCAGTCGGTGACCCGGACCCTAATGAAAATTACAATGAGTATTAAGGTCATAATTCTCTGGGATTGGGTGAGGAGGTTGTGGTTGACGAGCAGTAACTAATCCCTTTTCTATTAGCTAAGGCAAAAGTACACTTAATGATTGCCCTATGGGTGTAAACACTCGGTCGTAGCAGGCTCTCCTCTGCTCCGGAGTCATCTGCATTCCTTGTCCATTCCCTCCACTCTGCATCTGCTCAGTTCTGACTGGTGCTGGCTAGGCTGCTTGAAACTGGAACGAATTATATTATTATTGGGCCTGGTGTTAGTAATGTTCTGGACATCGGCCCCTGTTCTCTTCTTGTTCTTTTGTTCTGAAAACCTTCTAACCCCACTGGCTCCACTCGATATATTCTTGCTCAAGCGAATTTCCCTAATAGCATCTTCATAGTGATTGACATTCCTTACCAAATCAGCAAAGCTAGACTGCTGCTGGTACACTAAAAAGTTCGAGATCACTGACAGAATATTTTTAAAAATCATTTCTATTTGTTCATCATTAGGTATCTTATTTCTAACATGAGCTACCAGTGCTCTCCAATGCCCCAAATAATCGCTAAAAGTTTCATTCGAGTTCTACTTCAAACAGGCCAAATCTGACTTACTCGGTTCCATGTCTACATTATAGACATATTGTTCCTGAAACAAGTGCGTCAAGTTCTTCCAAGTTTTCAACATAGATGATTCCAAAGATATAAGCCATCTCCATGCCGAACCAGTCAAACTTTTCTGAAAGACCTTTATCAATAGTCTTTTGTCCCCTCCATACTGGCACATGTCCCCACAATAAGACTTGAGGAGTACTATGGGATTGTTGGCGTCGCTGTACTTGTCAAAAGTCGGCATTTTAAATTTTGGGGGCAAGGGGACCTCAGCAAATAAACATAAATCTGAGAAGTCTGTGGCGTGGATTTTAGCACCACCCATCTTCAACAACTGCTTCTGATTTTGTCTAACTGCACTGATTCCTTGGACATGGGGGCCACTTTCTCAACAGTCGGTTGTGCTTCACTCTAGGCTACCAAGGGATGGGAAATTATAAGAGGGTTAAGGCTGGTTAATGCCCCAGCATAGGCTCCACTATTTCTAATCTCGTCATCTTCATACTGCTGGTCTACATAGGGTGCCGTGAGGGCAGAATTCTCTTACTGGTGTTGCATGGACTGGATGGGAATGGCCTGAATGGGGGTTGAGTGAGTCCATTGGATGTTAGGGAAGGTTTTTTGGGTGAGGGGATGAGTGAAAGTCAGATTTTAGGGTGGGGCCTAATGAAGCCATTGGGCATGGGGAAAGGCTTGAAACCGACTTTGGGATGTTGGGATATGGGTGAATTGGGATTGATATAAAGCATGGGTTTGAGCTGGATATGGGGGTTGTGGGTGAGTGAAATGTTGGAGGAATTGTTAAGGGTATGGGTGTGAGGCTCCAAGGTTAGGGCCTTGCTGGGCTTGGGTATGGGCCATGAAGCCTTGGGAGAGTTGGGCAATGAAGGTTTGGCTCATAGGTCCTTGGGAAGTTTGGGCCATAAAACCTTGGTCATGATAAGTTTAGCCCATTGGACCTTGGTGGGTCTGGGCCATGGGCCCTTGGTAGGTCTGGGCCATGGAGCCTTGGGGTATGTCGATAATGGGAGGTTTGAGCCATGGGGCCTTGGGGTATGTGGGTAATGGGGGGTTTGGGCCATGGGGCCTTGGGGTATATGGGTAATGGGGGTTTGGATGGTGTAGATGATGGGGGGTTGATGGGGGTCATGGGGGAATGAGGCATGGAGGCTTGATAGGGTATGGGATAAATTCATGAATGTGGTGTGGATGAGGGGGTTGAGTTGGGAGGCCTTCCACCTATTGTAAGTTTGCAATATCTCCTCCATTATGGCCATGGAAGGGGGATCGGATGGAGATGGGTTATTTGAGGGTTGGAGGAGTATGGATGGGGTTGTGAAGAGGGAAATTTGGGCATGGCCCCGATAAGTGGGGGGATATGGGGTGGGTTAGAAAAATGAGATGGATCATTGGTGAATGAGGATGGATTGGGCATGTGTGGGGAGGATGTATGGGGCATGGATGTGGATGATGAGAGAGGAAAGCTGGTCATGGCCCTGATAAAAATGGGCATGACCTGGGTAGACGGAGGGATGTATGGGGGATCGTGTGCGGCATGGATAGATGTGGGTATGCTTCAGGCGGATGAAAAATATGGTATATTGGTGAAAGTGAGGATGGGGCCGGGTTTTGAATGGGTGTGGATGGAAGGTGAGATGGGTCGGAAATGGTCATGGATGAGGGCATGGCTTGGGAAACTAATGAGAAATGGGGGGTTGGATTTTAGATTTTTTGGAAAGTAGTGGAAGGAAAAATAGGGGCATCGAACAGGCCAGTGATGGTGAGGGTTGATTGGGTGAGGGGGATGGAAGTGAAAGTCTCTTTGGTATGGGAATGGGTTGAGGAATGCGGTAGGGATGAGTTAGGATCGGCATAAACCGGATCCACAGCTCACGACATGGCTTGGTATTGGGTTGGGTACGGGTGCCTTGGGTAGGGCCTGTAAAGCTTCCTCCTTCCCCTTCGGGATGATGGAGGGTACGATGATACCGTTGTGTCGACACCAATCAAGTCTCTATTTTTGGATTTTTAATTTTAATTTTTTAAAATTTTTATAAGTGAAAAGAAATGAGGATTCTCGGGCCTTTCGAATTCCCTTCTCGGGTGGCTCTCATACCCTAAATATGTCCCGCAGCAAAGGCTCCGAAGCACTTCGAAAGAATCAAAAGAAAATCTTTTGATCTATTGAAGGCATAAAAATCGATGCAAATAACCCGATCCCTCGAAACGAGTGAAAAAAAAGTCACCTTTTCTTTATCGGCGAGGGTATATTGGGTGTCGGAGATTGCGGGGCCTAAACAGAAGCACTAAAGGCACTAATCGGGGATTCCGGGTGTGAAATAGGCTTCAGACTCGGGCTGTGGTTGCCTAAACCCAACCTGGCGCAACTATTAGATGCGCCAGAGTAAAATTTTCTAGACTAAAGCTGGCGCAACTAATAGTTGTGCCAATGTTCTTTTGGGGAATTTTGCATCAGTGCAACTAATAGTGGCGCCAAACCAAAATGGGTCTCCAGCTTTTTTGACAACAGCCACTTCAGCTTGAAATGGGTCTCCAAACTGATTTTTGGTGGAAGCTAGGCTTCCGAGGGCTGATTGTTTATATGATTCGTCTCTTTCCTCATTGATCCTAAGGGCTTAGAGGCCAATTTGGGTTCACTAACGCTCTCTTTTTTCCTAGGTTTTAAGCTTGGTAACTAGAAGGTTACCCACCCGATATACCTCAAGTGCAGGCACTTTTCTCAGGTACTAAGTAGGTTGGGACTTTTCCTGTTCATCACCACTAGGGGCTGCCGCCGTACTAAGACCCGTGAGTTTGTATGTATGCCTAAATAGCCCAACCCTTAAAAATTTATCCCGCAAATATCAATTTAAATTCCCTTTGTTTGTTCAATTTTATTTTTCACTTTTAAGGAAGTTTTCTTAAGTTCAAAAACCGGGGGTGAGGATCCTGTGCCTCCTCTACAGGCTGGCGTTCACTAGCAGAATATGATTGTGGAATTAAAAGCGCAAGTAAGCCCGCCAAACGGCTAAGGCATTTGAAATGACGGAAATATAAAGAAATTAAATGACAATGCACAAGTAGACCCGCTAATCGGCTAAGGTGCTTCAAATGACGGAAACGTAAAGAAATTGAATGACGGTGCACAAGTAGGCCCACCAATCAGCTAAGGCTCGTAAATGACGTAAAAGTAGGGATAAGTAAATGACGTAATCGGCGGGGTGAGTAAAAAGACAGTAAAAAACAGCAATAAAGGTTAGTAAAAATAAAAAATAAAAGGCCAAATTCAAGGGAAAGTTCTGCTAGCTACTCCCCAGCAAAGTCGCCATCTGTGCAACCGTGGATTTTTTACAATCCTATCGCGACGATGCGCTCATTATAAACATTTAGAGTCGTCACCCAGAACTTTTAGTGTCCCGAGAAACTTAGATCAATTTTATAAGCACCGAAGTGCTACAAATATAACTCTGAATCCGGTCTACGCCAAAGGCTCTTGGGAAGAGGCTTCGGTTATCGATTGAGAAGGTGTTAGGCACCACATCAACCCACTTAATGCGGTCTCTACTTATAGACAAAACAAAAATAATAAAAAAGAAATGAAAAAGTCTTCCTCTTGCTCAAAGGGTCTTAAAATCCTATTTGTGCCCCTCCGTTCCTCCCAAAAATTCGACGGCGTAAACGGCACAAATGGGAGGATAGAGGAAGAACTGAGAAGGAAGAGAAATAGAGAAGAGAGCAGAAGCTCTCGAACCCTTATTGCACCGTTATGGAGCCTTGCGTTGGCTTGCTTTGGTGAGCTTTTGAGGACTTGTATGGTGAGAAATGAGGTTCTAGCTTATAGGGCTTGATAGCTAAGAGGTAGAGAGAGAAGGCTAGGGGGTAGCACACACCTAGCTTAGAGATTTTTGATGAAAGGCTAAAGTTTTTGAAAGGTTTTTAAGTTCTGAAATTTGTATGAGAATGGTGCACTAGAGGTGAGAGAGAAGGGGTTCCTTAATCTCTTAATTGCAAATTTTTTCAGACCTTTGTAAAGGGAGGGGTGCCTCTCTATTTATAGGAAAAAGAGAGGTTAGGAGGGTGTTTAAAGGCTAACTTGAATTAGCAATTAGGTAATTTAGTCATCTAAGATTTCCTAGGGTTTTTGGAGCCTTGAAATGTGTGAAGAGATGCTCCAATGGTGGATGATAGGGTGGGGCTTTAAACCACTTAAGAGGTTGCACATAGATAGTAAATGAGTGTAACAGAACTAGCAAAACATACTCCAAAGGTCAAGATAGTCAATAAGTCAAACCTCAATCTCGAATTTTGTGGCAAAAACCTACAGGTATTGTTCATAAGCCTGACACATGGGATAAGTGGACCCCACATGGGTTCACTTCCCACCCACCACACATTGAGTCTCATCTTGCCTTTTGATGCTCTCTTGGCCCTTAATTTTTGTGATTGTCCACTTTTTCACTTGATCTTATTGTGCATGTGTAAAAACTCATTTTTCACCATAGATTTTCCCAAAGTTTTTCAATGGTCTTAGATGTGGTCAAATCTAGTCAACTAGTTGTGGCTAAGATTTCCTAGAGATTAGCAAATTAAAATTTCTAATTTTCAAAAATTAGGAAAATTAAATACAAATGCCCTTAGGCTAATAGCTATTTACTAAAAATGTCATTGCTCCATGCAAGACACATATACAATATCTAGAATGTTAGTGCATCTAGTCTTTTAGGATTTATAGGTCTAGGTTTGACTCAAATTATTGACCATCACTATGATGATAATCAAAATCTAAACCATTGATGATGATCTCCACATCATCACCAAGGCTCGGTCCTAATTCGGATCAAATCTCAGGTCAGAATCAATCAGTAGCCAACCAGGGCTTCTCATGTATTATGAGATGTAGTGTGTGTTTTACTTAATTACTAACACATGCAAGCTGGATAAAAGGGTTGCCCTATGGGTGCCATTAGCAATGGTACCAGCCCATCAATTTATAGGTAGATGCTTTACATTTTTGGATGGACTTTGCCTCAGGTAGTCACCTAGCGCAATCAGGTTTCATCAAGTCTAGTAAACTAATTGACTGACACAGAATTCAAGGGGCAGGTGTTACAAATGGCTCGATCAGGTTTTGTGAAGTCCTATGATGGTAACTGCACCATGAGTCGAACGTAATATAGCTTAATCTTATTGTTGAATTCGTAATTTACTTATAATGTGTTCGAATTTCCTCATTTCCACAACGTTGATCTCGCATCATATCTTTGCTTAGTTTTCCTACAGCTTAATTCCCGTGACTTATCTTAACTTCTATAGGTTAAGTCTCGCGACTTATCTTGACTTATCTTATTTTAGCTTATCTACAGCTTAAGTCCCTCGATTATACTTTTATGTTCACGGCTTAAATCCCGTTTACATTCTTATTCTTATAGGTTCACAACTTAGGTCTCGTTCACCTTTTCTTAACTTGACTTAAGCTATCACCCTTATTCTTAACAAAGAACATATTCATCATAGCATGACCTTAAATCGTAACGTTTACCTTTTTTTTCTTATAAGTTCTCGGCTTAGATCTCGTTCACCTTTTCTTAACTTGGCTTAAGCTATCACCCTTATTCTTAACAAAGAACATATTCATCATAGCATAACCTTAAATCGTAACTTAAAATAGCTTAGGCACATATATAATAGCTTAAAACTACATATACTAAGACGAGAATACCTACTATTAGGGCTCTCAATAAGCAGGATTAGGGTCGAGCTAGGGTTCAATCCAGCCCTAACCTACTCAGGCCGGATTCCCAAATTTTTCAAAGCAACCCTAACTCGGGTTGCGATATACTCAGGCCAGACACCACTTATTTTCCTCTTTGTACATCAATTAGTAAAACAAATAAATATTATTCTGTTGTTATATTCATGGTAGCATTGGGTGCCAAAAGTAGTATGTCCACCTCCCTAAATTGGTGTTTGGGTTCAGGTTGCATGCGCACACCCCACTTTAACTTCAAAGTTAATTCCTATATATAGGCTGGTCGAAAAAAGGTGGGTCCCAGGCTACGTCTCTGGTGTCAAAGGTTTGACTAAAGTCAAACTTGTAACAACCACATTCTCATTAGAAGTCAAACATTCAACGTTAGCAAAAATCAAAGTCATTACACACCCTATCTCTCAAAGCGCTTATCACAGATCCTGAAACAATCATAAATTCACATTTGAGCCTGATATATGCCATATGATTCAATGGCCATTTTTTGAGATCTATGACACATGAAATATAAAAAACTGACCATCTGATAAGTGCGACATGATCTCAAAATATATTGTGTGTAAAATAAGGGTGAAATACTATCTTTATCATCTTATCCGAAGCAATCAATGATTTTCAAGGGGTCCGAGGCGTTAGCGCTTTCAGAGAATGTATGGGCTCAAACAGAGGTACCTTTTAAATATGGAGATTTTGATACATCTGGTATTGGGCTTGTCTTGTAATAGATAAATGTTAGATTATTAACATTTTCTAGTAAGCCTTACCCTTCACTTTTCATCCTTGTATTTTTCTCAAGTTTCCTAGTTATTATTTAACACCACCTTTATTTGGACCAACTGAATCTGAGGGAACCTAGGCCAAACACTATTGACTGTTTTGAAGATGAAGATCATTTATCATCCCATTGACTGTTTTGAAGATGTAGATCATTTGTCATCCCAATATTCTACACAATGAATCTTGAGATCATGAGTAGACCATCATACGCTCAGTTTTTTATTCGACATGGCACACACCTCAAACAGTGACTAGACAACCATGTGGCACATGTCACACTAAAATTTGTGATTTCATGTGATCTTTTGGGATGTGTCACATGGAATAAAAAAATGACCATTTGATGGAATGCCAATGATCTCAACATTCATCAAGTGGATGACTGGGACGAAAAACAATCTCCATCAACAAATTCAAAGCATTCAATAGTTTTCCGCGTAAGTAGCCTCAAAGATTTGGTGTGCAAATAAAGATACCGATTTAAAATTTTCTTTTCTGATTTCATACCCCATGAGAAAGCCGTTGATTACTGACTGCACCAGCCATACTCCAATATACTCTCCCTCCCTTCCGGAATGCAAACAAACGATCTTAACTGGTCAAGCCAGTCAGCCATTTTTCCTGCAATTTTGCTTTTGGAATCTCCTACCCTTCTAATAAATACACCCCTTCCTCATTAAATTAATTCAAATCACTAATATATATATATATATATATATATATATATACGCACCATGAACAGCAACATCATTTATATCCATCACAAATTTGGCTAAACTAATAATAGCAAGTTGATAGCCTCAACTCTACCATATCATCATATGATCGATCATCAGCCACAGCACAGCTTTATGGCTTCTCTAAAAAGTAGTCGATATTGTAAGCTTCTCTCCTCTCAGGTCAGCAGCTACAGAAAATCCAACTTTCAAAGTAGTGCATATTGTAAGGTTCTCTTGTCTCAGGTCAGCATCTGCAGAAATCCACTTTTGAAAGAAACTATAGTATGGTAATTTTACAGATGAGTAAGTAGGTTGTATCACCATATTCTGCTCCCGCCAAGACGCCGAGCTAACTGCCAGTCCTTTTTCACTACAGCACAAAATGCATACAAAGTGTGAGCTTCAATCAGCAAGAAACAATATATTGATCGAAACAGATGATAAATATAATGATATGTATGTTCTAGATAAGCGAGGGGTGATTCTCTGTCCTCTGCCACTTTTCAAGTATCACTTCTGGATGAACAACTATGGTGATAAAAAATGGCCCTGCTTTTACTGATGCAAAAGCACAACAAAAGGTTCATAGAAGTAGCATTTTCGATGTAGCCCATTGCCTCGTCAGTGGTATATAGCAAGGCCGCCCCCCATTATATCAGTAAATGGAACATACTATGAACCCTTACTTCTATATGTTTTAACATGGTTCTAATATACAACGCTAATTTATACAAGTCCTCATCATTCAATGTACTCTACTGGAAGCTTAAAATAACAATATCACAGTTTCAAGAACCCCAACAACTGGAAGCTTAAATTAACAATATCAAATTTTTAAGATCTAACATATATAGCTCCACTACCACCTGCGATGTCTGTATTTAAGGCTGTAAATGGATCTGGTCGTGCCATCACCAGAACCCATATTTTACATATAATATAAAGGGACTTTTGAACTGGCTTGGATCAGGACGGGTCAAGTCAACCATATAACCTTCATCTGCCAGGTTCGGTCGAGTTGGGTCAGGAATATACTGTTCGACCTATCGGCAGCCAAAATTTTGGCCCAACTAGCTCCATGACTTAACCGACCCATTGACAGCAATATTTGCATTTGCTTCGATTTGATCCTCACAGCATTCAGCCATCAAAGTGGTATTAGTCAGTAAAGCAGCATCTTCTTGTTTAGTGATCCACTCATCATCAGTCTCCATGTCTAAAAACAAATTGGATCATATCTTTCCTCTATCCTCGTTATGGTATGGGCATAAAGTTGCAAAATATATTTCACAAAGATGAGCATCAAGTCTCTTTTGCTCAAATATCTCTCTTTTGAATTATCCGTAGTAAAATCAAATTTGTACAAATTTTATAATATACATGCTCAAATATACTCCAGTTTCGTTAGCAACCAATAGCACTACTAGACATGAGGCCATCATACGAATTGCTAAATTCTGTAAATCTGGAGCACTATCACGGTAACTTTCCCATCATTGAGCTATAGAATATAAAATAATCACAAAAATTATTAGTGCATCACTATTTCACATTAAAACATTTTGGAAATACTTAAAATAAAAGATATATTACAACTAAAATCAACTTAAAAGATAATTAATTGGAAACTAAAGTACTTGAATCTAATTACCTGGCATAACTTCGGACCATGTATGCTGTGCTGTGTCCCATATGCTATGCAGCTACAAACATGCCCTTATCCTTCAAAACCCTAAGACAATCTCTTTCATTCGGAACCATTCTTCTGACACAATCTAAATACCCAGTCTTCACATCAAAGTCAGCTAGAAAAGAGCCATCATACTGAAACTGTCGGTTCAAAAAATAGCTGGCAGCATGCAATGGTGTACGAAGTTGTTTATTCTGTCTTTCATCAATTATTTTCCAAAGAGGCATATACCTTTTCTTAACATTTCCCAAATTATTTGCAATCATTTCTTTTGCATGATCCGTTGCTTTATTTTATGGACCACATCACCATAAGAAATCAACTGAGTGAAGTACTTTAACAAGAGGTGAAAGCACTGCCGACAATACTTGATGGATGACCAAAAACTCTCATCTCCAATAAAAAAATCATCTAACATTTACACCATCAAGTTTCTTGGAATATTACTCTTGTTCCAATCTTTAAAGGAAAACATCAATCTCAACCCTTACTTTCATTGATACATGCGTTTTAGTGTTAGAAAACATCTCGCAAAGTGCATTACAGCTGGTCAAGTTAACTCTCTTGCCTTCATACACTTCTTCATTAGATTTAAAACCCAACGTAACTGACTTCATCCATAGAAGTCAAGACATAATCCAAAGGTTGACTTTGTCAATCTACAACACATTGATTTTGTCAACTTCCAGTTCACTGAGAGCTTCCCCAGCGTGGGGAATGAAGCAGTATATGTTTGTGTAAATAGTAACAACCCTACACTTGGAAAGTGTTGCGACATGGACCGGTAATTTTCCTATGTCATGAAGCATGATATCTAAGCAATGTGTTGTACATGGCGACCAAAATGACCTTTTCCTCCTCCATTAGCATTTGCCCGGCTTTCACATAGGTTGTTGAGCTATCATAACACCGTGAACAACATGTTCTCCCACTTCTTCAACAACATTGTCAAGTAGCATTCTTTGACATGTCAAATACATCAACAAACTTTACAAAAATAGCCCCTTTCAGACTATTGATCCAAAAATTAATTATGGAACTAAGTCCATTGGACCAACTATCAAACATAAAAGTGGCACTTGTATTTTTCCCTTCTTTTCAAATACATTTGTTACTCTATCAATGTTTTACACCGCCTTACTAAACAAAGTGTTTCACATTTCATATTATTTTGGTATTTTTAGTCCCGGCTTAAACCTAAGTTTGCCACAATCATTGCTGAAAAAATGGACTCTTGACAAGATTAAATGCAAGCAAATTCCCATAAGAGTGTCGTTTTACAGTCTCATAAACTCGATCCCAATCACCTTTTTCTATATTTGAATGATGGTGTCTTGTTTCCCTTCCCTGATCTCTTTGCCCACATAAACAAAGCATTCATAATACCTTTTCTTTTCTACTAGATGAACCATTGGCATTCAGATCCTTACCCTCATAATAATAATCTGGACACTCGACATCATACATCAGATCGTCTTAGTTCAATTTGTTGGGTTCGATCAGGGTTAGGGTTAGGTGAGGAGAAGGAAGAAGAAGAAAGAAGAAGAAGAGTGTAGGAAATTAGAGTCGAGTTATTGTAACTCAATCCCTTCAATTATTAATATTTATATCTCTTACTTACAAAATATTGTTTACCCACCCACTTACATAAAGAGGAGACAAATAATAGTCACACACACCAACTTAACTTGCTACATCCCTAATGAGTATACACACACACACACACTAATAAATCTAATACATCATCATCAACACTCCCCCTCATGTTGGAGCACGGATGTCTATCATGCCCAACATGTAGGTGATCACATTCAATTCATTTTCTCCAGCGCTCTTTGTAAGGATATCTGTAAGCTGCTTTTCTGATTGAATTTGAGGAATGCCAATGACATTAGACCCAACCTTCTCTCTAATGAAGTGATAGTCTACTTCAATGTGCTTGGTTCTCTCATGGAAGACTGGGTTCTTTGCAATATCGTGAGCAGCTTCATTATCTCCATAGAGAATCATAGGTATAATAACATTAATTCCCAGATCAGCCAAAATGTGGTTTAACCATAATTTTTCTCTAGCCCCATGAGACACGACTCTGTACTCCCCCTCTGCACTGGAGTTTGATACCATCTGTTGCTTCTCCATGTTACCAGGTTTCCTCCAAGGAAAGTGCAATATCCGGTAGTGGATCTACTATCAACAAGATTCTCGGTCTAATCTGCATCAATAAATATCTCCACATCGAGATAACCATGATTACTATATGGCAGCCCTTTGCTTGGGCTTCCTTTTAGGTATCGCAGAACCTGATGCACCGCATCAAGATGTACACTATGTGGTGAGTGCATGTACTGACTCACTACACTAACAGCATAGCCAATGTCAGATCGGGTCATGGTCAGATAAATAAGTTCCCCCACAAGTCTCTGGCACATGTGCGGATCCTCATCTTCCTACGTCGACCCTGTCGAAAATATCACTAAACACTTGTATTTTACCACGATTTCTGGTTCATTTTCTAACAATGCAACCTTGTACAGGCCATCAAGTTTCTTCACTGACAACTTCAATTTTTCCACCATTACTTTCGCCACCATGTTTCCCGTACTTCCAGTATCGATGATAATAATACACAACTTCCTTCCCGGCATACATGTCATTCAGAAAATGTTGGTACGAAACCATCCCTTGTCATCTTCATTAATTGGTGACTTGGTTACATGGGAAGCCATCAATGCTTTGCCATGTGAAGTGTTGTCATATGTGATTGCATATACCATTATGTGATCGCCTACGCGACTTTGATGAGTGCGATCGCATATGCCATTATGCGATCACATATGCGACTTTGATGGGTGGGATCGCATATGCCATGATGGCATATCGATAGTATGCAATCGCATATGCAACAGTGTGCGATTGCATACAGTCTCCAACGGTTGTTGGTTTTTTTCTATTTTTTTTTATTTCCCAATCCCTATAAATAGGGGGGTTGTCTTCCTAACACTTTGCACAATTCTTCAAGGTATGGTTTCGGTCTCTTACTCTTTTTATTTGAGTTTAATAATCTCTCTCTCTTTCTCTCATATCTTTCTTAATATTATTTTGTTATATTTTGTAGTTAAATAAGGATTGATTGATTTAAAAAAAGCTCCTAGCCATATTAGTGATTGAAGAAGAGCTCATAACCACACACTCTTCCTTCCTCCATCTTCATTCTTGAAGCAAAAAGGGAAGAAACACTCCAGGACCCAGAGTTGGAACTTACTTTTCTATTTAACATTCTTTAAATTTTGTTTCTCCTCCTTATTACACCTCATTTCTTGGGTTTTTTCCCCTTTTTTTGTGGATAATCTCTTCACCCAAGTGACCCACCCAACCCAACCCCACTTCTTTAAATTACATTTTCAATATGTCTATGTCTTCAAACGATCCTCTTACACCAAAGTCAAACGATTCAGGTTAGAAATATGGACGTTACAAAAGTGTTACCGAAAAAAATAAGGTACAATATATCTTATGCCCCCATGTAAGCGTAGGGGAAATAAGGAAACACAAGCAACATCTAGCTTGGCAACCCGAATCGAATGTGAAGGCATGTCCTAATGTCACTCCCGAGATTCGAAGGGAGACCTTAGAGTGGATGGATGACTTCGAGGGCCAACATAATGACGAAGTAATTTTACAAGATTACAATAAAGGGGGTAGTTATGATGTTGATGAAGAAGGAGAATTAGAAGGTAGATCTACTCTCTCCACGGCTCGTAGTCGTAGTGTAAGACCACCACCTCCTAAAAGAGCACATTGTTCAAGAGAGAAGGGAATAGAGAAATTTTTCTCTTGTAGACCACATCTCGAGGATGTGGTAGATGCTACGGATAAGGGCCTGACCCAAACCACTATAGAAAATAGGTTTAAAGCAAAGGACTAACCCATGACCATTCAATACGTGGCTAAGTAGATGTACCAAGCTGGTATTGCATTCAATACCGTAAAGTTGAAGAACTTCAAAGTTATGGTTGAAGCTCTTGGACAATTTGGACCCGACCTAAAACCTCCCTCATATCATGAGATAAGACATACATGTCTTAAAAAATAGGTGACCTTCACACAAAAATTTCTCGAGGAGTATCGAGATGCTTGAAAGACATATGGGTGTTCACTAATGATCGACGGTTGGAACAATAAGGCTGGTAGGTCAATAATTAACCTTTTGGCCAAATGCGGTCCCTGTCAATCTGCCAAATTATCGTCCGATACGGGAGATAATTTCAATATATTATCCTATAATTAGGTTATTTTGGTGGGTACTCGATAAAAACCATTTTTATCATATCGGGGACCCTCAAAAACGATACGTATCGGTATCATCAGATATTCCCATGCCTTCACTAGAAGAAATTGCTGTCGAAACCAAGACCAACATCTCCTAGAGAGGAAATGTTGCTGAAACTTTGGCTCAACCCCTCAGGGGAGGCATTGTCGAAGTGTTGGCTCGCCCTTCACTAGAAGGAATCGCTGTTGAAACCGCGACTCGCCTCTCGTAAAGGGGAAATGCTGTTGAAATTATGGCTTGCCCTTCGCTAGAAGAAATCGTTGTCGTAACCACGACATGCACCCTCACTAGGGGAGATGATGTCGAAATATTGACTCGCACTTCACTAGAAGGGGTCATTGTTAAAAGCGGCTCGCCCTTCATTAGATGGAGTCGTTGCCGATTTCATATCATGCACACTCGATAGGAGGAAATGCAGTCAAAATATTGACTCGCCCTTCCGTTATCAAAAGTGGCTCAGCCTGCATTAGAAGGGGTCGTTGCCGAATTCATGACATGCACCCTCAATAGGAGGAAACACTATAGAAATGAATTTTACCCTAACTAAGGGGTTATGCTGCCGAAATGATAACTCGACCACCGTTGAACGGTTACACTATGGTAATACGTATCGTCTTGAGACATCGCTTCCATTTTGAATGGGTTAAGTACACAACGTCTAACCTCAAACCAATCCATCTGAGTTCTCCCTGTGGTTCAGATCTTTAACCTTCTTTCAATCGAAAAGCTTAGAGAATTCACTGGCTTTGGATTCTCCCTGTGGTTTGGACCTTTAATCTCCTTTCAATCGAAAGGTTAAATCCTAACCCTAGGTATAGAGACCATTTGAATCATTGGGTTGCCCCTATGGTTCGGACTTTCGATCTTCTTTCAATAGAAAGGTTCAAATCTCAACCCCAGGTATTGTGAATCCATTGATGCAGATAATAGGTCTAACCTACGACACCATGACTGATCAATTCATTTATAGAAGTGTGGAAGTGTGGTCTGAAAAGACATGAACTCAACCTGAATCGTTTTGGCCGGATCAACCAAACCATACACACCATCTAAACTATCTAAGTTCTGGTTTTCTGATTGCCCTAAAATGATATTCCTATTTGACTAAGGTCAAACCCTAAGGGGTTGTAATTATTCAACTACGGTTGAAATCCTAACCCCAAGGGGTCAAGCAAATATGACTAAGGCCAGATCCTAAGGGATTACAAATTACCTAGCCCTAAGGGGTGATGGAAATCTGAGCTAAGGCTAGTCTTGGTGACATTTGAAGTTTCTTCAATATTGACTAAGGTCAATCTCAGCCTAAAGAAGGCTCTCCCACAAATTATCGAAGACCTAATTCATCGAGAATATGAAGTCGGATACATATACTCCGCACAAAGACTCATTTGAAGACAAAGACTGCTACTTTAGTTTACTGTATTTTTGTAGACATGTACGTGTATATTCTGTATTTTTTAATCAGAGGTGTTCAATCTTTGATGTAATTAACAAGGCATCATTAGCCATATCCAGAAGTGTAAAAGTCGACCAAATTAACAGAACCCTCTCCAAGGAGGGGAAATTTGAGTACAATTTGTTTGTGAATGAAATTTATCATTTCTATGCAAATTTGTTCTGTACAATGCCCATGGCATAATGGAAAAAATTCCAGATCAAGAGCGTTAAGTGTCTGCCTTCATACTTCTTGCCAAGTTGATATTTACACTTTTTAACTTTAAATGCTCAGCTTTATGCTTTAGTACAAGAAGGATACATTGCACCTCTATATAACTGCTACTAAGATCAGGTTGTTATGATCATTGCCTCCTGAAAAGTGTAGCATAAATATTTTACATAAGTTTAGGGTGAAAAACAGAAACTTGGGTAGGTCTTCGAAATATCAAAGTATTCATGCTAACTTAATATGTACAGCTAGTGATGTTTGGTACATACCTAATAAATGCGGGAGCCATTTGCTGCTGATTAGGAACAAAAAAGGCATCATTTGAAGTGCAAAAAACCAGGGTCAGTGATATACTTCAAAGTAGGAACATAAAATTTGTCTTTCCATGACATCAGAATAAAATGATACGATGCAAAGTGTTTCCACAAGGTGTCAACATGAGTGCCGGCCGCACCACAACAATAACACAGTCGTTCATGATGCCTAAAGATATACATTTCATATGAGTCAACTAGGTGTTTTGAGCATAACAATAATCAAATGAACACTCAAACTAATATAATGGCTTGATCATGGATCTGATTTGCAACTTTACCGATTGCATTTTAACGGCTTAATCATGGTATGAACTAAAGAGAACATAACAACTCATAGAAAATCATTTAAAATCAACAAGAGAGGAGAGGGGGGGGGGGGGAGAGAAACTCTCCTTCTGAGGGCAAACTTACTAAGTGTGACTCGTTTTGCATGAATTGCACAAAGCATTGCTTCTTCAAACAAATGGACCAAATAATCTTCAGCTGCCTACAGAAAATATTACCCTTGTAAATCTCATTGTATTTATATCTATAAAAGGTCCAAAAAAAATAGAGCAATAATGTATTCCGATTAGTAAATAGAAGTTTATGAAACAGAATTCCATATACATCGGGTAAGCCAAATAAACACATCAAATTGGGAAAAAAAACAAACAAAATATATTTAGACAAAGCAGGTCCTCGTGAGCCACAGACCTATAGGACTACAGAAAACTCCAACCACCACCGCTCCAACAACCCATATATATATATATATATATATATATATACTTCTCAACAGAGCCACCCGTGCATTTGAGAATTGTCGAGAACAATAAATAACGTAACAGAAACAAACCTCAATAAATTTTTTTGCATATGAAGTAGATAGATTGTAATCTGCTGTCAACTGTGAGCTGTGACAAAATGAAAGTGCCACTTTTCTTAAATTTATTGTTGGCATAACCCTCAAAAATCCTTGTTAGTGAAACCAGTTGTGCTGATAAGAACCTGTGTTGAACAACTACTTCAGTTGAACTATATACCTGTATGTATTTATGAAAATTTTGGACAGTTACAGTACAATTCCAAAATGTACACGTTTGCTCGTGATTGTGTAACACCAACCTATGTTTGACAAGGAAAACCTTGAATATTAAAGGTTCTTTGTTGCAAATATGCATCCATGTTTGTCCGCTAACTTGTGGAAGTAAGAAAACCTATATAATATTCTAGCCTTTGTATGTTGCAATGGTCATGCATCAATATTTTTGACACTCTGCTACTATTGGTGTAGCATCCTCTTACTTCATGGTTATCAACTACAAGGGTTCACTACCTGATGCAAGTGATGCCCGCAAAATTTCAACTTAGAGACTATTAATTTAGAAAATTTGCAGGAAGGCTAAAAATTGATCTTCCAAGGTGGTTAAATCAAAGAGATAACCCACCAAATTTCTTCACGAGAGAACTCCGTATGGAAACCAAATACTAACCGCAACTAGCACAGGATTCTAAACCTCCAAATAAAATACTTTTATCAGCTCTAATCAAATTACAACAATACTAGCCTTTAAATAGGCTTTACAACTTTAAAAATAGAAGTCCTCAATAATCCTACCTTCTAATTAAAGAATAAGCAAATCTTTTCAAAAATATAAACATAAACTAACCTAACTATATTTATTAAGATAAATAAACAGCCCTAACTTTAATAACTTTCCTAAAAAAAATTAATTGACAGTCTAAATTTAATTTCCCACTAAAATTGGGGTGAAATAAATACTTCTTCATGTGACCGTGAAATAGAGATTTCTTCAAGGTAATGAAGAATGAAGCTCCATTCTTAGTGCAATCGATGGCAATACCATGTGAGGAAAATTTTGCAAAGCATTGGTCAAAGTTCCTGGAGGGTCTGCACCATCAAATCCCAAAGAAATCAAAGGTCAAATGGATGAGCTAAACATGCTGAACCAACATCAAGAACCAGTTTCTTCAATCCTAGGAGAATTGACGTGATTGCGCAAAGTAAGATTAAGAAGCAGTAACAAGAACAGGAGCAAATGTAGTGGGAAAAAGAAAGAAGGGAATAGCAGAAAAAAATTGGGCTCTAATGGACCTTTTCAAAGACCTATGAAGAGCATGTTATAGACCCAAAGGAGTGTGTTTCACAAAACAATTTCAAAGGTCCCAAGAAGTCGTCAAGAGATGACTTAAGGTCACTTGAGATCACGGAATCACGTAATAGGAAAAGGGCAAGATTTCACTAATGTGCCTTTAATTCAAATCCTCAATAAAAAGGAGATTAGTTAAAATGCATAGATGGCAAGATTTTCTACAGAAATCAAAGGTTTGGGAGTACGGAAAAATGTGGCACTGCGATATTTTTATTTTTGACTTTTTCCTTCTCTTTGGCTTTCTTTAGTTGGTTGGATTTTATAGAATCACTATTATTTAAGATTTTATAAAGTAGGGGTTAAATACAAAACAGATCTATAAAACAGAGAAGGATTGCAGATTCAAATCTCGAGAAATAGAATCAGGCGTGATTCTTAAATAATCACGTGAATCCCAATTAATCGAGAATGGGATGCGTCTTCGTTTTTTTATTGGTAAACATGTAATTTTATTAAGCGAAAAAATGCATCTGGATCAAAGTACTAAACAAGGTGCTTAGCAGAAAGAGAAAAAAGAGAGAGGCAGTAAAAGCAGAACAATGCAAATGACCCAAAATGTCGACTAAGGCTTTAAGGATTGACAGTCCCAGAATTCTTCAGCTTCATTAGTTGACCAGGCAATACACTACCCTCATCAATGATGGCAAAAAGAGGCCTGCAACTTCCCTAAAATATTCGAAAGTTAAATCCCGTTACATATAGACCAAAAGATAGTCATGGGAAGAATGCTAGCCAAGCATCTGATCTTCGGATCATCAGAGAAAGAAATAGGGTCTGCCAAAAGATTTTTGCATAATTCTGGACTACAACCATTAATATCGAGGACCCACTGGAAGAAAATCTAAACACACCTCGCGACAGGGCAGCGAATCATCAAATGTTTGACGGTTTCTTCATCACATTTACACATCGCACTTTTCTTTGGGATATTTATTCCTCTTCGAATCAGATTATTAACGATTAAAATTTTTCTCCACACGACGCACCACGAGCAAGCAACAACTTTGAACAGGATTTGAATCTTCTAGAAGGACGACCAAGCTTGCGAAATCAAAGGTCTCCTGTTAATGGCCCCATAGAGAGACTTCACGGAGAAAATTCCTTCATGTTCGAGGCCCCCAATAACGACAGCCTTCACTGTCATTCAAACGGGGAGAAGAATCCAACAGATTGAGCAATTCGACCACTATAGGTTCTTAGTTATCATATAGGAACCTACGGAATTTGATGTCCCAACTAATGAAGTCAGGCTCTAATTTAGTGCACTGGTTCATTGCTCAAAATTTATTAGAAGATAAAAAATAGAGCTTGGGGAATTTAGAAGCCAGAGAACTATCTCCGATCCAAGCTTCTTGTCAGAACTCAGAAGTGATTCATGTCACCCTTGCCTACTCGGAATCTTGTCCCAGGTTGAAAAGAAGTATGACTGTTGCATAACCCTCTTCACCACCACAAGCCTGATTCAAACTATATAATTTCAGATCCCAGCCTCCTCTAGTAACTGTGTTTGTCAAACACCCATTGGTTAGAGCGAGGTACTATTGACATAAAGCCTCCACAACCATTTTCGGAGCAGAGCTGTGTTCATGGATTTCACCCTTTTAATGCCTAAAATAAATACCTTCAGTTTGAATCAAGCAAACAATGTGCTATAGGTTATCAAGTGAATTTTGCTCTTTTCTCTACTTCCACTCCATAGGAAATTCTTCATCAAGGATTCGATTTTTAGAACAACGCTTCTGACACTGATAGAGGGACAGATAATAGACCAAAATATTAGAAAAAGCACTTTTTAGAAGAGTGACCCTACCTCCACTAATCTAGAGGTTTCCTTTCCAGGTCGTGAGTTTACTATCCATGCGCTCGATCACACATCCCAGCTGTTTTGAAGGTTTGCGCATATACAACAGAAGGCCAAGATATTTTGAAGGCAGGAAACCTGATTTGCAATCGAAAAACTCTGCATAGGCTTCTTTTTTACGATAGAACATTGGTACGACCATTATATTAAATTTACCCATATTAATTTTCCATTTAGAGACGATTTCAAAGCATAACGAAGGATAAATTCAGGTTGGCTAGCTCATCTTTGGAAGCATCACAGAATATTAATAAGTCATCTGCAAACTGCAGATGAGAAACCAGATCGACATTTGAGTTTGAGACTACATGTTTCTTCTTGCTTTCCAAGTCACCCGGTTTCCACCAAGGAAAGTACAACAGTTAGCAGTAGATCTTCCGTCACTTACAGAAGAGGCTCAATCAGAATCAGTAAAGATCTCAACATCGAAGTGTCGCCGGTTGGAGTAGAGAAATCCCCTTCCTGAACTGCTCTCCGGATATCTCTGGATTCTATAGATAGCATCTAGATGAGTAGTCCTGCGAGTATGCATGTGTTGAGTTAGCACACTCACTCATAAGCTATGTCAAGGCGAGTCATGGTGAGATAAATATATTTTCTCACAAATCTTTGATAGGTTTTGATATAAATTGTTGACTTTGGTAACATCATGCTGCTATTAGCAAAAATGGTGTGGCGTGATGGGGTCAGTAGGATGATGTAACTCTGATACCAAGATAACTTTGATATCATAGATATTAGGGTTGGATGATCTTGATGCTAGGTTCTAGCGTTAAGGTTTGGAAGAAAGGAGGAGAGAGAGAGAGATGGCAAAACAGCTTATTTAGGGTTAGAGGGCCCTACTAGCTTTTATATCACTAATGAAAAGACAAGAATAACCTCACACCACACAGACACCAATATTACAACTAACACACTTTATGAGTCAATATGACACATATAAACACAATCTGACCAACGTTATAGGTCTACCACATCACATGCAAGAAATTGAAAAAAAGTAATAACGTACATCTATTTGTTGAAGATTGGAACTCAATTTTGGTAGATAAATTTGTGCTCCTCCGCTTTAGCATGTATTCGTGAATAATAAAAGTGTAGAAGATAAAAAAATGAGAAAGAAGAGAACAATAAGAAAGAGGCAAAGAGAGGTAATTTTTTTTTTCTAATTTAAAGCCTCGCCCGAGACAAACCATGTCTCAGGCAATACATATTAAATTTCCCAGGCAAGAAATTAATGTCTCTCACCTAGGAAAACCAAAACACCAATTTCTCATCCAAGAAATCAGAGTTCCTATTATGTGGCTCATGATGCAGTGCTTTGTTGTCTCAATTTTGAAATGTCTCGCTATCGGCAGAGATTTTGAACCATGACTCTAAATGCAGACCTCTTAAGCATTACCCCTTCTCAGCATTTGAAAATTTTCAATTCACTTCACTCCCTCTTTTGCTTGCACTATGCAACATTGTATGAGTGACCATATCATATATATAACCTCCTATACAATTTTTCAAAGCTCAACCAGTGCTGATTCATATCGATAGTTAGTTGGGTTGATATCTATTCCTACAGTGCATCAGGGATCCCATAGGAACCGGGGATACAAGCACGCATTGATACCACACAATATCATCTATATGTATCAGTCAGCAGGGTCTCCTTGAGTATAAATTGATACCTGTTGGTATCAACAGGGATCAGCCAATACCAGCACATATTAGTGTTACCATATATCAGTAAGAAAGGAGAAATAATATCCCTTGGCATGGCTGATATGTAACAGTATTAGTTTCGACAACATGTATCGGATATCTTGGTGTGGCCAGAATATTTCATCTAAAAGACTGCTAGGCATATGTGGGTTAGTGTGTTATGTGTGTATATTGTGCGTATGGTGTGTATGTGTCGTGTGTAGGGTGTAATATTGGGTGTATATAATGGTTTTCCCACTTAATGTAAAAACTAGTGGGCTCATTTGCCAACTAAGCTATTCACCCTAAATCTCCTCTTTGTGCTTTCTAGCTTCTCTATCGCTAAACCTGATACCACTAACCTAACCCTACTACAACCCATTCAACCTTTCTTCCACAAACCTTATAACGTTATTAGATACTACTTTTTGGTAGTAGAGCCTGCTGGACCCGTGTGCGCATTGATGTCATGCTGACATCAGCATAGATCAACTACTTGACGTCCAAATGAAGGGATAAGACCATTGTTGTTAAATACGACCACAAATGTGAATATGTGGTCGCTTATGCCATTTTACAAGGCAGGATCGCATATGCCATGTTGGCATATGCGATCTAGTGCAATATGCGATTGCATACTACTCCAACGGTCAGAAATATGACCGTTGGAGATTTATTTTTTTTCGAAATTGGGGGCCCCTCAACATCTATAAATAGAGGGGCTTTCTTCCTCCATTCACCACAACTAATTTAGAGACTCTCTCTCTCTCTCAAGCACGAAGGAAGGGGGGTCCATTCCATGGCTCTTCGGCACTTTAAAGTTTCCTTTGAGGCTCCTACTATCCTTCCTCCATCTCCAAGCAACAAGAGAAGTATCAAATCAAGATTGAAGTCTTTTCTTTTGTGTGGGAGGTTCGAGCATTTAATCTTAGTTTTTATTTTTGATCATCAAGTCCTCTTTCATTTTTCAACTTCTTAAATTTATATTATTATTATTTCAAGTCACGTCAAATGATCCTCTTAGACTGAGATCTAACGATCCGGTTTGGAAGTACAGACATTACAAAAGTCCTGTGGAGAAGACCAAGATCCAATGTACCTTGTGTCCCTATGTTAGAATAGGTGGAATATCGCGACACAAGCAACACTTGGCTCACCAGGCCGGATCAAATGCTAAAGCATGTCCAAATGTAACTCCCGAGATTGTAAGAGAGATTTTACAATGGAATGATAAGATTTCAAGAACGGAATATAATGATGATGTAATTTAGGAGACTGTTGGAAATGGGGTAGTACACATTATCACTATGAGGAGAAGGTGGAGGATGATAGATCCAGCCCCTCCACCACGGCCCGTAGTAATAGACCACCGGCTCCACCTCGTAAAAGAGCTCCTGGTGGTGGTTGGTAGTGGTAGTGGTAGTATAGAAAGATTTTTCTCTTATAGACCACATCCCAAGGATGCGGTCGACGCAAGAGACAAAGCTGGACCGGTTCAAACTACCATGGAAAACCGGTTTAAATATAAAGATAGATACACAACTATTAAATATGTGGCTAAGTGGATGTAACAAGAAGTATTGCCTTCACTACCGTTAAATTAAAGAGCTCCCGAGTTATGATTGAAGCTTTAGAACAATTTGGTTAGGACTTAAACCCCCCTCATTTCATGAAATAGGACACACTTTTCTTAAAAAAGAGGCGCAAGCGACCAATAGTTTTCTATCCAAGTATAGAGAGTATTGGAAAACATATGGTGGCACGGCTATGGCCGATGAATGGACAGATAGGGTTGCTAGGTCACTAATTTATTTTTAGTTAATTGTCATACATGCACTATGTTCATAAAGTCGATGGACACGCTTCGGCCAAATCCCACACGGCCGAATATCTTTTTGGCCTCCTAGATAAAGTTGTGGAGGAGGTTGGAGAAGAGCATGGTGTCCAAGTTTGTACAAACAATGTCGTGAATTATGTTGCCGCAAGCAATCCTGCATATATTGAACCAAATTTACAGCTCATTGCCTTTGACTTAATTTTAAAAGACAGAGGCAAGGTCCACATTAAGACCGTAACTAAGGCTAGGAGAATAGTAGTTTTCTTTTATAAGCATGCCCAACTACTCCACCATATGCGCGAAGCATTGGGTGGAAACATTTTACGACCTACCGTCATACGCTTTGCTAGGGCCTTCTGAACGCTAAAAAGCTTATACGGTAAAATAGAACAACTATGCAGCTTTGTAAAGGGAGCCAAATAGGGGAATGGGTTATGAGCTAAGAAGAGCAAGGGAAAGTGGGTGTCGCAAACCACCCTTCCACCAACGTTTTAGAATGGTGTTACACAAACACTAAGACTCTCAACCATTCATAGAAGTACTAAGATTGATTGATAGTGATGAGACGCCCCCTACAGGCTATATTTATAACTTTATGGAGAAAGCCTTACCCTCCAAAGATGTCTCATTTCCACCAGACTATCAACAACCAAAATTCACTCATTTTAATGAAAGTGGTTCCGCTCAAGAGCATCTACCACATTTCATTGTGTCATGTGGAGACACCGCCAAGAATAATGCGTTGTTGCTAAGGGAATTCGTACAAACCTTGGAAGGACCGGCATTCACCTAGTACACGAAGCTACCACCCAATTCCATAGTAAGTTGGGATCAAATGCAGGAGCAGTTTCTGCGAAGATTTTTCAGTACTCAGAGATCCGTAGGGATTGCAGAGTCATCACAAATGGAGCAGCAACCACACGAAAGAGTTGCTGATTATATCACAAGGTGGAGAGATGTTAGTCTACTTTGTTCATCAAAGATTACAGAACCAGATAAATAAGAATATAAGTATCCCTCTTCATGGAAAGGCTCCGAAAACGCTTGGAGAAATATCTTCACGAGCTACTGGCATTGAAAGACTTCCTACCTAATGCTTCAAAATAAATTTAATTTTAAAAAAAAAAAAAAAAAAAGCTCCAGTTAATGGGTAAATTTCGTTTCGATAGGGGCCGGCACCAAGTCATCTCGGCCGAGAATTTGAATTCTCAGTCGAGATTTTGATCCATGATCAGTAGTCTCCTGCTCAAGTGTTGAACCTGAGTATCAAACCATTGCAAAAAGCACATGTAAGAATTTATAGCTTCATTCTCGTATGCCTCAGTTGGGTTCGGATTTCCCATTAGTAGTTACAAACCTCTTCATTGCAAAAATGAAGTTGCATAGAAGATTGCTTCTAATCATAGTCACAAAGTCGGGATTAGAGAATTATTCGGTGAGAGTATAAATTCGTAATTTGTGAAAATTTCAGTAAATTTCTGGAAAAAATGGGCAAATACGAGATAAATTCAGAAAACAAATCGGGTAAATTGGAAAAGTAAAAGAGCATGTGTAATTAGTTAAAGATAACAAAACACAAAAACCCAACGTAACATCTTCAATATAGGATGGGTATTTTATTTTAATGCCTTACGGTTTTTATTTAATAAACCTTAAATTTTTTAATGTTTATCCAAATCGGGCTTTAAACCAAAGGATAGCTTTATTAACAACCACAAAACCTTGGTGGACACTTATGCCCAAAAAACTTTGATTGCTTTGAATCAGACAATAGAGATCTTTTTTCGCCCCAATCTTCCATACCAGGGATCTTTACAATATGGCCGCACCATCAGACGGTCATTTTTTCAAATCCAGATGCATGGATCCAAGAAAAATTGCCCTAAGATCACGTTGAGTGTGATGTGTGACATATGATTTTAGTGCCACTATAGGATGTGTCACGTGGAATGAGAAACGGACCGTCTAATGGTTCGCTTATTGTCTAAAGATCCCTTCTATCAAAAGACTTGAGGCGAAAAACGATCTTCATCATCTAATTCAAAGCAATCAATTGCTTTGGTTAATAAAGCTACCTAAAACAAATTCCCTACCCATTAACCAATACGTAAGTACGCATTAAGATAGATAGAGAGAGCGCCCAAAAAATCAGCTGAAAATCATAAACAAAAGCGTTTTTATGTCACTTTATAGCGAAATTATCATATATATTGCGATATTCATATTCTAACAGTAATTAAACTTTTACTAAACTTCATGATAAAATATCGAGATTTTATATAATTTCAAAATATCGTTGTTTTTTGTAACTATGCTTCTAAGTATGTGTTATATGAAAGAATAAAGAAGATTGAAGTTAATATACGCTTTGTTCAAGAAAAAGTGGTGGATGCTTCTTTGGAGCTAATTGATGTTTCCTTCTCTCAGCAGTTTGCCAATGTTCTTACTCACGTTGTTAGGGTTCACCCTCTCCATTATCTTATTGTCAAGCTCAACATATTCGATGTTTATGCTCTAGCTTGAGAGGGACTGTTTGTGTGTTATATGTTTTTCTCACTTAATATGAAAGATAGTGGGGCTCATTCCCAAACTAAGCTATTCACCATAAATCCCTCCTCGTTCTACCCTCTTTTCTCCTTCTTCCCTAACCATATACCAAATGCCACTAACCTAACATTAATACCACCCATCTAATCTATCTTTTATAAACTGTAAAACCTTATTAGATATTACTTTCATATGCAATATTTATACTATTTGCAAGAGTCGCCATCTATTAATCGCGATGTGATAGCATGTAATAGTATCAATGGGGGGCGAGGATACTGTGCATATTAGCAACAAGGAGAATTTCAATCATAGTTAATGCCAAATTCTTGGAATAATTGAAAGAATCACACTTTTTAAAAAGGTCACTTCCCTTTGTTGAAGTCTATGACGCCAATGGCTTAGTCCCTCTAATAGATGGTGACCAACAAAGAATATTCTTTAACATAAACAGATTATAATTTTAAAAACTGCACGTAATATACAAAACAAAACGAACCTAGATAAAAGAAATGAGTTATTCATGGAATCATGGAGATGAACATCAAAGGTTTGAGAAAATTTCAAGATGTAACTCAACAAAATTTGATGTACTTATCCTATATACAGCTATTATTACAGTGTTAACAATAAAAATTTCCCTCACTATCCATCTTGCATCATCGTACTTACAAGTATAAATTCTCAAGTAATTGCACTGTAAATAAAAAACAATATATATGTATATACACACACACACACCAAAGTGGACTGAGTGGTATTGTAGAAGTATAGGTTAGTCTATATCTGGATCGGAATCACATTTTCCTAAAGTAAGCTTATTTCCTTGCAGAACCCTGTCCTGGAATAAACTACAGGGCATGTCTAGCTAGTGAAATGATACACAATTTTTAAAAACGATCTTCAGAGTGACATACTCAGGAGTCGATGGATCAATGGTTGAAGATAGAAAATTTGCTGCAATGATGTGACTTAAGTAATGCTGATTCGCAGAGCTGCAGAGACCAACTTTATACGGACCAATTTTATAAGCCGATGAAATTGAATTCTGAAGATCTTGAACACAATTCCTGAGATGTTTAAAGCAGGCTCTTGTATGGGCAAAGCCCTAACTTAACAAGAACAAGTCCACAAATTAACAAATATGAGAAAGGGTTCTCAAGTCATTTTTGGGGATGTGTGCCATGTGGAATCAAAATCTTACTATCTAATACGTGCGCCGTGATCTCAAGATCTATTTTGTAGATGATTGGGATGAAAAACGATCTCCATCGTCTCATTTAAGGCAGTCAACGTTTTTTGGGTGGAAATGCACGTACTCTTGACAGGAAAAAGGGCAAATAAGGCCACCTATAAAAATAATATGGTTGCAAAATCTTATCGTTTGGTTGCAAAACCCGCTAGCCTACACCGAACACCCCACGCGGAGGAAGCAATATAGGGTTTTCATTTCTCAAGTGGTCGGTGGTAACCTCGTAATTATATGAAATCTGATAGGCGCACCATGCTCTTAATATCTATCATGAGGAAGATCGGAACAAAATATTTGTAGTAGCATATTGGTGTGTAGGAAGTATTGCATACTTGTGAATTGTAATATTTCACATGTTATTAATAAAAAAGCTAGTGGGTCTCTCTACCCAACAAAGCTATATCTCTTACCAAACCATAATACACCTCAACCAAAACTTACTCTTAATTCTTTTTTGATAACGGGGTATATGGCCTCTTAGAGCGCCCGACTAAGTCCCCGGCTATGTGCAACACTCGCACATCACATGCACCAGTGAGTGGGGATAAATCCCTGCGAGTGGCCAACAATGGGTGAGATTCAAACTCAGAACCTTCGCTTCTTGAGGCAGTGTCCTGGCCACCGCGCCATCTTAGAACCTAAGATCCATCCTTGACCTATGCATGCGACAACTCCTTTGCTGACATCATCATGTGAAGGTTAACATCACTTCTAGTTCGGCTTGTTGACCATTTGTATTAAAATTTATATTTGTGGTAAATATTTATTTCTTCTTATTTATCATATTTTTCATGAATTTTTGGAAGCTTTTTGAGTAGAGATTTTTCAGTTTTACTATTTTCCTTAAAAGTGGCATTTTCATAGCTTTCTGGGCCTAGAAAACAATCGAACCGTCTGATCAGGAAACCTAGTAAAAGGATGGCTCAGTTTTTAGAGTGGGGCAATATGTTTTATATAGAATGTTGATCGGATATCTAGTGGAGGAGATTTTGTTATTTTCTTTTTTATTCTTGTTTCGGATTGTGAACATACGAATTGCTGCAGTTTTCTAGGTGCATTTCTCAGTTTCTAAGCTGGTTTGGATTGTAGGAGGATCGTTTGGTTGTATTACATGTATGGTTTCAGACTATTTGAGAAGTGTTTTTGTTTCATACAAACAGTGAACACGTGCTGATTTTCTGGTTGATCATTGTTTGCTAACAGAAAAATTTCCTAATTGTTGTTGCTGGTGTTATTTCTATGGAGATTCAGTACCCCAAGATCTTATGGGATGTGCTTGATTTAATAATCGAGTGATCTTTATGTCTTGTGATATCTGTAGTGAAACAAGGGAGCTGTTTGAATGTTAAGCAGTATTGGTGTCATAGTCTGAGCAGTCTTGAGAGTACTATATGGTGGCTTTTTAAGTCTTAAAGACTGGTTTGAAGGAATGATCTGGTCTTGATATATTTGTGACTGGTTTCTTGGTGGGCGCACTGTATGTCAACTGTTTTATTAAGCCTACATCATGTATTGAATCCTATTGTAGTGGTATTTGTTTCATATGGTCTGTCTTGATGAAGTTCTTGGTGGGCCCCGTTGAAAGTAACTATTTACTTGGAATTGATGAATATTTCAACTCTTCTGAAAGATAATTTTTCTGAATCTATTTTGTGAGACATTTTGACAATAGAAGTGCTTCTACAGTCCTTTTTTGCTTCTTAGTAAGCTTTATTTTGGAAGAAAATGGCTTATTATTTTTGTTAGCATGAGCTAGATGTTACTTCTGTACTTGTTGTCATGTATTTGCCCCTTTCTTCTGGTTGGGTGATCAACGCTAGGAGGGCTATAGACAATATGAAAGGGACATCTCTGTGTTTTTCTTCTCCTTCTCCTCCTTATAAATCAGCCCAAGTTCGCTTAGTTGATGGTTCTTCTACTCATATTATTGGGATTGGAGCATTTAGGTATCTTCTTTCCTTTCTTTTTCTCATGTGGTACATGTTCCTCATTTATCCTCCTCCAATCCCCTTTTTGTTAGTAGTCTTATCAAACAAGACCAAAACAGGTGGGGAACGTGTGGGCAGGCAAGTGGTATGTTGTGTGATTGATGAGTCACTTTGATTGAATGACCGCTTTTACAAAACACTGACATGGGCTGCATTACTGTATGGTGCACAGTGTTGGGCTACGAAAAAACGATTAGAAAACATAGTTCATGATGTGGCTGAGCTGCGTACGCTGATTTTTAGGGGCCCACAATTCTGAAATACATATTATAAAATAGGTTTTTTTTTTAAATTAAATAGAAGAGGGCACCCGATTTTTAGACTCCACTACTCCAGCGCCTCTCTCTCTCTCTCTCTCTCTCTCTCTCTCTCTCTCTCTCTCTCTCTCTCTCTCTCTCCCAAGCGGTGGAGCCCACTGGCCACTGCTATCTGACGCCCTCCCCCACCTGAACGGCTGATCCCCAAGCCCTCCCTGGCTCCCCCACCAAAACACTCCTGACGGCTGACGCCAACGACCGTCCGGTAAGCCCCCTCTTCTTATTCTTTTCCTCAATAGATTTAGGTTTTTTCTTCTTCTTCCTCCTATCTCTCTCACTAGATTTAGGTTTTTTTTAATTGATTTAGGATTAAGATATCATTTCACATTTTCATTAGATTTAGGGCTTTGTTTTTATTAAATTTAGGATTTTAATTGCTTAAAATATTGATTGTATTTTTTTTTTTTTGTAGATTTTCTACAAATCGGATTTGTCGAATACTCGAATCATGCAATCCAATTTGAGCTAAAATTTGGTCGGATCACGCTAAATCAAAGATAATTTGTCTTTTCGAGCTAAATTTTTTTTTAGGTTTTCAATATTTTTATTTTTCACATATTTTACCACTTTTCCCAAATTTTACCCATTTTTTCCCTTTTTCATTTATTTTCCTGGCCCATTTTTTATGGATGGACTTGGTTACTATGATTTCCATCATTTTTATCACAGTAGTCAATTGTTTTCTTTAAAGGGTAGCTCTGTTTGTACCACACGTCCTCTAAAAGCACCCACGTGAGCAAGCCCATAGAACTCGTTGATTGGGTCAAAACATACGATGGAGATTTTTTTTTTAACCCCAATTTCCACACAGAATATTGAGACCATGTAGCGCCTATCAGACGGTTAGTTTTTTATTCCACATGTCACATATCCCCAAAAAGTGCACCTTGTGTGCAATGGCTCACATCACGCTCAAACGTGGTTCTAGGGCCATATTTTGGGAATCTATGACATGTGGAATAAAAACAATCATCTGATAGGTGAGACATGGTCTTAAGATCCATTGGGTGGAAGATCAAGGTGAAACACGATCTCCATCGTCTGATCCGACCCAATCAATGGGTTTTAAGGGGTCTTCGACTTAGGTGCTTTCAGAGAATGCGTGGGTGCGTTTAGAGCTACCCTTCGTTAAATATTCTATATAAATCTTACCGAGGTAGACATGGCAAGTTAACAGTGCCACATGGGCAAATTTGGCTCCTCCTGACTTTGTTGATTGAGAAAGGGTCCAACCAATTAGTGCCTTAATTTTTTATTTTTTAGTTGAATGTGACATTTTACAAATGAGTTACACGTGAGATGGATGTTTCTTTGAGAAGTGGATGTTTGAGGAGCCAATTAGAGCCCTTATTTTTATTTAGAAATTTATTTATGATGTTGATAATTAAATGATAGATGGATGTTTCTTTGAGGGTCTTGGTAGCTAGTTCTTACAAGCCTTGTCAAAAAATGAAATTTTATGAGCATTGTTGGATCATTTACAATTGTTAGAAGTATGTCATCATCAGCATTTTAAGATTACCACACCAAATTGATAAGCCTATCTGAACTGTTGTGTTTATTATAAAGAGTGTTGGTGTCAAAAGAATCTGATGCTTGTCGTGACTAGACTCAATATCCCTAGTTTCACTAGTTCGAGGGAAATTGAACTGTGCATCCCCTTGTTGCATGTTTAGGTACCTAATACCCACTGCATGGCCCATGTGTCATTCTCCATTTATACTGTTGTCAACTATGATTACTTCCTATTAAATAACCTTTTTTTCCTTCGAATGGATCGTTATATATATGGTGTTAGCAACTTATCCTTGTCTCAAACCCATGTTTGTAGTTGAAGAACACCGCACTCAAATCATGTCTAATAAAAGCTATCCTTCTGGAGCTGAGAAAGGAAGAAAGAAGCAAAAGACAGAAAAAATTATTCAATCTCAAGAAGGAGCCATTTACAAATTTTTTGGAAGTAGTAAACAAACAGAGCTTGAAGACTTGAACAATGACGAAGATGACAATCATGAAGAACATGAAGGCTAAGACTTAGTGAATGAAGGGGAAGATGAGGGTAAAGAAAAAATATAAATGAGAATAAGAATGAGATTGACAATAACAAATGTTGGCCTTTAAATATATATGATCCGGATAATTGGAACAATGTCCAACCGAGTATTAGAGACTTCTTAGTAGAGAGGGTCCTTTGAGAGATAAAAATGAGAATTTTTCGAGAAATATTTATGATAGGAAGTTCTAGTCTTCCTATTACATGCGACAATTAGCAAATGGAGAAAATAAGGATAGGAAATGGTTAGTATATTCATATACTAGCTAAAGAGCTTGTTTCAGTTGCAAGTTATTTTTCACTGAAGGAATGACTACTCAATTAGCTAAAGAATGATTCAATGATGAGAAGAATATAAGCGAAAGATTGAAAAGTCATGAAAGGACTAACGAGTTTATTACAAGTATGAGCAAATGGATTGAGTTGAATTTGAGACTGGGAAAGAATGAAACAGTTGATCAAGAGGTTCAAGAAAATATAAAGAAAGAGAAAGAACGTTGGAGACAGGTATAATAAGAATTGTTTCCATCATAAAGACTTGCATCCAAGAATACAGCATTCCGAGGAGAAAATGAAAATATTTATCAAGAGAGGAATGAAATCTTTTTGGGTATAGTTGAAATGATAGCCGAATTTGATCCAATAATGCAAGAGCACCTTCGATGAGTCCAAAATAAAGAAATTCATTGTCATTATCTAAGTTACAAAATTCAAAATGAGTTAATACAAATGATGCAGGATGCGATCAAAAGTACGATTATCCATAAAATTAGTGAAATACTATTCGATAATACTTGATTGCACTTTCAGATATTAGCCATATAGAGCAAATGTCTCTTGTTATAAAATGTGTTGATGAGTCACTAAGTCAAATACAAGTGAAAGAGTTCTTTCTAGAATTCTTGAAAGTCAATGATACTTCTGGACAGGGGTTTTTTAATGTTCTTGTAGAAGTTTGAAAACTCTTAAACTCAATATAGATAATACAAGAGGACAAGGATATGATAATGAATCCAATATGAAAGGAAAACACAAAGGTGTACAAAAAAAAATACTTGAAATAAATCCTAGAGCATGTCACATGCCATGTGGTTGTAAAACACAGGTGTACAAAAAAAAATAATTGAAATAAATCCTAGAACATTTTACACGCCATGTGGTTGTCATAGTATAAACTTTACACTTCTGACATGACGAACTCTTGTTCTAAAGCTTTAACATTTTTCGGGGTAGTGCAACGTATATACACTCTTTTCATCTTCGATAAAGCGGTGGCAAATTTTAACCGATAATGTGAAAGGCTTTACAATTAAGGGGCTATCACAAACATGTTGGTGTTCAAAGTATTAAAGCAATAAGATATCAAGCTTTAGAAATAAGAGATGCTCTACTTATCCTAGCAGAGTCTACTTGTGAAAATGACGGCAAAAATTCTAGTGAAGCACAATCCCTTGCAACAAATGAACTAGAGAGTTGTGAGTTTTTAGTAGTTATGATTATTTGGCACAAAGTAGTGTTTGCTGTTAATACTGTTAGCAAGTTTCTTCAATAAGAAATTATGAATATTAATATTGTTATCCAAGAGTTAGAAGGACTCATTACCTATTTTAAAAGGTATAGAAAAAGTGGGTTCGTGGAGGCCTTAACTGAAGCTAAGGAAGTTGCGACTCAAATGGGGCTCGAGCCTATATTTTGTGAAAAACGCAATGTTCGAAAAAAGAGATAGTTTGATAAGGATGCAAATAAAGAAGTGTCACAATCAGCTAAAGAATTTTTCAGAATTAATTACTTCACTTATATTATTGATCAAGGCCTTTCATCAATTGAGCATAGGTTTGAACAGGTTAAAACATATGATCAACATTTTGGACTTTTGTTTGATTTAAAGTTAGATTCGGTCAGTGAAGAATGTTTGAAGACTTTTTGCGTAAATCTTAAACATGAAGCGCATATTGATATTGATGAGCTAGATTTTATCTTCAGAATTGAAAGTCTTGAAAGGTACTTTGCCAAAAGAAGTGAAAACGATGATTGAAGTGGTAAATTATTTGAAGCAAATGGATGATTGTTACCCAAATGTTTGGATTGCTTATAGGATACTGCTGACTAAACCAGTTACAGTTGCCTCTGGTGAAAGAAGTTTTTCCAAATTGAAGTTGATCAAATCATATCGTCGGTCAACGATGTCACAAGAAACATTAATGGATTAGCTATATTAACCATTGAAAATGATATAGAGGGTAAGATTGGCTATACAACTTTAATCAGCGACTTTACCGCTAAAAATACGAGAAGAGAAATATTTAAATGAAACTTTTTAGGTAATTGTATAAAATAAATAATATTTTTCATTTATGTTTATATTTTGCAAGAATATAAGACTATACTTTTCCTTTTCCAATGCAAAAGAACAAGTTTAGAGATGCTAAAAAGTTATTGCTTGGGTTACTCGATCCATCGGGGACATTCTACTATTTAGTTTTTTTTTTTTTTTTTGATAACCATGGTTGCTCGGGCCAGCTTGCGCGCACCTCGACTATTTAGTTTTTCTCTTTTTGTATTGCATTTTCTTTTAATATATACTTATATTAAATTCTTAGTTACATTTTCAAATTATATGTAGTAAAATGGAATATGAGTATTATTTTATTTGTCAAAAAACAATTGTGGTGATTTTTTTTTATATTATAAAGTAATATAAAGCAGGGGCCCCATTTTAGAAACTTGCTTTGGGCCCCCAAAATCTCAGCACCTACCCTGGATGCATGGAAAAACAAGAATGGATAAATTTAGAAACAAGTATATAATAGGAAGTTTAGGAGTGGCCCGATAAAAGATAACATTAAAGAATGTCCCTTGAGATGGTTTGGGCATGTCCAACGGAGACTTGAGACGACCTTTATACAAAGAATTAAAATGCTTAAAGCATAAAGAAGGAGAAGGGGAAGGGGAAGAGGAATAAAGACTTGGAATGAAGTATTGAAAATGACACGAAGTGTTGTGGAGAAACAGAGTTTAGCCTTGAAAGTAATTGAGTGGAGAAAAAAGTAGCTAGCGTAGGACAAGAATCGGGTGTGGGTTGACTTATGTTCACTGGGTCTCCCGTCCAGTCAGCATTAATGGAAACGAATTTTCGTGGTAGACTTATGCTCATCTAGGCCTCCTGCCCAATCAACATCGGTGTATCCACATAAGGCGAATGCCCGTCGTGTGCCACCTTGGTAGCACAAACAAAGATCATGTGTAACCCAAATAGATGAGACAAGGCATAATCAATACACTGATTAAACAGGATTCAGTTGAATAAATTATAACTGGCCCTGGAACAAAGACTTTCTAACATTTGTAACATTGTAAATCAACTTGAGCTCCATAACGTTAAGAAAATGGCCATTGCTGCGATGGTCTGGCACATTTGGAGAGAAAGAAATCAGTGTATATTTGAAAAAAAACGAAGACACAAGAGAAGTGTCCTCCATTAGATCTCTAGTCATGTCAGGGACTATTTTAAAGCTAGCAACCTATTTGAGAATTCGAATACTCACAATAGTAACATCCTTTCTTAATGGGGTATCCAACTCCAAGTCAAGAGTATAGTGGAAATCAGATGCAGATGGCAAAAAACCTCCTGAATTTTTTATGAAAATAAATACTGATGGGGCTGTTAACCAGGAATCTGCAGGTTATGGTTTTATTACAAGAGATCATTATGGGAGCTTTATTTCTGCTGAATTTGGTCCCTCCAGGTTACAGGATATTAATGAAGTGGAACTCCATGCTATTCTAAAAGCTTTCGAATATGCAGAAGGTAAAGGGTGGAATCATAGTTTGATTAGTTCGGACTCTAAGAATGCAATAGATATCATCAGGGGTGACTGCAATTGCCCTTGGAAGCTGAAATGGCTGTTGAGGATAATCACCAGTTGTCAAGAAAAGTTCAGAGTACTTCAGTTTGAACATTGCTAGCGAGAAACAAATGCTAGTGCAGATTTTCTTTCAAAGTTGGGCCTTAATAGTGACTCCTTGGTCAGATGGGATGACATCTCTTGCACTTCGGATCTTCTTGCTAGCCTCTTGATTTTGATTTGTATTCGTCTTTTATCCATAGATAGTGAGGGTGATGGCAATACCGAAGCTCCTTGGGTCTTAGAATTCCGTCTACTAGTTTGTACTTTGTATTTTATTCTTTTTTTTGGTTTTTTTATGAGTGCGGCCCAAATGAACCTCAAGGTTGCTAGCAAAAAACCCCTTGAGCTACATAAAAGAAGCATAATATATATCTTACATGCCATCTTTATTTGTTAGCAATCATTTAAGATGACTGAAAGAATATGGAGAATAAATTGATAGAATACAACATAGTCCACATATTTCAGATGTTAGATTACATGTAATAGCTGAAAACAACCAAAAAATTATTTAACAAATTAGAAGCATATTGCAGAGTCGCAAACAAAAATGTTGCATTGATAAGAAAGGCAACAAGGAGAAGTAAACTTTCAACAACTATTACGAGAAACAAATGTTTAATGTAACATATACCCTTCAATGCTCCCTAAGAATATTTACACATCAACTACCTCTTGAATTGCTACTAGAGCTTCAGCAGTCCATCTACCAACTCCCCTCGAATAAAAATGAGTTATCTCCCTTACCTTCAATTAAATAGAGAATATAAAAAAATTTAAAAAAAGAATATAAAAAAATTTAAAAAAAGAACACATATAAACACCAAGTAATGCATTTTTAATCAAAAGTGATAAAAACAATAGCATTATTGAAACCAGCGAGGCTAAAGTCAAATTCGACCTCAAATAGAGGATGAATGGATACTTACAACCCTAATGAAAGGTGCCATGGGTATCAATAGTTTCCATGACTTTTGATGTTTCCGGATTTCACGAAGGGCCACAGATCCTGGCCTGAAACGATATTTCTTCTTTGTTGCCCGAGTGGATAGCCCTGATTATTCAAAATCCAGCAGATCATCTTTTATTACACAACTAAATACAGAGAGAGAAATAAACCCTAGAATGAAAAAAATAAACTCACCTCCCTTCTGCAAAACGGGTCTCTCAATACTCTCAGTAGCAACATTTTTCTGTAATTATTTTGCATAAACTTGAAGAACGAATTTATTTCATAAGAGATGCAAAAACTAAAATGAACAGGTTGAGAGAGAGAAAGAAGGCTACCGCGCTTTTTTTAAGCATCGTGGAGGTTCCTCCGGCTTTAGAAAAAAAAAGAAGAAGGATTTAGGGTTTTAGTAATAGAAATCAAGTAGTAGTGATAGAGAAAGAGAGGGTAGCTAAATAATAAAATATTATGTAAATAAATGCATAGTTTAGGGGGAAAGAGGAGATAGAAAAAGAGATGAGAGAGATATCTTACCAGCACCACGATCAGTAGGGTAAATTCTCGTAATTGTGTGCCTTGACCTCGCCATTATTTATCTATGAGAGAGGGAGAAAAGAGTCAGCCTAGCGAAGAGTAGATCCAGGCTCTTCCCAAAAGAACCAAACGGTTTCTAATTTTGTGTTTGATTTGAGGTTTCCCTCCATTTGATGATGTTCAACTCAGCTCCCAAGTTTATTTATCTCCATTTGTGTTTGATTTAATATTTCCCCCCATATGCCCGGATTCAACGCACGGTCGATTCACGTGTTCAAACGTGGTATTTAGAAGGTGGGGTCCACGTCGTACCCATCTAAGTATGGGTCCACATGGTGCTTATCCAGGATATCGGATGCCACAACAACTTTTTCACGGACGATCAGGTCCATTTCAAAAAAATAATTAAGAGACCCACTATTGCATAGCATTAGTGGAT
Source organism: Chloranthus sessilifolius (assembly GCA_021018995.1). Taxonomy (NCBI): domain Eukaryota; kingdom Viridiplantae; phylum Streptophyta; class Magnoliopsida; order Chloranthales; family Chloranthaceae; genus Chloranthus; species Chloranthus sessilifolius. The sequence goes on along the minus strand of CM037597.1, from coordinate 108,548,037 downwards.
TATGATAGGATAATCCACACAGTCAAAGTGATAGATCATATATTAATGCCTTGTTTGTTAACGCAAATATAAGTTAGAAATTTGAAATTTCTCACAAAACTACAATTTGCAAGTGTTTGGCAATATGGTGGGACCCACAAAATTGAGTTTTTTTGAAAATAAACTCACATAAAATTTCCAACCAAAATTTGGCTGGCACTTTTTTCTGCCTATGATATGGGTTAAAAGCTCAGAGAAAATTTGGTGGCCACCCTCGCAACCCAAAATTTATTCTTTTCAACTCAGATATTTCATGCATAAAATCGTTTAATTGCTTTAGTTCAATCGATCAAGGTTTTTTTTTCATCATAATTTTTCATATAATGGATCTTGAAACTATGAGCTTATCATCAAACCCTCAATTTTTTTGTTGATATGGCACACATATCAATACCTCTTTCTTCACGCCCACGCATTCTTTGAAAGCGCCTACATCTCAGACCCTTGAAAAAAACGTTGATTTCTTTGGATCATATGATGGAGATCTTTTTTAACAAATATCTTTCACAAAATAGATCTTAGGTTCACGGTGCATCAATCTGACGATCAATTTTTAATTTCATGTATCACCGATACCCAAAATATGACTCTTCAATCATATAATATACATCATGCTCAAACATGACTTTAAGGCCATATTTTGGGGACTGGGGACACATAGAATCACAATTTGACCGTCCGATAGGTGTTAGATGATCTTAAGATCCATTCTATGAATGATCAGGATGAAAAACAATCACCCTCATCTAATCCAAAGCAATCAATAGTCTTCAACGTGGGCGCTTTCAGAGAGCGCATGGACGCGAACAGAGGTACCCATAAACAACGATGCCAAAATGGAACCCAACCATCTAAGCTAGTTAATTTGAAGGCCATGATCTAAAGATCATAAGTGAAAAAATCAGCACCAAGCATAATCTTTATCATATGACTCAATGCACTCTAAAGCCATTATCTGATTCAACAGTTGATTGTATCGAATCATATGATAGAGATTGAGTTTTGCACCACTCTTTTGCATCGTAGATCTGTAGATCATGGCCTTTATATCATACGGTTTAGATGCAACCTCACCTCATAATCATACTATTTATTTGCACTGTAAAATCGTAACCTCACCCCATCTCCTCCGGCCAACATGCATTGACTGCTTTGAATATGAAAAATGAGATTGTTTTTATCCCAATCTTCCAGATGATGCATCTTGAGATCATGAGTATATCAGTTTTTTTATTTCATGTTACACCCATTCCAAAAAATGACTCGTGATTTGTATTTGAGCTTGATGTACTCACGAGTTTAGAGTTACTGTTTGAGATTTGTACTAAGTGGAATAAAAAACTATCTGAGTGTATGCCTATGATCTCAAAACCCATCTTGTAAAAAGTTGGGACAAAAAAAAATTCACGTTCTAATTTAAAGCGACTAATGCATTTTGGCCCGACGAGATGAGGTGAGGTTACATGCTCACATAGAGTGAAAAATGGTGCCTTAAGAAAATAATTTTACACAATGTAGCCAAACAGCTGAATAAAAATAAAATCAAATCATGGTAAAAATTTAAAATAAAACTTTCCATGAGTTCTTTTTCTTCACCAACCCATGGGAAGTAAAAAAATAAAAAACTTCCCATGAGTTTTGTCAAACAAGGCATAAAAGTAATGCTCTAAAAAATTAAATTTTTGAGAGTTTTGAATCATCCGATTTGTATAGTCTACTACCAATCGATGTCCTTAATTTTAATAGCAGATATTAAAGTTCACCAATCAGATGGTTCACATCCACTTATGGGCATGATTCTTGGGTAAAAAATTTTCTAATGATGGATTGACTTGGGTTATTGACATTGACCATAAATGTATGCCACATGTCGTAATTGTAATCACACTTCAATAGTGTGAGATCAAAATTTTTGCCTTAATGGTGAAAGATCGTTAAAGCACCATTTGGTGTTTAAATGTTGGGGAGGAGCCATAATCCGAATCAAAAAAATTGAGACGGTAAATATTCACCGTCAAAATATGGTCAAAGGAGAAAAAATTTAATGCACCAACATGTGCTGGGCGGTCCTCAAATTTTGAACCAAATTTTACCACCAAATAACTTTTTTTTTTTACTTTTTTATAAATCACATGCCTCATGACACATGATCCTAAGATTATGGTTGTTTTGGGGTCACGTGCCACGGCACGTGATCTAGGGTTCGAACGGATGGGTTCATCCCTGCATTTGAACATATAGAGCTCCAATCACACCCAAAAGAATTCAAGACTAAATTGTTAAATTGAAATCAGAATTAAAGCTTCAAAAAAAAGGCCTTCGAGTTATTAGTTCACATGGTACAAAAACATGTTTAACGTTATATATTCAAAAATCTCAAAAGCTAACATCAATATATGTCACCTTACTTAAAATGATTTATTTTCAGATTTATTTACAATGGTCTCCTACAACAATTTATATATAGGTAAAGGTAGCCTAGTACCATGGACCAGGTAACTTGAGAGGTCCCACACGGCAGCCAATCTCATGTTCGGGTGTCATGAATAGGAGCGGCTCGATCATCATAACTATTTTGTGGAAAAAATTAAAATATAAAATTGTATAGGCTGTGTTTGGGTTAGCACTTATAAGAGCAGTTTTATCACTTAAAACAGCTCTCCACCAGAGCAAATGGGGCAAGGAGCTGGGTTACCAAACATGAAAACAGTCCTCTACCGGATCCAAAGAGCAAAAGAGCTGCCCTTTGCTCTGAAAGAGCTAACCCAAACGCAGCCATAGTCAATTGCGTAAACTGTGGTAAGAAATGAACTGTAAAATCAACAGTTATTTCACCGTTCATTTTACGTGCAGATCACAGTTTTGACCGCATAATTTTCAATTTTGTCAACCATGCTGAGCAATGAACGGCAAAATCAAATGTGATTTCACCTTTCATTTTACGCATAGATCACTGTTTTGACCGCATAATTTTATTCTTTTTTATTTTTATTTTTTTTCCACAAAATAGTTATAATGAGCGAGCCACTCCTATCTATGACACCCGATCATGATATTGGATTCCGTGTGGCTGGAAATCAGTGTGGGACGACCACGTAAGTAACCTGGTCCACAGTGCCAGGCTAACTTTATCATATATATATATGTGTGTGTGTGTGTGTGTGTGTGTGTGTGTGTGTAGAAAGCGGAGACCTAGGTTAGCGACCTATAGTTGAGCCTTGTGGTAGTGCCATTTTAGGGGCCAAGTGACACCTAATTTAAAGATTATTGCCAAGATAACATGGACAAAATCGATCACATTCATCTCCAAAAAGAAAAACATGAAAACATCTTATCCACCTTTCAAAACGTGGTCATAGGTGGAAAAAATTCAATGAAACAAGTATGTTGGGCGTACCAATACTTGACCACGTTTTTTAAGGTTAAAAATAAACAAATCCACGGTACCAGGCTAATATATATATATATATATATATATATATATATATATATGTGTGTGTGTGTGTGTGTGTAGGAAGAGGAGACCTAGGTTAGTGACCTAGAGTTGAACCTTGCTAGTGCCATTTGGGAGCCAAGTGGCACCTAATCTAAAGATCAATTGCCAAGGTAACATGCGCAAAATCGATCACGTTCATCTCCAAAAAGAAAAACATGTTATCCACCTTTCAAAACGTGATCATAGTTGGAAAAAGTTCAATGAAACAAATATGTTGGGTGTACCAATATTTGACCACGTTTTTAAATGTAAACAAAAAAATTAAAACTTTTTTGTTTTAGATCACATGTCACGTGTCCATAAATCCCTACAACACTAGTGTAGGGACACTTTATATATATATATATATATATATATATATATATATAAGATAAAGGGCAGTAGCTCCAGAGTTGTAGCGTTTAAACGCTACACTAGTGCTAAGATCACCTGCCACCTGCCACGTGGTATGTGATGTCAAACAAACATCCGTTTTGTGATCATTAGTCACGTATTATGTGATCTAAAAAATTAAATATTATTTTTAAGACATTTTTGCCCTTAAAAATGTCACAGTTTGACCTTCGCCTCACTTAACCTCATGCATTGAATTTTTCCAACTTTAACCACGTTTTGGACGGTAGATAAGATGTATTTTTTTCTTTTGCCTTTTTGGGATAGACATGACACATTGAGTGTCTAATCTTCGGATTTGATTCAACTTGGCACCCAAAGTTATATAGAGAGAGAGAGACTCCGGTTCTATTCCATCCACTGCGAGCCACATGTCCAAAAGATTTAATCATGGTTAAAATCTAGCTGGTCAAGTACACTTAATAAAAAGGCTATTTTTTTTTTTTCCAAATAGCCAAAGCCTTCTTTTTCCTTCTTCAACCCTTCTTCCTCCTACATCCTTCCTCATCAAACCACAGAGCACGATGATCGTCTTATCACGTCGCCATTGGAGCATGCTGATCGTCCTCAAAGTTAAGAACATTTCCATGTACGCCTATTCAATAAATTGTTCATCTTTCACTTCCTCTCTAACCAAAAACTTTGCAACAAAGCTTTGATCTCCCTCTTTCTCAACTTTTTTTTTTACTTCCATGGGACTAGATTTTTGCCATTTGATCTATGTAATATTAAATGGCTTTAAACTTTATGTGTTAGTGCAATTTAAATGTTTAGGTGATCTCTCTCATTTGTACAGTATGTTAGAAGAATTCGAAGGTTTCAAAAAGAAATGTCTCTTGCCTGCAACTCAATCACTTACTCTTTAAAGTGTACCCCTACAACTGAATTGTCTTTTTCATAAATGGACCTCATTGTTGGAGTGTTCCCTAGGATGAACCAATCTCAGTGATCATACCTACAGTTTTTCTCCGATACTTTTTCATTTTTCATTTTTGATACTTTGTATTCTCCCTTGGAATATTGATTCATCTTCTATTTTATTGGTTAATATTGTCATATGAAGTGCTTGAATTTTTTGGCCCTTGGGTCTCTACAGGTTAAGGTTTGGGCCCTTGGGTCTCTACAGGTTAAGGATTGTGTCCTTAGGGAGTCAACTAGGAGGTTTGGTTCTGTCCACATCTCAAGTAGACCTAGTTGGTTAGTTCTATGCAAACCTAGAAGGTTCATAACATGGGATGCGTCAAAACAGCGCACTATCACAGTTATCTCATGCGAGTTGAGTTGGTCTAAGCCTATCGACCTATTGGTCTAACAAAATGAGAGTGCCACAAGTGTGCACATTGGACATGCTTTTGATCCATTTTTTAGTTCACTATTTATTTTTGGAATCTACGGATTTGTAATTCAATACATTTAGGGCCTTAGACCTAAAGCTGAATGAAGGTTATTCCTATTTGATAGGAGTATCTTTGATTCATCAACTGTTGAGTTAAATCATCAATAAATATATGGGTAGATTGAGATCCTCCAACAACTAATATAGTCGGTGGATGGCCCAATATGGACTCAATTATTTGATACATATGTATTATCTCACACTAATAGATTATTCTGATGATAATAAAAATTTAGCGATGGTCATCCTAAGAGATTATATTTATTTGGTATTCATTTGAGTCTGATTTGATGGTGTAAGATCAATAATTTATCATGACGCAATAATTTGTGAGCACACTCTATAGTGTGAAGATAAATATGGGATGGAGGATCTTAGATGTGATCATCGGAGTTGATAAATAAATAAATTAATTAATTAATTTGATATAGATTTGTCTAACATTATAGGACATGTAGACCGGATTGGGTGTTGTTTATTTTATAAGGACGTTTACGTTATTACACCCCTAAATCTATATATATATATCTTACACCTATATATCCTCTTGAAGGCCCTCTCTTAAAAGTTAGAGCCCCAACTCTCCATCTATTTTTCTCCATAACTCTTGTGAGAAAAGAAGGAAATATTGAGGAGTAGATCAGAGGCTCATAGTATGAGGTATGTTTGAAATTAAGGATTCAGTTCATAGGAGAATTGATAAATAGAGAACCTCTCATGAGTTATCGATCATCAAAATCTATTTCATAAATCGAAGATATCAAATTTTGGTCATTAAATATTTTAGATTTTATTTTATGTGAAAAACATTTGAAATCGTGAAAGTTTTCGGGTAATTTATTTATTTTTCGATGCGTTAAATCCAATTCCTGAGACCAATGGGTCGTACATTGTTCAAGAAAGAAAGAGCAAAATATTATAAGAATTAGCATGCCTAGAACATGTTCGATAAAATGTCTGACTGAGATCAATGGCCTAGAGAAGCTAGGGATTTGTGGCTTTAAACTTTGTTCTTAGTTTTCTTAAATGTGACCATAGTTTTTCCTAAATGATTGAAGGTTCTGAAAATTTTCCAAACTTTTTATCTTGTAAACGAAGTGTTTTGGTTTATTGCGATTTTGGAGATTTAAGGTGTTTAGATGTTCTATTTATTTCTCTTTTTCTTTAGAGAATAGAGCACTAGTCTCTAATTAATTGATGAACATTTCACGCATAAATGGTCTAAGAAGTAGCATTGGTTGGGTTGATCCGATCAGAGCATTTTTGTAACAACTCGAATTTTCTTAATTTTATTTAATGGTGTTAGGTGTATTTCCACATTGTGCACGGTGTTAGCGCTCCACACCAGAACTAACCTTATTTTTAGAAAACTTTATTTAAGTTACCTAACTCTCTTTTCACTTCTCTTATGTTAATTTTTTAAGAAACCCTAGCCGTCACAACCTCTCTTCCTTAACTCATCTCTCAAAACTCCATAATCTCTTCCCTCAAAACTCTCTAGCATCTTCCCGCTTAACCACCGTGACCTCTTTCTAGTGACAAGATCGAAGAAAAGGAGGAGAAGAAAGCTTGGACGAACCAACTCTTTGCAACCAGAACCGTCGTAGATCTATCGTTCACGCTTCAACAAGTGGGTACCTATCAATCCCCTCTATTCTTCTCAGATCTCATCGCGTAGGGTGCGTTCAATTGCGCATCGACGGGTTTAAAATTTTATGTAAACCTAATGTCTCGTAAATTTGTAGACATGCATATTTAATATCATGTTTTCCTTTTAACGTTGTATATTTCTAGATCTTTACGTTTTCTTCGTTCTATTTTCATTTTCCCTTGATTCTACCCTTTGTTTGGTCGTCGTCGACAAACAACCGGCCGGACGGTGCCGGAAATTCGCGGGGAGGTCCAACCTGACCCAAGCCTCAATTCCCGTGGAGAAATCGACCCCAAAACCGTTGGATATGGCTCCAACTCGTCCAGGCGGACCAATTAGGATCCGTTCAAAACAGACGTCCGCATTTTGAACACCCCTCTGTTCTGTGTAGAACGGACGTCCGCAGCTTCATAACGGATGTCCACAACTTCAAGACGGACATCCACATTTTGGACACCTCACTGTCCCATTCCGAATGGACGTCTGTGGTTTCATGACAGTCGTTCGTCATTTGTCTGCGTAGGATGGATGTACGTGGGCGCTGGATGGACGTCCTTTGTTCCTACATCGCCAAAGGGTGTGCATTCACGTAATTAAGGTGACCGCTCATACTGAACTCGTTTCTTATCGAAACGGGGCATATGAGGATTCGAAATTCATCGCCTCGACAAGATCTTCACGATGGCATGGGGATTTTAACATTTTGATGTCATCTTTAAAGTCAAAATTTGACTTTCACATTTCTCAAGGACATCAGAGATCTTTCTTAAGATAAAACCTTAAGTAATTAGAAATCGACCCGCGATGTTTTGGCTTCAAGGTCTAGTATCCCGAATCATCGTTGTTTTTGGCAGAGTATCAAATGCTCTACCCCTAATTATCATGACTTGTAAATATATATGTACATATGTAAAACATAACCTGGATATTCAAATCTATTTATCAAGCAAATATGAAAATATTTTTTTAATTATTATGTTATATGAGTTATGGATAGGCTAGGTCATGTACGCCAGCGTGTGAGATCATGTCTACGCTTAGGTATGGTGATTCATTGAGATGATATCGAAATGGGAAATACACTGTATCCACATGCTCACAACTCATGGTGGTATGGAACATCATGACGAGTAGGGTGAGTGCGGATTCAGTGTAACCTCGTATACGATGACATGCGATGACCCTATCACCCCTAAGTTTAAAATATGATAGATTAAGTTAAGGAATAAGATACGACACTCGATATTTAGGCCATAGTCATGGTGGGGTTCCTTTCATGGTCATATGAAACTCGAAATGTAGGCATTTATGTACGGATGCAACACCTTTATGATAGTATGGGCTGTCACACGAAGAATATCCAGGTTACCACATAACTCGTCCCTTGGGAAGCGTGGTTAGTGAAGTTTATCACACCATGGCTCACTCTAAATTTAGGTTGTAGGAATATGATGAGAATGAATATGTAAGATAAGATAAGATATGAGTATGATAATAAGACATCGCTATGTAGGTCAGTATAAGATTAAGAACTTAAGTCTGTGTGTGTCGTACCTTACGTAGCCACTGTAAGGATTCCAACGTCTACAGTCAAGACGGGTCTCTGAGAAGATAATGAGTCTGTTATGAAGTATGTGTTCTCACCTTTAGAGAACGTACGCTTATAGTCAGTCACCCCATAGATTGGATGAGGTGTATGAGTATGTTATGCTATGGAGGGCGTTATATTATGGTGGTAAACTACTATGATGACCCTCACATGATAGGCTCAAGTAGAGACTTTGGCACAGGTCGTATTAGGAATATACACCAATGCGATATGCCGACGCATGTGACGTGGTAATATGATATGTTATGTTTATGAGGTATGATGATGTACGTTAGGACTGGAGTGTGTCTATATCATGGTCTTGCATTTATGGTATAATATGAATTCTATGATACATAAGAATTCCTTCTTTCAGTTATATAGTTATACTATTATTATCACTCACGAGATGCACCCACAATGCACCTGAGTAGGATAGGGTGGATTGGTGGTGTATCCACTGAGTTGCATGTTGTTTAGCAACTCAGCCCTCGTGGTATTTCTTCTTTTCAAGTGACTATATCGACGGAGTAGACGTTGGCTATTATGATCCTATTGGCGTTGACTTCATTGATCTTGTAGACGCCGAGTACCATGAGCCTTGGGAGGGCAACGTTGCAGGACACCAGGAGGACCTTGGTGTTGATTACGATCCTAATGCCAATTACCGATAGTGTAGTTTCGGTACTGAGATTATGATATTTAGTTTAGTAGAATATTTTGTCGTTCCGCACACTTCTTGGTTATCTATAGCCTCGTACGTCGGATTTGTTTCCGACTCTAACTTTCTTTGATTAGTAGTTATTTCATGAATGTTATCGCATTTATTATTCATTTATGGCTGCCCTATTGTTTCATTCTTTTATTGTTTGGTTCATAAATTTTGTGGAACCATAAAAGCGTGAGAATTCTAATTATGTGTATGTCTGCTTAGCATATATGAGATGCGTACAGGTCATAACACGGAATTCTAGGCCCTTGAGATGGGGTAAAATTTCGGGTCGTGACAATTTTTATTTCTTGATGCATTAAATTCTAATAAAATGTTGTGCTTTTATCTTTGTTTTAGGTTGTGAACTAGATAGTGCACCTAGCAAATTAACTCTTGCCATTAAAGGTGAGCTCTAAAAAAAAATGTCAACCATCCACCCACTTGAACTTCAAAGTTGTGCTGGCATAGTATAAATGTAACTTTTGTCTAAAAATTAATAAAAAAATTTGGAAAATTCTTCCAACAGGTGGTTTGCCAAACTTCTTGCCGAATCGTTGTATTATGTGTTTTTTAACATTGTGATACAATCTTTAATCACACTACTTTTTTTATGATTGCAAACTGAAAATGCATGTGGACTATGGAATACACTTATTTGATTATTTAAAAACATCATTTTTGACTATATATAGGCTAACATATATTTTGTCTTATGTTAATAATTTATTATTATTTTTATAATTCTTGAATTTTTTGAATTTTTTCCAGCATCTTTGCCAAATGAAACTGAATTGGCACCCCATCGAATGACTACAGAATTCGAACTTGGTCACTATGAATATAACTAGTAAAGTCTTGAAGGACTGTAGTGAAACTAAAGTCATTTGCAGAAAATCTATCAAAATTAGAAAATTCATTTATAGGAATTGGACTTTCTACATAACAACTCTTAACAGTTCAGAAAGAATTTGGGTTGGCTGAAATCCCAACTCTTCTCACATTCAACAGTCAACACGTTGAAACTGATCAGCTAGTACACTGCTTCATCCGACAATTATGAGACCAATTTGAGTTTCATCTTACAGTGAACTATGCTTTTAATTTGGCTATTGATAGATCAAATTTATGGAAGGACCTGATATATCTCAGCAAATATTAATTCCACATGACTAATGATGAGAATTTTAATGAAGTTAGATCGCGGGAAGAGAAGATTGCAGAAAGACTAGTGTGACATAGCCGAATTGTTGAATTTAACTTCTGCCTTAACTCGTGCAGACTCATGGATATGAATACGCCTAGAGTTTGTTATTCTATTCATGGTGCAATAAAGATTCAGGAACCTGAACATTCATTACCATTTGGATCACATCCTTCCTCATACTGCTTAGTTGAATAGATGCCTACTATTCAAATAAAGTACCAGGACCGTGGTATCTCAAATCACTACCCCATGATTGTTAACATGGAAGACAAAACTCTACCAAGATAGAAATCTTCTAAATTTTTTGTGATGTGGCAGGCCAAGACGGATTTGAAGAGCTTGTTTAAGAGAATTGGAATATCGAAGTGGATTTTAGTCCAATTTATCGCTTGCAATAAAAGCTAAAACACGTAAAAGAAGCCATCAAGGTTTGGAATAAATAACGGTTTTGTATTATGATCAACGACTCCAAATCTAGGGTTGTTGAGGAATTGAATGACATACAATCACGTTGTGCATAATAAAGTTGTGTACAAAAGTAAATTCCATCCATAAAGAAATTGAATCAAATTTCCCCTTCATTGGAGAGGGGTTTATTAGTTTAGTAGACTGTACACTTTCGAGTATGGCAATCGATACCTCGTTAACTATACCAATAACAAATTGAGATGGAAATGAAAACCTGTGATTTAAAGCTATAAAATATAATAATAAATGTCTACACAACATAGCAAAATAAATTAACAGTCTTCGTCTTTGAAGTTAGTCTTTCTTCTGGAGCCATGTGGAGTATTTGTGTCCGACATGTATCTTCTACATATTGAGTCTTCCAAGAAAGTAGGATGAGTCTTCAATGATTGTAATATGGCTCTGCAGGGCTGAGGTTGACCTTGGTCAAGTTTGATGTGACTCCAAAATATAATAAGGGTAAGCCTTGGCACAGATTCCATGCACCGTAAGGGGTTAGACATCGACTCATATCATTGTGACACCTTAGGGTTTGACCTTGGTCAAGCATACATAACCCCTTACGGTTCATGGATGATATCACTTTAGGTATGCTCACTACTGCCGGAGTCAACCTTTGTCCCGCTTTATGGTCAAATTGGTTAATTTACAAATGGGCTAAACCAATATTATACTTGGAATTTGGAATCCAACAACTTTATTTGTGGAATTTGGAAGACATTTGGGTGACTATTGGTCACTAAATCCTGAACTCTAAGGTCTAACTATGACTGAGCGAACGCTAATTACTTGTTACACACAAAAATTGGCTATGTGCACACCCAGATGATTGGCACACCGTCTTTTAAATGAAGTTTGAAATCCTCATTAGCTACCCTTAGGGTAAGACTTGGTAGCTTCTACAATGAAATAAATTCTACGAAACAATGAGTTACTCCTACGAATTAAAAGTGGTAAATTTATAGAAAAGTACAGGTGGAACCCAATCGCAATAGAAAACTAGAAAGCTGGTCTTTGGAACTTTGATACTAAAAGGGTACAGTTGGATACTGTTTCAGTATACTTGACAATGCGACATTAATACAGATATATATATATATATATATATATATATATATATATATATATATATATATATCATGGATCAAAATATCGTCCGATACCGATACGTATCGGACGATACGTATCGGTATTGGACTCGAACGATACATTGAATGTATCGTTCGATACATTCAAATGTATTGAATGTATCGAACGATACATTCAATGTATATCGTCTGATGCATCGTACCGTATCGTATCGTCCGTCGTTCGTTTTAGATATTTTAACCCATGATATATATATATGATGTAATCACTGACCCGATACGAACCCTAGTTTTCCCCGCTAGGATCTTCACAACTGAAATTGAGAAAATATGATGTAATCACTGACCTGATTTTGTACTCAATTATTGAAATGCTTAAGGACCTTATGACATTGATTACGTCCAGCAAATAACGGACTTGACAGCCACATTTGCATGGTGCCACAAATTTAAGAATAAGGGTCTGATAATTGGAAATTATCTGTTTTCACTTTATTGATTCATGTACCTTACTTGTATCATTGAATTTGCTCTCAATTACTTGAAAATTTGGATAATTAGTTGTCAAAGCATCTTCTTCATTTTCTTTAATTCATGAAATGATACTTGAAATGTGAAAATTATAGTAAGGATTTATATGAACTCTATTGAGTGTCATCACTCAAGGTCCTTTCATGACCCAAAAAGTTCAGACAGGCACTAAGTCAAGCCAGAGTCGGACCGAGAGGCAGCTGATTGTGACCAGAACTTTTTTGTCTTAGAAGTCATCAACACATATGGGTGAGCCACATGTCATATGGAACTAGACTTATTTTATTTTGTTAAATGTACCTTTTTATATACCCGCCCTGAAGAACAGTTTAGAAAGTTATGGGGCTAGGAGGAAGGTTTAAAGATCTATCTTAAAAGTTCTCCTAGGGATAGGAGGTAAGTTGGGCCTAACCCAGATGATTGGGCACTGGTTTCTCAGAAAAGAGAAGCATATGGGCCCTTTAAGGTTCCAGGTTTTGAAACGGGCCCACATGGGTAGACCCATCTATATTTCGTTGGTTACTTATTTGACTAAAGGGTATTAATAGTAAATCAGGATTACAATTAAAGTGAAGCCTAAGTCCAGTTCACCATAGCACGAAGCCTCGGGTCCGATACTACATAAAGGCCCTGGGGTCCGACCTTGGGCCCAGTTCAAATATTAAAGGGAACTTGGTTCCAATCCAAAAAAATAAAAAAGATATACTTAACAAAGAGTCCTAACCTATTTTGGGTCAACAACAAGCTGTACGGCCCAATTTCCTGTTAAAATGGGACTGTACTCATTTCAAATATGAAAGGGGCCATGAGCTCAACTTTTGTAGCAATCCCTGAAATTTTGAAAGTCGACTTGTTTACCCTTTTATGAGAATTTGAATGAGTTGACTGATCTTACTTTAGCTACCCCTTTGACCTCTCGAGAAGCGACGTCACATCATCAAAGAACATTATATATATATATATATATATATATATATATATACATAAAATAACTTTTAAATCATTAATTAAGTGGTGTGTGCAGCCTGGGTGAAACTACGCGCATCCTAGACCTGAACCTTGACCCGAGCCGATCTGCAAACCCGGACTCTATCGTGGGTCCTCTTAATGATAAAAAACTAAGGGACCGACTATCCTGAGTGTCATTTAAGCACCAAATGGTGCTTAAAAGACCTTACATCGTTCATTGGCTTATGATCTTAAAAATTCATACCGTCAAAGTGATATATAATCAATTGAAGGGCTATGGGTAAATAAATCACACTTTTTGGGAGATTTGAACCATCCAATCCGTGCACTCCAATAACAACGGTTGTTGTTAATGTTGATGGCTGATACTAAAGTTCACTGATCGGATGGTTTACATCCACTTATGAGCATTATCCTTTGGCTGGAACATGCTCCAACAATGGATTACCACTTGGGAAATTTCGATTAATCATAGATGTTTGCCACATTGCACAATGAAAAATCACACTTCAATGGTATGAGATAAAATTTGACATTTTAATGGTAGGAGATCATTTAAACACCGAATGATGGTCAAGAGTCATTATCCCTAAAAAAAAAATTTGATCGGTAATAAGCAATTTATATTGATAAGCAGCAAGAAATTGACGAAAGACCAATACAAAATGACACGACCAAAAAGCAGAAAAAACAAAACTACAAACAACTACCTCCACTCTCACACCTCCCAAACTTAACCCAGATCCCACACGAAAACATCCCCCTCGACCCCACATCCCCTTTAACAGCCCAGAACCAAATCAGGTCATGGACCTGCTTTATGATCATCCCCACCGAATGACTTTTATTCTCAAAATCCTGCGGTTTCTTTCACTCCACATGGTCTAGAACACAGCGAAAGGGACAACCCTCCAATAATCAGACATAGGACCTTCGACACGAACAGATTCCCACATCAAGAATTGACAAAGGGGTGTCGCCGGCCTCACCCACGACATGCCGAAGGACTTAACGACAATACCCCATATCTCATGAGCCACCGTACAATGCACCAGAAGATGAGCAGCGAACTCCGCCTCCTTATTACACATAACGCAACAATTCTGGATTTCTTTCCCCTGACGAATGAGCTGATCCAAAGTTAGAATCCTTTCTTTAAACATGGTTCACATAAAGAACTTGATTTTAGCCGGAATGGCCTCCTTCCACAATCCGTTCCCGTCAAACGTGATCAAGGGCTGAGAGGATAGAATCTTATAGTAGGACTTAACGGAGAACAAACCCTCTCTACTTGGGCTCCACCTACGCTGACAATCTTATAGAATCTTTTCGGGTTATAAATTTTTTTCTACAATGGTCTTAATAGTTAATTACATCGTGTAGATTATATGATTGTATCGCAATCGGATTCGTCGGATTGTCAAAATCGGAATCATGAGTTAAGATTCATTGGAAGTGGAATCGTCGGATCGCATTAGATTGGAGGTAATTTTATTTCATATTTGATGAAATTAGAGTTATTTTTAGGATGTATAGATGACTGTATAATTTGGATTTTTCTTGTGAAATTTTATAATTTTGTTACTTTGTATAATTGCATAATTATTTAGGATGTGAATGTGATTATGTGAATTAGGGTTTCCGGAGCCCCTAACTCTTAAAGCCCTAATTCAATCAAATCAAAACCCTTAAACAATTGTGTATGCCTGAAGCCCTAAACTCCTAATTTTCTAAATCCAAAATACCTAAAGCCATAATTTCCTAAATTCAAAATTAGGGGTGTATTCGGTTCAGTTTGGTCAGTTTTGAACCAAAACCACAAACCAAACCGGTTCTAATCGGTTTGTAAATGTTCAAACCAAACCGTCCCGATTCGACTCCATTTGGTTTGGGTTTGGTTCGGTCGGTTTCAGTTTTCCTATAAGTTCTACTTGCACATTAAAATTTTCCTAATTTCTTTTTCGGTTTTTCTTTTTGCCAAACCAAACCCAAACCGGTACCCGTCCAAACCAAACCAAAACTAGCGGTTCAATCCGGTTTGATTCCTAAAGCCTTAATTACCTAAATTATTTTATATTATATAATTTATTAATAAAAAATTAAATCTAATTCAACTTACGCCCCCGCTGGATGAAAATCCCGGTTCCGCCACTAGTGAGGGCTGAGGTGAAGTGTCAAGCACTTACATAAGAGAACATGTATTAGCTTTGTACATTGAAAGTATTGGAGACTTTTTTTTTTCTTTTAATTTTAATATGGTATGCCACAGGGCACCATGTGATTCCTTGGGATACATGTGGATCTAACACCACACATTCCATCCATCTAGATGCACACACAATAGGTATGATTACTTCTAGCTTATTATATATTTTTAAATAGTCCAATTATAGGAAGCTCCAGTTGGGGCTCAAGGACGGTCATGGCATTCAGGTTGCGATGTGCGTACTCCCCACTTGTATATGCATAAACATTTTAGATTATATTTCTTGCATAATTATAATTATTACTATTTTTGTGAATGGATCTATGATGGGTTCGAGTTCGGGCTTGAGGGATCAGGATATGTATGGGTGTGCCCACCAGATAGGCATCATCTAAATACAACCTACGGTGGGTCGCAGGTTTGTCTTAGGTGCCAATATCGTCCTACCATGACACCCTTGTCAACACCACACATTGCTGCCATTAGTTACTAATGACACTCCTCTAATCTGTATATATACTTGACTATATTATAATATATGATATATAGTATATCTTATGTTATTATTTTTAAGGATAATGACTCCTAACCACCATTTAAACATAAAAATGGTGTTTAAATGATCTTCCACCATTAAAATGTCACTTTTTATCTTATACCATTGAAGTGTGATTTTTCATTGTGCAATGTGGCAAACATCTATGATCAATCTAAATTTCCCAAGTGGTAAACCATCATTGGAACATGTCCCAGCCAAAGGATAATGCTCATAAGTGGATGTAAACTATCCGTTTGGTGAGCTTTAGTATCTGCCATTAAAATTAAGAACAACCGTAGATATTAGAGTGCACAGATCAGATCGTTCGAATCTCCCAAAAAGTGTGATTTTTTTACCCATAGCCCTTCAATTGATTATATATCACTTTGACGGTATGAATTTTCAAGATCATAAGCCAATAAACAATGTAAGATCGTTTAAACACTCATTTGCTGTTTAAATGACGGTCAGGATAGTCACTCCCTTATTTTTATCATTAAGAGGACCCACGGTAGAGTCCGGGTTTGCAGACCGGCTCGGGTCTAGGATGCGCATAGTTTCACCCAGGCTGCACACACCACTTAGTTAATGATTTTAAAGTTATTATATATATTATGTGCTTTAATGATGTGACGTCATATCTCGAGGGGTCAAAGGATTGGGTAAAGTAAGATCAGCCAACTCATTCAAATTCTCATAAAAGGGTAAACAAGTCGACTTTCAAAATTTCAGGGTTGCTTCAAAAGTTGAGCACATGGCCCCTTTCATATTTGAAATGGGCACAGTCTCATTTTAACAGGAAATTGGGCCGTAGAGCTTGTAGTTGACCCAAAATAGGTTAAGACTCTTTATTAAGTATAGCTTCATTATAATTTTGGATTGGGACCAAGTTCCCTTTAATATTTGAACTGGGCCCAAGGCCCTTAGTAAGTCTAGATCGGACCCAAGGGCCTTTATGTAAAAGTATTGGACCCGAGGCTCCGTACTATGGTGAACTGGGCTTAGGCCTCACTTTAATTGTAATCCTGATTCACTATTAATACCCTTTAATCAAATAAGTAACCAACGAAATATAGATGGGTCTACCCATGTGGGCACGTTTCAAAACATGGAACCTTAATGCTTCTCTTTTCTGAGAAACCAGAGCCCAATCATCTGGGTTAGGCCCAACCTACCTCCTATCCCTAGGAGAACTTTTAAGATAGATCTTTAAAACTACCTCCTAGCCCCATAACTTTCTAAACTGTGCTTTAAGGCAGGTATATAAAAAGGTACATTTAACAAAATAAAATAAATCTAGTTCCATATGACATGTGGCTCACCCACATGTGTGCTGATGACTTCTAAGACAAAAAAGTTCTGGTCACAGTCAGCTGCCTCTCGGTCTCTGGCTTGACTTAGTTGTCCTTGTCTCTGGAATTTTTGGGTCATGAAAGGACCTTGAGTGATACAGCTCAATAGAATTCATATGAACCCTTAACTAATTTTCACATTTCAAGTATCATTTCATGAATTAAAGAAAATCAAGAAGATGCTTTGACAACTAATTATGCAAATATTCAAGTAATTGAGAGCAAATTCAATGATACAAGTAAGGTACATGAATCAATAAAGTGCAAACAGATAATTTCCAATTATCATACCCTTATTCTCAAGTTTGAGGCACCTTGCGAAGGTAGCTGTCAAGTCTGTACTTTGTTGGACGTAATCAATGTCAGAAGGTCCTTAAGCATTTCAAAATTTGAGTATAAAATCAGGTCAGTGACCATTACATCATATTTACTCAATTTCAGTTGTGAAGATCCTAGCTGGGAAAACTAGGGTTCGTATCATATCCTATATCCAAACTTATACTAAGTCTCCTAATAGCTTATTTTGTGTCTTAGAATTTCGATGCGATATCGGCTCTAATATCCTAATAGCTTATTTAGTGTCCTTTAGAATTTCGGTGCGATATCGGCAACAATCATGATACAATTTCAAATACAATAGCCAATGGTGTGTAGACAAAGGACGGGCACTCTTCACCTATTCTGTCAATCAAGAATATGATCGAATTGACCTTGTTAGTCATTCTCAAACCCAAACCTCCACTGTCATTTCAAACTCTTTTGAATATGAGCAGCTCATTTCGAGCCTATCCATAAGGACATTGGGTAATGTAAGAGAGAAAATGGTGTCTTTAGCGTTAGGGTATCTTAGGTCGAGGGGCAGCCCCAGATACTTAATAGGAAACTTATCAATAGCGCAACCGACTGTGTGCGTCAAATCCTCCAACAGCCCCTCATCAGTCCCAATACCAATGATAGAAGATTTGGAAAAATTGATCCGTTGACCCGATACTGCCTCATAAACAGATAGAACATCAACCAGGGTGCTAAATTTCGAGACGTCCGCATTTCCAAATAACATGGTGTCATCAGCAAACTGAAGGTGCGAAATGTGAGTCCCAAAGTTGCCCACCTTAATTCCGGAAATAAGATTCAGCTGTTTGGCATGCACCATAAGACCCGACAGCGCCTCGCCCACAATGTTGAATAAGAAAGGGGATAAGGGATCCCCTTGGTGTAACCCTCTAGAACTGTTGAAGTAGCCCGCCGGAGTGCCATTAACCAATACCAAAAACCACGCCGAAGAGTAACACCCCCTGATCCATTTCCTCCAAGTCATGCCAAACCCCCATCCTACTCATCATGTAATCCAAACATTCCCAGCTCACCCGATCATAAGCTTTCTCCATATCAACCTTCCACAGGATCATAAGCTTTCTCCATATCAACCTTCCATACCAAAAACCACGCCGAACAGTGATCCTTGTGGGCTGAATGGATGATCTCTGGAGCAACCGCAACCAAATCAACTAACTATCTGCCTCTAACAAAAGCACCCTGATGCTCGGAAATGATCGTAGGCATAGCCGGGATCAATCTATTCGCAAGAACCTTTGAGATGATCTAATAGAGATAGTTCGTGAAGCTGATTGGTCTAAAGTCCGAAATATCCTCCGCCCCCTCACACTTGGGGATGAGAGTGATGAAAGTGGAATTGAGGATTCGACCAATAAACCTCGACGCATGGAACTCATACAAAACCGCCAACAGGTCCGCCTTAACAGTATGCCAAAAAAATCTAAAAAATTTCATGGTGAAGCCACCGGGACCCGGAGCTTTGTTTTTGGCCCCATACCTGACAACCTTCCACACCTCCTCGCTGAACTGACTTTCCAAACCCAATCGCACCTCCTCCGCGATAGATCGGAATGATATTCCATCTAATTGAGGACGGGGCAGACCGTCATCTCGGTACGACTCCTTATAGAATGTCACAATATTCTCCCAAATCTGGTCCTGTTCCGTATAGGTAACCCCACCCACTGAAATCGTACCTATATAGTTCGTTTTATTTCTCGCATTGGCCACCGCATGGAAATATTTAGTATTGGCATCGCCCTCACGTAGCCATCTGACCTTAGCCTTTTGCTTCCAAGTTAACTCCTCAGCCAGGCGTACACTGCTGAATTCCGACTTCTTACAGTATCTATCCTCTCGCTCAAGATCCGACAGTTGTCTAACCTCCTCCAAATCATCCAAAACCTTCAAACCCGCTAGGAGAGCCTCCTTCTTGACCTGCAACCTTCCATACACCTCTTTGTTCCATAATTTGGACTTGGCTTTAACCCGCCGAACCTTGGAAATGAACATAAAGGCAGTCGAACCTACGAGCGTCGGTTCATTCCACCACTCCGGAACCAGCCCCTGAAACTCGCTATCCAACAGCCACATGTTTTCGAAACGGAAAGGGTTGGGTCCAGTGCAACTCCTATCAAAGTGCATGATTAACGGGCAATGATCAAAGACGGCGCGAGCCAGACATTCTAACCTCGCAGTCGGGAAGATGTCCATCCAATCAGCATTGCATAGGAAACGGTCTAATCTGCTTAAGGTCGGGACCGCTTGGAGGCTAGACAAAGTGAACCGCGCACCGGTGAGAGGGACATCCAACAATTCCCAATCAGAGATGAATGAATTAAACTCCCGCATAACAGCTACATCAGGTGCCTCCCTGCTTCTCGAATCCCCATCTAATTGCATTAAAGTCAACTCCCATGCAAAAGGGTAGATCCCATCTGGCAGCAAGGGCCGCCAATTCAAACCAGAAATCAGGCCTTTCACAGTCCGTAGTAGGGCCGTAGATCCTGGCAAACATCCAGACCTTCCCCGAATTCCTATTCTGCAAAACCACCGACGCCGAAAACATCCCCATTTCTTCCTCCAACTTCTCAAACAGCCTATTATTCCAAGCGATTAGGATACCACCCGACGCTCCCTCTGAATCGACACCCGTCTATCCCCAATGGTTACCCCCAAATACTGACCCCACCTTCCTCCTGTCACTGCTGCCCCATTTAGTTTCTTGAAGGGTGATAAGAGCCGGCTTAAGTGTATCGATAAGGCGTTTGACCCCTGCCCGTTTACTAATATCACACAGACCCTTGACATTCCAAGACAACATCTACATAGATAACCAATCACGATCCCGCCCAAAGACCAAAAATTGGGCCTAAGCCCCCCCACCCCCACACCCTTCCCATCCGACATACCCCACTGTAATCTAGCAAGCTCCCAGGCTCCACCTCGCCGCCTCATCATATTACCTGTGCGACAACACAAGATAGATCGAAAGACCAACCGAAGATCATCGTCAGACCCTTTGAATGACATCCCTAGGTCACGTCCAACCCGAATGAGTCGGTTGATGTCGGCAGCCACGCATAGCTCCCCCTGTTCCCCTTGAGATAGGATGCCGTGATTCGGAGCTATATCACCCACTACATAGCCCCCATTGGGGCCTCGTTCTTCCATCTCATTACACCCAACTTCAGCCCCCAAAGTAGCCGAAACGTCGGAGTCTCCCGTCTAATAAGATCCTCCATTCCTAGCGGTCATAAACAAGGATCAAAATCTCGTTTTTTCGATACGTATCGTCCAGCCCCAAAACCAATACGTATCGAACGATATGTATTTGTTCCGGACGATACTCTTCGATTTTTTCCCATAAAAAAAAAAAGAACAAAACAAAAAAAACCGATAATTTGAAATTATCGGACGATAATTTCAAATTATCGTCCGATACGAACGATACATTGAACGATACGGGCAATACATTGAACGATAATTTGACTATTTTTTTAGGGGGGCAATAGAAACCTATTGTATCGTATCGGTGAGGTCCAAAACCGATACGTATCGGTATCGAACGATATTTTGATCCATGGTCATAAACCCCTCCAAACCTGGAATATGGGTGCAGGAAGAAGGACCAGAGCACCGTATCATGGAACTCCTCCCCTTTCTCAGAGTAGCACCCCTCCCCCTCCCACTCACTTGTAAATCAAACCCTGCCCCATGGGCCCTAATACTCAGGCCCGTCATAAGCAGATCAACCGAGACTCGGGTCACCGACCCAGAGGGTCCATGGCTCAACAATAACGAAATACCCCACGGGTCTACGTCGATGCAGGACCAGTAGCTAAAACCCGCCAGCTGGCCCCCACCAGAACCCTCACCCACTTTACACCTCCACGTGCACGGTTCATCATGTGCTTCCCTCACGTGGCCCTCCCTTAGCTGTCCCCCAAAGTCAAGAGAAGCCCTTACCAGCGCGATGCTTCCAGAAGGGTCCGAGCTACGTGTCATCATCCCATGCAGTCCTCTTCTTTGATAAACCCTAAAGACCTTTTTCTCTGCAGTTGGTTTGTTCCCTCCGATAGAAGCTTCCATCGCCATCGGATCCCAAGTACGCCGCCAAAACTCGTACCTTTCCTTAGGGATCCCCACTTCCTCACCTACCCCAATACGTTGCAGGTGTACTTGGTTAGCGATAAGGAACGAGGAGATCTCAGCCATTGGATACATCGACGGTGGATGATCAAGGTTGACATAACCCGAGACCCCGAAAGCCGTGGACGACATCTTCGCCGTAGGAACGATAACGGATCCCGGGGACGGCGCTCGCTGCGGGTGCAACAACGGCAGCCGGTGTTCCAGTGATACCAGTCTGACTTCCTTCCGGAGCACAAGATCCTCAAAGACCACCTCCCCTTCTTCCAGTTCCTCCACCACCAAAGAATGTCTTCGGAGAGGCGAAACTCCGCAAATGGGCGAGGACAAGGGCAAGAGCAAAGGCAAGGCCGGAGGACCCTCCTCGTTATCACCGCTAAAGCCTTCTCCGCCTGCCTGAGAGCCCAAGAGCGAGACCGGCACTGGATGGAGCGTCGCGTCCGAGGCACCCCCCGAGGCCGATCCACCCTTCGAGGTCTATCCCGGTTGCAACATGGACCCTGGTTCCCCGTACCGGAATGGGTCGACCTCCGGCAAGAATTCTTCTGCGGGACAAGTGAGTTTTTGAATGTCGGGAATCCCGGGCCGCTCGGTTTCTTGATGCGTCTGAGCCGGGAAGAGCACCCTCTCCACGAGCTCCACTTCTATGAAGATAGTGAGTTCTTGGCCATTGAGGCAGAGCTTGCAAGCTCCGGGATTGGTCTCCCAATCGTCAGTTCTCACCAAGACACGGGTATATCGGGTCTCCCACAAGTCATCAGTACTCCGGTCGATGAAGATGCAGCCCCCACATCGATCGGCAACCCCTTGGAGGACCTCAGTGGTCCAGGCCTGGAGAGGGAGGCCAAATAATCGGATCCAGATGCCCCCCATCCGGCGGTGAATCTGTAACAGGTTCGCATCCAGCCCCCACCGATCGCAAGCAGCAGGTTTGTCGTTAATAGAGGAAACCTTTTTGTCAAGGATCTCATTGGTCGTTCTACTCGAAGGACACCGCAAGAGGAATTTCGTGTCGGAAATAGCCAAAACTGTCGGCCTATTTTGAAGGCTCCACTGTTGTAACCAGATGTAAATATGCACCAATTGTAAGGAATCTTTAAAACAATGAATGAGAAGCCAGTAGTCTTTGATGTTGTTAACTACTGAAGTAACGACAGAACTCCTAAAAGAGAGGGATCTTCCCCCCTCCTCCTCCTCCAAACCAGGGGAACTAGGTTACACCGGAGCTCCACCTTGGTCCCTACACGCCCCGGCAATGAGCGTAGAAGATAGACTCCTCAAATGCTCAAGCACTCTTAAAGGACGCCCACGAGAATCAAAAATAGACCACCCCAGCGCTAAGTCTCGGATCTATTCATCATTAACGGAAGCCTGATGCCTCGAAAAAGCCGGCTCAACATAGTCCCGTGCACCTTTATCCAATTTCCCCTGGGCTCGCTCAGAGGAGCACCCCTTCCAATGGCACCGGCTCTTCGTTTGAAATTAATGTTCCGACAACGAGAACAAATCCAATCCCCTTCCCGTAAAACCAGAACGTTCATCATCCTTTTCGACTTCAGTAAATTGGAAGGAACTTCTATGGAAGGAAAGGGAAAGGAAAACAGGCTCAACTCTTTCAGATCATGTCCTCCGATTTTGTGTCTTCCCTACTGGGGTAGGTTGTTATATATATATATATATGTACTAATGTCGCATTGTCAAGTATACTGAAATAGTATCCAACTGTACCCTTTCAGTATCAGAGTTTCAAAGTCCAGCTCTCTCTACTTATCTAAAATTGGGTTCCACCAGTACTTTCTATAAATTTACCACTTTTAAACTGTAGGAATAACTCATGGTTTCGTAGCATTTATTTTATCGTAAAAGCTACTAAGTCTTACCCTAAGGGTAGCTAATGAAGATTTCAAACTTCATTTAAAAGATGGTGTGCCAACCATCTGGGTGTGCACATAGCCAACTTGGGTGTGTAACAAGTAATTAGCGTTTGTTTAGTCATAGTTAGACCTTAGAGTTCAGGATTCAGTGACCAATAGTTATCCAAATGTCTTCCAAATTCCACAAATCAAGTTATTGGATTCCAAATTTCAAGTTTAATCTTGGTTTGGCCTATTTGTAAATTAATCAATTTGACCATAAAGCGGGACAAAGGTTGACTCAGGTAGTAGTGAACAAACCCAAAGGGATATCATCCACGAACTGTAAGGGGTTATGTTTACTTGACCAAGGTCAAACCCTAAGGGGTTACAATGATATGAGCCAATGTCTAACCGCAATTGGGCAGGGAATCTGAACCAAGGCTGACCCTCATTATATTTGAGAGTCACATCAAACTTGACTAAGGTCAACCTCAACCCAGAAGAGCCATATTACAATCACTGAAAGCACAGCCTACCTTCTCGGAAGACTCAAATGTAGAAGATACGCGTAGAAGTTTGGAATCTGTGAGCAAAGGAGAAGAGTGGGTGAGTCTACGTAATGTGCCTGAGTTGGCCATCGAAGTTGCTGATGTGTCCTCTCTAAATTCGGAAGGTGCTAATGTGTCCTCTAAATCAACTGATGTCTGAGGTATGGTCCCCGTGTAGACTCGAGTTGGTAAACGAAGCGTCGGTTCTCGGACCTTTGTTGTGGTTAAGTTTATGGAAATCCGAGCCCGTTAAAGGGAAGTGACTAGAGACTGCATGCGCCTCCAAGCCCTTCAAAGCATTTAATGATCTCCTCTAGTGAATATGTAAACGGAGAGTTGACCTTGCCAAATATCCCATTTCCGTTCATCCGTACTATCCTCACGCCAACCGATGAAGAACCCTAGGTGGTATTAGAGGCGTGGGAACCGAATTCGACATTCCTTGCTGCAGTGTTCGATATCTCCCTATATTTTCGATATCCAATGCAATTAACCCTCTCCGCCTTCCCACCTTTTGCCAACTCACAAACTCCTGTTATAAAAGGCAAATCGTCTACAACCGCCCTTCCAGAATCAAACGGAAGCCTGTGGTCTCCGTGTAACGAGTCTTTACCTTTGTTGCTTCCTTCCATGTCACCGTGCCACGAGACCCCCGCGCACATGTCGCTAATTGACCCGCTCCCTATCGTCCATATGCCAACGAGGCTGTCCCCACCATGTTGGCATTGTGGGAGCTTAGGCGAGTCTCTGAGCCTCATATCCCGTGAGTCTACCTAGAATCGTCGAGCAATATGCTGACAGTTCCCATCAGGCGTTGTACATGGTCGATCCTGATAGTGTTGGCCGCTACTTCACTGTGATCTCTGTCAGTTATCCATTCCGGCCGCTCCATTTCCACGAAACCCTGTACCTGTGCCCACTAACCATGACGCCTCCCCTCCTAGGGATATAGTGCCCTCTATTCCGGCAACTCTAACGTGAGCGCTTCTAGAGTCGAAAATGTCGATGGTCCAGCTGTCCACCAAAGAGGCCCCGCAATGCCTACCGATCCTATTGAGGACCTCCATGGTCCATAGGTTTTGGGGAAGGCCAAAGACGTGCAGCCAGGTGTCGGCGGAGGGGTTGTCGTTGCAGAAATTCTCTGTTTGGTCTTTTTGAAATTGTTTCTCCACCTCCTCCCAAGTTAATAGAAGAGCGCGATCCTCGTTATGTTTGAGGATCGTTTTGTGGATATTGTGTACCCTTTCTTCTTCTCCCATAGCGAATCGGAGGTGTTTTTTGTTTAGTTTAGACATTAAGTAGTTTTTGTTTTCCTCTTTGCTCCCCCGCTCCCCCCCACTAATGCATGTAAAAACTTATTAATGGAAATGGAAGGAATATATTTTTGTTAATTTCTACAATGCAAACCAAAGGTGGGTGTAATCATACTTTGCGCAGGGATATTGCATTATCTCCACTGAAAACGAGTCGGAGGTAGGCAGAGAAGCATGAGGTTCAAGAGCATCCCTAATGCCATTAGTGTAGGTCCGACATATATTACCATCGTTTATGGCATTTGGTAAAACGATGGAGGGTACCCACTTCTTCTGAGGGTAAGGGCGGGGATCTTCGTAAGTAAGCTTACCTTGGTTATCTTACCAAAACGTTTCCCAGGAATGGACCACCCGTTTCTGATGTCCTTCTCTTGTTGTTTGGAAATGACCGGTTGTTGTTGTTTTGAAAATCATTCATTTGGCGGGTAGTTGACGCACTGGTTGATGGTGGAGTCGAAGCTCCAATGAGCCCCGCATCTCTTGCTACAGCAGATCATCCGTCGTTTGAAGTTGAGGTTGTTGCATACGGTGCATACCCAATCGCCCTTCCTCACCATAATAGGTTTCCCTCCGATAGGAGATCTTCTAGCTTCGTTGCGGATCAATCCATCCCTCCTTGGGATGAAGTGCCCCTCCATTCGAGTCCCTAGGGTCTTTCATTCTTCTTCTTTTTCCCCTCTTGGAAACCCTAGCAAGATTATGAGATTAAGGTTCTTGATTGCAACAGTACGTTTTGTCGCATCTATGACTCTCAATGAAATCCTAAGTTGCACCTCATTGGGAGTTGTGTGCAGTTGAATTCATCTACCCAGTGAAATCCTAAAGTCTCTCGCATGGAATCCAACATATTAGAACCTTCCCCCCCCCCCCCCTCTCGTGGCGCTGCTCCCAACCAACAAAGTAACTTTAAAGGTTTAAAATCAGCACAAGAGAAGACTTTCTCGATTTCAACATGAGATTCTCTCATAAGGTGGACTAGTACGAATCGTAAAAATTCAATAGTCGAATCAAACGTAAAATTCAAATTAAACTCATAGGATTCAGCCTATACTATATTTATTTTACATATCAAAATATTTCATTGCAGTTTAATTTGAAATGTACAACTCCAATCACGAGCCATACAGTTTTAACATCATTTTGTAGCCACTTAGGGCCTTAAAAATACAAAAGTCCATAATTCGTCAAGAGAGCAATTAAAAGCTAAAGTAGGAGTAAAATCGTCCAACATCAAAACCTCAAAACCCTGTCTGATAATAAGGTGGTTTCTTTTCGCAATTTCATCATGGAGATTCATCAGATTTCGAATATGCAAGTTAAGGATCTTTTAAGCTTGGTTCGGACTAGCGTGGGCCTTGGAATGATAAGTCAGTTTCAGAGGATTAGGTGCAAGTTCTTGCCCACACTTCATCAGGTCTTCATTTTTATTGTAGCAAAATAGAATCCAAATGTGTATATGAGACTGACTAGGAGGTCCAAGTTTCAGACACCAGTAATGGATCTACTTTTATGAAGTGCAAATTTTCTGGACAATCACCATCGGGTAACGTCATCATTCTTGATATTATGTTTTAAAACATAGACAAGCAGTACTTAGTACTAGTAGTAACCATGGATGTCAAATCGAAACGATGCACGATTTGAATCGTGCAATTTACAATTTGAACTTTACGATTCAAATTGAACCGTACCTATATTAATTTGTATCAAAATATGGCTGAAATCGGTCAAATCGTATTTAAATCGTAAAGATCAGTTGCATCGTAAGATTCAAATCGAATAGTACGATTTGAGTGTCTTGTGAAATCTTGTGTAGGGTCGCATGATGCCCATTGAAACCTCTTTTCTTGGTTTTCTTTTTATTAAAAAGCATTTAAACACTTATGAATCATATTTTATCTTATTTTACGCTTATTGCACATTTTTTTAGATTGTAAAAAGCATCCTTATAATTTGTTTTCGAGTTTTTTAGGGCAACCACTATATTTTAAGTATCTTTGTGACTGATTGAATTGAATCAGATTTATTTATTTTTTTAATATTTTCATTGGAGAAAAAGGATACTTTTTTTCTATGTCTTAGTGTCCATATCAAAACCCAACATCGACAAGTGAATTTCAAGATTTTCTAATGTGAATTTTTATTTCATTTATATATTTGAAGTCATAGGAATAATTGTTTCCTATGCATTTCTTTTGGGCTTTTGGCACGTTCATAGAGTTATACTCATGCTATCATAGTGCCATACACTCGTAGATACACATCATATATACATAGATGTTATATACTCATACAGAATTACAGAACTGCATGAAGAAACAAGGATAGGTCAAATGATAAAGTGAATACACTTTTGACCTTCTGGGATTCAAATGTGTTGGAATGATTGAAATTTTTATATGTATTACATTTTTCTAATATTCTAATTCTTTTAAATATTTTTTCAAAAACTCGATTAAATTGTACGATTCGCAATTCGATTCATTTTCTAGATAAAAACGATTTACGATCCGATTCAGGAATTGGCAACCTTGGTAGTAAACTCTTTTTGTCACTTCTCCAAATGTTGATCACTGGGATTATTCAACGATTTAGTAGTCTCTAGAACTTGCTTACTTCAAAGTATTTGAGTGCAAACAGGCCAAGCTAGTGGAAAGCTTTCAGGCCAGGCCACTCTATACCAATGTTCCTAAAGTCGGCAGGCAGGTTCGGGGTGTCGGGTGGATTTTCGGGCGGATCGGGCCAAGCGGCTCCTAGGCGAGTGCCCCAAGAATTGGGCGATCACTATATATAAGTTTGGGTATATTTATACATATTTTTTTATTTTACATTATATATATACACGCACACACGCACACACACACGAACGGTTGAACCTGCAACTGCCAAGAGCTTCAGCTTCGGCTTTGGGGAGACGATGGAGCAGGGAAGTGTTTAACTCTTTAAGCTTAAAACACCCTAAAGTTAGGAAGTTATAGATTATATTATAAAGTAACTATAAGTATAAGTTAATTAAATATAACTTATATAAAGTTTTAAGTTATAAATTCTATAACTTATAAAGATAAGTTTATAAGTTGTAAAAGAAGTTGAAGGGCGCCAAGCGGGGTTCAAGACGGGGCGGATGGTCGGGCGACCGACCGGGCACCCTAGGCCCAGTCAGCTTGAGTGGACGCCCTGAGCTAATCGGGGCGCCCGGGCAGCCGCCCCAACCGTTTTTAAGGATACTACTCTATACTGGAGTTGCAGCACTCATGCGGGCATAATGTGTCAAGTAAGACCTGATTCTCAAACACATTAAATAAATGGAATGCCTTAGGATTGGATTGCAAGGTCTAATGGGCCTTCCAGCCAAATTCATAATCAGGCCAGGCAAGACATCATTCCAAACACATAAATAACATAACATTTGCATATAATAGACAAAGAGTCTATAACATATAAGAATCATCCCAGAGCCTAAACCAATAAATCTATAAATTAAAAAGGGGGAAATTATTCTTTAACTCTTTCTCCTCTTTAGGGCAAAAACAAGCTATAACAACAGACCTGGCCCGTGGACAAGGTACACATTTACGTTGGCAGGTCCCTCTCACGTCATGGTCTTCACTGAGCCATGGATTAGAGAAAGAAATCGCATACTCAACCAGTCACTAGACTGTCACGGTAAAAAAGAAGCCAAGTGGAGGAAAGGGGAATCAAACAACTGAATCAGATAATAGAGTTGAGTTAGTGCGTCCGGAGATAATAGAGTTGAATTAGTGCGTCCGGCTTCAATGAATCAGTGATACCGGATACATATCATGTTGGTATCGATGACGGACGATACAGATTGGTAAACTACAATTTTGAACCATGACCAGGACATGGCCAGACACCTGTTTTCATAATCCTAAGCTTGGGTTGTTTTTGTTTTTATCTTTATTTATATAAATGATTGAGCTAATCATCACTTAAATGTCTAGTTGTGCTAGGCATCGGTCAAAATCTCGGACGATATTGTATAACCTGATACGTACCGGTATCGCTAGCCAACAGTAGAAGATACAGTGGGTATGTATCGCCAATACAGACCCAATATATGTATTTTTTTCATTGTATTGCCAATACATTGAATGTATCAGCGATACCGATACATATCGTCTCGGTATTGATCGTGGACGATACATATCGGAAAACCGAGATTTTGATCCATGGTGCTAGGTACATGCGTTTACAGCACAAGCCGAGATTTGTCCAGGTTCAGCCTAGATCCAAGTTGAGATCGAGCTAGGTTCATGCCCAAGCCGAGATTTGTCCTAGTTAAGCTTAGATCCAAGTTGAGATCAAGCTAGGTTCAAGCAAGCATGGTTGTTAAATCAATCCAATTTACGATTTGAATCATACAATTCAAATCGTATTGGGCCCCTAACGATTCAGATTGAGGCCTAGAATCGCAAATCAATCAAATCGAGGCAAAATTCAAATCGAAATCGTACGATTAGATGGGATCCCGCAAGTCACGCCAAAATGGCTTGCGGGACCCACAAAATCTCTTTTTTTTATTTTTTATTTTGCTCTTTCTGAACAAAAACACCCCTAGAGAGTTTTAAAAACTCTTTAGGATTATTTTATTGGCCATAAGTGTTCTAAACAATTCTTTTAAGAGAGATTTGGTCTCTTTGGGGTTTTTTAGGGTAAATCTTAGAATCTTAATATCTTCTTCATCCCTCAACAAAATCGAATCCGTTTTTTTTTGTTCGTCTTCTATGCTAAGATAGGGGCTTCCACATAGTTTTTTCAAGGGATTGGTGCCTCCGTCACAATTTGGGCATTAAAAGGCATATCTAATATCAGTGTTACCTTGGCACTTCCATTTTTAGGATTTTTGCCTTGCCGACACTTGGACACTCCTCAAACAACACAACTTCTAAACATATGTGAAAAATCACATATTACCATCAAAATGCTCATCATTTTGACGACAATAAAATGAACTTTGTTTTTTAAAAAAGTTGTGTAAAGTATGGTAACTACTAAATAAAAGGTTTGGGTCTTTGAAAACAATGTTTCCAATATACTATACTTTTATTAAGTTTTAAGGTGTGGGTCGTTGTTCACTCAAATTTGTGTCCCTTATCAAGAAGGAAAGAGCAATCTGTTGAAGGCCATAACAAATATTGGGATGTGCTTGAAGATGATTTTAGTTTAGAAGGGCCAACAAAATTTGAATTCGAAAATTTATCACTTGATGGTAGTAGAGACGATGCACTTTGATTCCAATGAGATTGTGGAGCCTCATTCCATCAATAAAGAAAACCAAGGCGATGGCTCTAATTGAGTGCCAAGAAGTTAAGAATTCTAATTTGCAAAAATAGATTTGGGAATGAGTGGTTGATGGGGACATCAGATTCAAACAGCCGCCAGTGGCGTACCGAAGGCGGAAGAAGAAAATCAGAGGTGAAAGAAAGAAAAACAATCAAAATTCGGATAACTGAAAGTGACTCAGTCGATCGATCGATTCCTGGCTTCAATCGATCGAGAATGGACAACGGGAAGATTTTTGGAGGCGAAAGTTATTGCTCAGTAGATCAATCGAGCAGGAAATTTCGATCGATTTAAGATCGTGGCGTCTGACAACTAATTACTTTGTCAGTCGATCGATCGAGTAGTCCCAGAATCGTCGAGTAATTGCATGGATTTTGACAGAATTTTTTGTATTTTCGAGATTAGGGTTTTGGTTAGCCTATTTAAAGGCTTGTAAACAACTTTATTATTACTTTTTGGTTAATTAAATTGTTTATGCAAGTTTGAGAGTTCTAAACTTTCATATGGGTGTGACTCTCTCAAACAGAGAGCGATTCTTCGATTCCAGCGTGCGGTTTGGTGCGAGGCCAACTTTTCATCCATCTCTATCTTCTTTAAACCTATAGTTTGCGTAAGTAGCATAACCCTAATTATTTATTTATCTATTAAATCTCATATCTAGCCTATTCATCTCATAAAAATAATAAAATAAAATAAAAAAATTTCAAAATCAACTTATTTGTTCATCCCTAATTTATTGTTAGCCTTTTATTTTCATCGGTATTGAAAAAACCCGCTTGCGAGTTCATTCGATGCCCTAAAACTATCGGAGATCTAGTCGTTCATAAGAACCCTAGTCTTCTTGATCCGCAATAGGGAACGTATACGAAAGTAATGCTATTTTGGGCAGGAATTAAATCACCTAATTAAATTTCTATGATTTTATGTGGTAATTTGTTGTGATAAATTATTATTTTTAATTGATTAAATTAATTTTAATCCAAATCTCAGCCCTAGTATTGCATTTAGTAAGTTCCCGCATCAAATTGGTATCAAAGTATCAGTTTCGTTTTAGGGTTTCAGTGTTCATATAGGTTTTAGGGTTTATTTTATTATCAATTTGGCGTGGCATCATTTCATATTTATCTCTCATAACTCATATAGTTTTTGTCTGGTTTTTGTCTAGTCTTTGTCTAGTTTGTTTAGGTTTTGTCTTGTATCTTCATGGATCCCAACAAGATAGGCGTCTTAGTTAGGGAGATATCTAAGTTGATTGAGTCACGCAGCACTTCAAAGTCGGATGGAAGAACACCACACTCAGTTGCAACAACAATTGCATGATCTTCAAATCCGGCATGACGCTTTAAAGACTCGTGTGGAAGAAATCAATGAGTTTATTGTCGAAAACCCCAATAGAGTCCATACCCATGAGCGTAAGAGGGAAGGTACCCAGCGTCGAGAAGTCCAAACCGATCAGGACGATAAAATCATAAAATCGGTAAAAATGGAAGCCCCTACTTTCAATAGGAAAAGACAACCCAAAGTCTTTCTCAAATGCGTCACCGGTATGGAGAACAATTTTGAGTGGTACGCCATGTCCAAGGAGTGAAACGTCTGATTCACTAAAGTCAAGCTTACGGGTCAAGCTAGACTTTATTGGATGAGTTTTGAGTGTCGAAGACAATCCAATGGTCTTCCTCCCATTTCTACCTGGGGGAGATGAAGACCAAATTGAACGAGAAGTATGTTCCTTTCTCATATGACGAACGTATTCTCGATTAGTGGCATTAATTGCGACAGGGAAATTTACCAATCACAGAATACATCGATCGATTTGAAGACCTAAGGACCCAGACCGATGTGAATGAATCGGAAAAGGTTACCTTATCCCCATTTCGAATGGGCCTTTGCCCAGAACTGCAAAGGGAACTTATTTCATACCCTGTTGAAGATCTAGATGAGTGTTTCTCTAACGTCGAGGAGTTATAGCGATATCTTAAGACCAGTACTCTGTCTAGTTATAGATCTGGTTATAAGTCAAACATTCCCGAGTCAAAGCTCAACCCCGTCTACTAGGCCCAACCCAATTACAACACCCCATACCCAAAGTCGATAAGGGTAAAGCCCCAATGCTTGAAGGCACCAAAACTAGTGGTCAAAACAAGTATTACAAGTGTCACGACATCGGGCATTTTACTGCACAATGCCCATCTCGAAATTTGTTTATAGATGAGGACATTGAGGGTGAGTATGATGATGGTACAGTTGAAGTCTACGAGCCCGAGTCGTTACCTAGTGATGGGGAAGAGTGTGCAGGGGAGCGAATAATGGCTTGTCTTAGAGAGATCTCCTACCCCGTTGAGGAGGATAGTACCTCTCGGGCTCTTGTGGTAAGATGTGCTCTAACCCAATAGTGATGATTGGCTGCGGGATAATATTTTCTACACCATAGCCAAATGTGGGAGAAAGTTTTTCGAGTCATCGTCTACAGTGAGAGCTGCACCAACGTGGTTTCCGAGAGTACCGTTTCTCGCTAGGGCTTGCACTCGTAGCTCACCCACGACCCTACAAAATTGCTTGGGTCAATTCTTCATCCATCCCTGTTTCACAAAGATGTCAAGTTCCTATACAATTCGGCTTGTATAAGGACACCTTGTGGTGCGATGTTGTGCCTATGGATGCGGGACATATCATCCTTGGGAGGCCATGATTATATGACATGGACGTTACACTGTTCGGAAGGTCGAACGTGTGTACATTTACTCATAACGGAAATAAAATTAAAATCAATCCGTTACCTCCTAAGCCACCCATTGTGAAATCATTCAAGTCAAGTGATAAAGGCCTAATAGAGAGAGAGAGAGAAGACATCTAAGGCCGTTAATATCATTAGCCCTCTTGAGTTTGAACAAGGCGCTAAGACGGAGGACGTCGTCTCTGTCGTTGTCACAGTGGAGAAATCCAAAGAGTCCGACGCTGAGGTTCTAAAAGAGGTCGAACCAATCATGAATGAGTTTACGGATATCTTTCCCAAAGACCTTCCAAATGAATTATCACCTCTAAGGGACATCCAACGTGTCAGTGACTTGGTCCCCGGAGCTACCTTATCGAACTTGCCCCATTATCGTATGAACCCATTGATGCGTATTTTAGATCCGCCTGTTTGAATCGTGGTCGGATAAAGAGGAGACTTCAAAAAAGAAAGTGGACCCACGAATGAGTTTTAAAAAAAAAGGCGCGTTAAAGACCCGTTTGATCATAAAGAAGAAAATCCAAAATTTATTAAGGTCTTCAACTTTCAATCCCGTCACTCTTAGGTTTGGCCTATTTTGAAGTGTCAAACAAAGTCGAATTGATGCGAAATTGGTCATATTTGAAAGCTTATCGAAGTAGCTTTCCAACGAGCTAAAAACATGCAATTCTGACAAGTATTGAAGAAGTTATGGTCAGTTTTCGAAAGCTACACATAAAGTGACAAATTTCAAGAATCCTAATTGAATTAGGATTAGTCTCTTTTATTATTTTATTTTAGGAAGAGTTGTTTCTTTTATTAGAAATAAGATTAGTTTCCTTAATGTTTTAGGACTTTATTGTTTTAGAAGAATTAGAATATTTCTTTTATTAGAATTTAGAGTTATACTAAGATTTCTAATTTTATGCATTGGTTAGCCTATTCAAAGGCTTGTAAACACTTTTATTGTTAGTTTCTGGTTAATGAAAATTACTTATGCAAAATTGAGAATTATAAACTTTCGTGAGGGTGTGATTCTCTCAAAACAGAGAGCGATTCTTCGATTCCTGCTTGCAGTTTGGTACGAGGCCAACTCTTCTTCCATCTTTATCTTCTTTAGATCTACAATTTGCATAAGTAGTATAACCCTAGTTATTTTATTTATTTCATAAAATCCAAAATCAACCTATTTGTTCATCATAAATCATTACTAGTCATTTAATTTTATTCGATATCAAAAGAACTCGCTTGCGAGTTCACTCGACGCCCTAAAACTATCGGAGATCTAGCCGTTCATAAGAACCCTAGTCTTCTAGATAAGCGATAGGGAACGCACACGAAAGTAACGCTATTTTGGGCCAGAATTAAATCACTTAATTGAATTTCTAGAATTTTTCATGGTAATTTGTTATGAGAAATTGTTATTTTTTTAATTGATTAAATTAATTTTAATCCTAATTTCAGCCCTAACATTGCATTTAGTAAGTTCACGCAACAAATTGATATCAACGCAAGTTCAACACTCGGCACGTGAAGTCCATCATGAGTAAAGAACTGTTTATCAAAGCCTTGCACGAGTTGAATGGATTCATGATGGCTAGAATGGGATCGTTCATGGATCGGCGAAAGCTCCTTGATTTGTATCAGACGATTAGTAAGATTACACAAGCATGAGAGGTAGTGAAAACTAGATCACGGAATCTGAGGTATTTGAATTCAACACCTCAATATTGGCCAACTTTATATGATCAAGCATTTACTCTTGAGATTAGACGTGAGTTAACAAATACACGTCGAATAGCGGAGGCATTAAACAAGGGTCTCGTTCAAGAATTTCTTGAGGATTTTCTTCTCAAACTACAAGAGGAAATCATATCAGTGAGACATAAAGCTTTGAGATTTAAGCTTTCAAATCCCGTATCCGTTAACCCAACCACATCACAACCGTCCATTGTAAATCCATAACAATTTCTCATCCCATAACCGTTGTGAAACCTACACCCATTACGGAATTCATTAAAGGTGTAAGATCTATGCCGCTTACAGCGTCGTAACAACTTACAACCCAAAGCCCGTTCAAGATATCAAACCCGTCACCATCATTACCCTAGCCGACCTCATCTCACCTAATATTGTTATTGATCCTCTACCTGAACCCGTGATAGCCTCAAAATCGGTCGAAGAGTCAATACTGGTTGATGAGAACCCTCTTCCGATTAATATCTGTACTAATCCCGAGACCGTTGAAGAGCAAGTTGCCGCAATTAGTCCTCCTAAGCCCGAGATCGTTGAAGCACAATTATTCGGGATAAAGATTATCGCACCCACGACCCACAGATCCCAAGACCGTATTGGTTGCATGTTGACGTCCATTCCCGTTGGTGAATCAAAGATCAAACAGATCGAGCCCGAGTGGAATCATGTTTACTTGTTCAAGCCGCTTTCGATCGAGGTTCCCTATATATTTTCTGTTATCGCAACCGTGAAGATCCATGCCAACCAAAGTTCGAGGTCGAACTTTTTCAAAGTAGAGGGGATTGATGCGAACTTTAGATCTGCCTATTTGAATCGTGACCGGAGAAAAAGGAAACGTCAAAAAAGAAAGTAGACACACAAATGGGTGTTTTAAAGGCCCGTTAAAGACCCGTGTGCACATTAATTTAGGCAATATTTTATCTACGTTTAGTTTCCTTTCTTATTAGGATTCTTTTAATAAGTGACTTGCTTTAGGACTAGTTTCTTTATTTGAATTATTTAGGAGTCAGGCACATATATGTGATATGTGACTGTTAATCTCGTCACTTACTGCACAACCATCGGAAAAGTGGTCACAAGTCTACCAATATGTGTCAGAATTGTGTGATTCTTGTCTTGTTGGAAAGCTACTTCGATAAGCTTTCAAACGACCAATTTCACATCAATCGGACCTTGCTTGACCCTTCAAAAGTGATCACGTAATAAAAAAAGGGATTAATGGTGAAATTAATTATGACCGTTAGATTAGAAAGTTTTAATGCTTGATTAAAAGTTTTATTTTAAGTAGTATTCCTAGGGTTTCTTTTCTTTATAAATACACATTGTAATCTCTTATGAGAATTATTATTGCTGATGAATGAAAATTTTGAGTTTTGCTTGAAAAAAAAAAAAAAAAAAAAAGTCTAACTTTTGTCCGAAATTTTTTTGTCTAGCTTTTGTCTAAAAAAATTGTCTAGTTTTTGTCTAAAAATTTTTGTCTGGCTTTTGTCTGAAATTCCTGTTTGGTTTTTTATCTGTTTTGTCCGACTTTTGTCCTTTTTTGCCTATTTTTTTGTCTAGCCTTTGTCTTACATCGTCATGGATCTCGATAGAATAAAAGCCCTTCTTAATGATTTTGCGGCCGCCTTTCAGGCCCAACTGCAAACTCAGCAGGAGGATTTAAAAATCCATCATACTCAAAATCATAGTGGGACTTTCCAACTTGAGTCAAGGAGCACCTACACTAAAGAGAGCTCTAATTTCGCGGTTCCATCGTTGAAACCCACGAATACTCCTACGAGGCCCCAACTTGATCACGGGAAAGGAATTGTCCATGAGAAATATAATTTCGGGATTCAACCATCGAAACCCGTTGTTATTCCTTCAAATCCTCAAACCGATAACGGGAAACGAGCGATTATTGAGAGCCCAAAACTAGTGGTCGCAACAAATGTTACAAGTGTCATGGATGTGGACACTTTTCTTATCAATGTCCCACAAAATTTTCCGCTCAAAATTTATTGATTAAAAGAGAATCCTAAAGAGTTAGGAAATGTGAACGTGGAAGAAATTGTGTATGACCCTAATACCGTAATGAGTGACAAGGACATACAAGAAGTTGATGAAAGTCTAGTTTGTGTTAAAGAGACTTCTATTTCCCTTGTGAGTAGTGATGTTGAGTCACCCACATGTGAACCAATCAAGTCACTTGCCTATGAGTCATTGGTATCTGTAGAGTTGGGTTCACACGAGTTGTTAGTGCCCCTTGAATCGAGTACACGTGAGCCCAACGAACTGGGTACACAAGAACGATTAAGGTCAATTGAATTGAGTACCCCAGAGTCTTTGGTTTTGGTTGAAGCGGATACACACGAGGTAATCGAGTCGAGTGTACATGAGTCATTAGTGCCCCTTCAGTTATTCACACATGAGTCGTTAGTATCAGTTGAGTCGATGACACAAGAGTCGTCAGTATCAGTAGTGTTACTTACACATGAGCCTATAAAGTCTGTAGATGTACGTACACCTTTCTTAGGCCCATTAATAAAACCTTCAGACCCATTCCTTGATGCCCACCCACCTGAGCCCAATCCTATCTACTCATTGATTTCCAAATACTCGCCTGAACAATATGTGAAAAGGTTAGACGGAAAAGTTTTGGGAGATCCATATTTTGTTACCAAGGTAAAGACACATCAAGCATATCGAGAGTATCTTCTTAAGTGGAAAGGTAAACCGAAAATTGACAACACTTGGACTGCAAGGAGAACATCTGAGAAACATCAAGCATACCTCATACAGTGAAAGGGTAAGCCGAATACTAGAACACACATAGATTTTCTCCCAATGTCCATTCATCAAAGGTCATCCGAGTCTGCATCCACTTTTGCATATTGCGTTCATGAGTTGCATGTTGAGGTTAAGAAAAGAATTAATTTAAAGAATGAGAAATACAAGTTCTCTGCAAATTCTCACAGACGGTTCAAAGAATTCCAAAAGGGTGATTTTGTGATGGTTCGGAATAGACCCGAGCGATTCCCACAAGGAGTTGCAAAGAGGTCACAAGCACGCGGTGTTGGACCCTATAAGATCTTGAAGCGTGCCAGTTCTACTATTTACATCTTAGGTCTTCAGCCGAAATTGAGGATTAGCACGACTTTCAATGTTGAGGACCTTGTTCCATTCCATGGCCCTTCAACCATCCCTGCCAACCCCTTTGAGCCTTCTACATTCGATGACCCAATTATTTTCCTACCCACATTGCTACCCCCACCTACTTGGCAAACTCGTGAGATCATCGAAGATGTGTTGGACGATCAGATTGTGTCCACCAACCAAGGGGGACTTCAGAAGCATTTGGTCAAGTGGAAGAACAAGAGCGATTTAGAGAATACGTGGATTACATAAGAGTTTCAGCAGATTGACCCGGATCTCTCGGACCTCTATCACAACCAGTATTCATCGGGAATGCATCCTTCTAACTCGGGGAGAGTTGATGGGGATGTCCGATTCAAGCCGCTTCCGATCGAGGTTCCCTATATATTGCATGTGATCGCGACCGTGAAAATTCATGCCAACCAAAGTTCGAGGTCGAACTTTTTCAAAGTAGAGGGGATTGATGCATTTTTTAGATCCGCCTGTTTGAATCGTGGTCGGATAAAGAGGAGACGTCAAAGAGAAAGTGGACCCACGAATGGGTTTTTTAAAAAAAGGCCCGTTAAAGACCCGTTTGATCAAAAAGAAGAAAATCCAAAATTTATTAGGGTCTTACACTTACAATCCCGTCACTTTTATGTTTGACCTATTTTGAAATGTCAAACGAAGTCGGATTGATGCGAAATTGATCATATTTGACAGCTTATCGAAGTAGTTTTTCAACGAGCCAAAAAACGTGCAATTCTGACAAGTATTGAAGAAGTTATGATCAGTTTTCGAAAGCAGCACATAAAGTGACGAATTTCAAAAATCCTAATTGAATTAGGATTAGTCTCTTTTATTATTTTATTTTAGAAAGTAAGAGTTGTTTCTTTTATTAGAAATATGATTAGTTTCCTTAATGTTTTAGGACTTTATTGTTTTAGAAGAATTGAGATATTTCTTTTGTTAGGAATTAGAGTTATACTATGATTTCTAATTTTATGCATTGGTTAGCCTATTTAAAGGCTTGTAAACACTTTTATTATTAGTTTTTTGTTAATGAAAATTGCTTATGCAAAATTGAGAGTTCTAAACTTTGGTGAGGGTGTGATTTTCTCAAAACAGAGAGCGATTCTTAGATTCTCGCTTGCGGTTTGGTGCGAGGCCAACTCTTCCACCATCTCTATCTTCTTTAGATCTACGGTTTGCATAAGTAGCGTAACCCTAGTTATTTTATTTATTTCATAAAATCCAAAATCAACCTATTTGTTCATCATAAATCATTACTAGCCATTTAATTTTGCTCGGTATCGAGAGAACCCGCTTGCGAGTTCGTTCGACGCTCTAAAAATATCGGAGATCTAGCCGTTCATAAAAACCCTAGTCTTCTAGATCCGCGATAAGGAACGCATACTAAAGTAACACTATTTTGGGTCGGAATTAAATCACCTAATTGAATTTCTAGAATTTTTCGTGATAATTTATTATGAGAAATTGTTATTTTTTTAATTGATTAAATTAATTTTAATCCTAATCTCAGCCCTAAAATTGCATTTAGTAAATTCCTGCATCACCCATGCGAACACTCGGAGTTGAAAAGGCAAGTTGATGAGCTTCTCCAAAAAGGGTTCATAAAGGAAAGCTTGAGTCCATGTGTCGTGTCAGCGCTGTTCACACCCAAGAAAGATGGAACTTGGAGGATGTATGTGGATAGTCACGCGATTAACAAGACCACGGTCAAGTGTTGGTTCCCAATACCAAGATTGGACTATATGTTGGACATGATGGTAGGTGTCACAATTTTTTCGAAGGTCGATATGAAGAGTGGGTACCATCAGATCCGAGTTCATCCTAGGGACGAGTGGAAAACTGCCTTTAAAACAAAAGATGGTTTATATGAGTGGTTTGTCATGCCTTTCGGGCTTTCGAACGCCCAGAGTACTTTCATGCGCATCATGACACAGGTGTTAAGACTTTTCATCGGTAAATTCCTTGTGGTCTATTTCGACAACATCCTTATCTATAGTCACAACAAGGAACAACACTTGGACCATTTAAGGCAAATTTGTGTGACTCTCCGAGGAGAGAAGTTACACGCGAACCTGAAGAAGTTTGCATTCATGTCACATCGCGTTGTCATCTTAGGGCTCGTTCGAGAGCTAGGGAAAACCCAGATTCTTAGTTTAAAACTCAAAAAGGGCAAAATTTAAACTCAGAAAAGCCCTTTCTGTTGTTCGGGAGTTTGGCTTGGTTTCTGAGTTTTGAGGCCATTTTCTGCTGAAGTTAGGCGTTTCCTTTTCTGAGCTTTTTGCTCAGGAAAGCTCAAGAAGTGAGTTGAGGTAAGTATAGTTCTCCAAAGGCTATACATCTGATTTTCTCTTCATACTGTACCGTTACCACGGCTATAAAGAAGGCACAACCAAATTCCTTGCAGAAAACTATTAAAACTATGAATCCTAAACTTAAAAAAATAAATTACGATTAAGAAAAAATTTACCAGAGTAGAGAAATCTAAAGAAGAAAAAGAAACTTCCTCAGATATACAGAGCCCCTAACTTCTGGTTTGAAATTTCTAGAACAAAGCCTTAATTTCTGGTTTGAAATTTGTAGAACAAAGTCATCAAGAAATAGATACTCAGATCTCTCTCTCGCAACCGAAAGGAGAGGCACAAAATAAATAAATAAAATATATAAATAAATATAGAAGAAACCCTAATAAGAAGTAAGAAGGGAAATTTTCAAAAAAATCCTTGAACTTTCACCTCAATGCCCCTAAAATACCTGAACTTTGCATAATATCAACTAAACCCCTGTAGAACACAAATGTACCAAAATCAGACCCCTGCCGTCACACTCCATTATCTTTTCGACGGAAACTGATGACGTGGAGCCCTAAACCCTTAAAGGAGCTGAAGTGGATCGGTGGCGTGGCAAGTTGAGCTGTGCACATGCTTAGCACATGACCTAAGCCCTTTAAAAATCTTTTTTCCCCCTTATTAACTATGGTCTTCTTCTTCCTCTTTCTTCTTATTCTTCGTCTTCTTTCTCCATCACTTCATCCAAGTAGAGGATAATATTCATAGACAAGAGAGACCCAGGAGGCAGAAAAGAAAGTTGTTGCTGTTGCGAAAAATTTCAAGGAAGCGGGACGAATAACTGCTGAGGCTAAGCTTAGAAATGGAAACCAAACATAATAAAATGCAGAAGGTTGTTTCCGATTTGGATAAGTTAGATGAAGAGATCACGGACACGGTCAACAAACTACAGGAGACCGAGGGTTTGATTTTATCCAAGGAAAAAGGAGCAGCAATGGCAGGATGCGAGAGGCAATAGATTAGTTATTGCAGCTGCCATGGCTGAGAGATCAGCGGCTCTCGAATTTGGTGATCTTGAAGAAGCCAATATATTACTTGCAGAGGCTGAAGGTACAGAATATGAAGCAACTAAGCTTCAACAAGCTTATGGGTTTGAAGCCGAGCTGTTTGAAAAGATGCCCAAAAACCTCATTTCCATGGCATTCATCACAAAACTTGCAGGGAAATAGTTATCTGAAATGGCTGCTTCTGTTAATATCTCTGCAGAGAAGGCTGGCAATTACTTTTGGCTGGTGTTACTACCACACCACTTTATGTTATAGCCACTTATTAAATAGAGGAAAATTCTGTTGACTACTTTAAATCGGATGATGGAGATCATTTTTCGTCCCAATCTTCCACAATATAAATGTTGAGTCATGGGCCTAATATCAGACGGTCAGATGTTGATTCCATGTGACACAATTCTCAAAAAGTGAATGTGAACCACGTTTGATGATACATTGATCATACTCACTTTTGGGGGTGTGTGCCATGTGGAATCAATATCCATCCGTCTGATAGTAAGCTTATGAGCTCAAGATCTATTATATGGAAGGCTTGGCCGAAAAACAATCTCCATCATATGATTTAAAACAGTCAGCGTACTTTTCCTGTTTAAGTGGGGTGATTGTAGCATAAAGTGGTGTGGTAGTCACACCAGCCTTATTTTTTTTTTATTGGAAGTGGGATCCAACAATGGAATAGGGATGCACAGCACCCTGAGATGGTTCTAGAATGCATATACGCCAATTTTGACCAGGATATTTATCCTGTATGAGTTTTCGCTCACTGTGATTAGTTTCTCGTCTCTTATCTACGGCCGATTTGGAACGAAAATAAGCGGTATATTTTGGTTGAAATTTACCTGTAAAATACGATTCTCGAGTAATAAGAGACGGTCCATGAAAGATCCTTTCAAATGAACTTCTCGCAGGGCTGAGGGCAGTGACTTGCGTTGGTGAAAGTCGACAGTTTTCGGGTACGGCAACTGATGGTCGCTTCTTTCCAAATAGGTGGGAAAATGGCTTTCAGAGAACCTATGCTATTCCTCCAATTGATTCAACTTAAATGTATAAAAAACAGCAATTAGAAAAGGTACGGGAAACGACCATTTTCTGGACGAAGTAGCAGCAGCAATTGAAAGAGGAAGAAGACAAACGGTTAATAAGGGGCAAAAATGACTTTTAAAGGGCTTAGGTCACGTGTACAACTAAACTTGCCACGTCACCGGCCCACTTCAGCCCCTTTTGGGTTTACGGCTCCACATCATCAATTTCCATCGAAAAGATAGCGGGTGTGACAGCAGGGATCTGATTTTAGTACATTTGTATTTGCCAGGGGCTTAGTTGATATCATGCAAAGTTCAAGTGCTTTAGGGGCATTGAGGTGAAAGTTCAGGGGTTTTTTTAAAATTTTCCCTAAGAAGAAATGTGAGGGACTTAGCATTACAGCTGATGTCTATATATAGCCCACGAAGCCCTAATATCTCCTCTTTGAGGCGTTATTTATATTACCTAAAAGTCCCTGCTCTATGGTTATTATTATGAGAGTTGTACTTAGAGTCAAATATTGGTTATTTAAGTGAAAAGGCTTACTGGAATGATCTTTGAGAGTCTTGACATGCGTGTTTTAGCATTCAATGAGTGGCTAAAGAAAGCTTCATTACTATATGATGCATCTAAGGAACGTCAATTTCTTGAAAGTCAAGTTTTGACTTTTGTCCATATACCAGCCCCACACTAAGCTCAAAGGGAGTCAGTACTTGCACAAACAAAGTTGGCCCAAGCACACATTTAAAAGGACCTGGTATTTTCGGTTGTGTCATATTAAAATTTCATCTAAGCCGTTTGATTTGAAGGTCGTGATCTAAAGATCTTTAGTAC
Organism: Chloranthus sessilifolius; assembly: GCA_021018995.1. Taxonomy (NCBI): domain Eukaryota; kingdom Viridiplantae; phylum Streptophyta; class Magnoliopsida; order Chloranthales; family Chloranthaceae; genus Chloranthus; species Chloranthus sessilifolius. Next base: position 108,504,073 of record CM037597.1, on the reverse strand, counting down.
AAAACATTGGTATAAAGCATAATATCTATCATATGATTCAATGTAATCAAAGGCCGTCATTCGATTTAACGGTCGAGTGTCTTGATTCATCAGATCGATAGGTTACGCCTAAAGTTTTATGGTCTACAAATAAAGTTACCCAAACAGAACAATGAAGTCAAAACTGACTGACACTGTGATAAAAGTATGTCTCGAAAAATTATATTAAAAAATAAATCCGTCACATAAGTCCAACCTCGCATGGATTGGTCGCCTGCAATATTTTAGCCAAATCCGAGTACAACAAGTATTCCGATGATTAACATTCGTATGACGGTAGCACAACCACAGATTCATCCAATTCTGAGTTTTTCGGAAAAAAACTTAAGAATGATTAAGAAATTAGTCTTTTTGAGAAAAGCCAGGAATCAAGGCAACTTAAGAACAATTCTGGGAAAAGACAGGAATCAGAGTCTGCTAAGAATCAGCATGATTTTGAGTTGTCAGGATTCAAAGCTTTTCTAGGAAAAGCTTTGAAACACATGAACAAGGCCTTAGGGTTCGCCGTGACTTCTGATGGAATGACTGCGGGCCCCGAAAATGTCAAAGCTATCGTTGAATGGCCTAAACCTCGGAACATTCACGAAGTTCATAGCTTCCATGAATTAGCCACTTTCTACAGGCGGTTCATCCGTAACTTCAGTACGGTAACTTCTTGTATCACCGATTGCATCAAAAAGAGGGAGTTTAAATGGACGCATGTTGCGGCAAAGGCTTTCAAAGAAATTAAGTCTCGGATGAAGGAAGCTCCTATCATGCGCCTTCCTGATTTCTCTAAAGTTTTTGAGGTTGCGTGTGATGCGTCAAGCGTGGATATCGGAGGAGTATTGAGCCAAGAAGGCCACCCAATAGCTTATTTCAGTGAAAAGCTATTTGAGGCTAGGCAGAAGTACTCAACCTACGAGAAAGAGTTCTATGCGGTAGTCCAATCCCTTAAATATTGGAAACACTATCTGCTATCACGTGAATTCGTTTTGTTCTCGGATCACGAAGCCCTTCGATTTTTTTGAGTTCCCGAATAGGTTGAACAACTTCAAGGGTTTAGCTTTGTGCTAAAGCATAGGGCTGGTGTAGAAAATCGAGCGGCTGACGTGCTAAGTCGTAGAGTGGCGACGTTGCACTCACTATACGTTGAGGTAACCGGATTTGATAGTCTCGTGGAGGATTACCCCACATGTCCGGATTTTGGTGAAGAATACACCTCACTTATGAGTGAGTATACCCTATAGGAGGGATACTTGTTTCTAAATCACCGATTGTGTATTCCCCACACCTCTTTACGAGATTTTCACGTTTGGGAATTATACGCTAGAGGGGTTGCTAGCCATTTTGGTCGCAATAAAACTGTTGCATTGGTTGAGGACAGATTCTATTGGCCCAATCTCACCCGAGATGTTGCCAAAACTATCAACCAGTGTTGTTTTTGCCAACTGGCAAAACAAAAGAGGCAAAACACCAGATTATATACGCCTTTACCGGTGCCACACACCCCATGGCAAGACCTATCAATGAATTTTGTGTTGGGCCTCCCCAAAACCCTCCAAAAACACGGCTCGGTGTTAGCTGCTGTGAACCGTTTTTCAAAGATGGCTCACTTCATTGCGTGTTCGAAGGCCTCCAATGCAAGTCACATTGCTACCCTTTTCCTCAACGAAGTCATTCGTTTACACAGCTTGCCTAAGACTATAGTGTATGACCGCGATGTGAAATTTGTCAATTACTTTTGGAAGACACTGTGGCACAAAATGGGGACCCGGCTGCAATTCTCATTTGTATATCATCCCCAAACTTATGGGCAAACCGAAGTTGTCAATAGGAGTCTCGATAATTTGTTGCGGCATCTAGTTGGTGAGCACATTGGGAGTTGGGATTCCATCTTACATGTCGCTAAGTTTGCATATAACAATTTGGTTAATAGAACCACATGCATGAGTCCGTTCCAAATTGTGCATGGGTATAAGCCTAGGACACCTGTAGACCTCATTCCAATGTCCATTCATCAAAGGTCATTAGAGTCTGCATCCACATTTGCGCATCGCATTCATGAGTTGCATGCTGAGATTAAGAAAAGAATTAATTTAAGTAATGAAAATACAAGTTCTCTACAAATTCTCATAGACGGTTAAAAGAATTTCAAGAGGGTGATTTTTTATGGTTCGGAGTAGACCAGAGCGATTCCCGCAAGGAGTTGTAAAGAAGTTACAAGCTCGTGGTGTTGAACCCTATCAGATCTTGAGGCGTGTTGGTTCTAATGTTTACATCTTAGATCTTCCGTCGGAATTGGGGATTAGCACGACTTTCAATGTGGAGAATCTCGTTCCATTTCATGGCCCTTCAACCATCCCTGCAAACCCCTTTGAGCCTTCTACATTCGATGCCCCTATTATTCCCTTACCCACACCGTTACCCCCACCTACTCGGCAAATTCGTGAGATCATCGAAGATGTGCTAAAAGATCAAATTGTGTCCACCAACCACGGGGGACTTCAGAAATATTTGGTTAAGTGGAAGAACAAAGCCGACTCATAGAATACGTGGATTACGCAGGAGGAGTTTCAGCAGCTTGATTCGGATCTTTTAGAGCTCTACCACAACCAGTATTCATCGGGGATGAATCATTCTAACCCGCGGAGAGTTGATGGGGACATCAAATTCACACAGCCGTCAGTGACGTACTGAAGGCGGAAGAAGAAAATCAAAGGCGAAAATAAAGAAAAATAATCAAAATTCGGAGAACTGAAAGTGGGTCAGTCGATCAATCGACTCCTAGCTTCGATCGATTGAGAATGGACAGCAGGAAGATGTTCTTAGGCGAAAAGTTATTGCTCAGTCGATCGATCGCAGGAAATTTCGATCGATCGATTTAAGACCCTGGCTTCTGTTAATTAATTACTTTGTCAGTCGATCGATCGAGTCCAAGAATCGATCGATCGAGCAATTGCGTGGATTTTGACGGAAACTTGTTTATTTAGCTTAAAAATTCCTTTTTGTGTTTTAGTCGACTTGGAACTTTCTAATTTCGAGATTAGAGTTTTGCTTAGCCTACTTAAAGGCTTGTTGTAAACAACTTTATTATTACTTTTTGATTAATTAAAATTGCTTATGCAAGTTTGAGAGTTTTAAACTTTCATGGGGGTGTGATTCTCTCAAATGGAGAGCGATTCTTTAATTCTTGCATGCAGTTTGGTGTAAAGCCAACTCTTCTTCCATCTCTATCTTCTTTAGATCTACGATTTGCAAAAGTAGCATAACCCTAATTATTTATTTATCTATTAATTCTCATATCTAGCCTATTCATCTCATAAAAAATAAAAAAAAAGATTTAAAAATCCAAAATCAACCTATTTGTTTATCCCTAATTTATTGTTAGCCTTTTATGTTCGTCAGTATCGGCAGAACCCGCTTGGGAGTTCGTTCGACGCCCTAAAACTATCGGAGATCTAGCCATTCATAAGAACCCTTGTCTTCTTAATCCGTAATAGGGAACGTACATGAAAGTAACGCTATTTTGAGCCGGAATTAAATCACCTAATTTAATTTCTAGGATTTTCCGTGGTAATTTGTTATGAGAAATTATTATTTTAATTGATTAAATTATTTTTAATCCTAATCTCAGCCCTAGCATTGCATTAAGTAAGTTCTCGCATCAGTGATTATATAATTTTTTGAAAGCATTAAGAATGATGAACAATTTTTTGAAGTTCTCTGAACCTTTATTTTTATTTTTATTTGCATTTATGTTTGTACTTTAAATGTTCAATTTCGTGTATATGGATATTTTGATTAGATGATGCTGGTCAATGATGAAAATCATGGAATTGATTGCATATTTATTCACCACTATGACAAATATTGACTTTATTGATTTATACCACTATGAGAAATATTGAGTTTATTGATTTATATAGCTATATTTTAATTTTTTTTAATATTTTAAATATTTTTGGCACGATCGTGCTGCTGTATTGAGGTTTTTAGAAGTTGTCGTGCCAACACTTTAAGGACACCTTGGCACTTGGAACCCGTGCCGCGTACCTAGGTAACACTATCTAATACTATTTTATATTATTTTTTTAATCTATTTTTTAATTTACATTCACATAAAGAGCATGTATGCATTTATGCTTTCTCACCAAAGGAATTTAATATTCCTCTTTTTATATGGTCATAAAAAACATCATGTTTCTATTTTATTTTTTTATTCTCATAAAGAGCTAAAATGATGTTATGTTTTTTTATTCTCATAAAAAGAATTAATTTTTTTATTTACCTTCTCATAGAAAATATAAATGCATGATGTTTCCATTATTTTTTTATTCTCATAAAGAGCTAATATGGTGTTATGCTTTTTTTATTTTCATAAAAAGCATGACTGCATGAATCATCTTTTTTTCATCCTCATAATTCATAAAAACATGAATTTATGAATCATGATGTTACTAATTTATTTTTCATTGTCATAAAATATACTCTCTCTCTCTCTTTTGAGTCTATAGTTTGTTTATTTGAAGATGGTGACTCATAGATCCTACATGGGACCATTCTAGGCCGGTATATGAAGGAAATAATCAATGGAAGAAGTTGGTGAGGATAACATTGTCCAAGTAGTGACTGATAGTGCAGCGGCATCTGTGAAAGCCAGGAAATATTTAATGGAGAAAAGAAAGAGGTTGATTTGGTCTCCTTGCGCGGCGCATTGCTTGGATTTAATTTTTACTGATATAGGAGACTTGCCTACACATAAAGATATTGTGGCTACGGCAAAGGCAATCACACTCTACATCTATAAACATTCTTGGGTCTTAAACTTAATGAGAAAATTTACGAAGAAGGGGGAATTGACAAGGCCGGCAGTAACACAATTTGCAACATGTTACCTCACATTGAAAAGCATTAGTAAGCAATGTTTGGGCCTTAGAAATATGTTTACATCGTTAAAGTCGGAAACAAGCACCTACGCTAAGAAGCCAGAGGGGATAAAAGTAAGAGATATAGTTCTAGCCGATCTATCTTTTTGGGATGAAATTAAATATTGTTTGAAGTCTACAATACGGTTGGTTAAGGCATTAAGATTGGTAGATGGTGCCGCTAAACCCACAATGGGCTACATATATGAGACCTTGGATAGGGCCACAGAAACAATTGCAAAAATATTTGGAGGTGTGAATAAGAGGTCTGAGATGTTTTGGAAGATCATAGATGATAGATGGAATTTATAACTCCATCGACCTCTTCATGCAACTGCACACTTCTTAAACCTATATGCGAAAAAAATTCATGCCGGTCATGAGATAAAGAAAGATTTGTATGACACAATAGAGCACATGGTACATAACCAGAAAGAGAGGAAAGTCAGAGAAAAATAACTACATGAATTCGTTAAAGCGACACATATGTATGGTAAAAATTGGCTATCGATGCATGAACCGAAAAACAACCAAGTACATATAAAATTTATGTGAATTATAAATGTCCCATTCTCAATTTCTCATATTATGTTCCAAATAATAAATTTTGCTCTTCATGAATCATAATAGCTTTATGGTGAGAAAGCTATGGAAATGGGACTCTCGAGCTATAGAGACTGGCCATTCGGGTTTAAGTTTCACTTGTAGTGCAACTGGTTGCGAGCGTAACTGGAGCGTATTTGATCAAGTATATTTAGGAAAAAAAATTATAAATTTTTATTTAATTATCAATTTGTTATTGTATACCTCATATTTAATATATCTTTTATTTTAATTATAATTAATGTAGGTTCACACCAAAAGAAGAAATCATTTGGAGCAGAAACGATTAAACGCATTGGTTTTTGTGAAATACAATCTTCAAATTGATGTTCGTCAAAAGGAAAGAGACAAGAATGGAGGCTTGAATCCAATTTGTCTATCGGATATGGAGTCCAACGATGATTGGATCATGGAGAAGGAAGCTCTGGTCCATGATCATGCTTGGATGGACAGAAATGAATGCTTCAAAAATGACGAATTGGATCGACTCTAAGGTGAAGAAAGCAACAAAGGAAAAAGAAAAAAATAGATAATTTGTAAGTTTATGCTAGTTTATAAAATATGATTATTTTGACGTAAAGAAGCATGTAAAATGTATCAATATTTAATTTTACAGGCCCAAGAAGACTTACCCTTGATAAGGGTAAAGGCAAAGCGAAAGTTGTATAAGAAGAATTTATATCTTCTACAGGTGAGAAAGAGGAAGAGGAAGAGCATCAAATGGTCATGTGGGAGAAGGAAAGTGACGAAAAAAATGATGTTGGCAGCGGCGATGGCATTGGTGGCGGTGATGACATGGAGGAGCAAGAGGAAGAATGATTGACATATAATTTTTTTGTTTGTGGATTTGGATTGTTCTATATGTTTTTTTATTTTTTTTATACCTTCATAGAGATACTCATATAGTAGATATGGATAAACTTTTTGTTATTGACTTACAAAGTTACAAATACAAGGGCAAACGATGAAATAATGAATTGAATGTAGTTTTTTGACTTTTAATGATTCAAATATGCTAGAAATGGTTGCTAGTTTATATGTTGGCATTTTTCTATTTTTTCAGCTTTTTTATATATTTTTTTGAATCTTTTTCAAAAAATTGATTGAATCGTACGATTTACGATTCGATTCAATTTTTTAGGAAATCGATTGACAATCCGATTCACGAGTTGACAACCTTGCACGCAAGAGTTGAACAGGCCCAAGCAAGGCCGGTCCACTCGTGCCGCTATTTCACCTCCTCTGCCCTTTTCCAGTTAACATAGGCTAGGACTAAATTTGAACCTCCACCAACAAAATAAGACCCACCATAATGATTTGACAAAAATTTTATAGCCAACTGCCTATATGACGTGACACTAGGATTAAATTGGTATATAGAGAAATGATTCAGGAAAATAATGGACATTCTAGCGCCGTAATCAAATGTCACAAAACACAACTAATTGCTTCAATAATTATTAAATTCAATAACCTAACATAATAACATATCACACTCAATTAAAAAAAATTATCCTCATATTCAATAATATCTCTACTTTTTTAACTCAAAAAATGCGACCAAAAATTATACCAAGTCATCAAAAAATCTCTCTTACCTGTGGAAATACCTCTTGAAGGGATCAAAAGACAGAATTGAAACCCATCTCATAAGGACTTAAGCTATGTAAATCTGAGAGAAAATAAGGAAGAACAAATCAAATTTGTAAATCATTCATGTTATGCCCACACATTCTATGTAAAGTATAAGAAACATATTGTAAAAGATATAAATGGAAGTCCTATACCAAGACCATCATACAGTTCAAAATAAAATAAAAAACCAAGACCATCTTAGAAAACCATATAAGAAAGCCAGTATATGCATACACCACTAAAGTGAGGATCCCTAAAATTAAACATAAACCTCAAAAATAATTAAATACTAATATAATCAAAAAACATCGTTACCAAAAAGAAAGTAGTATATTTCATGAGAACACATTTCAACAATTCAACAATTCAACAACGCACATGATTAGATGCAGAAAATAAAATATTCAGAAGTTTGAATAGTTTCACTTCCTCATAAAAATAAAAGAGAGAGAGAGAGAGAGAGAAAGAGATTGAATAAATCAGAATTACGGATTCAATATTAATTCATTCGAGAATTCAAAATCGTCTATCTATGCTATTTTTGGAGGATCATAACAACAGAGAGCAGCAATCATATTTAAAACCTACGGAAAAAAGATAAAAAACCAAAACAATTTGGCAGATAGAATTAGAAAACATAATTATGAAATTGACACAGTCGTACGTAATCGAGAGCCGTAGCATTCGAAGATTTCGATATCAGATGTGAAACCCTAACCACCAAAAAACCCTTAATTACATCGAAGAGATGAAGAAAAAGAAGAAGATGAAGCAATGATAACAGAAAACCCTAGCGAGCAACACTGACCTTTATCGTCTCTCTCTCTCCTCTCTACCCGAAGACTTGGCTCGAATTTTCAGATTTTACCGAGAAAGGGGGGTATTTTTTTTCCAGAGAGTGAGAGAGGAATGGGCTCGCTATTGGGTAGGCTGTAGTTGTTAATATGGAAGTAAGGCTGTAGTTGGCAAGGCCATGTTGTATTTCCCCAGTTATCTCTGAAAAATTATGATCCCTCACAACTCAGTTGCCTGAGATTCCTGCCCAACTCAGATTTCTGGCTTTAAACATAAACCTCAAAAATAATTAAATACTAATATAATCAAAAAACATCGTTACCAAAAAGAAAGTAGTATATTTCATGAGAACACATTTCAACAATTCAACAACGCACATGATTAGATGCAGAAAATAAAATATTCAGAAGTTTGAATAGTTTCACTTCCTCATAAAAATAAAAGAGAGAGAGAGAGAGAAAGAGATTGAATAAATCAGAATTACGGATTCAATATTAATTCATTCGAGAATTCAAAATCGTCTATCTATGCTATTTCTGGAGGATCATAACAACAGAGAGCAGCGATCATAATTAAAACCTACGGAAAAAAGATAAAAAACCAAAACGATTTGGCAGATAGAATTAGAAAACATAATTATGAAATTGACACAGTCGTACGTAATCGAGAGCCATAGCATTCGAAGATTTCGATATCAGATGTGAAACCCTAACCACCAAAAAACCCTTAATTACATCGAAGAGATGAAGAAAAAGAAGAAGATGAAGCAATGATAACAGAAAACCCTAGCGAGCAACACTGACCTTTATCGTCTCTCTCTCTCTCCTCTCTACCCGAAGACTTGGCTCAAATTTTCAGATTTTACCGAGAAAGGGGGGTATTTTTTTTCCAGAGAGTGAGAGAGGAATGGGCTCGCTATTGGGTAGGCTGTAGTTGTTAATATGGAAGTAAGGCTGTAGTTGGCAAGGCCATGTTGTATTTCCCCAGTTATCTCTGAAAAATTATGATCCCTCACAACTCAGCTGCCTGAAATTCCTACCCAACTGAGATTTCTGGCTTTCGCCGCTGTGTTCTTTTAGGCTTCAAAAAAACTCTGATTCTTAGTATTTCACAAAAACAAAAGATTTCCTATTTTCTTTAAATTGTTTCAGAAAAATACAGAATCGGTTTATTTAGGGATATCGTATGACCGTAGAAATGACGATAGAGCATCCGATACCGTGTCGCATAGATTTGAAAGTCATTTTTAGCCGATGCACGATTCATGAGAAGTTGAACACTTCCATTGATGCAATTGTTGGTTTCGTCTAATCAGATAACGGAGATCATTTTTCACCCCGATCTTTCACACAATAGATCTTGAGATCATGAAACACCTATTAGATGATCAGTTTTTTATTGCAAGATCTATTGTGTGAAATAGCAAGGTGAAACGAGATATCTATCCCCTTAGCAGAACGAATCAATGGTTTTCAAAGGGTATTTAGAGAATACGTGAGTGCAAACAGGTACCCTATATTTAAAAAGGCCTCTAAACACATAAGATGGGAGCATTAGGTTCTATCAAATGTGCACTTAGAGACCTACAATAATGCCACGTGTATGGTATGAGATGAGCCAAACACCCTACTTTGTACTCGATTAAGACACCCAATACCAATTTCAGTGAACTCTCCCAAGCAACACGTGCCATCCATTAATAAATCAGTGCTGCTAAAGCTTTTACAAATTCACTCTCCTCCCAAAAGCTTTGAAGCCCTCTTCTTCAAAGCTTGTTTTCCTCTGCAAAAACACTATCCTCCCAAAAGCTCGATCTGCGACCTAGGTTTTTTGATTCAACTGGAAAATCTCTGTTTTGAGAAGTTTGTTTGTACGATCGATTCTGGAAATCGGCTTTCTTTCGCCGATTTCGATTCAAGTATGCATTTTTCCCTCTCATTTTGTCGATTTGTTTTGTTACGCCAATTGATTTGGAAATGGATTATGAATTGTTTACTTATGGTTCAACATTTGATTTTGGATTTTTTTTCACATCTCAGGGATGACATCTATATATCAGATCTGAGAAGGGTTTCAATTCGAGCAATATGTATGATGGAAGTTAAAAATTGGGGCTTTTGTTTTCTTTTTAATGTGGATTTGGGGTTTGTAGATGGAAGGTAGCGTAGAGAACTGTGAAACCAATAAAAAATCCATATTCTAGAAATGGCCGTTGGAGGGGTTGTAAAGCAAATTTTAAATGGCTATTATATGATGTGTATGAAGAGAGATGTATACACAGTTAGGACTCGGAAACAAAGCTTTCCCGAGTTTTTTAGTCGGAAATGAGAGAGGGGCTGAAACTCGAGAATGGTCAGGAAAGCTGTGGGTTCCACTGTCATTGCCGAACGCAAGAATCACTCAGAAAACAAAGGAAAATAGGCACTTTTCGAGCTGCAACTCGATTTCCGACCGTTTCAGACCTATCCGAACGAGGCCTAAGAGAGGAAGTAAGTTACTTTTTCATACAAACAAAAGCATTAAGGGTAGCCAAAGCGACCGCAGTAATTTGAGTTTCGAAGTATGAACCAATCCATCTTGATGGTCAAACTTTGTCTTTGCCACTGATATTCATGACTACATGAGAATCCTGTAAGGGCACTTGCACCATTTGTGGCAATTAAGGCTCTCAATGGGCCGGCCCAGCCCGAATTTTGGCCCGCACTCGGCCCCCAAAAAATGGTATTTTTATTAAACAAACCCGACCTGGTATCCAAATCAGGCTAAGCATGTTGCAACCCGGATAAATTCGGGTCGGGCTTGGGTTGAGTGTTGCAACATCCGGCCCGCATACGGCCCGAATATATATATATATATGTGTGTGTGTGTGTGTGTGTGTGTGTGTGTGTATATATATATATATATATGTGGGTGTATATATTTATACTTATCTTTTTAAAATTATAATTTTTTTTAGATAGTTAAATATGATTTACTTAAATGCCTAGAGATTAAACCGTTGAACGGTTTAAACTTGGGGCATTAAAGTCAAAAGAGCAATAACCTTGTGTAGATATTTTTTAGCTGGACAAATTAGATGACTTAATTTATTTTCAAGCAACTGTTGCATAACTTTTTAGCTACACAACTTAGATGGCTTGTTAATAGATTTTCAAGCAATCGTTGTCTGTTATAAACATTATACAACAAATTAAAATAAAATATTTGAATAAAATCATGTACCTAAGCCTTTATAATGGTAATATAATTATTTAATTAAATTTTTAACCTTTTTCAAACTTTTATTAGAAAAAAAAAATAATCCAACCCAATTTTATTAGAAAAACAGCCCCAAAAAATAGTCTAACAAAATTTTATTTAAAAAAATAAAGCAGTCGGAAAAAAGCCCATAAAATAATAAGCCCTTTGTCGATAGAATGGGCTTAATGAGTACATCGTAGTCTGGATTAGGGTCGGGCTGAAAAAATTGGGAACCCGACCCGAATAAGTTATAGGGCCGGATTGAACCCCAACCCGGCCCTAATCCTGCCCATTGAGAGCCCTAGTGGCAATGGGCCGAATCGCGTAAGGGCACTTGCATCATTTGTGGTAATGGGCCAGGTTAGGATAAACTTAAGCTCGGCTCGATAGACGAAGATAAACCTTCAAAGCCTGATCTGGCAGACCTGACCTGACCAGTAGTTAATCTCCTCTGCTATTATTTTCTTTATTTTCTCATACTCATACATGGGAAACCAATTAATAATGTTGAAGAAGAGAAGGTAGCATGAAAATGGAGTTTCAAATACGCTAATGGTTTCACTATTTTGAATGGTTATATGCATGATGACCAATTAAAGAAAAACAAGGTAAATTGAATTTCAATTGTGAAGATCATATGCCAATTATTTTGCTATTTCTTCAGTTGTTATTATAGGACTTCCAGGGTAAGGTTGACCTTAGCCAAATTTGAGGAAACTCTTTACTCAAATTTGGCTAAGGTCAACCTTAGCCAAATTTGAGGAAACTCAAGTAGGGTTAGGGTTGACCTTAACTCATACATTTATGACCTTAACTGTGACCCCTCTTAGGATTTTGACTTTAGTCATGTAAATGGGACCGTTAGGGTTAGAATTTGACCTGAGTAAAAAAAAATGACCCCTTAGGGTTTGAGTTTGACCTGAAGCAAGGTAAATATTGTGACAACCCAAAATCTCACAACCGTCATTCCTAAGTCCTTAAGTCATCAGTCACCATTAATCATATATGGACATAACATCAATTGCACAATTTCCAAGATAACATATTATTATTAATCATGAGTTTAAACACATGAAGCATAAACTAAATAATATTACCAAACTATATACAGGGCCAAATATCGAAAACATTAAATCAATATTTAATTTCAAGAATTTACTAAATAAATTTATAATTAATCAAAAATGAATAATCAGGTTCATAATAATTTAAGTGCAGCAATCTAAAAGTCTAAAACTAATTAAACTTAAATAATATCCATCAACCAGAATCTAATCAACTAGAAATCCACAAAAATTTGGAATGTCACAAAATATAATGATCAAATGTCTTCAAAACTTTGGCTCAAAGCCATCGTTGACATCGTCTACCTCTTATTCCTGAGCAGCGGCTTCATTGTGCACTTAAACTCCATCTCTATTACTAGCCTCATTCGTTCACCCAATGAGGGTGTGGAATATATTTTCATGATCCAGACATGTAATCCTGCTCAACAACCTATACATACATCAGTCGGAATGCATATGCATATATTGAGTTCATGTGTATGCAACATGGAAAAAGTATGCATATGGCATCATAAACAGAACATAATATGATCATTTATACAAGTATAACTAATTGAGGTATTGTGGTATTATACTAAGTATAAAATTAAACTAGCCCCGTACAGGCATGTCAATATCATTAAAGTTTAATTTTTTGATGCCGACCATTTTGAAAAAAAAAAATTATATTTTTTTTTGTATTTTTTTTATTATTTGTTATTATTTATTTATTTTCTATTTTTTTTTCGTAAAATTGAGTATGCAGGTGAGTGTGTGTAAAAAGTGACAAAGTACAGTGAAAAATAAAAAATCAAATTAAACAAAGCAAGGAAAATAGAAAACTAAATTAATTAAATCGGGACAACCTTAGTAAAAAAGAGTCTCATCGCGATCACTAGTCTGTTGGTACGTGTTTTTTTTGAGTTCCTCTCAGTACCCGGAAAGAGTGGCCCAATTCAATCCAAGTGGACTCTGGCAAAAGCAATGATGGGGTAATAAATTAGGAAATATTAAATTGCTGAAATTAAGTAGGCGAATATTAAATGAAAAGTACCTGGAAAGATGCGATCATCAACTGCAAATATTTATCGATGCTGCAACACGTCACTGATCACACTTTAAGGGAAGCGGGGGCTTGCAAGTGGAACTCCTTTACTGAATCGCCGGCCGGCCGACGTCAACAGCTGTGGATTGCCTTTAGTCTAACTGGTTTGGTTTTCCTATTCCTGTTGGGATTCTAATGAATTTAATCTCCTAATCCTACTGGAAGTCATATTGACCGGTCTCCTGATCCTATGGGGAGTCTAATTGATCTAGTCTCCTAATCTTATTGGGAGCCTGATTAAAAAAAGAGTCTCCTAATTCTACTAGAAGTCTAATTAAAAAAGGTCTCCTAATTCTACTAGGAGTCTAATTAAAAAAAAGATTTGTGGCCCGTTATGCTAAGAAGGATCTGTCCCGTTCTCAGGTACCTTCCATAAGCTCCCTTGGGCAAATCGGGTGGCTAAAGATTATTATATAATTTGAAGAACTGATTTTCAATTTCTGAGTTATGGATTGCAAATCAAAGGTTTGAAGAATTAAATTAAAAACTATAACGAGAATTCTAAAAATTAGAGATTATGACCTAAAATCTAAGAGTTAAGAATTTAGAACGAAAACTTGATTGCTAAAGGCGTTGTGTTGTGTTTAATTGATGTGGTGGTGGGTCCTATTTATAGGTAATTGGCCAATTGTTCGCCCTGTGGGGTGTGCTCAATTGGTCAGCGAATTTCAATTGCGCGCCATGTCTGGTGCGCTTAATTGAAATGCATGCCCTGAAGTAGGCACTTAATCACTTTGAGTTAGACACAGACCCAGTGAGTGATCGACTGACTAACTCAGTCGGATATCCCAGTCCTAGTCTAATTGGATTGATTGCGCACCTTGCATAGTGCACTCAATCAATTAAGCGCTTGACTACAAGCGCTTAATATGGGATTTCAAGCGGTCTAGGGAATTAGAGATAGGGTTGGCTTAGGATCCAATTACGCGCTAGTGAAGAGGTGCATAATCTGAAAGCGCGCGCTGGATAGGGTATTCAATCACGTCTCAGGCGGTTTCTAGAAAGTTAGGGACTAATCCAAATTGGACTAATTGTGTGCTGGTAATGTAGCGGGCAATATGATTGCGCGCACCTGTCAGGGCGCGTAATCAAGTCCTAGGCGGTCCACAGGAAAGCCAAGCCTGGTCCAAGTCAGGCCAATTGCGCGCTAGCCATGGGGCATACAATCAATTTGCGCGCTCTGTACAGAGCACGCAATTCAGGATTTTCCTGGGTTAGGGTCGGGTCCGAGCCATAGGACTATTGTTTCAGCCTGGGGTCTCAACCATGTACTATTGTTTCAGTGCATGGTCTCGATACGTGGGACCTGAGCCACAGAGCTATTATTTCAGCCTGTATTCAGCCATATACTATTATTTCAGCATATGGTCCCTGTATCAGGGTCGTGGGGTCTGAGCCACAGAGCTATTGTTTCAGCCTGTGTTCAGCCATATACTATTGTTTCAACATATGGTCCCCATATCAGGGTCGTGGGGTCTGAGCCACAGAGATATTGTTTCAGCCATAAACTATTATTTCAGCATATGGTCCCCATGTTAAGGTTTTAAGGCTTTCGAAGGAGGTAGGTCCTTTCTAAAAGTCATGGGCAAGGTCAAAGGTTGACCGAATAGGTTTATAAACTTTGAGAGGAAAAAATGGGGGTATCTACACATATGCCATCGAACGATCTTCCCGGATGTGGCGGGCTTCTCGAAGATGTACGTCAGCGGGTCCATGCATGCTAGTACCATTATCTGGTGTGCTCTGAAGTAGTGTCGTAGTTCGTTGAAGCCCATACAAGTTTTAAGAAAGTATTCTCTATTGCGGTGTATTTCTATTCGTACTCAACCATCGTCCTACTGAGGTAGTAGATGGCCTTCTCCTTCTTCCCATCTTCGTCATACTATCCCTGGATTACCCCCATTATTTTCTCATTAGCCGAGACGTAGAGGATCAAGGTTCTTCTGGGGATTGGTGGTTTTAATATCGGAGGATTGAAGAGGTACTTCTTGATATTGTGAAAGGCTTGCTGACACTGGTCATCCCATATGTATTCGGCTCCTCCTTTGAGTAGTATGTAGAAAGGGTTGCATCTCTCTGAGTGTTGGGAGATGAATCTCCTGATGAATTACAACCTTCCTATCAGGCCTCATAATTTTTTTATGTTGCTCAGAGGTGGCATTTCGAGAATGGCTTTGACTTTCATCGGATCAACTTTGATTCCTCGCTTGCTGACTATGAGTCCCAGTAGTTTTTCGGAGGTCACTCCGAACACACATTTCTTCGGATTCATTTTTAGTTGATAGTTTTCGGATCATTGTAGCACAAGTCGGAGGGCTTCAAGATGTCCTACTCACGTTTGAGACTTTATTAGTATGTCGTCGATGTAGACTTCTACACACTTGTGCATCCTGTCACGGAATATAGCCATCATGGTGCGTTGATATGTGTGGCTCCTACATTTTTGAGGTCGAAAGGCATGATGGCATAGCAATAGGTTCCCCATTACGTAGTGAAGGAAGTCTTCTCTTGGTTGAATTTTGCTAATCTAATCTGGTTGTATTGGGAGAAGCCGTCCATGAAGGATGACATCTCATATCTGGCAGTGTTATCGATCAGAGTGTCGATGTGTGGTAGCGGGAAGTCATCTTTTGGGCATGCCTGGTTAAGATTCCAAAAGTCGATGTTAAGATTCCAAAAGTCGATGCACACCCTTACTCTGCCGTCTTTCTTAGCGACAGGTACTATATTTGCAACCCACTTGGGGTAGAGGATGAATTGGATGAATTTTACCTTGTGTAGCTTGTCAACTTCCTCTTTGACTTGTAGTATTGTCTACAGGTGATTTCTTCTAAGTTTCTGCTTGATGAGATTGGCATCGGGTTCTAGGACTAAACGATGTTCTACTAAACTCGGGTCCAAACCAGGCATGTCTTTGTAGGACCATGCAAAATATTTGAGGTGATCTTGGAGGACTTGGATAATCTGTTGTCGTTCCTTTGGGCGTAGTGCTGCACTGATCAGTAGCTTCTTGGGCTTCTCCTCGGTGTCAAAGTTGATTTCTTTTGTGAGTTCTGCGGCGGCTTGAGTCTGCTCCTCGAAGCGTTTGATGACTCGTTGGAAGTCCTGTGTCTCCTCAGCGGCTTGTCCTTCATCGTCTGTAAGCTTATAAACTGTAAAATCGCTACACTAGGGGGTTAGCTTTGCGAGAGGTAATCCTTCATTGGCGCAATTGATAATTGCGACATCTTCGGTGAGGTATTGGTCGAGGCTATTGATTCTCCTCTCGAAGTCATGGAGTATCTCGTCGGGTATGATCACCGGCTTGCTTCTTCGTTGAGATGCCCTATGCTTTCGTGAGGGGGGAGTAGCAGGGTCATGTTGGGGAAGCTTAGGGGATAACCCTGTACCAGCATAACTGCCACTTGTAGTTCGTTTGTTAGGGATGAAGAGTTCCCTCTCATTTTCAAAGTTTTCTAATATTTTTAATTTTTCTATTTCTAGATTTTTAGGGGTTTTAGGATTTTTAATTTTTTGATTTTTGATAATAGGTATGGTACAGGGTCAATTTTCTGGAGAGGAATCAATGGCGGACTCTTCTCTCAGCTGAGGAAGCGCGACGGCTGCTGGAGCCACTCGTGCGAGTCTTTGGATGATGTGGACTTGTTCTGAATTTGGTATTTTTTTTGTAGTCCTCATCTGGTGCAATCTTTTGGATGAGCGATGAAGGTGGCAGTTCGATTGATGTTCTGGCTTCTTGTATTGCGTGGATTGCCTCACTCTTTGTGTTACCTAGATAGCCTTTTGATTCCTCTTCTTCTTATGTCAATAACCCTGTTGGTAGCATGAAGGGTTTTTGTCTTTGTGGGCTGTGATTTTGTAGTAAAAAGTCACATGCTCTACAGAGAGGTTGGTCTTGATACATGGGGCACAAGCCTTGTTGGGAGCATCCTTGATGGAGAGAGAGAGAGAGAGCTTTGAGTTCCTTGAAGAGTGACAAGTTTGGGCCTTCTTCCTTTGGCCAGGGGCTCATCACGAAGATACATTTTTCACATGGCGGGTTGATTTGGAGAATTCAGCAAGTGAATGGCCAGACACATTCCTCGTCAGGTGCAGTACTAGGGGAAGGAGTAGTGGATTCTGAATCATCTTCACTATCAAACTCTACTTGTGAGGTTTCGGGGATTGGGCCTTTTCTCGAAGGGACATAAAGGTTATATCCATTTTTAGGCTCGAGATATTGTAGTATGATGGTGCATGATTTGCAGTGGGGCCGATATGGTTGGACGATGCAGGGGCAATCCCACGAGGATTCCCATCCTCTGGGCAGGCGTTCTGGGCTGCTACTGTCGGAGCTGGAGTCTCCTTGCTGAGGCTCGTCTTCCACTTGGACCACTTCTTCTTCTTTGGATGGATCGGGTTGATCTTCTTCTAAGCTCATGTGTTGTGCTTCTTGAATTTCGTAGTATGTCAAGAGGAAGGCGCATACTCTACAACGAGGTTGGCAGGGTTGCAAGATGTAGGGATATCCCCATGGGCATTCCCATCTCTCGTAATCGGGGCTGAGACCGCTGTGGCTGGAGCTCTAGTCTGCTTATTGAGACTCATTCTCTTCGTTGGACGGGCTTCGGAGGCCTTAGTCTAGTTGCTCTGCCAACTCGAGGGCGGGGAGATCTATCGAGTAATCTTCATCGTCGCTCAACGGCGGTTGCCACTCTTCCTCCTATGATCTCCAGAATATCTAAAGCTGGGGTGATTATGAGAATTGAGGAGTGTCTAGCTCTAGCTCCTCTTCCACCTCTATAGCTGCGATATGAAAGTCTTCTCCATCAGCTGACTCCTAGTCTTCTATATGTGGCTCAGGTTCTAGAGACTTCTGCCTTTCTGTAATGGAGGGTTCCTCGGTCTTGAACAATGGTCCAACTCCTTCGAGTGGTCTATCTATGTCATCCTCATCTTGATTTAAGTTGGTTAGATCAGCGAAGGTTTCAACCATCTGTTCAATTTCCATTTTATGTGGCTTGGTGAAGGATTTCTTTCTCTTTGGAACATTGACCTTTTCAATGGCGCTGTACACAAAGTGGTCGTAGAGTAACCATTTGGGTGAGGTTGGGAAAAGGTCAACCTATTTGTTGTCTATTTGGTAGCCTAACCTGGTGTGTTTACGAACCTTCTTATCAACGACATGGCCTATGTGCCCTTGCTTATTCTTGCCGAGTCCCGTATGCGAGATGCATCCTAGTTGATACATAAGGTCTCAGCCCCTTGTCGTGGTTGGGTTTATGTCATACAAGCATGTGAGGTCAGGGCCTACCGCTCTCTTCATTAATTTTGATTGACAAGCTAAGGGGGACATGGGATAGCTGATTTCTGCTATCGATGCATCGTCGGGAGTCTCCACCCCTTTGATGTGGCCGATATTTAGCACAGAGTCGTGCGTTGTTGGGATACTCTTCATGTAGTCAGTATCTATTTCCCGGAGGGGTGTGTCGGCATATATCCTGACTATAGAATCCTCATGGGGGAACTTGACACATTGGTGGTATGTAGATGCAACAACCTTCATGGATTCCAATCACTTCCTTCCTAGTATCAGGATATAGGTACTAGAAGAGTCAGAAACGTGAAATGTGACATCTTTGGTTACTACCCGAGGCAGACCTAGAGATTGATAGTCCCTTTGACAAAATGTTGAGAGCCATCATATGCAATGTGGGATAAGGAAAAAGGCCATATGTCCTATTCTGTATACTTGAGTGACTTGACATTGTTATTGGGCATATGTTGAGTCTTGCACAAGTATCGACGAGCTCGTGAGGAACTGAGAATCCTCTGATTATGATTGTCAAATATATGGGGGCTGGACTTTCCCATAATGATACTTTTGGCATGTCAGTGTCTGTAAAGGTAAGTGTTGGAGGTTGAGTCATGACTGAAGCAATCTCATGTAACTCGTCCAAAGTAGTATCCTTGTCCACATAGGTTTCGTCCAACGCCTTTATTAACAATCTGTGGTGTTCTGGCGACTTCTTGATGAGTTTGAGTATGGATATTTACGTTGTTACTTTCTCAAGGTGCCGAAGGAGGTCATATTCTATTTGTGTATTTTAGGTGTTTACTGATGTTTTGTTATTGAAAGAGTGGAGTGGGTGGAAAAATTAGAATAACAAGGTGGAGTGAAATGACTATGAAAATAGCAACTCTAAAATATCACAGTCCTACAAGATACAAGGCTTGATGTAGCAAGTTTTGAAAGTAAGAGTTTGCCCCACAAGGAGTGATGATTTGAACCACAAGGGTTGTATAGTAACTCCAAATCTAGCTATAGATCTGGCAACTCTAAACCTAACTAGAAAGTACAGTAAAGAGAGGGTGTTTAAGTGTCACAAAGCTAAACTAACCTAAAAATAGAAATAAAACTACAACTAAAGAAAGGGATAAAGAAAGATGATGATGTGTGTGGTAAAATAAAGATAAAAAATAGAGAAATAGATAGTTAGGGATAAATCAGTTATGCAACTCGGTGTTAGGCATGAATCTGTAGCAATCCTTTAGATGGCTACAAGCACATCTATAAGGTAGAAGAATCTAACTCAACCCATGTAATTTAGACTGCTCTTAAAACTATAATTTGCCTACTTAAATGGTCACAGACTATTCAAGGGAGATGGTCAAATCACATTGATTAAATCAGAAAACTAACCTAATTCAAAGGAGTGGATTGATCTTAAGGCTATAATCTGTCCACTCAAATGGTCACAGACTATCCAAGGGATTTCCTTCATCCAATAAATCAAATCATGACATGAATACTATTGCAGACACTGTTTGCAAGGCTACAAGCTTATGCATCCATAGGATCAAACAGACCTTGAAACTCAAGTGGGAACCACAAGAGATCCCAGGCTGAGTGGGGACTTATATTTAGCTGATCATTGCTACAAAAGGCCTGCAATGACCCAGCTCACAAGTCTACAATCTCTATATAAACTCATATCTAAATACTAATGATGGTGATGCAAAACAGAGTAGAGTTTGGCTCTGTATAATCTCTCACTAGGCTACAAGCTCAAGTGCAGAGAAAAAGAATCCATCTTAGATCTGTGACCAAGACTTGCCTTAAGGCTATAGTCTATCCACTTAAATGGTCATAGACTATCCTAGAGGCTACCTTACCCAGAGATGATGAGATAGAACAGGGATACTGCTATTCCCACCATTGTTGCAAGGCAAATTAGCTCAAACAATAATGGGAGTATCAAACCTATAAAAATCTATATATTAATCCAAAAGAAATCTATGCAAGGAAAACACAGAGATTACATATCTAATTTTAAGCAATAAAATTGGGAAATCGTAAAAGAATCTTACAATGGTGCCCTCGAAGGCAATAGCCTGTGCACAAGCTCAAATCAGCTCACTCTATTTGAACAAAACCCATTACAAAACTGAGCTTAAACCCAACTGTTACAAAGAACTTAGCCCAGCATGGCTGCTGAGCTAAGGCAAGAAGAAAGAGGGGAAAGGAAAAGGGAACTAAACCCTAACCCTAACCCTAAAAAATTACTAAAGTATCTAGCTATTTTGGATAACTTTACAAGACAACATAATGTTCTTTTTATAACCAATACCTAAACCCTAATTTGCAATAGCCAATCTGAATTAAACATGTGTGGAGTTGATTCTGTGGCTTCACTGTGGCCCTTGGATTGCCTCAGAATGTGTGAGATAGCTGGGCACCTCGAGAGGTGTGCCCTAAAAAGTATGAAATGCCCAAACAGTCCCTGCAATGGACTGAGAAGTAGAGAACTCGAGCTTCACGCTGCTAATATGCTGTTGGGATGCCCTGTCGTGAGGCTGTCGCGTGGTTGAAGTGCATGCTGGAGAGTCCTCACGAGGTTCAATGAGCGTGAGCAATGCAACTCGCGAGGGTGGAATGTGTCACGCTGGATCTACACGAAAAATGCTTTCTGGGGCTCTCTCTCCTCTTGAGCTACGCGAGTTCAATTTGCTGCTCGCTAGGCTCAAAGTGTATACCGCTCGGGAGGATCGAATGGAGCTGCGCGAACTCCTTAATGCTTCAAGTCTGTTGGCTCGTGAGGTTAGATGAATTGCGCGAGGTCTTTGATGCTTGGACCTAAACTATGTGACGCGATAAACTGCTGCTGGCTCCAACCTCGCGAGATCCACGCGAGATTACTTCTGGATGAATTAAACCACGCGAGATCTTTGCGAGGCTTCATATTTGATCTTCTGCTATAGTGCACAGGCCTTTGCAACAGTCTTCTGTGCCTGGGTCCACACTCCTTCTGCTGTTGGACCTCCAGGACCCCTATTGGCAAGCCAAATGGCCCCACTGGTGTGAACCACCATGGTTCTTTCAATGTCTGCCCAACAGCTCCACAGCTTGACATAAAATGCATTCTTTTTGGCTTGAAAATACAGGATTGCCGCATTAAGCTCTGCTTTTGCTGTTATTTACACATCACACTTAAAAAACCATTATTAGTATGCTTAAAGGTCCATCAGAGACTAGTTTAAGAGATGAAAAGTGGTAGTTTTCATAAATTAACACACCCCCAAACCTAATCTTTGCTAGTCCTCGAGCAAAGGCAAAATTAAAAATAGTTATTCAAAATAGAAAATATCACTTTCGTAGAGAGCACAGATGCATTTAGCATATGCACCAAGCCTTTTAAACCCCTAGGTGATCCCTAGTGAAGGAGTGAAGTCTCCTGAAGGTTTTCAGTAAAGATACCCACAAACTTTACCATTAAAATGTTAAATATAGTGCAGTCAATAACAAAATAGATTTCCATAAATAAAGCTTCATTCCACACCTATTCCTTAAAAATTAGAGGAAATCACAACAATAATGCAACCATTTAAAACTCAAAATCAACAGGAATGTGGATCACCGCCAATCAGTTTGCATTAGAAACTCAATGTGCACAAATCAGTACAAAGCTTGCCTTTGATTAAAAAATCAGGTTTACATACAACCCCAATGAAATTAAATTCAGACCCAATCCTTACCAAGGCTGTCTCTCACAATGAATATCAAGGGTGTTCACATTCTCATCATCTCAAGATCATTCACAGACTCCAAATGGGCCTGCAAGCATGAGCATAGGCATTGCTTCGAAGTTTTGACATCCTCAAGTATTTTCACCATAGATTATACAACTCTTCATCTCCACATGACAACTCATTTCACTTTGGATCACAAAGGTCTATTTGATGGGTTGTAATGTGGCTTATGGGTGAAGTGTATAAAGAATGAAAGGGGTAGAATAGATCAAGATTTCTGAGAAAATAGTAAGGTAAGAAGGTGCTTCATGACTTCACATCCTTCATTTCAACTCAACTTCATCTTCCTTGATACTTTCATATTCAAAGTGGCCAACTTCTTCTCTTCTTTTAATTTCTAGATGGAGTATTTCTCTTGACTTCTCTTTCTTTTTCTCTTTTTATATATATTTTAAATATTTTTATTTTGTTAATTTTATGTGAAATGCCACACATACATCATTGCTACACTGCTGTTTTTAGGTTGCTTCTCTTCTCCTTCCACCAAATGTTGAACCCAGCTCACCTATCTTCTTCAACTTTTCCTTCACCTTCTGATTACTCAGAGTGAGGGACAGGTTGAATCAGGTTATGAGGTTAAGGTGTAAGCACTCTGGTGTTTGTCAAAGAAAAATAAGATTTTAAGGCTCAAAGAGTGTAAGCAAAGGACAATTTAAAAGGGTAGGAAATTTAAGCTCAAACTATCCAATTGAAGGCCTTACATCATCTCCTTAGTGTCATGAGTGCTGTCAAACAGTTTTGATTTGGAGGTGCCTAACTTCTAGTGAAAAGAGATTGAATCAATCAAACCTTAGAGCAGAAAAAATGCCAAAAACACTCTTCAAAAGAAATTGAATAGGCCCAAATCTCACTATGTATGGTCCTCAAATTAACCCATGGGGTGTATTTCTACCATTTTTTCTCCTCTTTAATTCACTAAGTGCTAACTAAATTTTTTTCTGATATTAGCTTCATGGTGGTGCTAAGTTTTTTAAAGATTTTCAGTTTTAAAAGTCTGCAATGTTTTTTTTAAAATATCTTCATTCTGCACATTAGGTGGGAATTGACTTTATTCATCTCTATTTTCCTTACACTGTTGCACTAGAGTTAACTATTCTATTGGCCGACCTACCCTGCACACCCCAAAACCTAAGTTAAATAGTGTCCTCACTGTTTCATTAAACATGCATAGGGGCATCAGGGTGTAAAACAGAACATTACACTAAACTACAACAACAAATTAAGAGAAAACCTAACTAAAAAGATGCAGAAAATTAACCTACAAAGGATAAACAAATGGTATATACAAGATTGACACTAAGAAAACAAAACTATGACACAAACTCCTAAAAACAGCAACTATATAAAACAAAAATTACACGAAACAGAGCAGGTATATACAAGACATTAACTAAACTAAAGTTTAAAATAGGGAAAATCCTAAACCCACTACCTAAACATGATCTGAGCATGATTCTAAAATGATGGCAAAAAGTTTTAGCAGTAGAAACACATTAGAAAACAGGATTCATACACAATCAGATCACACAAACACAATATTATACAAAACAGTTTGAAGGGGGATACACGAATGATAGAAATTTTGATTACCCCTCTGGACTCAGCTGAGTTGGAAAGAACCGTAATAGAAAAATGAAAGGCGATACCTTTGCATTTGTATCAAGCCTAAGATCTTCTAGCTCAACAGTTGACAGTTGCATGAGAGAAGCAGGGAGCAGCTCCAGCTCCACAGCAGGTGGGCAGCTCATAAAATGGCTGAAAGGGGGGGGAGGGGGGTGGGTGGTGGTTGGGGGCCTCTTCAGTCCATACTTTAAACATTTCAGCACACACCTCAGCCCTATTCAGGAAAGTGGGCAAGGTGTATTCCACCATCTCTCAAATGGCATCAACTGTCAAACAACCCACATTTCCTCCAACAGTGTCTGAGGAAATGGGGCTCAACATGGTATATATATATATTGAAATGGGCTAAACAACAACCCATTATTCAGCCTCTCGCTGAATGCACAACCTTTTGGCATCTATAACTTCTTGGTTTGTCACCTCCTTCCCATTCCTCGGGGCAGTGACAACTCTAGTTTCTTCATGACATGAAGAGACTTCAGCAATCAAGTGTGCCCCTCTTGGGTTGTTCACAGTTTTGCTCGGGAGCGACCCTCTTCGCTTCTCATCAGATCATTTGAGATGTGACCAAGCTGGTCTTCAATTTATCTGATGCTCTGTGTGTGGGAATCCACAATTTGTGTTATGAAGCCAAATTTTTGTTAGGAAGTCAAAACCTGCTCCTCAAAAGAGGGGGCTCTAGGGTGGTGTGGGGCTACAACTAGCTGACCTGGTTGAGGAGACTGGTGAGAAAATTGTTGTATTTGAACATAACCACGAGGGGACTGCTAGTTGGGACTGTAGGGCAAGGCCTGCTGTTGTTGGGTATGAGGCAAATCAGCTTATTTCTATCTCAAATTTGGGTGGTTCCTCCACTGATACCTAGCAGGCTACTGTCCATATGATTGGACAACATTGGCCTGCTTATTTAAAAATTCAAGGATAGGACTAGCAGAAGGACATGCAAGATGGGAGTGTGTGGGTGAGTGACATATAGAACATACCTCTCCAACCTGTGTAGCCACGTGGGGCTGCAACACACTCAACACTTTATATCAAATTTTAAGGCCAAACTGTCCACCTTCCTCTCTAGGTTACTATACGCATTCAATTCATACACTTTTCCCTTAGAAGTGTATGAACCTTCCTCTCTAAGTTCATTATACTCTTAGCAGCTGGCACAATGTCATTATGTGACAAAGACTTCTGGTGAATGGAGGTTTCACCTATCAAATCAAATAACTCCCATGCTTCCACATCAGTCTTGCTGAGGTATGAGCCACCACTAGATGCATCAATCATAGATCTACTTTTGGCATCAATCCCTTGGTAGAAGCTTTGAACAAGATGCCACTTAGGGATCTGGTGGTGTGGGCACTGCCTCAGCAATCCTTGAAATCTCTCCCAGGCTTCATGAAATGATTCAGTCAGGAGTTGAGCAAATGAGATTATGCACTTCTGCAACTGACTTGTCTTATCGACTGGGAAAAACTTAGCCAAGAATTGGCATTGAAGATCATTCCAAGAATTTATGATGTTGGCTAGGAGCATGGAGAGCCAAGAGCTGGCTTTATCCTTTAAGGAAAAAGGAAAAAGCCTCAACTTTGTTACTTCCTCTCCCAGGCTAGTAATATGAAAAGCGGTGCATAGAACAAGAAATAACTCTATATGCTGATAGGGATCCTCTTTGCTCAGCCCATGAAAACTTGGCAACATTTGTATGGTGGAGGCTTTAATCTCATAACTACCCACAACATTAGGGAGCTGAATGCAAGGGGGGTATGAGTATGCCCCTAGTACATTGTACTCCCTAAATGGTTTAGGCTGCTCAGCCAAATCAGCAGTTACTAAGTCTTCAGCAGTGGTGCGTATTGCTGGCCTGGGACACAAGACTCTCTCAATCTCAGGATTCAAAGGTTCAAGCTCGGGATTGAGAGATCTTCTTCCCAGCATACAACACACACAACACAACAAAGAGACACACACAGCAGGTAAAGAGAGAAAAATACAAACTACACACTAGTGAAATTTAAGACAGCAGGAATAAAAAGACAGCAGAAGTGAAACCAAAATAGGGGACTTAGAGATACAAACTGATGCAGGGATGCTCCAGCTGCAGCTAAACTCTCCTATTTTTCACTGCTCTAAGCTTGCAAAATCCAAAATATCAGCAGGAATTTATTCAACACTAAACAAACAAAATCAGGAAATTAAAAACAAACTAAAGGATTTCAGTCGTACCTTATTCACACATTCCTAAGACACCAAAAAGTATAAAAACAGAAAATAAAGAAGAAAAATGCAAAAGAAAATCATAGAAAAACTAAAAACCACCTCTACAATGAATATAGCTAACAAAAACTTAGATTACTATACTAGATCAAAACTCCTCGACAGCAGCACCAAAAACTTATTTGTGTATTTTAGGTACTTGCTGATGTTTTGTTATTAAAAGAGTGGAGTGGGTGGAAAAACTAGAATAATAAGGTGGTGTGAAATGGTTATGAAAACAACAACTCTAAAATGTCATAGTCCTGCAAGATACAGGGCCGGTTGTAGCAAGTTTTGAAATTAAGAGTTTGTCCCACAGGGAGTGATGATCTGAACTACATGGGTTGTATAGTAACTCCAGATCTAGCTACAGATCTGGTAACTCTAAACCTAACTAGAAAATAAGGTAAAAAGAGGGTGTTTAAGTATAACAAAGCTAAACTAACCTAAAAAAAGAAATAAAACTACATCTAAAGAAAGGGATAAAGAAGGATGATGATGTGTGTGATAAAATAAAGATAAAATATAGAGAAGTAGACAGTTAGGGATAAATCAGTTATGCAACTCAGTGTTAGGTATGAATCTGTAGCAATCCTTTAGATGGCTACAAGCACATCTACAAGGTAGAAGAATCCAACTCAACCCATATAATTTAGACTGCTCTTAAGGCTATAATCTATCCACTTAAATAGTCACAGACTATCCAAGGGAGATGGTCAAATCACATTGATTAAATCAGAAAACTAACCTAATTCAAAGGAATGAATTGATCTTAAAGCTACAATCTGTCCACTCAAATGGTCACAGACTATCTAAGGGATTTCCTCCATCCAATGAATCAAATCAGGACATGAATACCATTGCAGACACTATGTTTGCAAGGCTAAAAGCTCATGCATCCATAGGAGTAAACAGACTTTGAAACTCAAGTGGGAACCACAAGAGATCCCAGGTTGAATGGGGACTTATATTCAGCTGGTCATTGCTACAAAGGCCAACAATGATCCAGCTCACAAGTCTGCAATCTCTACAAAAACTTATATCTAAACACTGATGATGGTGATGCAAAACAGAGTAGAGTTTGGCTCTGCACAATCTCTCACTAGGCTACAAGCTCAAGTATAGAGAAGAAGAATCCATCTCAGATTTGTGACCAAGACCTGCCTTAAGGCTATAGTCTATCCACTTAAATAGTCACAGACTATCCTAGAGGATACCTTACCCACATATGATGAGATAGAACAGGGATATTGCTGTTCCCACCATTGTTACAAGGGAAATCAGCTCAAACAACAATGGGAGTATCAAACCTATAAAAATCTATGTATTAATCTAATAGAAATCTATGCAAGGAACACAGAGATTACAGATCTAATTTTAAGCAATAAAAAATGGCAAATCATAAAAGAATCTTACAATGGTGCCATCGAAGGCAACAACTTGTGCACAACTCAAATAAGCTCACTCTATTTGAACAAAACCCATTACAAAACTGAGCTTAAACCGAACTGCTATAAAGAACTCAGCCCATCATGGCTGCTGAGCTAAGGTAAGAAGAAAGAGGGGGAAAGGAAAGGGAACTAAACCCTAGCCCTAATCCTAAAAAATTACTAAAGTGATCCAGCTATTTTGGATAACTTTACAAGACAACATAATGTTCTTTTTATAAGCAATCCCTAAACCCTAATTTGCAATAGCCAATCTGAATTAAACATGTGTGGAGTTGATTTTGTGGTTTCATTATGGCCCTTGGATTGCCTTGAAATATGTGGGATAGCCAGGCACCTCGAGATGTGTGCCCTAAAAAGTGTGAAATTCCCAAACAGTCCCTGCAGTGGACTGAGAAGTAGAGAACCCAAGCTTCGCACGACTGATATGTTGTTGGGATGCCCTGTCGCAAGGCTGTTGCGTGGCTGAAGTGCTTGCTGGAGAGTCCTCGCAAGGTTCAATGAGTGTGAGTAATGCAGCTAGGGAGGGTGGAATGTGTCGTGAAAAATGCTTTCTGGGACTCTCTCTCCTCCTGAGCTGTGTGAGTTCAATTTGCAACTCGCTAGGCTCAAAGTGTATACCGCTCGCGAGGATCGAATGGAGCTGCGTGAACTCCTTAATGCTTCAAGTTTACTGGCTCGCGAGGTTAGATGAATTACTCGAGGTCTTTAATGCTTAGACCTGAACTGTATGGTGCGATAGACTGCTGCTGGCTCCAACCTCGCGAGATCCATGCCAGGTTACTTATGGATGAATTAAACCACACGAGATCTTTGCAAGGCTTCATATTTGTTCTTCTGCTGCAGTGCACATGCCTTTGCAATAGTTTTCTATGCCTGGGTCCACACTCCTTCCACTGTTGGACCTCTAGGGCCCCTATTGGCAAGCCAAATGGCCTCACTGGTGTGCCTAATTCCCCCAATGTGTGAACCACCATGGTTCTTTCAATGTCTGCCCAACAACTCTACAGCTTAGCATAAAATGCATCCTTCTTGGCTTGAAAATACAGGATTGCTGCATTAAGCTCTGCTTTTGCTGTTATCTACACATCACAATTAAAAAACCATTATTAACATGCTCAAAGGTCCATCAGAGACTAGGTTAAGGGATGAAAAGTGGTACTTTTCAGAGATTAACATACTCCTGGCATGTTTCCAAGCTGGCTCCTTGCCGAATCAGTGCACCTTGTTTGCAGCTACTTGGAGTGGTTGAGGAGGTAAGTTTGATTCCCTTTCTCCTGTAATTCTTTCTGATGGCTGAGCACTGACGTCTTGTTTCTCTCGGGGGACTGGTGGCGATGAGTAATTGATCCCTGATTTAAGGATCGGGCATGTCGGCTATTGATCCTTGAGCCATACTGTGACTGACGTTGACGAGATCCCTGAAGCATTCGTCATAAATGGGGTGAAATTCAAAGACGAGATACGCACTAGAGCTATGCCATTCCACAGGGGAGATACTGTGTGTAATCTTCCTCTTGTAAGAAGGTGGAGATCAGTGCCTCCTCCTTATCAGATTCTTCTTTTTGTTGACTCATTTATGCATCTGGCTGGTGCTCGATCATGGTCTCGTATTCTTGACTTGAGGTGTTTCGGGAGAGGTTGTCTACCTATGATGAGATTTGATGCGGTTTGATGGACATCGTCTTCATTCTTAGGTTTGAAGTCACATTAGGGAAGCGGTGGTGGAGTTATCTCATAATTTGGGGGAGTCAAGGGTTCTATGGGTTGAAGGTTTGGTCTTCGAGCTCTGAACAATTGGACTCGAATTCGAGTGATGGCTGGGTAGGGTGGAGGATTCAGAGGAGGGATTCGAGTGATCAGGGATGAATGACGTGTGCAAATGATGGGAGGTCTTAGAGGTTCACCTAGATTAACTAGGGTATCTGAAGGACTAATGCGGGTGATGAAGGTAGAAGGATGGAAATGGAGTCGATCCGAGAGATCTACTGTGGTGATGTGGGCGACCGACCCTTGGTTGTGATTTGGCATGGGATTATTGATGATCCCTAGGTTCTGCGAAGGCTGATTATTATTCTGGTTGAAATTTTGGAGGGATTCCTAGTTGTTCTGATTTCGATCGTTCATGTCGTCGATCATATCCTGTAAACCCAACAATCTTCTAAGTTATGTCCTGCGAATCAATGAAAAGTGCGAAACTTATTATAGTCTAGGCTCACTGGCCAGGCCGTGGTCATTTCGATGGGAATCAGATGAGATTTTGATTACTAAGAAGGCGAAATATGTTAGAGATGGTGTCAGGCAATGGAGGATAGTGCTCGCATTTCGGTTGGTAAGGACCACTAGTTTACTAGTTGAAGTTTTGGGGTAAGGGTACGTTGTTATAACTCTAAGGGTTAGCTGGACAGTTTTGGGTGGCATTCTAGTTATGGTGGGTATTTTTGTTAGAGTATTGATTCTGGTTTTTGTATTAGTTTTGATTCTGATTAAGGAACTGTTGCTGATTCTAGTTCTGGTATTTATTTGAACCAGAATTCCTCGGTTGGTAATTTTCATTTCTAGAGTTCTGCCCCTGGTTGACAACTATGTTGACTTGCTTAGAGCCGGAGGTTATTTTACTGTTCCTCACCTTCGAGTCACTAAAAGAGGCGACTTTTGACATAATTATCGAAAAGCGAGGTCTCCTCCTTTAATGCATCATTGGATGCGATTGGCGCACAGATGAAGGGTCGCAAAGTCTGGGCAATCACTGATAATAAGAGAGCTTCATAGAGGCTCTTTGACGTTGTCTATGATAATTTCGATTGCGTCCTTCTCCTTCATCTGGCTTTCGGTGAGGGCGGCGAGTTTCCTCTAGCGTGCTACGAAATCTGCCAAGTCTTTGTCAGGTTCTTATTCGTCGTCCTCAAATCACTGAGAGTGACTGCTTCTTGTATCAGGTGCTTGTACTGGTCTAGAAATTGTCTGAACAGATCGTCGAACATGTCGATCTTGTGAAATGGAAGTCTGGAGAACCAGTCGAGAGCTTTTCCTTCTATAGATCTTTAGAAGTAGTGTGTTAGGAGCCCTTGGTTGCCGCGAATAGGTTGACAATCATTGCAGAACAGTACCAGATGATGATTTCGATTTGCGGTGTCATTGAAAAAAGTTGAGTTTTAAGATTAAGAACTAGAATAAAGAATCACAAACTAAGAGCTAGAATCTAGAACTAGAACTATAATCTAAGGACTAGAACTAGAAGTTAAAGCTAGAATTTCATAACTAGAACCTAAAGACTAGAACTAGAAACAAACAAATAGAACTAAAACTAGGAACCAGGACTAGAAATTAAGAACTAGAAGGTAAGAACTAAGAAGGAATTACCTAGGGTTGAGCGACGCAGAGAGATAGAGAGAGAGAGAGAGAGAGAGAGAGAGAGTTTCGAAATCCTAAGCTTGGTGGAGAGGAACTCGGGACTTGAATATGCGAATTGTTGGATGTATTGTGATGTGTTTTTGGGACGAGGTAAAGAGGTCTATTTATAGGTATTTGGATAATTGTGCGCCCTATGAGGTGCGCTTAATTAGCCAGT
Source organism: Chloranthus sessilifolius (assembly GCA_021018995.1). Lineage (NCBI taxonomy): Eukaryota > Viridiplantae > Streptophyta > Magnoliopsida > Chloranthales > Chloranthaceae > Chloranthus > Chloranthus sessilifolius. The sequence goes on along the minus strand of CM037597.1, from coordinate 108,472,742 downwards.
CAAATTCAATTACGCTCTCTATTTGGTGTGCTTAATTGAATTATGCGTTCTGTTCCAGGCACTTAATCACTTTGAGTCGGTGACTGACTCAGTGAGTGGCCAGCTGACTGGCTCAGTCGGGTCTCTTAGTTCTAGTCTAAGCAAACTAATTGCGTGCCCTGCTTAGTGCGCGCAATCTGATTAAGCGGCCCTTTTCGGGCGCTTAATCGGGAATTACAGGCGATCTGGGAATTAGAAGGCAGGTCCAAATTGGACCAATTATGCGCCAGTGGTGGGGCACACAATCCGATTGTGCATAATCGATTGCCTAAGGCGATCCGCGAAAGAGGAATTTCAGTCCAACTTAGACCAATTGTGAGCTGGCAGCGCGCTCTGGGCATGGCCCATAATTCAGGATCTTTCGGGCTTTGGGTTGGGTCTGAGCCACAGGGCTATTGTGTCAGCCCGGGGTCATGTACTATTATTTCAATGCATGGTCTCCGTATCAGGGTTTTAGGGTCTTCAGAGAAGGTTGGTCCTTTTCCAATGATAATGAGTAAGGTCAAAGGTTAACCGGACAGGTTTGTATACTCCGAGAGAGAAAAATTGGGGTGTCTACAGGTGCGCGATGGGATTTTTATTCTCATTAGCAGTTGTATTTTATTTTTTGGGGTTTCTGATTGTGGGAGGTGTTCTGAAATCTTTAGGTTGTGTTACGGCGATGGGACTATGAGGGACGATTTTCCCATTTTTTTTGTTTTATTTTATTTTGTTTTTAGTTTATTAGTTTGTATTCTTGATAAATTTGTGAGAGGGCTGATTTTCTCATTTTTTTGTGTTTTATTTTATTTTGTTTTATTTGATTTTGTTTTGTTTATTTTGTTGTGTCCGCTTTTTTCTTAGGGCTCTGGTATGGGTGACGGGTTTTATTTTGGGGCATTTATTTTTTGGATTAAATTTTATTTATTGGGTATTTTAATTTTGTGTTTGGAAAACTTTGCTTTTGTCATGGTAAAGGGGGGATTCTGTGTGTATTTAAGGTATTTATTTTGGTCTTATGCTTGATCTGGAATGACACTTGTTGGAAATGTGTGAATTTGGATTTCTAGATTAGTGTGTTGGGTGTCTTAATGCCATTGGCTTATCTATTTGTCAAGGATTTGACCTTCTTCTAGAGGCAAATGTCTTATGCCTATTGGTTTATCTTAGTTTGTCATGGATTAGTGTTTCTTTTGGGGGGTAAGTGTTGTATGCCTATTAGTTTATCTTAGTTTGTCATGGATTAGTGTTTCTTTTTAGGGGCTAGGTGTCATGTTTTAATTGAGATAGATGAAGGGGGCTTGTGGATGAGGCACTTGTCATTTTGTGGTAAAGAGGGGTTTAGGTTATAAATAGGTGTTTAGGGGTTGGACTCTATTTCGTTATTTTACTATTTTATTTTGATTTTGTAATTTTAGAATTTGGTGTCTTTTGTTTTCTTAATGTTTTTTCTTCCATTTTATTTTGTATCCCGAGTATTAAATCCTAAGGGAGAACGAGCGGTATTGGCAATGTGAAGTAGCACTCGAAGTGCTACTATGTTGGGGGAAGAGATGGAAGAGTTAAAAGTAGCGGGAAGAAAATCGAGGAAAAGAGTTTGATCAGAGTTCTCATGATTGGTCCCAGTTGCTCCTTGGTAGGCCCTGTGGATGGACCTTCTGTCAGCCTTTCTTTGGGAGATATCTAAATCGGCTTTCCATAGGTGTGTGCCTCAGGTCTTGAGTGGCCTTCTGTGAGTCACTCTTTCTTTTCCGTTGGTACGGGTTCTAAGGTGCTGCTACTAGATCGTGTGACTTGAAAGATTGCATCATAAGCAACATCTTAGAGAGAAAAAGAGGCAAAAATGAGATTTATGTTAGAACTCATTCGGCGTATGCTTCCTCTCCAGGCATCTCTGTCATCTCTCCCCCTCTTGTGTACTACTGCTCGGGCGACTCTCCCCGACCGCACGGGAGTGTTTGAGTGTTTGTCTTTGAGTATCTTTGAGTGTTTGTCTTGAGTTCAAATTCATCTTTTGTTTCGGATTTGTATATTCAGGGGGTATGCCCCCGGTGTAAGTTGTAATAATTTTGTCATATTTATAAAAGTGAATTTATTTATCCATCATTTTTATGACTTTATTAAATTCTGGCTTGGTTGGATTTGGTTTGGTTTTGGTTTAGTTTAGCCTAGTTAATTTTGATTCAGTCTTGCATGTGTTTTGGTTTAGTTTGGTTGGCATTGGTGTAGCTAATGGTTAAGTTTGGAGCTTGTGTAAAAGGTTAAGGGCTTTTTCTAATTTTCAAAGTGCGTACGATGTCGAATTTAACTTATCGACGGGATTCAAACTGCCAAAATTTACCGAGTACAACGGCACGGGAAATCCAAACCATCACCTGCCCCTCCTCTGCAACGACTGTCGACCCATACACACTAATCAAGGATTTCTCATCCACTATTTCCAATGATCCTTGGAAGGAGAAGCTCTAGAATGATTTGCAGGACTCCCGCAGTATAAGATAGATACATTCGACGATTTAGGCGGTCAATTTCTGGACCAATACAAGCACTTGATTCATGAAACAGTCAATTTTAGCGATCTAATGGTAACAAAGCAAGGACCCAATGAAGAGTTCACCGACTTCGTTGCCAGGTGGAGGAAACTCGCTGCTAGGACCGACACCTTGATGAAAGAGAAAGACTTGGTTGACATTATCATCGATAACACCAGAGAACCATTAAAGAGTGCGCTTATCATAAGTGACTGTCTCGACTTCACTGCACTCCACTCCCGGGCATCCTGACTACCGCGACACATCAAAGGCGGAGACCTCGCCCTATCCATAGTCACGTAGAGAGCGGGCTATTCTGGTGAATCAAAGTCAAAAAATAGCAAGAAAGCCTCAGGAATCGAGCAGGTTAACACTGTCGTCAATCAAGGATAGAACTCCAGGAACGGAAACTTCCAGTCGAAAAATTTCGAGCAGAATCAAAGTCAGCAGCGGTACGCGATCCAAAATCAAGGCACGAATCAACAAAGATATGCGAATCAGAATCAAGGCCAAAACCAGAATCAGGGCCAATACCAGAACAAAAACTAATATCCCAACACTTACCAGAACCAGAATACAACACAGAATTGACCGGCCCACACGCAGAGCTACAATAACGTACCCCCACCCCAAAATTTCAACCAAACTAGAGGCCCCTATCAGCCAAGACGGGAACACTATCCCCCTTTACCTGATACAATTCCTAACATCTTTCATCTCCTTAATACTCAGAATCTCCTCTGATTCCCACAGGAAAGGCCCTGACCATGGCCGACAAATTTAGACTAGCAAGTTCTGCGCATTTCATCGGTATGCGGGACACAATTTGGAAGACTGCTAAGTCCTTCGAGATGTAATCTATGACATGAATGATCGGAACTAAATTGACTGAGAAACGCTCAGGAATCCTAACCCTAACAATAGTCAACCCCAACAGAACTTAGGAATCATTACCAATCCCATGCCCAACCACAACCAAGGAACACTAGCCTAGGTCACCAGCATGGATCTCCCCTATCAATCCTCTTTCCAGCCCTCTACCTTAATCACTCGCCTCCAACCTTCTAACACTTTTGCCACCCCTGTGGGAGATCCTCCACCCCCGCACCCCTCGACCTTGATCACCCGAATTCCCCCGCCGAGCCGACTTCCTTACCCAAAATTTACTCAGATACGAGTCCACTCTTTTAGGGCCCGAAGACCATTCCTTCATAGTTGCCCACCAGAACCTTCAACCCCTCCAAATCCTGAACCAACACCATTGTCGCTTCCCTCATCTGATTCGGAACCCAAGTATGAAGATCATGTTCTTCAAACTGCAGCCCAAATCGCCGCATGGGTAGACAGTGTCACCCAAAAGACCAACCCAAGAAGATGAGACAAGGACTGAGTGTTTGCTAAACGTAGGAGAGAGTGAACAAGAAAAACATCCTGATATGTGCGAGACACTGGTCTCTGCTTTCCTAGAAAAAGAAGATTGCATACAATACCTTCCACCTTGGAGCGACATAGTATAAGTACGTCCTCTGTCCTCGAATTTCACTCACTTCACAGATACATCAATGTCGAGCAACACCGGGCTCGGTCAACAACCGACTTGCTCGATCTGTAAGTCAGGAACCAATTATCCACCTCCGCCTTTTCCTCGAATTAAAGAGTCCACGAACGCATAACCACCAGAGGCGAACGTGAGAGGAAAAGAACTTAACTTGCCTCCCCCACCTCACATTATCCCTCCGCCAATCCCCGCACCTCAACCACTCCAACCACCCGTCCCCAAGGCTCATCGGCCAGGCAAAGAAATTGCACTCGAGCCAGGACAAGATTATGACCTCCTGCGGCATCTCCAAAAGATCTCGGTCCAGATATCAATATTAGAACTTATCAAAAAATCGTCTGACCATCACCGACTGCTGATAAGGACGCTTGAAGACACACAAGTGGACGAGGACACAAAATTTGATGAGCTACATCAAATCACCTCGATCATGGCACAACCTCCGACACTAACTTTCACGGATGCAAACATGCCTAAAGAGTCACTCCGGGGAAGTTCAACTCCCATATACCTTACGGTCATAATTAGATGATTCTCCGTACCCCAAGCATTGGCCGATACAGGAGCAGGACTCAATATTTGTCCTATCACAACGTTAAAGACGCTCGAGTATGTCAGATCCTTAGCACTGTCTCTTATAGCTTATAACGGCTCACATTATTTCGTCAACGAAACTATCAAACTCCAGGTTTGCCTCAGACCTGTAACAAAAAATGTCACTTTCCATGTTTTTGATTCCTCCAGTACTTATAATCTTATCTTAGGAAGAAAATAGTTAGAGTCAATGAAGGCCGTCGCATCCATATACCACCAATACGTCAAATTCTCGTACGAGGACTCCATTGTCTATATATACGCTGATGCACCCCTCCAGGAGATGGCCACTGATTATGCGGCAAGTATTTCGACAGCCCATGATTCGTGTTGTACACGAGCCATATTTAGAAGGTCCGAACCGCCGATGAGGAAACCGTTGTAGAAGTCCGTCCCCCTATCCCTCCTAATTCTCCCCTAACGCGTCAACAAAAATTAACGAGGAGAGAGGTTGGCCCAGACCTCGCCAAACTCTACAACATCAACCCAACCGCAACAAAAGGTTGGGACGTTAAGTATCAGCTCAGGTACATCCCCCACACCGGACTCGGTAAAAATAAGCGAGGTCATGTAGGGCTTGTCGTCCCAAGGAAGATACACAAACACATATGGTTAGGTTACCAATTGGACGGCCCACAAGCCGACTTGTTCCCTACCTCGCCGAAATGGTCTTTATATGACCACTTCATCTACGGGACCACTGAGAAAGCAGATATACTAAGGCAGAAGGAAGTGTCCTTCACTAAATCCCAAGAAGCAGAGATCGAGCGAATGGCTAAAGCATTTAATGATTTAATGAATCTAAATGACGATATCGACAGACCACTTAAGGGAGTCAGGCCATTATTCGATACTGAGGAATCCGTGAAAGAAAAGCCTCCAGAACATGGGCCACACATCGAAGATTAGGATTCGACTGATGAAGAGGACTTTCATATCGCAACCATAGAAGATGAAGAACAACGGGAATCAACAGAGGATGACTGGCTCTCAATGTCAAGCGAAGAAGAAGACTATTGGAGAAACCTCACCAACATAGAACTAGATGATCTTCTAAGGGCAGAATGTCTGAAATTACTTAAAGATGTTAATCTCTCTCGGAACACCAATCCGGATTTTGACAGCGAATTTGATTATCGACATATACTCCATCACTGACAGTGCCCTCGCTGGTGCCCTTATCCAGAAACGTTGTACTATAACTTGTGCGTACATATCTTGATATGGTGTGAAAGGGCTCTCTTGCAAGAAATTTGGCAAACCACCATCGTGGAGAATGATCACATCGCTCTTATTGAGTTCGAGGAAGAACTGAAACTAGATACTCCTCCATCCCCAGACGCGCCACAACTCTAAATATTCTGGAAATCTCTCGAGGAAGAGTGGCAACCCCCCCCCCCCCCCCCCGAGCGATGATGAGGACTATTGGATAGATCTCCATGCACTCGAGTTAGTAGAGCAGGACAACCAAGGACTTTAGGCATTGTTAGATGAAGAAGACGAGCTCGATACCAACCCTGATTCTGGCTCAGAAGGATGGGAATGCCCTCGGGAATCTCCATGCATTTCCCATCATTACCAACCTCATTGTTGAACATGCGTATTCATCCTAACATACTATGAAGTTCAAGGGAGAGAGTTCACTACCCCTGAGGATCCCCAAGGAGGTCACCCTCGACAGGGAGAGCGGTGGCATTATAACTCAGAAGATGATAGTTTAACCTATTACGATCTCTAGAGCTTCTTCGAAGACGAGGCAATCAATGTGATAGAGGAAATTCGAATATCAATGACACTGTCACCATCGTCACTTATTAAAAAGATCCCATCTGATGAGGACTCTAAAAAAAAAAATACCAAATTCAGAACGAGTCCACACTTTTCGAAGAATTGCCCGAATGGCTCCAACAGCCGTCTCACTCCCTTAGTTAGAGGAAGCAACTCTCCCGGTGCCTCTTGAGGCGATCGACTTTGTACCATATCTAATATAAAAAATAATTAAAAAAAATAAAAAAAGCAGAAAATCCTAAAAATTCATAAATATAAAATCTAAAAAACCAAAAAACCTCATAAAAGAACGAGAACCCTTCGTCCCGAATCAATTTTGCGACCAATAAGGAGACTTTTCTCCTAAGACTTTTATCTCCTCTCCCGCATGAAGACACAGGGCATCCAGGCAAAACAACAAAACAGTGATCATACCAGATGAGATACTTCACAACTTTGAAAAAAGAATCAATGGCCTTAACCTTCACCTCACCAAAGATCTCTCAATCATAAATTGTGCCGATGAAGGATTACCTTTCGCAAAATCAAATCTCCAGTGTAGCAATTTTGCAATATACGAGCTTCCCGAGGATGAAGAAGGAACACTAGTCACCGAGGAGGTGCAGGACTTCCAACGGGTCATCAAGAGTTTCGACGAGCAAACCTAAGCTGTCGCAGAACCTACAGAAGAAATCAACTTTGGCACTGAAGAGAAGCCCAAGAAGTTTCTAATTAGCGCAACGCTTAACCCCAAGGAACTTCAACAAATCGTATAAGTTCTTCAAGAACACCTCGACTCCTTTGCATGGTCCTATGAAGATATGCCTAGTCTAGACCCAAGTTTAGTAGAACATCGTCTTATCTTGGAACCCGATGCAAAGCTTGTTAAGCAGAAACTCCGAAGGATGCACCCACAAACAACCCTCCAAGTTAAAGAGGAAGTTGACAAGTTACACAAAGCCAAATTCATCCGAGTCGTCCTCTACCCCAAATGGGTCGCCAATATAGTACCTGTCGCTAAGAAAGATGGTAGAGTACAAGTCTGTATTGACTTCTGAAACCTTAACCAGGCATGCCCAAAAGACGACTTCCCACTTTCGCACATTGACACTCTAGTCGATAACACCGCTGGACATGAGATGCTATCCTTTATGGATGATTTCTATGGGTACAATCAGATCAGATTAGCAGAGTTTGACCAAAAGAAGACTTCTTTCACCACACCATAGAGAACTTACTGCTATGTCGTCATGCCTTTTGAGCTCAAGAATGCAGGAGCCACGTATCAACGTGCCATGATGGCTATTTTTCATGACATGATGCATAAATGTATAGAAGTCTATGTCAATGACATATTAGTGAAATCATAAATGCGGGCAGGACATATTGAAGCACTCCAACTGGTGCTACAAAGAGTTGAGAAGTATCAGCTAAAAATGAACCCAAAGAAATGCGTCTTCGAATTCACCTCCGAAAAACTACTCAGTTTCGTAGTCAGCAAGCGAGGGATCGAAGTCGACCCTGTAAAAGTCAGAGTCATCCTTGAGATGCCACCTCCCAGTAATATCAAAGAATTATGAGGCCTAATAGGAAGATTGTAATTCATCAAGAGATTCATCTCCCAGCATTTAGACAGATGTGATCCTTTCTATAGACTACTTAAAAGAGAAATTGAGTACAAATGGGATGACCAGTGTCAGCAAGCCTTCGACAACATCAAGAAGTACCTCCTTAACCCGTCAATATTATTGCCACCAGTTCTTGGAAGACCCCTGATTCTCTACCTCTCAGTAAACGATAAAGCAATGGGAGTAATTTTGGGACAATATGAAGAAGACGGTAAGAGAGAAGGCTATCTACTACCATAGTAGGATGATAGTTGAGTACGAACGAAAATACAGTTCAATGGAGAAGACCTGCCTCACATTGGTGTGGGCCTCAACCAAATTACGACACTACTTCGGAGCACATAAGATACTAGTACTAGCCCGAATGGACTCTCTGAAATACGTATTCAAAAAGCCCGCAATATCAGGAAAGATCACTTGCTGGCATATGCTATTGCAGGAATTCAACATCACTTACATCATGCAGAAGTCGATCAAATGACAAGCAATCGCCGATTACCTTGCAGATCTCTCACTCTCGAGAAATGAGCCCATACACATAGATTTCTCCGATGAAGACCTACTCATAATTCATAATGAAGAGCCTGATAAGACGTCATGGACCCTTTATTTTGACGGTGCTCTAAATCACAAAGGAAAATGCATCGGGATAGTCCTGCTAACCCCGAAAGGAGTTGTCATTCCTAAGGTTTTTCAACTAGACTTCCCTATCACTAATAATATCGCCGAATACGAAGCTTTTATAGCTGGACTACGAGCAGCACTACAATTAGGTGTTAAACAGTTAAAAACTATTGGCGATTCCAAGCTCGTAATCTCACAAGTTATAGGAGAATGGAAAACCAAGGAAAGGAGACTGATGGCATATCTAAAAACCGTTCAATATTTGGTAAAGAAATTTGAAAGAATCTCTTTCATGCATATCCCTAGATTAGAAAACAAGCTCGTAGACTCCCTTGCCACATTAGCCTCGGTCATCCAAATACCCATCGGACAAAGTAATAAGACCTTCTTCGTCGAAAAGCTGACAATACCCGCCCACGAGATAGCATGGAAGGTTAAGAGAGAATTACCAGTCCTCCCCACAAGCGTCAGACCAAATGAAGCAATCACTTTGGAAAATCACGTCAATGCAGAAACCGTAGTAGCTATGTTCAGGTTTGAAGAATCACCAACCGATGACAGACAACCATGGTATTTCGACATCTGAAACTTCCTGAAGCATCAACACATTCCTCCATATGCTATGAAGATTGAACTGAAGACTATAAGGAACTGATGCGCCTGATTCTATATACTCGACAGAATATTATACAAAGAAGCCTTCACCAAAGGAGTGCTGCTACGATACATCACAACCATCGAAGGACAACACATCATCGAAGAAGCACACGTCAGTGCTTGCGACACACACGCTGGTAGACAGGGACTCGCCGATCAAATTAGATGACAAGGCTACTTCTGGCCGACGATGATAAGAGACTGCCACCTCTATGTCCAAAGCTGCAAATAATGCCAAGAACACGCCACACTTATCAAAGCTCCATCAGTTGCATTGAACACTATGACCTCACCATGGCCATTTTTGATGTGGGCTTTCGATGTCATCGGACCTTTCACAGACACAGTTAGGAACACTCACAATCCTGCGTTCATACTTATGGCAACCGAATACTACACCAAATGGGCAGAAGCTGAATCCTATGTTAGAATCACCACTTCAACACTTGTGAGGTTTATCATCCAGAATATCATCACCAGGTTTGGAGTACTCAGGATGTTTGTCACCGATAATAAACCACAGTTCATCGCAGAGAAGACGAAAAAGTTATGCAAGAAGTTCAACACCAATCTACACCACTCATCATCATTCTACCATTAAGACAATAGGCAAGCAGAAGCTACAAATAAGACGTTGATCCGAATTCTGAAATGCACAATAGAAATGAGCAATAGAGCCGACTAGCCCGAGCGACTACCAAAAGCACTATGGGCCTATAGGACCTCTATTCGTACGGCCACTATCCAAACTCTCTACCTCCTTACCTACGGAATGGAGGCAGTCCTATCATATGAGATACAAGTACCATCCTTATATATTCAACTCGATGATAAGCTATCCTTAGACGAGAGGAGAATTGCCCTACTCGTGCAGCTAGAGCAGCTCGATGAAACACGTCTAAGGACAGCTGATCAAGCTCAGGTATATCAGAGGAGAGTGGCCAGGGCTTATGATAAGAAAGTCCTCAAACGAACCTTCAATATTGGAGAACTAGTCTTGAAGAAAATCATGCCTTGCAAGCATGCCCATTCAAAAGGAAAACTGAAACCGAACTAGGAAGACCCTTATGTTATAATAGCTGCATACCCTGGGAATGCATATAAATTGGCGAACCAAAACGGGGAAGAACTCCCTAGCCCTTGAAACGCCATGTACCTTAGAAAATATTACCCTTAGCCCTATGATCATCACATCTCGTGGTTAGATACTTATACTACTGCCCCCGTAGTCACCATGACTCGTTCATTGGTCGTACACCTTCAATTCTTAGAATATCTTTAAGATCTCTAATTTATCACCCACTTTCTCATTCGGGTAAATTGATCAAAGGACTAGTGGCATACCTAACATCTTTTAAAAGCATAAGTAATACCTGACACTCATCCCCCTTCACCTGCCATTGGAGGAGACGTTAGAGCATAAAAAATGAAGATACTAGGTTCAATCAAAACTCACAATTCTTGTGTTAACAGGCTGCTTTTAAAAAATATATGTATAAAAAAAATTGAGTGAGAGCAATACGACGATTGAACTAGTAAATGAGCTTAGGAAAACATAAGAAGGCCGTGAGGACATCTCTGGTAACTTAACTAGAAATGTATAAGCAAGCTGCGAGGGCATCCCTGATGTCCCGATACTACTAGATGTCGTCGTAAGGTGGAGGGAGGAGGACAAATTCCTGCTAACCACAGAACGTGAGATTTTAATGGTACTGAAACATGACAAAGTGCTTGATCATGGCACCCCGTATCCCTCTGAGAAAAAGATTGTTACTCATCCCTTTTGGAAAGCGTTAGGTACAAACTACTCCCCACACCACTGAGCCTTACCCCTCTTCCACTCTATTTATTTTTCGAACAATAAATTGGAACCTTTCATGATACTCCTAGGAATGAAACCGAAAACTAGCGAATGACAACTGATAGAATCACTTACTATATCTACCACACCCTTCCTGATAATGACCACGGGATAGGATGACCACCACCCAAAGGTAGACCCCAGTATACAACAGACATATTCAAAATGACCTCCCCTGGTTTGATGACAGTACTGATGAACTTTTCTTCAAAACTAACTCACCAAATACCCATGACTTCTTATAGACCAAAAGTACTCATCTAAAAACTCAGAAAAAAGCTCCATTGCACTTAAACACTAGGGCATTTTTCTCAGAAGGAGAATCACCTTAGAAGCGCCGACTTGCCCATAAAGAAGATGCGGAGTAACGAAGCCACCATCCGGAGAGTGCTACTAAAGAGTACACTGTCGATCCTACCACACTCCTACATTGGGAAATTTTTTTATTTTTATCATTTTTAGTTATTTGCTTTCCCTGTTGCATTATTTTCATTTTCTAAAAAAAAAAGCATATATCCACCTTTTACTATCAGACCCCGGTCTAAGACACTTACTCCCCCTTGACAACTAACAAGGGGGAAAATAAAAATTATTAATAGCCTTGCCTTTACATGTGCAGATACAAAGCAACCTTCAACCACCATCGGGCTAACTCAGGAAGCATCCACGCCCAAAGACAACTGACGGCACTAAAAGCAAAAGGCAAATGCAAGAGGTAACTAAAAGAAAATGAGCCAACACAAGTACATCTAAACTGAAAAATTGTTTAGAAATATATATCAAAATTTTCTTTTACATCCGTCACCAGGGGCATACCCCCTGAATATACAATGAGCATGGCACAAAAAATGATAATAATACAAAAGAAAAGGTAAACTATACACCCCTACTCCCTACGCTGCCGCTGGGATGGCCGATCACCGTTGTCCCCAGTATCATCAGCTCGGAGGTCCATAGACTGATCCTCCAAGAGGTCACGATACTTAGGTCAAATATTTGACTCGGGTCAAATCAGTCAAAAGATCGCAAATTCGTCAAAGTCAACGATTCAACTTTTTTGAAAATTTTGGGTTATTACATTCTTCCCTCCTTAAAGAATTTTCGTATCCTCAGTCGAAGAGGTGTGGATATTTATTAGTCTTGAACAAAATAGACATATTATCTTCAAGAGTCAATGACTGAACATCAATGAAAAATAAAAAATCAGAGTCATTACACTCTTTCCTCCTTAAATTTCGTCCTCGAAAATTGACCATACATAACAAAATGCAACTGAACCTAATGGCATAATCTACCATTATTCAGACAGACTTAAGCTAAACTTATCTTTAGCTTTCATCATATGAAATGATACATTTTTCATCTCAAAATTCATAAAATCACACATTATGATACTATCGTCTCACTAACACGTACCATAACTAATTTCACCACTCAAAATAGATCCCACGGTAGTTTGTCTCAATACTTTATGAGACCTTATCATCCTGCACACAGAACAGTTCACCCTGCATATCCACAACTAATTTTAACACATTTATTCACAACTAATCATCACATTTATCCTGCATATCCACCATAGCACATCCTATATATCCATAACTACATAAGCCGATTTTACCCATAACAGTTTATCAAAAAGGATTCTAAGAAACTCATTCTCATACATACCCACAATTCATTCACCAATGTCAATAATAAAATTTTATTGTCCTGCAACAAACACATCTCAACACACATTACGAGACTCATTTACCACGCATCACATATTCACCGTTGTGAATAATGAAGTTCTTTAATCCTGCAATGAAAACGCATATATACATCCAAACATCCATCAAACCATGTTATTCAAAATTTTGCCAATGTCATATTCATCCAAAATTTATACCCCATAAGAAATGTATCCATCCATTTCATGTACATAAAAAAAAAATCTTATCCATTCACCAATCATCCCATCAAACTCATATATCATAATTATTCATCCATAAACCAAAACTCTAAACATTGATAAAATTTACAATAATTACATTACAAAATATATCATAAGTTTAGAAAGATACATCTCCTAACCACAAAAGCTAAGTCATAAGCTATCTATCACAACCCTTAAGTAAATGCCTATGTCAGGTTCCTCTTGTTTGCTTTGGAGCAATTCTTTATCCGATGTCCTGTTCGGCCACACTTGAAGCAAGCGTCTGTGACCCACCAACACTCCACCGTCTTATGTTGTCCTCCATATCGTGAGCATGGCTCAACCGGTGTGGTTGAAGCAGTGTGTGATATTTGCTGCACTATCGATGCTCTAGTCAGAGGAAGGTCCGACTGAGTGGGCTAACGAGGTGCCGACATCAATAGTCTCGGCCTCGCAAGTGTAGATGTCACCGGTCCTGAATATATAGCTCGAGTAGGTTGAGAGGGTGTTGACATTAAGAGCCTCAGTTTCTAGTTCACTGGCTCATGTGTATTTGACCACACCTGACTTGCCTTGCCTCTGTTCTACTGATCTCTTCTTTTATACATATCCTCAATATCTTTTTCGGCAACCAGGGCCTTACCCATCATAGCTCCATATGTCTTTAATTTTAACACAAAAATTCTGTCACGCATGTTTGGCCTTAAGTTGCATTCGAACTTATTGGCCTTCATCAGATCTGTGGCCACATATTTTGGCCTTAAGTTGCGTTCGAACTTATTGGCCTTCATCAGATCTGTGGTCACAATTCTGGGGCAAACCTTGACAACCTTGTAAACTTCGTCCCATACTCTCGTACGGATATTCCCCCTTGTTCCAAATTCATAAACTTCACCACCATCTGACTTCTCACTTGCTTGGGAAAGTATTCCTTGTTGAACACTTCGACAAATTCCTCCCAAGTCCAAAACCCGTCAGGGTTATCCTGCTCTATGGTTCTTAATACCGGCTTCCACCATGGGTCGGCTTCACCTTCTAACTGAAAAGAAGACCATATTACTTTTTACTCCTCAATACACGACAGTCGTTGAAGAAGCTTCTCCATCTGGTTCAGCCATTTCTCTGCTTCAAGCAGATTAGTCTAACCATAAAAACTAGGGGGTCTCATCCTTCTGAACTCTATAAATATCAAAGATGAAGGAGGCTGCTGATGATTATTTGTGTTATTTGTTGCCAACAACTCTGTCAGCTGAGCCATAACATTGGCCATGGTCTCCATGGCTTGTGTCAGTTTGTCGTCTCTTCCATCCTCCCCCCTAATGGGGTAGAATTCACAGCTGACAGGAATCCTCTAACACCACGACCGCCTCTCGGTCGTCTACCTCTGGAGGACATGATGACCTGTCACTATCAAACAAGTGTTATAGTCAGAGGAGAACGGGAAGACTCCAAACTAAATCAAACATAGACCGGATTCCCCATAATCCGACAGAATCTAAAGCTATCACTCTGAACCCAAAGTCATAGCAAGAAGACCAAAGACACGAGCAATCCCCCAATGCCTCTATTCCGACAGAATCTTATGCCATATCTCGGATACCAACTGTGACAGAGTCACAGTTGGATCTCCTATGTCCTGATAGAATCTACTGTCATAGCTCTGATATCAACTATGACAAAGCCACAATTGGGTCTCCTATGTCCTAATAGAATCTACTGCCATAGCTCTGATACCAATTGTGACAGCCCGATTTTTTCGACACACAATTTTTTTTTCTTGAAACACGGATACTCGCAAAACACTACAAAAAATAAGATTATTAGCGACAGTTTTTTGCAGTAAAAAACTACTGCTATTAACAAAAAACTATTAAGACTATTAGCGGTGATTTTTTTGTTAATAGTGGCAGTTTTTGGTTGCTGCTAATAGTCTTATTTTTTGTAGTGACAATCAGACCACCAGATCGTAGATCATAATCTGAATAAAGAATACTCGGTACATCCACACACATGCGAAAATCAAACTAGATAATACATATGACATAATTAAAATCTTCAATTCTAATATCTAACTTGAACAGTAACCTAAAATAAACCACCGTGATGGCCAACCATCACCTAACAGTGGTGTACAATAGGTATATAATAGCACGAATGTACCTAGCCTAAACTTGCCAAAATCAATAATGTAATAAATCTATGATCCCCGAACTAGGGGTACAAATCCTCAAACGGAATATCTCCTTCCGGCACGCAAAATTGGACTCTCCTCAATTCCAGTGTCCTCATCAATTGCTACACCTGTGATGTATCGTCGGGGTGAGCTAACAGTCTAAGCTCAGTAGAGAAACTGACACTAATATACATCTCATCAGTCATGCATATATTAAAACATAAAGATAAAAATATTTTCATATTAAAATTGATGAAATTTTCCTACTCAAAATAGAAACTGAATTCAAAGGCTTTTTCTTATCAAAATCAAAATCGACTTCAAAGGTATTTTCTTATTAAGGAATTTTCTTATCAAAATTGAAACTGATTTCAAAGGCATTTTCTTATCAAGACATTTTCTTATCAAAACTGAAACTGATTTCAAAGACATTTTCTTATCAAAATTGAATTTTCAAGACATTTAATATCAAACAAAATTTCTAATCATTTTCTTATCAAGGGTAATTTCGTATCAAAATAGAATATCTTTTCATACTGAAGCGAAAAAATCCTTTTTCATAACAAAATTGAAGCTAATATCAAAGTCTTTTCGTACTAAAAAAAACTTCATATCAAACTAGGGTGTCTTGTTCATATCAAAACGGAAAGCAATTTACTGAATTCGATTCACTTACATGTCTTATTTTTTATTTACAAAGTTCACTTACATTCATTTACGTGTCTTATCTTTAAGTTACTGAGTTCACTTACACTCACATGTCTTACACATTCTTACATAGCTTACATAGTCGATCATGGATATCCAGCCGTGTCGGCTCGATTCATGGATTTACTGTCGTACTAGTTCGATTCACGGATATCCCGTCGTGTCAATTCGATTCACGGATTTATTATCGTACTAGTTTGATTCACGGATATCCCGCTATGCCGGTTCGATTCACGGATATCCTATCATGTCATGTCGGTTCGATTCACAGGTTTAACCGTCGTGCAGATTCGATTCACGGATATCCCGTCGTGCCGGTTCAATTTACGGGTTTAACTGTCAGGCCAGTTTGATTCCACCCTAGCAGCCCACGGTGTACTTATAATCCGCCCAGAGCGGTCCACGGTGTACTTATAATCCGCCCATAGCAGTCCACAGTATACATATAATCCCCCCACAGCGGTTCACTTAAATGACCAGACTTATTAGTCGATTTACTTATTTGATGTTCGATATTTCATTCCAAATTCGATCTTCCTAAAACTTCAGAGCAAAATATTTTCGACCCTCCAAATGATTCCAAAGTAAAACATATTTTCGAAATTTCAAAAGGTTTCAAGCAGATGTATTTTCGATATTTCAAAAGGGTAGAAAGCCACATACACTTCGATATCTCAAAAGTTCTAAGGCAAATACACGAATACATATGTCGATATTTCAAAAGATTTCAAAGCAAACATGCATTTGATATTTTAACAAGTCTAAATACAATTCAAATATGGTCAATTTATCACATTCTGAATGATCATATCAAAGAATCTATGAAAAATCAAATCAAAATGCAATTGTGTACGAAGTTTTTCCCCACCTTTATTCACGAGACACGTAAAACGATGCAACTTTCTTATACAAGCATTTTAAATTCTCAACCTACATCATATTCATGATGATGCATTAAGAATTGATCTTAATTTCTAACAACTCCAATGCATCTAAGTGTTTTCTCAAAATCGAGATGGAAATGGGCAAGTTCGTGCTAACTTAGAATTTAACACAACTTTCTCTTAAATTTTGACATTTAAAACTTTGGATTCACAAAATTATTAATTCACAAAAGTTGTAGATCTTGTTTTCGTCTTTCGAACGCCATAAGAATCGCGTCAATCAGAGTTCGGAGCAAAAAGTTACGGTCAAACTACCAAGGTAATATCGGCAAACTCATTCAAAATCAAATGATCGATTTCCAAATCCGATCGATCGATTTTCAAAACTGATTGGTCGATACCCAAAATCGATCGATCGATTTCTCCAGAATTTTGGCACTTTTCTGTTCTATCAAATTCGATCGATCAGTTCTAAAATCGATCGATCGATTTTGACAGACACAGAACTCATTCGGGCTTCTTTTTCTTTAATCTAAAACACCCAAAACTCATTATATATACTCGAAATCACACACCCAACTAAATCTAACTAATTTTACACCAAACAAATTGAATCTTACCGTCCGATTTCAAGCATGCAAGTTCTACGGTGATCGAAACCTATGGAAATCGAAGTCAGACCCTCTTGCTCCTCTTATAGTTCAATCCTTCTCTCCGATCGCAACAGCATCGAAGATCGAAGTTCCGTGCGGTCGGAACAAGCACGAATCTTCTTGAAAAGACAAAGAAGATCCGAGAGGAAGATCAGCGTGGTTAGGATCTTTCAAAAGGGTTTTTGGAGGGAAATAGAGGTCTCTCGCGTTCTTAGCTCGCAACTGCGCCGAGATCTTGGGATCAATCGAAGAAGAAGACAATTTTGAGAGGGTGATTCACGACGATCCGCTCTCGAAAGGGCAACACGATGGTGCTTCTTCTCTTCCACTTGGTTCTCCTCTCTCACTCTCTCTCTCTCTCTAAGCTTTTCTTTCTCTTCTATCTTCTCTCAATTTGCAAGGAAATGAGCAACCCCATGTGAGGGCTTGCTTATAACTTTGGGTTGTTTCGATGTGATGCGTACACACCAAAACGGCATTTTAGCTTTATATCCAAGGGTCTTAAATTAAATCCTTATGGCCAACATGTACACCTAGTCGGGAGTACGGGTTTCCGGAAAGTCAAGATGTTACTAATCTAAAGGTCCAAATTAAGGCCCAAAGTCGGTCTAAATAGTTGGCCCAACAAGTCGGCTCAAATAGTCACACAAACTTATAACACAAAATACATTCTTCTAATTTAATTATTTCGAAAGTTTCAAGGTGGTATTGCGTGCCTTGCCGAATACATACACTTGGTTGGGTGCCACATGACGGGTAGGGTTATTGGGCTCAGGTTCATGTGCAACATACACAAACGCGCATACACTCTACATAGGGTACGAGTTGGGACTTAATGTGCTTGGCACATACCTCCAATTATAACAAGTGGGGTTTGAGGCCATGATACCTAGGTCAAATATTTGACTCGGATCAAATCAGTCAAAAGGTCGCAAATTTTTCAAGGTCAACGAGTCAACTTTTTCAAAAATTTTGGATTATTACACTACGTCTGAGTTGTCTATGTCGTAAGACATCCTTAAAAAAAAAAATAATAATAAAATAAAATAAAATAATTATATATATATATATATATATATATATATATATATATATACTCTCTATGAAAGGGTGAGGTGCCTAAACCTCATAATTTAACTGATTAAAAAAAAAACAAATACAAATACAAATACTCTCTTTACGAATTACATGCTACAAATTTTTGCTAAATATACCAAGGTTTTAGGACTTGTTCTGACCAAGCATATAGGTGTTATAAGATATCAAGATCTAGTGTATTGAAAATTAGGTCAAAAATCCATCACCATAACCTGATTCTAGGCGATAGGCGATGTTAATTGTGACTACTTCAAGCGACCGATGTAAACTCTTGGGCTGTAAATACTCGTGTGCTTTGTTTTTTTATTAAAATCTACTTGGGTATGTTTACCATCTACTTTAAAAGGCTATTGGACGATCACTACCTGGATATGAATGCCCACATTGGTCAATGAAAATCATTAATTGAAATCTTTTATTCATCCATTCCAGCAAATGATTGAAAGGGAGACTAATTATAAGGTAATGATAGATAGATGACTTGTAGAACAAATACACCCTATTAATCGGTTAAGTAATAGCGCAATTGGTATCCTCATCCCATGTGGTGGGTTTCTAAATCTTACGCCTTCTCTCATTCTGTCACGATCCGGAATTCTACCCCATCCCGAAGGCCTAAAATTTCGAGTTATGACTCGCACATATCCCGGATATGCTAAGCAGACATATACTTAATCAGAGTTATCGCGCAAAATAGGTTTCATGAAATTTGTGAAAGTCAACACATAACGATGGAAATAAAAGCAGTCATAAATACTAGAATAAAAGTAATGAATCTGAATAATCCACCAATAAAATAATAATGAAAGTCGGAGACAAATCCGATAAAATGAAATAATAAAATCAATGATAATAATGAGGACCAAATCTACTACCAAGTTTATAATGATTAATATCTGGCACTCTGATCGAAATCAGTACCGTAGCCTTCCTGGTACTTAGCTCTGTCGCCCTCCCAAGGCTCCTGGTACTCAACACCCGCAGGACCAATGAAATTAGCGTCAGCGGGATCTGGATAGCCGGTGTCTACTCCACCAGCGATGTCACCTGCAGCTGTTAGATTAATGTGAGATGAGTTTACCCAGTCACGTAAACTCAGTGGGATATACCACCAATCCACCCCATACTACTCAGGTGCATTGTGGGTGCATCTTGTGAGTGATAAACATAATATCTCAAAGCAGATAATAAGAGAAAGATAAAATCATTTGTATATTGTAAAACTTATATCATATCATAAATGCAAGACCATGATCTAGACACTCATATCTTAACGTACCTTACCATATCTCATAATATATCCTACTATGCCTTATTATCATTCTTGCACATACGTTTGTACATCGCATGAGCGTAACTAATATACTCATAAAATCCTAAATGACATGTGCCAAAGTCGCTGCTCGAGCTACCATGGGAGGGTCAATATAGTATCATACCACCATATTATAACGCCCTCGTGTCATACTCATACTCCACCACCCAGCCAATGGGGAGACATAATGGCCAAAGTCACTCATAACATACTCATACTCATAATCTCTCTCAGAGACCCGTCTTGGCTGAAAGACGTTGTTGCCCTTATGGTGGCTACGTAAGGAACGACACGTACAAAGACTTATATTCTTAATCTTTTGTTGTCCTACACAGTGGTGTCTCATTATTGTACTCGTATAATAACTTATTTTATCTCATACTTATATCTTATTATACTCGTACACTTAATCTTAGGACAAACTATAGTGAGACAACTTTCCTAATTCATGCTTTCCAAGGAAAAGGTTTCGTAGTACTTAGATGTATTTCGTGTGGTAGCCTATACTATCATAGAGGTGTTACATCCGTACATGGACGCTAATATTTTGAGTTTCACGTGACCGTAGAAGAAACCTCACCATAGCCAAAGCCTATGATCGAACCTCATAACTTAACTCATAACTCATACTATCATATTTGAACTCAGGGTGGTCGGGTCACCATGTATGCCACCGTATATGAGGTTACACTGAACTCACACTCACCCGACTCGTCATGGGTCCCATTCCACCATGGGTTATAAGGCATGTGAATACGATGTATTTTTCACTTTGATACCATCTCACTGAATCACCACGCCCAAGCATAGACATGATCTCATAAACTCTCATACTCATGATCTAACATATCCTTAACTTGTATAAATTGATTAAGTTGTAAGCACAAAAATATCACACATATAGAATGATTTATACTTAGGTTTTGATTATGTTTATACTTATATTTATTTATATAACACACCAATATAATTATAGAGTAGAGTTATAAGTGTGATTTCGATAATCATAAAGATCAGAGTTCAATTTCATAAAGGCATCGAAGTTCTAACACTGTGTTATCGAAGCGGTCGCGTTGAAGCGATAAAATGATATATATATATATATATATATAGTATACTATAATTAAATGCTCAAATAAAAAGGGATAGTCCAATTTAAAGTAGAGTGAATCACGACCATCGATCGAAACATTAATAAATTAGAATGCATTGAGTTTTGGTCGAGCAAGTAGTGTTATAGAAGAAAACAATATTGATAATATTGTTTGATGTCTGTTCGGACATAGATCAATCGATTGAACAGTGTAACTCAATCGATTGAATTTAAATAGGTGCAAACAATCAGTTCAGTTCAAAATCAATTGATTAAAAAGTGAAACTCAATCGATTGAAGAATAAATTGAAATAAGGCTTTGCGTTCTTATTTTACTATAACAACCTAGATGTTGCATAGGCTAATATACTATTATATATACAAAAGGCCTATTAGGCTATTACTATCAAAGAGCTTCAATCGATTGAATTTAAATATTCAATCGATTGAAACCTCCTTTCATTTAACTTGTCAGAAGCAATTAAAGTACTTTGCTTATTAAAATCAATTGTTCAAATCAATCGATTGAATTTAATAAGTAAAACATTCTCTGTTGCGGTTTTAAAATCGATCGATTGAAAAGCGTATTTCAATCGATTGACTGTCGCAGATTCAAAGTGAAATAGGGTTTCGAAATAAAACCCAAAATACATTCAAAAAATTTATAAAAATAATATAAAATAAGGATTAATTATTATTTTAATCCTAAAAGTAATTTTATAATAAAATAAATCTAGATTTATTTTAAATAGCCCATCGATACGCGATTGAACGCATCCTACGCGATGGGATCTGAGAAGGACGAGATGGATGGATGGGTACCCACCTCTTGAAGCGTGATTGACAGATTGATGGAGATTAGGGCGATAGAGATCGACATCCACACGATGATCCGTCCACGATTACGCCGCCTTCTTCCACCATAATCTAATGGCAGAAAAACACCACGATGTTCTTTGTGGAAGAATACACAAGAGATTTAAAAGATATTTGAGTGTTTTTAGAAAAGGGTGGCTAGAGAAGAAGATGGAATGATGACTAGGGTTTTTAAGAAGAATTCTTGAAATAATGATTTAGGGTTCTCCATAACTCTCATATTTATAATATATGGGCATTAATTCGGTGTTAAGCGGTTGCACCAAATAAGGGTGTATAGGCTTTTACTTCAAAGTTTAAAAAGGAGGTTTAAAACTCGAGTAGCAAGGTTTGTTCCTTAGACCTCTTGTCTATAACCAAAGCTTTTCAACCACTAGGCCACCACACAACTTGTGTCAAATAAAGACGATTTTAAATATAAAACCTTTTGAAAAACTAAAATATATATTTTTTCAACTAGGGTAGGTTCCGGAGTGGAGCACTAACACCATGCTTGGTGCAAAACCAATCTAATGCCATAAATTTAAGTGTACTAAAAATAGGGTCATTACATTCTCCCCCCCTTATAATATTTTCATCCTAAAAAATTATGTACCTGTAGTAATGAGCTCCGAGTACTTCTCCAAAGTCTCGGCTTCTCGTTCCCAAGTGGCTTCATTCGGTGAATGATGTTGCCACTGTACTTTGACGAAGCGAATGAACTTACCCTTGATGAGCTTCTCTTTTCGATATATGATGTGAACTGGCTTCTCTATGATGGTCAGATCATCTCTGGCTTCAGTCGGCTCGATATCAAGGACGTGAGATGGATCGGGCAGGTATTTGCGCAACATAGACACATGGAACACATTGTGTATATCGGGAAAGTTTTTCGGAAGTAAAATTCAGTATGCTACCTCGCCGATACGATCTGTGATAACGAAAGGTTCCACATATCTCGGACTTAGTTTTTCCCGCATTCCAAAACGCATGATTCCCTTAGTCGGTGACACCCGAATGAAAACCAAATCACCAACCTCAAATTCTATCAAGCGTCTTTTACTGTCTGCGTAGGCTTTCTGACGGTCTTGGGCTTCTTTCAACCTTTGGCGGATAACCTTAACCTTCGCAGTCATGATTTCTACGAGTTCCGGCCCAAGCATTTTTCTTTCACCAACCTCGTCCCAACAAAGAGGCGTCCTACAACTTCGGCCATAAAGAGCTTCAAAAGGCAACATCCCGATGCTTACCTGAAAGCTATTGTTATAGGAAAACTCGATCAAAGGGAGGTGGTCATCCCAATTACCTCGGAAGTCTAACATACAGGCTCTAAGCATGTCTTCTACGATATGATTAACTCTTTCGGTCTGACCATCAGTTTATGGATGGAAGGTTGTACTGAAGTCAAGTCTCGTACCCATTGCTTCTTGAAATTTCTTTCAATGATCAGAAGTGAACTTCGTGTCTCTATCCGACACAATGCTCATAGGAATCCCATGAAGCTTGACTATTTCCTTCAGATGCGTCTCAGCCAGTTTGTCCCCACTATCTGTAATATTGAAAGGTAGGAAGTGCACCGACTTAGTCAATCGGTCAACAATAACCCAGATGGCGTTGTGCTTCCTTAAAGTTCTCTGGAGTCCAACTATAAAATCCATAGAGATATTCTCCGACTTTCACTCGGGAATCGGTAAGGGCTGCAAAAGATCAGCTTGCTTCTGATGCTCAACTTTTACCTGTTGGCATACCAAACACCTGAAGACGTTTTCGGCAATCTCTCTCTTCATATTCGGCCACCAATAATAGTTTCGAATATTTCGATATATTTTTGTGCTTCCTGGGTGCACCGAATATCCAGATTTGTGTGCCTCCTCGAGAATTTCGTTTCGCAATGTTTCAACATCGGGGACATACAATCTATCTCGGAAAAGAAGGGTCCCGTCAAACCGTATAGAGAAATCTGGTTTAGAGCCCTCGACTAACTATCTCTTAATCTTTGAAATTTCGGGATCTAAGGGTTGCCCATTTCTGATACGACCAACAAAGGAAGGCTTGACCATCATACTGGCTAGGTATACTCCCTCACCAATTTTGTCAAGTCGCACATCTAACTGAGCAATCTCATCGAGCGGCTTCCAAGCTTTTAGATGTTCTAGTAGTCCTAAAAATTTCCTACTTACAACGTCAGCAACCACATTTGCTTTATCCGGATGGTAATTAATGGAACAATCATAGTCCTTCATGGATTCCATCCAACGTCTCTGCCTCAAATTAAGATCTTTATGAGAAAATAAGTATTTGAAACTCTTGTGGTCCTAAAAATCTTAAAAGTCTCACCGTATAGACAATGCCGTCAAATCTTAAGTGCAAAGATGACTGTGGTCAACTCAAGGTCATGAACCAGATAATTCTTTTCATACGACTTCAACTGTCTCGAGCCATAGGCAATGACTCTCTTACGCTGCTCCAACAGACATCCAAGTCCTTGGCGCAAAGCATCTGTGTAGACTTCATAATCATCAGGTCCAGAAGGTAACGTGAGAATGGGAGCTGTCGTGAGTTTATGCTTCAATAGGTTAAAGTTCTGCTCACATTGATCGGTCCACACAAATTTGTTGTTCTTGCGGGTTAGCATAGTGAACGGGAGTGTCAAACGAGAGAATCCTTTCACAAATTTATGATAATATCCGGCTAAACCGAAAAAACTTCTCACTTCAGTGACATTCGTTGGTGTTTGCAAATTCGCAACCGCTTCAATCTTCGATGGATCCACAGAAATTCCTGTGACGGAAATCACGTGACCCAAGAAAGATACCTTCTCAAGCCAAAACTCACACTTGCTCAATTTCGCGTACAATCGGTGCTCCCGAAGAGTCTGTAGCACAATACGAAGGTGGTCCTTGTGAGCTTCTTTCGTGCGAGAATAAATGAGAACATCGTCGATAAATACCACGATGAACTTGTCCAGAAATTCTCTGAATATGTGGTTCATTAAATCCATAAACATGACAGGCGCGTTCGTGAGCCCAAAAGGCATAACGAGGAACTCGTAGTATCCATGCCTTATTCCAAAAGCAGTCTTCGGAATATCTTCTGCTCTAACTTTCAACTGATGATAATCAAACCTGAGATCTATCTTCGAAAAGTAAGTAGCACCCTATAGTTGATCAAATAGGTCGTCGATACGAGGATGAGGGTATCGATTCTTCACGGTAACATTATTCAATTGTCGATAGTCAATACAAAGTCTCATCAAACTATCTTCTTTACGAATAAGACCGGTGCTCTCCATGGTGACTAACTACAGCAGATAAATCCTTTATCAGATAGCTCACGCAACTGAATCTCTAACTCCTTTAGTTCTGCTGGTGTCATTCGGTACAGGACTTTCGCAATCGGTAAGGTACCAGACGCGAGATCAATCTTGAACTCTACTTCTCGGTCAGGTGAAAGTCCAGGTAAATCTTTGGAAAAAACATCAAAAAACTCTCCAACGATAGGAATAACTGAGGGGTCCGCTTTCTCATCTCGTTCACCGTCGAGAGTGGCAAGTAGGGCTGCT
Source organism: Chloranthus sessilifolius (assembly GCA_021018995.1). Taxonomy (NCBI): domain Eukaryota; kingdom Viridiplantae; phylum Streptophyta; class Magnoliopsida; order Chloranthales; family Chloranthaceae; genus Chloranthus; species Chloranthus sessilifolius. The sequence goes on along the minus strand of CM037597.1, from coordinate 108,447,245 downwards.
CCCCCCTTTTTAATACTACGAAATTTGAACGAAGGGCTCCCAATTGGTCGGAAGGTGACTACTTTAGAAAAGCAATCAACTGAGGCGTGATAAGCCGCCAACCAATCCATGCCGAGAATTATATCAAAGTCTTGGAATCCGAGTACCACAAGATCTGCTGATAACTCATGCGTTCCAATTTTTAAGATCATAGCCTTGCAAACTTTAGATGCTACCATCATGTCTCCTGACGGTGTAGAAATCGCAAGCGTACGATCTAGCGATACAGGATTAGCTCTGATTTCAGAAATAAAACTCTGTGTAATCAAAGAGTAGGTTGATCCAGAGTCGATCAAGACCCAAGCATGATAATTGGACGAATCGATAGGCCTAGAAACTTTTATAGTTCCTGAATTAGACAAGGGTTCATATATGGTCTAAGTTATACATGGCATAACATTCTCAAGAAAATAATAAAGTAAACTTATACATAAAATAAGTCATAAAAGCAATCATAAGGAAGTAAAGCTTAAAGAAAATTAGACAAGGTAAAATTCATACCCTGAGCGACCTCATCGGTAGCCAAAGCGTCCTACTGAGACATGGCGAAAACTCGACCTCGCGCTCGAGGGTGTTGCGGCTGCTGCTGCTGACCTCTGAAATAAATATTTACGGCTGGGTCTCGCTCTGGGCAGTCACAAATGAAGTGTCCCGGCTTCTTATATCGGAAGCACACGCTTGAGTACAACAAACACTCACCCGATTTATGCTTTTTACCACACTTGGTGCAAGGTTCGTACGGAACAAAGTAAGGTTTCTGCTGGGTGTTAATTGGAGCCTTCTTGGGTGTTGTAGATACAACACCTCTCTGAGCAGATGGGGTTGTAGTCGTCCTAGGGTGGGTGTATCCTAATGATGGCGCAACTCTCTGGTAACCGAATGCGAGAGCGGCTCTCTGAACTGGACGAGTCTGAGGGTATGATGTGAAATTTTGCTGTCTCTGTACCAGTGCAAATCTAGAATAAGGTGCTCTCGGAGTAAGGGACGAAGAGCCTTCTTGATTCGGTTTACCCCTTTGAGTTGTTTGACGAGCTACATATTGAGCTCGCAGTTCTTCATTTTCCTGCTCTTGAATATGAGCCCGTTCTACAAGCTCTCCATAGGTCAAAATTTTTATCGCAACAATCTTTCTCCTGATAATAGGGTTAAGCCCCTTTTGAAAATGGTAACACTTCTCAGCTTCATCTGCTACCAACATGGAGGCGAATCGGGAGAGTCGATCAAACTTTGCCTCGTATTCAGTCACGGATGGGTTTCCTTGCTATATTGCCAAGAGCTCGCTCTTTTTCTTAGTCTTCGTGCCATCGGTAAAGTATTTGTTATAAAATACTTCTCTAAATTACTGCCAAGTCCAGTGTTCTTCTTCTTGCCTGTCTGCTAACCTTTTTGCTGACATCCACCAATTCTGTGCATCGCCTTGCAAGCACATCACGGCCCAAGACACTTTCTCAATTTTCTGTTGGAGTAGAGACTTTGAATTTTTTTTCTATTTGTGTAATCCAATTGTCAGCTATATCAAGATCCAACTGTCCAAGGAAGTGCGGAGGTCGGGCCTTGGAGAAAGTCACATATCCGTTATAATAGTTATCAAACCAAGGCGTTGGTGGAGGTGTAACCGGACATCAGTTGGCAGGATTGTTCAATTGTTGGGCAATCAGGTCCTGATAAGTTCTGGCTTGCTGTTCCAGCTGTTGATTAAACCCTTGAATCAATCCAGCAGTCTCTTGTTGATGGGCCTCATTCAACTGGGCCATATGCTGCTATTGTGCTGTTGTTAATTCACGTATCATACGCGCTATTTTACTTTCATCTCCCTGAGATGAAAATCCCTCACCATTTCTTCGCGGTGCCATCGTAATCATGTTTTAAAAAATTAAGGACTTAGAACTCATAATAACTTAAATCTCATAAGTCCAACAGAAAGTAAAGCCTAAGCTCTGATACTACTCTGTCACGACCCGGAATTCTAACCCATTCCGAAGGCCTAGAATTCTAAGTTATGACCCGCACATATCCCGGATATGCTAAGTGGACATATACTTAATTAGAGTTATCGCGCAAAACAGGTTCCACGAAATCCGTGAAAGCTAACACATAAAGGTAGAAATAAAAGCAGTCATAAATACTAGAATATCCACCAATAAAACAATAATGAAAGTCGAAGACAAATTCGATAAAATGAAATCATAAAATCAATGATAATAATAAGGACCAAATCTACTACCAAGTCTATAATGATCAATATCCGACACTCGGATCGAAATCAGTACCGTAGCCCTCCTGGTACTTAGCTTCGTCGCCCTCCCAAGGCTCCTAGTACTCAACACCCGCGGGACCAATGAAATCAGCGTCAACGGGATCTGGATAGCCGGCGTCTACTCCACCAGCGATGTCACCTGCAGCTGTTAGATTAACGTGGGATGAATTTACTCAGTCACGTAAACTCAGTGGGATACACCACCAATCCACCCCATACTACTCAGGTGCATTGTGGGTGTATCTTGTGAGCGATAAACATAATATCTCAAAGCAAATAATAAGAGAAAGATAAAATTATTTATATATCGTAAAACTCATATCATATCATACATGCAAGACCATGATCTAGACACTCATATCCTAACGTACCTTACCATATCTCATAATATATCATACCATGTCTTATTATCGTTCTCGCACATATGTATGTACTTCGCATGAGCGTAACTAACATACTCATAAAATCCTAAACAACCTGTGTCAAAGTCGCTGCTCGAGCTACCATGGGAGGGTCAACTTAGTATCATACTACCATATCATAATGCCATCATGTCATACTCATACTCCACCACCCAGCCAATGGAGAGACATAATGGCTAAAGCCACTCATAACATATTTATACTCATAATCTCTCACAGAGATCCATCTTGGCTGAAAGACGTTGTTGTCCTTATGGTGGCTTCGTAAGGAACGACATGTACAGAGACTTATATTCTTAATCTTTTGCTGGCCTACACAGCGGTGTCTTATTATCGTACTCGTATCATAACTTATCTTATCTCATACTCATATCTTATCATACTTTTATACTTTATCCTAGGACAAACTATAGTGAGGCAACTTCCCTAATTCATGCTTCCCTAGGAAAAGGTTTCGTAGTAACCTAAATGTACTTCGTGTGATAGTCTATACTATCATAGATGTGTTACATCCGTACATAGATACTAATATTTCGAGTTTCACATGACCATAGAAGAAATCTCACCACAGTCAAAGCCAATGGTCGAACCTCATAACTTAACTCATAACTTATACCATCATATTTGAACTCGGGGTGGTCGGGTCACCGTGTATGTCACCGTATATAAGGTTACACTGAATTCACACTCACCCGACTCGTTATAGGTCCCATTCTACCATGAGTTATAAGGCATGTGAATACAGTGTATTTTTCACTTTCATACCATCTCAGCGAATCACCACGCCCAAGCATAGACATGATCTCATAAACTCTCGTACTCATGATCTAACATATCCTTAACTCGTATAAATTAATTAAGTTGCAAGCACAAAATTATCACACATATAGAATGATTTACACTTAGATTTTGATTATGTTTATATTTATATTTATTTATATAACACACCAATATAATTATAGAGTAGGATTATAAGTGTGATTTCGATCATCATAAATATCAGAGTTCAATTTCATAAAGGCATCGAAGTTCTAACATTGTGTTATCGAAGTGGTCGTGTTGAAGCGATAAAATGATATATATATATATATATATATATATATATATATATAGTATACTATAATTAAATGCTCAAATAAAAAGGGACAGTCCAATTTAAAGTGGAGTGCATCACGACCATCGATCGTAACATCAATAAATTAGAATGCATTGAGTTTTGGTCGAGCAAGTAGAGTTATAGGAAAAAATAATATTGATAATATTGTTTGATGTTTGTTCGGACATAGATCAATCGATTGAAAAGTGTAACTCAATCGATTGAATTTAAATAGGTGCACACAATCAGTTTGGTTCAAAATCAATCGATTGAAAAGTGGAACTCAATCGATTGAAGAATAAATTGAAATAAGGCTTTGAGTTCTTATTTTATTATAACAACCTAGATACTGCATAGGCTAATATACTATTATATATACAAAAGGCATATTAGGCTATTACTACCAAAGAGCTTCAATCGATTGAATTTAATAAGTAAAACATTCTCTGTTGCGGTTTTGAAATCGATCGATTGAAAAGTGTATTTCAATCGATTGACTGTCGTAGATTCAAAATGAAATACGGTTCTGAAATAAAATCCAAAATATATCCGAAAAATTTATAAAAATAATATAAAGTAAGGATTAATTATTATTTTAATCCTAGAAGTGATTTTATAATAAAATAAATCTAGATTCATTTTAAATAGCTCATCGATACGCGATCGAATGCATCCTACGCAATGGGATCTGAGAAGGACGAGATGGATAGATGGGTACCCACCTCTTGAAGCGTGATTGACTGATTGATGGCGATTAGGGCGATAGAGATCGGCGTCCACACAATGGTCCGTCCACGATTACGCCACCTTCTTTCACCATGATCTAACGGCAGAAAAATACCACGGTGTTCTTTGTGGAAGAATACACAAGAGATTTGAGTATTTTTAGAAAAGGGTGGCTAGAGAAGAAGATGGAATGACGACTAAGATTTTTTTAAGAAGAATTCTTGAAATAATGATTTAGGATTCTCCGTAATTTTCTTATTTATAATATATGAGCATTAATTCCGTGTCAAATAAGGATAAGTTTAAAATAGAGGTTTAAAACTCGCGTGACAAGGTTTGTTCGTTAGACCTCTTGTCTATAACCCCGATTTTAAATATAAAACCTTTTGAAAAACTAAAATATGTATTTTCTCAACTAGGGTAAGTTCTGATGTAAAACACTAACACCATACTTGGTGCAAAACCAATCTAACGCTATAAATTTAAGTGTACTAAAAACAAAGTCGTTACACATTCTATGTGCAAGTCGTCTCTTCCCAATCTGCTACGCTAAAAACAAATCTTCTCTGCGTACAAGTTTGCACTGACACTACATCTGAGCTGTCTATACTGTAAGGCATCTTCAAAAAAAATATATGTATATACTCTCTATGAAATGGTGATGTGCCTAAACCTCATAATTTAACTCGTTAAAAAAAAAAACAAAAACCCATGCACTCTCTAGGAATTACATGCTACAAATTTTTGCTAAACATACCAAGGTTTTAGGACTTGATCTTACCAAGTATATCGGTTGGGGATATCCAATATATATACCCCTTGATCAAAACATTGGTTTTTCGGGATCCAAAATCAGCAGGTATCAATTTTAGATGATATCTTGTTATTATTTACTAAAATATATTGGTCGGTACTCTCTGAGCCAGATATGTATCCGACGATACATACAGATTGAGTTTAGAATTTTATTTAATTAGAAGAATTGTTTTTTATAACTTTAAAATGTGATATATATATATATATATATATATATATATATATATATATATATATATATATATATATATATATATATATATATATATATCACATTTTAAAGTTATAAAAAAAATTCTTCTAATTAAATATAATTTACTTAAATGCCATGTCCTGAGATTAATCGTTGTCCATTATAATTATTGTGCAACAAACTAAATGAAAATATTTGAATAAAGGTATGTACCTGAGCCTCTATAATATTAATATAATTATTTAATTGAATTTTTAACCTTCTTCAAACTGTTATTAGAAAAAAAATAGTCAAACCAAATTTTATTAGAAAAAAAAGTAAAAAAAAATCTGCAAAAACACCCAAGCCTGGCTCGACCCAATAGGGGCCAGGCTTGGGCTATGTAAATTGCAGCCAAGGTTAGGGCCGGGTTGAACCCCAGTCCGGCCCTAATCCAGCCCATTGAGGGTCCTAGTCATACTCGCTGATATGGTATAAATATTTGATGCTAGGGGCCGATATTTATGACCATATCAAGTATGCCTGAAATATCAACTTACATTTGGCTTAATTCAATACAAATAGGCCGATTTGCATCTCTCTACACTAATTTAAAGCCATGGTCATCATATTAAGCAATGCGTACATCAATATAATGGACGCTCATAAGTGCACTTTTTTTTTTTAAAATGAAACTTTTATCGTTTTCATTAGAATTGAAGAACGGTTACAAACTAAAAAATAAGTAACCCTAAATGGACGATTACAGAGTAGAGAGCTACAATCTAAAGAGTGGTAGTTATAATAACTAACATTAAAATACATTGAATGACATCTAAGACCTGTCTAACAACGACACAGAATTCATGAACCTTCAAAGTAAGGTAAAATTCGAGAATCCACCATCATCCTGAACATCCGTCAGTAACCGACACCGAAGATCTACCCGAAGAGACGCCACTACCATCGGCAAACTCATGATCCACAAAAACTCCCACCACGTTAGAAACGGGGACAACAACGGACCAAAAGTTTCACACATCGCTTCAATTGAAACTTTTAAACAATGCCCCATGGCGTAGATATAATGCATGTATTCGCACAACAATGAAACCATCAATACGTTGGTAAAACTCGTGACCAAAACCGTCTCAAAAACAAGTATGGATTGTAAAAAAGCCTTCATAGGGGCGATTTCCTCGAAAAAGAATACTCTCACCTAAAAGAGGATAAAACTCTCATATTCTAACCCTAAAATAAAAAAAAACAAAGAAAAAATAATGAATAGCCGAAGCTTCCAAGCAAAAGACAACCCCCAAATGATCGATTTATTGAAAGCATAAAAAAAAAAGTTAGATGAAAATGGATTAAATCCCCCCTACTTATCCCCTCCCATAAATCTTTTCTCAAACACCGACTCTCAAAATCGCCTAGAGAGAGAGTGAGCACCCACGGTTCCACATAGTTTCATACTTAGACCATAAGTGCACTTGCTTTGCCATGAGGAACATATTATTCAACAATCTGAAGGCACTCAACGGTGTTAACTCTGAAATTATTAGTTGAGCCGAAAGCATCTTTAATTCCGAATACAGTTACTTTTTTATTGAAAATTAGGCACGTGTTATCAAAAGCCCTTTTAAGTTATGAGTTAAAATTTGGTACTTGAAGAAAGATAATTTGATTTTTTTTTTATTTGATTAAAAGGTAAATTGAGCTAGGAAAGCGAGATCTACCATCTCATTCTGATACTTTGGTCCTTTTTTCAATTTCTGGCTTTTTATAAAATAACGCCTTGTGTCATTTGTTATTATAAAAAAATCAAATATCATTTTTTCTTCCGAAACAGCGCTTCTACATACATGAAACGGGTAGCCATACATATCAACCCAAGTAGGGCACTGATTAAATTTAATGAATTAGTACAATGCTGCCCTTGCTGAAGGGGGGTTGGGAATTCACAAAATAAAGGATAGGAATCTCGCGGGAACGGCAAAGCTTATTTGGAGCCTTGCTAGTAATGAAAGCTCCTTGTAGGTGCATGGAATGAAAGCAAAATATGTTAAAAATGAGTCTATTTGGTAGAGTTCTTTTCCTAGACACTACAAAAAATAAGACTATTAGCGACAACCAAAATTGCCGCTATTAAAAGAAAAAGTGCCGCTAATACTCTCATCACTAATAGTTTTACTAGCCTTTAATAGCCTTTTTTGTTAATAGTGACAGTTTTTTGCCGCCGTTAATAGTCTTATTTTCTGTAGTGAAAGATACTTCGTGGGCTTGGAGAGACATCTTCCAAGCTAGAGATGTGGTGATTACACATTTCAGCCTTATACTTGAAAATGGTATGGATATGAGCTTCTGGTTTGACCCTTGGATAGAAGGGGAAGCGTTGATCCCGAAATTTAGTTGACGACTGATATATCAATCTGAGATCCCACTACAAAAAATAAGACTATTAACGACATAAAAAATTGCCGCTATTAACAAAAAAAAACTTATTGTTTCAATAATGACAGGATTAGTAGTGGTAGTTTTTTTGTTAATAGCAGCAATTTTTGGTGCCGCTAATAGTCTTATTTTTTGTAGTGTCCTTATTGATTCAAAAGTAAGTACTATGCTGGGAGAAGGGCAGTGAATTCTTCTTGAACCTAATACGACAAAGATGAGGGAGGTTTGGGATTCTATCATTAGTTTATCCTTTCCCGATCTTAGCAAGGAAGACAAATTGGTTTGGAATCTCTCAAATTATGGAAATTTTACTTTAAAATCTGCATGGGTATCCATCAAGCAACATAATCCTCAAGTCGAGTGGGCGAACTTCCTTTGGAATTCAGATATCACTCCTAAGTATGCATTTTATACGTGGATGGCTATAAGTTACGGCCTCATGACTATGGACAATCTCATTAGGAGAGGAATGTATATTCCTTCTCGATGTATATTGTGTTGGGGTCATTCGGAAAATATAAATCATTTATTTTACAGGTATGGCACGGCTACACTTATTGGATTTGGCGATCCCTCAAGTCTAGATTGGGATTGATACCATGTAATATCCAAAATATTTATGATGAACTCAAGGAATGCATGAATGAGGTTCGTGGGCAAAGTGTTAGAAGTACGATAATTCGAAATATCTTTTGTGCCACAATATAACATATATGGCATGAAAGAAATGCAAGAATTTTCGAAGATAAACAACTTCATAAAAGAAGTTTGTTACGAAATATTGTCAATAGTGCTGCTGAAAAAGTTAATATGATAAGCTTCAAAGAAGATGGAGATTGGCGATTAACTCTTGAAAAATCTACTCCTATTCCTTGCTCTTAGAATTGCCCAGGTGATGGAATAATTAAGCTCAATGTTGATGCCTCAATTAGTAAGATAGTAGAATAATGTGTACTTCACACTTTTTAGACACTCAAGAGGTGATATGGTGGAAGCGTTTTTTGAGGCCTTCAGCATGCAAGATAGTAGAATAATGTGTACTTCACACTTTTTTAGTTGGGTTACAAATTGATTCAGCAAGAGAACTTCAAGCCATCATGATAAAATCAAATTCTCAAAAGGTGGTGCAATGGGTAAACAAACTTTGTCAGCCAGATTGGAGAACCTACAACTCGGTTGATCGTATGAATCATTGCATGAGCTCTTTTTCAAATGTGACCGTGAACCTTGTTCTTCCATAAACAAATGGTTGTGCTCACTTTTTGGCACAAAAAGGTTTTCATGCGACTAATGTTATTAGTTGGACTTTGCCGATAGATATTCCAGATAGGCTGCACTCACTTCTTAGAAAAGATATAATACCAATGTATTATCATTTTTAATCTCTTCTATGTAATAATAAGGGGACAGGACCCTTCAACCTCGCTTACCGATCAAATATATATATATATATATATATATATATATATATATATATATATATATATATATATATATATATATATATATATATATAATGTTGCCCTTGCCAACAAATTTTTATTTAATTTTTTACCTTTTTTATGTTAGGCATTTGACACTTGCATGAAGAATGCATATGAATGTCGGCCGTATTAGCTCATATGGGGCATATTTTCATAATTAAAAAAAATAATATTTTTTATAATAAAAATATAGATGGGGCATTTTTTCGTACTTTTTTCTATATATTATATAACACAGCAGCTTCGGTGAAATTACTTTATTTGACGTCTGATGTGGATCGAAAGCCATGATTATAGTTTTCATTCGAGTGTAACCTTTACAGCCAATTCTCTTTTTTAAAGTCAGACTTTAATTATTTTATTTTATTTTATTTTTTAAAATTTGTTTTGTATTATAAAAAATTAGTCTACTGCTTCGGAGGGTTTGAGTAATACACTAGTTAGATAGCACCTAAGTACTACTATCGGGAAAATAGGACTTCTTAGAGAGAATTGGAGTAGGTACTTAGGTAACGTAGGAAACTAACAAATTGGGAAAAACCTACAGTATGAGGAAATCAGGGTGTCAAAAAAAAAACCTCTAAAAACAACTAAAAAAACACCACCAAAATATGATGAGACCCACTTCCATACAAAAATCCCCCCACACATGAAATATTTCATTGATGGAGGATCTCCTTTTTCACATATGAAATATTTCATATGAATGCATTATGCACCCATTGGCCAATACTCATCATTTCATAACAATGGCAAAAGTCGAAAGAGACAATAATTATTATAACTTAACGGAGGAGAGATCACTTGTTCAACAGATACACACTTCCAACGGCCATACTAATTAATCTTGAATTATTCGTTTTTTTGTTTTTTTTTTTAAATTGTATTTTCAAAAGTTCATAAGTAATTCATAATTTTGTTCAATAAGTCATCATTTTTATTATTTTTTATTTTTCATCTGATTTTTTGTTATTTTTGATCTTTTTTCTCTTATTTTTTCTTCAAATATTTCTCAGAACTTCCCGAATTATTTCAAATTTAAACGTCAGCAAGGAGTAGTAAACAGGAGCTAATATTTAGTATTAAATCATTACTTGATTAAGTTGACACGTCCTCCTTTTAGTAGGCTGACCCTAATATGTTGTTAGGAGCCTTAGGGCAACGATCAGGTCCAACTATTTGAACCTCGAATCGTGTTCAATCGATTTTAGAGCCTTTTGATTGAAGAGAATCTAAACCGCACATCTTTTTATGAAAATGAAAATGGTAGAAGTCAAGATCTCCTTCTATCTAATGGTTGTAAAATTGATCGAATATCATATCAGGGTCCACTAAACCTCGGATCACAATAAAGTATTAGGATATTCAGTTGGATGTTGGCTCGATTTACAGTTGTAACTAGAGTTATCTATTGGAACTTGGTTTGGTCCATTATCAAAGGATCCCATATGAGATTGCTATGGTTTGAGGAAAGTCATTTATTTTGGAAACTTGTGTTATTCTCTAATATTAAATAGGATCTGAAAGATAGGGAATAAGAATCCAAACCAAATTGGAAAGTGTGAGTGTTTTGAGACTAGGGTTCTCTTTGGGCTAATTAGTGTGAGAGAGAAACTTATTTCTATCTTGAGAGCTAGTTTGAGTCTTAGATTAGAAAATTAGGATTTTGAAGATTGGCCTAGTATAGCTTTGGAAAGCCCATGCAGGGTTTTTAGGGTCTCTTTTCTTCATGTGAGTTAGAGAGAATTTGGGATTTGTTTTGTTGTGTGACTCTCTTATTGGGTTTTGGTGAGAGTGCACATAGGTATTTGTTAGGAAAAACCTTCGTGTTTGTTTTGAACTTTGGGTTTTGTATATATATGTGCTTGGATCTTTGTGGTTTTTTTGTTTTTGGGTAAGATTGGAGAATGCGATTTCCATTATTTGTAGCCTTTGCGCATCTTCTTCATGATAGTGGAAATACTTTATTTGACTGCCCGTGAACATAGGCTTAAGCCGAATCACGTAAATCTTGTTCTTGTTTGTGGTGTTATCTCTTTCTCTTTCTACCTTCTTGAAATATTTATTATTTGGTTTATTGATTGTCTTCTCCGCACGTAAAAATCATTAACAAAATTGGAAGTACAAAGGCCATCTAGAGGGGTTTTGCACAACATATTCGCCTTGGCCGGTACTAATTAATTTACATTAACAAATATTGGCGATATTTTAAAAAAACCAACCTATACTAACTGAAAACTAAGGTGGCTTTTGATAATATCAGATGGTATTAACCGGTAATTAACGATATATCTACTGGTATATCCTTACTACTATATAGAAGTACCAATGGTTTCTGTCAATTTTAGTGTTTCTACATTTTAGGAACAAAATACCCATAAGCTACTCTATATTTTATAACTTTCTATAATTAGAGTTCTACTTAAACTAGGATTCTAGATACGATTATACCTTTCAGGATAATTCGACCAATCTTAATTAACTTATAAATTTAAAAAATTTATCCTAAAAATAAAACCTTTATTTATGCCTATAAAATAGGATATTCTAGGTAAGATTATACATTTATACCTTTGAGGATAATTCAGCAAACTAATCAAGTACCAACTACATATTTGAGGGTCATCCCAGTTAGACACAACTTGAGTCTTTGGAAATTAAAATATTTTAAAAAAAAGTTCCTTTATTTAAAAGTCAAGATTTTGTCTTCTCAGCCCAAGTTTTACATGCTTAAATTATTGACTACTTTTGAATTAGGGGATAAGGGAATACATGTCTCTCTAAACTGGGTCAGTCAACCAATTGATTCAACCAAGTCAATGGGTTTTTATGCAGGCGCACCCTCAGTAATTGAATAGGCACCACGAGAGCTATAACCTGCTCAAATTTATATTGACAAGCTACAACTTTCACACTAGCTAGATTAGTGTCGTGACACATAGTTTAGAAAAAAAGACGGTATTTTTTGGATTTGTGCCACATTAAACACCATCTAAACAACTTGATTTGAGGGCCTTCACGTAAAGATCTTTGATGCCAATGATTGGCACAAAACATGATCTCTATCATTTGATTCAACACACTCAATGCCTATATGATGGCACACCATTGATCTCAGGATATATATATATATATATATATATATATATATATATATATATATATATATATATATGATAGTACACCATTGATCTCAGGGTTGTAACAGGGCTCAGGTAAGGGGTAAGAAAGAAAGGGAAGTAGGGATTCAAAGTTTCTGAGAAATTGGAAAATGAACTACTTTTGATTTTTCTATTTCTCAACTTCTTTTTCTTTTTTAATCTCTCACTATTTTTCTCTTTTTCTCAACTTTCTTTTCTTTTCTCACACCTTTTTTTCTTCTTTTTAGATTTTATTTTCTTAAAGTACCTCATATTTTTCATTATTTTTAAAAAAATTCTTTTTCTTTTATCCCCTTTTTTCACTCAAATTTCTGTCATATACTCTTAGTAAATACCCCAACACTTTATCTCTCCACTTACTCTCTTTTGATTCATTCTCATCCCTCGTTCCTAATTTCTCAGAGATAAAAGGGTAAGGCTAAATTTTCGAAAATGGTATAGAGGTATAGGTTAACGTGACTTACCAAAGAACATATAAAGGTAAAATTTTCAAATTGGCTCAAAGGGGTACTAGAAGGATAAAATTATACGAGGTGGAGCATTTTAAGCACAAACAAGCTAAAGATGGCCTTCAATCATGTCCTCACAAGATTGTAACCTTGCTCATTTGTCTTGAGCAAACATACAACACTTTCTAGCACAATGATATGAATTTGATGTCATGCAAACTCACAAGCCAAAGTATAAATGTATGAGATTATACAAAAATAATTTGTATTCAAAGATAACTCCGAGTTTATTTAAGCACTTATCAAAAATGAATATTTGGCTCTAAACTCATCGGGTTTAGTCTCCACTAAGATCCTAAGATTCAAAGTTCAAACTAATTCCCTGATTTCTAGATCCTAGCATGGTATGACAGCAAAAAGTATCTAAGCATGAATTTCAAAACTATCCTCAAATTATAACATTAAATTTTATTATCCTAGATATAAGTAATCAAAATATGGCATCGATATTCTCAAAATAAAACTCACATGCATCATCAATTAAAGTTTGAAAACTACAGCAACATAGCATGTGTGATGGCACAAAATTTGCAAAAAGATAGGCTATAGGGGTATCAAAATCGTGGTATATTAATATAAAGTATAATGGCCTACACAAGATGAATGCAATGATAAATAAAGACCAAGTAAATTACCACGAAGTACCCCCAAACCTGAATCGTGCAATGCCCTCATTGTACAAAAGAAATAAATAAGAAAACAAGACAATATGACACAAAAATAAAAAATAAAGCAATAAATGCACAAGCACTAAATAAATACAATCACCGTCCCCTCTTTGGGGCATCCCCTCAATGGTTAGGGGTGAGGTAATGATATCCCCAATGTCCATGGGCTCAAAAAATGGCTGGCCCTCGGCTCCTCTGGTGAAGTAGGAGGAGCGGGACCATCAGGCTCCATCATCAGGGCAGCAGTAGCATCCACACCTGGCAGATTTCCTACGAAGGGCTTACTGACTGGTGGTGGTAGGGGAGGGCTGATAGGAGGCTTGGGTCCATCATCATGGGAAGACCCACTCGGACCTTATTTCCCATGTGTGGAATAATGTATTAACTGAGTTGTGATCCCCAGATGCATCAAAGATAGAAGATACAGAAGAAAAGGTATTTGAAAGGTTGCAATATAGTTATGAACGACTACGGGACGAGAATGTACAAAGTTATTTCTTATATGGTCCAAATGTACAAAATTATTTCTTATATGGTGCATTGTATCCCAAGGACTATGAGATTGACATATTTGAATTGATTAAACACTGGAGGGAAGAAGGATTTCTTTATGTTGTGTGAAGTTTGGCAAAGGCATGTGACAAGGGGCATGCAATATTGAAAGTGCTAAAAGATTCACCTTTGTTTGAAAGTGGGGAGAGGGGGACACTGCAAAGATGCACGATGTTATATGAGATTTGGCATTGAGAATCACGTCTCTTAAGACAGAAGGTCATAAACTCTTAGTGAGAGCTGGTCTACAAACTGAGAGGCACTGAGGAGGAAGGGAAGCAAATAGAAAGGATTTAGTTAATGAGGAATAATCATCAATTATTCTATTTACTAGATAGGCCAGAATGTCCCATGCTCACATGTTATTTCTTCAGCGGAATTCAGGATTAAAAGCAATACCAAAGTCATTTTTCAATCACATGCCAGTCCCCTTGAGTTCTAGATATAAGTCTGAGGGGTACAGAATTCTTACCACATTCATATGCAATTTGATTAACCTTGTTGCATTATATTTCAATGATTTTAGTAGGTTGGTGGGTCTCCCATCCCAGATAAGAGAACTCAGGAGACTTGAAGTTCTTAGTTTAAATTCTCCAATGGTTCCCCAGGATCTTAAGATCAATTACCTACCTATTGAGATTGAGGAATTGACTCATCTTAGGCATTTGCAAGTGAAAATAAGTAGTGAAGTAAGGAATAATGAAGGGCAAACAACTGTTATTCCACGTGGGGTATTATCAAAGCTCTCTCGATTAGAAGAACTGAGCATTTGGTTATCTCCACATCCAATTGACCTAGTGTGGGACGAATGTGTAGATATTGTGGAAGAGTTGTGTACATTGAAGCTGCTAATTAATCTTCAATTCACCTTCCCAACAATTGAATGTCTAGAAAGATTTACAAATAGTAGCACTGTGTAGAACAATAAACTGCTAACAGCATTTGCATTTACTGTTGGCTACTATACTAGATCCCAGGCCAAGTTGGTGGACTACTTAGGAAATGTGTTGAAACCGTATTTTGAATTCATAAGAGGTAGTAGCATCCCCAATGCGTTCATAGAGGTACTTAATTGTTCTGAGCATTTTGTATTAGCTTTTTATAGCACAGCTAGGAGTTTATCAGAATTTGGCAGTGAAAACATGAGTAGGCTGCATACTGTAGGGACTTCAGATGCAATGCAATGGAGACATTGAAATATGGAAATGTAGTAGTAGAAGGGGAGGAGGGAGCATTGCCCAAGTTAGAAACTCTATACATGGCAAATCTCTGCAGCTTGAGGAGCATTTGAGAGGGGCCAGTACCACCTAGAAGCCTCAATGCCTAAAAATTTTGACATTGCTACGTTGTGCCGAAGTGAGTACGATTTTGTCAACGGACATGATTAAGCAACTCTCTAACCTAGAGAATTTGCAAGTTTTGGCATGTTCAGGAATCAAAGAGAGTTGAAGAGGATACGTCACCATTTGTGGAAGCAGAACATCATCATCAACTCCCAAAGTTGAACACATTACAACTTTTTTATGTAGAGAAATTGTAAAGGATTTGTTGTAAAGGGGTTCAATTGACTTTGCCTTCGGTTGGGAGCATTAACGTTCAATGTTGGCCTAAGTTGAGAAGTGTCTTCAAAGGGATGGTAAACATAACTAGCCTTAGAGAGTTGACACTATATGAGTGCCCTAAAGTCAGTATGATTTTTTTACAGGAAATATTTAACGACTCTCTAATTTAGAGGACTTGAGTGTTTGGAATTGTTCATAAATAAAAGAGATATTTGAAGAGGATGAGACGGTGGATAACCATCCACTCCCTAAGATGAATAAATTATTTCTTATGAATATATCAAAATTAGTAAACATTAGTTGCAAAAGGGAGGTTTCACTTGAGAATATAGAAGTTGGAAAGTGTCCAAATTTGAAGAGACTTTCTCTGGAGTAGATGATATAAAGAAGATTGAAGGAGAGAGAGAGAATGGTGGGAAGCATTAGAGTGGGAAGACGATGCCATCAAACACCAACTCTAACCTCTTTTCTCTCAAGTAAGTATCTTATTCATTTATTAAATCAAATCTCCATTCCAAAAAATTCCTATTCACTTCTAAAAATCATTTTTTTTCTTCTTGAAATTTTATCCAATTAAAGTCTCTTACCATAAAGTTTTCTAAAAATTAAGAATTCTTATTCTCAAGTAAGTATCTTTCTAAAAATTAGGGTTTCTTCAAGTTTTCTAAAAATTAGGTTTCTCTCAAGAGAATTTTGGTCAACAAATAAAGATATATATTCTTCATACTCTTATTCCAGGTGGTTTCAATCTCTACTCAATTTCTTCAAAAATACATGTTTTTCCTATCATCAATTTACTACATTTGGTTCTTTAAGAAATTATTTTCTCTTTATTTTTATTTAAATTTAGGAAAAATAATCATCACTTCCCTCCATATAATTTCCCTTGAAATATTTATAGGCTTCTATTGTTCTTCCCTTTACCTAGTCTGGCAAAATACTTTCTAGCTGTAACAGTTACATGGTTTCATGTGAAGATCTATTATTTGGTGGAGGGGCCAAAGTGGCAAATCTCTTCAGAAAATCCTAGTTTCACAGAATTGTAGGCCATCATCTAGGCAGGATTCAACCCAATGTTCACAATCCCTGGAGGATTTCAACCACCGATTGTAGTTGTTTTTGTTCAGTTTAATCTGGGTTGTTATCTGTGCATTCTTTAATTGTTCATTTCATGAGTTTTACATGCTCTTTATCATAAAGTAAAAATTATTTCATAATGCGAAATTTAGGTTGAACCCTATCTAATAATGGCCACATGTACCACCTATAAAGATTTAGCTCATATGAAAAATTGATGGCATGGCTTGTCCACCTAATACCAACTCTTTATATGAATTATATACATTTGACAACTCTTTTCTCATTCCTGAAATTTTTTTTTTCTGTTCTATTTCAAGAAATTCATCGGCCTTTTGATCTATGGTTCACTCTGGGAGCTTTTTGTTTATTTTAAGTTCGATTCTACATACGGTGCAAAGATAGCTTGTATTCTTTTTTTATCATCCAGTGTATTCTTCTATTACAGTCGAGAAGGAGATAAGAGATATGTTCAACCAATACTCTGGTGGAAGTTGTCTAAACTCATCCTAATAGGAGGCTTTTCGTTTTCAGGTCTTTACATCCTTGGTTGAATTAGGTTGCTCACTTTCGATTTTTTTTCTATTCTCGGGGTTGAGGTGAACTCTAGTAGAATTTTGTGAGATCTATGGCATTTGGTGATGACTGAAATTGTGATTAATGTAATTGAATATATTCTTATTAATGCAATCTCCT
The DNA here is from genome assembly GCA_021018995.1 of Chloranthus sessilifolius. Lineage (NCBI taxonomy): Eukaryota > Viridiplantae > Streptophyta > Magnoliopsida > Chloranthales > Chloranthaceae > Chloranthus > Chloranthus sessilifolius. The sequence continues at coordinate 108,429,557 of CM037597.1, read as the reverse complement.
AGAACAATTGAGATTATATTAATGTTTAGAGCAGTTAAGATGTGTAATAGCGGTTCTTTTGTGGTATATATTTATTTATGTTTTCTTTAATTTCATTGTTTAGTGGTTGAGAATTGATAAAATGTTAGCATGTTGTAAGGTTGGGAGATGGCTTTTCTAATTTATATTGTCATTGGAGCTAAGGAATACATTCTTTTTGGTTGATTTCTTGTTAATGAAGGTAAGTGTTTTGGTTTATCCATGGGATCTTCAAATCTGATGTGGCAATAGCAGAGGATGGCATGGCTCCCTTAAATTTACATGGTGAGTTTGGCTCATAGTAGATTGGAGCAGCATGGAATTCTCATGACACTCCAAGTTCATCTGACAAAAGAAGGAAAGAGAATGACAAGATTAGAGTTACGGCCCAGAATCCTAGCCGATCTCAAGGGTCTACCTAGAATTTCGTGTTATGATACTGTACGCTTGTTAAGGCGATAAGAGGACATACATATGTTACAAGATCTTACATAATACTGGGCTCCTAAAAATCGCAAACCAAAATTTCTTCTTACATTGAATTTTGAGTCCATTATACTAAATGATCATAAATAAAGGTACAGTCAACTACTAAAAAGTCTTTCTAAATATTTAGTACATACCTGACATCGTCTAACTGGTCATCCATGTCGTCACCCTCATTAACCATATCATCTACTAGTTCGAGGCAGTATAGTCCATATCTTCACCTGCAGCTATTAGTTTTTTGTGGGATGAGTTTACTCAGTTACGTAAACTCAGTGGGTTGCACAACCGATCCACCACAATCTACCCAAGTGATCGTGGATACAACCTCGTGAGTGAAAGTGAATCCTTTACAATTCCATATAAATAGTATAATAAAAGTTTTCATAAATATTTCATAGCTATAAAGCTGAAAGGGCATTACATATTTCAGTATATACAATGCTTCTAATGCTTATTACTTTTCTTACTTGTCTATCAACTTAACTTATGTGATATATCTTAAGTCTTATCATAGTTCCATACACTTACACAACATACTTCATATCATACTTATTTTACGTAAACGACCTGTGTTAGGGCCGCTGCTCGAGCCTACCACTCGAGGTTCACGTGTAGATAATCACCTAACATCTGCATCGTATCGTAAACCACCATCCAACCCGATGAGGTTGTACGCATCAGTACAATAGGTTCTCTTAAGTCGAAACCTCTAATGTCTCCTAAGTTCGAGACAAAGCTAAATATATTGTCCTTAAGACCCGTCTTGGCCACAGACGTTGTACCCTTACGGTAGCTTGTAAGGTATGACACATGTAAAAATTAATTTGTGTTCAGCTGACCTTCACAGCATTCCTTATCATATCATTATTCAGTTCTAGGCTTAGTTCCCCGGCCGATTTCATTATTGATGTGGGCTTACAACTCACTTTCTTACAGTTCATTTAGCTTATTACATTCTTAGATTAAAACGAGTCATAATGAGATAGCCTTCACAAATAATGCCTCCCAATGGATGGGTTTTATAGTAACCTGGACGTATTTCGTGTGGCAGCTCATGCTCCCATAAAGGTGTTGTGTCCGTACATGAACGCCGATATTTTCAGTTTCACGTGACCGTAAAAGGAATCATGACGAAGACTTATAAGTCGTGTGTCATATCTTATTCATTTTCTTATCATACATATGCCCTAATGTATTTCTATGTGATGAATGTCATGCGATGGAAAGTGAAGCATGCAATAAAATGAGACTAACTATAAGAAACTATTTCCTTTCACATACCTTGACTGAAAAAATCAAACAAACAATTCAATCATAGAGAGCTGTTAAAAATATTGATATCAATTCAGCATCTATAAAATGGTGAGTTAGACTTTAACTCTTAGGTATTAGATTAAACTCTAAGATCGTATAGGGTTAGAGTGTGGTTTAAGATTGACTAAGGGCACATTGCTCATCTTTAAGAGAGATAAGAAGGTGACCTACAATGAAAGGACGCAAGTTCTAAAATACGTATCACAAAGTGATTTTAAGCCGATCTCATCAGATAGATTTTGTCGATCTGATGAAACAGACTGGCCATTTGTGAAATTTGGTTAAGGATTGACTCTTGTGAGGATTAAACAAGTTTCAACCATCGAATCTTTGTTACACGAGTTTCAAGGTCTATATAATCTAATTTAGATCGATCTAAACTTATAGATATAGTCAAGGTATAGGATATTTGGGTCTCTCAAAGTTTCAACCCTTGATTTGGTCCTTTAGACCCTTATCTAGAAAGTCTTCGATTCGAGTCAAGATCATGCTATAACACAATTATCGAGGTATCTACATTCCCTTGGTGTGAGTAAACTATACACCTAACAAGTTATTCTAAATTTAAAAGATGGGTTTGAGTCATTCCTAAAGGTTTGGGCTTAGACGTTTAGTACACAAACTTAGACAAATATATTAGATACATTATAATTTCTTATATAATATTCCTTGTGGTTCTTAGAAATGTGGATTAAATTAGGCACAAGTCTATAATCACTTAATTGGGATCATTATTTAGATACTTGCATTTTTTATTTTGTACACCACCAGTAACTATAAAATTTTACACATATATTTTATCTTTATTTTGGGATACCAAAATAAATCAAGGTGAAAAGGTCTTCGATTGATCTCGTCCGTTAGATGCGAGGGGATCTAAAATTAAGGGTGTCTATTCTCGAATCTTAGCCTAATTTGGCCCATAGTTCCACAAGTAATGGATCAAATGTGGCCCGTGACCTTGAGTGCACCTAATAATACAGAACGGCTAAAGCCCAAATATATCATGGCTTTTCTTAATTTTTTAAGTATTAAAAATGAATATAAATAAAAATATGACGGACAACATGAACTATCAGATGCAAGGTAGATTATAGATTAATGGGGATCCACGTATTGACCTAGGGCCAGTTTGGTCATTCAAAGCATGCACCAGGTGATCAAAAGTAACCCCTAGTGCAAATGCGCAAAGTATAAGGGCAACAGCCCACTAACGGAATGTAGCGGCTATGTGTTCAAAAACTTGGTACCCGATTTTGAAGTCCTAGAGTCTACTTTGCTGTCACACTTGTGTACAATATAAAAGGGTATAATATCTTCTTATTCTCGGTCAATGGATTCGATCATATGATTAACCCTTTGACCATAACAATTTTGTGAATCCACACAAAAATAATAAGAATGAGAAATTATAATTTTTTATGAAATTTTGCTCGTTTCGATATAGTCAGCATAAATTATTGCATTATAAGGGTGAATGGATAGATTTAGATAAATCGTTGCATTATAATGCAATGATTTAGAAAATGATAGACGTAGGCTAGGCTGTGATGCAGGATGGTTTAGGAAATTTATTAGACTGCCTTCGCTCTTGTTAGTGACATATAATGAGAAGAGATTTACTAGTTCCCCAGGCGATCTTTTGACAAATATAAATATTTATACACTCTAATATGTGAGATATTTGTGTGGATATATTTTAATCCTTTTAAAGCATTTAAGATGATTATGGTTGAGCACCAATAACAAGTCCTCATGGTGTCCCCATCTAACACCACACGCCTATTATGATGATGGGTATTATATCAAGGCACTAGATCTAAGTAACCCACCATCACTTGTCGGGTTCGAGTTGTATCAGCCGAAGTGTTGACTTAGGGATCTCAACCACCCATAATTGCTCATAATTTCAATTACCAATATATAGTGGTTTTTCATAAAACACTTCATTTGTTTTCTTGCTCATTGACAAGGAAATAAGTTTCTATAGAAAATTTAAAATTTTTGACTTAATCTTTGTTGGTACGTCTATCAATAGACTCTTAAATCACCTCATTTTTCTTTCTATTTCAATATAAACAACACACTCAATGAGATTCATAATTCGTTCTTAACATCTCTTGCTAGACCGTATAAACAAAACAAGCAATGAGATTAATAGTTGCTTCTTAATGTCTTTTGTGAAATCATAACTTTTTTTATTAAGGGGAAATCATCTTCAAACGATTTAAAATTTCAAATCTAAATATATTATCTTCTTAAGATAATTTTTAACATTTCTGCTCAATTCACTTTTCAATGAATTCAGTGCAATAGAACATTCATGTAATGAAAGATATTAGAGTTTCATACATACTTGAAACAAAATAATCATGTTCCTTAAAGTAAATAATTAAAAAATCTATCAAATAAATATGATAATCTAATCAGAATTATTTGAGCATCTATAAATGATCTTACCAATCTTTTTGGTAATAACTTGATGTTATTAAAAAAAAAATCATGAGTATTTGATCATTGTTAATAATTCAATATCATGCCCAATCGATCAAAGTCCCTCAATGACCATAGATCTAAATTCAATCATTGATTAAAATCACACGTATGTGATCACATTTAAACACATGAATGCTAAATCTAATCTCAACAAAGATTTATCAAGTTTTCGTATCACTCATTCAATGAGTTAACCCCCACAATATAAATAATAGGGAAGCAATATTGATGTCCACTTTTAGCAACATGATATATATGTTAGATCTATCAAAGTAATCCAGCTATCATCCCATCATTGGCATATTTAAGTTATTCAAAATCACATAAGAGGATTCTAAACATCTTGATTATTAGGATTGTCATACATTATAATAGTGAAATGGTATGCCTCTGCAATCTTTGAATTAATAAAAAAATTTGTAAAACCAATGTTTGAAAGAAGTACCATGTTCTGTGTTGCTTCAAACATCAAAACAAATCCTAACAAGTGTAATTGCATATATGTCTTGGAAACGGTACAATCAAATTAAAAATTAATAATAATAAGTTAAATAAATTTCTACTTACCTGTTACTGAAAGGAAACATAAATCGATGATGTCAAAAAATCATGAAAATAATCATGATCATAGAGTCAAGCCCGTTATGAGACCACTAAATCAATCGTTATTGCTAGGATTATTATTGTTAGATATTTAAAAGTTTGAAAACTTGTGTCTTTTTCAGAGAGGTGTGCCTTTTCCAAGTGATGCGTCATTTCAAAAGAAGTGTCTTTCCAAAGTGGTGTGTCCTTTCAAAAGAAGTGTCTTTTCAAAGTGGTGTGTCATTTTAAAAGAAGTGTCTTTCCAAAGTGGAGTATCTTTCTAAAAAAAGTGTCTCTCAAAAGTGTCTTTCCATAGTGGTGTATCTTTTCAAAAGAAGTGTCTCTCAAAAGGGGTGTTTCTTTTCCGAAAGGATGCCTATAGCACATTTTCGTAGGAAAATGACGCATTAACACATTACTTAATTTTCTATTTAAAGAATCTAAAATTATTATTTTCTTATTATATTGGAGTTTCCCTTCTCTCTGATTCTTTCTTTAAAGGTCTTAATCAGAGCGTTTTTGCAATATTTAGTGTTCAGATAGTATGAACAAATTCACTAAATTTGTCACAAAAATATACAGTCGATTCGTTGTATCCTGAAACCAATTTGCCGATAACCTATTGATAAGATATCAAATATCGGTCGATACCGATACGTATTAATTTTTTGGCCAACCAATACGTATCGGCCCCAATATGTATTAAGTATCGACTAATTCGTAAAGCATGGGAAATCAGTTAACTTCAATGGAAAACCAGCGAATATCTATGCATTTTTTACAGCCCTGCCTGACAGTGCATGGGAAACCAACGAGCATTGACATTCAATGCGTCAGAATTCGGAAGTCTTTTTTGGGTTTTTAAGAGCTTAGCCAAGTGGTCTACCGTCTAAAAGGGTGTCATTTCAAGTTTTCAACTCCCCCAGCTATCAAGCAGTGTTTTTAAATTACGAAAAAAGTTCTTTTGTCCATGGAAAAAAAAAGAGGGGTACCTCTAAACGCATCGATGTGTTTACTGAAAGCGCCAACATCTCTAAACCCTTAAAACTCATTGATTGCTACCCTTAAAACCCGTTGATTGTGTTGGATCTGATGATGGAGGTAGTGTTTCACCCCAATTTACTATATAGTGGATCTTGATATCATTTCTACCCTATTAGACGGCCCGTTTTTTATTTTACATGTCACAGATCACCACAAAATGGATTTTTAATCTTATGGCACACCACGTCATGCTCAAACAGATTTTAGGATGATATTTTGAGGATATGTAACATGTGAAATTAGAAACTTATCGTCTAATAGGTGAGACATGATCTCAAGATCCTTTTAGTAGAATATCAGGGTGAAACACAATCTCCATCATCTGATCTAAAGAAATCAACGGATTTTAAGAGATCTAGGATATTGGTGCTTTCAGTAAACGCGTTTAGAGATATCAAAAACCAACAAATGACTAATTTGTGTGATGTGACATTGACAGCTTGTCAATGCTTCACAGTTCTAAAAACAGCAAACCGCTATTTTGTGTGTAATGTGATAGCTCCTCAATGCTTCACAATTCACACTTCACATAATATGATTTTAAAAAAAAAAAAAAAAGGCTGATATGTATCGGCCAAGTCATATTGGTACTCCATAGATTGATACCCGAGTTCGATACCGGTTTTGACATCTTAGCTGTTGGTGACCAATTTGTTGAAGTGGTGGGGGCAAATATTAGTTTAAAGATAGCGATATTTCTCGTGCTTCGGACCGGTTCCTTGTATTATTTCGGATCAACATTTCATAATTTTTTCAATAATTTTAAACTAATATTTATTACTTTCAAATGAGTTATAGCGGAGGAATCGTAATGCCGAAATCTATTACAAAGCGTTATAATAACGCACCTATCTTATTGCAAAAAAATCGTCTTTGTACTTAAAATTCTTTATTGCATGTAGAAAAGTACGTCATTGAGTCTAAAGCAGGGACGACTTATTTGAGCATACTCTTGAATTTGAGGCGACATTTTGAATTTGGGTGAATATTGTGTCTAATTCTTATACGTGAAAGTCTAGAGCATAAAAATATTACGCAAAAGAGATAAAAACTGTTTCATAAAGTTGATTTATATTTCTTATATTATTTTGAGTCAATATTTTATAATTTTTCTCACAAAAAGGGTTGAAATCGCAATGGAAAACTTTTCATCGAAAGCTGGTTTTTCCACAAATACGAAAACGTACAATCGAATAGCAAGTGACTTGCTATTCGATTTGGTTACGATGAATACCCAATGTTGGGAACCACGGGGAGATAAGGAGTCATGTTTGCGTTATGACTTAAGGGAGCGGAAAAAGAGGTATGCCAATGACTTAGTTTTAAAAATTATTTAGTTATAGGTAACATTATTTGCAATTGTAAATTCTTTCTTCAAAATTTTTATGGCAAATACGGCTTGAAAATATAATATTAGATCTATTCATCCGACCATTCAAATATTTGTCCTAAGATCTAGATGTATGATCAATCAAAATAATAAATTAACAATTTATAAATTAAAATATGTGTGTGTATTTTATTATGAAGATCGTAATTATTGATTTAAGTCGACGTTTTTCTTGCAAAGAAAGATGAAAGCAATTCTATCCGTCTCTCTTGCTATACTCTTTTGATGGGAAGATGTCAAAAGGCACGAAAAGTTATGCCCTGCTTAAAATACCGTCCATCAAGATATTCTAATAGGAATAAGAAACACATGTAAATCAAGAAACCTTGAGGTTTCCTTTAATTCCCAATAATGCCTTTTATTATTTCAAACAACTACAATCCAGGGTCATATAAAATCCTAATGTGTGTGGGCTACACAGAAATAAGAATTTTCAGATTTCATAAAAATTCCAACATAAAGAACAATGGAAGGCTGACAATATTACAACCTCAAGATCACAAGTTTAAGCTCGGCTTAATTGTAGGATTTTAAAATTTTAAAGATATTTAAAAAGGGCCTATGAGACCAAAAAAACAATTAATATTTTCGTCTCAGGTCCAATTTCCGGTCTTTATAATAGTAAAGATACTACCTCTTCACAAAATTAGGTCTCATTTTCAGTCTTCACAATTAAACATAATTTTACTCAAAGAGATTGTGAAATAGCAAACACTAGTTACTTGAAAGATTAACTAAGCTTTAAGCAAGGGGGAAAAAAAATCAACCACACTAATAAGAACTCTGCTACATAATAGGACACTAATCAATTACCAATTGATCTAAATTTTGAAAACCATCAGCTTCTATTAGAGATTGATCAATCTAAATCAAAGACCAATCGAACTCCATTAGAGATTGATCTGTCTTATTTAATATCTAACAGTTTTATTTGAGAATTGTCACCGATGAATCTCTTTCTATGCATCTCTTCAAATTAATGCTTGATCTTATTTTTATTTTATTTGAGAATCATGGGTGTCCGAGCCAGCTTGTGCACACCTTGATTAATCTCACAGGGCCGTAGAGCTAATGATTGGGTAATACTCCAGTGGCCCTAAGAGAACTTGAACTGGTGACCATTGGGGAGCAAACCCAAGGCCTGACCAACTGAGCTATCCCTCAGGGTTATGTTCGATCCTATTTTAGATCAATGGTTTAATCTAAGACCAAAATGTCTCATTTTTTATCGATAAATCTGACCAGTAAGAGGCAAATTACACTTCAACATAAACCATCATTCTGATATACATCACCAATCCGGCTCACTTCAGACATCAGATCGATCGAGCCCAATTTCAGATTTGATAAAAATTGGGACTTTTTTTGTGTAAATCCAAACAACACTGAAAGAGATGAGATTTGTCTATAAAAATCCCGATCGATTTCCGATGGATAAATTTTATTGAAGGCCTATCAGTCTTCTAATAGTGAGCTTGCAGGTAAGCAATTTGCTACAATGAAGCAAACTCAATTTGCCAGGCCTAGGCATGTAGGATGAGTTTTCTTTTTGAAATAATTGGATGAGTCTTCAAGATACTTATTAATTTGTAATATAAATTTACACACTTCAATAAACTAAATGCAAATGACCACTTGGCAAATATAAACTTAAAAAGTTGGGTTCACATCTCTCTCAATGCTTTTAAATTTTTATTTTAAAATAAAATAGTTAGCATTAATCATTCAATTGTTTTAATTTTTTTTCCATTCAATTTTATTATTATTATTTTTTTTATCGGTTGTATATTAGCTCTTTGTAGGCATTTCACCATTCGCTAATTAATTAACACAGACCTTGAATACACATCTGAATCCACCAACCAAATCTGAGCTCAACCATGCTAAAACACATCGATTATGTTGAAACAGATGAGAGATTGTTTATCGTTCCAATCATACACACCCAAAGAAGTATCCTTAATTTTTGGGTATACCACATGAAACAAAATCCCGACCGTCTGATGTTATGCCCATGAACTCGAGATCCGTCGTGTGAAAGATTGAGAGTTTGAGATGATAAACAACTCGTCTGATTCAATGCAGTCAATCTGTTTCAGTGCAGTGACCTCTGATTTGGTGGGTGAATTTAAAGGTACTCATCATAATATTGCCATAGCAAACCCCACAACCCTTCTCATATGTCTTATTTGTACTCCGCCCCGTGTTTTACAGATTTACATAGCGGCCCTTGAATTTATGTTTCCTTTACATATTACCCCCTATAGATGGATTCTCTGATAAATAACCTTTTTGACTTCTTTAAATCAGTTGGGGTTTCTTTTCACCCCTATCTTTGATTTGATCTAATTGATCTTGATATCATATACCTACAATCACAGGGTCAGATTTTTGTTTCAGACGGCACACATCTCATACGTGGCGGAGTACATATAAGACATCAAATTAAACTACAAAATAAAAAAATTATGCATCGAAAATAAAAATTGTTTATAGCAAATCAAATGCAGTTAATTTTGGTTTTGGCCGTCCATTTTTCATCAAAATTGACCAAAAAAATTAAAAATAACAGAATTGGTCAACTATTTGATCTTTTGACCAAATAGAAAATAAATAATAATAATAATAATAAAAAGAATTGTGGAGTCCAAATGTAACAAGTATAAAGATGGCGCCACATAAACAATAATAATAAAAAGAACTGTGGAGTCCAGATCTTAACATATTAGGATCATGAGTTAAAATCTCGGAAAAACAATACATATCCAACCCCAAAACCGATACGTATCAATTTCAGACAATACATTCCAATGTATTGTCCGAAATTTTAGGTTTTTGTATGGGAGGCACTGATATGGTACCTTGAATGTACCGTATCGGTGAGGTCCAAAACCGATACGTATTGGTATCGGACGATATTTTGACCCATGATTAGGATCTTATAATGGCGGCTCCATATCACCAGATTTATTAGATTTTATTCAAGGAAACAACTTCGGGAACTCTCATTCCTACAAATTTGTATGAAGTGCTGATGTCTCAACACAGAATCTATGTTTAGGGTTTCAGGATTAAAAACAACAAAACCGAAAACAGTGGACAGCACCCACTGCAAGTGATTTCTCAGCCAAATGGAAAGAAGAAAGATAAAAGACAGGAAGTTGAAAATCAAATTTAAACTCAGTGCCTAAAATTTAAAGAGCACACCAATTAAGGTCACAAGTCTTAGGGTTTTGATCAGAGTTTCTGCATCCTAAAGAGCACCACTAATTAGGGCCACGAGTCTTAGGGTCTAGGGTCTAGGGTCTGGGGTCTACGGTACAGGCTTCTGCACCCTAAGAACCCAACAACGACAGGGATGTTCGAATGGAGAACATGCAAATTCTGAATGTTGCAAGACAGACAAAATGCTTTGGAACATTTTTTCCTCTAACGCATCATCAAAGTAAATGCACTTAACCAGACATTTCTATTCTAACAAATCCAAACAAAAGTCTTAAACTTCTGAACTTCCAGAAATTCTAACTAGAAACAAACTCACATTCAAACAACATACTTTTAGGAACAGGACAGGAGACAACCTGGTCTCCAAACTTTGGCATATCTAGAACCATAACCAGGAATCTCATATTGAAGGGTCCAAGCATTAAACCTTGACGAGATAGGCAAATAGTACAGCTCCAAAAGCACAACAGTCTAGCTGAAAGCAACCCACAAGAACCAACCTGTTACATATAGCCAAACAAACCCGGCCAACAGACGACCAGTTTCAAAGAAAAAGATCCATAAAGATCATAAAAACTAAAACCCAGTTGAAACAAAAAACAGCAAGATAGGTTGCTTTCATTAAAAAACTTGACGACACTGAATCACCAGAAGGCTGAGTTACTCGACAATAGCTGCAACAGGACGATGACGACACGACTGACTTTCAGACACCCATATTGTGTGCAACGCCGACGACAACTCTGGACCTTCTCAACCCTCAAAAGTGTGTTCTAGTACTCACTGGAACATTAGCACAACGGCAAATCAATGGATGCATTGGAAAGCAAATAAATAACTTCTAGAGCTAATTAAGCCTTAAGAGTAATCACAACAAAAAATTGTAAGAGGTAAATCTTGCAAAATAATATTAATAATAAAATAATTAAAGTATAATTTTGATGCTTGTATTTGAAAAGTTTGTTAGGATTACAGGAGGGAAATGAAAAAAGCCATCGTAAGTAGCAGCTGGGTGAATAAATAAGATATTCCACACAACCAACCTGATCGTCCTCCTCCGATGCTCGCCCAGGGGACTTGTTTGACTCACTCGGTTTCTCTGCACCACAATTCTGTCTGTTGCACTTGGTCCGGAATGGGTAGTTTATGTTATTACATTTCTCGCATTTCCAGCTGCCTTCTGGCATTTTTTGTTCTGCAAGAGAGATGGCAAGAAATACAATCAATATAAGGATACCAAAACAACTTACTGAACATGCCTGAGAGAGACTTACTGGAACCTTTTGCATTGTCACTTTTGGAGTTCTGCAAACATAAATAAAATGTTTTTATAAGTTTATTGTGTAAAAGCAATAAGAGCCTAAAACTCCAATGTCAAGAATGTAGGTATCTTCCTACATTTACCAGTACAAAATACTAGAACCAACATTAAAATTCATACTAGTATTTGGGAAAACAATAATAAATCTAGGACTCCTTGTAGATGTTATCCATTCTACAGAAGCCTCAAAAAACACGAATAAATCTAGTAAAAAAAATGATGGGTCTTATTTTGGTGTGTTGCTGGGCTTGGGCAGTTTAATTACTAGTACAACTTTTTTTTATGAGCCTCCTTAGTGAACTACTAAGCACAACAAAAATGAGCCCGCTTTGACCTCCAACGAATCGGTCCAGATCATACCCTAATCCAGCCTGTCCCATAACGGGCCTATGTTTCCAAGGCCAGGGCCGACCCCTACCTCTAATGATTTCCTCCCCGACTAGGCCCACGACCAAGCCCAATCCCAATTACACCAAAATCAAACTTTAAGGTTGGTCCGGTCCAGTGTGACCAGAGGGCCAAATTGGACTGATGCCTGATTCAAATGAGGGAAGGCTAGAACCTAAGTATATCTGATTATTGTTTATTAATCACATTTTTATAATTTTCAAAGTAGATGATATGCTATTATTGGCATATAGCTCTAAAAAAACTGCAAAACCCCCCTTTGAAGGGTTTCTCATTTTTCTCCACTGTTACTCAGTCTTATCACAATTCAAATTACATGGGTATGAACCTCCCCTTGAGTGCTTCATTGAGAAGCTATGGTCCTCATATACACAAATTTAAACAATAAAATTAGCGTCCTTTTTATTAGTGTCGAAAAAAAATCCTCAAAAAGAGAAGAATATTGAAAAATAAAAAGTTAGTTAGCATCATTTTTTCAGCCAATGTTACCAAATAAATCCTCAGTGGGGGAATATTCCATTGCTAAACGTTGCTTTCTTAATACAGGAAGGCTTTTGCTGTTCCCAAAATGGCACGTGTGAGGAACAAATGTCACATTTTCTCTTGACTATAAAACAAGAGAACAAAACCAAAAAAAAAAAAACTGATGCAGAAAAAGGAAAGATGGAGGGAAAAAGAGAGCACATGTTAATAGGAGCACAGACACTCAGTTTTAGAAGTTGTTTCAAACGCGTCATTTTTTTGGCTGAAGCATCTTACATGAAGTAGTATTTGGAAGACTCCGTTTGAAGAGAGTAGTACATATTTTAGGGATTAAAGCCAGACAAGAAATCCAATTTCTTGAGGGTTACCAGAAAACTGAAGTATGAGATCAAGGGATTAAAGCCAGACAAGAAATCCAATTTTGGTATTTAATAGTTCAATGTTGTTACTAATGTATCTATGTTCTAAATTATAATTTAAAATTCAATTTAAAGCTGATGTAGTTCAATGTTAAAAACGCTGAAACATTGACTACTTCACCAGCTAGAGCTATTCAATGTTAAAACAACCTAAAGCATTGATGTACTTCCTCAACTAGAGCCATTTTCTTGTTGAGACTTGGGCTGTCAACAGGTCAAGCACATAAAACTTGACCCATGGGGTCAGGTGAGAGGCACCCGACCCGACCTTCAGGTCAAGGTATCAATTACCGGCCGATACGATATGAATCGGTAATACATATCGGTTTCTAGTCAAGCAGATAGCAATAACATACTGATACCGGTACAGGTATCGAATCAGTGGTTTAGAGTCTTTAGACCGATACATTACATATCACCCATTAGCGGGAAACATCGGCTGATACTAGGATAGTATTGGACGATACTTTCATTTTTCTTATGTGTTTATTTATTTTAGTTTTTTTACAAAAAAGAAAAATCAATATTGGTATCGGCCGATAAGTAAAAATTGGACGGATACCCGATACTGGTACCGAGTTTGATACTTTGCTTCAGGTCGGGTCTGTTTGAGGTTGAGTTGAGAATGACTTCATCAGTTAGACTGCTTTTTTGGCTCGTCACGGGCACACTTCTTTGGGGAATTTGCCCATCGGCAATCATTCGGAACTTTTTGAAAGTGGAACAAACAGAATTTTCAGTACATGAGAAACACCTTGGCTTTCAAATCACAGTGGACAGGATTTCAGGCCACATTATTTCATGGGAATTTGCCAAGGCCTATGTTCTTTAGCCATGTTGGAGGGAGGTATCATTTATACGACAAAGTCGCGTGAAGGCAATAAATAGCCCCACTTCCGTACCGCAGCTTTGACAATAGTTTTAGAAGAAAATTGCATCAATTTTAAAAGCAAATTGCACATCAAGAGATAAACCATTATCCTTTCCATAGAGCCTCTAAATAATCTGTGGATCATTTTACAAATATTCGTAGCATTTAAATAATCTCCAATTAACTTTAAAATTATAAATTTGATGAATCTGGAAATGGTGGAACACTATAATTATGTTACTTTTTGCACCTATTCTTGTTGTGATGACTGGATGGGCCTTAATGGAGATTGATTTCATACTCATTTTGATGTCATTAGCATACTATTAATAGATTACCTTGAAATATATGTAATTGGTTAACTCCATAAAGTATTTAGCATATATTGATGGTTTGTAATCGGTGAGATATTTCGGAACTTTAACCTCTTCTATTCTATTTATTTTCCTAAAATTCTCTACCACCATTTTTATATTTAAAATATAGAAAAGAAAAAATCCACGAGACTGGCTCCTTGACCTTAAGAGGATTGGCCACCAATCCTCCGCTTTGTGCCTTTGAAAAGATTGGTTAACACAAAATGCATGAGTATTTTCATCTTTTAACATTTGTTATGTTCTACCTTTTAAAATTTGTATCATTTATTATAGATCCAATTATTTTAGAACAAAATGTCAGGAATAGAAGAAAAAAGAAATCCATTGACACAATAGACTAGTCAACTATCTTCAATATCGCCTCATATTCAAGCCATCATTAAGTCCTAGTTGTGCTCTATACAGCAATAGAAAATTCAACACTTAAACATCATTCCGTGATGCTGGGAACAACATATCAAATAACCAAGTAATTAATAATAAAACAAAATCATAGAGTAATGTAGTTGAAGAAAACAATACTAACCGTTGCAGCATATATAAAGAGAAAAAACAGTTCTAACCTGGGTTCCAGGCTTTGGGGTATTGCACTTCCTCATGTTACAAACTGTTCTAAAAGAGAAGTTATTATTTCCACAATTAGGGCAGGTCCAGTCACTATCACGCCCTGCATCTAAGTTTGTGTATTGTCCCTGCCTTAACGTTAGTATACAAACACATAACACAAGCACCAAGATACACATCAGAATGGACAAATGCCTTCAACCAAGACCTACCTGCACCCTTCTTCTGATGGTTATCCTCTTGAAATGCTCCAGGCCTTGCCCCCTGCACCAGAATTCATCCA
The DNA here is from genome assembly GCA_021018995.1 of Chloranthus sessilifolius. NCBI lineage: Eukaryota > Viridiplantae > Streptophyta > Magnoliopsida > Chloranthales > Chloranthaceae > Chloranthus > Chloranthus sessilifolius. Next base: position 108,414,273 of record CM037597.1, on the reverse strand, counting down.
TGAATTTATTAGTGTCAAGACTTTGCAAAATGTGATAATACATTCGAAGTAAGGATGCTCAACGAATAACAAAACAAGCAAAAAGCATTTACAGCGCACTGCAACTACAGGGGAAGACTAAATACATCATAGTCACAAAGTCGGGAGTCGGTAATAAATCGGCAAGGGTCTAAGTCAGGAAAAATCGGCAAAAATCGGTCAAAGTTGGAAAGAATCAGGGAAAATAAAAAATTTCAAAAAATATAAAAAGAAAGTCATAATATATTTCAAGTTTAAAATAATTGTTTTAATAAACCAAATCATACAAAATCGGTAAAACCTAAAGATTTTTTATGAACAAACTGAACAAAACGGTACAAAACATAAAGTTTTCCCCCTGTATAAGTGGAAAAAAGAAAAAAAAAATTCAGACCGCATCACAAACATTGCTAATAAATCGGCCGAGTTGCGACTTGGCTAATTAATCGGAGATAAAGTCTGGATGACTGCAAGTCGCCTGACTTTTTCTGATCTTTTGGAAAAGTCGGAGACTTTTGTGACTATGAATTACATCCTTAAGCATATCTGGAACGATTGTATTATAATCATCAATTAAAAGAGCTTTTTAAAGTGTTGACTATGTTACTCCTGATGCCATCAAATGCCAATAAGTATATTTAACTCAGTTGACGAGGTATAACTAATTTTATTAGCATAGAGCAAATGTATTGTGCAACAATACCATAGCAGCATGGCCCATAGGCAAACCCAAGCCATATCTGTCCATCAGAGGGGGCATGCCATACATTCCACCTAGGAAAAAACAGGATTAAACAGTTGGCATACGACCAAGAAAAACAGAAGTTGGACGAACTACTTAAAACACAAACTGAATATGGAAAAAGTTCAAAAAATTCCAATTAGCATAACAGGCAACGAAACAGCAGCACATACCAGTTCCCATCACAGATCCACTGGAATATGGCGGTGGAGCAGACAAATGCAGCGCTCCATAAGGGCTGCCTGCAGAAAGCCTGTTCCCATAGTCATAATGATATCCTGAGCCTCCTGAGAATGGAAGATCATAAGGTGGCATTGACGGTCCATTAAAGAGAGAAGAGCCATAAGGGGGGGGCACACCAAGGTACATTGACGAAGGAGCACCAGAACCCATATAAGCAGCTGATGAAGAGTAATTTTGAGGAGCTTGCAATGGCTTTGTAGCAGACTTCTGGAAAGATTAAATTGCCAAGCATCACACAAACATATACAAAAATCAATACAAGACAATGTAATGGGTACAACACTTTGAATGTATTGTGCCGGTGCATTACATATATTGGTAAAGTATTGGACGATACATACTAATCTATCTTCCGGAACCGGTACATATTAGACGATATGTACCGGTTTTGGAGCTGGCAAATATGTATCGGAAAACCGGTATGTTAAACGAAGACCCTGCCAGCATTGCAGCATTGGGTTTTTACTCCAAAAAATTTGTTTGATTGCTATGCCCAGATATTCAGAACGATAGAGCTGAGCATCATCAATTTGATGTTGTGATGTGGGACTTCACTGTATAGTGTGGCCTTTTCGCCAACAGTGTAGTTGCCATTTTTTTATTGTTTTTTTCTTGGGGCTGTGTAGCCATTTGCTCGCATGTTGGATTCTTTGGAGGCCGAGACCGTATTTACTTGTGGTAACGGGAGAAGTGCAGCTAGGTTGCAACATGTGGAGGGGTTTGCTGTGGTGTTGCAGCTTACTATGAGAGTCGTTGTGACTGTATAGCCGTTATTGATTTAGGTTGTGTCTCCACTCTCCATTGTGTTATTTTCTGCTAATACATGCAAAAATTATTCAAAGAGATGTAACAAGTTAAAGTTCACATCAGAAATAGTGTTGAATGAGCGAATGGAAAGGGAACTGGAAGAAATCAGAGTCATCTCTCTACTCTTGAGTTTAAGAGTGCAAACACTGCACCTAGCAAAGTGACAAAAAACGGGTACACGTTTAATATGAAGAGCAAGAAAGTCGGAAAAAGGGTAAAATATGGGGAAAAGGGGGAAAATCGAGAGGTAAAAAAATTGTAAAATACGGAGGACGGAAAAAACAAAAATGTCAGGAAAAATGAGATATAATAAAAAAAAAAAATTAATAATTTTTAAATATGCGATAAAATAAGGGGGAAAATATTTAATATGTGAAAAACGCGTTTAATACATAAAATACACGTATTAGAAGAAAATATGTGTTTTATTCAAAAATTCGGGTATTATACGTGAGAAAGTGTATTGTATGTGTATTTTTCAAAAAATGCCATATTTTGTCACAATGACTGCAACACCATGTTTTAACCATTTCATTTAAGCTCACAACTACGTGCCCAAATTTGTTCAAGAGAGATTTGAGCCAATTTAGCTGAAAAATGTATATGCCAATTTAGCTGAAAAATGTCAGGAGATTGAAACATATGGGCCTAGTATCGATTTATGTGCTCCAAAGCAAATCAATTATGAAGCAATAAAACTTAATTTCTCAAAAATACTGACAAAATTCCATTTATGAGTTGGATTTCCATGACATATATAGATACTTGTAGACTATCACTTTTGACATCTAGTTGAGGTTGGAAAAATAAATAAATTGAAGCATGACTAATTTTCTTTTGTACTTTATTACATGATATATAATAATATAGACAAAAGAAATCAACACGGATTTGGATCCTATAGACTAACGATCCTTTACATGAAAAGATAAAGATATCCTTCTCTTCTGGATAAGGCACTCCAATTTCCTACGGAAGCTTCAAATATAAGGAGTTCATGTCACACCTGGAGTGTATAACTGTTTCTAGATCAATCTAAAAGCAATTAAGCATTCCATTGATTAGTAAATGACACATCCAAACAATTTTGTCTCATTTCTATTCCTTCTTTCCACGATTGTCTTCTTTTCTTCTCACAACAATTTTTTTCCACCCTTCCAATAAGTCCTTCCCGTGTACTTATTAGAGATATGACAATGCAGACAAGGTCCCAAGCGTAATACTAAGATTGTGGTTACCAAAAAATCTAGCTGGTGGAACTGATACTGGTACCATTATTCAACCAGCACAAAAGGTATAATATATTATGGATCAATTATTCATGTGAGAAGAACTAAAAAAGGTATTCGAAAACAGCAGATTACACTCTAGAAAGGATATTTAAAAAACTGTTCACCAACTCATTTGCTAATTTGCTTCAGCCATATATTATCTCCCTTTATAAGTGAAGGGGTACCTTCAAACACACCCACAGAATATTAAAACGTGCCCACGCCAAAAATCATTGATTGCTTTAAATCAGACGATGGAGTTCGGTTCGCTCCAAAATCTTCCACACAAGGGATCTTGTGGCCATTAATGTACACTATCAGACGGTCAGTTTTCGATTCCACGTGGTACAGAACTACAGATTCAAAAAAAGTGACCCTAAAGTCACGTTTGAGCATTATGTGTGCCATGTGGCTTTAGGGGCACTCTTTTGGGATCGGTGCCATGTGGAATCGAAAACTGGATGTTTGATGGTACGTTCATACCCTTAAGATCCCTTGTGTGGGAAATTGGAGCGAAACATGATCTCTATCATCTGATTTAAAGCAATCAATGATTTTTGGCGTGGGATTTTTTCAAGCTTCCGTGGAACGGTGGAAATGTTCAAAGGTACCATAAGCAAAAATAGTGCCACTCATAGCCTTATTTTAATCAAGTGATGTCAGTCAATTTGTTATACATTAGCATCATGCAGCTTACCGAATTATGATCAGCTGGCCTGGACTGGGTACAGTTCCGCATATTGCATGTTGTTCTGAATGAAAAATTCACATTGCCACAGCTAGGACATGTCCAATCATCTTCACGACGACTACCTGCGAAGAATTAAAACAAAAAGTTAATGGACTGGCCAATACATAATTAAACAAACTATAACAACCAAAAACTTGACAAAGCTTTGACATTTGTGTTTTCACAACTGCATTCACATGCAAGTAACAATATCATACTTTTATAATCAATTCATAAGCCTTGCATTCTCTCTCAATATTTTAGAAGCCCATTTTTTTCTTGATCAACATGAATGCTCTTAAAGAGGACCAAACACATATTATGCAGGGCATGGGGTTCCCAATACATATAGACACTTTCAAAAGATTATCTAGCCAAATAAGTGACAAACTTGTTAGCCTCTACTACAATGCATCATATTAATATCATGCCCATGCAATAAGTTTAAAATTTCTTTATTAATAACATCCAATTCTCCAAAGTACCATAGTCACGAAGTCGGCTTCTTTTGAAAAAAAAAGGGGGACAAAATCTCCGAATTAATGGTGTTCCGAATAATCGGCGAATTCAGCAAGTCACCAATTATTTACTTTTCATCGAATTTTGGTAAATTTAACTGAAAATATGGTTACATAGATTATGTATTATACATGTGCCTTTCATCAAACACCGTAAAGCTTATTGTATTAATTAATAACATTATTTCTAATTTGAAATATATTATAGTACTTTTGCATTAATTATTGTCATTGCTTTTATTTCTCCTCAATTTTTCCAAATTTTCCTAAATCCCCTTGTTGAATTATTGTTGTATCCCGACTTTGTAACCAGCACCAGCCTCTACTCTGCTTTGAGGTCCAACTTGCTAATCTCCTCCAACCACAATAGGACCCTAATGGGGACTCATGAAACTGAATCCAGAGATTACTAAAATGGGTATCTGTAACATAAGGACTCTACATAGGTTATGAAGAATCGAAGCCTAGACGCCGCGATCGTGGCCGAATAAAGAGGAGAAAGCGAAAGAGAAAGTGGACATGTGAAAGGGTTTTTTAAATGCCCGTTAAAGAAAGAAAATTCACAGATTCCAACGTTCAGTGCAATCTCGCACGCACGAATTTCAGTCTCGCATACGAGAGTTCGACCAGTCGCGAGGAATTTCATAACCTCGCTTTCACATGCGCGACATCAAGTCTCGCCCGACCGCAAAATCAGGCCGAGATCAATCAATTTGGCATTTTGTTCAAGTTTTAGTTTCATTTCTTGTCAGGAGTCTTTTATATGTGATTTTGTCAGGTTAAGTTGCTTTTTTGGCTAGGAATCTTTATGTTTGGTAAGTTAGGGGTCAACCATTAATTTTGTCACTTTCACCGCAGCCCTCGAAAAAGTGGTCAGACTACTCCAATAAGCTTTCACAAAAGACCAATGGACCCGCAAAACGGTTTTAAAAGGCCCCATAAAGAAGGAAAACTCACAGAACCCAATGTTTGACACAATCTCGCAAGCACGAATTCTAGTATGTAGTTAGGAGTTTTATAACCCCAATTTTGCACGCTCGACCTGTTCGCGAAATCGGGTCGAGATCATTCAATTTGGCATTTTGTTTAGGTTTTAGTTTCTTTTTTCGTCAGGAGTCTTTTATATGTGATTTTGTAAGGTTAAGTTAGGAGTCAAACATATATCATATATGTGCCATGTGACCATTAATTTCGTCACTTTCAGCGCAGCCCTCGAAAAAGTGGTCATAAGTCCTTCAAAACACGTCAGAATTGTGAGATTCTTATCTTCTCAAATAGCTACTTCGATAAGCTAATTTTGTGTCAATCAGACATCAATTGAGGCTTCAAAAGTGGTTGTGTATGAAAAAAGCAAGATTAATGGAGGAATTAATTACTTTTAAAGAGGCTTCAAAAGTGGCTGCGTATGAAAAAAGCAAGATTAATGGAGGAATTAATTACTTTTAAAGAGTTAATTTAGGAGTTCTAATTTTAGTATTCTTCATAGGGTTTCTTTGTTTTATTGATGCACATTGTATCCCTTATGAGAATTAATTAGTGAATGAGTTAATGCGTATGGAGAATTTTGCCTTGTACATATTTGAGAGAGATTCTTTCATCCCCTTGAAGACTTGCGATCAGTTTTCGTTTAGAGAGAGAGGTTCTTGTTTCGTTGATGTGAAGCCAACAACTTCTTTAGAGCAATTATGAAGATCTCCCTATCTCCTTTATTTTTCTTTTTTGTTTTTATTTTATTTCGTGAATTGAAAACCATAATCCTATTGTGCGGGATTTACGTTATTTTAGGGAGTGCAATTATTCCTGCATCAATAGAAATCAATGTTGTCAAATAGCTTAAGTCATGCTAAGAGATTTGACTAGATTTCACTTACGCAAAATTGCTTAATCGCTTAATGATTTTTTTTTTAATAATTAAAAAACAAAATAACAGGAATAACAAGTATTTAAGTCTAACAACTAAAGTAACAATAACAAAAATTTGGCAATGAGACTATCAATGACAAAGAAAGGGGAAAAATATACATTCTTGTAGTTAATAAAGAAGTGGTACATACTAATATTCAAAATTATAAGTTTAGTTTTGATATGAGTACCGGCAATGTACTTTACACATTGATCTCTAGCCCATTACGGTACATCTCCTCCATCATTACCACCATCATCACTAGCATTGTCATCGTCATCGAAATCATCTCCTTCTACATACTCTTCTTCTTCCTTTGCTTCTTCATACGATCTCACTAGTATGGAGTCTATATCATTTGATTGTCTATCCTCTTCTTCTTCTTCTTCTATTATTTCATCATCTTCATCAACATGCATGCATTGGCTGCTACTACATCCACCAACCGTTCGCCTCCTCTCAGTGGGTGTTGGACCAAGAGTCGTTTCAACTTAGGCCTATGTCAAATCTTTCCCAAATAATACAAGCTCATCTTGAGTATCAACTATCCATGGATGGTCGAGAGGTGGGATGATAGAATCAAGGTTTCTCTCACCTTTCAAGGAATCATTTGCGCAATTTTTTATTGCACAACACGAACACCAAGTCATTGAGCTTCTTTTGCTCAGGTGAGTTCCTCTTCTTTGTATGGATCTGTTTGCTTTGGCTGCTACTACCTCCACCAACCGTTCGCCTCCTCTTAGTGGGTGTTGGACCAAGAGTCGTTTCAACTTGGGCCTATGTCAAATCTTTCCCAAATAATATAAGCTCATCTGGAGTATCAACTATCCATGGATGGTCGAGAGGTGGGATGATAGAATCAAGGTTTCTCTCACCTTTCAAGGAATCGTTTGTGCAATTTTTTATTGCACAACATGAACACCAAGTCATTGAGCTTCTTTTGCTCAGGTCAGTTCCTCTTCTTTGTGTGGATCTGTTAGGCACGAGGACCGTTAGAAATACGTTATTGTTCAATAATTAAAAATTATGAATTTAATTAAAAACTTCTCCATAACAGTTTAAGACTTCAATTACCATCTCAATAGAACTCCAACTCCGCTCACATCCGGACGCCGAACAAGTAAGGCCAAGTATCCTAATGGCTAGTTCTTAGTTACACGAAGCGGGAGCAGCGGTACGGGAATTTTTAAAAATATATGAAGCAAGAGCGCCTATATATACATACATATATATAATATCAAAAATTTCAAAATGTTCAATTAGATGAAATCTCATGACCATAAGAAAACTTCCAAAATACATTTACAGCATAAGAAAACTGCCAAGTGGACTGTTTAGATTAATCAGATGCATATTCCACATAGCACATGCAGCACACACAATACATACATATATAGCATAAATGTACACAAGCTTAACCATGAGACTGAATTAAATGCAGCCAGCCATCAATGTCTCGTCAAATGAAATTGTACCTTTTCAAACCTTTTATTAATATAGAAATGAGGGGAAGGCTGGTACATAAGTCACAAAAATCGCCGAATTATTTAGAGAATAATTCACGATTTTTGTGGAAAACGAACAAAACACGAAGTGTTCGTGTTTTTTTGAAAAAAATCGTCCAAATCCCCGAAATTCGCTAATAATTCGGCAAAATCACGAAGTTCACCGAAGTCGGCTTGCTTTGCACGCAACACACTAAGTTTCTTTCTTTATAACGACACCACGCTAGGTTCCTTGGTACGATGGTACCTTTTTAAAAGTTAAAGCTTTAATATTTTATATATATATTAAAAAGTTAATTGGTACGGATGTGACTGGTGACTTCTTAAAAATTAAAAACATTAATATTTTATATATATTAAAAAGTTAAAGTTAAACCCTCTCTCTCCTCAAACCCCACTCCTCTCCCATGGTGCTCTGAGTCTTCTCGTTCGTGATCGAATTTGGAGTAGACTTAGTAATTTATTATTTTACTTTTAAAATATATTTTAAAAAATTAAATATATATCTAAATTATAAAATTATATTGTATATATATATATATATATATATATTTTTTTTTTAATTATATTTTTATAAATTTTTTTCCCGAATTGTTCCCGAACTTCCCAAGTTTTGTCGGATTTTAACTTTGCCAAATTATTACCGAACCCCAATTTTGTGACTATGGGCTGGTATAGCAACCAAACAAGGGGAACCAATATTTCCACTGCAAGAGCCATTGATTGCACAAAATGAGATGATGGAGATCCTCTTTTCGTCCAAAGCTTTCATGCATTAAATCTGAAATCTCGGCCCACCTATCCGACAGTCAGATGTTGATTCCACGTGGAAAACAACACCAAAATGATCCGATAACCTTTCTTGGGGATGTTTCCACGTGAAATCGCATCTTACCGTCTGACAAGTGGATCATGATCTCCAGATCTAATCATGTGGAAGATTGGAAATGCAAAACAAACTTCATCGTATGATTCAAGTCAACAGATCTGATGGCAAAAAACGATGGTTACACTTAAAAAAAACTTCGATTGCAAAGATTGGTGACAAATCCTTTCTAAACCTAAGAGTGTTAAGTAGAAAATCCAAATTTAAGGGTTTTGCAATTACAACCCATCTTCTATTTTCAAAGGGTACCTTTATATAAAATCCTAACTTTGTGGTACTGATAATATAAAGTTTAGATGAAAGAGGGTATCTATTTTAAAAACCCAACTTTAAGGGTTTTTTAAATGGATACCCAGCCCCTGCCTTATATCTCTTGATTCTCCATACATAGAGAGAGAGAGAGAGAGAGAGAAGAAGAAGAAGAAGAAGAAAGAAGACAAAGAAGACATGGCTGCAGTGGAGGAAGAAGATTTCAATCTTAAAGACGAAGAAGACGATGAAGAAAACCCAAATATGCTTTAAGGTTTTTTATGTGCTCTATTTTTTCTCAATTTTCTGATGATGAAGAAACCTCATGTTTTGTTGTCATGTTTTTTTTTGCATACACAACTTCATCAGTGTATAACTCAACATCGTATCCCATCCTTTTTCTTCTTTTCTTTTTTTGCGCCAAAGGCGTGAGATCCGTGGTTCCTATATGGGTCCATTTCCAAACGGGGATTTGCGGTTTCCCTGTGAAGCATGGAGGGTTTTAGGCAATGCCTGCTACTAATGGCTAGTTTCTCCAAAAGGGGATCCTTTGTTATCTAATCTACCCCGTAAGATGCCCACTAGTCGACAGTAGATTAAAGAGAATTATTAGCATTACTAATACATTAATTAATTTGAACTTTGGAAATTTTAAAGTTTAAACTTACTTGAAATTTTTGTTTTTCTATATCAGATAACTATCTCCTCCAAAAAATCCTTCTGCCTTCTTATAATGGTCCAACTGATGGCTTATTCTATCTTATTTGCCTCTATTAGGGACAATCTTCTCTAAGCAATCAAAAAATCAAACCAAGAATCAAAATTTCGGATTTCGTTTCGGTTTCGAGCTAGACCGAAACCGAAATTTTGGTCTCCCATACAAATTTGGACCGACAATTTCAGTTTCGTTTTAGGCATGTCCGAAACCAATGAGTTTCGACTGAAATTGGCCAAAATTTTTATCCATAAATCCATCCATGTGAGTGGCATCCGCTTCATCTCACTCCGGGTGTGTAATGTACACAGCCGGATTAAGAATGAAGGATGTCGAATATAGAGATGCCATTTGACTTCCCCACCTCTTGTTGATTATATCCAACATGGGTTGTTATAATATTGACCTGAATTAATTATTAAATTTAATTTTTTCTTGGGCACTCTCCATAAAACTATATATATATATATATATATATATATATATATATATATAGTGGTTTTTCATCAACATCCATCAAGCGTAACACCTCTACAATTGGTTGGGAGTCATGTAGGGTTTGTACAACATTGGTCCAAAATTGGTTTCCAAGCAATGTTCGTGTGACTCATTTACCGTCGGCCTTCTTTGGCAAGGCCAATTGTTCCAGTGGGCCAGTGTTACAAAGCTTATATGCTCCTTTTCAAAATATAAGCTTTGTAATGTTAAAAATGTGGTTGAAAATCAGGTCATGGGGGGATGAAATAAATTACCTCCTATGACTTTGTGCATTCTTTGAAGTAGGCGTGCATATTTATACATAAACACAACTACCCTCCTAGCCTAAACAAATATTTTAATAAGTAGTTTACCTATACCCTCTAAGATTAGGTCTAAACAATGGGCCGCACATGACGTCCAATATAATTGTGGTCGCTTCTCCATAAGGAGGTGACCAGAGGCTACTTAGGATGCCGCATTGTCCGTTACGACTTGGACAACCCATTCGGGTCCTATTTATTCTATGGTCTTATCCAAAAGTGTAAATAAATATTCGACCGTGTGAGAATAGAGCGATGCATTTACAGATTTAGGAATATAGTTTCGATAGGGCAATTTGCCAAAAAGTTGATGAATGTCCGACTGGATCTATCCATCCATCCATCGGCCATCAATGTGCAATGTATATTTTTCATGCTTCCTTATATTCGGATAATAAATTTTGGTCACTCTTACCTCTTCTTTGAGACATGTTTCCCGAACTTCGTGGTAGGATTGAGGTTTAAGTCCAGGTCCTTTACCCACATCCTCGACATATGGTCTACACCACCCTTCTAGTGTACAACGACCAGGAGCTTTTTTTTATGGTGGTTGTAGAGGCCATCTACTTAGGGTCGTCGATGGTGTAAATCTATTATCATCATCATCATAATCATCATGACCATGCTCAATATAACCTTCTAACACAACAACATGATCATATTTTTTCCTAGAATGCTTGTCCACATACTCCATGATTTCCTTTCGGACTTTCAGAGAAGACTTATGACAAGTCCTAGCATTTGATCTTGCTCCATAAGCAAGATGTTTATGACGGCCTATGTCACACGTGCTCTGATAATCGCACAAGGTGCATACTATGGTTTGTTTTTCAGTGGGACTCTTATACTACCCATATTTCCAACGCGGACCACTCAATTTAGGTCTTAGGATCTAGGTTAGAAGAGGTATAACGGCTTATGTCACCCATGCTCTCATGATCGCACAAGGTACATACTATGGTTTGTTTCTTGGTAGGACTCCTATACCGTCCATATTTTCAACCCGGATCACTCGATTTAGGTGTTAAAGGATTTGGGTTAGAAGAGGAAGACATAATTAATTGGTGATAGAAAGTAGGAAAAGTGAATTAGATATTTAAAATTTTTGAAACAAAAATAATAAAACTTAAACCTCCCAAAGGTTTGCTTGTTCCAGGTTACTTGATTGATAGAAGACTAAAAGCTTACTTCACTATTCAATCTTGATCATCAAATCCTTGATCTTTCCCTTTGAGGCTTTGAATCTTGCTTACACACTAACATTACAAATAATAGAACTAATTACAACAATTTAATACACTAAGAAAGAGGATTGAGAGTATAGAATGGAGAATAGAGAGGAGATTGAGAGTATAGAATGGAGACTAGAGAGAAAGAATGAGCCAAAATAATTGTGTGAGAAGTATAGGACCCAACCCACCCTTTTATAGAGGCCATTGGACCACAAAAAAGGAAAAATGTAATAAAAAAGTACCCCAACAGTCATATTTATGACCGTTGGAGCATTATGCGATGGCATACTCTGTTGTCAAAAACCACGCATAGCACCGCTTAGCGCCTAGTGTCGACCGCTTTAGGCACTAAAGGAAAAAGTAATTGTTCTTTGTTTCGAAGTGGGTGATCGCGTTTGAAAACAGTCAAAGCAGCGCTTTTGGGCAACTTATATATAGTTTTTTAAGATAAATAAGAGCTTGTATAACTTATAAAATTATTAAATTATATAAGATATACAGGCTATAACTTATAACTTTATAGTTATATATGCTTTTTATAAGAAATTTAACATTTAAAATGAGTATAAGTTTATTTCTTAAGAACCAAAACGATTAGTTAGATCAATCTCTGCATCTTCTCTCGGTTTTTCATCTCTATCAAAGTCCCTAAATCTCGTCTGTATTTTTGCTCATCCATTGGAAGAAAAAAGAAGACAACACGCGGTCTCTCTCTTATATTGTTGCTCATGGGTTATACCAAAAGAAAAGACGAGTGATCAGTAAACTCGTGGGACTCTAGTCACTTTACCCAACTATTGATCGACACACTTTTGTTCACTTAATGTGGTCAAGTACTACGCATTGAAATCGTTCATTTGTAAATTGTACGATATTGGTCAAAATTGTGTGCCACTATGATTGTATGGACACTATATAGAAGGAACGCGTGTCCCCAACGGAGTAGTCATATAAGCTGCATAGGCATTTAACCAATTGGGGTACAAGTGTTATCAACTTATGAACAAGTGTTCAATTGGTATGCCAACATATAAATGAAATTCAGCCCAAAGTTCAATCTCTAACCATTTGATCTTTTGATCGTAAAAATTGTTTGAATCTTCTAACCTAAATATGGACAAGAGTATATATCAATTCATTATATTAGTTTATTGACAGTAAATGTTATTTTCCTTTCCCATAATTCATGTTAATCATTCATATAGTAGTCTGTATGGTACAACAGATCATGTTCTACACAATTTTCAATAAAATAAAACATTACTTTTTCTTGACGCCTAGGCCCTGCTTAGGACCCAAGGGGTTCACCGCCTCGAAGCCGCCTAACTCTTTTGACAAAATTGATTGCATACTTCAACATGCGATCGCTTAAAGATCTGGCATCGCATAAGCCATCATGGCTTATGCGATTTGGGTGGCTTATGTCGCATATGCGATCACATAATACAACACTGATAGGAATCTAAAAGGGTCAGATCAAGGTAGTCCAGACAAAACCCATGTAATAATTGAGTTTATATTTTGAACTCGGGCCCAACATATTTCATACCCCTTTGGATTTTGAGTATGCTCCAAGGATCAAAATTTTGGCCGAAATTATCGGTTTCGATCCCCACCGAAACAATAATTTGGACCGAAATTTCGGTCCAAATTTGTATGGGACCCAAAATTTCGGCCAAATTTTCGGTTCTCGACCGAAATTTTGATCCTTATTCAACCCATTTATCATCAGGGTGGAATCCAGATTCAACCCATTTATATCAAGGTGGAATCCAGATTAGTATCGGGTCCCTGAATAAATGCAATCTATTAATCATGCCTGATTGACCCCTGTACCATCTATGGTGCACGAACCTGTGCACTTAGTACAAAGTCTTTTACCAAAAACATAATTAATGAGTTGTAGTCCCTACTACTTTAAATTTTGTGAGAGAAAATCGGTAAAAAATGAACTTTATAAAAGCCTCTTTTACAAATAAAAGAACACACTTGAAAATGCATTTGATATGGTAGGACCCAGCGAAAAATAGTTTTGAACAAGTCCAAAACGTAATAAAAGTTCACAAGTCTGGGTCTGGTCTGGTCTGGTCAATTTCATTTGGAGGTTGTCCAAACCCGGGTCTGGGAAAGTTGAGTTCTAAAACCAACCCGTTTGACAATTAAGTCAATATTTTTGGACTATGTGTGACAAATTCACTAACGGATGCAGGTCTGGATCAGATCCGGGTCGACTTAATTAATTTGCGTCCCTAACAATCTAACACTATATCTACTAGCATTAAGTAAATGATAGGTACTGAGATTGACAAGGATTTGGTATCGTGGTTTCCTTAAAACCAAAATTGTTAGGATAGAGATATGGCAAGCTCAAATATGCAACATTGTTAGGATTTTCCCTTGTTAAATAGATATTTTTTTGAAAACTTCTCACAACTTGGGCTTGTAGCCAACTACTATGGTTGAATCAAGAATCTACATTACTAGTAGATCTACAGCTTTAAGTTCTAAGCTGGCTGACAATAACAAAAAATGAGAATAATTTGTTTACAATAAACATTGAATGTCAACTACAACTACATTATCATAAACTTACATTGTTAATCCTTTATTAAGAACTTTGATATTGGTCATCGTAAGACCTTAGAGTTGTAGTTGTAACATATCAATACATGTTTATTGATATTAATTAGTTGATAATTAACTTTCTAACACTATATCTACTAGTATTAATCTATTAAGACACACATGTGTCGAATGACACTCATTAAAATCAGTCCTAAAAAATGGAGTATGTGCGAATTTTCCATATGACATGTTCATATTTTTAAATGTTTTTGGGCTTGCTCACTGACTTGTGGGGACTTGGTATGGATCCCAAGCCTCCTCAAGGGCTTCCAAATCCTTTTTTATCTGTGACCATGATTACATTTAATGGTGACAACCATTTTCTTGGTCCTAAGCAGCCCATATGTCTATTAGAGGCAAAAAGAAGTCGGGATAGTTATTTGGAAGAATCAAACAGCCTATTGCGGGTATCGATGATGACGATTTGTCCAAGCAAGAAACATGGGACTCTAGTAATGCTATTGTTTTAAAACCAAGGAGGATTTTTTCTCAAGATGTGAGGTGTGACATCCATCCCCTCAAGTTAGAAGGAACACCCTACCACAAGCCAACTCTCTTAAGTCACACGCCCTGCACGACATCCAACAACCGATGCATAAGATCAGCCTAAATTGTCTCGTAATCGCCCAAACGCAACCTCGTTTTGTGTCTTTTGCTCAATGTGTATGTTTGTTTGACCACAATGGTGTCCCACTGGAAATGTATGTTGCTTGATCCAAGCTATATCACTAATGATGCACGCACACAGTCCCAACTGGAGCCTTTACATGTGCAACGTGCAGAGCTGTCAATGGTACTGCACTACCCTTACCCGATGCCAAAAAGATAAGAAGACACTAGAAATGTGCTCCAACATAACTAGGCCTGCACCCACTTGCAATCACTCGGGCTAGACATTAGCTAAATACAATATATATATATATACACACACGCACACATATATAAGTATCAGGCTTCCTTACCATATATAGATGAAAAGTCCTACCCCCTTGGAAAATAGTGAGAGAACCTAAAAATGTACTAGTTCGACATGTTGTTTCCATCAACCGCTTTGCGAGGTTAAATGGGCCACCTGGTGACCACACGTGACCACCACAATGCCCTTCGCACCCACATCCAAGCCATCATTCCCAACAAGCTACTTTGGAACCAACATTAGCTCTTTCACTAAGCAATCTAGACACCCAAACACCATCCTTGAAAGCCACGCTCACACTTACACCCCATGATACCCGCACGAGCAACCAAAGAAGTCATGTGACATGCTCGTGTGCCTTCGCCAGCCTACCAAACATGCCCATGATGGCCCTCAAGTGTGGCCATGCCACAACCCGTACATCATTCCAAAATAGCCACCAGAGATAATGATGTAGTTATGTGCAATGCTCAGTTGGGGCATGTCCCTTTTTAAAGCGCTCCCATCTTAAACTTGTGTTAATTTCAATTACAATGTTATGTTTTGCAGTTTTCTAAGCATGTTTGTATTACTTGTCCTCCACATGAGTAAAGATGTTGCTTTATTTTCTCATGTTCACTCAGATCGCTCGGTGTCTAGCCCTATTGCTTCTGTTTATGACGTTCACTACTCTGTCACATTTATTGATGACTACTTTCATGCTACACGAATTTATTTGTGTCACATGAATTACTCTGTCACATTTATTTGTTGCATATGAATTACTTTCTGTCACATATTTCATAAGATGGTTCAGACTTCAAACCCAATATGGTTGTCATTCATACCCTTAAATATGACGATCGAAGAGTAAATCTCTCAATCCTCTGGTTACCCTAACGAATATTGTATTACTCATTACTCATGATGAATATTGTACAACTCAGTAAAATGGAGTTGCAAAGTGCATGAATTGTCATCACCCGATCTTTTATTGAAGGGTATGAATGTACGAAAGTCATATTGGTTTGCGACCATTCCTATGGCGTGCTTTCTTATAAAATAACATGTATTCTCTTGTGGTGAAAGTTAGCTCTCATTTCCAAGTTGTTACACCCGATAGCCAGTTATTTTCTATTCCTTCCAAGGTATTTAGTTGCACTAATTTTTCGTAAGAATTGAGCCCCACAAAGCACAAACTTGATAAGTCAACCAATTGCATCTGTAGGGGTTATTCATCTAGGCATCGATTCTTTTATCCCCTTCCGAGGAAGCTTTATTATCCCTGGACGTGACCTTCTTCGCTTCTCTTAGTATCCCTCCTATTATTCCCTTTTCTTGTGACGCCCTTGCCTACTTTTGCTTGTTCGTCAGGTACTACTATTGTTATTGCCATATTGACATTACTACTACTACTACAAATGTTACACAAAAAGAGTTGTTTATCTACTTTAGTTGGAGGAGACCTAAGGTTACTTCGACCCCGCCTTCGAGTTCTTTGCCTCCCTCGTCTTCAAGTAATCCTCTTTCCTATTTCAGTTCTTTTTGATGATGTTATTGATGATATTGCTTTCCCAATTGCCCATCATAAGAGCAAAAAGAACTATATTGATCTTCTTATTTCTAGATTTGTCTCCTCTTAGAGTTGTTCTCCATTCTACAAAGCCTTTTTGAGCTCCATAATCTGTTCTCGAGGCATTGCAACGACCTAAGTGGAATATTTCTATGGAGGAAATGGCCTTTGTAGAAAAATGTCACATTGGACCTTGTTACCCTCCCTCCTGAGCAAGAAGACAGTCGATTGGTGTTGGGTATAAACGATTAAGCATCGAGTTTTATTGAGCGATACAAAGCATGCATTGCTGCTAAGGGGTTTTACTTATAGTGCCACACTCACACATGGTGCAAGCTTAACTTCATCAAATTGCTTGTATTCATTAAGGCCAACCTCAATTGGCCTCTCTTTCAACTATATGAGAACAATGCCTTCCTTCATGGTGATCTCTGAAAATGTCATTGGCCTTACACTAGAGTTCAGCTTAAGGGGGGAATGAGGTTTATAAGCTGAACAAGTCAATTTATGAGCTTAAACGACACCTACATTGTTGCAATGGGATTTACTCTAACTTATGGTGCGGACTCTAGAGCCACACTCGCCCAAGGTGCCAAGCTTAACTCCATAACTCTCTTTGGCATTGAGGTTGCCCCCGCTTCAGAGGAAATACGTCTTGGGTCTCAATGAGACTAGTAAACTTGGGACCTAGTTTGCCTCTTCTCCCATAGAATCAAATCATTCCTTTCATGTGGCTTAGAGATGTATTGGAAACTTATGGGAAGTTGAACTTCTTGCTTTTCCAAGTAAAGAGGTTCCCCCTGGGAATGTAAAAAATCAAATATAGAACGACGATCCACAGTAGAACCAACCTAATCTGCATGAGTAACCAACTATACCAAGGTGACAATGTCTCGCATAAAAAATCCCACGGCCAAGGTTGGGTTTCAGGTAGCAAAGAATGCAATGAATAACATCAATATGAGGAACATGAGGTGATTCTATGCACCGTGTTGTACAGTCAGTTCATACTTCATAGACTCACCTCGTGTTCCTCATATTGATGTTATTCACTGCATTCTTTGCTACCTGAAATCCAATCTTGGCCATGGGATTCTTTATGCGAGACATGGACCCCTTGGTACAATTGGCTACTCATGCAGATTAGGTTGGTTCTACTACGGATCGTCGTTCTATATTTGATTTTTTACATTCCCAGGGGGAACCTTATTACTTGGAAAGCAAGAAGTAGATAATTATTTCTAGACATTATTCTTAATGTTTTTTCACTCATTCAAGTTATCGTTATAACAACTGTTTTAGAACTAGTTACCGGTTTGAGTTACCTTACTATTATATCACCAATCTGACCTCCATGTTGGCAACAGATCTTCCTGAATATGTAGTAAATCCAAATTTGAAGGCATCAAATATAGCAAGCAACATCCAGCAACCATATACTAGGATCCATCAACTAACTACAGGCAGTTATGACTAACAATGATGAAGAGTGCTAATACTATGTAATTCGCAAAATGCTGTTCCATGAACAAATTACCAATATCTCCTTCTAAAACAAATTGATGGAAGTCAGCCAGAGAATTGGGAACTGATCGAAACCTTAAATGACAAAGTACTGCAACCCATAGATTTGCATTCACAGTTTTAAGTTACAATTGATTTTAGCTTATGGTTGCTTTTACTCAGCAGCATGGTTGTCAATCCCTTATGATACACCATACGATACTCGATACGATACACAATATTATAAAAAATGATACGTATGTATCACGTGTATCTCTTTCTAACTGTATCTTACGATACATTACAACACGTTGTGATACATGATATGAACGATACATGTGCTTGCAATTATAGGTAGTTTTTTATTTTAAATACTATCACTTATTTATCCCATCTCTAATCTCAGAAAATATAAAAAAGGGGACGACAAGAATAAATAAAGAAGAGGAAGATGTCTAAAAGGAGGAGAAATAAGAAAAAGATAATAATTTAGCTGTTGATGAAGATGATGGTGGTGATATTGGGGATAGAAATGGAGAGTGAAGACTTGAGATTTATTTAAAAAATAAATTGGAATTACAGAACGGTAATGTCAAGAACAAGTATATGATCTTTTTTAAGTAGAACTTGGGACTTGAAAGTTGAAAGACACATACCATATAAATATATAATACACTTATACTTGTGCAAGTATAGGGTAATTTTTTCTACAGTGAAAATTTTTAAAGTTTATGATTTCATGTGACTGGATTTTAATCTCCACTGTATAAATCAATCCAATGAAAGTTTTGTTTTGTTCAATTTATTTGATTTAAATTCTAATTTCTAATGTGAAAGATGATGGAATGAGTGTCTTTGACATTTAGTATTCAAAAACGATCATAGATTGTTATACAAATATATATACATATATACACATACATATATACATATTTATGTATATATTATTTTCTTTTCATTTTTTGTATATATTTATATATTTTTCCTACATATTATAAAAATCTAAATGTACCTTACGATACTCAATACGATACAATACATGATACAAAAATTCTTGATTATGATAAATGTAACGATACACAATTTGACAACCTTGCTCATCAGCGTACAAAAATTTAATATTCTTGAAAATAAAAATATTAAGAAACGATTTGGGTAAAAAATCACGGTGCTTGGTATAATGAAGATGAGGTTGTACCATCAGTTCGAGCGCGCTTGGCTGCTGAAGAGTTTCTCTTATCCACCTGTAAAAGGAATCATTAAAGTAGGAAAATTATCCTCTTGCAAAATAAATATTTAAACAACTTCTTCTAAACCATTCACATGGGGACTGTGGAGAGATCTAAAAATATATAATATATATAACAAGTTAAATATAAGAAAAAGAATTAAAGAATAGGTTTAAAACTCATTAGTGTAGACAGGAATTGATGCACCAGTACAACATATCTAGAGGGAAAAAATGTAGTAGGGACTAGGAAACCTAATTGAGAAACGATGTGCTACAAGACTTACAACATATTACCTGCAGAAATTGTCCATCACAACAAATAAAAATGAAAACAGGATAAAAATAATAATAATAATGTTAAATAAATAACCTCTACGATGGTGAAAAATTATGCGTCAAAAAATTATAATAATAAATAAAAGGGATAATGGATCCTGACCAACATTTAAACACCAAAATGGTGTTTAAATGATCTTCAACATTAGAAGTAGACTTTAACTCTCTCACCATTAAAGGGTGGTTTTTTATTATGCCATGTGGCACACATTTGAGCTCAAACTAATTTGTGCAAGTGGCAATCCTTCATTAGAACATGTTTAAGCCAAAGAAACATACCCATAAGTGAATCTGAATTATCCGATTGATGAACTTTAATATCAGCCGTTAAAACTAAGAATAGTAGCTAGGATTAGAGTCCACGGATCAGATGGTTCAAACCTCCCAAACAATATGATTTTTGGGGCCATTGCCCTTCTACTTATGATCTATCACTTTGACGTATGGATTACCCACATCTTAAACCATTAGTGGTGTTTAATCATTTAAACACCATCTTGGTGTTTAAATGATGGTCAGGAGAGTCAGCCCCTAAATAAAAAGATAATGATCAAATTGATTCAATCAATCATTTTATGATGGGACACTCAGCCATAACATAACTGCTTGCCAATTTGAGACCAACGACGATGAAAGTGTAGTAGTAATAATAATAAAGAAGAGAAATTCAAGAAAATGTTTAAAACTCATCAAGATAGAAAGGTAATTGATGCATCAATACAACATATCTAGGGAAAAAATCATGCAGCTGAAACTAAGAAACTAAGAAAGCGTGTCCATCAGAACAATAACAAATTAAAAAACAGGAAGAAGCCAAAAAAAAAACAGACTACAATGGCGAAAATTATGCATTGCAAAAATAATATTAATAATAATAAAGAAAAAGATAATGGTCAAATTTATCCAATCAATCATCTGCATGGAAATCAAATTATTTATGAACAACCTATGACAGTGAAAAATTATGCATGTCAAAAATAATAATAACAATAGTAACAAAGAAAAAAGTAACGGCCAATCAATCAGAATCATAGAAATCGGATTATTTATAATGGGAAACTCAGGCACGACGTAACTTCTTCCAAGTGTTGGACCCACAACAGAGTGAAGTAACACGAGGTTGTTGGAACCATAGTCACAAAAAATGCTGAATTTTTTAATAATTCATGAATCTAAGGGCTTGAGAGTTATTCGCGAATTTTTCAAAAAAAATTGCATATTTTTAAAAAAGCGCGAATAATTCCCAAATTTGAATTTTCAAAAAAAAAAACGTGATTTTTAATCATTTTTAACAAAAATTATATTTTTTAATTTTTTCTCTCTGATTTTTCCTCCGAAGTTGCTGAATTTTGCCGGATCTTAACCTCGCCGAACTATTGTTGAATCCCACCTTGGTGACTATGGTTGGAACCACTTGACATTTTGTACGTATATAGGTGAAAAAATATGTATATAATAGCAAATAGATTTGTATAAAAATCAAAACTTACATAACTAACAAACATTTCATATGCGTGCCACACATAGAAACAAGCTAGGGGTCATTTTGGACAAAATATCTAATATTGATTAGATTAATGGTGCAGCCCCTATGTGAAGATATCAAAAATATTCTATCCTATGCTTACAGACAGCAACATTAATCTAATCTAACTATATTTCCTGTCCAAACGCTCTAAAGGAAGAAAAGTGTTGAAAACTTGTAAAGAAATTATATTTTAAAAGGTACAACTGTTTGCGCCCACGCATTCTCTGAAAGCACTCACACCTAGACCCCTTGAAAACCATTTATTGCTTCGGATCAGATGATGATTGTCTTTCACCCCAATCTTCCACACAATAGATATTGAGACCATGGTGCACCTATCATCACGCAGTCAGTTTTTATTCCATGTATCACAAATCCCCCCAAAATGGCCCTTGAATCATATGGCACACATCATGCTCAAACGCGAATTTAGGGCCATTTTGGGGGGATATGGGACACATGGAATCAAAACAGGCAGTCTGATAGGTGCACCATGATCTCAAGATCTATTAGTTCGGGGTGAAACACGATCCCCATCATTTGATCTGAAGCTATCAATGGTTTTCAAGGGTCTAAGATGTGTGTCATACTCCTTACACACAATTTAAAAAAATATGAAATTGCACATCACAGGCCTTGATTGCATGCACAATCTCTAAGGGGATGATGATCAATTTTTAAGGGTACTTCTATTAGCGCCAACACTGGAAATCCATTGGTTGCTTTGAATTTGGATGGTGATCATTTTTCACCTCAATCTTTCACACAATGGATCTTGAGATGTTAGGCGTACCACCATATGGTCCCTTTTTTATACTTTTTATACCATGTGGCACAGATCCCCAAAATATGGCCCTAAATCATGTGGTGAACATCACGCTCAAAAGTGTCTTTAGGACATCTTTTTGGGATCTGTACCACATGGTATCAAAAAGGGACCGAGACCATCTGATGGTACGCCCATGGTGTCAAGACCCATTGGGTGAAAGATTGAGGTGAAAAGCGATCTCCACTATCAGATTGAAAGCATTCAATGGATTTTCAGTGTTGGCGCCCACAAAAATGTGGTTGGCGCTACTAGAGGTACCCTTCTTTGAAACTGGGGATACTTTTCTTAAGATTGTGTGCACGGACACGCATTTTATGTGCAAGTAATGGCTCCTTGTACAGTATATGTATTTGATAATTATAATCACAAATTCTGGCCACGCACAAGTCACAAATACTAAACTTGGCAAAATAGCTCGATTCATCTTCAGCTTCCATGGACTGCCCAAATTTTGTGGGATGAAGATTGCATCTTTCACAAATTCATGGCTATTTCTTACTTCTGTTAAAATACACTCAGAATACAAAACCTTAGGGCCACGAGAAAACTCTCTCTAAGGAACTTGGCAAAATAACTCGATTTTCGACCCTAAACTATTTGTGTATATGGATTAACTCAAACCAAAACGAGATATATATAGCCAAGAAAAATAGTTTGAAGGCAAAAAATTTTCTTCAAAATTGCAGTAAAACTATTAGGTTAGGACTAAAATAAAATTAAAATCGACAGGGAGCGAGATTACTTCAAAATGATGGTAAATAATTGGAAAATTAAATATCTTTAGTGTCAAAAATCCAGACAAAAAAAACTCAAGTACCATTTCATTCGTCACAAATTAGAAAACCTACTTTAAAATGTATATATCACTTGAAAAATCGCATATAAATTTTGTTTTCACATGTGATCATTATAGTTCGACGTTTTACAATTGATATTTAGCGTTTCTATAGAAATCAGAATGCAAATGATTTAAAAATAATAATAAAGCAATGACGAACTAGAGGTCGCACTTGAAAAAAAAAAAACCACCTTAGCTAGATGTATATTGATGGTTCACCAAAAAAAAAAAACCTGGTCGAAGAAGAACAGATTAGCTGCTGCAGCCATATATGCATCTTTTAAAAATATATATATGTGATTAAACAAAAAGATAAAAAATACCCTAATTTCAGAAACCCTAGAAATCAAGAAAGCTACCAACTGCAACAACGGAATCACAATATCATCGGAAATATAGGTAAATCACGAACGCGTTTAACTTGAAATATAAGAAAAAAAGATCACCTGAGACATGGCGAACTAGGGTTTGAAGAAGCGACCGTGAGAAAAGTAGAGAGAGAAAGTGAGAAATGGCTTTGGTGTTTGCCCCTGAAAAGAGAGAAGCTCGGTAAACAACCAATTAGGGTTTTATCTTTCGAGAGCTGAGATCCATTTTTCTGTGATACCGTAAATACCCCTAATATTTCGTATAAATTCTAAGAAGTCGTGTCTGGCACGCTCGGTGCACGTGGCGAGGAGAGAATATAATACGGTGATGAGCACGATCACCAACGCACGCAATGCCGTACCCTTACAGGTCCACACGGATCTCCTGGCTCTTAAATTCCGCGCGTATCTAAGAGTCCATACAAAGTGTGCAATTTTTATTTTTTTTTGATGGTTTTACTACCACACCACACCACTTTATGTTACAGCTACCTCACTTAAACAAAGGGAAACTCAATTGACTAGTTTAAATTAAATGATGGAAATCGCTTTTCGTCACAATCTTCCACACAAGAACATGGTCCTACTATTAGACGGTCAGATATTGATTACATGTGGCACACATCCAAAAAAGTAAATGTAAACCATGATTAATAGTAAGTCACTATCACGCTCACTTTTGGGATGTGACCAATTGATGGTAGGCTTATGATCTCAAGATCTATTAGCTGGAAATTTGGGACAAAAATTAATCTCCATCTTATTCAAAGCAATCAACTAATTTATTGGTGTCGTGGTAACACCAATCCCTTTTTCATAACAAGTAGAGCCCAACTAAGTCCCCTTGTACCATGCAACACTGCACATCACACCCACTAGTCAATAGGGAAATCCCTAAAAGTGACCAACAAAGGGTGGGATTCAAACTTAGAACCATAGCAACAAATTTCATTTTCGGTAGGGGGGTTCATTTTGGTTTATTTCGGAAAATTCAAAAAAGTTTAAAGAAAATTTCGGATATTACAAAAAATTTATATATAAATTTTATTTAATATTTATGAAAATCTGATTGATTATTTTTAAATGGTTGAAATTTTAAAAAATATTAATTAATTAATTTTATCGAAATTAGTGAAATTCTGACGCTCCATTGTTTTATCAGCTATACATTGTGTGGATTTTGAGATGTGCACAGATTTTCATGCTCTCTAAAGTTTATCTAGGTCTCAAAGTCCGCTAAAGAATGGTGTATCTCAAAGGATGGTGTTATTGCCACACCACTTCATGTTATAGCCACCTCAATTAGTCAGAGACAAAAAAAATGTTAGCTGCTTTAATCAGATGATAGAAATAGGTTTTCTTCTCAATCTTCCACCATTAGATCTTGATATCATGAGCCTATTATCGGACGGTCAAATATTGATACATATAGTATACATCTCAAAAAGTTAACGTAATTACAGTATATCATCAAATGTGGTTCAGGTTCACTCTTTGGGATGTGTGCCACGTGAAATCAACATCTAACCGCCTAATGGTAGCCCATGATCTAAAGATCTAGTGAGTGAAATATTGAGATAAAAAATGAATTTTATCATCATATTCAAAGCAGTCAACAATCCTTTTTTAATTTGTTTGAGTGAGATGGTTGTAACTATAAGATAGAGTGGTGTGGTAGTAACACTAGCCTACCCCAAAAATCATTGATTGAAAGAAGCGTCAAATTGGCTGTGGCAAGCTCTTTCTGTAGCTACACAATGATCCCTTAGTGAAGAGTGACCAAAGGGGACGTCCTTTTTCTGCGTATTGGGCAAATATTACGAGTAAAATGCCTTCTTTTTACTCCAACGGTCAAATTTGTCCAGCACTTAGTTGTTTGCTTTACATGTATTTTTTTTTTCTTAAAAGGCCCTTGCCTCGTAACACAAAAATATTACAAGGCAAAAGTTGTACCGGCTACTTTCTTTACACCACTTTAAATGCTATTTAATGTTGTTAAATATAATTTTTAATTTATCAACGACCATAATGACCATCTTCTCCCTTGTGGGTACAAGAAGAACCCCTTGACAATGGCAATGGACCTCTTCTTTCTACAATTTAGCTCATGTTCCCCATGACTCTAATGATCAACTAGAATAATGGGTTTGCAAGAACTTGTTTGGATGAACTTGCAACTCTTGATGGTGTAGCCGGGAAAGGGATGATTTAATATTTGTGTGAAAAAATGCCCATTAATTAAAGAAAACCAGAAGCAAGAAGAAGAAAATGGCAATTTTTAACTCTATGTTTCTGTCATATCCTTTTATAGGTTATAAAGGATTCTTAATTACTTACAGATTTGAGTGATTCACAGAAATTAGAGTACACAGACACTGGGAGATTAGGCAAGCTAGACTCTCCAAGCTTCAACTGTTATGAGTTTGCTAGAGCTCTCTTATCTGATATACGGGAGATTAATTTCTTGGGCTTTCACAGATTTCAGTGAGGAATGACTGGTGTAAGATCTAAATTTATGGTTTCTCGACTCTTCCTGTTGAGAAATTGTTATTATTTTTTGACGTGGCCCTTCTAGACAAGTCTTCATCATTTGTTTGATTTATAAAATCTTTCACTCGTAGGCAGATTTGAGCTTGGGCATCGGCGACCATTGGATTGGTTGACTTTTAGCTAATTTGGGCAAGCTATGTTTCCACCCACGGGTAGCTCAAAATCCAAAGATAGATCTGTGCAAATGGAGTTCACATTTTTTTTGTACATAAAAGGGATTTTGTATTAGGCGAAGCCCACCACAAGCATCATTAAAGTTCAAGCTTGGAGCTGGTAGAGGTTCAACATCTTTTTTAAACTATGGAAAGTAAACCAGCTATGTACAGATTCATGCCATTGTCCATTGTTGGTACGCAATTTTCGGGAAGCCTCTCTCAGATTTGGGAAAATGCTCTAAGTTGGCCACTCGAAACTCGATTTGTAAGAGGATAAAGATAAATTAGCAACAAACAAACTTGCTAATTTAAACTTTAAAGGTCAGGCAACAAATAGACTTGTCAGATTGATTGTTAATAACAAACAAAATTATTAACGTTCAAATAAGGGTTTATGCAACACACAAATCATCAAAACCAATGTCAGTGACAAACATACTCACTTTGACAAAATATTAATGATAATGCAACAAACCTGTAAAAAAAATGTTAGTGACAAATAAACTCACTGACGAATGAAGTATCCTACAAAAAAAGGTGTTAGTAGCAAACAAACCTACTAACCAATATGTGATCGCCACCTACAGATATTTATCGACGGCGTAGAACGTCACTAGTCGCGAGGTTTAGGTAGGGGATTGTGGGTTGAACTCTTATACTAAATACCAACAAACCGATTTTAGCAACTAAAGTTGCCTAATTTTAATTAATTCATAAATTTAATCTAGAAGTTATAAACTAAAAGGGGTGTGTTAGCCCGTTATGCGCTAGAAGATTGAACCCGCTCTCGAATACCCTCTGTTGGCACTCTTGGGCAAATCAGTTTAAGGGCTATAATCTTTTAAAATATGCAAGAGTGGTGTGGACTGATAGACTCTTTGCTATACCTTGTCTTATCACCTTGCAAGTGCATAAGGGAATTGTAGCACGTGTGAAGGTATCGATCCACAGGAAAGGTTGTTCCTAAAAATTTTTCTAAATATCTTTAAAGAATAACAAATTTGTTTTTAAAACTAAAGTGCATATATTGAAATAAAACTATTTAAATGAATAAGCTTAAGTTTCCTATCATAGATTCATAATCTTAATTAATCATAACCTATTTCTTTAAACTCCTTATAATTATTTTAAGGCGACAACGCCAACATAAGAAAAATAAAAGATTAGTCTAAGACACAATGACAACATATACTTCTCTAGAATGAAAATATAACTAAGACAACAACAATAACATAGTCAAGTGATGGAAATCTAATAATCTCAATCCTATGACAACAACGACAACAAAGAGATAGAAATCATAAAAATCATGAAAGCCTTTTAAAATTCATAGACAAATTTTAAAACTCAATTTCATTAGCCAATCACAATTATGAATTCAGAAAACTAAGAAATTCTCAATTATTTATACTACTCGTTGATATCGGGTTCCTAAACTTAAAAAGAATTTAGCTATTCATTATTTCTATTAATTTAAAAATAATTATAGAAGACTAAATGAAAAGACAAAATTTAAAGACTAAGATAAAAACTAAACTACTTTATTATTCGGCCTCCCAGATCCTAGTTGTCAGCTATGATCAAGAATTCCTAGATACTTTCTTTCGGATGCATACTCTCTTATTTATAGATTCATAAGATACCAAATTCAAGAATTTAGGACTCTATTCTAAGCAAACTACCTACTAGAGAGTTTCCAAAAATTAAACTTCCTAACACATATCCTTCTCGACTTAGGACTCCTCCTTTTTCGTGGGAATCTTTCCTTTGTATTCAGCAGCATGATCTCGCATGATTCTTCTGGAATCGTGACATGTATGGACTCTTTAGTTATCTTCGCTAGAGACTTTGTAAATTACGATTCTACTTGTTCTGGCACCATCTCACAATTGTTTCATGAGTCTTCAAAATTGAATCATGCAACTTTGTGAGCAAAATCGTGATTACGATTGCATACGGTGCATTGTATTACTTCACACGATTGGTTTCTCGATCGCTCATAATCCTTGTTTTCTCACAGTCTTCTCCAGATGCTCTCGTAATGTTCTTTGGATGCTTGCGTGATGTAATCATAAACTTACGATTCTTGATCTGCTCTATTGCAAAGTTGCGATTTTGGAATTTCTCTGGTTTGACTTATGATTTTAGTTCTCTTCTTACGATTGCATCGTGAGGAGACCGTAGGAGTTACGATCCTGCTTTTGCTTGTACATGTGACTGAAACTGCAACTATGGTTTTTTATTTGTTCTATTGTGAGTCCTTTTTGCACAATTATTTCTTTTTTTCTTCTTTTGTGTACTGATCTAAATAATCACTAACAAGGAGTTGTTAGTATCAAACTATAGTCTAATAATACTCAAATGAGGGTATCAAGATGGTAAAATCTATGAATGATCATGGACCTTATTGGATCTAGGGTTTACAATTTAGAAAGGGTATCCTAAGGGAAATGCTCTAGGGTTAGTATTTTTTTCTCTTTGAAAAGTGCGAGAAGCAAAGTAAAAGGGTCAATCCCAACAAGAACGCTTACTCAGCGAAATTTTTAGAAGAAGTTGAAGTTATAAACCCAAATGTTTAGAGTTTAATTTTTTTCAATTCAGAATTTCAGAGCCAACCACGAAAATTCCACAGAGAATAAGTGAATTAATGTTTTGAGAATGAGGGGAGTAGGGATCTATTTATAGTTCAATTATACGCTAAAATTATAGTATATAATTGAAAGGACGGCTAGGAACTCGGCTCCGCGAACTAATCCTAGTCTGACTATAAGTTAGCTTCCTGAGGGACTCTAGCCATAAACAGACAGGCATACAGAGACAAACACGCAGATAGGGGCAAATAGACATACATATTTACATGTAATATCATTTAAGTAACTGACATTTACTTAAGATATTACATATAAATAATGAAATACCCCCCATTTGAATCCAATAAAAATAGTTTCGAATCAAAATTCTCAAAGGATAAAAAGTCAACTTTCCAGTTCAAGAACAAAATTTGATTTTTTGCACTTTAGTTAAATTTCTAACTTTCAAATTACAATCATTTTTGTAAAATTTTAAAGCTTATATATTCTATCATATCAAAGCATTGCTAAAATACCAAAGTTTGATAAAAAAAAGTTTACATCTGGGCTCCCAAATGGAAAATATATTGTCAAGGTTCTGGCTTGACCTTTGACTCTCGGTCAACAGAATTTGAGGCCTAAGCTATAATAATTAGGACGTCACATATGATCTAGAAAGGTTGAAAATGGGGTGTTTACAGATTCCCCTCTTCCACACGTGTTTGTGGAATAAACATCCGTTGAAGAAAGTAGGCACCCGACCATTTGCCCTCTGCTTGAGGGATCTAGCATAGGCGACTTTTTAACTCAGATAATAAAACTATAAATGATCTTTGTTGAGTCGTTGATGTCGTCCTTAGGTTTCTTTCTCATGAAGTATATGGGATTGTGATGCTCTTAAGTCGAGGTGACTGTCATTACACATTCGAAGACCGGTTGTAGCGATTGAGGGGCTTTCTGCAATCGTGGGTGATATTGCGACCAGACGAAGAGATTTTACCATCGTCAAAGTACACGTGGTGCAAGCGAAGGGTGAGAAGTGATTTGGGCTTAAGTTTTCATGGTATCTGAAGATGAAGTGGGTAAAAAGGTATCGAAAATGTTCAAGTAGCATCAACACCGAGTGCGTTATTGCTCATACCAATGACACATAACAGTTCTTGTCAGAGATCATTTAAAGTTCTATATGGAGTGGAATGCTTACATCCTTCCTATCAGCTGGAATGAAATCAACAGATTATCAATGGCCAAAATGAAATCATGACACTGGCCTGGTCAAAAGGGGAAGAGAAAGAGATGAAGAACAAGAAGAGAGATAATGCATGCAATTTGAAATATTGCGTTTAACTTAAATCAATTTCGTAAAATTATAAAATAAGGCTCCCGAGATATTACATGATGGTCCTTTCAGCTGAGATTTGTGAACCTGGCCTTCTTTTAGGGTATCGAATTGATATTAGGTGTGCCAATTACTACGTTCATATCGTTGTAGACCACGATAATGCTCGCTTATGGGAGGACTATGAAGATCATACGCGTGATTATGAATGAGTTTTGAAAATTACTTAAAATATTAAAATAAGAAAAATAGAATTAAGTTTTTTAAAAAAATAATAGAAAAGAGGGAAAATACTTACCTGAACGGGTGCATAGACTTGTGCGCAGAAGCGAACTTTTAGCTCATGATAGAATAACGAATATTCTTCGATGAGGGGTTGATGTCGACTCTTAGTCTTCCTTGTCATGAAGCACAAAAATTAGAAAAAAAAGTGGATTGCTCATTTGGAGATCGATTATGACGATCGATGGGCTTTTCCGCTACCGTTGAGCTATTGCAACCATTCTAGGGAATGATGCCACAGTCGAAGCACAGGTGGTGCAACCAGAATGACAAAAGAGCATAATATTATAGTAAAAATGGTATCGAAAGATATTAAACGATACCAACAACGAGTGCATTATGATGCAACTAAAAAAAAAGAGTGTTCTTCGAGGAATATCCTGTTGTTCTCTTGAAAAAATGTTTTTACATTGTGCTTAGGAGTAGTTCTGCAATATCATTCTCGGTAAGAGGGGCTACGTATTATGAGTGTTCTTCGAGGAATATCCGAGTGCATTATTTTTCTATTTATTATTATTATTACTTGTTTAAATTTTCTTGTTGAAGAGGTTGTCTTTGTTCATAACGATTTTATTATTATATATTTTAAATTTTTTATCATTATTATTATTATTATATCTTTGATTTTGTTTAATTAACACACAATTAACTTTTTTTTTGTTATTACTATTGTTATTATTATTTTATTTTTAAATTATTATTATTTTATTTTTTTGAAAGAAATAAAGGTTGAAAACAAATAATTTTTTTTACTATTATATTTTTTTTAAATAATTTTTTTTTAAAGAAATAAATGATTAAAATAAAATATTCGAAAATAAATATAAAAAAATATCCTTGCCTGACAATAAGGGTCTTTTGATGGTGATTAATTTTCTTAATCGTGAATTTTATCTCTTTTAATGTAAGATTCTAATGAAATTTCCCAATGTAGGATAAGGGTTCTTCTGGGTTCCGTGAAATGCGTTAAGTTTGCCCAAGTTGTTATTATTGGAGGATTAATAAATAAAAATCTTCTAGTTTAAAGATGTTATTCTCATGACTCGATTATCGTTGCCAGAATGTTAGGGCTAAAAAATAATGCCCCATTAAGGCATGCGTGCATACTATGCACGCATGCCTTAAATCACTGCTTCAGATCCAAGAAGTTAGGGCCTGTGCTGGAGCCCACTTTTGGAGTAAGGACAGTTTGGCTATGTGTGCATACTATGCACGCACGTATAAAATTTACTCATGCGTGCATACTATGCAAGCATAAGTTAATTTTAGTTATACCCATTGGATGTATCATCTCGAACTACCCCAAAACGATATATTATTATAGTCAATCAAACTTTTCTATCAAAAGTTATGATTATCGAAAGTTCAAGGGCCTCACAATATCATGAATCCATGAAATGCAATTTTTTGGAACCTTGAGCCTCCATCGGCTGACTTTGGGAGTTTGGTATTACTTTAAGGCTGCGTTTGGGAACGTGGATTTGGATTTGGATCTCCTAAATCCAAATCCATCGTTTGGTTCCCCATTTTTGTGTTTGAATTTGGATTTGGTAAATCCATCGGAATTTAGAAATTCATGGCTATATTGTAAAAATGTGGATTTGTAAATGACACCTCCTAGGCATTATTTGAAAATCCAAATCTTACACCAACATATAATTGGCTATGTTTAGTGATTAAAAAGTTGTTACCAAGTGTTATCATAGGTACGGTTCGACCTGATACTGAAACCGACCTGAACCAATGGTATCCAACCCGAATTAACCGAACCGAATCGGGCTGAATCGGTGGTAAATGGACTGGATTGAATAGGTACTAGACAAAACAAGACCTGACCGAACCCAAGCTTAATTAGTTACTGCAACGGCTAGAAAACTAGCCATTGGGCTGCAATAGCTAGTTTATGGCCGTTGCAACCCACTTTTGTACATTGCACCTTGTGTGCAACTAGGAAATTGCTAGTTGCACACGCGCACACACACACACACACACTCTCTCTCTCTCTCTCTCCTTTTCCCATTTCCCGTCTTTGCAGCCCACCTTTGTACAATGCGCCTAGGGTGCAACCAGGAAATTAATTGTTGCACCCATTTAATTTCCATTTTTGCTGCCCACCTTTGTACAGTGCACCTTGGGTGCAGCTCGGGAATTGCTAGTTGCACTCTTTTGGTGTTTATTTTTGCAGCCCACCTTATACATTGCACCTTGTGTGCAACTGGAAAATTACTGGTTGCACCCATTTAAAATTTCTCATTTTGTTTTTTTTATTTCTGTTTTTGCAGTCCACCTTTGTACAATGCACCTTTAGTGTTATCAAGAAATTATTGGTTGCACCCACTAGATTTTTTTTTATTTTTATT
Source organism: Chloranthus sessilifolius (assembly GCA_021018995.1). Lineage (NCBI taxonomy): Eukaryota > Viridiplantae > Streptophyta > Magnoliopsida > Chloranthales > Chloranthaceae > Chloranthus > Chloranthus sessilifolius. The sequence continues at coordinate 108,381,672 of CM037597.1, read as the reverse complement.
TTTGTAGCCCACCTTTGCACATCACATATTGGGTGCTACCAAGAAATTAACGGTTGCACCCATTTTCGATTTTTTCTATTTTTGCAACCCACCTTGTACAGTGTACCTAGGGGCAATAAAGAAACTACTGGTTACACCCATTTTCATATTTTTTTCCCTGAGCCCAAGCTGAAGCAAACTGAACCGAACCAAACATCGAAATTCGGTTTCAGTTCGGGAACGGTTTATACATTGGAAGGAATTTGGTGTACCGAAACCGATACCGATATATTTTAGTTTGGTTTCGATTTGTGGTGTACCGAATTGAAAATCGAAAAAATCGGATTCGGTTCGGTATACCGAACTTGCATTCCTACCTACATAGAATGAAGGAAACCAATGAAATATAAATTACTTTTATACAAAAAAAATAGCCAAATGAAGTATCTATAAATCCTTGGGCCAAATTTTAAGGCAACGCTTGAACATTCAAACAAGAGATTTGCAAATCTAAATATTTCAAATTCTGAATTTGAAATGGTTGAATTTGAATGACTTGAATTTGAAATCCCCAAATCTAAATCCACGTTCCCAAATGCAGCCTAAGGTTTTTCTAAGCTTCCTAAGGGCGCCTAGGGTTCTAATCGGTTCTAAAGGGTTATAGGAGATGCTTTCGAAAGCTCGGATCATCATGAACTAGAATGCTCAACTTCATACAATATTGAAATGATCGGGCCAATATTGGGTGTCTATAGTAGGGTTGGACCTTCCTGCCAATTTTTTGGCACCATCCGGCCAGTGGTTTTCCGACGATAGCAAACAAAGGAAAAATAATTAAAAAATAACACAAAAATATAAATTCATAATTTTAATAGAAAAATAAATTACTAATTATGCAGATCTATCAGATTTACAAGATTTTAGGGTTAATTAGTTTTAAATAAAACAAAAATATCGATTGGATTTTGGGGCTTAATTAGTTTTAAACCCGTCGATGCACGATCGAGCGCACCCTACGCGACGGGATTTGAGAAGAATAGAGGAGATTAATGGATACCCACTTGTTGAAGCATGAATGGTTAATCTTATGGTAGTTCGGGTTGAAGAGATCGATACCCAAAGCGTTGGTTTGTGTAAGTCGTCTTCTCTTTCTTCCTCCTTCGATCTTATCGGTGGTTGAGCGAGAGATTTGAGAGAAGATGTTAGGGTGTTTTGGGAGAGAAAAGTTAAGAGGAAGAAAACTATCGTATAATTTTTGTTGTAGAAAATAGAGAGCTCTTAAGGTTTTATTTAAATGATAGTAAAGTTTTAAGTTAACCCCAATTATCGTAAAAGATTCAATAAAGTAAGATTTTTTCACACAAGAAGATATCCATGCGTGAGTGAATAGGTTGTGAAAAGATTTCATTACAGCGTTTTGTGTAGGCACCGAAGCAAATAGTATTTGTCTCCCGAAATTACAGTTATACCCTTTAACATGTTTCATCTCTTAAAATAAGCGTAACTTTTTATATTCTTGTCGAAATTCAACAAATTATATATCGTTGGAATCGTATCGACGAGCACTTCACATTGTGTCCAAAATTGACTAAAAAATGAACATATGAAAATTATGAATTTTTTAAAAGAAGGTGTGAAGCACTAACATTGTGCACAGTGTGGTACATCATTTAATACCGTTAAAATAGTCAAAATGAATTGTGTTGTCACAATTACCTTTTGCTTTGCAAGTCTATCAGTTAACTGTTTGTTTTGTTTATTTATCAACTTCATATACCTTCAATTAACATGCCTATTCAACTTGCATTGATAATGAATAAAATTTTCTTATTTCTTTCTCAAATTCTGATTACTATTAATGCTGAAATACTGAATTGTTTACATGTTTATCCAATACGTTAGACCTACTTGCTTGGTCATTTGAGATTCCTAATGCCTAACTCATAATTTACACAGAAGCCAAGATGTTGAATGCCAGGATAAATTATTGCCTACTATGTTTATAAATAGGGCAATAGGTGTGTTCACTTCTTCCATATCATGTATAGCAGCTAATGTCAGCCTTTTGTCTTGTAAATATAGTTACCATTCCCACTGATGAGAAAAACTGGCCACCATTCTTGGAGAAATTAGCAAAACATGCTCCATTTGCAAATGTTTTAGGCTATTATGCTAAACAATAAAATTTTAGGTAAAAGGAGTTTCACAAAAATTTGAAGTTCTAAAAGGTGTGAGATCGAAAATAAGTGACATGTATGAAAAGTCTTGTAAATATGAAAAGCCCCTTTTACCCTTCACTTTTGAGGGCACTTTAGAAGGAGGACGAAGAAAGAGGGGACTGGTTTCAAATTAGAACCCGTCGTCTTTTCCACTTATCAATCACTATTTTCGTTCCATCGTCCACCACCCATTTGGCTTCTCCACTCAAACCATTTGAAAAATCATTTGCACTGTCGTCTTCTCTACTTATCAACCACTATTTTTGCTCCACCGCCGTCGTCTTGTCCACTTATCACCGGTGCTAGAGAAGATGAACTAAAAATCGATGATCCAAGACTTCTCCGGCGCCAATTTGTTTGTAGTCGCTCTTTTTCAGTGCTTGAAAAAACTAATCGGTGCTAGAGAAGTTTTTGATCGCTTATTTTTTATTCATCTTCTTCAGCGCTAATGAGGTTTTGGTTCATCGTCTCTGGCGCCGATAAATTTTTGGTCGCTCCTTTTCGACGCTCAAAAAATTAATCGGTGACGATGAACCAAAACTTCATTGGCGCCGGAGAAGATGAACAAAAAACCGGCAATTCAAAACTTCTCCGATGCCGATTAGTTTTTTGTCGCTCTATTCCGATGCTCGGAAAAACTAAACAGTGTCGAAGAAGTTTTGGGTCGTCGGTTTTTGGTTCATCTTCTCCGGCGCTAATGAGGTTTTGGTTCATCGTCTCCGACACCGATGAATTTTTTGTCTCTCTTTTCCGGCACTCAAAAAATTAATTGGCAGCGATGAAGAAAAACTTCATTGGTGTCGGAGAAGATGAATAAAAAATCGGCAACCAAAAACTTCTCCGATGCCAATTAATTTTTTCGAGCGCCGGAAAAGAGCAATCAAAAACTTATCAGAGCCGGAGACGATAAACGAAAACCTCATCGACGCTAGAGAAGATGATCCGAAGATCGACTTCATCTCTTGAAAATGACAAGGGTATTTTAGTCTTTTCACATGTACAATGCATCTCACTCATGAAAATTTTTTTGCATCTCACAACTCTTACAACCTTAGATTTCTGTGAAGCTCCTTTTACTTAAAACTTTTTTTCTAACATAATAGCCTAAAATATTTACAGATGGAGCATGATATAGCAAATGAAAGAATTGCTCAAAACTTGCAATATTTGGCTCTTGTTGGTTGGCTATATATAAAATTTTAACTTTATGTGCCTTCATTTAACTAAAGAATTCCTTCAAAATGACTTAGTGTTCTATGTGGCACAGGTCTAAAAATACCATGTCATTTCTTTTTAACTCATGTGCCAAGGTACAAATCTCGTGTGCAACTTGTAATTGCTCTTTTTTTTTTTTTTACATTTTTTGTTAAAGCTGTCTTCACCAAAAAATAAAAAAAAAAACTATTTTTAAATGCCATTTTAGTCCATATATATCATCAATGAAGCAAATTATATTCATCATATTCAAATTATAAAATTGACTTCCCTTTTGTGAGCTTAACGGCCCTTTTGTGCGTACGACGTACTGGGCACACTATTATCATGAAACAGGTTACTTATTGCCAAAATAAATAACATATTGAGACGGGACATCTAGTCTAGCAAGAGAGAAACTAGCTGGTCACTACGGTTTTAAATATGGGTGTTAGGGCCCGGGTTGCTTTTTGACCCAATCTAGGGTGATAGATAGGTGAAGCATCGAGTTATTTGAATGTATCCATACCCTATCATAGTCAACACAATTAAATTAAAAAAAAAATTAATATAAAATCGGATTTACACTAAAAACGGTAAGTTAATCCCAAGAGACCTATTGTCTCAACTATATAAGACAATTAAATTTCATGATTCGAGGGATTGATTTACAAACAATTAGGGTCTTTATGGACTCTTACCTTTTTGGTTAGTCAACTTGATCAATTAAGCTCTTTCTCTACCCACCTCTTTTATATAAATAGAATTCTCTTTTTTCCTCTCTCTCTCTCTCTCTCTCTTTATAAAAACGCAGCCCAAGCACCACCATCTCCAGATGCAACTACCCAACACCGCCTTTGCCTCACTCATCGAGGCTCAACCATCGGAGTTATGCCGTGAGCACCACTACCACCACAACACCAACTATAGATAACTCGGTATTTAAGCAAACTTCAACAACCAAGTTTTTGTGGCAAAACACGAGGAAATCTGATCCGGTCTTGAAATTGGTCACCACGGCACGTCGAATCCGATCTTCGTCAACCCAAATTGCTGTGAAAATCACGATTCACACTTCAATAGGTGGGTGTCATCCGATCTATCTAAATCTACACATTTACACCTTATATGTGATGAATTTATGATAATTATATGAAAACTATACTTTCGCATTCTTACGTTTTTGTATGGATTTACAAGATTGTTATAGTCGAATGGTTGAACCAATCGACCGAGAACTAAAGGGTACTATACCATTCTATATGGCACACAAGTGTGTCGGCAAAATAGACCCCAGGGACTAAATCGGGCACAAAATAAATCCCCAAGTCATGGATGGGTTGTTGTCCTATTTTGCTTTTGTTGCACACTCGGTGTGGAGGTCTTCGTTTGACCTTTTGGATCTCGATGATCCGATCAGTCTCTGACCTCGGACAAATGACGGACTCTCCATAAAATCTGATGTTTTATACATCTAACGGTTCACATTGATCTACATGTCTTTATTTTCATAAATTTTAGTACCCAAATAATGTGAATATATTTATTTTATACTTGGAATATTTTTTGCACTTATTCATGTAAATTTTCATATACACTGGCCTTCTCAATCTCTCTCTCCTTTTCCCTGCAAAAACGCAGCCCAAGCACCACCATCTCCCGATGCAACCACCCAACACCTTTGCCTCACCCATCAAGGTTCAACCATCAAAGTTGCACCGCTAGCACCACCACCACTGCAACACCAACTACGGTTAACTCTAGTGGTGTTTAAGCAAACTTCAATAACTAAGTTTCTGTGGTAAAACACGAGAAAATCTGATCTGATCGTGAAATCGGTCACCACAACACGTCGAATATGATCTCCGTCAACCCAAAGCGCCGTGAAAGTTATGGTTCATGCTTCAACAGGTGGGTGTCCCCCTATTTAAATCTACACATTTATACTTTATATGTGATGAATTTATGATGATTATAGGGAAATTATACTTTCTCATTCTTACGTTTTTTTGTTGATTTACAAGATTGTTATGGTAGAATGGTTGACCCTATGGTTGAACCCATCCGCCGAAAACTAGAGGATACTATACTATTTTATATGACACACAAGTTTGCTGGCAAAATAGACCCTAAGGACTATAAATCGGGCACAAAAAAATGTCCCAGGTCATGGATGGGTTGCTACCTTGTTTTGCTTTTGTTGCACACTCGATGTGGAGGTTTTCGTTTGATTGTTTCGATCTCGATGATCTGATCAATTTTTTACCTCAGTCAAACCGTAGACTCCCCATAAAATCTGATGTTTTATACATCCGACGGTTCACATTGATCTACATGCCTTTATTTTCATAAACTTTAATACCCAAAAAATGTGAATATATTAATTTTACACTAAGAATATTTTTTGCATTGATTTATTTAAATCTTCATATACATTGGCCAAAAGGTTCAATTTGACCCATTAAATTAAGTGAACAACAAATCTATGAGTTGAAGCCCATAGATCGAAATAAAAATCATTTAGTCATCTATTAAATCGATGGTCAAATTTTGATTAAAACTGACACACCTCAGTCTTTACACCACCTAAAGTGGTGCACATAACCACATAAATTTTTGCAATTTATGCTTGTGACACCTTAGCCTAGGGTTTGGTTTGACCCTTTTAGATCTCAAGTTTTAGGCCGAACTGGGATAGGGGACACGAAGAGGGATCCCTCAAAAATTTTGAATCTCTTCCCATCTGACGGATAGTTTTGCCTGAAAACCGATTCAGTCAGATTTAGGCGATTGTACAAGTTTCCTAAAAACAATGAAGGGATTTATACCCTTAGACAACCAACGTCAACAGGCATATTTGACTCCCTATTTGACCTAAAAAATAATCAAACTAGTGAGGAGCCGAAATGAAAACCCACCTTATTTTATAGAACATTATGTGGTTACCAAACCCAATGTCACATAATCAATGTAAAAAAAAACTCTTAAAATGTGCCTCAAATTTAGTTCAAGATGGAATCCAAACCTTAGGACCGTTATTTCATGTGAAGTTTTTCATATCTGAAAAAATCTCAGTCGGAGAAAAAGTTTTCATTTATGCTAATCTAGTTACACTAGAAAAAATAGATTTAATTTCTCCACGCTTCCTGAAGTACGTAAAATCTTAATTTATAGTCATTGGGGTGCCGCTAATGAAAATCTAAGAGTCTAACCTTTCTCTTTACATTTAGGCCAAAGACTCATACTATAGAGATTTTGACCACATAAGTCGAGGGAGTTACAAGACCCTCTACCATTGTGATCGCATACAAGCCTTCTTGCGTTAAACTATCCAAATAGTCTCATGCACCCTTTATAACCAAATTCTCAAATTGAAACTTAATACTCTAAATCTTAAAATAGGCTAATGTCCTTAAACATATGGATCCTACAAGACCCACAAATCATTAATTGAGTCCACAGATTCCACCAAGTGAACTCATTCGACCTTCAGATCCTAGACGGGCATAAGTACTCAAGAGGCCCAAATACCCTATTTAAGCCAAAGATTCCTGAGAAGTCGAAGCTTGAACTTTTTGAATAGGTCCAACCCACTCCTAAACTTAGGATCATGGATCAAAATTTTGACCGAAAATTTAAAATTTCGGTCGAAACATTCGGTTTCAAGCATGCCCAAAATGAAACCGAAATCTAAGTCCATATTTGTATGGACTCCAAAATTTCGATTTTCGATTTCGACCATGCCTGAAGCCGAAATTTAACTTGAAATTTTGATCCTTGCTTAGGATAATTATTTAAATACATTTCCTAACCACGCTATGAAGGTGTATATATCCTGAAAATCGTGTAATAAATATCTGACGGTCGAAACTTGTTTGAGTAACACAGGAGTCAATCCTTAGCCAAATTTTATAAATTACCAGTCTGTTTTCATCAGATCGACAAGATCTATCTAATAAGATCAGTCTAACATCACTTTGTGATACATATTTCAGAACTCACGTACCTTCATTGTAGGTCACATTCTTCTTTCTTTTAAAAATGAGAGAGGCACCCTTAGTCAATCTTAAACCATACTATAACCCTATAAGGTTTTAGAGTTTAATCTAATATCTGGGAGTTAAAGTCTAACTCACCATTTTATAAATATTGAATTGATATCAGTATTTTTAACATCTCCCTATGATTGATTTGTTTGTTTGAATTATCAGTTGAAATATTACAAGTAATATTAACTTCCTTATGGTTAATTGTTGTCTTATTATATGATTCATCTGCATCGTGTGATATCCACCACTTAACTGATACATTAGGGCATATATATAGTAGGTTAAAAAGGAATAAGATATAATACTCGACTTTTAAGCCTTCAACATAGTAGGATTCTTTTTACGGTTACATGGAACTTAAAATGTAGGCATCTATATACAAATGTAACACCTCTATGAGAGTATGGGCGGTCACACGAAGTACATTCAGGTTACTACGAAATTTACCCTTTGGAAAGGGTGATTTGGTAAAATTTATCGCACTGTGGCTCACTTCAATTAAGTTATAAGTAAATGATGAGAAATAAATATGTAAGATAAATTAAGATACAGATAAATAAGAAAGTGGAGACTTAAGCTCACGTCAATAATGAAATCGGGGCAGGGACCTAGGCCCAGATTCGAACAATGATATGATAAGAGATGCTATGAAGGCCAGCTGAACACGAATTAATTTCTATATATGTCATACTTTACAAGCTACCGTAAGAATACAACGTCTGCAGCCAAGACAGGTCTTAAGGACAATATGTTTAACTTTGTCTCGAACTAAGGGGATACTGAAGGTTTCTACTTAAGAGAATTTGTTATACTGATGCATACTATCTCATTGGGCTGGATGGTAGTTTATGAAACGGAGGCTAGGTGATTATCTACATGTGGACCTCGCGTGGTAGGCTCGAGCAGAGACTCTGACACAGATTGTTTACATAAAATAAGTATGATGTGAAGTACGTTGTGTAGGCGTATGGAGTTGCGACAAAACATAAGATATGTCACGCAAGTTAAGTTAACAAGACAAGTAAGAAAAGTAATAAGCATCAGAAGCATCATATGGACTGAAAACTATTATGTCATTTTAGCTTTATAGTTACGAAATGTTTATCAGAATTTTTATTATGTTATTTATATGAAATTGTAAATGATTCATTTCCACCCACAGAGTTGCACCCATGATCACCCGAATAAGCTGTAGTGGATCGATTGTGCAACCCATTAAGTTTACATGACACTCACGAAAAACTATAAGTGAGGATACAGACTACTCTTCTCTTTTGGACTTTGATGATGCACCGATAAATGATACAATTTATGAGAGTGACGACGTAAATGACCAGTAAATGACCAGCTAAACGAGGTCAGGTAGGTCTTAATTATTTAGGAAGACTTTCTAGCATAGTGACAAATTTCTCCGAAATTTACCGAAACAGGGGTTGGGAGAAACTTTCAGCGAAATTTCGATGATTTATCTGAAATCACTAAAATTTCATTAATTTCGACGAAATTAACGAAATTTTGCCAAAATTTCACCGAAATTAATAATTTTTTTCTAATTTTTATCTATTTTTAAATAATAAACAAAATTGTTATAAAGTTTAAATATAATTTATATTTAATATTTTTTATACTCTCTGAAATTTTCCTGAAACTTTTCAAATTTTTCTCAAAATTTATCCGAAATGAATCAAAATGTTGTCGAAAACAAAATTTGTCACTATGCTTTCTAGTAGTTGATCATACCTTCATTTATGATTATTTGATATAATGAACTCAAATTTCAACGTAAGGGTGAAGTGAAGCATATATACCTTTTTATATAAGCTTAAGGCAAACCCCCTTCTTATCCTTTTAGTGATTTTATTTAACTATAGATCCAAGTGTCACTAATATGTTTAAAACCCACATATTACTACTATTATTTCTTGGAAATTTTCTCATCTTCTAAGTATATTTATTTAATTACTGAGACAAAATATATATGAAAAGGTGTTTAAATGAGCTTACACAATTAATGGTTTAAAATGTAAGTAATTCATAACATCAAAAGAATATATCATACACTGAAATATGAAGGCAACCGCCCAAAAACTGTGTTTAAGGGAAATTTAAATCAGATTTAAATCATCGGATGTGTAGACTCTAATATCAAACCATGTTCTCAGCTTTAATTACAGTGGTTCACATCCACTTATAAGCATGTTTCTTCGGCTGAGACATGATCCATGATGGATTGAAACTCAAGACAAATTAGATTGATTGCGACAATTTAGATTGATCACAAATCGGCACTACGTGGAATAACTGGAATAATTATAAACCAATATTCAATGGTGCAAGATTGAAAATATAATTAATAGTATAAGACCATTTTGGAATTCAAATGTCGGTCAACAGCCACTATACCAGTTTTTAATATGAATGATTGAAGATAATTAAGCGCTTTACCTGCAAAATAACAAGAAGAGAGGAGAAAGCAGAAAGCAGGGATTGCTACATTTAACTACAACTTCTTAATTTATGTACAGAAGTTTCTAACTTGTCTGATTTTCCCACCAGTTTAAAAGGGGGTTCTCTATCATTTCCACCCAATTACAAGTAGAAGACAACCCAAAAAGTAAGAACTTGCATACCAATCTTCTTCTCATTCAATCTCCTCCTTAAGCCCCTGCGAAAAATGAGCGATCAAAAGAAGTGGTTCGTTAAATCTATTACCAAGACCACATGACGGCATTCGATGATGCATTCTGAGAAAGGGGCGTGGTCATGCAGTGCTGCTGTTGCCACTGATGTAGGCCGTCGTTCTCGCCCTTCCCACCGAAGCCTGTTGCTTGCGCTTTCCCGTGAGTAGGGTCCCCGATCTCTTCTATTTCCATGGAGGCTTCACCTTCTTCAGACTCCATTGGCTCTGATACCTGGATCCCCATCGCAGCAGACACTTCATTTCCTTGGGGACGCAGAAGCTGGGATGGTGCCCAAGGAACAACAGCTAAGCAGTTACTGGTTATCGTGGGCCTTTCATTGATCGACCCTTCCTCTTTTTCCATCTCTGTGGTCAGAATATTTCGATGATCCGACCAGAAAACTTCATCTGGGAAGAATTTTCAGCAAATTGGTTAGACCAGTATTTACAGTTCTAGAGCAAGGATAAGTTGCTAAAAAAGTGGCGTATGTATGATCTGACATATAATAACATAGCTCCATATCATCCATATCTGATGTATAATAACATATTGGCATACAGAGAGACCAAGGTATCTAGCTCGGTTTCAGCATCGGGAACCAGTTTGATCTTTGGATGCTGATACCAAAACCAACTTTTTATTGGAATATATATATATATATATATATATATATATATATATATATATAGGTTTGAACTTTGGATACTGATACAAAAACCTTTTTTTTTTTTTTAAATAAAACAAAATAAAATAAAAATGACTATCCCAGTTGATACCGATATAGTATTGGATGAAACGGGGACAGTATCAGCCAATACCGACAGAGAGACCAAGGTATCTAGCTCGGATTCGGCATAGAGAATCAGTTTGGTCTTTGGATACTGATACAAATACCTTTTTTTATTAAATAAAACAAAATAAAATAAAAAATGACTAAACCAGTTGATACCGATATAGTATTGGATGAAACCGGGACAGTATCAGCCAATACCGACAGTAATCAGTCAATACGGACACGGTATCACTGATACCAATGCCAATACCACCCTAGTACCGTTATTGGGGGGTGGTACCGGTATCGGTTTTTTATGATATCGGTGCCATAAAAAACACTTTGGTTACTATTGATCAAATAAAAATTCCTTGTGAAGGCAACATAATCATACACAACTACATCAAGTCGTGCCTTCTTTGATGGTGATGGATTTGGTAACATGATAAGAATGATCTCGACTCAACATGAAAAATACATCTATAATATTGCTCTTTATTTTAGGGTGATGAAAGAAACATATACAACCCATTTCAGAGCAACGGAAACGGAGATTCGAAATCCATCACAAATTAATAATCAATCAATTGAATTCCATGCTTTAAAACTATCACCTTGTTAGCAGTTTCTCTTAGTAAAGCAGTTGGTAGAAATTAACAATGTTGACTTAAATCAACTCTGGGCTGCTAGCTGTACTACTTGGATTGATCAAATACATGGGCCACGTGCCGTAAAGTGGACGATCATGCCACAATTTAAAGGTCATAGGAGTCGACCTCTTAAAAATCTTTCTTCTTTGACATCCAAACCTTACTCTCCCAATAAAATCTTCATGGCTCCACGTTTTGAATGGAGGTTTCCACCCATTAATATTTCATGCCAATTAATATTTCATTTGATTAATTACAACATTAAAGCAAATCTAAATCCTGACTCACAATTCACCAAATAAGAGACCCATCCATCCTCAAGTACATTTCAGGAAAAAAACCTTTCCATAACCACATCTTCTCAACCCAAAATAGAATTGATCCTAAGTCCATGTTGTTAGAAAAAGAAAAAAAAGAAAGTAATCGTCCAAAGTGGATTTCATGGTAGTTAGCACTATTAAAATCAGTCTAATATTTTAAATTTAGCGGTAAAAAACCTTAGGTCCCTCTTAGTAAATCCAGTAAAGAAAAAAGCTAGAAGTCTAAATTTCTTTCACATCATTTTGGTAGTATATAGAATTGGAAACAAATAAGTTCATGGGTTTCTTAATAATGTTGAAACAACTGAATGAACAATATTACTGATTTTGGACTGAATTCCATTTCTCATAGTCTGTACAATGTAGAAGTAGAATTGACAACTAAACCAGTTGTGTCGCATGTATTTTTCAAAAAGTTTCTAAATTGCTTATAAGGGGTTTTCAAACCCATGCTTCCTACATTGGAGGAGAGACTAGATCAAACCAAGTTTAACTAGTTGAACAATTTTAAGATATATATATATATATAAAATTTACATTGTACCTAAAGTCTTAAATCTTAAAAATTTAATAAAAAAAATTCTTCTATCTGTTTGATATTTTCTTATTGAACTCCTCTAGTCCAACCGAATTTCACTCGGTCAATTTGACCCTGTGCTATAGACATCATAAAGGATGAATTTGAAAGAACTTCCTAAATAAGAAAATCTACATATTAATGGTAGATTTTTAGCGCTTCTAAATCGAAGTTTAAAAATCTTGGGGGAACTTCAGGCATTTGAAAATGTTTCTATTTTGTAATAGGATTAGGGTTTTTAATATTTTATTACAAGTTTTTTGCTTTGAATGCTTGCAATTCAATTTATTTTACATTATAAAAAAATGTTGTTTTTAGTGTTCCTCTCGCAAAAGAGGTGCTCTAGAAAGGCGGAGCTCTGAAATTTCCCTCTTAGGAAACCTTGCCAATAAAGGTTCTAGACCCTTAAATTTTTTAATGTACTTGGGTGAATAGTGTCAGTTTAGCACAGCCTTCATTGTGTTCTGTTTCCAATTTCCCCTTTAAATGAAGCCCCCAATCAAATATAATTCCGAAGATGTATGAAGTTCACAAATCCAATATAATTAAGACGGCAGTAGAAGCAACTCAACAACTCCTGTAAATATGCAGCAAGATTTCAAACTAAATAATAGATTAATAACGGCTGGTGTTACTACCACACCACTTTTATGTTACAGCAACCTCACTTAAACAAAGGAAGACTACGTTGACAGTTTTAAATCATACGATGGAGATCTTTATTCGTCCCCAATCTTCCACACAATAGATCTTGAGCTCTTAGGCCTACAAACAGACGCCAGATGTTGATTCCAAGTAGCACCATCCCAAAAAGTGAATGTGATCAGTGTAACAGCAAAAGTCATTCACAATCATCACAATCACTTTTTGGGATTTTTGTTACATGGAATCAACATCTGACCGTCTGATAGTCAACCCATGATCTCAACATCTATCGTGTGGAAGATTGGGATGAAAAATGATCTATCATTCGATTTAAAGCAGTCAACAGATTTTTTTTTCTTAGTTTAAGTGAGGTGGCTATAACATAAAGTGGTGTGGTAGTAACACCAGCCTTACTAAAATATCAGAACCAGTGCCCATCACAATATGCCCAAAAATTCTACAAGATCAGATAAAGAAAGTATTTTTTGAGAAGGTTGCTGGGATTGAAGCTACAACTTCAAAATTGCATCACGATTTACGTCCCAATTGTAATACAAGCTCAACCGCAAAATATAAAGCCTATTAGCTTATTTACTGTTAAACTATTTGTTAGATTCTTTTCATTGTTGGTTTATGTCTCATGAGCGAGGTATCCTTGTCTAATTTAAATTTAATTAGTTATTTCAGATTTTAGTAACTTGCAAACAAATCTACTCCTTATTTACTTCCACAATGAAACATTCAGTTACGATTTTAGGTATTTTTCTATTTAATAATTAAAAGTATTACTTTTTAAGATTAACCTTTTCACTATCTAGCTAGCTTGTTTATATTATTTTAGTTTCATAGTTTTAAATATATATATATAACAATGTGATTAAAAAATTCACGGCTTACACCTAGGTACGACCCGCCTCGCTAAGCTGAATCGCTAAACCCTGCCTTTCACCTTCTGAAACATTGTATAGGATAAGTGGTACAACGTGCCCAAGTAAACATTTTACCATAACTGCAGAGAAAATTCTCCCAAAGCATTCAAAATTACAAATTTCCAGTGGAAAAAGAGACCTGACAATTAAAGACAGTTGCAAAGAATCACTTGGGTACTTACTCTTAAAAGCTGGAATCAAATCTGAATTCACTGTGAAAGACAGGTTCGATGAAGGCGGAAGCTGCAACAATGGGTTGTGAACCGGCTTATAGAGAACGAGAGCTCTTTCTTCATTCAACGGAAGAGAAGTCATAGCCTCTTCCATTACATCTATAGATTGCTGAGCACTGTTTTGAAAGCTTATTTCTGGTAAATGCTGTTCAAAAACCAGAGGAATTCCTGGTTCCTCTTCTTCCATAATTGGAGGTAACTCTGCATCCTTAAAAATACCAAGGCAAAAATATTGAAATTAATAGACTATGATTAAACATTCAGAGGAAACATATTCACTAATCCAACTTTGGAATCAATAAAAATTCATTTTCATAACACCAATATTAAAATATCAATCAGCAGTGATCCATAATTTCCACACTCTGGTTTTTTCAAGTAAATATTTTCTCCAATAATTATTTTGACAACAAAAACATAGGTACCGGTGCACCAGCAATCTAATTAATGCATGAAAAATTCGAGGCTGGAAAATTTGGATCACTAATCAATTTAAGGTCTCAATACTCCAAAAGCGCCTAGGTGTTAATGGAGTGGAAAGTTAAGCCCTTTTCTACTATGGGGACATAAAACACCATCACCCACCGTAACCAAGTTCAGATTCAGCAATCATTCGGTGGGGTGTTAGTTCAGTATTACTCGGATAAATTCGGGAAAGAATTTTTTTTTTGGGGGGGGGGGGGGGATCGGAAAATTTTGGAGATCATAAAAAAAAAATTTTCTTTTTTTTTTTAAATAAATAAAAATATATGTTAACCTATTTAAAGTTCAAAATGATTACATAATCTGTATGCATTAACAATATACAACCATAATAAAATACCAAGTCTAATTAAAGCATGTATCAGAATGATACAAGATTGAAATAAGTTGAAATTTTCGTCAAATTCAACAAAATTCGGAGAATGGATGAATTAGAAGAATAACCGTCGAGAAGTTTGAGACACCACCTATTCGGAAAATTTTGATTAATTCAGAGAATAGCCATATTACTTAGGAGCAAGGTGGCAGATCGGGACTCGGTATCGGATATCAATCCATGGATACATATTGGTCTCGGCAGATAGGCTGATACCTTTTAAAAAAAAACAATAAAAAAATATGATACATGTTAATAGGCTTATAGTCTTAAAAGTTAAAACTATAGTTTAGACTTATAGTCCAAACTATCAGATATTTTTTTAAATAAAAAGAAGATATTAAAAATAATAATAATAATAATAAAATTTCAAAATTGGTAGGTATAGGCCGATACCTGAGCTGTATTAGCTGATACCCGACACCTATCGACCGTTACTGTGCAGTATTGTCTTTAAAAAAATGTTATATATATTAGTGTAGTAATATATATTTTATTGTTTCAAAATTAAGTTTATAATTAACATTATCATTACATATTCATAATAATTCAATGACAAACTTGTAAAAATCATTTTCTCTCTAAAGAAGTGTCTTTTCAATTTTTGATTTATCTCTTTACTATTAGTTGAAAAGACAGTCTGACATCTCTACACCGTAAATCTAAAAAGACATAAGTCTGAAATCTCTTCACCATAAATCTGAAAAGACACAATGATTCAGACTTTTCTCAATAAATAGAGATGAGATCTTCGTTAGAAAGACACGAGACAAAAGAAATAACATCTCTTTCTCTTCTCTCTTATGTTCTTATTTTCTTTATTTAAGAATCTTTTTGTGTATTAGAAAATCTATGTGACAAGTTCTTTTTTTAAAAAGTGCAATCTAAAAAAAAACATACGGTTCTTGGCAAAACCGGGCTATGTTGTATCCTGAAGGCAGATTCGCTTGGAACTCAATTGTATCTTCATTTATCCGACAGAGTGGGGGCATCTATTATCTTTAAGACAACGTAGTGAACTACGTGCCTCAGCTATTTTTAATACCATTTTTTT
The DNA here is from genome assembly GCA_021018995.1 of Chloranthus sessilifolius. NCBI lineage: Eukaryota > Viridiplantae > Streptophyta > Magnoliopsida > Chloranthales > Chloranthaceae > Chloranthus > Chloranthus sessilifolius. The sequence continues at coordinate 108,365,511 of CM037597.1, read as the reverse complement.
TCAACAATTTAAAGACAATAGATCATTCTAATGACTCGAAACATAAAGTTCATGAATCAAGATCTCATCAAACTTGACCAATTTGGCGGGTAAAATTTTAAAAGATGGCAATAAAATGCACAATTTAGCTTGCGAGAATTCAAGATTGTTTACGCCCTCACTACACCATATCCACCAATTGTTGTAGCGGAAACAACGGAAAGTACGACTAGTCGAGGATCGGATGTTCGACTCAAATGGCTGGAAGATGATCAAGATTTTTGAAATCACATTCTCAATACACTGAACTATAGGTTGTTCACACCATATCCAACAATTGTTGCAGCGCAAACAACGGAAAGCACGACTAGTCAAGGATTGAATGTTCAACTCAAATGGCTGAAAGATGATCAAGATTTTCGAAATCACATCCTCAATGCACTGAACTATAAGTTGTTCAACACATTCTCTAAGTGCACTATCACTAAAGATTTATGAGATTCATTAGAGAAGTATTTAACTATTAGAGAAGAAGTATTTAACTAAAGATGCAGGTACAAAGACTTTTCTAATCTATTAAGTATTTTGATTTTAAAATGGATGAGGATAAATCGATTCTTGAACAAATTCAGGAATTATAGTTTATCGTCACTGAAATGGAAGTCTTACGTATTTAATGAAATGTACTAGACCCGATAGAGCATTTATAGTGGGGGTATTGAGTAAATTTACTTGCAACCCAGGGTTAAAACATTGGAAAGTTATTCTTAAGAGTATTGAGATACTTAAAAGGAACCATAGATTATAGTTTACAATATAGTGGTAAACCTGAACTCTTAGGGAGTTTATTGATGCTACTTGGATTTAAGACTTTTCTGATTCAAAATCCACAAGCAGCTGAATTTTACTTTAACAGAAGGAGCAGTATCGTGGGGGTCTAGAAAACAAACATGTTTTTCTGATTCAAGTATGGAATCAGAGTATATAGCATATTGTCTGCGGGAGCAAAAGAGGTAGAACGGCTTCGAAGCATCATAAGACAAATTCCTTTGACTCAACATATATATGCAATTAATTTTTATTGTGATAATAAAGTTGTTTTGCAGATTTCAGGTAATAAGAAATATAAAGGGAAATCAAGGCATATAGGCCTTAGATATAACATCATTCAGCAAATGTTGAGTGATGGAGTGATCATGTTGGACTACATACCAACTTCTGAGATGCTTATGGATCCGCTTACAAAGCACTACCCAGAGATACAGTATTGAGAACGTCGAGGGGGGTGGGCCATGGATCAAAATATCGTCCGATACCGATACGTATTGGTATTGGACTCGAACGATACATTCAATGTATCATTTGATACATTCAAATGTATTGAATGTATCGAATGATACATTCAATGTATCGTCCAATACAAACCGGTACCGATACGTATCGTCCGATACGTATCGTTTTGGAGCTCGGACGATACGTATCGGTAACCCGATATTTTAACCCATGGGGTGGGCCTAAAACCGATATCTTTAAAGGCAAAGTAGTTGAACCTCAGCTTAGTAGAGTTGGAGATCCCAAATCCTAAGTTCAACGAAATAAGAAACCACTTCATGACCCTTAAAAGTGCACAAAGGTATGCTACCTATTGGCTATCCCTATGTTGTTAAATTTCGTGCACATCTCTTGTAACGTGAGAGAGTGAGTTTAATTCTTAATGATTCTGTAGGCATTCATTTGCGTGATAGAATAGTTATAAGAGCACCTATGACAGATTCACTTATATGAGTATGAAAGTGAAGCCGCTTCAACAAAGATTCATACATCTCTCTGAGATGCTCATGAAATCAGGACTTCAGCACATGGTTGTAAAGCGCAAGTCTTATGTCACAAATGATTTAGGTTATAGTAAGTGTATATGTAATTTCAGTTTGTTAGACACATGAATCAAAATTTCGTCCAATACCGATACGTATCGAACGATACGTATCGGTATCGGGACTCATCGATACGGTTCATTCAATGTACCGTATCGGTGGTTCCCATACATTTACCGGACAATACATTCAATGTATCGTCCGGTACTATCCGGTACCGATACATATCGGTTTTGGGCTTGAACGATACGTATCGGTTTTCCAATATTTTAATCCTTGGTTAGATGGGTTTTAAGTTCAAAGCTCTAAGTTACTTAAAGTCCTTACAACCTTTGAGTTGTATGTACTAGTCAAAAGTTCAAACCGAGCCGTACCTCTGATGAATAGGAGAATTAGTTTTTCCATAACGTCGAGTAATCTGAATGTTACGAGATCTCTTGTGCACCTATAAAAATGGGCTTACCGCCGCCTACCACTATATCACTAATGATCTCATTAAGGTAGCAAGGCGTACATCTGTTCAAGGTAAAAATATACTCGCATTATCAGCGATCTCCAGTCTCGCGACAATTCTCATATTGATCTGGCTCACATCCGACGCAACGAGTTATTCTTTCAGTCTTTGCGGTATCAACCAATACTTGATACCATGCTTAGGGGTCTGTAACAAAAATACAAACCAAAAATCAAATCAGCTTGCCTTTTAGTGGCAATCCAAATAGGTTCCTCGGCTCTTATTGGGAGTGGGACAAAATTTACTTATTTCAGTAGTGAAATTGTAACGCCTCGACGCCACGTGTCAAGATATTGTACTCCTTGGGTGGCTCCACTTGGTCCCACCAGTAGCCCTTTCCCTTCAAGGTTTCGTTTTTCGTATGGGTTGACCAGTCGTATGGGCCGAACAAGAGTGCGGAGGCCATTACTTATCTCCCTTTCCCTTCAAGGTTTCGTTTTTCATATGGGTCGACCAGTCGTATGGGCCGAACAAGAGTGAGGAGGCCATTACTTATCTCCCAAGATAAAGACCAGTCGTTACACGATGTGGGAATTTCCAATCTCCCCATCTTGTAATCAAGTCGTCCTCGACTATGATACCATTTCGTAACACCCGACGCCACATATCAAGATATTGTCTTCTTCAGGTAGCTCCACTTGGTCCCACCAGCCTTCTCTGATCCCACCAGTAGCCCTTTCCCTTTCGTATTAGTTGACCCATCGCATGGGCCGCGGTACCCACCCAAAATGCGTCTTAACAGGAGTGCCGAGGCCATTACTTATCTCTCAGGGTCAGGACCAGTGGTTACACAGTGTAGGAATTTACAGAAATAGCAACCAGCAAAATAGAATTAAACAAAAAGTCAATTTTTTGTTTTTTTTGCCAATTATATTCATTTATTTATGGAACGATGACAAATCAAACTAAAATATTTCCATCCTAAACGTATAATACGCATAAACACACTGAGATCTAGAATTAACTAATCACATGACAAACTAGTGATGATGATGATTTATGATTACGATATCTATAGAAGTCGATGGAGAATGATGGAGATGAAAAATATGAAAATCTATAAAGAGCAGATGAAGATATCAAATACCAGTCTTCGAATCTTCCTCGCCGGAGAAGAAAGTGAGAAGTCAGAGAAGTCATCGTTTACTTCTTCGAGTTCCTTCCGCTTCATCTTCATCGACGCGAATCCGGCCATTTCCCTGCCGGAAAATCAACAAAAACTAAATACAGATAGGATGAAACCCGCCGGAATCAGATCACCGAAAGCGATCAAAATTTTCTACTCCTTTTTTTTTCTAGGGAATCTATTCGCTCTCTCCCACTCACTCACTCTCTCTCTCTCTCTCTCTCTTATCGCTACTGAGTTTTTTTTTCTAGGGTTTTGCTTGTGGTGGTTTTTTTCTTGTTGGCCCGAAGGGAAGTTAATATTATAGAGAGAGAAAGGGGATGGGTGGATCGTCGAGTCACTGGATGTTTCCAGAAGTCGCACGTACTTAGCAATCGTGTCGTATTCTCGTCGCGTTGAAAAATGGATCCAACGGTTTCTCGCTTTCTCCCCATACAACTAAAAGAAAAAATAAGGGTACCTCTGTTCGCGCACAACCATTTATTGAAAGCGCGTACGTCGAAAACACTTGAAAATCATTCATTGGGTACTATATGATTCAAGGGTAATTTTTTGGGGATCTGTGTCATTTGGAATAAAAAACTGACCGTCCGATAAGTGAGACCTGATCTCAAGATCCTTTGTGTGGAAGATCTGGGTGAAACACGATCTCCATCATCCAATTCAACCCAATCAATGAGTTTTAAGGCGTTTATGACGCGACCGTAAACAAGGGTACCTAAAATAATAATAATAAATTGGGTACGGCTAATCTCACCTGTTTAATAGTAAGTACCACATAGTTTTTTGACCAACGAAAATCATTCATTGATTTGGTTCAGACATGGAGATTGTTTTTTTGTTCCAATCTTACTTATGATTGATCTTAAGATCATGGCGCACTTATCAAACTGTCAGATGTTGATTCAACATGGCACACATCCCTAAAAGTGAAGGTCAACTCTTTTGCCGATAATCTAGGTCACTTTTGGGGATGTGTAAAATGCAGAATCAACCTCTGACCGTCTGATAGGCGCTCCATGACCTTGAGAACTATCGTGGGAAGATTAGAACAAAAAACAATCTCCATTGTCTATTCAAATCAAGGGTACCTTCATTTTCAACCGAAGATTATTCCTTCTCGTAAAGTGATTTGAGAATAACGTCTGATGTATGGTTGATCATTTTTTAAGCATAGTCATAAAAATCGCTGAATTTTTGAAAAATTCTCGAATTTAAGGTCCCCTGAATCATTCACGAATTTTTCGAAAATTCGCTTGATCATAAAAATTTGCAATTATTCTTGAATTTTCAAGAAAGTTGTGACTTACTAATTTTTTTAATTTTTTTTACAATTTTACATCTTTTTATTTTTGTTTTAAAATTTTTCTCACCGGTTTGTCCTCCGAATGTTTTCTCGAACTTCTCGAATTTGTTGAATTTTTTCGAATTTTCACCTTGCCGAATCCCGATTTGGTGGCTGTGGTTGCGTATGGCATAGCTCTCTGCTAGTCCCTGTCATAGCAGAGTTCACCTGCTTTAGCAAGTTCCCATCCTTTTTGTTAACATTTTGCTACCTGCTTTAGCAGATACCCCTTCTCCTTGATAACTCATTGGATAGCAAGATTTTATGTAAGAATTACTTGTTTAGTAATTTTACCCTCCTCTCTACTCACTGCTTGACATAGATGATTTTATTTGTTCTAATAGGGAGCTAATAGAGATTAGGGAAGTTACTCTTAGAGCAGATAAATCCTCCTTTGCACGGAGTTAGAAAAGAGAATGGGAATGAACTAAAGCAAGCAAACTACGTTGTGGCAAAAGCTAGCAAAGAGTTATGCCATATGCAACCTATGCTTTTAGGTTGTATTCCTACCACATTTGATGGATGCATATAATTGTTTTTATCTTTGGGGTTGTGTGTCACGTCAAATCAAAATCTGACTTGTCTAATATTTGGGCCATAATCTCAACATCTATTATGTAAGAGATTGGGATGAAAAACAATCTCTATTATCTAACCGAAAGCAGTCAAACGATTCAAACACCTAGAACCTAGGTTGAGAAAGAAGAATATTGCTTGTAAATAAGGTTCCCTAACAGCTCGGTGAATTCGAGGAAAACTAGGACTCGTCTACTTGAATCAACACTCTTGATTTGAGAGGGAAGTGGGACGTGATTTGGCTCATAAGCGTAGTGAGAGGCCACTTTTTTCGTGAGATCAATTTTCATTTAGAAAGTATTTCCCTCTCGTTCTGAACTTATTTCATATATTTACTTTTTCATAAATGCTCACTTTTAGCTCTCTTAATTATTTGGGCTATGCTAAACTAACCATCCATATCAAATCGAAATAACCTCTAACTTTGTACTAGATGTCATGAGACCACAAAATGATAAAATCATTCACCTTTGATAATAATAGGACTGTTTTGACCAATTTGACTTTAGCCAGATCTTTGACGTATATGACATGACCTAGAACCCCATCAATTATAGTTGAGTGCAGCCACCCATGCACACTAAATCTCAGCTCGAACCCTTATATGGGGCACATGCGTGCGTGTGTGCTTGTTGCACATGACCCAAATCCCGAGCATAAAACCCACTCAAGCCCTAGATCTCATTCTTTTGCTCCGGATCTAACTACAATGTCACGTGGATCCAGGCCTGAACCTCTTTTGAATTAGTTCACATCAAATGAATAAAATATTTTTAATTAATACTATATATTTAAAGGTGAGCGGTACTAAATGCGAGAACCATAGTGTTTGGTGTTGACATACAACACACGATCCAACCCCACTCTCTTTAGCTATATATATATATATATGAGGGTCGGGGATATGCGCCCCCGTGTAGAGAAGTCTCTGCGCCTATTGATAGGAGCTCGACACATAACGGTTTTTTAGTTGAAAGAATCATTTAACCCTACTTTAATCATAGTTACCACTGACAGAATAAAAAGACGAGGCGATGCAAAACGTAGGGGATACGTTCCTGACATCGGGGTTGATATGACCATTATTACATTCGAAAATACCATTACTACTCCAATTTAAATCATTTGATATTCCACTTCGTCGTCGAAGCGCTTACGCTTCTATAAAGGAAACACAATCACTTTCTATATGAGGCACTAGTGGCTCTTTCATGAAGCGGTTGCGCTCCCTCAAGGAATGGACAACACAAAATGACACGTAACACTTTTTTTTGGGTCACCTAACACTTTTTGTGCGAAGCGACGTCTAACTTGATATCATTTTATTACTGTTGTCAGAATATTAAATGAGAAGCGACGCATGACATCGTGATTTTTAATGACCATCATTATCATTCGAAATAACTATTTGAGACACCCCTTTGGGGAGAATATTAATTGCTCAAATATTTAACATTAATGACGTTTCGGTAAGAAGCGTTAGCGCTTCGTACAAGACGCGCTAGAGCGACTATCATGAAGCGTTAGCACTCTATCAAGCAATGGAAGGCATCTGTCATATGACACGTAACACCTTTAATTTGACACAACATCATTATGTGCGAAGCGACATCTGAACATTAAATGTGAAGCCATGCTTGACATCGTGGTTTGTATGACCATCATTACCATTTGAAATGACTATTCGAGGCGCCTCTTCGGGAAGACCATTTATTGTCCAAATGTTTAGTATTTATTGCTCGAATATTTAGCATTAATGGCGCTTTTGTCAAAAGATTTTGGCTCTTCCGTAAGAAGCGCTAACACTCCAAGAAGAAGCGCTAGTGCTTTCTTGATGACGCGCTAGTGCGACTGTCATGAAGTGTTACTCCGTCAAGGAAGGAAAGCGCCTTCTGTATGACACGAAATGCCTTAAAGTTGACACGTAGCACCATTTTGTGCGAAGCGATGTCTGAGCTTATGTCATTTATTACCATTGTCAGAATATTAAATAAGAAGCGGGGCGAGGCGGATGGAATTATGATGCGTGACATCATAGTTTGCAATGACCATCATTTTTATTCGAAAAACTATTTAAGGCAGCAAATTTGTGAATTAAAAATTCACAAATTACTTTCATCTTTGCCCTCCTAATTTTCCTCTTCTCAGAGCGCAACAAGAAACATAAAAGCGAGAAAATCATTTTTCTGCATCTAGTAAGAAGGTGAGTATCCTTTTATTTTCATTCCGCGTCAAATATGCCGCCAAATAGAGGCAACATCTCTTCCTTGAGAAGGGTAAGTGCCTTTGCGCCTCCTTATAGTGGTACAGATGCCTCAGTGCACAAGGAATGTGAAACCGTCGCGTGTTTTTTCGAGGCGTTTGCTCCTCGACGAGGAAGCGACGACGCTCCTATTTTCATCTTTTCTTCTTCTCTAAACTTTTCTTTTTTTTTCTGATTCACAGATTTTCAAGATGGTTATCAAGACTCCAGCCACTAAGTGCACTAATGGAAAGTGTCGGGCGATCTATAATGATGTATCTGAACAGAGGAAAAATCTGCTACACAGTCTGTCTTCGAGGCATTCTTTTTAGCACCGAAGGACGTGAAAAGCGTCAATGACCTTTTGAATGCAATCATCAAGTTTTGGGTTGAGAAAATATTTAAAATTTTGGGAAGGCCTCTATCCGATTTCGGCTCCTTTATTTGGGCTTAATAACTAGTCTTCAAATGACTTCCCCTCTCGTTATCCTCCCTCCAAGCCTCTTCCCAAAGAGTAGACCATTAGAGATGGGTTTTTCAGGGGACTTAACCCTATAAAGAGGGGACACATCCTTGCTGCCATTAACTGTGTTGATCAGGATGCTAATGATGACTTTCCGAAACTTTGTCTGTTATTCGTCCTCACCACCGTCCTATTCCCAAACACAAAATACACCCTCGACGAGCCCTATCTCAAGCTCATTGATAATCTTCCCAATTTTAACTAATATCCATGGGTGATGCCGCATACAAAACCTTCTACAGTGTGTGGACAAAGTGAAGAGAAATCAAGGAATAGCTGAGAGGGCAAAGGTTGTATAGGATTATAATATTGATGGTTGCACTATTGCCCTGCAGATAATGTCGTCTCCCATAATTACGGTTGCACTATTGCCCTGCAGGTAATGTCGTCTCCCATAATTTTGTATTTTATTTCCTACGAAGCCTGCCCATAAAAAAATCATCAATATGTCGTTCCTTAGATCTAAGTGTACGACATCAACCCGAAGAGCACCCTAACAAAAACCCCAGGCCATGTTCACTTCCCAAGGTTGCTGAAATGAGAAGCGAATGAGAGTACGAGAAGGTTCTACAACAAGGACTCCGAGTACAAGGAAAATTATTTATGAAGCGATATCGCTTCCAACTAGAGGTGCAGTCGCTTCAAATAGAGGGGATGGCGATTCTCGTTGGAAGCACAATCACTTCTCAGAATATGCGATGGTGCATCTAATTTGAGGCGCAATCGCTTCCTACCGAAATGCGTCGTTTTGATTAATTCTTTATCTCTAAAAAATAATATGAAAATCTATCTTCTTATAGGCCTTCTGGGAACTAGAGTGCACTATCTCTGAGCAGAGTCAGCCCCTGATAGCAGAATTACTGCAATCAGGGCATAGATCTGTAAAAGGGAGTGAAGGACCAACGACCCCTCTCATTACTTTGCAGAGGAAGAGGTCGGACATTGATGTTATTGATCTGGAGGGAGAAGAAGAAGGAGAAGAAGAAGAAGAAGAAGAAGAAGAAAGAGATGAAGAAGACAAAGAATATGAAGATGAAGACGAGGAAGAAGAGGATCCCAAAGCTAGTAAGTTCGCAAGAACACAGTCTATTGGGAAATGGATGCAATCTGTCAATTCAAGAATTATAGACTATGAGAAGTCAATTAGAGAGCAAAGCAAAGACTTCGATGACCTTAGTCTAAAGGTTCTCCAACTGGAAAAGGAGAACCAGAAACTGAAGAATCAGAACGCCAAAATCTTAAAGAAACAGGGTTATATTGGGAGGCAGTTGACCATCTTCTAGAAGGATCAGGCGTCTCTGAAGGAGAACTTGAGAAAATTAATCGAGGGATGCTTTGAAGCTACGGCGAGGAAGCGCCATCGCTTTCAAAATGAAGCACCAACGCTATGCCTTTGAAGGCCGATGCTTTGATTATGAAGCGTTGACGCTACGAGTGTGAAGCGGGAACGCTTACATGAGAATTCTTGACTAAATAATAACTGGTCTTCTTCTCATATTGCAGGCCCACAGTGTGGCGGAAGTCTGCTGAGGATCGCTGGGGAACATCGAATCGCTGTCCCCCAATAGAAAAGGTGTGCCTTGGCCCTAATCTCCGGCGATGTGCATCGCGAGCCCCAACTCCAACCCCAGCCCCAGCCCCAACCCCAGCTCCAATCCCAACCCCAACCCCCAACCCCAACCTTAGCCCCAACCCCAACCCCAGCCTTAGCCCCAACCCCAACCCCAACTCCAACCCCAGCTCCAACCCCAACCTTAGCCCCAACCCCAACCCCAGCCTTAGCCCCAACCCCAACCCCAGCCTTAGCCCCAACCCCATCCTCCTATTGCCTCCAAACCCCATCCTCCGACTCCCTCCAAACCTCAACCTCCTACTCCCTCCCAACCTAAAACCCAGCCCAAACCTCCTACCCAATCCAAAGTCCAACCTCCTGTAACACCTTGAACTGCCCTAACATGTTTTAAATGTCTAAATATATGAACAATACTATGCACCTAGACTTAATTTTAGGGTCAACCTAGTTGACTATGACCTGAGGCCGAAGAACCATTAATAACAAAATACCCAAAGAATTCCCACATTACCAACTTGATGTGATAAGCATAGTAAATAAGCTGAGACCCAACGACTGAGTCTCTCCAAATATATCCTTAAGCCTGGATGGCTCTCAAATAGGTTCTACTCAAATTTGTATTGATGTTTGATTTCTGTGGGCTGAGCCAATCTATGTGGATCTGTTTGTTTGTTTGGGTCCACATTAAATTGGGCAAGGTTGGGTCAGAAGTCCATTTGGGCCATGAAATATTCAGAAAGTAGTTGAGTATTAATAAGTTCATCTCTATCTCCTAAGAAATCCAGACCGTCCAAGAAATGGGTATAGTGAGCTTTACCTAGAACATGGTACCTTGGTATTTGAAATTCCATCGCCAACCATCCAAAGGACCAAGGAGCATGCTTTCTAGTACCATTGAATGACCATCCAAGACCCAAATTGCAAGCTGAAAAGGAGTGGACGGTTCATAGGGAGGGGCGGCTCTTTGTCCTGGTTTGAATGTGAAGGAATACAACCTGAGTGTAGGGACTTAGACTCTAGCAATTTTAGGAGTTGACCAGCTGAGAAAAGCTGAGAAGTTATGGGCTGGGATGGTACCATCGCAGGGAAATTCGCCATGGACCGATCCCCAAAGCAGCTCCAACCTGCTGTTTGAAGAAAAAATGAAACAAGAAGGTGGCTACTCCAGTTTTGTTGGTACGAATTGGGGAGGAAGAAGGGCTACACGACACTCGATTCATGGATATGTGCACCAGATTTCATGGGAGGGGCTATATATAGAACCCCCAATACTCACAAGCCCTCACCCTCTTCTCTCACCTCTTCATTTAAACCCATCTCCCTCCTCTTACCCTTGCCGATTTAAACCCTTGGAGCAAGGGGAACTGGCGATTTGGAGCCCCATCTTCAGCATCTCAGCCAATTAGTGCGTGTGAGAAGAAGCCCTCAAAATGCTAAACATTGTGAAAATTCTGAGAAAAACAGAGGTAGATACAACTAGCTCTACCAAAAAAAATCTCACATATATGTCTATAAATCGTTTGAAAATACTGTCGAAAACAAATGTGAAATCGATAGTTTCCTAATCTCCATACGATTGAATTCTTAATACATGTGATTGGAACTATAGCATCATATAATATTATTCTAGTGTAGTTTTGTGTTTTTAGCATTCCTCGTGGGTTGCATTTACCAACCACCCAAATTGATTTTTATCAATTCAAATTATAACAGTGTTACTATTATAATGCCCATGACCTATTTGTTGAAATTCCTGAACCAGCTGCATGTATGATGCCCATTCAAATAATATTAATCGTGAGTATTCTGATCTAAGACTTAGTTGCATGTCATTTTAAATGAATCTTAAATATTTTCTTCAAAACTGATCACATGGTTTGCATGTTGTTCTAATGGGTGATTAAATCTTTATGTTGGGTAGCGGTACGGTCTAACATTTGTTGGTTGTGTCCCATCCTTTAAATACAATGTGAGTGTCAAGAGGGGGTGGGGGGGGGGGGTAAAGAACTAGGTGATTCAAAGACATGATTGAATTGTCTCAGCAATTCATGAATATCTGTGGGTAGCAGTTCCTTTCTCTCTTTCACTTTTTGTTGCAGTTAATTGGGCGACAATGACCCCCAAGTTGTGCCTTAATAACTGTAACATTGGACCATGATCAATGGAATGAATATCTGCGCCATTAATTCCATGCAATAAATAATGCTGGTTAAGATATTTGAAGGCCATCGTGAGATCGTTGAAGTTCAAAGTAATCGAACCCAACGTGCACTGCCATCGTGGACCAAATATAACATTAGAGCATTATATAGGTAAAACATGAAGGTTGGTGCTAAAGGAGAAATTCTCGAGCTGAATACTAACCGCACGACAAACTCCTCTGCATTGAATTTTATTCCCATTCGCCAACAGGACTTCAAAGGCTCTGCTTTGTTGGATTGGGTAACCCAGTTTATAACCCAGTTTGCTCCTCGCTGAACAAGACTGTCTAGGACTTTAATGGGTGCTTAAATCTTGAGGTTGGATATCGTTAGTGAGATCTAGAATCTAACCAAATTGATGATGGACTGATGTTGCATTAATATTGTATTTTTAGCTTAAATTCAATTATTCGATCTCCAATAGTTTGGCTAGGGAGTTAATGTGATAAACAAATCTTGGGTTAGTATTGGATCAATGCTAATCCACTTTGATAAGGAAGTTGAAGACCCTGATTAAATCTAGATTTAGGTTATGTTATATGAAATTTAAAGAAAGCCTCGATGACCAGCTAGAAATTTTGTCTCATGCTGTATATTGAACACGATTTTTAAGCTCCATCAATTGGGATGGGTCAGTTCTCTCCAATCAAATGTTGGGTATGGTCGAGCCCGAGTCGTTGTTGGGACCCAATTTAGTATTGAAGCCCACTAGTTTAAGCGCCCAGTCACGTGTGACTACTTAATCTATTTAACCCATTAATCTTAGTGACCCAATTTTATGTGACCCATTAGTTCAATCTGCCCATTAGCATTGATGCATCCATTAGTTTTATATGAAACCTAGCACGTTCCTTAGTTTTATGCCGCCCACTTGCCCTTAAACCTGAAATTAAACTCGAAATCCAGCTGATCTTTTTAGGTACTGTGCAGCCAACCAAACGTGAAGTTGAACTCGAAACTCAGCTGATCTTTTTAGGAACTGTGCAGCCCCACTTAAACCTGAAGTTAAACCCGAAACCTAGCTGATCTTTTTAGGTACTGTGCAGCCAACTAAACCTGATGTTGAACTTGAAGCTTAGTTGATCTTTTTATGTACTGTGCAGCCAACCAAACGTGACGTTGAACTCGAAACTCAGCAGATCTTTTTAGGTACTGTCCAGCCTCACTTAAACCTGAAATTAAACTCAAAACCTAGTTGATCTTTTTAGGTACTGTGCAGCCAACCAAACGTGAAGTTGAACTCGAAACTTAGCTGATCTTTTTAGGTACTGTGCAGCCCTACTTAAACTTGAAATTAAACCCGAAACCAAGCTGATCTTTTTAGGTACTGTCTAGCCAACCAAACATGAAGTTGAACTCGAAATTCAGCTGATCCTTTTAGGTACTATGCAGCCCACTTTAAGCTGAATTTGAACTTGAGACTCAGCTGATCTTTTTAGGTACTGTGTAGCCACTTGAACTTGAAATTAAATCTGAAACCCAGCAGTTTTCGATCTCTACTACCATTCTTCCTTAGCAACTCCATATGCTTATGTTTATTTCTACTCCAATTGGTTCACTTGTTGCTCATACCTCACTTGCACCTTTATGTCACCTAGTAAGACCCCATCATCTTAAAACATTGCTCTACCTTAATTGATGTTTTGCCCATATATTATATACCTCCATTGTATTTATATGATGACCAGTACGTGCAACCATATATTGCCCCTAGCATGCCTATATAGTTATCATCTTTTTAGTGCCTAGAAAAGTACTTTGTCCCTTGTAGCTGGTCAAATAAATCATTTACTTTTGGCAACGAATATTTATTATTTATGGTGAGTTTGTTTAGCTGTCGATAGTTGATGCATAGTCTCATCGACTCATCCTTATTTTTAACGAACAAGACCGGCGCACCCCAAGGAGATACACTCGGTCTATCAAACCCCTTGTCTAAAAGCTCTTGCAGCTGTTCTTTCAATTCTTTCAATTCGGTTGGAGCTATTCTATATGGTGCTTTAGAAATTGGCTCCATTCCAAGTGCCAAGTCGATAGTAAATTTCACCTCTCTATCTGGAGGTAGTCCTGGTAATTCTTTTGGAAAAACGTCTTCGAACTCGCATATCACTGCGATCTCAGAAAGAACGTTCTTCCCTTCTGTGTCATCTTTTAAAAAGGCTAAGTACCCGTTGCATCCATTGCTGATCAGATGCTCGGCTTTAATGGAGGACACAAGAGGCAGAAACTTTGTCCTCACTCCTATGAATCAGAATGATCTTCTCGTGTTTGGCCTAAAGATGACCACCTTGTTCTTACAATCGACCGTTGCACAATGCTGGGACAACCAGTCCATGCTAAGGATTACGTCGAATCCTTGCATGTCCAATAGAACTAAATTTGCTGGTAGTTCAAAGACATCACCATCTCTGATGGCTACTACCACCGACCTACAGACAAAGTCTGTATCAACTGCTTGCCCAATTGGAATAGTCACTGCCAAGACGAAATTTAATGTCTCCGGTTTGATCTTCATCCTTTTTACAAATTGAGGAGTGACGAAGGAATGAGTAGACCCTGAGTCTATCAACACTCTGGCCACGTACGCTACATAACTCCCTTTCCCATATACCTCTAAGGTACCTATAAAGTATACACATTTCAGCATTTTCACTCATGCCGCATATTAAAGCATGACGTTAATTAGACCAACAAATTTGTACATCTATATAGATGCAACTTACCTATCAAAAAATTATAATAAATTTAATACAATGCGTAAATTAATCCAAGAAGAAACTCACCTTGTATGATATCGTTGGAGTTCTGAGCATCCTGAGCCGTAACTGCATAGGTCCTTCCTTGTACGACCGGTTTCTTTGCTTGAATCGGTCTTGGTGCAGAAACCAAAGCTGTTCTTCCCTCATCCATCTCGGGATAATCTCTGATAATGTGGCCTATTTTTTCACATTTGTAGCAACCCTGCATTCCTCATCTACAATCAACTATTCTGTGAGACTTGTCACACTTGGCACAAGTCTCCCTAGGTGTAGAAGAGGTTGCACGTGAGAAGCCTTGAGTAGCTGACACTCCTGTGGTGGCAGTAGGGCTCTCATACCGGGTCGGTCTCGCCAATGTGGACATGGGTGGCCTAGAAAAATTTGTGTATATAATTTGTCTAGGGAGTGGAGCTGGTGCTGTAAATCTCGGCTTTTTATTTCCCGAGTTATAGTCACCCACTCTCCCTTGGAAAGTTCTTCCTCCATCCTGCCGATCCCTTCGTTTGTATATGCCGTATATATCTCTTTCGGCTACTATAGCTTTCTCCATCACGTCCGCATAGCTCTCAAGTTCAAAAATCGACACTCGCTCACGGAAGTTCGGCCTTAAACCTTCCTCAAATTTGGTTGCCTTCATGTTTTCTGTGGATACTAACTTTGGTGCGAATCGTGACAAACGTGTAAACTGCATACCATATTCTCGCACATACATGCTTCCTTGCTGTAGATTTGCAAAGTCTCTTCTCATCTACACTCTTACCTGTTTGGGGAAATACTCCCTGTTGAACTCCCTAACAAAATCCGCCCAAGTCCATAGGTGATGAGGGTGCTCAACTTCTCTTCTCCTCAATACCGATTTCCGTTAGGGATTGGCATCTCCCTCGAGCTAGAAGGAAGCCCAACCTACCTTCTTGTTCTCTATACTCTGTAACCTATCCAGAAGCTTTTCCATCTAGTTCAACCATTTTTCAGCTTCTAATGGATCTGTTTGCCCATAGAAGCTAGGAGGTCTCAATCTCCTAAAATCCACGAACGACGAAGGCAACAACGACGGTGGAGGTGGCGGTGGTGGTTGATGACTAGCGACATTATTAGCCGCCATCATAGCCGTCTGCTCGGCCAGTAACGTTGTCTACTGCGTCTGTTGGGCCATCGCAGTGACCATAGCCTCCATGGCTAATGCGATACGGTCAGTCGCATCGGCCCTCCACCCTTCCCCTTCATGAGGATTTCCTTGGCCTTTACTAGACCCTGCTCGAAACTCCTCTTCACCTCTCCGAGTTTTATTCTAGCTACCTCTAGGTCGACCCCTTCCCAGAAGACATCACGCGCTACACATGAAACCAAAGTTTCATTAGCAGAAGATCCCTTCACTCTGATAAAATTCAAGACTTGTCAGAAATTCTAAAGAAAAGGCTTTGATACCAACTGTGACGGCCCGAATTTCAGTACCCCGAAACCCATGCCATCAACACGACCCTCGAGGCCGTGCCCCAAATAGTACGCGAAGCACGTGGTACATCCCTACAAAATAGATAAAACATAGATGCAAGTTAATGCAGAACTAAATCTCCAGTTCTAAAATATATCATCAAAATAATTAATCCAAAAGATCGTTCTAATCCCATGTCTCTGCATGGCAAGAGAACCAACCTGAACTATCAGTGTCGTAACTACGGTCACCCTAAATGGTTCGACAAAAGAATATTACATGTTATTATATCATCTCTCAAAACGTGGCTGGACGTACCAAGCCAAAAATATCTCTCTCAAAACAACGTTAAAGCACGCAGAGGGTCTTGTAAAAGAACCTCTTAGGAGGGGGCTTAGACTCTTCCCTTGGAATATAATCAGAGTTCTCAAGATCGACCTCACCTGCAGCAGCTCCTAACTCTTCACCTGTGATGTATATTCAAAAGGGTGAGCTACATCCTAGCCCATTAGGGACAATATCTGAACAAGTATATCTTTCTTACTCACATACATTTCATGACATAAGTAAGGCATGGATTCATCAATGTAAATTAACTGGAAAAGAGTTTGAGATGCAGTAAAATAAACAAAATTCTTTTATTACTCTACTCATGACATCTGATGGTCATTAGTTCTTATGATTGCAACAAGGCTGGTCTCATGACTTAAAACAATTTAACTTAAATAATCTCCGAGCAATATATCATCGAGCCCCGATGGAATACCCTCCATCATCGTCTAATCAGACTATTTTCCATTTATCCGACCCACATCCCTTTCTCATAGGCGACAGGCATAAAGCTACTATACATCCCTGGGATGTCTACTGGTGTACGGATTAGTCGCCGTACTGGTCACGGATATCCTGCTGAGTCAGTCATGGTTATACCGCCGCGTCGGTTGAGTATTCTACAAACCTTAAATCAATTGTGCGCTACACATAGTTATTCACCGTGTGGATGTGATAAATACATACTAATTCTCAGCCTGTCCAATCTCATTCATGGATCTTCTATTTCTTGAATCTTTACATCCACCGTGCATCCCAGGGATGTCACACATTCTGATGCATCCTTTAGATGCCCATACACATATGCATCAAGGATGGTTACTATCTTACTCATTCCATTTTCTCATTTATCGGTATATGCACATGCCATTTCTTACCATCATTACTTTAACATTTACATTTCAGCTTTACTTTAAAAGAAAACATGCTTTGGTTTCAACTAGCTTTAAAGAAACATGCATTCATATATCATTATCCCATACATGTTGGTACAAGTTCAGATAATTCCCTACCTTACACGCAACGCAATTTTCAAAGATTCTCCAATCCTAGCTAGTGTTCAACCATCGCTAGGTTCGGCTTGAACTAGGCCTGGCCAAACACATATAACTCATCACTATAAGTGTAAAGATATTGGGTTAGCAACCTAATCCCAACACATTGACAACTTGCATGAAAAACCCAACAAAAACCTGAATTTGTCCAAATCGATCAAACGATTTTTAAATCGATCGAACGAAATTGTTTCGCTCAGTCGATTTCCTCAGAAATCCATTCTATCTTATTTTTGTCCCCTAGCAACCGATTGAACGATTTAATTTCGTTCGCACAAGTTCCACAAATCGATCGAACGATTTCTAAAATCGTTCGAACGATTTCTTCAAAATTCACTGCTCACCTTGTTTCTTCATTGGTCAAATCTATTGAACGAAATATAATTTCGTTCAATCGATTTTACCCATTTTCATATTTGAACATGTTCTCTCTTAGAACCCATCTCCTCATCATCCATCCCATTTATCATCTATTTTTCATACATAATAGTTTAGATTCTCTATCTAATAATTAAACAACTTGAAATAGTACATCTTACCATATCAAATGGTTGGATTTTTATCTTGTTCCAAGCTTTAGCTCACTAGGGTTTCATAAACCCCCAAATCTCTAAACTCTTGATCCCGAGCTTGATCCGCTAACTTTCCGAGCCCAATCACTCGTATTGAATGCCCGGCTTTAGATTTCACAACCCAATCTCTCTCTCATTTACTCTCCTTTAATTTCTCAATAACCCAACCTAAGAGAATTAAATTCTCTTTCCCCCTTTTCTTATAACCTAATACTTTAGCTAGGGTGTTAAGCACTTGTACTCACAAATGCGTATTTGTAATTATTTTGGATACTTAGTCCAACTAAGTGATTTCTATCATACCTCTCATCTCACCTATGATCTACTAAATCAACCACGTCAATGTTGATCCTGTCGAAGATGTGACCAGTCAGTCCGCTTCCCGGGGTGTGCTATTTAACCACGGATTTTTCGGGACGTTACATTCTCCCCTCCTTGGGAATTTTCGTCCCTGAAAATTAAACGCCCCCCCCCCCCCCACACACTCCGGTATGGGAGTCCCCCTACACACAACATAGTTATTCATAACAACAGATATTGCACAACAAGAAACTCATGCATATATTCACACAACATAGCACATAATTGACCTCTGCAAACACCCATCCTGCAAGAAACTCATGCATATAAACAACCACACCTTCAAACCATAGAGTACATCCAACAACTTAAACAACTAATCATGGCCCATATCAAAACACGAAAACATATATATATATATATATATATATATATATATATATATATATATATATATATATATATATATAAAAGATCATAAAAATATGCACATAATTCCGAGTGACAACCATGCCACGATTGTTCAAGAGGAGTCATGTCCCCGGTACCTGCTTTAAAAGTTATAATTGTTCCCAAAATTACACGTCAAAAGTGTAACAAAAAAAAAAATAGAGAACACCAAACAAAACAGCCGTCAAGACTCCTCGTTGCCTGGTGGATCGCCGTCATCACCATGCTCCCTCGCACCCGAAGTCGACCCCCCCGGGACCCATGCCTGCGCTGCCACCATATGCTGGAGATAGTCAGCGAGGTACATAAAGCGCATCTCCTTGGCATGCAGTGCGTCGTAGTAGTCCAATCGACGGTTGAGAAGGCGATTATTCTCCCCCATTTGGCTCATGTTCACTTCCAACAAGGCATAAAGATCAGCGACGGTCGGGGTAGCAATGCCGTCATGTGGTGGTGGTGGTATGCGAGTATGAGCATGACGTCCAATAGGCTGCTGCGATGGAATCGTAGCAGCAGGCTCACCATGAACTGGAGTGTCGTATGCTGGCTGGTCTGGAGCATGTGGTTCTGGCTGTGGTGGTTCATTGACTTGTGGCTTTTTTGTCAGCTTCACATAGGTTCTATTCCAATCAACCATGGTGTATTGTTGGACATTACCCGTCAGTTTAAATTTATTTTTGGAGAGGGTGTACGTGTCGTCACTAGCGTAGTCCTCGACCATTAGGGAAATGAGTCGGGCATACGGCATGTCCTCAACGGATTTCTTAACATCTTCTAATATCTTTTTACGGGCATATTTCATCCCTTCTAGGACCATTTGGGGGGCGTTAAACCATCGGCCATTAAAGGCCGCAAAAAGTGCCATTTGGACCTCACCCACCCTTTCAGTTCGATGGCATAAAAGGTATAGATTGCAGCGGATTATGGAATCGAGCATCCAAAGCTCGCGAGGTAAGTCGACACGTTTAATCGAGCGACCCGAAGTTGTTCGACTATGAGTCATTTCAGCCGCAACGTGTTTGTAATCTAACCTGGCTGGGAAAGGTTCAGCGAGGGCAATGTCCTCGTGGTTATAAGTATGGAAACATTCTAACGCATCGGCCACGTCATCGAAAGTGACCGTGTAAGGCCGATTATCAATTTTGGTCCTTAGGATGGTCGGGTCCTTAATCAGTTCCATGTTCTGATAGAACAATCGGACTATCCTAGGGTAATAGCTATCCTTGCATGGGCGAAGGATTCCAGTCAAACCCACGATGGAAATATAGTCAAAAGCCCACCTCGTCTCATCGCGTTTGGCGAAAGTTTTCAGATTGATGATCCACTCGGATTCAAAGTCTTTGTTAGACCACTATTCATTTGGTCGTTCCCATGGTAGTGATGGAGGTGGTGCCGATGAACCCGTAGGTGGTTTCTTCGGTGGCTGTTGCGAAGAAGAACCCGTAATGGTTTTCTTTGGTGTCGTACTCGCCGTGGCTTGGCGAGTCTTAGGTGGCATTGTAACTAACTACAAACTTAGGGTTTATGGCCAGGGGTTTAGCCCTAATTTCACAAAAATCTAGGGTACAAAGGAAATTGAAAGTTTAAGAATCAAGAGAGGTTAGTGGTTACCTCTTTACATTATGATAAAGTTTTTTCGTGCATATCCGAGCTAGAAGATGGTTGGAATCGACGAAAACCCGTGACCTTCACGAACCCTAGAACTCTCCCAAAGAGAAAGGAAATGAATGAAAAAATCGAATGAATGGAAAAATCGAACCCAAATATATATAATAACCAAAATCGATTGAACGATTTTCAAATTCGTTCGATCAGTTTTTGGTCATTAATGCTAGCCCAAAATTTTGTTCGAACGGATGTGAATTTTGATCGAAGAAATTTCATTTGTTAAAATGGTGTCAAAATTTTCATTCAATCGATTTTTAATTTCGATCGAATGATTTTCTAAAGCTAATTGTATACTCATTTTCACTCCACTGGCCCAAGCATTTCGTTCGAACGATTTCGAAAATCGATCGAATGGTTTTTGGCAACACCTAAACTCTCACTGGTCTTTGTATTTCATTCGAACAATTTGAAATTCGTTCGAACGGTTTTCTGGCAACACATAATGCCTTAGCCTACAGAAATTCGATCGAACGAAATTCTGAACAATGGTTGAGGCTGTTTCTATATGGCCTATAACCCTCTTAATGACTAGTCCTTTGTTACACAAGGAATCATGACCCTCCACAGCGTGATAATTCATGGTTATTGACGGATAATTTACCCATAGGCTTTGCTAGCCCATAAATTTGGTAGTAGCTCTACTAATAAGGTAGCAGCACATGCTTACAAAGTATGCCTAGTTCTACACAAAATATTTAAACGCTTAGATATCAACGCAAACTCATCATTATAACACACCTTTCAATACAGATTTACATACATTCATTCATCCAATTTAAATTCCAACTTATAATTTCAAAAACAGAGTTGGGACTAGTACTCATGTATTATTGTTCAAACAAATGGGGATATAATTCCCTGATTTCAGCCTCTCGCTCCCAACTCGCTTCCTCGACCGGATGATTCCCCCACTTGACGAGTACTAATGGAATGATCTTAGTGCGTAGAGTCTGTTCCTTTCGATCTACAATTTGAGTTGCTCCCTCAATCATGGTCATGTCCTCATGTAGCTTAATCGGTTGATCGCCTAAAATGTGTGTGGGATCCTTTACGTACTTCCGGAGCATTGAAACATGAAAAACGTTGTGTACTCTATCAAACAACGGAGGCAATCCGATGTGATAGGCTACGTCACTGACTCGACCCAAAACTTCAAACGGTCCTATGTAACGGGGACTCAACTTTCCCTTCTTTCCAAACCTCATCACACCCCTCATGGGTGATATTTTCACAAAAACATGATCGCCAACGGTAAAGTCTATGCTAGTCCGTTTGATATCGGCATAGCTCTTCTATCTGCTATGTGCCGACCTAAGACGTCCTCTTATCATACGTACGACTATGGCGTTATCTTCGAGAATTCTAAACCTAACACAAATTTCTCTTCGGTTTCTTCCCAGTTGATGGGTGATCTGCATCGCCTACCATAGAGAGGCTCATTCGGTGCCATCCTAATGCTCGCTTGAAAACTGTTGTTGTATGTAAACTCGATCAACGGAAGATGTTGATCCCATGATCCTTGCAGCTCGAGCATACAAGCCCTAAGCATATCCTCTATCACCTGATTTACTCACTTCGTTTGCCCATCAGTTTGTGGATGGAATGCCGAACTAAAATCTAACCAAGTGCCCATACCTTCTTAAAATTTATGCCAAAACTTTGCAGTGTATAATGGGTCGCGATCAGATACAATACTGCTTGGAATGTCGTGCAAGTGCACTATCTCCTTCATATAAAGTTTCGCGAGTCTTCCTGTCGTATACATAGTGTTGTAGGACAAGAAGTGAGCTGACTTCGTCAGTCTATCTACAATAACCCATATAGCGTTGTACCTTTTCGCTGTTCGCGGCAACCCACGATGAAATCCATGGAGATAGACTCCCATTTCCATTCCGATATAGGTAGAGGCTGCAGTAAGCCAGCAGGGTGTCTATGGTCGACCTTCACCTGCTGACATGTCAAACATCTTGACACGTACTCCGCCACGTCACGTTTCAGACCTCTCCACCAGTAGCTCTTACACATGTCTTGATACATCTTGGTGCTACCCGGATGGATAGCGTATTTAGACTTGTGAGCTTCATCTAAAATAATTTGTCATAGACCGGCATCGACTGGAATACAAAGGCATCCCCTGAACAACAAGGAACCATCCTCCCTTATAGAGAAATCTGGTTTAGTACCTTCCATCACTTCTTGTCGAATCTTGACTAACTCGGAGTCTCTCGTTTGCAACTCGTATATGTGTTCGAAAATTGTCGGCCTCACTGAAATATTGGCCAACAGAGCACTTGAAGCTTATACTTTAATTTTCGCATCATACAATGACAGGTCTTCAAATAATTTCCACCTGTACATTTCTATCACCAGACTAGCTAACTGAGCCAAACCCTTCCGACTCAAAGCATCTGCAACAACATTAGTCTTGCCTGGGTGATATTGAATGGAGCAGTCATAGTCTTTGAGAAACTCCATCCACCTTCACTGCCTCATGTTTAGTTCCTTATGTGTGAATAAGTATCGGAGGCTCTTATGGTCGGTGAAGATCTCAAATGTCTCCCCATATAAGTAGTGTCTCCAGATCATCAATGAGAATATGACCGCTGCGAGCTCGAGGCATGCGTCAGGTAATTCTTCTCATGGTCCTTCAGCTATCTCGACCCATAAGCAATTACCTTTTTGTATTGGTTGAGCACACAGCCTAAACCGTTATGAGACGAGTCACTATAAACTGTAAAACCTCCACTGCCTAAAGGGATTACGAGTACTGGAGCTGAAGTGAGTCACTTCTTAAGTTCTTGGAAGCTCGCTTCACACGCATTGGTCCACTCGAACCTCACATCCTTCCGTGTGAGCCTTGTCAGTGGCCTCGATATCTTTAAAAATCCCTCCACAAAATGCCTATAATACCCAGCTAAACCAAGGAAACTGCGTATGTTTGTGACCGTCTTTGGTCGTTCCCATTGTACTACGGCCTCGATTTTAGCTGGATCCACCGTGACACCTTCCTTTGAGATAACATATCCCAGAAAACTGACTTTCTCCAACTAAAACTCACACTTACTGAGCTTGGCGTACAGTTGGTGTTCACGCAAGGTTTGTAGAGCAATCCTTAAATGTTCTTCATATTCTTTCTTTGACTTTGAGTAGATCAGGATATCGTCGACGAAGACTACGATGCAAGAGTCCAAGTGTGGTTTAAACACCTGATTCATGAGATCCATAAATGATGACGGCGCATTCGTCAATCCAAACTGCATCACTAAAAACTCGTAGTGTTCGTATCTTGTCCTAAAAGCAGCCTTTTGAATGTCCTCCGCCTTGACCCTGAGCTGATGATATCCAGATGTAGATCAATCTTAGAAAAATACTTTGTCCCTTGTAGCTGGTCAAACAAATCATCTATTCATGACAACAGATATTTGTTCTTTATGGTGAGTTTGTTTAACTGTCGATAGTCGATGCATAGTCTCATCGACCCATCCTTCTTTTTAATGAACAAGACTGGCGCACCCCAAGGAGATACACTCGGTCTTATAAACCCCTTGTCTAAAATTTCTTGCAACTGTTCTTTTAATTCTTTCAATTCGGCCGGAGCCATTCTATATGGTGCTTTAGAAACCAGCTTCGTTCTAGGTGCCAAGTCGATAGTAAATTCCACCTCTCTATCTGGAGGTAGTCCTGGTAATTCTTCTAAAAAAATGTCTTCGAACTCGCATATCACTGCAATCTCAGAAAGAACGTTCTTCCCTTCTGTGTCATTTTTTAAAAAGGCCAAGTACCCGTTGTATCCATTGCTGATCAGACGCTCGACTTTAATGGAGGATACAAGAGGCAGAAACTTTGTCCTCACTCCTATGAATAAGAATGATCTTCTCGTAATCGACCTAAAGATGACCACCTTGTTCTTACAATCGACCGTTGCACAATGCTGTCACAACCAGTCCATGCCAAGGATTACGTCGAATCCTTGCATGCCCAATAGAACTAATTTTGCTGGCAGTTTCAAAGACATCTCCATCTCTGATGGCTACTACCACCAACCTATAGATAAAGTCTGTATCAACTGCTTGCCCAATTGGAATAGTCACTGCCAAGACGAAATTTAATGTCTCCGATTTGATCTTCATCCTTTTTGCAAATCGAGGAGTGACGAAGGAATGAGTAGATCCTGGGTCTATCAACACTTTGGCCACGTACGCTACATAACTCCCTTTCCCATATACTTCTAAGGTACCTATAAAGTATACGCATTTGAGCATTTTCACTCATGCCGCATATTAAAGCATGACGTTAATTAGACCAACAAATTTTTTCTTCTATATAGATGCAACTTACCTATCAAAAAATTCTAATACATTTAATACAATGTGTAAATTAATCCAAGTAGAAACTCACCTTGTATGATATCATTGGAGTTCTCAGCATCCTGAGCCGTAACTGCATAGGCCCTTCCTTGTACGACCGACTTCTTTGCTTGGATCAGTCTTGGTGCAGAAATCGAAGCTGTTCTTCCCTTAGCCATCTCGGGACAATTTTTGATAATGTGGCCTATTTTTTCACATTTGTAGCAACCCTGCATTCCTCGTCTACAATCAACTATTCCGTGAGACTTGCCACACATGGCACAAGTCTCGCTAGGTGTAGAAGAGGTTGCACGTGAGAAGCCTTGAGTAGCTGACACTCCTGTGGTGGCAGTAGGGCTCTCATACCGGATCGGTCTCGCCAATGTGGACATGGGTGGCCTAGAAAAATTTATGTATGTAATTTGTCTAGGGAGTGGAGCCGGTGCTGTAAATCTCGGCTTTTTATTCCCCGAGTCATAGTCACCCGCTCTCCCTTGGAAAGTTCTTCCTCCATCCTGCTGATCCCTTCGTTTGTGTATGCCGTATATATCTCTTTCGGCCACTATAGCTTTCCCCATCACGTCCGCATAGCTCTCAAGTTCAAAAATTGACACTTGCTCACGGACGTTCGGCCTTAAACCTTCCTCATATTTGGTTGCCTTCATGTTTTTTGTGGATACTAACTCTGGTGCGAATCGTGATAAGCGTGTAAACTCCACACCATATTCCCGCACAGATATGCTTCCTTGCTATAGATTTGCAAAGTCTCTTCTCATCTGCTCTCTTACCTGTTTAGGGAAATACTCTCGGTTGAACTCCCTAACAAAATCCACCCAAGTCCATAGGCGATGAGGGTGCTCAACTTCTCTTCTCCTCAATACTGATTTCCTCCAGGGATCGACATCTCCCTCGAGCTGGAAGGAAGCCCAGCCTACCTTCTCGTTCTCTGTACTCTATAACCTATCAAGAAGCTTTTCCATCTGGTTCAACCATTTTTCAGCTTCTAATGGATCTGTCTGTCCGTAGAAGCTAGGAGGTCTTAATCTCTTAAAATCCACGAACGAAGAAGACAACAACGCCAGTGGAGGTGGCAGTGGTGGTTGATGACTAGCGACATTATTAGCTGCCATCATAGCCGTCTGCTCGGCCAGTAACGCATTCTGTTGCGTCTGTTGGGCCATCGCAGTGACCATAGCCTCCATGGCTAATGCGATACGATCAGTCGCATCGCCCCTCTGCCCTTCCCCTTCATGAGGATTTCCTTGGTCTCTACTAGACCCTGCTCGAAACTCCACTTCACCTCTCTGAGTTCTATTTTGGCGTCCTCTAGGTCGACCCCTTCTCCCAGAAGACATCACGCGCTGCACATGAAACCAAAATTTTATTAGCAGAAGATCCCTTCACTCTGACAAAATCCAAGACTTGTTAGAAATTCTAAAGAAAAGGCTTTGATACCAACTGTGACGGCCCGAATTTTAACACCTCGAAACTTGTGCCATCAATACGACCCTAGAGGTCATGCCCTTAATAGTACGCGGAACACCTGGTACATCCCCACAAAATAGATAAAACATAAATGCAAGCTAATGCGGAACTAAATCTCTAGTTCTAAAATATATCATCAAAATAATTAATCCAAAAGATTGTTCTAATCCCATGTCTCTGCATGGTAAGAGAACCAACTCGAACCATTAGTGCCGTAACTACGGTCACCCTAAATAGTTCGATAAAAGAATATTATATGTTATTACATCATCTCTCAAAACATGGCTAGACGTACCAAGACAAAAATATCTCTCTCAAAAAAACGTCAAAGCACGCAGAGGGTCTTCTAAAAGAACCTCTTGGGAGGGGGCTCAGACTCCTCCCTTAGAATATAATCAGAGTCCTCAAGATTGACCTCGCCAGAAGCTGCTCCTAACTCTTCACCTGTGACGTATAGTCAAAAGGGTGAGCTACATCCTAGTCCATTAGGGACAATATCTGAACAAGTACATCTTTCTTACTCACATACATTTCATGACATAAGTAAGGCATGGATTCATCAATGTAAATTAAATGGAAAAGAGTTTGAGATGCAGTAAAATAAATAAAATGCTTTTACTACTCTACTCATGACATCTGATGTTCATTAGTTCTTATGTTTGCAACAAGGCTGGCCTCATGACTTAAAACAATTTAACTTAAATAATCCCCGAGCAATATAGCATCGAGCCCCGATGGAATACCCTCCATCATCGTCTAATCAGACTATTTTTCATTTATCCGACCCATGCCCCTTTCTCATAGGCGACGGGCATAAAGCTACTATACATCCTTGGAATGTCTATTGGTGTACGGATTAGCTGCCGTACCGGTCACGGATATCCTGTCGAGTCAGTCACGGTTATACCGCTGCGTCGGTTGGGTATTCTACAAACCTTAAATCAATTGTACGCTACACATAGTTATTCACCGTGTGGATGAGATAAATACATACTAATTCTCAGCCTGCCCAATCTCATTCATGGATTTTCTATTTCGTGGATCTTTACATCCACCGTGCATCCCTAGGATGTCACACATTCTGATGCAACCTTTAGATGCCCATACACATATGCATCCCTAGGATGGTTACTATCTTACTCATTCCCTTTTCTCATTTATCGGTATATGCACATGCCATTTCTTACCATCATTACTTTAACATTTATATTTCAGCTTTACTTTAAAAGAAAACATGCTTTAGTTTCAACTAGCTTTAAAGAAACATGCATTCATACATCATTATCCCATACATGTTCTCGTAATTAAGGGTACAAGTTCAGATAATTCCCTACCTTACACGCAACGCAATTTCCAAGGATTCTCCAATCCTAGCTAGTGCTCAACCATCGCTAGGTTCAACTTGAACTAGGCCTGGCCAAACACATATAACTCGTCACTATAAGTGTAAAGATATTGGGTTAGCAACCTATTCCCAACGCATCGACAAATTGCATGAAAAACCCAACAAAAACCTGGATTTGTCCAAATTGATCGAACGATTTATGAATCAATTTAATGATTTGGAAATCGATCGAACGATTTTAAAATCGACTGAATGATTTTTAAATCGATCGAACGAAATCCCAAAATCGATTGAACGAATTTGTTTCGTTTAGTCGATTTCCTCAGAAGTCCATTCTATCCTATTTTTGTCCCCTAGCAACCGATTGAAAGATTTAATTTCGTTCGCACAGGTTCCACAAATCGATCGAAAGATTTCTTCAGATTTCACTGCTCACCTTATTTCTTCATTGGTCAAATCGATTGAACGAAATATAATTTCGTTCGATCGATTTTACTCATTTTCATATCTGAACGTGTTCTATCTCTTAGAACCCATCTCCTCATCATCCATCCCATTTATCATCTATTTTTCATACATAATAGTTTAGATTCTCTATCTAATAATTAAAAAACTTGAAATAGTAGATCTTACCATATCAAACGGTTGGATTTTTCTCTTGTTCCAAGCTTTAGCTCACTAGGGTTTCATAAATCCCCAAATCTCTAAACTCTCGATCCAGAGCTCGATTCGCTAACTTTCCGAGCCCAATCACTCGTATTGAATGCCCGGCTCTAGATTTCACAACTCAATCTCTCTCATTTACTCTCCTTTAATTTCTCAATAACCCAACCTAAGAGAATTAAATTCTCTTTCCCTCTTTTCTTATAACCTAATACTTTAGCTAGGGTGTTAAGCACTTGTACTCACAAATGCGTATTTGTAATTATTTTGGATACTTAGTCTAACTAAGTAATTTCTATCATACCCCTCATCTCACCTATGATCTAGTAAGTCAACCACGTCAATGTTGACCCGGCCGAAGATGTGACCAATCGGTCTGCTTCGCGGGGTGTGCTATTTAACCACGGATTTTTTGGGACGTTACAAAGACTCTACAACATGGACTTGGATATGGAGGATTCGTATACCCCGGATGATCTGACTAGTGAGGATGACCCTATTGAGGAGTCCGGTTGGGACGAGTCATCTATATTTAATAATGAAGAAGTGGACGATATGGCAACGCTTGGTCAACTACTACCAATACAAGAATCAGATAACGACGAAAGTTTCTTTAATGTTTGTGAAGTAGTGGACGTCACAGAGAGTGTCTCCATCGTTGAACTAAGCGATGACTCAGATGAGGAGGATGCAGTTGATGGTCCATCTGACGAGCTGAGGGATCCCCATATTTTGGTTTCGCCCCATTAGCACCTGAGCCACTAGTTGGGACAATTAGTTTTAGTGACAAACCGGATGAGATGGGCAATCCTTTTCCACACTTAGAAGCTGCATCGGTAATGCCAGGACCACCGGTTGATTCCATTTTGCCCGAGCGGAGACAAACCCCGAATATGGGTGGAGCGAGTTTGGGGCACCACTCTATGATGAGTGGATGCACGCTACAAAGACAAACACCAATTGACACGCTGATTAGGAGGGTGTCAACAAGCCTATGCCAGGCTTAACTTGTGAATTACATCAACTAGACATAAAAAACTTTTGAAATTTTTTGAATTTTGATGTACTTTTAAAAACCTATGTTTGAAATCATGTTTGTACCCTGATCTTAATGATATGTAATTTTCCCTGCGATGATATGTACGAATGCAACTTTTATATAATTCTTATATTCTAACTGTATGCTGTTCTTAACAGAATTATTCCTTGAAATTTACAATTAACATACGAAAAAGACTTTAATATTGCTTACTATGAATAAACCTTCTAATTGATACTACTAGGCAATGTCGCGTGGAAGAGGTAGACCCCAAAGAAACTTGAACACCCACGGGAGTGCTGCAAACCAGTTGACAGACCTCTACCAATCCATCGAGACCCTCGCTGCAGCCATCGCAATCAACCAGGGAAATGGACCCAATAGGAGCAGCATTGAAAGGTTCCAACCGATGAAGCTCCCACATTTATTTAGAACATGTGAACTATTGGCTGCAGAAACTTGGTTGAAGAGAGTCGAACGAGTCTTGCAAGTCATGAGATGCCCCAACGCAGAGTGGGTAGAATTGGCCACTTTCTTGTTTAATGGAGAGTCAAGTGATTGGTGGTTGTTAATAAAGAGTAGTATCCCAGCAGCAGAACAATCTTTCAAGTGCTTGGTTCAAGCAACTAGTCAAGTGTTTGGTTGTCAAGACAACACTCGATATGCCAAAATACTCTTTCTAACCTTCTCATGCACACTTATGATTGTCGCTTATGAGAGGACTACAGTAGTTTCGTGAATCGGGGAAGTTGGGTTTTAGAAAAGGTTTGATACTCAATATTAGAATAATTATATTTATGGAATATCGAGTGAAGAAATGATACTTACCTGAATGAGTGCAGAAAATTGCGCGTGGAGGCGAATCTTTTGCTTGGGATTGAATGATGAATATTCTTTGATGAGGGGTTCATATCGACTCTTGTCTTCCTTATCATGAAGTGCAAAGAAGGTTGATTTGTCTAGAGACTGGTTGTAGTGATTAAGGGGCTTTTACCGCTGTAGTAGATGCATGTCGCGACCGCGCGGGGTGACTATGTCGCAGTCGAATTATAGGTGGTGCAACCAGAGTGATGATGAGATAATGTTAAGATAAAAAGGGGTATCAAAAGATGTTAAGTGTGATATCAACAATGAGTGTACCGTGGTGCAACTAAAAAAAAAGGGTGCTCTTTGAGGAATATTCGGTCATTCTTTGGAGAAAAGATTTTGGCGTTATTGTTTAGGAGTGATTCTATAGCGCCACTCTTCGTAAGATGAGGTAGGTAGAGAGAGTAAGATAAGAAAGAGGTGGTAAAGATGTATTTTGTTGTTTATGTATTATATATATATATTTGTTTTGTTTTGTTTTGTGTATTAGTTGGAGAATAGAGTTTGTAAGAATGAAAAGAGTGGAAAAGTTTTTTGTTGGGTCACACGGTGGGATATTAGGGGGAGAAAAGTAAGAAATAAAATGAAAAGAAAAAATTAACTTAAAAAAAAATCCCAGTTTGAGGTGTTGGTCTTGTGACCTGGTTGTCGCTGCTAAGGTGTTAGTGCTAAAAAAAATAATGCCCCTGTGTGTGGTGACGGTGGGACTTTTCTTAGTCACGTAGATGTCCTGGAGTGGCCTGAAAATTCTAAATAAACTATATTTGTAATGATCCCATATTGGAAAGTAGTTTGATTATTTCGGTTGTATGTCAGGCTTGATTCTGTAAGTACTGAATGATCATCATGTATTGTAGCTTTTAGCAAGATTGAGGTAAATGATAGGTAATGAGTGATTGCATCATTTATCATTCAAAAGTTTTCTGTTTTATTCTTAAAAAGAGTTTGAAAATCATTTGACTCATTTTTTGAAAAAAAAATAAAGGGGTGAAATGGGGTAAGGTTCATTGATGTAGGGACTTATTATTCAACCAATTTTTAAAATAGTAGTCAACTACTTTTTTCTCGGGTGTGTAGTGTGGTGCTACAATTGAGCTCTTCGTCATGTTTTGGCACTATCAAATCATCAAATTCTATGGTTAGTAGGAGTTTTGTCCTTCTCCCACTACCGTGTAATGACATCTAGTTGTGTGAAGATGTCAGGGATGCCCTCATAGTTTTGCTTATGCTTCCCTGGATTCATTGACTTGTTCATTCGTCGTATGCTCTCACTCGGTTGTGCTTCATTTCTCTTTTTTTTTGTCTCTTTTTTTTAAGCATGTATGCATAATTTTTTGAAACACCCTGCTAACAGAAGAATTATGAGACTTGATGGAACTTTGCATATTATTTTTTGTTCTCTAACATTGACTCTAAAGGCGGAAGAGGTATGGTTTCAAAAATAATGACCAACGACTGGCGAATGCCTTATGATGACTACGAGGGTGATAAATATATATAATTATGCATGTTTAGGCTATGAAACATGATGATGATCGAGTTATGATTCCAAGGGAGTCCTTCCCCTGTAGCAGTTTCTTGGGCATGTTGCCAAGATAATGAAAGTACTTCCCACGTGGGTTTCGGTTTCCTTCCAGGCGAGGCAGTGGCGTAGGTATTATTTCCATAGCACTAACTCCCCAACTTCGAGTTCTTGGTCAAATAAGAACATAGGTTTGGGCATAAAATATGGGGTCAGAGACGCTACTGGGTAAAAATATCTTTTATTATTTTTCAATTTTTTAGTTTTTTATTTATTTTGTATATATATATATATATGTTATTTTTAGGATACGACAACAGCTCCTTAGGAAGGGACTGGCTCAGAAAGTCTTGATTAGTGGGACATGTTGAGTGGTCGGAGTGACCGTGTTTAGATGATTTGTCTTGGGGTCCACGATCACCCTCAATCTGATTGATCATGGATAAGAGAGAAATTATGTTTGCGTTTGTGATTTGGATGGTCTAAGATTTATCAAATAAGGTGTAAAGTCGTTTAATTTCTTCTTTTGATAAATCTTTTGTGGATGAAGCCTCCTTGTTAGGAGAGATCTTTTTTAGTCTCTCAATGGAGTGGGGCATGTTGTAAAGTTGGGGCATAAGACAGGGTCCTTCCTATGTGGGTTTGTGTGTTATCCTTTTTGGTTTTAGTTTGTGGTTATTAGAGAGAGTTCTTTGATTGTGTTGTTTTGATTTGATGAAAGGAGTCAACTGAAAAGGAGGGTGATGTTGACTTTGTAAAGAGAATGATAAGATGACAGATAAGCAAAATAGAAGAGGGAGGTAAGGAAGTGTAGACCATGGTGGACCCTTCCTTGGCATGGAGAGGTTTAACTTTATTTGATTTTGCTTGTCTTGTTGGATACGTACTTTAGGCTTATTATGAATTTGTTTTAGGGTTTTGTTTATAATTTTTTGAGGAGGTTTGATTTTAGAGGTTTGATGTTGTAGTATTGTTATTGGTTGGGATTCTGTGAGAGCTTTGATTGTGAGCTTTATGAAAATTTGAACATGGGGGTCAAAAGTAACCTTAGTTATAAGATTAATTTCAAATTGATATGAGATTTGAGGGTCAAGTGATGTATTAATTTGGATGTTGATTGGAGTTGTAAGATTTGAATTCAGTTTGATTTCGAGAGTGGGAGTGATGATAGATTCATGGATTTGTTTATCGTCAGATTTAGTGATTGGTTAAGGGTTGAGTGTCATTGATGTTGTAGAGATAGATTCAACAGTGGATTCATATTTGATGGTGGGTTCAGGTTTGATGATAGGTTCAAGTTTGATGACATGTTCATATCCGATGATAGGTTTAAATTTGATGGTAGGTTTAGGTTTGGTGACAAGTTTAGGTTCGATGATTGGTTTAAGTTTGATGCATGGTTCAAGTTCAATGATAGGTTCGAGTTTGATGATAGGCTTAGATTTGGTGACAAGTTTATGTTCGATGATAGATTTAGGTTTGGTGACAATGTAGGGTCTGATGATAGGTTTAGGTTTGTATTTTATTTCGAAGTTGGTAAGGTGATAAGTTTGGTGGTGAGCTCAGGTTTGGAGGTGGGTGTAGAGATTGATTATGAGGTTGGTGGGGCGATGTGTTCGATGAAATGTTTAATAATGTGTTTAGGTTTGGGGATTAATTTGGCAATTGGTTCGGGTGTGAGAGGGCTAGTGATTTCAGAAATAGGTTTGGTTACAGGTTTAAGTTCAACGTTTAGTTTTGAGATTTGCGGGATGATTAGTTCGGGCATAAGTGGTGTTATGATATGTTGATGGATCGATCTAGGAACTGCTTCTGGAATCGGTATGTAAGTTTTTCTAGGGATAGGTTTTGGGATCGGTTTAGGTGTTATCTTAGGGAGTGTGGGGATTGACTCATTGGTGGGTAAGCTATAGGGTTTAAAGGTATGATGAGTTGGTTCGGGGGTAGGTTTGTTGATCATTAGGATTGGTTGGGTTAGTTTAGAAATGAGTGTGTTGATTTTGGTGATGGGTTGAGTTGGGATGAGTTTGGTGATAGGTTGGGTTTTAAAGATTTTAGTGATATGTTGAATTAGAGTAAGTTTAGTAATAGGTTGGGTTTTAATGATTTTAGTGATTGGGTTAGTGTGAAAAGTGACTTCGGGTTCAATGGTGTGAGGGATACTGTTATTTGGTTGTGAGTGAAGGGTATGGACGTGATCTGAGGGAGGTTCAATTGTATAGATCAGGCTAGACGAATGGACTGGGGCGGGGGTGAATGAGTGTATGGTATCGTATGCGAGTTGAGGTCTTGATTGAGTTTGGTCAAATAACGGGTTATAGAAGGTGATGTTCGTTTGCGTGGCATTGGGGAGTCGGTTTTGATCCTGGTTGGGGTATGGATGTGGGTCATGATTAAGGTATGAAGGTTGTAGGTTTTGGTTGGGGTATAGATGTTGGTTTTGGTTAGAGTATTGATCCGTGCATTGGTCTTGAGCTTGATTGTGTGCCTGATAGTTTATTTGGTTTTGTTCCTGATTTGTGTTGATTTGTTTGGGGCTTAGAGTTTTATTTAGACTGTTTGTCTTGGGTTCATTGGAAGAGGGTTCGTTGTACGTTACTGTAGAGAGATTGAGGTTTCCATTTTTCCATGCGGTGTTGTATGCGCGAAGCACGTTGATAGAGGCTAGCAAAGTCAGGGTAGTCGCTTAGTATGAGAGCACTCTGAAGGGGCTCCCGAGGATTGTTGATTACGATGTCTATGGCGTTTATTTCATTCTTGTGGTATCATGTTTGGGCAGCGAGCCTTCTCCAATAACTAACGAAAGTTGCGAAGTCTTCATTGTTTTCTTGTTTTGTGGTCATTAAGTCGGCAAGGCTGATCTCTTCGTGAGTCATGTGTTGGTCTTGGTTTAGGAACCTATCGGCTGGATCTTCGAATTTCTCGATTTTAGCTAAAGGTAAAGTTAAACCAGTCAAGGGCTTCTCATTCTAGAGATCTTTGAAAATAGTGAATTAGAAGTCTATGATTGTTTCAGATCGGTCGACAGTCGTTACAGAATAGGGCCAAGTGGTAGTTTGAATTTTCGGTACCATTGTATTTGTTAAATTTTGGAGTTTTAAAACTAGTGGGTACGATGAATTCGATGTCTCGGCAAAATTTATCGAATCCGAAAGATTTTTTTGGTTTTTTATGCTCTCTCTTAGCCATGTAGTTGTCCAGAAATCGAGGGAGATCGTTTATGTTTATAGTGGCATCTTTTTTAGATTTCTCGGGGTAGGGTTGTCTTCGGTGGTTGTCGTTGTATAGGGTGTAGGAAATGTGTCTGATAGGTGTTGAGGCATGTGGAGGAGTTGGTGACGTTTCTTCATGTTCGCTTCTCGGAGTAACCTATCATTCGCCTATCAATCTTTGGTCTGTTGCAACTTTGTAAAACTCGGCCAGGGGCCGAAGCAACACATCAGCTTCTTTCCCTCCTTTTGTGAGTGCATTGGCAGTGAGGTCTATGACTTGACTAGCAGTGAACCCTGCTTAGTATCACTCTCTGTTATTAGTTTCTAGTGGAGTAGAGATTTCTCCCTCATCGACCATATTTACCTGACTACGACGTTGGGCTATCTATTAAGACGGCCTAACGTTATACTCAAGATCGTTATGGAGGCTCCATAGTGATGAGTCATTGATTGAGCTGATTATATGTGTATCTAATTAAGTCTTAACCTATTACAAGTACACAATGGAAATTATAGTACTAACAAAGGATCGTTCCCACAGAGACAGGTTATATATATATTAATTCAATTTTTCTGAAAACTTATACTTATCTTTTAAGATCCTAATCTACTGGAGAAATATGAATAAAGAATTGTTTATTAATCTCAATTACAAAAATAAGTCCTAATCTTTAAACTTCAAATTATAGTCGCCAATCACAATCTTCTGCTATCAGATGTTTACAAATTTAAAATACCGTTACACTATATCTCACTCTTCTAGAATTTGAGCGTCAATTAAAAACTAGCTTCATTCAATATATATTTAATCTAATCAACAATCTCCTAAAACTTGGGCGTCAATCAAATTCTAGAAAACTGAAGATGGAAAAATAAAAACCATTACACTAATCTACAAATCTCAATCTGAGTCGTCAATTCAAATCAAAATCTGAAGATGTTTACAAAGCAGGAAATTTAAACTAGAAAGCAAAATAAAATATAAACTAGAAAGTAAAAATAGAACCATCTAAAGGGTTGATCTTTCAGCTTCCTCAGCCTTAGTTGTCAGGCAAGACCTTAGAGAGCTGTGGACGATGTTACTTTGTAAATCCTAAACTACTTTTGATCGAGAAAAAATACAGACCTCAATTGTCAATTGATGCTGTGAAATTCTTCGATAAGTATTCCTATACCAAGCCCTCTTATTTATAGATTATAGGGGGTCGGTTTACAAAACTCCTAATTCTAATAAAAGAAATAAAACTATCCTAATAGAACTCTACTTCTAATCTTATTTTTCCTTGCTTTCTATTCTATTAATATACTTATGGATTTCTTCCTTTATTTTAGTAGCAGTCCTTTTAAGATTCTTTTTCGTCAATCTCCCAGGTCCGTGATCAGCCATAACTTCTAAGATAAGAATTTTTCTAATTTTATTCCTGGCGGTGTAGATCTTCACATGATCAAGAACAATAGTAACAGCAGGAAAGCTTCTATAATATAATTATAAATCACGATTTTCTCTTTTATTCTCTTTCTAGAAAATTATAAATAACGATTTTCTATCTTTCATAGCTTTCTCTCTGGACGATTTTCTGAATTACGATTCATCACTTTCTTCTATATCATACTCTTTTGAAGAATTGTAAATTACGATTTCTTATTTTGTTCTTTTACTTTACATTGTTCTACAAAATCGTAAAATACAATTTTCTAGCTTCCAGTAGGCGGTGAATTATCTTTTTACGCTTAATCATCTTCTTATTGCTCTTTTGAGTTCATTTTGACGAAGATTAATACTTTGATTCTCTTTTACTGATTTTCCTTAATATCTGCACATCAGTAACTTATTAGTAACAAACTAAGTCCTAGCACCACTAAATTAAGGGTGATAAATTAGTATATTTTGTGACTGATTAGTCATTATCATTAAAGTTCAGTTTCCGAATTTCAGACAATTTTATGTTTTTGAAAAGCCGATAGCACGAGCGCTCAATCTCACAGGTTTTTGGAACTAGGGTGAAAGAGATTCTTCGACTTTAAGTTTCTAGGTTTTCTTTTCCGAGTATGTAGGGTGTTCTCCGGGGTAAGGGGGTGGGTACAATCCTCGCCTGATTAGGTCTTGTAGAAAGGTCTGAAGTGTAGGAAGTTCCCCGTATCGAATCCCCGTAGGGATGACCACACCGACCCTTTCACAATAAAGAGGGGTAATAGAGAATGGTTTCTAAGATGCCTAGCATGCGTGTAAGTACGTGCTAAAAATGACTAAATAAAAAAACAAATAAAACCCAAATTATTTAAAAGAGGGGCAACCCTAGCAAAAGGGGTCTCACTGCGATCGCTAGTCTGTTGCTATGCGTTTTCGAGAACCCTTTCGGATCCCTAAAAATGGTTCCAAATCGGTCACTAGTTGACTTTATTTGCAAAGGGATGGGCGGAAGTATAATGACAATAAAAGTAAAGGTGTTTAGGTGCACCTACAAGGAAATAACTATTAGTAATGATTGAATTTAAATAGAGTATACCTGAGTTGATGCGATCGCCATCTACAGATATTTATCGATGCTATAGAACGTCATTGATCACGCGAGAATAAATAGGGAGGTTAGGGATCAAGACTCCTATGCTAAACACCGGCCTGCCGGCTTTAGCAGCTAAGGTTGCCTAGGATTTCAACTAATTTGGGTTTCCTAATCCTAAGCGGGTTTAACTAAAAAAGAGGGTGTTGGCCCGGTATGGTCAAGAGGATCGGCCCCGTTCCCGGGTACCCTTTGTTGGCTCCCTTGGGCAAATCGGTTTTGGATGGCTATGATTAGGTTTGAAAATATGATGAGATTGGGACGTCGCCCTAAGTGGATATAAGTTGGAAATTTCGGCGGGGGTCCCTAAGGGTAGGATCTAAAGATAGCTTTTCTTCTCCTCCGTACTAACTCGGGAATCGAAGCAAATGGGCCAGCCCCACCGTGCTTGA
Organism: Chloranthus sessilifolius; assembly: GCA_021018995.1. Lineage (NCBI taxonomy): Eukaryota > Viridiplantae > Streptophyta > Magnoliopsida > Chloranthales > Chloranthaceae > Chloranthus > Chloranthus sessilifolius. The sequence continues at coordinate 108,327,560 of CM037597.1, read as the reverse complement.
CCGCTCTACGACACTTCTAGAAAAGAGACGTAGTTCTAGGAGCCAGAGACCTAGAGGCAACTCTTCTCTATTTTTGAAATCTCAGACCAAACCTCGAGTTTTCCAGTAGAGAATAAGCAAATTCTTATGCGTAGAAAGGGAGGGCAAGGGCCCTATTTATAGTATTCGACCATTTATACGCTATTGGTCCAGTGCGTAATTCTAACTTATACGCTGTACATACAATGCATAATCTGAATTATACGCAGGGACAACAACGCATAATGAATTATACTATAACGACTCTAATTTTTCACGTCCTTGATATGCCCAAATTAAATATATGTGCTTAATAAAGTATACATCGCATGCCTTGAGTTTTCAAAATATTTTCACTAAAAATATATGTTTGGTTTAAAAGCTCTTATATTATTTCTGTCATTATTTAACACAAGTTATGTGATAGCCTACTGGTTAAAGGCTTGAGTTATAAACAAGAGGTCAAAGGTTCGAAACTTGGTAGGTAGATTTTAAACCTTTATTTTGGACCTTGAAGTAAAAGCCTATACATCTTTCCTTGGTGTGTTAGCCCAACACCGGATGATTCCCAATAAGTCATAAAAATATGTGTTACAGAGAACCCTAAATCATAATCTCTTCGGAGTTCTTCTTAAGAATAGAGTCGTGAGAAACCCCCTAGTCGTCTCTATTCTCTTTTCTTGTTCTTCTTTTTAAAGAAATTCTAGTCGTCGCCACCCTTCTTTCCTCAATCTTCTTCTTCAACCCTCCCTACAATCTCTAGGGTATTCTTCCACAAGACTCACTTGATCATTGTGACCTTCAAGATCAAGGAGGAAGAAGAAGGAACTTTGAACAAACGATAGCGTGAATCATCGATCTCCTCAAACCGAATCGCCGTAGAACTACTGTTCGCGCTTTAAGAGGTAGATGCCATTAGTTAGTTTAATTATTGTGTCGAACCTTATTTTAGAAATCACCATCTAAGTATTTTTGGGTTTTATGTTTATTTTTGGATCTTAATTCCAAACCCTAGAGGTGTTAAATTTTTTGAAATCAATCGATTGATTACACAATTCGATCGATCAATTTCGGACCAAGTGATAGAAGTTTATTTTCTGCATGCATTAGATCGACCGATTCCTATTTTCAATCGATCAATATTATGCCGAAGCACATCCATGTGTTATTGTTCTTAGACGCTATTAATGACTGACCGATCGACTTAGTGTTCGATCGATCGAGTCTGTATTAAGACCGACGTCATATAGATGTATAAAGTTACCTGTTTAATTCGATCGATCGAGTTTAGGCAAAACAGAGAGCGGAATACGTATATACATATATATCCAATCAATCAATTCTCGATGAACTTTAAAATGGACTAAAGGACGTCTGACTCATTAATTATGATCGACCGACTCCCTTTATCGATCGATCGTTTCTGGACCTAGTATGAAGTAACATAATGACATCTGATGCATTGTTCCTAATCGATCGAATCCTTTGTTTGATCGATCGAGCCCAGGCAAAATAGAGAACGCAATATCAACATATAATTTAGATATATATACTTCCGATTGATCAACAAACAAGGTCGATCAATCGATTCTAGATTAAATTTAGATAAACAGAGAACAATGAGTATATATATTATATATACTTCCATTCGATCATTGCCCTTTGTCGATTGATCGATTTTGGACTGAGTTTGAAACGATAGAATGACCTCTAACTCTTTAAACTTTGATCAATCGAGTTATTGTTCAATCGATCGATTCTGAACCGAACCAATTTACCTGACTACCTTCTATGTTGCTTATGTGGGTATCATAGAAGAAAGAATCAGACGCATCTTCAAGGAATTGTTCCACCCTTGTCTTTGTGACATTGGGAATCGAGGTAGGGGAATTATAATGGACACTCGTATGTTATAGTTTGATTCATAGGCATTTAATGATTTAGTGAGCTGGAAAATGGTCTTTTTATTGCTAAAATTAGAATATTGAAACCCATTGAGTATTGTTCTATTATTGAATAATTAGAATTCATTGAAGATTGTACACACATTGAATAATTGAACTCATTGAACATCTGAAAACCATTGAATAATGAGCTCTCAGTGCACATTTACAAACTCATTGAACATTGAACTCTCTTTGAAAATTTGAAAATCATTGAACACTGAACTCTCATTGAACATTGAAATATGAATTACCTATGTAGGATGAGCACAATATCATGTTTTAGAATATGCATGTGATTTAAAGAGTTGATCCGAACGGCACATATGAGCGTTTGACCTTGGCTGATAACCCGGCACCTATTGAATCATACTGCAGCACACTCTGAACCATGACAAAGGCCTCTGAACTGTAAAAGTATTCCTTACAATGCAGGAGCTTGGGCATATTGAAAAATTTGCAGAAGGTTATGAGTAATTTGCGCTTGTCTGGCTGCTTGAACCCTTCGAACATAAATATTTTCTCTTTATGATCTCCCATTTGCATATTTGTAAGTGTTACTTTTCTTAACGCTAAAACCAACTTTTTTCACGTATAAATTATAGAAGTTATATGCCTTGCCTTAAGTTTAGAATTTCAAGCCGATATGTGGCTTCCATTCATCGCGGGTATTCTCAGACTCTCCACAACAATCCAATATTTCAATATCCCTATCATAACCAAGTGAATCTTCTTCTAAAGAAATAATGTCAGAGGTGAAATTTAAATCAACACCACCTAAATTGAATTCTCCAATCAAGTCCATTACATCCCCTGAATTAGATGAAAAATCAATCAATAACGGGCAAATAAGGAAACTGCTTCAAAAAGAAACGATGGCGTGATAATCTGAGGTGCTAGCGCTTCATTAAAAAAGCGCTGACGCTTCTAACCCGTGGTGTCGGCGCTCTTATCGCTTCACATAAGAAGCGATGACACGGGTATGCTTATTCCCAACTCTTCACAGAAGAAGCGTCTGCATCGATTATAATTTATATATTTTTAAATGCTTATAATTTTATGATCTCTACCCTATAAATAAGTGAAGAGAATCATCAACTACGAGCAAATTTGGCCCAAGGCCCGATCGAAACATACTTCGAGAAAGGCGCACCCCTGAGCTTCCGATAGCATCTCCCATACCCTTAGGAACCTTCCCAAACCCTTAGAACTCAACCTAAACCCTTAGAAGCCTATGCCCGATCCTTGAGAGTTAACCCTACACCCTTGAAACCCTTCCCGAACCAGTTTCGAACCCTCCCGAGCAATGGTTGGAAAGATGTGTGCCAAAGCTTACAAAGACCTCTTCTAGGACTAAATCATATACCATTAGAAATTAGAGGTTCTCATCTTTCCAATGGGCTAAGAATCACCTCAATCGAAAATGTACATCAAAAGTTATGACGGCTTGAGTTTGGGGCAGAGCTGGGGGCATAATGCCTAGCGTGTATAATATACACGCTAGGCCATTTCTGAAGGAATTTTGCCTAGCGTGTATAATATACACGCTAGGCCATTTTCTGGAGGAATTTGGCCTAGCGTATATAATATACATGTTAAGCCAAATGGGTCCCACAGCGGGCTCTGAACTTCTCAAAGGCACTGTACATATGTCTAACATCTGTAATATACATGCTAGGCTTAGCTACATTAGTTTTGAGATTTTGCCCGAATTTTACTTTGGGGGTTTGACTTGTTGACCATCTCAATGTTTGGAGTGGGTTTCCTTAGGACTGTTGCACCACCATTAACCCTATTTGCAACCCTTTAACCCTTTGAAACCTCATCCTATCATCTACCAGTGAACCCAATTGCACACCTATTCGTGACCTTGAAAAATCCAAAATCCTTAGATTTAGGATTACCTAATTGCTAATCACATTAGCACTTAAGTGCCCTCCTATGCCTCTCCTTTTCTATAAATTGAGAGCCACCCCTCCCTTTACAAAGGGCTTGAAAAAATTTCAAAAGAGAGAAAGATTAGAAATTTCCTTCTCCCCTTTGGTGCACCAAACCCATACAAATTTCAGAATTCAAAACTATCCTTTATCCCCCACCTTCCATCAAACCCCTTAGCCTAGGTGAGATATACCGTTTAGCCTTCTTCTACCTCCTAGCTACCAAGCCTAAGAGATTAGAATCCATCTTTCAACTTTTTAAGCTATCTAAAGCTCATGAAGTGCACTCACGTGAAGGTCCACATCGGTGCTACAAGGGACCGAAGGCTCCGACTCTCCCCTCTATTCCTCTAACTTCTTTGCCTTTCCTCTATCCTTGAATTTACACCTTTACTCTACCGACATTTCGGTAATTGCGGGGGGCATAAATAGGATCGGAGTGCCTTCGGGCAAGAGAAAGTGCTGTTTTACTTCTTTATTTTCTTTATTTTCTTTTGGCCATAAGTAGAGACTGCTTACGAGCGGATTGGTTGGGTGTCTAACACCTTCGATCGATAACCGAAGCCCCTACCCAAGAGCCTTTGGCGTAGATCGGAATCAGTCATATTTGGCAACTCGGTGCTTTCAATATTGATTTGAGTTTCCCGGGACACCAAAAGCTCTGGGTGGTGACTCTATATTTTTCGTAAGAGCGCATCGTCGCGATGGATCGATAAGATCCACGGTTGCACAGATAGCGACTCTGTTGGGGATAGCTAGTAGAACTTCCCCTTGAAGGTTGGCCTCTTTTATTATTTTATTTCATTTTTATTAATATTTGTTTGTGTTCTTTTCTTTCTTACTTACCCCTACGATTCCATCAATTTTTACTTACCCCTACTTCCCATCATTTACGAGCCTTAGCCGATTGTCGGTCCGACTTGAGCATTGTCCTTACTTTCATTTATTTTCGATCATTTACATGCCTTAGTCGATTGGTGGGCTTACTTGCACATTTACATGCCTCAGCCATTTGGCGGCCTACTTGAGCTTTTTCATTTTCACAATCATATTCTACCAGTGGACACCAACCCATAGAGGCGGCACAGGATCATAACAACCCATTTTTGAACCTAAGCAAACTCTCCTTTTAAAATTAAACCTTAAAAGTGAACTAAGGGACTTAATTCATTTTTACGAGGGTCGATTTTAAAGGGCAGGAATTTATGCAGCGATACAAACGTCTCGATTCTTAGTACGGCGACAACCGTTAGTGGAGATGATCTGGAAAGTACCACCTCATCTAGTATCTGAGAAAACGCTTGCACTGGAGGTATATCGGGTGGGTGACTTATCCGATTACGAAGCTTAAAACCCTTGGGGAGTGCGTTTAGTTGCCCCGAATCAACCTTGTATCCTTAGGTTCGGGAAGGAGGTATCCGTTACAACAAAGAAGATCAGTCCCCGGAAGCACCGCTTCCCTAAAACCAAAGAAACAGACCAAATTCGGGCCTGCTGTTTGCTGTCAAAATATTATATATAAACTGTTTTTGCCCAGCGTGTATAATATACATGCTAAGCTAAAAATCCTCAGATTTTGCCTAGCGTGCAAAATCTTCAGATTTTTTGCCTAGCGTATATAATACATATGCTAAGCATATTACTGGCTGGGCAACCCGAATCTAAGGCCTTTTTTCACTTCCCCCAAGTTCCCCACTTAGTAGCTTAGTGCCTCTGGTAGATTTCACACGTTTCGACACCCAATACGACCTCGTCGATCAAAAGAGGTCACCCTCTTATTGACTTTTTTCGAGGGATCGGGTTGTCGCGTGGATTCCAGTGCCTTCACATAAATCAAGGGATTTCCCTTTTATTCTTCCAAAAAATCAAAACAAAAAAATCAATCAAAGAAAAATAAAATATACCAAAAAAGGAGAACTTGTAGTGCTGACACAACGACATCGCTTTACCCTCCGTCATCCCGTAGGGGAAGGAGAAGACGGATTTTTGGTCCTCACCCGAGGAACACGTACCCAACCCGCCAACAAACCATGTCATGGGCGGTTGATCTGGCTTATGTCGACCCCGATTCATCACTGGCATGCTCCCCAACTCATTCCCACATGGAAGAAATTTCTACCTCCATTCCAATCACTCAACCCCCATTTGCCGTCACCGGACCCTTTGGTGCACCCATATTTCCATCCACATCCTCCACATTCCCTCAAATTCCATCCCATTCTTCCCCCATAACCACTCCAAATCCCCCCTCCACATCTAACATACCCAATTTCCTCACATTTTCCCAAAATCCAACACCTTATTCCCCAATATCTTTTCAAACCATACCCCATTTACCCATACCCTACCAGAATCCAAATTTCACCCAAGCCATACCCTATTTTCCTACACCTACACATACCATTTTTTCAAATCCACTACATATCCCCCCTCTACCCAGGTCATGCCTGATTTTTCTCGAGTCATGCCCAATTTTTTCCATACACCTATCCAATCTATGTCCCATATTCCCCCTCCATCGGATGCACCACTTACATCCATGCCCTCACCCAATCCAATGGCCATGATGGATGAGATGGTCAGAGCCTATACAATATGGAAGGCATCTCAAAGCAACCTCCCTCACCCACACCACACATCTCCCAACCCATCCTATACACTTCCAAGTCTCCATGCCTCTTTCCCCCAAGACTCCAATCAACCCCCATTATTCATGCCACCCAAGACCCCCATCAACCATAGGGTCATTTGAGTGGGCCTCAAGGCCCCATATCCCAGGGGCCCCATGCCCCAAGCCCATCAAGGCCCACTACCCCAAACCCATCAGGGCCCCATACCCCAAACCCATCTAGGCCCAATGCCCTATACCCCAGCCCATCAAGGCCCAGACACAGGAGCCCCATTTTCAAACCCCTCATAATTCCCACAATATCCCACATTAACCCAACAGGCCCCTATTCCACCCCAAATGATGCACCAATCTCAGTTAATCTCCCAACCCGGCATGGGCCCTATTTTTCCAAAAGCTTCACACCCAACCCAATATGGGAATCTATCCCATACCATTAACTATCCCCAATTCACCCATCCCCATACACCTCAAACCCATCCCCAAGGATTCCTCTAAGTACAGTGGGCTCATTAGGCCCCAGGCCAAAATCCGACCTTCACTCATCCCACAAGCTACTCATCAGAACTTTCCCCATGTACAGTGGTCCCACCCAACACCCATCCAGCCTACTCAGAACCAACAAGATAATCTCACCCTTCCTCCACCATATATAGACCTGCAGTATGAGGAGGATGACATCAGGAATAGCGGGGCCCATACAGGGGCATTCACTAGCTTAAACCCCCTACCACCCATAATCACTAACCCGCCGGCAGCCCAAAGTGAATGGAGGCCGCCTGTTGAAAGGATGACCCCACCGTCTAAAGAGTCCGAGCTGTTGAAAGAGTAAATGGACAAGATCCAAAAATAGCTAATGAAGATGGGTGGAGCTGAAATCCATGCCACAGACTTCTCTAACTTATGCCTATTCGCAGAAGTCCCTTCACCCCAAAAATTCAAAGTGCCAGTCTTTGACAAGTACAACGACACGGGCAACCCCATTGCACAACTCAAGTCCTACTGCGGGAACATGTGGCAGTACCGAGGGGATGAGCGTTTGCTCATAAAAGTCTTCTAGAAGAGCCTTACGGGCCCAACTTTGAGATGGTTCATATCATTGGAACCTTCCATGATAAAAACATGGAAAGATCTGACCCATATGTTCTAAGAATAGTATATCTACAACATAGACATTGAACCTCGTAAGTCAGATTAGCCCGGTTAAAGAAGAGACCCTATGAAGCATTTAGTGACTACCTTGGGCGATGAAGGGCATTGGCAGCTTAGGTCAGGAACAGGATACCTGATGATGAACAAATCAAGATGATCTCGAAAAATACTTTGTCGGTCATCTCGAATTTTTTGGTATAACAACAGCAGTCTAGTTTTACTGACTTAGTGAGAAATGCCAACCGATGTGAAGATGCCATAAGAGAAGAATGGTTAAATAAAATCGTAAATAGCAGGGTTCGAAGGTTCACTGAACAAAGGAATGATAGGAGAACCAGGGCGAATATACAAACGGTCATAAATACACGACCCAACACCAACATAACTCCATTTCAGTTCAAGGCAGCATAGACAACCCCAACCAGAAGCAAGCCAATGCAGAGGACCGGAAATGGAAAAACCAGAACAGAGAATGGCCCTTGTTGATCGAGTCTTTACACCTTTAGGGTAGTCTTTGAATGTCCTTTTGCCTTTGTTAATTGAAAAAGGCTTGGTCACTGCACTCCAACCACGACCTCCACCGAATCCGATCCCAAGGAATTATGACCCTAATACCCATTGTAATTTCCACCACGGGCCGAACCTCCTAACTAATCGCTGCTTCCCTTTAAATCATGCGATACAAGACTTAATAGAGGCCAACAAGATCCTTCCTTTGGCACTCCCCCAAGCTAACCAGCATGCCAATAGACATCAGGTACCGCTACCACCACATCCATCAGGTGGAGCAAGCCCAAGGCCGACCGTCAACATGATAAGGAGTTCGAACCTTCAGAGTATATCCACACACAGAAGACTTTATAACGCCAAGGCAGAGAGATCAAGAGGATACAAGCATTGGAGTAATTGAGTCCCTAAATTTGGCCGATTACTTTCCTAATCCCGCACCACTAACAGAACCCTTAGATTTAAGGGCATATTTTCCATCACCAATTCCTGTCAGCTATGTCCAAACCAACCCGTATCAACCATACACGGCAGCAGCCCCCACCAATTACCTGATGGTTGATTTTGCCCCATATCCCCCTCCGGAACCGATTAATTATCAATGGTCTACCCCTATCACACCACCTCTAATACAACCATTCACAATCCCCACTAATCCCATGTGGCCCATTTTCGCCACTCCCCCGATCTATCCAACAGAGGTTAACCAAGTGTTGTCCACCCATTTTAATCCCTCAGCTCAAACACCTTTGAGCCAATGTCCACTCCATTCCAAATCCCGAGACTAAGTTACGATCCCCATCAAGTCCCGCTCAGTTACGATCAAACAAATATCAAAGTCGGTAGTATTAGAGAGGGGTCAGTGGATTTCATCACTCGATTAGAAAGAATCTCAAAGCAACTAAAAGTACCAGCACCGGCCTGGCCAGAAGAGAAGAGCCTACAGCTGTAAACCCCTTCGAAAAAATGAGCCGAGAGCACATACTCGAAACACAATTGAAAATGATGGCCGCACACATCATGGCCTGGGACCTATTAATGACATCACCACCACATTTCCAAGCTTTGATGGGAGCCTTAAAAGATTCACACGTATCTATCCAAGTAACCCTGAACGAGGTGGGAGAGATCATCGGGCAAGTGTTGGCTCTCAATGCCATTTCATTTTCAGATGCGGATTTATCGGGTGAGGGAAATAATCACTCCAAACCCCTCAACATCACTGTAGAAATTGGAACCTAATGATTCCATTGGTGTTAATAGACAATGGGTCTGCTTGGAATGTGTGCCCTCTCAGAACCGCAACCAAGATAGGGGCAGATCCCTTGCATTCAGGCCAACGAGAACAGGTGCTAGAGGATTTGATAGCACGAGAAGAGAGATAATCGGAGAAGTTGACCTTGAGCTCGTCATCGGGCCAATGACCTTTTTCATACCCTTCTAAGTTATGGACATCAAATCTACTTTCAATCTGTTGTTAGGGCGCCCTTGGTTACATGAGGTCGGGGCAATACCTTCAACCCTGCACCAAAATCTTAGATTTGTGTTAGAGCAAAAGATTGTCACCATTCTAGGTGAGGGATTGGAGGAAAGAGAAAAAGCTACCCACAACATTGAGAACCCCAAAGTATTGGATGTGCCACACACAACCAAAAATATAAACCTCCATAGCTATGAGTACGATGTATCAACGGTAATCCCTGAGCCCTTGAAAGGATCACATTAAAAATCGGTGGTAGAATGGATGCAGTCGTAACCATGCTCCAGAAATGGGACTATCAGAAAGGTAAAGGGTTAGGACCTCATCTGCAAGGATGAAGGGATCCAGTCAGAGCCAGAAGCGGATAGCAGGTGTTGGTTTCATTTCGGTTGTGTTCTTCTTATTATAAAAATGATGATTAAAATAAAGAACGACAATAAAGACAAAAATAGAGCAGAGTAAAAATCTGGGATTGGAGCACAAAACCGAAATAAACTCACAATCCTATAAGATCCAGGGCTGTTGTAGTAAGTTTTGATAAGTAAGAGTTTGTCCCATGGAGAGTGATGATCTAAACAAAACTATAGTAAATCTTCAGACCTGCTACAGGTCTGGCAATTGTAAATCTAAGCTAGAAAGCAAGGTAAAGAGAGGGTGTTTTCAGGGTGTCACAAACTAACCTAAAAATATAAACAAAACTAAATCTAAAGGGGATAGAAGAAGAATGAAGGTGGTTTGGTAAAACAAAGATAAAATATGGAGAACTAGATAGCTATGGGTTAACCTTCATTGTAAAACTGATCAAGAGCTGGGTCTGCAGCAGTCCTTCACTTGGCTACATGCACAAGTGTAAGGTAAAAGAATCCAGCCTAACCCAGAGGTATGAACTGATCTTAGGGCTATATTCTGTCCACTTAAATGGTCACAGAATATTCGAGGGATTTCATCCAATCAAGGGGTTAAAGTTAAAACAGGAAAATCATTGCAGACATTATGTTTGCAAGGCTACAAGCTCATGCATCCATAGGAGCAAATAGTCCATGAAAATTTAGTGAGAACCATAAGAAATCATAGATTGAATGGGGCCTTAGAATCAGCTGGTCATTGCTACAAAGAGGCCTGCAATGACCTATCTCTCAAGTCTAAAATTTGTGCATGACTCCAAATCTTTTCACTGAAAATGGTGTTGTAAAATAAAGGAGGAGTTAGATTTGCAGCAGTCCTTGCACAAGTGCAGGGAAGAAGAATCAAACTCAGCCCTGTGATCTAGACTCATCCTAGGGTTATATGTTGTCCACTTAAATGGTCACAGGATATCCTAGAGATTTCATCCAGCCATGGGGTTAAAACTAGAACATGAAAATCACTGCAGCCACTATGTTTACAAGGCTACAAGCACTTGTATTTATAGGTGCATAAAACTCATACAGATCTAAATGATAAACATAAGAAAAATATAGGTTAAATGGAGCATAAAAAATGGTTATTCATTGATAAAAAGGACTTACAATAACTTGCCCTCAAGGCAGCAGTCTCTGCAAGCTTCTAAAACTGGTCACAATGTCATTACAACACTCATTTACAACCTAAAATAAACCTAGCTGCTACAGAGATTTAACCCAACATGGCTGCTGAGCTAAGGAAAGGAAAATAAAGAAAAGAAACCCTAACCTAAAAAGAAAAACCTAAAAGTGAGCTCAGGCTAATCTTGGCTCCCTATTACAAACAAATTACATCTATATATACAATCCATAAAGCTCCTTTTTTCTTTGGCCAATGAAAATGAAGAGATAATCAAATTAGTTATGCCCTGCTGACGTGGCCTATTTTTGGCTAAGTGATGCCTCGGGATGTGGGGAACAACTTAGCACATTGGGATGTGTGCCCTAGGTGCTGTGGAATCCCTAAAATATCCCTGAAGTTTGAATAGCGTGGCTGGAGAGCATTTCTCGAGTGGATGGAGCTTCATGACATAAATCTCGAGTGGTTCTCAAGTGGCTGAAGTGCTTCAGGATGAAGCTTGAGTGGCTGGAGAGCTTTTGAATGAATCTCGAGAGGATGATAGCTTCATCAATGCAGCTCAAGTGGTTCAGGTGTTCAACTCGACAGGATGCTTGTCCTTAGGCTGCAGCTCAATAGGATGGAGTTTCTCAGCACTGCAGCTCGATAGGATGAAAGGATTCAAAGAACTACTCGAGTGGTTTAGACAGCAGCTTGACAGGATGGTTTGCTGCAACAATGAACCACTCGAAAGCTTGGTGTGCTGTAGACTGCAGCTCGACAGGATGACTACTTAAGCTATTCAACCCGACAGGATGCATTTCTTCAACAATAGACCACTCGACAGGATGATGCTTTAGCATTGCAGTGCTCAATAGGTTCCTTGCTTCAGGTCTACAGCTCATGAGGTTGCATGTCTTTAGTAGGAGCAGCTCGACAGCTTGATTTTAGCAATGAAGCACTCAAGTAGTTTTCGTTTCAGCTGCTAAAGTACTCGAGATCCACTCGAGCCTAATTGTTGAAGCTGTTAATATGCTCGAGTGGTTGCTTGGCTTCAACATTGAAGTGCTTTAGAGGATGGTTGAGTGGCTGCTTGGCTTCAGCATTCAAGTGCTCGAGATCCACTTGAGTTACACTTCTGAAAATGTGATCCACTCGAGTTCTTCTTGAGTTAATTTGTTGAAGGTGTTGATTGCTGTAATGTGCCACTTAAGCTGCTAGTTTGCTACATATATTAAATGCTTGAGCTACTGGTATGCTGCTCAGATGTCTATATGGCCCACATGGTGGGGACCACCATGGTGCATTCACTGTCATTCCCGTCAGTTCCACTATTTATCTCAAAATTCTTTCTTCTTGGCTCATAAATGATTGATTACTGCACTAAGCTGTAATTTATTGTCATCTAAAAAAACACACTTAAAAATTTATTATTAACCAGCTCAGAGGTCCATTAAAGGCAAGGTTAGGAGGTGGAAAGTGGTATATTTCAGTGATCAACACACGCACAAACCTAATCTTTGCTAGTCTTCGAGCAAAGGGAAAATTAAAACAATTATTCTAAAAGGTAAATGTCACTTTCGTAGGGAGCACGGATGCATTTAGCTTATACATCAAGCCTTTTAAACCCCTAGGTGATCCCTAGTGGAGTGAAGTCTCCTGTGGGTTTTCAGTGAAGGTACCCACAAACATCCCCATTAAAGCCGTTAAGTATAGTGCAGCCAATACCAAACTGATTTTAATAAATAAAGCTTCATCCCACACCTATTCTTTAAAAATCAGAGGAGTTTACAGCAGTAATGCAAACCCTTTAAAACCTAAATCAACATGTATTTGCATCACCACCAATCAATTCACACCAAGAATACAATGTGTGAAAATCAGTACTAAGCTTGCCATCAATTCCAAAATCAGGTTTAGATACTACCCCAATGAGGTTAATTTTCAAACCCAATCCTTACCAGGGCTATCACTCAATAATTTAAATTCAAGGGTGTTCACATTCTCATCAACTCAAGATCATTCACAGACCTCAAATAGACCTGTAAGCATGAGCATAGGCATGGCTACTAATTTCTGACATCCTCATATACTTTTCACCATAGATTAGGCATCCCCTTGTCTCCACATGACAGCTCACTTCACTTTGGATCAACAAGGTCTTTTAGATGGGTTGTAATGTGGCTTGCGGGTGAGGTTTCAAAAGAATAGGAAGGTTAGAATGGATTCAAAATTAAGAAATCAGCAAGGGGAGGAGGTGATTCATGACTTCACCTTCTTCATTTCATCACAGCTTCATCTTCATTTATGTTTTTCAGATCCGAAGTGGCCAACTTCTTCTCTTCTTTTCTATTTTCAGATGAAGTACTTCACCTGACTTCTCTTTCTTTTTCTCTTTTTATATATTTATATTTTGATGATGAATTGCCACACATATACCATTGATACACTGGGGGCTTCTTTTTTTTCTTTCTTTTTTTCTCCTGACTTCTCTTTCTTTTTCTCTTTTTATATTTTTATATTTTGATGATGAATTGCCACACATATACCACTGATACACTGGGGGCTTTTTTTTTTCTTTCTTTTCTTCTCCTTCCACCAAATGTTGAACTCCTCTCAATTATCTTCAACATCTTCTCCTTTACCTTCTGAAGTCTCAGAGTGAGGGTAAGGTTGAATCAGGTCATGAGGTTTATGTTTAAGTACTCTAGTGTTTGTTGAAGAAAAATAGATTTAAAGGCTCAAAGAGTGTATGCAAAAGGGCAGTTTAATAGGTAGGGATTTTAAGCTCAAACTGTCTAAATGAAGGCCTTAGATCATCTCCTTAGTGTCATGAGTATTGTCAAAACAATTTCAATTTGGGATGCCTAACTTCTAGTGATAAGGTGTTGAGTCAGTCATTCCTTCGAGTAGAATAAATGCCAAAGACACTCTTCAAAAGAAAATTGATAGGCCCAAATCTCACTAGGTATGGTCTTCAATTTAACTCATGGGGTATATTTTTACTTTTTTTCTCCTCTCTAGTTCACTAAGTACTAATTGAAAATTCTTTCTTGATGTTGACTTCATGGAGATGTTAACTTTTCAAAGATTTTCAGTTTTAAAATGTCTACAAAATTTTTAATTTCCTCTTTCTAACATGATTAGGTGGGAGTTGACTCATGATTAGGTGGGAGTTGACTTTATTTATTTCAATTTAATCTAACCATGCTGCACTAAAATGAACTATTCTATTGGCATACCCTGTCATACCCCCAAACCTAAAATAAACAGTGTCCTCACTGTTTCAACAAACATGTATAGGGGCAGTAGGTTTATTGTAAAAGAAAAAAAATAAAAGATAGCAACAAATTAAGAGAAAACTAACTAAAAGATTACAGAAATTGTACTAAGAAAGAGAAAAAGAGAAATTATACAAGAATGACAACTAAGAAAACAAAACATCCACACAAATTCTAAAATAGTAACTATATACTAAATTTAACAATACTAACAAAATTATTTATTTATTTATTTATTATTTTTTCTTTTTGGGGGGTCAACAGCAGCCCTTTTATTCATCTTCTCTCCTGATGCACTTCCTTTTGGCATCAAAAGAATCTTAGATTTCCACCTCCTTCCGACTCCTCGAGGCATTGATGGCCATACTATCTTCATGACTTGAAGACACTTCACCAATCAAGTGTGCCCCTTTGAGGTTGTTCGCTGTTTAGCTCGAGAGCTGACCCTCTTCCCTTCTCATCAGAGCATTTGAGATTTGACCTTGCTGATTTTCTATTTTCTTGATGCTCTGAGTGTGGGAATCCACAATATGTGAAAAAGAGCTGAGGTTTTGCAATGAAGACAAAACTTACTCCTCAAAGGAGGGGGCTCTTGGTTGTGGGGGTGGCAAAACTAATTGACTTGGCTGGGGAAACTGATGTAAAAATTACTGTCTTGGGACATGACCTTGATGGAACTGTTGGGTGGGTTTGTAGGGCAGTGCCTGCTGCTGCTGGGGTTGAGGAAAGTTATCTTGTCTCTACCTCAAATTAGGGTGGGTCCTCCAAGGATACCCAACAGGCTGTTGTCCAACTGATCGGGTAGCATTGGGATGCTCCATTACTAATTCTAGATACTGGCCAGCAGATGGACAGTCTAGCAAGGAGTGTGTGGGTGAGTGGCATATGAGACATGCCTCTCCAACCTGTGCAGCCACGTGGGGCTACAACACACTCAACACTTTATCAAACTTTTTGGACAAACTGTCCGCTTTCCTCTCTAGGTCATTATATATATTTAATTCATACAATTTTTTCTTGGAAGTGGTTTCTTTTGAAACTCTAGCAGATGGCTCAATGTCATTTCTTGATAGAGCCTCCTACTGAAGAGAATTTTCACTTATAACCTCAAGTAGATCCCATGCTTCCTCATCAGTTTTGTTGAGATATGTGCCACCACAAGAGGCATCCATCATGGATCTACTTTTAGAATCAATCCCATAGTAAAAGCTTTGCACAAGCTGCCATTTGGGGATTTGGTGGTGTGGGCACTGTCTCAACAACTCTTTAAATCTATCCCAAGCTTTATTGAAATTTTCAATTGGGAATTGAGCAAAAGAGATAATGCTCTTCCTCAACTGGCTGGTTTTACTCATGGAAAAAAATTTAGCCAAAAATTGGCATTGCAAGTCATTCCAGGATGTAATGCTGTTTGCTGGGAGCATGTTAAGTCAATTTCTTGCTTTGTCCTTTAATGAAAAAGAAAAAAGCCTCATTTTAGTGGCTTCATCTCCCAGGTCAGCAATTTTAAATGTAGTGCAAAGGACAAGAAACTCATCAATATGCTTATAAGGGTCCTCTTTACTTAACCAATGAAAAGAGGGTAACATTTGGTTGGTCTGAGCTTTAATATCATAATGACCCTCAGCTGCAGGGAACTGAATGCAAAAGGGGGATGAAAATGCCCCTGGTGCATAGTAGCCCCTCAGGGGTCTAAGTTGCTCTCCCATCTCAAATGACTCTAAATGTTCAGCAGGGGTGTGTGCTATTTGCCTAGGTCCAAAGACTCTCTCTATTTCAGGATTCAAAGGTTCTAGCTCAGGATAGAGAGATCTTCTACCCAGCATACAACACACAACAAGTAAAAAGCAAATTTACAACACACTTTAAAAAGAAAACTACTAACTACTATTGCAGAGGTTTAAAGAATGCAGAAATGAAACTACAGTAGGGGAGAGAAAAAAATGCAAACTCAGTGTAATGTGCTCCATTGGTATTCTCCTAATTACTATCGCTCAATGTCAGAAAATAAAAAATTACAGAAGATTTTATTTATTAGTGAACTACAATAACATGTCTAAAAATAGAAATAGAGAATAAACATGCAAAAATCCTAAGACTACAGCTATAATTTCTTCATACACTAAAAAGACACACAGACCTAAAACAGAAAATAAAGAAAAGGTGCAAAAATCAAACAAAAACTACACCTGTAATTTATTCAAACACTACAACTACAACAAATCTAACAAAAACTCAGATTTACTATACTTAGATCAAAACTCCCTGGCCGCGGCACCAAAAACTTGTTGGTTTCATTTCAACAATGTTCTTCTTATTATGAAAATGATAATTAAAATAAAGAATGGCAATAAAGACAAAAATAGAGGGGAGTAAAATTCTGAGTTTGGAATACAAAATTGAAATAAACTCACAGTCCTGGAAGATCCAGAGCTGTTGTAGCAAGTTTTGATAAATAAGAGTTTGTCCCATAGAGATTGATGAACTAAACAAAACTATAGTAAATCTCCAGATCTGCTACAGGTCTGGCAACTCTAAATCTAAGCTACAAAGCAAGGTACAGAGAGGGTGTTTTCAGGGTGTCACAAACTAAACTAAAAATAGAAAGAAAACTAAATCTAAAGGAAGGGGATAGAAGAAGAATGAAGGTGCTTTGGTAAAATAAAGATAAAATATGGAGAAGTAGACAACTATGGGCTAATCTTCACTGCAAAACAAATCAAGAGCTGGGTCTACAGCTGTCCTTCACTTGGCTACAAGCACAAGTGCAAGGTAAAAGAATTCAGCCTAACCCAGAGGTATGAAAGGATCTTAGGGCTATATTTTGTCCACTTAAATGGTCACAGAATATCCCAGGAATTTCATTCAATCAAGGGGTTAAAGTTAAAACAGGAAAACCATTGCAGACACTATAACAGCGAGTTTCCTCCATTGGGCAATAAAATTGGTAAACTCCTCATCGGATCCTTGCTTTGCCACCATTAGATCACTAAGACTAACTATCTCTTAGATCAAGTGTTTGTATTAGTCTAGGAATTGACCGACTAAATCATCAAATGTTTCTATCTTATACAGCGGGAGTCCAGCAAGCCAATCTAGAGCTTTTCCTTCTAATGAGCGTTGGAAATAATGAATGAGAAGTCCTTGATTATCACGTATGGGCCAGCAATCATTGCAAAAGAGGGCCAGGTGATAGTTTGAATTTCCCGTGCCGTTGTATTTGATAAATTTTGGTGGTTTGAATCCTGTAGGTAAGTTAAATTCGACATCCCGACAAAATTTGTCAAATCCAAATGAGTGACCAGGGCGCTCTCTCTTGGCCATGTACTCATCGAGCAACTTGGGGAGATCTTCGATCTTGATAGTGCTGTCTTTTGGAGCAACTCGCAAGCAAACCTTGTCCGGAGAATCATTGTTGAAGAACGTGTGAATAGGTTGTCTCAATGGTGAGGCGCGGGCTGACACTGTGCTTGGGATAGGAGGTGGTCTCTCGTGTCGTTATTGTTCTTCTGAATATTATCGTGCCCTAATAGTCTCGTAGGCCCGCCAGTCCTCGAAGCAATTCCTCAACGTCGTCATCTCCTCTTTATATTCTCTGAATACTAAGTTCTATAATTTATTGAGCAGTGAGGTTTTGTCCGATATTTCTATCTCTCTCATTATAATTATTTCTGGTGTGCGGGGTAGAGAAGGGATGTTCTTAATCGCCAGCCATGTTAATATCAGGTTGTCGTAGACTGGAATCGTAAAGTGATTCTTCCTCGTAAACAGGGTTATCATGATATCCCCACAACGGAGGGTCTCCTAAACTCACCCTTCGTATACCGGACATCTCGAGTCTTTGACAAAAACTCATATATTGAAAGGAATTTGAAATGATGTGATGGGAAGAAAAAGCAGGAAAATAAATATAAAAACTATCTAAGAATGAAAGAGTTCGACACCAGTGTCCCATCGCGATCGCCAGTCTATTAGTGCGCCCTTTTTCTGAGTTCCTCTCGGTCCCCATTGAATCAGTGGCGCAATTCTATCCAGGTAGACTCTGGAAATACGGTGTTTGGAATGTTGGAAATAAAAAGGGGAATTTCTAGGAAGATTCCTAGTTTGTTGCGATCGCCAGCTACAGATATTTATCGACGCTACAACACGTCAGTGATCATACTTTAGAGTGGGTGTGGGTTACTTCTTTACTGAATCGTTCACCTACGAACGTCAGCAGCTATGGCTCTTCCTTATATTTTAGATAGTTTTGTTTTCCTTTTCTTTCCTTGTGATTGTTGTAATTCTACTTGGCTTAAATTCCCTAATTCTACTATGAGTCTAATTAGTTTAGTATTTTTAATCCTATTGAAAGTCTAATTAATTAAGTCTCATAATCCTACTAGGAGTCTAATTAATTTTAATGTTTTACTCTTGTTGAAAGTCTAATTCATTTAATTTCCTAATGCTACCAGAAGTCCAATTAATTAGTTTCCTAATCGTATTAGGAATGCAAATATATCAATTCTAGTGAAACTCTACTTAAATCAAGTATGCTAATTGTACTAAAATTCTAAACAGAGTAAATATACTAATTTTACTGCAGTTCGAATTAAAGCAAGTATGCTAATTATATTGAAATTCTAATTAAAGCAAATATACTAGTTCTACTGAAATTCTAATTGAAATAGAGGACTAATTTTACGAAAACTCTAATTTAGGCGATTAACTAATTTTATTAAAATTCTGATTAAAGTGATGAATTAACTATGCTAAAATTCTAAAAAAAAAGCAATGGATTAATTATACTGAAAATCTAATTAAAATAAAGTAACTAATTTTACTAGAATTATAATCAAAGCAATAGATTGATTATACTAAAATTCTAGGAAAAATAACGGAACTAACTATACTAATTCTAATTAAAGCGATGAATTAATTCTTCTAAAATTCTAAATAAAAAGGGTTTTGGGCCCGCTATGCTAAGGAGGATTGGCCTCATTCCCGAGTACCCTCCGTAACCTCCCTTGGGCAAATCAGGCTAAGATTAAAGCAAATTGGATTTTAAATTATAAGATAGTATTTTTAAATTTTTAAAGTTTTTTTTGAACTATAATTATGAATTAAATTACAAAACTAGAATTTTAGAAGACTAAATTATAAATTGGGATTTTAAAAAATATTAAATTAAGGAATTAAAACTAGAATTTAAGGACTGAATTCAGGTCCGAAATCAGAAAATCAGGCCGTATGATTAAGGATTGTTTCTAAAAACTAAGAACTAGAACCAGAGATTAATGATAGGACTGGATATTAAGATTTCAGAACAAAATAAAAGTCCTAAGGTCAGTGATTAGGCCGTCAGATTAAGGAGCAGTTCTAGATTTGGAGAACTAGAACCAGGGATTGAAAATTACGGTCTAAAAAAGGGGTGCTACGGTCTAAGACTGAAAATTTTAATATTATAAATTGAGACTAAGAAAACCTAAATTTTTAGAAAAACTAAGGTCGAAAGCTAAAGACTAAATTTTTATCTAAGGCCGGGGCTGTGGAGAGGAATCTCATAAATTCGAAGCTTGAATCTCGAAATCATGGCTCTGTTTCTCTATGCGTTCATTCTTGAAATTCTCTGTATTTTTTTGTTCTCTCTCTGTGAAATTTTCAACCTCTTCAGATGTGTTTGGGTTGAATTAAAATTTAATTTTTTATAAGTTTTTTTTAATTAAACACCCTATTTCAGGCGTTTAACCGAATTACGCACCAGTTTCCTGGTGCTAAATTGCTTTGAGTCGGTCACGGACTCAGTGAGCGACCGGATGACTTGCTCAGCGAGTTTCCTAGTTCTAACAATGTTAGGACTAATTGCGCACCTGGTGTGGAGTGCGTAATCCGATTAAATACTTCATTTGAAGCGCTTGATCGAGGAAGCTTGGGGGTCAAGGACTGTAAGACTAAGTTGGGCGTAGGCCAATTGCCCGCTAGTGGTAGGGGCGCTCAATCCGATTGCGTGTGCCATGTGGGGTGCATAATCGAGTCTCAAGGTGGTCTGGGAAAGAAAGTATGGTTTGAGAGGGGGACTAATTGCACGCTTGTGGTTTAGCGTGCGATCAAATTGCGCGCGTGATTTTAGGCACATAATTTGGGGTTGTTCGGGTCTTAAAATGCCAAACTATTATTAAGCCTGCATTTCAACTATATACTATTGTTTCAGTATATAGTATCCCTACGTTGGGATCTGAGCCACAAAGCTATTGTTTCAGTATGTGTTCAGCCATATACTATTATTTCAGTATATGGTTCCCAATTTATTATTATTTTAGTCTGTATTTTAGCCTGTGTCCAGCCATATACTATTATTTCAGCATATGGTCCCATATTAGAGTAAAGGGGTCCAAAATGTTAGACTATTATTTCAGTCTATATTTCGACTATATATTATTGTTTCAGTATATAGTCTCCCTACATTGGAATCTGAGCCACAAAGCTATTGTTTCAGTCTGTGTTCAGTCATGTACTATTATTTCAATACATGGTTTTCACGTTAGGGTCATGGGGCCTGAGCCACAGAGCTATTGTTTCAGTATATGGTCCCACATTAGGGTTGTGAAACTTTCAGAGAAGGTAAGTCCTTTCTGAAAAGTCACGGGCGAGTCAAAGGTTGACCAAACATATTTGTATATTTTAAGAGGGCAAAATGGGGGTGTCTACAAGCATGACCACTCCCTCGCCATTTACCACTTGGGGCCTTCGAAGAATAGCATCTAATGGGCATCAGTTCATCCTCGTTGCCATTAAATACTTCACCAAATAGGTAGAGGCTGCATCATATACGAACATCACGGCTATTCATGTCGAAAAGTTCATCAAGAATAGCATCGTTTACCGATTTGGTGTACCCAAGGACATTATCACAAACAATGGCACCAACTTTGCGAATAAGCGCATCAGAACCTTCTGCAAGCAGTACAAAATAAAGCATCATCGCTCATCACCATATCAACTATAAACCAATGGGGCCGTCGAAGCTGCTAATAAGACAATTGTCTGCATCCTTGAGAAGATGGTTGTCACATATCGTAACTGGAGCGAAATGTTACCATTTGCACTGTGGACCTACAAAACATTGATCCGTACTGCTACAAGGGCAACACCGTTCTCCCTTGTGTATGGAACCGAGGCTATGCTACCAGTTGAGGTGGAAGTGCCTTCACTCCACATCCTCATGAATTTAATCTCCCAGAGGTTGAAAGAGAAAGATCTTATTTTGAGCAGCTGAACCTGCTAGATGAGAAAAGGCTCCTGGCCTTGTGTCACACCCAGGCCTATCAGAGAAGGATCGCACGTGCTTACAATAAAGATAAAAAAGGCAATAGAATAATAACAACAAGGAAACCAAAAAAAAACTTGGGATTCGAATGCCAGCTTTGGTACCCGAATCCAATTCAAATCTCCCTTTTTTTTCTTTCTTTTGTTCTTGTGTGGGTAGTAATAGGGTGTGGAGCACCCATATAAAGTTTGGTGCTCCACCCCATCCAACACCATACTATTGGGTGTTGGGTATTACTATGGGTTAATGTAGTTTGGGATGGGTGCCAATACCAATCCATCCTGGCACCCATATCTAACACCACACAAATATATTATTTCTATTTATTATATTATTATTATTATTATTTTTTATATAAAAACCACAAGCCATAGATAGGGTCTTGGAAATTCGGGCTTGGGTAAGATTAAGGTTAGGATTTTAAGTTAATTCATCAGGTTCAAATTTGGGTTACGATCGTGTTTGGATGCATTCGCCCCATTTAAAATATGTGGGCCAGAGGCCATGTCACAGACGTCGAAATTTTGACTAAGGTCAAACTGATCAAAATAGTCATATTATCATCAAAGGTTAACGATTCAACGTTAATAAAAAATCAGGGTCGCTATAGTATCAGAGCCAGGGTTGCACATATGCGGTTGAGATGCGCTCTAATGCAGTGAGTTTCATAGCTAGGTCGCACGCAGAGATGATACTATTGGGATACATTGTTGCAAAAATCTGATGATGCTTGATGCTAGTTGGCCATGAGGGCCACACATTGATAAAGCAAGTCGGTCCGAGGTGGATGAACACTAGTGACTTCTGACACAAGACATTGGGTCATGCAGGTGCCATGCAGTATTGTCATGAATGCCATGGAACAAGGAGGATGCTCCGTTCTCACTTCATGAGGAAGCTAAGATTGTTGATTCAGTTGCTAGTACATGACATATGGTCGAGACCATTGGTATGGGGCAATGTGAAAGATCAGTGCGTTGTGATGAGTAAGGATTGAGAGCATAGTAAAGCGGGATACTGTAAGAACTGGAATGAGCTGCTGAACCAGAGAAGTGGTCAGAAGCTTGTTTCTTTGTTGTGAGACGACAAGGCATAGTTTGTCCGTGAGAGACGGATGGCTAGATAGGTGATCCACTGCAAATTCAGAGGAAGAAAATGGGTGTCTTCAAAGAAAGCGATTCCCAGGTGATCGTTGAGATCCTTGGTCTACGAGAAAGTGCCAAAGGCAGTTTTTGAGCACGACAGAGGCAATGTGGTCAAAGTATTGGAAGAAAAAAGTTCAATGCAAGTGTCTTATATTTCAGGGTGAAGAGATCAATGTCTGAGGTACCAAGGCATGACAGCTGCTAGAAAGTGAAGGCATATTATGCTCATTAGGACACTAGAAGCATACACCAAGGCATATAAATTGAATCATAAATCGGGTTGCAAGAGATGACTCGAGGCACGCTATCGGTGAAGATAGAGGTCGAGGTATTATAGTAGTGTAAGAAGCATGGAGCTTCGTTACTTGAGTAAGGTGCTCGTGGCAGACTCTTGGGTGAAGGCACAATGGTGTTGAGGTACTAGAGCATTACAGGACAATTGAGGGCTTGCGATCGAAATCAAGTCTAAAGGTCCAAGACAACTAGATTTCGTTGGATGCCATAGTCGAAAGGTATAGGTAGTGTTGCAGACTACAACAATGTGAGGCAAGTGCTTCGTTGGGATGAGTGTGGTAGCTCACCGGCAGACTCTTGGGTGAAGACAGATGGTCGAGGTACTAGAGCACTGTAAAATTGGAACATGCTTAGACAGCTTGGGTAGCAAACTCGTGGTTGAAAATATACGTCGAGGTATTGGAGGTGTACAAGTCAGACGAAAGTTGAACTCTTGGGCGAAGACACAGAGGTGTTGAGTTGCTACAGTCCGACAGTTCATATGAAAGTTAGTCTCTTGGGTAAAGATAGAATTTTGAGAAACTAGAGGTCTGTGATGTACAATGAGTTGCTTGAACTTGGAGCCAGTGATGGGAACATCAAAGGCGTGGTTTGCTTGGTTTTGACAGTCGATTCGGGCAGTTGACGGGAATGATATTAAGGATCGATTTGATTCTGGTTTAATGAGGGACTGGTATGTCAGATTACTTGGGTGAAATACAGACAGTGCCAAATTATTTAGAACACTGTGTGGAATGAAGACATAGAAAATGGTTGAGTTGTTATGTCGAGGCATGAGGCGAAGACTAATTACGTCATCAAGGAACTAATGCAGAGGCATGAGGTGAAGATGCACGTAGCTCGTCGTGAAGAACTGTTGTGAATGTGTCTGGGTGAAGATGAATGACAGTAATCGATGTCCTGATGCAGATGTAGTTTGATGAGTATTGCTTGTCATTTGACTAGTGTGATGTTGTCTGGGTGAAGACGAATGATAATAGTCAAGGAACTGACAGAGTTGCATGGTCGAAGGGCAGCAGAATGGTCGATGTACTAACACAGAATTACAGATGGGTACAGCGAAGAGTAGTAGTTGTGGTTCAGACGTGGGTTGTGTTTGGGTAAAGACTGAATTTGTGTCGATGAACTGATGTAGGAGTTTGGGTGTTGACGAGGGCGTCGACACATTTGAGTGGGAGAGGAGGTGACGTAGTCATGACCCTGGTGTATAGAGATACACATTTGATGAGCTAGCAGGAAGGAGTGAGGACCTTGTAGCTAGATTGAGCCGAAGGAGAGCTTGAGAAATAGAGGAGTGAAGGCATGGTCTAGGTACTATGGTGTTTCGAAGGCAAAATTTAGTGGACTGACTCTTGGGTGAAGACACTTCGTGTTGAGGTGCTAGAGCGAGCAGTGGGCGATCTCTTGGGTGAAGACACTTCTTGTTGAGGTACTAGAGTGAGTTATGGTCACAAATGCGTGGTGAATGATATGGTGATGGATAACGTCGGTGTGGAGCCTCGTGAAGAATCAGTGTGTTTCTTGTTCGTATGCCGAGTGGAATGCGGATGAGGCCAAGTTGAATTGGAGGGGGTGTCAGACCTCGGAGCTAAGTATTTGTGGAGACTTTGCATGAGGTGAAAGTGAAGGTCGAAGAACTCATGTAGGGTTTGGGTGTCAACATGGGTATTGACATTTCCAGGTTGGAGAAGGTGGCGTGGTCATTCCCTTGTGATATGGTGTCAACGAGAACGTTGACCTTATGGAGTGGGGGAGGATGTGATGGGGTCATTACTCTGGGTACCAGTAGGAAGCCGTGTAGGCCTTAGGGCTGATTGGTTCGCTAGCAAGAAGGCGTGTGGGCCTTGGAGCTTAGTGTGTGACGCGAAAGCGCGAAGGTATGGGGCCTTGCGTTGCGTGTGGCTCCCTATAAGTATGATGTAGATGGCTACTCGAACTAGGTGGCGTACTAGTGTGGCGACTAGACGCGCGTGGGCGAGGATAATTGACTTGCATGTGTTGGTGTTGCATGGGTCTCGTATGCCTTGGACAGGAGTCGCATGCCATGGGCAATATATCAAACCAACACGTTTAAGGTATTTCTATTATTTTGCTTGAGGTGGTGTTTAAACCATATATATGGGAGGGGAACTGTGGAGCTATTCCCATACACATGAGGCCTTGTGGCACTAGAGGGTGCACAGTGATCTCCTAAGTCTGTAAGGGCGGGCCTAAGACGTTGCTTCAGCAATGTCGTGTGTCACCCAAAAAAGGTTGCTATGTGCTCGAGCTATGCGTCACAGTGCACATAGGTTGGCTATGAGAGAGGCACTCACGGGATACGTGAGTCATTGTAGTGCATGTTGGCTGAGGGTCGGATGCTCGACATGTGTTAGTCGTGAGAGCTACAAACAATGGTGGGCTTGATTCAGTATAATGGTGAAACATGTTAGAATAAGACGATATGAGGAACCGCATGCTACTGTTGTGAGTGAGGTACTAGTGCATGACACGGGATAAAACTTGAGCAGGCCAAGTGACGCACGGAGGTACTGACATGCGTGTCATAAAAAGCACGATGCGTTGGTATATTAGGCCTTGGTGAGAAAATAACCATATACGAGAGTTCCTGTTATCTAGGTGGGTGGTATCAAAGTTGATGAGGGTTAAGTTGTCCTCGTTGTTATAGCGGCGAGGCGCCACAAGGGTGTGACAGTCGGTGTCGAGCTGTGCCCTGTGACAATGTGCTTTTCATAAGAAAAATGGGTGTGAAAAACCCCACCCTGATTTTTCAAATGCGTCTTCTTTTATATCAACCCAAGATTCTTCCTTCTCAATTCGAGTTTTACATTTTTAAATAGTTGACTACTTTGAATTAGATAATAGAGATATTTTTCTTCTCAATCTTTGATAAAGTAGATCTTGGGATTACAAGCCTACCACCCGACAATCAAATTTAATTCCACGTAACTCATATCCCAAAAAATTGATCTAAGAACTACATTTGATGTACACCCATGATCATGTTCATTTTTTGGGATGTGTGCCATATGGAATCAAAATCTTATCATGTGATGGTAGGCCCATGATCTCAAGAACTACTTTGTCGACAATCGGGACAAAAAATGAACCCCATCGTCTAATTCAAAGCAATAAATGGTTAAAGCATGGGAAACCGGGTTGAGAAGAAAGAATCTTTAGTTATAAATGTGAGCACTCTTTTAAAGTTAGGAGGGGCAGCTGCCCCTCCTTGCCCCAATGCGGATCTACCCCGGCCTCCACCAAATACTGAATATCCTCTATTAAGTAAAGCTGAAAATTGTTGATTGCTCTGATTAAGAAGATGGAGATTAATTTTCGTTCCAATCTGTCATACGGCTGATGTTTAGATCAAGGTATATCATCAGACGATTAATTTTTTATTCCACGTGACACACATCTCAAAATAGTGACCCAAACGTGGCACACATAATATTCACGAATCACTTTTGGAGATGTATGCCACATGGAATAAAAATCGACCATCTGATGATATTTCCATGATCTCAAGATAAGTTGTGCGAAAGATTGGAGCGAAATTCAATCTCCCTCGTATGAATCAAAGCAGTCAACAATTTTCGGTTGCACTTAATGGGGATATTTAGGCTGTGTATGGCATAGCTCTATGCTAGCCCTTGTCATAGCAGAGCTCACATGCCTTAGCAGGTTCCCATCCTCTTTGCTAACATCCTACTACTTGCTTTAGCAGGTACTCTTCTCCTTAATAACTCATTGCATAGCAAAATTTTGTGTAAGATTTACCTTTTCAGCAGTTCTATCATCTTCTCTACTCACTTTTTGTCAGAACAGATTTTATTTACTCTGATAGGGAGTTAGTAGAGAGCAGAGAGGTTGCTGCTAGAGCAGGTAAATCCTCCTTTATAAGGAGTTAGAAAAGAGAATGAGAATCAACTAAAGCAAATGAACTCTAATGTGGCAGGAGTTAAAAGAGAGTCATGCCATACACAACCTTAGTATTTAGTGGGAGGTTAGTAACAGCCCCCTAAAATAGGAGCTGCATCCTTCCTTATGGTGCTTAATAGGCCCATTTTTTTTCACTTTTCCTAAGGATTGTATTAGGCACGCCATGTAATTAAGTTCAACTCAAATATACCTAGAAGAGTAAACATAAGACCACGAACCGATTTCGGAAACTATAAAATCCGCATAAATAAAAATTTGACGATTTACACTGAGATTCGTCTATGTAGTGCTAACGGTACCTTACTTTTGTTACCATACAAACTCTTCTTTTTTTTTTAGTAGCGGGGTATTCGGCCTCTTAGTGCACCCGACTCTCACATATTTAGGGCTATCAATGGTTCGGGTTAGGGTTGGACCTGTTTAAAATTTATCCTGCCCCTAGGGAATAAAGCTAGGCCTAAACCGCCCTTAACTTAGGCGGGCTTTGATATGTCCAACCCTGACCCTATCATAAGTGGGTCAGGGCGGGATCAGGCTAGTCTTAGGGCTAACTATAATATTCACTAAGAGGCTGGTCTTAGGGCCTCTTAGTGAACCCTTAAAACATTAAAGCATTGAATTTGTAACTCTTTCATAGTTGGAATTGTAGCTCAGTAAGGTATAAGACACTACAGTATCAATGGTGCACCTTCCACTTTAGCTATGGTCAACCCCTACCTTTTGAGACTTCATATTGATAGTGACAATCCAATCTAAGCAATACTCCTCATAAATAATGCACAAGTAATCAATTTTAAATTTTTTTTCTGCATGAGGCTGACTCAGTTAACCACAATAAAACCAACAAGATCACTGAGTCATGGGGTGCAAACAGGTCGGGTAGGTCAACTTGACAAGTTTTTCAGATCTAACCTGCTCTAAGTTGGGTTTGGGTTTGTTGAAGTTTAGTCCCACATTGGGTATTCAAAGCCTTGTCTTTTATATTAAGTTCTTGGGCCCCTCGCTCACCCAATAGGTTTTGAGATGACGCCCAAATTATGTATGGTATTAAAGCAGACGTTTCTCCACTCCACGCCACCCAGTTCAATTGTACACGTGATTTGATTCCGTCCAACCAACACGTGAAGGGCATGTTGAAGTTTAGTCCCCCATCGAATAGTCATAGCTTTGTCTCTCTCTCTTATAAGTTCCTATGCCCCTCCACTCATAGCTAATTGATTTTAAGATGAATGTCCAAATCTATCAAAGTTTACAAAACTTGATCTATTAAGTGATCAACTCGAAAATCTCAACTTCTTATAAAAACAAGTCAAGTTCAAGTTAGCCCTACACCCGACTAGAACCCAACTAGTTATCCCTTTGCTATAAGAAATATAAATATATTATATTTTTAACAGGTTCAGATCAAGCTTGAAATTGGGTACATGTCAGGTCCAAATCCGAAATGCAATTAAATTACATTAGCAAGTTAGGTTCAAGTGGGTGTAGGTCCAAGTCCAAGTGGCAAGTCGGGTTCAGATCAGGGTATTTTTAAACAGTCAGATTAAAGTTTATATCAAAGTTTAGAGGTTAATAGGTAAGTAGTTAACAGGTTAAATTCAAGTTGACTCTAAACCCGTCCCGAACCGGACCCATTAACCACTCATTTATAAGCAACTTAGTAGCATATGTTTGATCAATCAAAACAGTCCACTTAGTATCTTATCATTGCAAATCAAAGGATTGGAACCATCATATCCATAAAAATATGCACAAACATCTACCTATACTAGACTGCAACAATCATACTATTAAAATCACCCAATTGATGGCATTTTTAGGCCTAAGATAAAGCTAAATATAAGTTATCACTTGGATTGAAAAATACAAGTTACCATTTTGTTAACTTTGATTGAGCAAAAGTTGTTACACGTGGCTTATAAATGAGGTAAAAAACAAGAGACAAGTTAGTTAAGGGGAGGGAGCAGGACCGAAAGACAAAAGGGACCACTTTTTCAGTAGCAAAAGCGCTTTTATTTACACCTAAAGTAAAGGAAAAGAAAACGATTATTGATTTTGGCTGTGTTTGAGATTGCTCTTTAGAGGCAAAGAGCAGCTCTCTGCTATAACATACAGTTTAGTATGAAATTGTGTTTGGTCGTAAGTACTCTTAGCTCTTTCAGAAAGTGAAAGAGCTGAATTTGGTTATGTTTGAAAGAGCAATTTAAACTTGTTCTTTTAAGTGGGCTGCTCCTTGCCACCAAAGAGCAATCCCAAACACAACCTTTGTTGCTTTGAATAAAAGGAGGCTCCTTTCATCTACGACCTTGTTTGGCAACCCTTTTCCAAAAACCTCTTTTCAGGTGTTGTAAAGAGGTGTGCCACATTCTACTTCTTAAATATTACTTCTCAAAAAGGTCCATCACATCCAGCATGAGGCAGCTTCTCAACACAATGCTATTTTTGACTAGTGGTGGTCAGGTCCTTTGATGAAATGTGCTTTTTACTCGATATTCTTCTTTTTAAAATGCTTTCAGGAAAAGGGTTGCCAAACAGGGCCGTAATACTGCATTCTTTTGTACCAGGAGCCATCCTCTAGATGTGATCAAGCCCAAAAATACAGTTGGCACAGTCTCCAATCTCATCCAAAAACTGGGAATTAACAGGATTAAACTTTATGGCCAAGGGTCCATTCTAAGGCCATGTTGTCAACCAGGATTCCTGAATATTCATTTTCATGGAAAACGCCCTTTTTCCACGTTCGTTGCCATAATTTTTCGAGGAAAAGCCTCTCCTTTTCCAGGAAAATGGGTAGCAACTAGCAAGACAAAGCCAATAATACACATACATGTAAAACTTCAGTTATCAGATCCTTGGCACTGTCCATTTGTTGTATTTTTTTTTTAGCAAAGCCCATTCACATTGCCCGGGGCGGTTCTTCCTCCGATAATTTCAGTAGAAATGGCAACCGGGTCACCGAAATATGCAGTCCCTGCTCTACGGATAACACAGCAAATTGCACATATGCAGCGGGGGTTTGAATCCTCAACATAGTCACCAAGTTGGGGTTCGACAATAATTCGACAAGGTTAAAATTCGGGAAAATCTGGCAAAATTCAACAAGTTTGGAGAATATTTGGAGAGAAAATAAAAAAAATAGGACTAAATTGTATAAAAAAACTTTAAAAATAATAATAAATACAATTTATTGAAAGAATTTGAATTATCCGCAAATTATTCGCGAACTGCATGATTTTTTAAAAACATGAAATTTTCAAATATTTGTAAATAATTCATGATTAATACGTAGAACCTTGAATTTGTGAATAGTTTGCAAAGTTTTCAAAAATTCAGCAAATTTGGTGACTATGATCCTCAACCTCAGTCCGCAAAGAACATGAGGTGGGTATGGAATCTCTCTCGAGCTCACTGCCGGAGGAAGGTAGAGTTGACAACTTGATTGACATTGATAAGGCACTTGGAATGTCGTTTCAAGGCTCCGACCAAAGCCTCCAAGCAAATTTCAGCGCCATTGATGTCAACAAAAAAAATATCAAAGAGAGGGTTTCAAAGTCGGAGGACAAAGGGAGCTCATCAAACGTCAATGGAGCCCTCGGTCATCTGGCTGGCAGGGAATTTTTTGGTTTGTTGTTGTTATGCTGGTTTGCGCTTTGATTCTTGAGGTTTGGGGGAGGCTGTTTGAGGGTCTTTGTCTTGGTCATGTTTGGAGATCTGAGGCCTGAAGTTGTCACTTTCCAAGAGACAAATAGGAATTTTCAGAGATTTACATCTTTGCTGGATAGGTGAGGGTGCCAAATGGCTCGACTTCCCCATCTGAGGAACTTCCGAGGTTTACCCATCGCGTGGGATGCTGGCATTTTTTCTGTTCTTGGCTGGGGGGGGGGGGGGTGTTCGGGGAGGCCGGGGGTCTCTAGCTTGGGTCTATCTCTTTTGGATGCATGGGAGTGATTGGGGCCTTTCGTGTGTTTAGTAGCCCCATAGGTTAGTGGTTTTCTCGGGATGGGTTTGGGTCCTGCACTGTTTTGTGTGGTTGTATAGCTGCCCACTACCCACCTCGCCTCAGGCTGGGTTTAGTCCAGTTTGACCCTCGTGATCGAGGATGTTTCTCGAGTTCCTTCTTTTATTGAATTTCCTTTGTTATCAATAAAATAATAATAATAATATCAATCAGAGAAGGTAACAATAATGAATCACATTAGATAGATAGTCCTGCATTCTTTCATGCAATATATGAAGCATTTCCAGCATCAGATTTCAAATAAACCAAGAACAAGGACACCATATATTTTAACCAGTTTTTCTCCCAAAACTATATATGCTCTCTAATATATAATATAAGTAAAAAAAAAGATACGACAAAGTAAAGCAGATGACACTTGGAGTTTATTGCTGAGATTCTTCTACCTTAATCCCATGCTGATTATGAACCAACTTCTTACATCGGTTTGCGCAGTGACCTGATTCCTTTCTTCTTTCCTAGTGGGGATGGAGGATGAAGAATTGGTGACTCAAAGTATGGGGGCATAAGATTCATACCACCAGTCGGCAACACCGAGCAATTGATAGGGCCCATCCACGGTGATGTATTTTCTGCAAGAAGAGTTCCGGCTATTAGTTTCTCTCTCTAGTTTTTACAACTGTTATAGATTATTTTAGAGGTGACACAACCCTAAAATTGTGAGAAACGGCCGGACTGCGTACATGTTTTGAAGAAACTTTGGACCAAGGTATCAAACTCAGTATCGGTCGGGGTATCAAACTTGGTATCGGTCCATCTTGGACAGATACATATCGGCTGATATGGTGTCGCTGACACCGTATCAGCCAACATTTTTTTTTGAAAAAAACAAAAAGTTAAATAGAAATAGAAAAAGAGTAATTTATCGGTCAGTATCGGCTGATACTGACCCGTATCGTTTTGATATTGATACCACACCAATACCTGTATCGGAGTGGTATCAGTATCGGTTCTTGACGAAGCCGAAACGTATCGGTATCGGCCGAGTTTTGATATCATGCTTTGGACAGTGGAACTTTTTCATCAATAAACAAAATTTTCGGTATCAGCTGGCTCAAAATGGGGAAATTTAAAGAATTTCCTTATTTCTTAGAATTAGGTAACATAAAGAATAATCCTACTATGTTCCTTTATCAACTTTCTTTGCCACTTCAAATATAAGTCATTTGATGGAAAGGAAAACAGAATTAACAGTAGAGACAAATGCTCAACAAAGTTCAATCCCAGCTTACCTATGAAGAGAGAAGAAAAAAAATAGGAAAAGAAAACAACAAAACCTTGACCCGGGTTCATGGAATTGCTAGAAATTTGGTAAATGATCTTTTGAATTTCTAGATAGGCACGAAGAACAAGTTGAGGAGAAATGAAATTTAAGAAAATCAAGCACACCAAATATCCGAAATATTAAACTAATTCATTGAATCTATTGATGATGTATCTTCTATCTATAAACAATTCACCAATATTTTTTTAAAAGAATATAACTACGCAAGATTTCATTAACTAGAGAAATAAAAAGACTTGGCAACTCAAGATATCTGTTAGAAGAAAAACTTGATGAAAATCATCATCATCATCATCATCACAGCCTTATACCATCTATTTGGGGAAAAACTTGATGAAGATGATAAGGGGCAAATAGTAAATGCATCCACCAGCAGTGTTTCATGACTAACGAAACACATTTAAATTTCTTAAAAACTGCCGAGCATCATGTAACCCATGGTATCAAAACTCCTCCAACACTGATATGTGTCGATACGTATCGGTTTCGTCGAGAACCGACACCGATACCACCCCGATACAGGTATCGTCAGGGTGGTATCGGTATCAGCATCAGTATCAGACCGATAAGGGTCCGTATCGGCCGATACTGTCTCCATGACCTGATTCCTTTCTTCTTCCCTAGTGGGGAGTGCGGATAAAGAGTTGGTGACTCAAAGTATGGAGCCAAACGATTCATACCACCAGTCGGCATCACCGAGCAATTGACAGGACCCATCCACGACGATGTATTTTCTGCGGAAGAATTCCGGTTATTAGTCTCTCTCTAGTTTTTACAACTGTAGTATTTTAGAGGTGGCACAACCCCAAAATTGAGCAAAATGAACGAACTTAGTACATGTATTGAAGAAACTTTGGACCAAGGTATCAAACTCTGTATCCATCCATCATGGACCGATGCATATCGGCCAATGCGGTATCACTGATACCGTATCAGCCAATATGTTTTTTGTTTTTGAAAAAAAGACAGAAAAAAGAAAAAGAGTAATTGTATCAGTAAATATCGGCTGATACCGAGGCAGTATCGGCTGGCCTCAAAATGGGGAAGTTTAAGTAATTTCCTTATTTCATAGAATTAGATAACATAAAGACTAATCCTACTATGTTCCTTTTATCAACTTTCTCTGCCACTTCAAACATAAGTCATTTGATGGAAAGGAAAATAGAATCAACAGTAGAGACAAATGCTCAACAAAGTTCAACCCCAGCTTACCTATCAAGAGAGGAGAGAAAAAAAAGAAAAGAAAACAACATAAACTTGAACCGGGTTCATGGAATTGCTAGAAAATAAAAATATTGGTAAATGAACTTTTTAATTTCTAGATAGGAACGAAGAACAAGTAGAGGAGAAATGAAATTTAAGAAAATCAAGCACACCAAAAATCTGAAATGTTCAAATAATTCATTGGATCTATTCATGATGCATCTTCTATCTATAAATAATTCATCAAGTTTTTTTTTTAAATAGAGAAATAAAAATACTCAGTAACTCAAGATATCTGTTAGAAGAAAAACTTGCTGAAGATCATCATCATCATCATCATCATCACAGCCTTATCCCATCTATTTGGGAAAAAACTTGATGAAGATGATAAGGGGCAAATAGTAAGTGCATCCACCTGCAGTGTCTCCCTCTCTAGAGACATGACCAACGACCCATTTAATTTTCTCAAAAACTGCCGAGTAGCATGTAACCCATGGTATTAAAACTCGGCCGATACTGATACGTGGCAACACATATCGGTTTCATCAAGAACCAATACTGATACCACCCCGATACAGGTATCAGGGTGGTATCAGTATCAGCATCAGTATCGGACTGATACAGGTTAGTATTAGCCGATACTGTCTCAGTGACCTGGTTCCTTTCTTCTTTCCTAGTGGGGAGTGACGATGAAGAATTGGTGACTCAAAAGTATGGAGCCAAAAGATTCATACCACCAGTCGGCAACACCGAGCAATTCACAGGACCCATCCACGACGAAGTATTTGCTGCAAGAAGAATTCCGGTTTTTAGTTTCTCTCTCTAGTTTTTACAACTATTAATAGAGTATTTTAGAGGTTACGCAACCCCAAAATTGAGTGAAGTGGTCAGACTTAGTACATGTATTGAAGAAACTTTGGACCCAAGTATCAAACTTGGTATCGGAATCGAGTATCAGTCCATCTTGGACCGATACATATCGTCCGAAACATACTGTGTCAGCCAATATTATTATTATTCTCTTTCTAAAAAGAAAAAAAAAAAGAAAAAGAGTAATTGTATCGGTCAGTATCGGCCGATTCCGAGGCAGTATCGGCTGAGACTGACCCGTATCAGTCTGATACCGTTACTGCTACTACCCTGATACCTGTATCGGGTTGGTGTCGGTATCGATTCAAGACAAAACCGATACGTATCAGCATCGACCAAGTTTTGATACCATGATTTGGACAGAGTGAAACTTTTTCATCAATAAACAAAATTTCCAGCATTAGCGGGCCTCAAAATGGGGAAGTTTCAAGTAATTTCCTCTTTCACATAATTAGATAACATAGAAAATAATCCTACAATGTTCCTTTTTATCAACTTTCTCTGCCACTTCAAATATAAGTCAATTGATGGAAAGGAAAATAGAATCAACAGTTGAGACAAATGCTCAATAAAGTTCCATCCCAGCTTACCTATCAAGAGAAAAGAAAAACAACTTGACCCGGGTTCATGGAATTGCTATAAATTAAAAATATTGGTAAATGGTCCTTTTAATTTCTAGATAGGCAAGAAGAACAAGTAGAGGAGAAATGAAATTTAAGAAAATCAAGCACACCAAAAATCCGAAATGTCAAAATAATTCATTGAATCTATTCAGGATGCATTTTCTATCTATAAATAATTCATCAATTTTAAAAATATATATATAACTAACCAAGCTTTCATTAACTAGAAAGATTAAAATAGTCGGTAACTCAAGATATCTGTTAGAAGAAAAACTTGATGAAGATGATAAGGCGCAAATAGCAAGTGCATCCACCTGCAGCGTTTCCCTCTCTTACGACATGAGCAACAACCCATTTAATTTTCCCAAAAACTGTCGAGCATCATGTAACCCATGGGATCAAAACTCTGCCGATACCGATACGTATTGGTTTTGTCGAGACTCAATATCGTTACCACCCCAATACAAGTGTCGGGGTGGTATCCTTATCAGCATCAGTATCAGACCAATATGGGTAAGTATCAGCCGATACTGTTTCGGTATCGGCTGATACTGCCTCAGCATCAGTCGATATCGATGCTGATATATATATATATTCTTTATTTTCAAAAAAAAAAATTTTGCCGATACGGTATCAGCGATACCGTATTCATATCGACTGATACGCATCGGTCCAAGATGGACCGATACCTGATACCCGATACCGAGTTTGATACCTTGATGTGCTGATACCGTATTCGTATCGGCCGATACGTACCGATCCAAGATGGACCAATTCCCGATACCGAGTTTGATACCTTGATGTAATCAATTGGTCCATAGACCACGGATAATTACCACCTCGCAGAATAGAAACACGAAATGAAGCATCAATATCATTATTAGATTTATGCATCACATAGGTAGTAGCTCTAACCCATCAACCAAAGCACTAACGTCTGCAAAATTATTAGAACACCACCCGCTATCAAAGGAAGCAAACCATCGAAAAACTACACCTACTGTAACACGGGATATTTTCCCTCCCGCCCCACTACATGGAGTACCATGTTCCGCCCCATATCCTAGTTCATCTTCAAGATACCAGGGGAAAAAGCCTTCCACATGGCTTTCAGTACTTTTGGATTTCTCGGAAAGAGAATGGCAATAACCATCTCCCTTATCGTCTTAATTTCAGCATCTTCCATTAATCCAACCAACCATTTGGATCTTTTTAATCACCATATTAGCTTACAGGACCCAAATTCCAAGCCGCAAAACATTTCTACCTAACCATACCTCCAACATATTATCTAGATTACGTAGCAGCAGCTTTACATAGACACCTGGCATGGGTTGATGGGGACATCGTACCCGTACAAGATTACAAAGTGTACCTAAGGCGAAAGAAGCGCATGAAGACACTCTGAAGCTTGTGGATAAGGGATTAAAGACCCGTGTGCATGTGCGGGCATGAATGAAGGCTCAATACTGGAAGGCACGCACATGGGGAGCAAGAGGAAGGAAATAAAGTTGGGAAGCAAAAGATCGTCGTCACTGACGGATGTCCGTAAAATGAAGAGCCTCTGGAATACATTGGATGGACGTCCGTGCGTAGCACAAGGACACTGTGATTTAAACCTATTCTGGTCTTATTTTTATCTGTCGAGGACAGGCGTCCATGGCTACAGGACTGACGTCCGTGGGTGTCGTCCGCACAATGGCGACTACACGAGTTTCAGGCAAAAACTTGGCATTTTTAGAGTTTGTTTAGCCTAGGACTTTCTGATTTTGAATTATTAGGTTTCTTAGCCTATATAAAGACTTGTAAAGACACTTTGAGATTTTTTTTTAATCTATGTTTTATGAAATTTGATTGCTTTATGCTATCTCATGAGTTCGTTGACAATTTTTCTTCCCCAAGTTTTTAGGGTTTGGTGCGAGGCCAATATTTTTGCTGGTGAAATTCCGGTGATTGAAACTACCATCTTCCCATCTTCAAATTTTTATCTTCTTCGCTGTAAGGTATTTTATTATTTTGTTTGGTTGTTGGAAATTCTTCATAAAACCCATAAAAATTATCCTCTTTGATTTTATACCATATTTCTAGAATGGAATCGAAAGACATCATTATGGTTAGTTGCTCGATGCTCTAGGCTAGAGGATAGTCCCTACGGCATGATAGCCGTAGGGACTATCATGCCGGACTTAACACTTGATTCAGACTTCACGAGTCTCCTTAATTGAATTCCACGATTATCCTAGGGGAATCAAGTCTGAATTTTATTAATTATTGCTCTTTTAATTACACTTTAATTTAAGCAACATTGCATATTAGGGTTTTAGAATGTAGTCTTGCATCAACTTGGTATCAGAGAATAGTAAGTCTGGGGTTTGTGTTCATTGTAGTTAGTAGGTTCCATTTCATTCACTACATACAAGTCTCTTCGCGTTTTTTTTGTTTTCTTTCCTTTGTCATGGTCACCATGAATTCGAAACAGATGGAAGCCTTCATACAAGGTATCCAAACTCAATTAGAAACCCTGAACACCAAGTATCAAACGTTGCTGGATCAATTTCAGACCATGAATGGATGACGTGATGGTGATTTCGATAGAGTTAATGATCAAAGAAGAGATCGTCCATGCTGTGATGCCCTAATCGATCCGGATGATAAAATTGTGAAAGTCGTTAAGATCGAAGATCCAACCTATGATGGGAGACGAGATCCAAAGGTTTTCCACGATTGGTCTCTGGCATGGATACCTATTTTGATTGGTATGCGATGTCAAAGGAGCAAAAGGTCTTATTTGCTAAAATGAAACTTGTCGGTCAAACAAGGCTTTATTGGACCATTGTAGAACGTCGTCGCCTTACCCTTGGTGGCGATCCCATCACCACATGGGCTGCAATGAAAAATCAATTACATGAGAAGTACGTTCCCATAGCCTACAATCAACTTCTCTTGGACCAATGGCACATTCTCCGACAAGGAAATATGCCAATCTTAGACTATATCCAGTAGTTTGAGGAACATATGGTGCGCATTGATGTGTCAAAACTTGAGGATGTTACCCTATCTAGGTTTAGGTGACCCTTCGCCCAAAGTTGTAGAGGGAGCCACGCTATGAACGATCTTGTGGAATGTTATGCTAGGGTAATAGAGTTAGAGAGGTATCTTAAAACACCTCAAGGTAAGCGTTTTGAAACCTTTGGATTTGGAAACAAGTCAGTGTTACCCGAACCTAGGTCTAGTGGAGGGAATAGTTTATGAAATCCACTCAGAGCACTCCTCAAAATCCCAAGGTCGAGTGAGGAGAGTTGATTGAAGGTTCTAAAACCAGAAACCAACAAAAGTGTTTTAAGCGTCGAGGATTTGGGCATTTTGCCCCCCAATGTCTTAGTAAAGATCCCGCGAGAGCTTTATTCCTTGATGAGGATGATGAGCAGCAAGGGAATTGGGAGGGTGAAGAGTATGAACCTGAAATAGGGATGAGTGATGAAGAGGGAGAAGAGGGAGAAGCTTCAGGAAGGAATCTTGTGTGTAAGGGATGTCTCCAATGCTAGTGAGGAGGGTAATATCTCATCGACAATAGTGGTTAGATGTGCCCTAGCACAACCAAAAGAGGATGAAGAGTATGAACTGGAAATAGGGACG
The DNA here is from genome assembly GCA_021018995.1 of Chloranthus sessilifolius. Taxonomy (NCBI): domain Eukaryota; kingdom Viridiplantae; phylum Streptophyta; class Magnoliopsida; order Chloranthales; family Chloranthaceae; genus Chloranthus; species Chloranthus sessilifolius. Next base: position 108,288,791 of record CM037597.1, on the reverse strand, counting down.
AGTGATGAAGAGGGAAAAGATTCAGGAAGGAATCTTGTGTGTAAGGGATGTCTCCAATGCTAGTGAGGAGGGTAATACCTCATCGACAATAGTGGTTAAATGTGCCCTAGTACAACCAAAAGAGTGTGATGGCTGGCATGGGGAGAATATTTTATATACTTATGCCAAGAGTGGTGAAAAGAATTGTCGAGTCATAGTTGACAGTGGAAGTTGCACTAATGTGGTGTCCACTGGTACCGTTCATCGATTGAGACTCTCACCTGAACCCCATCCTCAACCCTATCTAGTGGCATGGGTGGACACGTCATCAATTCCTGTAACTTAAAGGTGTCAAGTATCAATTCAGTTTTCATCTTACAAAGACCCTATGGTGTGATGTAGTGCCTATGGATATCAGGCACATCATTTTAGGAAGGCCTTGTGATGCGGGACAAACACGCATGTTAACCCTAAAAGAGCGTAAATCTCACGCGGAAGGGTTGAGTAGGGTTCTGAAACTCCCTTCAAAACAAAAATAAGACAACAATAAGGTAGAAATCTTCGGATTCGCTCCAAAGAGGCTTGTCGGCTTCACGCCAACGGGTTTCCAAGGCTTCGCACCAAGGATTTTCCGAAGCTTCACACCAAGGCTGTACGTCGGCTTCGCACCAAGTCGCACGAGAAACGATTGCTCACTCCTCAATGTTTGAAGGATTCACTCCCTCGATTGAAAACTCTTCACAAGCTCTCTAGGGTTTGCACACAAGCAACTCTCTTTCATTCATAATCAAAACTCCTTAATAAAGTGTTTACATTGCCTTTATATAGGCTAAGAAAACCCTAAATGAATATTAACTAAAAGACAATTAAACCCGTAAAGTTTAAAGTTCGAATTTAGAAGTTTAAAGCAACTAAACAGCTCGATGCGATTTCGATCAGTCGAATTTCAATTTCGATTGATCGAAAGTGAAAATCGATCAATCGAAATTCATACATATGAAATTTCGCCGTCGAAATTCGATCGATCGAATTTGCCATGTATTCGATCCCTTCTCCAGAATTTTCGTCGTTATGCCTAATTTTCTCTTCTTCACGGGCCGTTTGAAAGCCCATTTATGGGTCTATTTCTTCCTTGCTGATTTTCTTCGATTGGTTCGATCACGGTCCAAACATGCGGATCTGAATTCCCCGTCAATCTCCTCGACTTTGAAAATGTTCGACCTCGAACTTTGGTCGACACTGATAAGCGTTATCAAGTATGTTTGTTCCCCATGGATCTCGGACTCGGTAGGGATGATCACAGATGCCTATGCTTCAATGATTGCGGGTTCGGTAGGGCATATCATGGATGCTTGGACTTCAACGATCTTGGACTCTTTGACGGTTTCAAGATCTGCCACGTTCTCAGCAACTAGTGTGAACTCTTCAATCGGACGTTGCTCCAGCACAAGATCAAGGCAGATAACTGGATCTGCATGAACAACGGGCGCCATCAGTTCTTCCACAGGCATGGAAGTACTTTGATTTACTATAGGTTCTGTATCTTCCACCGATACAGATACAACCACGGGTTCGGGCTTGATTTCTTGAATGGGCTTTGGGTTAACGAACACGGGCTTTGAAATCTTAAATCTCAAAGCTTCATGTCTCACCGATATGATTTCTTCTTGTAGTTTGAGAAGAAAATCCTCAAGAAATTCTTGAACGAGACCGCTATTTAATGCCTCCGCTATCCGACGTGTATTTGTTAACTCACGTCCAAGGATCAAAATTTCGATTTCCCGATACGTATCGTCCGAGCTCAAAACCGATACGTATCGGTATCGGACGATACCGAACGATACATTCAATGTATCATTTGGTATAATGTATTAGAATGACCGATACGATACATTGAATGTGCCGTATCGTTCATATCTAATACCGATACGTATCGGTATCGGACGAAATTTTGATCCATGCTCACGTCTAATATCAAGAGTAAACGCTTGATCATATAAAGCTGAACAATATCGAGGTGTTGAATCTAAATACCTCAGACTCTACGATCTAGTTTTTACTCCTCCCAAGCTTGTCTAATCTTACCAATTGTCTGATACAAATCAAGGAGCTTTCGCCGATCCACGGATGATCCCATTCTAGCCATCATGAATCCATTCAACTCGTGCAAGGCTTCGATAAATTGTTCTTTACTCATGATGGACAACTTGCTCTGGTACCAAAACTGACGCGGGACAAACACGCACGCTAACCCTAAAAGAGCGTAAATCCTGTGCGGAAGGGTTGAGTAGGGTTCTAAAACTCCCTTTAAAACAAAAATAAGAGAAGAAAATGGTAGAAATCTTCGGATTCGCTCCAAAGAGGCTTGTTGGCTTCACGCCAACGGGTTTCCAAGGCTTCACACTAAGGATTTTTCGAAGCTTCACACCACGGCTGTACGTCGACTTCGCACCAAGTCGCACGAGAAACGATTGCTCACTCCTCAAGGTTTGAAGGATTCACTCCCTCGATTGAAAACTCTTCACAAGCTCTCTAGGGTTTGCATACAAGCAACTCTCTTTCATTCATAATCAAAACTCCTTAATAAAGTGTTTACAATGCCTTTATATAGGCTAAGAAAACCCTAAACGAATATTAACTAAAAGACAATTAAACCTCTAAAGTTTAAAGTTCGAATTTAGAAGTTTAAAGCAACTAAAACAGCTCGGCGCGATTTTGATCGATCGAAATTGAAATTTGATCGATCGAAAGTGAAAATCGATCGATCGAAAGTGAAAATCGATCGATCGAAAGTGAAAATCGATCGATCGAAATTCATACATATGAAATTTCGCCGTCGAAATTCGATCGATCAAATTTGCCATGTATTCGATCCCTTCTCCAGAATTTTCGTCGTTACGCCTGATTTCCTCTTCTTCACGGGCCGTTTGAAAGCCCATTTATGGGTCCATTTCTTCCTTGCTGATTTTCTTCGATTGGTTCGGTCACGGTCCAAACATGCAAATCTGAATTCCCAACGGGAAAGAAGGAGAAGACCAACAATGGTGGACAAGAGAGCAAGTCCAAGTTGGTTAACATTGTGAGCCCCTCAGAGTTTGAGAGGGAGGTGAAAGAGAAGAATGTTGTTTATGTTCTCATCACCGTAGAGACCACAACTGAGTCTGGTGCCTAGTAGAGGGAACCTTCTACTTAGCGTGTCGCTCTCGCTTCGAAATCTCGCTCCTGGTCTCGCTTCGACCATAAACCTATTTAATTTTTAGCTTTTGATGACTCTCGCTTCCAACCTACTACACGCTTCTTGCCGCTTCGTGCAACTAAGGTCTGGTGTTGAAATTCCTAAAGAAGTTACACCCGTGTTGAAAGCATTTCAAGATGTCTTCCCTAAAGATCTTCCACACGAGCTTCCACCTATGAGGGATATTCAACATGCAATACACTTGGTACATAGTTCAACTTTACCAAATTTATCTCATTACCAAATGAATCCTACATAACATGCTGAGTTAAAGAGGCAAGTAAAAGAGCTCCTTAGGAAAGGGTTCATCAGGGAAAGTTTAAGCCCTTGTGCAGTGCCTGCACTACTCACACCCAAGAAGGATGGGTCTTGGAGAATGTGACGCAGGACGATACCTTAAACTACGTGAATGCAATGATTGATTGTTTGCTGAAATTAAATTGAATTAATTAAACAATAAAACTCTCAAAATATAATGAATACCTTAGGCGTTCGTAGTCCTCCATGTGAAAAGATCACGTTCGGTTCGAGTAGGGTTCAGCCTTTGCACTAGATCCGTTAGGTTGCAGCGCGGATCGATCCTAGAGATAGAACTCTAGATTTTCCCAGATTAGAGCGTTCACGATTCAAGGATGGAATCTCTAGTCCTCCTATGGTTTACGGAGTCAGGTCGAATCAATGGAGTAGGGGGAAGCTAGGGTTTTGGGAGTCGGGTATTTGGATGGGAGATGGCAGATTTGGGTTGTTTGAATTAAAGCAGGGAAGATAAGTTAAAAGGAAAAAGTAAAACAAGGATAGATTGTGGCCTTCACACCCTTGGCTTCACACCAAACCCTTCTCGAGAAGAAGAATCACTCTTCGAAGAAACTCATCTCAAGTTCCAAAAGCAAAAGCTCATTCATTCAATCAATCAATAACTAATTACATTGTTTTTCTTAAGGACCTTATATAGGAGTCCTTTCAAACGAAAATAAAACCCAAAACAAATTCCAAACAGACAAGTATGCCCCTAAAAGTTAAGTTCGAAATTAAAAAAAAACTAAATATAAACTAAACTGCGCGATTTCGATCGATCGAAAGTGAAATTCGATTGATCGAAATTTAAATTCGATCGATCGAAAATGAAACTCGATCGAAAAACCTATATCAAATACTTCACCGCTGGAATTCGATCGATCGAAAATTAAATTCGATCGATCGAACTACATACTCCAGAACTAGTATTTTCCTCTCGCTCCTGTTCGATCGATCGAAATTGAAATTTGATCGATCGAATTTATTGTGTTCCTCCAATTCTCCAGAATTTCATCTTTCGCCTCTTTATGCCTAGTTCTGATGTCCATTCCGCTTCTTCCGCCGTCGGTACACACGAAAAGGTCCATATCCGATGTCGGCGTCCCCGTCAATTCTCCCAGACCGAAAAGGCTTCATCACCAATGAAGCGGCGTCGTGATAGCGCTCGAGCATGTCGGGGTCTAAGCGTCGCACCTCGTCTTCAGCTAACCATGAGTTCTCAAAGTCTGGCTTTCCCAACCACTTGACCATGTACTTTTGAATTCCACCCCCATGGGTGGATATCGTCAAATCATCTAATATCCCTTCGATATCATCTCTGTGATGCTTGCGTGGGGAAGGGAGGGTAAGGGTTGCAGGGTAGGGCTGGCATTTGGGCTCGGGGGTGCTTGGAAGGCGTTGTGAGGGGGTGGGGCTGGGGCCAAAGATGGAACCAGGTCCTCCACATTGAATGTAGAGCTGACCCCTATATCCGGTGGAAGCTCGAGGACATATGCATTAGGTCCACTCCTTGCCACAATTCTAAAAGGTTCAGCACCGGGCTTGAAGTTTCTTTACAACTCCCAATGGGAACCGCTCAAGCCTAACCCGAACCATTACGTATTCTCCAACCTGGAATTCCTTGAAGCGCCTATGCGCATCCGCAGATATTTTGTATTGTTCATTGTTTGCATTAATTCAATTTCTAATTTCGACATGCAATTCATGTATATGTTGTGCAAATGAATCGGCTGACTCGGAAACTCGATGGGATGCAGATATGGGAATTAGATCAATGGGTGTTCTAGGCCTATGACCAAGGACAACCTCAAAAGGACTCATACCTAGGGACCTATTGACTGAATTGTTGTATGCAAACTCGGCTAAAGGCAAAATAGAATCCCAAGTCCTAAGGCGATCACCAACAAGACAACGGAGAAGATTACCTAAGTTCCTATTGGTGGACTCCGTTTGGCCATCTGTTTAAGGATGATAGGCTGAAGAAAATTGGAGCATGGTACCCATCATGTGTCATAAAGTCTTCCAGAAATAACTGGTAAACTTCACATCCCGATCCGACACAATCGTCTGGGGTAACCCATGTAGACGCACAACCTCCCCGAAAAATAATTTGGCTATGTGAGCCGCATCGGAGGTTTTAGAGCTAGGTATGAAGTAGGCCATCTTGGAAAAGCGGTCCACTACCACAAAAATGGAATCGTGTTTCCGTTGGGCCTTTGGAAGTCCGAGCACGAAATCCATAGAGATGTCTTACCACAGGGTGTGTGGCACGGGTAAAGGGGTGTACAAGCCGGTATTCTGTTTGATATGCTTCGCAACTTGGCATGTACGACATTGTTTTACGACCTTAGAGACATCTCTCACAAGGCTAGGCCAATGGAACATATCCTCAATGAGCGCACTGATTTTATCGCGCCCAAAATGTCCGGCAATCCCTCCGGCATGTAACTCCCAGATGAGGAAGTCACGTAATGAAGTACGAGGGACACACAAACGATTTCCTTTGAACAAATACCCATCCAGCAGGGTATATTCGGAGTTAATGTTGTTCGAATTTTCAAGGAAAGCAGTGTATTCTGCCCCAAAATCTGGGCAATCAGGATAATCTTGCTTCAACTGCTCAAATCTGATGACCTCGGTGCTCATAGACTGCAAAGTCGCCACTCGACGACGTGCATCAGTATGTGACGGGGGCACACGGCGTGGCCATCCGGGGCAGCCGTAGGGCCACTTTTCCTCTCCAAGTGTTGAGTATGACTGGTGCGTCAAGGCCATGAGAGCGGCACCGTATGTACTGGGCTGAGCCACGATGGCGTCGAGGCATGTTGGGGTGGAGGGTGAAGACACGGTCGCGACTGACTCAAGTTGGCCTAGCGATGCGGGAGGGCGTTGCGGTATGCCAAACTAATACGTTTGAGGTCCTCCTGCCATTTAGGCACTGTTGATGTTTAAACCATATATAGGGGGACATGAGTTGGGGTCCCCGACCCCACACGCACTAGCCTCGTGAGCTTATGCGTGCATCAGCCACGCTTAGGCGTGGTCGTCTACTACGTCGTGTACTAGGGCCATCGCGTTGGTGGTTCCCAACCACCGAGGTCTGAGTTCTAGCCAAGGGCTTGATGTATGCTCGTCCTATCGCCATATCACTCGTTGTTGCATGTTGCCTTCGTTCATCGTTGCTTGTTGCCTTGGATTTCGTCGTTCTAACTGCTGCGTTGTGCGAGAAGTCCGAACGTAGAGGTTGAGGTGAAGCTTGAGTAGGACAAGCCTTCCACCCTTCGTAGCATCTGGGAATCCGCATCGCGTGCCGCATTTGAGAGAAATAGGCTGACTTAGCGCAGCAGGCGTTGAGTGCCGCACGGGTTGACACTGCTAGAAGAGTGACCCCGTGACATTTGGTATCAGAGCCACAGTGATGGCTGAGATGGAAGGGACCAGCGAGGATGCAAGACGACGGACAAGAGAACGATCAACAAGGGAACGATTAGATAGTTTGGAAGCTCAATCGGACCAGCTCGAGTCGGTGGTATCGGTAATGACACTACATGGGGAACGACTGAATAGGCATGAAAGGATCAATGCCGATGTGACCGTAGAGCAATTGGCAGCGACGAGCATACATCAAGCCCCCCTTGGGCTAGAACCCGCACCTCGAAGGTGGTTGGGAACCACCAACGCGATGGCCCTAGTACACGACGTAGCTAGGACGACCACGCCCTAAGCGTGGCCCGGATGCACGCACATAAGCCCACGAGGCTAGTGCACGTGTAGGGTCGGGGGACCCCAACTCATGTCCCCCTATATATGGTTTAAACATCAACAGTGCCTAAATGGCAGGAGGACCTCAGACGTATTGGTTTGGCATACCGCAACGCCCTCCCGCATCGCTAGGCCAACTTGAGTCAGTCGCGTCCATGTCGCGACCGTGTCTTCACCCTCCACCCCAACATGCCTCGACGCCATCGCGTCATGGCCTTGACGCATACTCAACACTTGAGAGAATGTGAACGGTTCAACTTTTCCGAGAAGCAAGAAATTTATGCGATCTCGTCATAGGTGGAGTATTTCTTCTTTGCCTCATTGAGCTTCTCACTAAAATAGGCCACAGGGTGACCCTCTTGGCTCAGCACTCCGCCTATGCCTACACCCGATGCATCACATGCTACTTCAAAGACTTTAGAAAAGTCTGGTAGACGCACGATGGGTGCAGTAACCATTTTCTCCTTTATCTTCGCAAAGGCCCTCGTCGCGGCTTTACTCCACAGGAACTCTCCTTTTTTTATGCAATCGGTAATGGGAGCCATGATGGTGCTAAAATTCCGGATGAAACGAACGATAAAACGTGGCCAAATCGTGGAAGCTACGGACTTCATGAATATTCCGAGGTTCGGGCCACTCCACAATGGCCTTAACCTTCACAGGGTCCGCAACCATCCCGTCTACCGAGACAATGAATCCCAAGAATACAACAGAGTGCTGCATGAAGGTGCACTTCTTGAGATTCGCATATAACCTCCCTCCCCTCAAGGTTTCGCAAACCAACCTCAAGTGGATAGAAGTAGAGAGGAGAGGAGAGTATGATTGGAGAACAAAATTAGAGTCTAACCTCTCATTCCCTCAATGTTAGTATCTATCTATATGAAAAATATTACAATCTTACAACAATGTAATTAGTAAGATACAATGTGCAACACTTAACACTAGTATTGACAACACTCCCCAAGTTGGAGCATATAAACCAACCATTCCCACCTTGACAAAGTAAGCACTGAAGACATGCTGGCCAAGTGCCTTGACGCAAGCCGATGAGAAGTATGGATGGAGTAAAGATCAGGCCAGATGCAATCTTTTTTTGGTTTTTCATGAAGAATAGAATCGAATGCAATTTGAGTCATTCTCTGATAATCACATCAGAGAAGCATGGGAGAAGTGATACGAAACCCAAGTTCATTCAAGAAGACACGAAAACACAACTACTCTCAAGTTCCATCAACTTTATCCCGATACTCGGGCCCGACGCTTGATCGTGAAACAACCACCTGCGTCTTACTCTTCTAAGTAATAAGGTTACCTCCTAAGAAGTCAATAGTTAGGTTTCACTGGAGAGAAGGTAGATGAGACCACAACTGCCCAGTCTCTCTGAGATCCAAAGTGTATTTCCTCTGTGAGATCTAAATGCCCTTACAAGAGCGAGCAACCTTAATGCCCAAAACATTTAAAGAGGACCAAGGTCCTTAACCTTAAAGGAATGGCTTATGGCTTCCTTGACATGGGTAATAAAGGGAGTATCATCATCAATAAGGACAATATCGTTAACATAGGCAAGGATGGTGCGGCCTTCCTAATGAAAGTGAACAGATACAGTGATGCACTACTTTGTCTATGAATTTGGTACAAAAGAAAGGGTAGTCCTTCGTGATCAATTCCTTCCATATAGAAAGGTGGTTGGTCATTCTTCATTTTTCTTTGGTGCCTCTCCTAACAAATGGAATCTTTCCATTCAAGAGATCACAAGGCCTTGAAGACGGTTTTAGAATGAAAATAGAAGATACAAAAGTTAGATAGGCCCTGTAAGATGCTAAAAAGAGCTTGACAGATGCACATTTAGCTACGAGGTGATCAATATAACCTCAGTTACCCTTGCAATGAGGAATCGGTAAATTAGAATCATCTAAGATATTAATAGAAGTAAGATCAGGGGTGGTGTGAAAATACCCGAGGATGAGGGAGGCTCAGGTATCGATCGAGTGGTCCTAGGAGCCTCATTCCTCTCGACAAGAGTAAGTAATCAAAAGTTTATAGCAGTAGGGGAATCAGTAATTGGAGGCAAAAATGAACATGCAAAGAAGGAAGAGACACAAGAGTGGGAACTAGAGACATAGGAGGACCAAAAGATGGTGTATCCTCACAAAGGTTAACATCCATAGCGATGTGAAACTTCCATCGATTAGGGTCAAGACAATGATATCTTTGTGGTGATTTTGGTAACCTACAAAGATACATTAGATTATTCTAAATTGCATCTTCTAGCACTCAAACCATAAACAAAGCACGCATAACCAAAGACTTCAGAGAAAATAGGAAACAAAGAAGTTCCATGCACCACAATCTAGAAGGGAACCTACTCATTCAAACAAGAGATGACGTGCAATTAATGAGATCGATAGTGGTAAGAACAACTACCAACAATTATGATTTGAGAACATTCATCCCAGATAGTAGTGAATGGCTTATTTCCAAGAGATGGCGATTTTCCTGTTTTGCAACTCCATTTTGCTGAGTAAGAGGTATATTCCCCTCCATTATTGAACTGAAGGGGACAAATGTTAAAACCATATGGAGTCTAAACCATGGAAAATACAAAAAATAGCAAGCACTTCATCCCGAGTATTAAAAAAGGCCATTAACGAGTGATGGCCTCGTACGTATGGGATGATTGGCGGGAAACGAACCTAACCTTGGTTTTGTCCACACAAAGTGGCTGCTCTCCGGACTCAAACCCTCGTCTTAATGATTGGCAACCCAAGCCTTTTACCATCACATGAAGCAATGGCTCCTAGTTCATCACAAGTATACCATAAATATATCCAAGTAGTGAGAGAATAATCATAGATAAAAGTAGCAAAGTAATGCATACAATCAATAGAGCAAGCACGGCTAGCTCCTCATATGTCAGAATGGACGAGAAAACAAACCAATGCTCCTAACATGTGGGGTATTGACAACCATCACAACTCACCTTAAATGTGTCAAAATAACTAGGTTCAGGCACCATAGTATCAAAATTTTTAAAGGTCATGACCAAGAAGAGCATGCCACAAGGCAATATTACTATCAGTACGAGAAAAAACAGAACAAAAAACAATAGATGAAGCATAGGTGGTGAAGGTTGCACATATCTCCCTTATCGAAGAAGAAAGAGTCCACCACTCCCATAGCCAGAGCCAAAAATCCACCTATCTCAAGTTCTAAATATCGGGATATATGTATGTATGTGTATATGTCAGTAACTTAGTGGTGTGTTAAATATAGTATTGGGTGTGTATGTAATGTAAGGGGTATTTTAGTCTTTGGGTTTTAATATAAAGGCTAGTAGGGATTCCAATCCTAACTAGGTCACTAGCTTCTCTCTCTCTCTCTCTCTCTCTCTCGCTCTCTCTCTCTCTTCTTGTTCTTCTCCTTCCTTCAATCTAACCCTAACCCTAAAAACATTGTTCATATTCTTCAAATTGCCAAAAAAAATAGTAGGTGCAATTTACAAGCCAACAAAATCATGGCTCATAACATGTCCATGAGGGACCTTGGTGATTGCAAGAATAGCAAAGGGAATTTTATCAAATTGTCTAAATTTAGTTGCCTTTTACAATTTTATAGGAGCAGTATTTAGTCCAATATGTATGTATATAGAGCACTGAGTGAAGGTGCAAGGGCGAGAGAGTGGTGAGTGTAAGACATAAGCTATGGTAGTACCAAATGAATATATGACTTGCGCAAGATTCCTAAGCAGAAGCACACCCTAAGAAGTATTTTGAAATTAATTTAAATTTTATAGCTTGACTGAAATTCCCAGTAAGATGAATATACACACAAAAAAGGACTAAATACAGCTCAAAGATTTTCCAATTAATTTGTTAGTTCTGAAACAACCTCTATAATCTAGGGTATTTAATAAATAGGAACAGTTGTTCTATACAATCATTTTCACATACCTTCATCTGGTTCAGGATGCTGCAAAATTCCACTATCAACATCCTTAGATAGAGATTTCACGCGTGAAGAGCGCTTTCTCACATAGTTTTCTTGCAGAGGTTTTGGGATTTGAAATGAAAATTGAGACTTACTCACCCCTGCACAAATATTCGGGTTCATATGCAAGAAGCTGCATTGCAGAAAAATCATTCAGAAATGACATTTCACAATTTAAATGAGAAAATGGGAAGCCAACATATTTATAAGATACTGTGCACGCATTGAACCATCATTTTAATCCAACAACTATTTTCTAGGAAAGAACAAAAACTAACAATATGGGCAAGGGTGAGTATTTCTTGAAATCATTGTGACAAAATACGCTCTTTTTTTTTCTATAATACGCATTTTTTTACCATAACATACTCAACACGTATAATACTTGTATTTTTTAATAAAACACGTATTTTCGTATAATGTGTATTAAACACTTTTTTCATATAGTTTAGAGTATTTTTATTAAACTGTTTTAAAACTTAAAAACAAAAATAATAGTATCTCAAATTTATTCCCCATTTTTCCATTTTTTTCATCTTCCGTATTTTACAGCTTTTTTAACTTTTGATTTTTCCCGTATTTTTCCGTTTTTTCGGACTTTCTAGCTCATCATATTAAACCTGTACCCGTATTTTTTCACTTCGCTTGAAATCATAGTGATTTATAGCTACTTTCAAATAGAATAGTACAGATCTCATGGATCAAAATATCGTCCGATACCGATACGTATCGGTTTTCGACCTGGACGATACGATAAATTGGGTTTTTCTTGGGCCCCTTAAAAACAGTCAAATTATTGTTCAAATTGTCATTCATATCGTCCGTATCGTCCAATTTATCGACCGTATTGGACGATAATTTGAAATTATCGGATTATCGTCCAGTGGGGCCCCCAACTTCAAGTGATGAAGAGAAACCCCTTTAAGCTCGGATTTCTTTTCTTTATTTTTTCTCCTATTTTCTCCTCTTCCCTCTTCTCTCCTTAAGCTCGGATTACCGTCCATTTGCTTCTATTTTTTGGTGGAAAAATATAGATCTACCCATAAATTTTGTAGATCTATATTTTTTAGCCCCAAATTTGTAGGGTTTGTGGTAAAAAAATTTGAAAAAAATAGAGAACCATTAAATATATTTTCCCGTAATTTTAGGGTATTTTTTCAGATTTAAATAAATAAATAAATAAATTGTACCATGACGATACATTCAATGTATCGCCGATTCGCCGATAAGTATCGTCCTGGAGGTTGGACGATACGTACCGGAAATCCGAGATTTTGACCCATGGTTCAGATATGCCATCTCAATTTGATTTTTTTGTATTTTGTTTATAAGTCACACAAAAGAGCAGAAAATTGACAGAAGAATGATGTTTATAACGTACTTCTCAATCTCAATCAAGGAGCGCAATTTCACACCATTTGGTGCCACATAATACCTGAAAACATGAAAGAGCAGCTTAATATAGTACAATTTGAATTTAACCAAGAACCAATAATTGTCTCCTAAGTATAAATTGAACAGTTCATGACAAAAGATCTTAGAATTACCAAATGACATGCCTGATTCTTTCTTAGATGGTAAGAATGGTTTCTAATTTTTATTTTTGAATTTTCAGCTCTTATTGTTGATCAAATACAAAAAAGTGATTTTATTAGCATGTAAGGCTAGCCTAGGAATAATAGGTTCACTATGGCAATATGGGAATAAGTTTGATGGCATAGTTGGTAGAAGACCGTGAGAGAGAGGATTTTTTAGACTTTGCACATTCTCCCAATCGCACGTTTCTCTGGTTTTATTTCTTCTTCTAGCTCTACTTCCTCTCATTTCCTCCTAATTTTTGCGTAACCCTAAATTCTCATCTCATCGTTTTTCCTTAATTTCACTTGTTTCTTCTTTTAAGTTTTGTTTTTTAAATTGTGTTAGTGTTTTTCATCATTGGAAATCCTAATTTAGTCCTATACGTGCAACAATCTCTTGGTTGTTCGCATATCTTGTGTCCTTATCTGTGCATAGTAACCTTCTTTATACATAAATAGAAAGAAGGGTGCATCTACGTGTGGTGTGTTTAAAGAACGTGCATTTGATTGGTGGTGTCTAGAGAATAAAGAAGTGAAGTGCTAGTATCATTTGTTTGACACCATCTTCCAAAAAGTAGTAAAATTCATCACGTCAAAAGCTCGCCACTTTACAGTGCAGCCTTTGGAAAGTGATCATAACTTCTTTAATAGTATCAAAATTGTATTTTTCTTAGTTCGTTGGAAAGCTACTTCAATAAGCTTTCAAATAAGACGGATATTGCATCAATTTGACACCATTTGGTACTTAAGATAGGTAAAAGATCAAACTGACAGGACTGAAGATTGAACACTCCGTGATTGTCCGATCAATGAGTTTTCCCTCTAGTTTGTGATTGTTTTCTTATGCCGATTGATTTTAAAATTAATATATAACCCCCACATAATTTTTAGGGTAGCTCGATCACTTGTTTTAAGTTGTCTGATTTTTCTAATCGATATGAGCCAGTGTGGATACAAAGTCCTGGCGGTCGAGGTATCCATGACAGAGGTGGAGGAGATGGACCGCTTAAGTGTACTCATAGTCATTAAGGTCACTCTTTTGATACATGTTGGGATCTTCATGGGAACCCTCAGCACCCCCACGTACTGGTTATTTTCGTCAAATGATAACAATTTGTACAGCTTGATACAAATACAAAACTGTATATTTATTGACCTTAAAGGAAGTTCGAGAAAAGCAAAAGCTACCCATTATGGCTACATAATGACCTTTTTGAAACATCATACAGACAATCCTATTGAACACCTTCATATTGGATAAGGTTGGGAAACAAAGACTATTGGATCATAAGGTACAGGTTCTAAACGTTGAAGAAAATTTTCATTTATCAAGTTTTATGCCAATAACACAATGACAAGGAGGCTACATGGGAACATGAAATTGAGAATCTTGACGGAATTACCTTCAATTATTTTTTATTAGATCCTGTAGAATTTCGAGGACATAATTTTTTTCTGAGGGGAGGATGTAATAACCCAAAAATTTCAGCAATAAATTTTTGTTCAGATGGCGTATGTCTGAATTCTTGACCAAGAGGTTGAATTGGAAATTACTGATTTTTGAAGGGTAAAATGGTAATTTAATTATGTGGACTGATCTGGTGTATATTTAAGCGGGTTATTTATTACGTGTAAATGTGCATGGTTGCTTGGTAAAATTCTAGATTTTCAAAATGCATAACCGACTTTTTATGCATAAGGGTATTATGGTAAATATCTTGAAGATGAAGGTTATTTTAATCTTGTAAAAAACAGACATAATTTTAAATTAAGAAAAAAAATATTTTTAGTGGCTAGGAAGCAGCCATATCATCCCATTTTGAGTGCTCCATATTGAGCCACATCACACCATTTGGAGCTGCCCATATTGAGCCACAATACACCATTTTGAGTGGTCTATATTGAACCACATCACAACATGTTTGGGCATCTGAAAATGAGCAACATCACCTCATAAGGGGCCATAAGAGACCACATGTTGGCATGTATAAATTTGGGTCTGTTTGTGATTGTTCAAGAAGGGAGGTGCTCTCTTGGTCTCTATATAAAGGGGAGAAGGAATGTGGAAAGCACTCATCCCCCCATCACGAGAGCTGGAGAAAAAGGGAGAAAGAAGGAGGTCAAGTCTGGGGGGTCCTACCAGGCATGGTTTGGCTCGGAGCAGTACGGTCCAGATCAACCAGTCTTCTCCAACAAGTCCTTCTTTAAGCTCCATTCGTTTAATTAAAAAAGGTTTAGGGGAAATTAAGTATGATGAAGGGGTAATTAGATTAGCTGATCCCAGTTGGGGCTAATTAACCCAACCAGCCCAGTTAAGCCTATTAGACTAATTAATCCCGATTATCCCAGCTAATTTTGATTAGAGCTAATTAACCTTGGTTAGTTTGCTTAATCATGATTAAGCAAGCTAAATATGATTAAGCAAGTTAAGCATGATTACGCTACATAAACATGACTAACTACGCAAGTAAAACATGACTAAATTGTTTAAACAAAAAATTTAAGCATGATTAAGCTAATTAAGCAAGTAAAACATGATTAAGCAAGTTAAGTAAGATTAAGTTATGTAAACAAGTAAGCTAAACATGATTAAGTTGTTTAACTTTAAACTTAAGTACGATTAAGCTTCTTAGGCAAGATTAAGCTAATTAAGTACGATTAAGCATGTTAAGCATTTTAAGTATGATCAAGCTTGTTAAGAAAAATTTGGTACGTTAAGCGTGATTAAACTTGATAAGCAAGATTAAGCTAGTTTAAGTATGATTTTTTTTTATTATCAGTAATATAGGATTATATTGAAACAGCAAGACGCTAAAAGACCAATACAAACACGACCAAGAACTGAGAAAAGAAAACATATACAACAAAGACCAAACAGTAAGACAGCCAAACGTCACACTAGGGCCCGACCCACTTAGCCCGGGTCCCAAGTAAAAGAATCGTATCTATGCCCAGTTCTGCCCCTAGGCACCCAAAGCCACACTAGATCTCTAACCGACTTCATGATCATCCCCACATGCCGTCTTTTGTTTTCGAAAATCTGCATATTTCGCTCGCGCTAGATACTCCAAAATCCGGCCATCACAGCTGTCATCCAGTAATCCCCTAGATCACCCTCCATTTGAACAGCTGACTACATCATGAATTGAAGATCTGGCATCGCCGGCATAACCTAGCTCGAGCCAAAAGATTTGAGGATCGCACACCAGATGCCATCAGCCACCTGACAATGCAGAAAAAGATGAGCAGCAGTTTCATCCCCCATGTTGCACATAGCACAGCAATTAGCAATATCCTTGCCCCTTCGGATAAGTTGATCCATCGTAAGGATTCTTTCTTTAAACATCGTCCAGGCAAAGACTTTAATTTTCAGCGGTATAGTCATCCTCCACAGGCCAGCGCCTTGAAATCTAATCAACGGACGGCATGAAAGCATCCTATAATAGGATCTAACACTGAAAGTTCCATCCCAACTCGAGGTCCATATCCTCCGATCGAGACCTTGGGGATGCCGCGGCATCGCATAAAGCTTCTAGATGAGCAAAGAGAACGACGTAACCTCATCATCCCTCAGTGACCTTTGAGTAGTAACCTCCCACATCCTACCCCCCTGTGTATCCGAAACAAACTCGTCAATCATCCCAAGAGGGTTCACAGATATGACGTAAATATCCGGAAAGGAAGACTTAAAGGGACTTCCTTCCAGCCAGGTATCCTCCCAAAACCGAATACGCGTACCACAGTCCCAACAAAACCGAAGACCTCTAGAGAAGTATGATTAAACTTGTTAAGAAAAATTAAGCTAATTAAGTAAGCATGCTAAGCTTGATTAAGCTTGTTAAGTATGATCAAGCTAACTAAAGCTAGATACAGTATATCAAGCACGACTAAGTCTGTTTAGTAAGATTAAACTAATCAAGTATGAAACGTACAGAAGTAGGATTAAGCATGTTAAACATGATTAAGACGATAAGCATGATTAAGTCAGTTAAACATAATTAAGATGTTTAAGCAAATAAGTTAAGCATAATTAAGTTGTTTAAGGAAGGAAGTTAAGCCTAATTAAGTTGTTTAAGCAAATAGTTAAGCATGTTTAAGTTGTTTAAGCAAGGAAGTTAATCCTGATTAAGCTGTTTACACAAATACGTTAAGCATGATTAAGGTATTTAAGCAAGGAAGTTAAGCCGATTAAGCTATTTAAGCAAGTAAGTTAAGCATAATTAAGATGTTTAAGCTGCTTAAATAAGTTAAGCATGATTAAGATCTTTAGGCATATGAGGTAAATTGGTTAAATACGTTGAAGAAAATCAAGCATGATTAAGTTGTTTAAGCATAAATTTTAAGTAGGAAATTATGAAGCTTAATGAACAAAAATCTTTGACAAAAGCCTATGGTTTCTATGATTCCAGTAAAAAGGAAGTAAAGTTTCAAAAAACTTATATTCGCATATGATCTCATATGTTATGAATCATGCAATTATCACTGTAAAATGAAAGCAGTATCCATGAAAATGATTTTTAAAGTATTTGCAAACCTTGGAAGAAAGGTTAAAAGTTTTATCTGATTTGGTAAGTGTAGAATCATGAGAATTGATTCTATTTTAGGAACCATACGAGGTGTGGTATGATTTTACATTTACAGATGTAACGTGGAACACCTATGCCGTGGAATACCTATGTCGTGGGAGGGAGCCACGATGCGCGAGAAGTGGGCTGGCCAGCAGCAGGTAGAGAAAACGTGCAAAGTTATGTGCATGTGCATGCATATATGTGAAAGATGAGGTGTTTGTTATATTAGCTATGGGGTAGCCTGTCCCGAAAGCTAGGTACATGGTAACTCTAGTTTTATAGTTAACCAAACCGCTACAAGACGGTTTGGTATTTAAGTTATACGTTAAGGAAATCGGAATGAAAAAAAGAAAGAAAGTATTGATCTCAACTGAAAGAAGATGAAAAAAAGGAAAATATGGTCCTCTTAATGAACATTTAAAGATTTGAATGAAATGAAAATATGGATTTTAAGTGAAATGAAAGAAAGCATGGTTCTCTAATTGATTATCAGCACAACTGTCTCTGTATCTTTTTCTACATCCACATTTGTTTTTGTACTCATACCATTTGAGCACTAATTGTCTAACTATGTGTCTCTTATGGATTTTGTTACCTCATATGATGGAGGGTCTGCTCCTACCTTCAATCTTATTCATATTAAACTACTGAATTGGAGGTAGGGCTTGTTAAGTTGTTGTCATTTCACTCACTCCTACTTATTACACAGAGAAACAGTTTGACCATAAAAGGAAGGAAATCGTGTAGTAAAAGTTTAAAGGGAAAATAAGGACGACTAAGGTAAGATAGGGTATGTTTGGGTTAGCTCTTATAAGAGCAGAAGCAGCTCTTTGCCTGCTCTCCACCAGAGCAGATTCTCTCCACCAAAGCAGATAAAATCTGCTCTGGCGGCTGGCAGGCAGAGAGCAGATTTATCATTTAAAACAGCTTCCCGCCCGATCAAATGGGGCAAGAAGCTGTGTTACCAAACGTGAAAGCAGTTCCCTGCTGGAGCCAAAAAGCAAAAGAGCTGCTCTTTGCCCGAAAGAGTAAACCCAAATCCAGCCATAGATAATGAACAAGTTCTTGTAAACGGTTATGGTATCAATCATAGTGTTTAAGTGTAGAGGATATTATAGTTGACTCCAGTTGTATTAGTTATGTTATTTATAAGATCCATGTATTTGTAAAACTTTTGAAGTAATGAAACAAAGATTTAGTTTGCTGTATGTTTATTGTTATATCTATTGCAGTTTATTTCGTTTATATTTTGTCCCTTGTCCCTTTGTTGTGAGGTCCTTTTGTTATTCTGTGAAATAGCCCTGAAATTTATGTATGTGGATTTTGGGGCATTACATGTACAGACAATTGGACACGGAAACAATACTCATACAAAATATCAGGAACACCCAAATGGCACCAACTTACATAATGGTAACCAGTATAAACCTAAATGTAAGAACTCAGCAGCCACACCATCTATAAACTCAGCTATTACTCCTCTGTGAACACATAAATGTTAGTCAAGGTCACAGAATTCATGCAAGAACACACCCAAATGGTGTTTAGATAATATAAAAATCACCTCAAGATGCACAAATTGCAAAGAGTAGTTGCAAATCCAAAAATCCAAATTGTACATGATATAGAGTAAAAACGTGAACCCACAGAATTAAATAATTTATCACAGTACCTTCAGATCATCACAAATCAGAATATGGACACAACTTAGTGTTCCTTGCAAACGGGAAAAAAAAAACCAGCAATCAACCCATCTACATTTTGGCACTGATGAAGGTCTCTGAAAAGACTGGAGCCCAGAAAAACCATGATCCACAGTGGAATCTTTGAGGCTGATGAAAATTGCATCAGATGTTCCCAGAAAATTGTGGGAAAAGCACCTAAAACATTTATAAGTTAAAAGACTCTCAAAACAGTACGCTGCTGAACCTATCCCTGGTTAACCAAATGACCATTGTTGAAACCAGCCCTATGCATGCTAACTTCAGCAACAGAAGGTGGTTTCACAGAGTTGAAAGCAACTTCCTCCTTTCTCAAACCATTACGAATGCTGTGCAAAAGGGGCCCGGTGGGGCATAGGTGATGCGAACTTTAGATCTGCCTGTTTGAATTGTGATTGGATAAAGAAGAGACGTCAAAAGAGAAAGTGAGCCCGCGAATGGGTTTTTAAAAAAAGGCCCGTTAAAGACCCATTTGATCAGAAATAAGAAAATCCAAAATTTATTAGGGTCTTCAACTTTCAATCCCGTCACTTTTATGTTTGGACTATTTTGAAGTGTCAAAGGATGTTGAATTTATACAAAATTGATCATATTTGAAAGCTTATCGAAGTAGCTTTCCAACGAGCCAAAAATTGAGCAATTTCGACAAGTATTGAAGAAGTTATGGTCAGTTTTCGAAAGTTGCACATAAAGTGACGAATTTCAAGAATCCTAATTGAATTAGGATTAGTCTCTTTTATTATTTTATTTTAGAAAGTAAGAGTTGTTTCTTTTATTAGAAATAGGATAAGTTTCCTTATTGTTTTAGGACTTTATTGTTTTAGAAGACTAAGGATATTTCTTTTATTTGAATTAGGAATTAGAATTATATTAGGATTTCTAATTTTATGCATTGGTTAGCCTATTTAAAGGCTTGTAAACACTTTTATTATTAGTTTTTAGTTTTTGCTTTGCTTATGCAAATTGAGAGTTCTAAACTTTCGTGAATGTGTGATTCTCTCAAAACGGAGAACGATTCTTCGATTCCCGCTTGCGGTTTGGTGCGAGGTCAACTCTTCTTCCATCTCTATCTTCTTTAGATTTACGGTTTGCGTAAGTAGCATAATCCTAATTATTTTATTGATCTCATAAAAGCCCAAAATCAATATTTTGTTTATCATTAATTTTATTAGCCTTTTATTTTCGTTTGGTATCAAGAGCACCCGTTTGCGAGTTCGTTCGACGCCCTAATACTGTTGGAGATCTAGCAGTTCATAAGAACCCTAGTCTTCTAGATCCGCGATAGGGAACGTACACTAAAGTAACGCAATTTTGAATCGAAATTTAATCACCTAATTGAATTTCTAAAATTTTCCGTGATAATTTGTTCTGAGAAATTGTTATTTTTAATTGATTAAATTAATTTTAATCCTAATCTCAGCCCTAACATTGCATTTAGTAAGTTCCCGCATCAAATTGGTATCAGAGCATCAGTTTAGTTTTAGGGTTTATTTAAATAAAATTTCAAAAAAAAAAAAAAAAATCATTATTTCAGATCCATCTAGCTTTTGTCTGAAATTTTCCTTTGGCTTTTGTCTGAAAATTTTCGTCTGACTTTAGTCTGCAATTTTCGTCTGTATTTTGTTTGAAAATTTTTGTCTGCCTTTTGTCTGAAAAGTTTCTTCTGGCTTTGTCTGTAATTTTCGTTTGCCTTTTGTCTGAATTTAAAAAAAAAAAATTAGTCTAACTTTTGTCTTGCATCACTTAGTTTCATAATTGCATGTCATTTCAATCTTATTGCATTTTGTTTCATTAGTGTGCACGTCTAGTGTTTGACAAAAGTCTTCATCTATTATTGGTTCATAATGTTTGTCTTTTCTAGTATTGTGTCTGAGTTGTGTTTATGTCAAGCATCATGTATGAGTCACTTACACGTCACCGTGAGTTCCTTACCCGTCATGAAAGGGTACTAGTCAAAGGAGGAAACTGCTACACTCCAAATTCTTGGCGAAGTCCTGAAAGTCGCGATGAGATTAGAGTTACAGGATACTCCCATCATTGTGAGCCCAAATATGATCTTGATAGTGAATCCCTAAGGTCTATTCAAATTGAAGTCCCAGCTTTTGAGGGTATGACAGACCCCAAGACCTTCGTGGGATGGTTGACTAGCATAGAGGAGTGTTTTGATTCGTATAACGTGTCGGAAGAGTGTAAGGTTAGGCTCACCAAAACGAGGTTGGTATGCCATGCAAAGAAATATTGGGATAGTGTGGAGTTTCGATCCAAGTTGGCTCGAACTAAGCCCATCACACGATGGGAAGACATGAAGGACCGACTCATCAATCAATATGTTCCTTTCACGCACATCCACCTTCTACGATGTTTGGAAGCTAAGGTGGATAAGTGTCATAAACACACCTAACTGGAGCCAATGAGCACCTACACTAAAGAGGGCTCTAATTTCGGGGTTCCACCGTTGAAACCCACTAGTACTCCTACGAGGCTCCAAATTGATCAAGGGAAAGGAGTTATCCACGAGAAATATAATTTCAAGGTTCAACCATCGAAACCCGTGATTACTCCTCCGAATCCCCAAATCGATAATGAGAAAGGAGCGATTATTGAGAGCCCAAAAACTAGTGGTCGCAACAAATGTTACAAGTGTCACGGATTTGGACACTTTGCTTATCGATGCCCCACGAAATTTTCTGCTCAAAATTTATTGAATAAAAGAGAGAGTAGTGAAAAGCCGGGAAATGTGAACATGAAAGAAATTGTGTATGACCCCAGTACCGTGATGAGTGAAGAGGAGATAGAAGAAGCTGATGAAAGTCTAGTTCGTGTTAAAGAGACTTCTATTTCCCTTGGGAGTAGTGATGTTGAGTCACCCACACATGAGCCAACCGAGTCACCCACGCACGGTTCGACCGAGTTACGTACGCATGATTTGTTAGTGTCCGTAGAATCAGTTGTGCACGAGTCCTTGTTGTTGGTAGAGTCGAGTGCACTTGAATCTTTGAAGTTGATCGAACCGAGTACACACGATCCAATCGAGTCACTTGCCTATGAGTCATTGGTACCCGTAGAGTTGGGCGCACACAACTTGTTGGTGCCCATTAGGTCAAATACACGTGAGTCCATCGAACTGGGTACACAAGAGCCATTAATGTCAATTGAATCGAGTACCCCAGAGTCTTTGGTTTTGGTTGAAGCGAGTACGCACGAGTTAATCCAGTCGAGTGCACAAGAGTCGTTAGTGTCAGCAGTGTCACTTACACATGAGCATATAGAGTCTGTAGATGCACGTACACCTTTTTTAGGCCCAGCAACAAAACCTTCAAACTCATTCCTTGATACCCATCCACCTGAGCCCAATCCTACCTACTCATTGATTTTCAAATACCCGCCTGAGCAATATGTGAAGAGGTTAGATGGAAAAGTTTTGGGAGATCCATATTTTGTTACTACGGTAAAGACACATCAAGCATATCAAGAGTATCTTCTTAAGTGAAAAGGTAAACCGAAAATTGACAACACTTGGACTGCAAGGAGAAAGCAAACTAAGAAACATCAGGCATACCTATTCCAGTGGAAGGGTAAGTCGAATACTAGAACACACAGATTTCTCCCAATGTCCATTCATCAAAGGTCATCAGAGTCTGCAGCCACTTTTGCATATTGCATTCATGAGTTGCATGCTGAGATTAAGAAAAGAATTAATTTACAGAATGAGAAATACAAGTTCTCTGCAGATTTTCACAGACGGTTCAAAGAATTCCAAGAGGGTGATTTTGTGATGATTCGGAATAGACCCGAGCAATTCCCACAAAGAGTTGCAAAGAAGTTACAAGCTCGCGGTGCTGGACCCTATCAGATTTTGAAGCATACTGGTTCTAATGCTTACATCTTAGATCTTTCGTCGGATTTAGGGATTAGCACAACTTTAGATCCGCCTGTTTGAATTGTGGTCGGATAAAGAAGAGACATCAAAAGAGAAAGTGGACCCACGAATGAGTTTTTTTTTAAATGCCCGTTAAAGACCCGTTTGATCAGAAAGAAGAAAATTCAAAATTTATTAAGGTCTTCAGCTTTCAATCCCGTCACTTTTATGTTTGGACTATTTTGAAGTGTCAAACGATGTCGGATTTATAAAAAATTGATCATATTTGAAAGCTTATCGAAGTAGCTTTCCAATGAGCCAAAAATTGAGCAATTCCAACAAGTATTGAAGAAGTTATGGTCAGTTTTTGGAAGTTGCATAGAAAGTGACGAATTTCAAGAATCCTAATTGAATTAGGATTAGTCTCTTTTATTATTTTATTTTAGAAAGTAAGAGTTGTTTCTTTTATTAGAAATAAGATTAGTTTCCTTATTTGAATTAGGAATTAGAGTTATACTAGGATTTCTAATTTTATGCATTGGTTAGCTTATTTAAAGGCTTGTAAACACTTTTATTATTAGTTTTTAGTTTTTGCTTAATGAAAATTGCTTATGCAAATTGAGAGTTCTAAACTTTCGTGAAGGTGTGATTCTCTCAAAACGGAGAGCGATTCTTCGATTCCCGCTTGCGGTTTGGTGCGAGGCCAACTCTTCTTCCATCTCTATCTTCTTTAGATTTACGGTTTGCATAAATAGCATAATCCTAATTATTTTATTGATCTCATAAAAGCCAAAAATCAATATTTTGTTTATCATTAATTTTATTAGCCTTTTATTTTCGTTTGGTATCGAGAGAACCCGCTTGCGAATTCGTTCGACGCCCTAATACTATTGGAGATCTAGCCGTTCATAAGAACTCTAGTCTTCTAGATCCGTGATAGGGAACATACACTAAAGTAACGCTATTTTGAGCCAGAATTTAATCACCTAATTAAATTTCTAGAAATTTCCGTCATAATTTGTTATGAGAAATTATTATTTTTAATTGATTAAAGTAATTCTAATCCTAATCTCAGCCCTAACATTGCATTTAATAAGTTCCCGCATCAATAGGCCATGCTTCTTGTGAATCTAAGGCATACATAGTTGATCAACCAGAAGACAAAACCATTTGGCCTATAATGCAGTGTTGCGTGTGAGGGGACAAGGAACAGGAAAGCCCATCCACCATTTATGTCAAAATAAAGGCGATCCATTTGTTCCACATATCGCCACCGGGCAGAAGGTTTGGGATGAGTGCTTTGGAAGTCGTGTACTAAAGGGAGGTGAGGTCTATCTCTTCAAATAGGAAGATTCTGATTTGTTTTTCGATTTCGCATAGCAAGCCCTTGTAATTAGAAGAGTCAGAGATAAAATTCCCGATTTTCCATGTGATTCACGCAGGTTTCTTCATGATCATGCGAGCCACAACGAGCCACTCTTACATGCTTTTATTTAGTGCGCAAGTGCCCCCGGGGATGGAGAATTGTTGCTCCCTCATTGCGATGTAGACAGAGGACCCATGAGGAGTCTTGGAATTCTTGCTTCATCACATTAATTGAGGTTTAGAGTTTTGAAGGTGGGTGATTTGGTGTAGAGATGTTAGGATTGTAAATTTTGATTTAGGCTTAGGGTTAGAGAAGGAGAGAGAGAAAGAGAGAGATTAGGAAATGGCTTAGTTAGGTTAGAGTTTCAGACTAGCCTTTTACAAATAATAAAGTAATGACAAGTATATCCCATTACAGGTAACACAACCATTCATACTCTGAATACACATGCACCAACACTCCCTCTAAAGCTGGAGCATAAATATCATGCATGCCAACTTGATAGAGATATCCTGAAGAAGAGAAGGCCCTACGACCTTGGTGAGGATATCCGCCAACTGTTGTGAAGAGGACATAACAAAAAGTTCTAATGCCTAATCCCAAGCTTTTTCTCTGACAAAGTGAATATCAACATCTATATGCTTCATATGTTCATGCAACACAAAATCAGATGCAATCTTTTCAGCCGCTTCATTATGGCCATGAATAGGCATGAACTACTAACTGGAAATCAAAGCTCAGACGTGTGAGAGCAACGCCATAATAGCTTACATGTTCTATGAGCAATCACACAATATTCTGCCTCAGCACTAGACTTGGAGACAACGGTTTTTACTCTTCTATGACACTAGATTGCCTCCAAGAAAAATACAGTACTCCAAGGTAAAGCGACGATCAGTAGCAAAGCCTGCTCAATTAGCATCAATGGATCTAGATATGTGAAGGTGACCATGAGAATGATACACAATACCACAACCTGCACTGGACTTTATTTATCTCAGAATGAAGTGAACGACTGCTAAGTGAGGAACATTAGGAGTGTGCATAAACTGGCTGGCAAGGCTCACTGAAAAAGTGATATCTAGTTTCGTACTAGCATGACAAATCAATCTGCCAACAAATCGCCAATACTCTCGAGGATCGTACAATAACTCCTCACTCTCATGGAGAGAGTACTCGACATGTACTCTGCAAATCTAAAGAATATGTTTTTTAAGAGAAGATCCCTTTCTTCAATATGGGTACTTCCAAGCCAGGATATTTGTTTAAGCGGCCTAAGTCTTCACTTTGAAAATCTGACCAAGATCCTTCTTTACATGAGATATGAATGAGGAATCATAACCAGTAATCACAATGTCATCAGCATACACTAGTATGAGCTAGCAAGATCGTGCGGCCGATGGGGCCAGAGTGATAGGAAAAAGTGTGCTCAGAGTGATATCTCTGGAATCTCATACTGATGACCACTCCACTGAACCCTGAAATCAAGCACATGGCGACTGCTTCAAACATTATATAGACTTTACAAGTTTACACACCTTCCCAGAGATATAAATTTCCTTCTTGAGATCACTCTTTAAAAACGCATTTTTTTTTGCATCAAACTGACTGATAGGCCAATTCTGATTAGCCGCAATGGAAATGAGGACAGGCAATGATGTAAGCTTAGCCAGCGGGGTAAATGCGACATCATAATCAATGCCATAACTATAAGTATAACCACGGGCTACAAGACATGATTTATATTGAGAAACAATGCCATCTGAATTATATCTTACGACAAAGATCCACTTCACTTGCATCACATGGTCTTTTTTCCTAGGGAAGCGGTGACACATCCCATGTGGGACTGCTTTCAAGGGCATTCATTTCATCCACCATCATAACATACCTCAAGCAGTATGGACGATACGAGGTATAATCACAGTGTCAACCTCGGATAAAAGAGTAGGAAGAAGAGACAAACGGATAGCATACATACCGAGCAATAGGATAGGGAGTAGTGCATGAGCGGACACCTTTCCGAAGGGCTCTGATACCAAATTGAGGTTTAGAGGTTTGAAGGTGGGTGATTTGGTAGAGGTATTAGGTTGTAAAATTTGTTTTAGGCTTAGGGTTAGAGAAGAATAAGAAGAGGAGAGAGAGAGATTAGGAATGACTTAGTTAGGTTTCACTAACCCTTTAAATTCAGAATAATGACAAGTATACCCCCTTACACGTAACATAGACACATACACTATGAACAAAACACACATGCACCCCAACAACATTGACCCTAGAAAGGCCATGTATTAAGCTAAACTCACAAGATTACAACAATATCCTCATGAAGTAGGGCACAAAACAAAAAAGGAAAACTGCTAACTATACAAGCGTCCATACTTTGTACATCTTCCCAATCCCATGTTTCTCTCTTTTTTTATCTTTTGTTCTTATATCTCTACTTCTTCTCTATTTCCTCCTTAATTTAAGTAAAACCCTAGATTCTTTTCTAAGTTATGGCAGTTTAGGTTTCTTGAGGCTTTTATATTCATCAGTATATAAATCTTCTGGCAACTACTTTGCTTAGGGGGAAATATCAGTGTTATATCAATAGATGCAAAGTAAATGAATAGATATTAAAACAGATTTATGGAGGGAACTGACACTAGAAACACAATAACGATAGATTCAATCCTCTCCTGTTGGATTCTAGTCATTCCAGACCTTATGTATATGAAAAAGAATTATTTTACAATTATCTACACAAAAAAGACCTTATTTATTTATATATAGATAGATAGATAGATAGAAAGGGAGTCGGTTTTGTCCTCTATAGAAGGACGCTCAAGCGTCCTCCAAGAAGTCATGGAGCTCCACATGGCACCCAAAACACTATTTGGGTGGCACGTGGAGCATTGGGGGGTGTGGGTGAGATCAATTTTCAAAAAAGAAAATTTTCAAAAAATTTCTTTTTAAGGCTTCCGTTAAAGTTTGACTGATTTCAATGGTTAGGATTTCAAGGCTGAAAAAATACATGGTGGAGATGAGTTTTTGATTTTTTTCTTATAAATATGATCTAAGCAATGCACCCGTGCTCTATGTGTTATCAATTTTGTGTCGCGCTTCCAATTGGAGGTTTTCCCCAATCTTGGAAGACGCTTGAGTGTCCTCCAATGGAGGACAGAACCCTTTTCCATATATATATATATATATATATATATATATATATATATATATATATATATACTAGAGAGTCTACTAACCTGAAAGCAACATAAAAAATGTATGTTAAATGTGCAAACTCAAAAATTGAAGAGTCATTTAAAAGGGATAAGCAGGACAGAATTTACGATGGAAAAAAAGGATAAAGGATTGACAGAAATCAATGTGTTTGTCTAGATGGAACTTTGTAAAGACATATTTCTCATGTAACAGACGTGATTCCTAAAATATATATTACTGAGTAGAGCACATGGATCTAGTATAAACATAGTATAAGCACCAAGACACAAATCATGACACAAGTATATACCCAATTTTATTGGACATTTCCCAAGTGTGTATATATATACAAACATTGAAAAATGAGTAAGTATTATTTTATTACTATTGAAAAAAAACAAAGTACAATTGTGTATGAGATTTTAAAATTTGGTAGCTGCTGCATAAAATCTAAAATTATGTGTGTGTGTGTGTGTGTGTGTATATATATATATATATATATATTCTGACAGAGGCTAGCAGTTGCAAAGTGAAGCAAGAAGATAGTTGAACAAGTATAATACAAAAAAAGAAAAAACTGGATTTTATTCCCATCCCTCAAAAACATCATGGATATTAATAGGCACAATCTATAAAAAAAACCATATATATATATATATATATATATATATATATATATATATATATATATATATATATATATATATATATATAAATATATATATATATATATATATAGCAATCATTTCAGAGAAGCCTCATTTTCAGATACAAATTTACGTGAGGTCTTGGAATCTATAATCTACAAAATAAAATTCAGAGAAATGTTAAGATGAGGAAAAGTCCCCATTAAGAGATGAGAACTGAAAAAAATTCTCCCATATGTAGTAAAACAGATTTATTTATATCTTTTTAATATGAGTAATCTGTAAAGAGTAGAAAGAAGGAAAATGGAAACTAGAAATAAAGTGTAAAATTTCAGGCATTTGTATTTGGTGCACAGGCCGAACAGTGAGCGGGTCAATCTCACCTCGCCAAAAAGGTCAAAAACATATTATAACATACTTGGCGCCCATAAACATTCGCGCATCTCCTGAGGTTTGACCAGTTTGGTGGAGGGAGATTGACCCGTGCACTGTCCTTGGTGCACCTAATACCAACTCAAACTTCATTTATATGGAACAAGAAATTGTAAAATAAATATGAGAGTGGCTCCTGTGATCGCTGTTAAACAGAGTATGTCTGTTCAAACGTGCTGAGCACCGTTAGATTTGTATTCGTGGCACTTTTGACATGCCATCTAGTACACGAGGCCATCGTCTATATTAGATTCCCCTTCAAGCTTGCAACATTAACCATCTCTATGATGTGATTCAATTCCAAAAAATGAACTGCTAGAATCGTTATGGAAACTTGCATGGTGATTTTGATCACATGATAAGGAGTTTTTTATGATGCGATATTGGGGATAAATTTAGTGCATACGATGGGCTCGGTGATGCGTATGAATTTAGTGCATACCATAAAAATTTGCATGGTGGCAAAGTTTGATGAAAATAGTGCAATGCATACAGATCCAACCCCTTTAAACAGATTTTATCTGTTTGAAGATCCATTAATCAAACAACTAAATAAATAAAGGGACTGACTCCTATTGCAGAGATAGAGCCATCAGAAGCACCCATTTAGGCCATGCAGCATACTTCTTTGATCAGGCTAAGTACTTCATGTGGACGGCCATATTTTGTAGCATCGCACAGCCCAAAAATCATGCATATCAGAGCATTAAACTCGTCCGATCAGAGTACTTTAATATGAACCTTAAAGAGAGATGAAGAATAGTCCATGTTAAAGCGCTTTGATCAGATGGTTCCAGTGCTATGGTATGCATGATTTTCGGGTTGAGTGTGGTACAAGTGATGGCTATCAGGGGTTGA
Organism: Chloranthus sessilifolius; assembly: GCA_021018995.1. NCBI lineage: Eukaryota > Viridiplantae > Streptophyta > Magnoliopsida > Chloranthales > Chloranthaceae > Chloranthus > Chloranthus sessilifolius. The sequence goes on along the minus strand of CM037597.1, from coordinate 108,259,302 downwards.
GCCATCAGCTCAACTTGGAGGTTGAAAATATTTCAATCTTCAGATTGTAGTTTCGATCCCATAAAAAAAAGTGATGGCTTTCCACATGAAATACTTAAAATGATAAAAATGTACGCCACGTGGCCTAAAAGCATTGCTTCTAAAGGTCTCACATCCCATTATAAATAAATAAACAAATAAGAAAGGAAGGGAACAATACATACACATCTGCGAACCGGGTTCTTCCTTCACTTCTGAAACTAATCAGCCTCTCCCATCCGGGAGGAGGCGGAGAGATGTTAGGCACATCAATTGCCCATATCTTGGTTTCATCTTGAGAAATGTCAGTAGGCTGATCACAAGTAACATCGGGCCGCCACTCCCGAGCCGTTTCGCATACAAAATGTTGATCCAAAAGGCGTCCACGTATTTCTTCGTACTTCTCTTTTGTTGGAATCAGCCTCCATTTAAAACACTTGGCACATTGGATAGTGAAAGCCACCACAGATAGCTTTACTCTTTTGGTTCTTGGTGGTGGCCCCAACTGAATTCCAGAATTTCCACTAAGAGATTGGCCATTTTCTTGATTCTTCACTACTGTTGTTCGCTTTTTACCCAAATGTGGCGCCATCTGACTGAGTTAAAAATCACAGTAACCTGCAAACTGTCTACAACATAAGATCCCCATGCACAAAAGCATATATATATATATATATATATATATATATATATATATAAGACAGCGGTTAGGTGCCCCAACGGGGCATGATGAGCGTGGCCCAATGGTTCACTTGGAGCAAGGTTAAATTTTTGGTGCCACATGGAGCAAGGTTAATTTTTTTTCAAAAACTCATCTCCACCGTGCTTTTTTTGAGCCTTGAAATTTAGACCATTGAAATCAGTAAATGTTTGACTTTAGCCTTAAATAAATTCTTTTTGAAATTTTATGTTATAAAATTGATCTAAACAATGCATCCGAGCTCCACATGGCACCAAAAAAATGTTTGGGGTGCTACGTGGAGCTCCACATGGACCATTTGGGCACACTCACTATATCCCATTAGGGAACGTAATCATATATATATAGGGAGCATGTTTCGTCCTCCATGGGAGGATGCTCAAGCGTCCTCCAAGATGTTGTGGAGCTCCACATGGCACCCCAAACACTGTTTTGGTACCATGTGGAGCACGAGGGGATGGATTAGTCATTTTTTTTTTAATTAAAAAAAAATCAAAATTTTTGTTTAAGACTTCCATCAAAGATTGAATGATTTCAACGGTTTAGAATTCAAGGCTACAAAATACATGGTGGAATGAGTTTTCGAGTTTTTTTTTTAAATGTGATCTAAGCAATGCGCATGTGCCCTATGTGTCATCAATTTGGTGTCTCGCTAACAATAAGAGGTTATCCCAATCTTGGAGGATGGAAGTCTTTGCCATATATATATATATATATATATATATATATATATATATATATATATATGAGGGCTGGGGATAGGCGCGCACGTAGAGATATCTCTACGCCAATTGATATGGGCGGGACACGTAGCGCCCTTTTTGTGAAGTGATGGGTGGCATGGGGCCCACTTTACTAACTAGGGTTACACTTTTTAAATATTTTAAAAGTTAAATGCCCTTCCCGCCGTCATTCTTGACTTTTTTAAAGTCTCTTTCTTTTCTCTTTCTTCTCTCTATTTTTCTAAGAAAGTATCTTACTTTTTCAAGCATATTTTACTCAAAAAATGTGACGCCTGGTAGCGAAGAGCCAACACCTCGGCAAAGAAAGTGTCAAGACTCAAAACTAGGCGCCAAAGACCTTGAAAACTAGGCGCACTCGATAGCAAGACGAGGGCACCCTGGCGAGCGCGGACACCTCGCCAGAGGGTGCAGCGCAGTACCACACCTCTATATGGAGGTGGCGCCTGCTTTAGGGCGCGGCACTTCTTTTAATAAAGCTTTATATATATATATATATATATATTTATATATATATATATATATATATATATATATATATATATTTTAGTGACTGACTTTTTATTTTTTAATCGAAGCGCGGGCGAGCCTAAACGAGGCGCCGACACTCCTTTTTTTTTTAGCAAAGCGTCGGCACCAGGGTTTCAATGCCTCACTATCGGGTGTTAGCGCTTCGCTGCCGTGGTACTAGCTCTTCGCTACCGGAAGCTCATATTTTTTGAGTAAAATATATTAAGTCTGACTCTTTCTTAGAAAAAGAGAGAAGAGAGAGACAAGAAAAAAACTTTACAAAGACTTCTAATAAGTCTAGAATGACGGCTATAGTTAGCACTAACGTGGGTCTCATGCCGCCCATCATTTCACAAAAAAGGTGTAATTTGCGCAGAGATATATCTCTACCCCGGGTGCACTTTCCCCTTTCCCTATATATATATATATATATATATATATATATATATATATATATATATATATATATATATATATATATATATATATATATATATAACAGTAATGCATAGAGGTATAGAAGAAGTTAAATTATATTACTTCTGTAAATTAGTTAGAAGTGAAGAAGTAGAAAGAGACAGAGATAAGTAAGTATTTTTAATGACCCAAAATAAAGTCAAGAATTTTCACGAAAGCGACACTACAATTACCAAAGTCCAAAGAAGACAGAGACAACTAAGTATTTTAAGGACCCAAAATAGAGTCAAAATTTTCCAATTCTGGAATTGAAGTAGAGAGAGAGAGAGAGAGAGAGAGAGAGAGAGAGAGAGAGAGAGCATAACTTACAGGATATATACATAGTCTTTTAGTCGCCCAAACCAGGGATTGGGTACGGTATGGGGTTTAATTTGGAATCCCTTGTAAAATTTAGAGGTTATAGAGCTCAAACACAACTTCAAATAGCTGCAGAGTTGGGAAGAAAATAGAGAAGAAAAGGTCGTTTAGAGAGCGGCACCAGATCACCCAAAAAGAGCATGAAGATCCACGTGTCGTCGATCCATCTCACTCAGGGCTCACACATTTGCGCGGGTGATTTGCTCGGTTGCTCTGTACCAGTGGAAAATAAGTCTGGAGATGGCTGGCCCCACCCGATCATTTAAAATTGCATGGGGATCCGTGAATGTTTCCTTGTCCATATGGATCGTGGTGATTTGATTGGTTGGTCCGTGACCCACCCGATTACTTAAAAGCGCATGTGTTATTTTCGTTACACTCCATTAAACTACTGTAAATTCACCTCATTTAATAAGTTGTTTGTCTTTTTTGTTGAGGTTTTTAAGTATTCACACCCCACCATCTTCTTCACTGTTCGACACCTCGTCTTCCTCTTCTCCGCTCAATTCTAAACTACAAGAGTACATCAATTGCTCATCTTCTCCTTTTTCGGTCATCAGAAATCATCTTAGCACCTCTTTCCCCCCTTCTCCGGCCAACCCTAATCCACAAGACTACGAAAATCAACATCCGATGGCCACTAACTTCTCTTCTTCCACTTCTCTGTTCAAACCCACCCACGAAGTTACAGAAACCACCATCCGAAGACCATTTAACGGCTCGCCTTCCTCTTTTTGGGTTAAGTACTGCCTGTGACTCTGATCTCTTGGTGATTCGAAAATCTGTGAAGTCTCTCGATGAGAACCCACCGACAGGTATTACAATTACTCAATAGTTGTCTAACGATAGTGTTCAGAACACTACGATTCTTAAGGCCCGTAAACTTGAAACCCTCCCTTTAGTGGCGCTGTTGCCTGTGGTTACTCTAGAGTAGTCATTACTGAATATCTTTACTTGGTCTTGGTGACGGCCCCCTGTAAAATCCCCTAGTTTTTAGGATTTTATATATATAAATATCAGGCAGGTTGAGTCGAGCAGGCCTAATCCGATTTTTGATTGACCCAACCGAAAGTCGGGTCATATCCCTCATGCATGACCGATCCGTTAGGTCAAGTTGATATTCCCAACCGGATAAATTAATAATCCAGGTCAGCTGGGTCGGATATCTTGTTGACCCAACCCATTGACAGCCCAAGTTCCAAAGTTTGGGCTATCATGGCCCTTATCTGTGTAGCCGATCTCATAAAATAATTGCTGTCAAATAAAAGATACCTAGATGTCTTATCAAAAAAGATACATAAATGTGGCCAACTCCACAAAAAATTTCAATATATGTTGACTTCCTCGAGAGACAAGAAGCTCAAATATACTACATCCTTCACCCAATATTCTTCTATGTAACTCAAAAAACTTTTAACTGAAACTTATAATAAACTATAAACTATGAAGAACTCAAATCAAACAAAAATATTCTCTCATTTTATTGCATACTCTCATATATTCAAAAGATTACAATTTGTAAAACCTATGTAATTGCATCTCAAAGAAAACAAAAAGGATTAATTTAGGCGTATTTTGTTGGTTTATAGCAACAAAGTGCTCGCGGGTCATCTGAAGGGTTCAACTGGTGCAGTCTCTTCGAGAAGAGCAGCAGCCTGGAAATATTCTGAAGCTTCAAGTTCTGATCTATCACCCTCAGCTTTATAAACAAGACCAAGATTGAACCAGGCAGAATGATTCGTTCTGTCGAGTCGGAGTGCATCCATTAGAAAGGTTCTGACATCAGCTTCAACGGATAGCTCAAAGCCATGTTAACAATGTCTGCTCCAACCTGCCAACCATTAACGGCAAGAAGACCCGCAGATCACAATGCATGCAAAAATATAGTAAATAATTAAAACAAAAAATTAAATCACCTGCCCAATGGCGGATCAACCAAAACCGATGTTCTTTTAGATTGATCATGCCACATGGCATGCGATCTAGCGTCCGTCTACAGCCCTGATCTACGGCTTAGTCTAGAAATCATTATTTATGAATCCAACTAGTATAATTTAGTAATCTCTTCAGATTTTTTTTTAATGAATAATTTCCTCCAGAAATCACTTACCTATAATTAAAGAAGCCGATCTCCAACCGCCCGATTTGGATCTAACGATGGGGCGGCCTTTGTAATCAACGGTGCCTTCCACTACTTCAAGGATCAAAGTATAGGGGTGATGAGGCATCGTTGATTTTGAGTTCGGTTTTAGAGAAACTAGAATTAAATTCTCTCTAAGTTGTGTTGAAGCTACTATATCCTCTTAGATGGTATGTTTTAAAGGTGGGGAGTTGGTCTTTTTGTTTTTGGTATTCTGTACAGCTGTTGGTCACTGAGTTGACTCAGCTGGTCGGCTAACACACATCTCAAAATGTGAACATTGGTCATTGGTCCACATCAAACGTAGTTCTTGGGTAACTTTTAATCAAAATTTGGTTGTATGATGGCAAGAAGACCTGCAGATCACAAAGCATGCAAAAATAGATAAATCAAGGCCATAAACTACAACACAATAACCATTTGTAACACAATCTCACCTTTCGTTCCTCGTTATCAAGAGTGTCCTTTATGGTATCAACCTGTGCAGCCAGTCTTAATAGAGTACAACCCCCACTGACAGCAATTCCTTCCTCAACAGCTGCCTGAGATCATTGCAATCACCAAGCAAATCAACTTTTTGATCGGTAAAAGTGCTATATTAACATTAATGTATTAAAACATAACAAGCTATTTTCATCTCTTACTAAATAATAAAAAAAACAATTGAATCATATTTGCAGAAAAAATGTGATTCGCTTGATAGAATACTTTCAATGAGTCGCAAGTCCACTTGGAACCAGATTCTCATTAAATTGACACATTTAAAGTTTAACTTCATAGTAAATGTAACTAGTTGGAAATTGATTTATCTTGTATGATTAAAAAAAATGCCTTTGTTGCATTAAGAGCATCTTCTACTCTCAATTTTTTCACTTTCAGCTCTGTTTCTGTTTGAGCTCTAACCTGTCAAAGGCAATTAAGAGCATCTCTTTCAGTTCTGTTTCCCTTTCAGCTCTGTTCCTGCTCAGCAACCTACAAACTCCACCAAAGTTTTGCTATTCTTTCCAGCACTAACTGCAGCTACATCAGCCAGTTCACTGTCTTCAACCTGCAGCACCACAATGGCTCAAGGCCTCAAAACAATGCAACTGGCCAACTCAACGTTTTGTAAAACGGGAAAGCTACAAACCTTAAGAAAACCAACCAAAAGGCACCTTATCCCAAGATAGAACAAAATCCAAACAAGAAAGCCCAGTGTTAAGGCAAAAGCAATCACAAACATGTTCATAAGAACTAAGATGCCATCCATAGGTTACAGTTTATGCCAACGCCACACACACGCATTTTTAATATAAGCAAGTTGTCTTAACATAAACAATGACAAATGGTCTACCCTCACCTTCGAATACTGCAAACCATTTAAATGTGTTCATGGTAAGACTCATTTAAGGTATAGAAAATAATCTAAAGTAATTGGAAAAGACAACAATTAAATTCAGTCCTCACCTTGAGTCCCGCCAAACACTGTTCAAATGAAAATTTGGGATGACAAGTGTAGCATTCAATAGACCTGCCACTGCCACTGCATTGCATATCTGTATTATACACAAAAAATCACATCAGAAAAACTAGACATGAAGAATACCAGCAATAAGGGAAGACCAAGTTTACTAGAAACCAAGGAAAAATTTAATAAAACTGAACAAGCACAGCCTGTCATACCTGAGCTTCTGAAATGTGTGATCAAGGTCCGACTTCATAGACCTCAAGACTCGAGTATTCCTCGAGAAATCACTAGAAACCTCTGCCTAACACTGCTCGAAATACTTGTTAAAATGTGATAAGACAGCATTGTTGTCCTGTAGCTTTCCTAATCTGTCATCATTATGGGAAGGAGGAAATCAGTATCCAAGCAAAAGGAATTGGGTTTTAGCAACTGAAATCTGACATGAATCAAAACCTTATACCTTTCATAAAGGAGAACATTGGGCACACGGCCATCGTACCTGCTACCAAAAGAAATCCATTCTTTGAGCATAGTTTTGGTTTCTTCAAGGTCGCCAATCTTCACCAATGAACCCGATTCTCAAGGCAATCCATTCTCGAATAATAATCCTACATAATTTCACCAAAAGGGAAAATTAGAAATCCAAAGCATTTATTGCAAAATATTGAAGTAAATCAATAGTTTGAGGCTGTCTCATTTCCCCGGACTTCCCTGTAATTTATATTGATTTTGGAACCTCTCTCACAGCTGAACCCAAATGTGTGATATAAGTATACCATCCTGAGTTGAAGCAAAATAAACAACGGTTAGAAATTGACTTTTTTGGTTAATCATAGAAGCTATCTGCCTTTTAGTTTTGGTTGATCTAGAAGCAATGTAACTTTTTTTTATGGCTACCATATTACACAATTCTGAATTATTGACAACTCAAAGCTATATAAAGCAAAACACAAGGAGGGAGGTTAACCAAGAGCTTGAAGTTGTCATGATCCTTAACTATTTGAAGAGAAATCCTTGAGACTAATCAATGTATGGAAAAGATGAAAGCACAGACCACACGGCATAAGGTTCAACATTACACGACAGACAAAAAATAAGGATTTCGAGTTAAGTGCAAGAGTTTTAAAACTCGACTTAACAATATTTCAAGCATAGTTCTAAAACCCAACTAAAGTCTCGTTCCAATACAAAATACAAAATACTTTACTGTTATATTGATCACAAAAGCTACTACTGTTTATAGGGTCACTGAAACGGATGCAGAGTCGTCGTCGCTCTTGGAATCCGATTCAGAGTCTGAGGTATCATCTTCTTCTTCGTAATCCTCATCTTCGGCTTCGTCGTCCTCCTCTACTATGTCTTCTTCTTCTTCCTCTTCCTCGTCTTCATCTTTTTCGTCATCTTCATTCTCTTCATCCATAGGTTCTTCATCGGAACTAAGTATAGTAATAGCTTCACTGGCGTTGTTGTTGGCACTTGCGGACATGACGTACGTCTCAACATCGATTACCTGTTGCGGATACGCACGTCTCGGCGGAGTAATTGAGTTTGAAGCATGGGATTCTGCGTCATCGGCCATTTCTGCATCATTATCATAATTGTTATAATCATAATCAAGTGAATATACGACAAATGCAAAGTGAGGAAAAGAAAAATAGTAAGGAAATAACATAATATTTTCATTCAAATATCATCTTCGCATTGAAATAAAGAAAGAGTGCATATATTAAGCCGACAATCTTAATTTAGTCTTACAGCAACCCGCTCACATATAGAGCAACTAGAAATACAATAGTAAAGAAAAATAACTTCGCCGCTAGTTCCCAAAACCAATAAGCTTCCTCCCTCCCAACTATATCCATTGCACGTGGGCTTGGTATTCCATGGAATCTATTATATCGCTCAATAGCCTCATCAAGGGTGCGTACGGCAACATGGCAAGCGCTCGAGTATTCGTCTACTTGGACTTTAGCTTCCTCCCAAGTACGATATATCCCGGGTCGTCGTCCAACAAAAACAACATAGTAGCAAACCATCTGTTCACGACATATATATGGATGATAAGATGTCACCTTATATGAAATTAAGGTTAATGATGAAATCTATAAAATAGTGATACGTATAGTTTATCTCCATTTGTATGTGTACCAGTTGGTTAAATTTGTATGTGCCATGAAAATAAGATAGTCTAACATCACATTATATACATGGTCCTACCTATCATGGAGCACGCCCCTCCCATAGCGCATTTACGATGCTCTCGCGGTATTCTCGGGCAATCTCTCTTTCGGTCCTCGTTTTTGCTGCTCAAATTTCTGCATCAGTAACTACGTTGCCGTCATCGAGATCTAACTCTCTCTCGACCCGCCATTCTTCGAATACTGGATCGTTTTCGTGATAGGTAAGGATGAAATTGTGTAGCACGCAACATGTAATGACAATCTTCGTTTGAGTGAGTAAAGGATAGCGAGCCTTGCACGTGAGGATCAAGAATCGTTGCTTCAGTGCACCAAACGCACGTTCTACCACGTTTCTCAATTGAGAGTGAGATTGATTAAACAATTCTTTAGGGTTGCGTGGTGGATTGGAGCTATTGAAATCTCCTAGGTGATAGCGAACTCGCCGATAAGGTGTAATAAAGTTTATCATGTTAGCATATCCACCATCCACAAGGTAATATTTTTCAACGGGAACAATCAACCTATTTTGAGGACGTGAGAGTGCATTCGCCCAAACTCGAGAGTCGGCAGCAGATCCCTCCCAACCCGCAAGCACGTACTGAAACCTCATGTCAAATGAAACTGCTGCAAGTACGCTCTGTGAGGTAAATTGCTTATGATTCCGATATCGCGGGTGGTCACGTTTTGGCACCCAAGCTGTAATGTGCGTGCCATCAATAGCTCCTACACAATCCTTCACATTTTAATTGTCACTAGCTTAGTATTAGGAAAGCACCTCGCTTAATTTTAAATTTATAACAAAATAATATCAATATTGAACTTTACCTTGAAATAAGGAAAAAATCGTGGATCACATTCTATCTGAGGTGGGAGAGCTCCATTGGCGTGATGATGCCGTAAAATAGCATTTAAGACAGCATTAAAATATTCGCTAATTGTTGACCCAGAGTGCTGAAATCGATTTTGTGTGACGCGATTCTTCATGTTGTGAGATAACGTAAACATAAAAATCGCTATTTGCTCTTCCACTAACAAGTGCCTTGTGTTATGGAGGAACCCCCTATCTCGCAAAGCCGAGCAGAGCTCCAAAAAAATTGGCACTCGCATTCGAAACAAATCGAATGGTGTGCGTCCGTGTCCGGCAATAGTTTCTTGCAGAAACTGGTGTCCAGTTAGTATGGAGGTATGCACGTGTTGTCTAGAACCGCGTACCTGACTAATATAGTAGTAAGCTGCAAGCATTATCATGCCGCCAGCCATCATAATTGTGGCTTCTGTGTCATTGTCAATGGCATCCATCGTGATACTACGTTCTAAATAAGAAAGTAAATAAAGTGCAAGTCATGTACCAATTTAAACTACATGCACTATATTGTACCAATATAAATCATAAAGGAAATACAGTAATTATGTATCACGAATGATACAATATGCCAGAAAGAACATAACAAAAACATCTTAAAAAGCAAGTCATGTACCAGTTTAAACTACATGCACTATATTGTGCCAAAATAAATCATAAAGAAAATACAGTAATTGTGTATCACAGATGATACGATACGCCAGAAAGAACATAACAAAAACATCTTAAAAAACAATCTTATTGAGGAAATATTCCTAAAAGCAAAATTCATCCTCATCGCTGGGGGTAACGCTAGGAACGTCTCGGCAAGCGACTTGTCAGACAAGCGATAGAGGCAAGCTAGGTATTGGGTATGGGCCATCAAACCCCCAGTATAAATCTCATCTAGGATCGGAACAAACCGCTCACTTAGACTTGGTCTAGTCCTAATAAGCTTAAGTTCCTCCACATAGCCCTCTATTGCTCCTACCAGTTCCGCCCCCGGGTCACCTCTCTTCCTTCGTGACCCAGAAGCAGAGTCACGCCTATTTCGTCCACTTGTCGGGGTACGTGAAGAACTGTCTGCAGTGTTCTGGGACCCAATTTCATGCATATTATCATCCGTTCCTCCATGAGGCTTAGATGCATTGTGTTCATCTATTGGAGTGGGTGGGTCGCCCAAACTCTGGGTCCCAAAAGATTCTTCGGTGGGAGTGTCAACGGGGTGGTAAACACCTCTACCGTCCGCAATACTATCCGAGAAGATGATGCAAAGACTCTCCCAATCCTGCAGTGTTTTTGTTCGATAGGTCTTGGCCCATGGGTGAGCCTGTGAAAATGAGCCATAAAGATTAAGTCGTTATTATTTTTTATTCAGAATTACAGTCAACTTAATGAAGTTTAAATATTAATATCTTGTGATCGCACCTGCTCGTAATTTTCCCATACGCCATTTTCTGCGGTGACCCTTCGTAGGTCATCATCCCAACCAAAGCCACTTTCACTTCGTAGAGTTTTTGCTTTTGAATAATGTTTTTTAATAACTCTAAGCCGGTTATAAAGATTAGTTTTCTTCACTGGTACCCCGTTAGCACTAAACTCGGGTAGCAGGTTCAATTTCAGGACCATTTCCTCCCGTGCTCAAGCTGGTGGAACGTTCCATCCTTGTTAGAAATACGACGCCCAAGTTGACATTGTTCAACCATTTCATTTACCATTAGCTCCTCCAGTGCGTACGTCCAAGTGTAGTTTGTTTCTGGTCTCCTTCGCGGGAGCGGAGGGGTCCCACTTGGAGCGGACGATGACATTTCTACTAAGAACATGCAGCAAATACGGAACACATAATATAAGAGTGTTATCTAAACCATAAATATAGGAAAAAAGGATTTATGGGAGCTATGCCACTCAGTTGCAGTGACAGTTCAAACACCCAAGTATGGCTCACACCGATACCCTTCTACTCGCTAATATCATTGAATCTAAATGAACAAGGGTTCAAACCGAATGCTACCAGAGGAAAAAGAAAGGGATAAAAACCCGATCAATACCTAATAGAATAAGACAGTTAAAAGAACTCCCAGAGATTCGTGACAGATTTTTGTGAAATGGTACGAAAACAATGAGACGGGAAATGGTTCAAAACATCCACCAAATGAAATCAAATAATAAAATGAACCTTACTAGGATGTTAAGCATGAAAACTAATCTGAAGGTCTGATAAATGGTCCAAGGTCTTTAACCAGACACATGTATTTTTTCACACAATTTTTTTTTCCATGTGAAGCAATCAATCAAATTTCAAACCAGGTACCTGGCTAAAATATAAAGTACACACACAAATATAGCGTGTTTGTGTGTGTTTCAAGTGTTGTAGAAAATCTGTTAGCACTTCAGGGAAAAGTCTTCAAAACGATTAGATAATTAACTGATTTTCACCGAAAGACCATCCTGCGATTTCTGGTCCTTAACTCTACTCTACTCACATATGTGATTGCATACTGTAGCATATGTGACCGCCTATTCACATCTGTAATATTCAAATTTTTTTTATTTTTCATATAAGTAAATGTATAATTTTGGTTTATTTTCTCTTAATAAAATGAAATTTTATGATCTTTATTGAACGATGTTTTTTTTTTTTTGCATTATGGAGACCACAATATATGTTTTTAAATTGTAAGACCTTCCTATATTTTCTCAGATTTTTTATGATTTTTTTGAAAAAAATAATAATAGAAAAACATTGAGCGATCTCATATGCGATTATGCGAATCGCATATGCGATAAGCCAATTAAATTGCATATGATGGCATATTTTATTTGACAACAATGAACATGTGCCATTCATTCCTGTTGGAATGGTCCGGACTCATGCCAAAAATTGGCCAATTGCTTATAACATAAGAGGGAAGAATGCCCAACACGTTATTGGAACCAACATTTGTAGGAAAGGGTTCCTCACTTGTTTGGTCCCTTTTGACTAGGGAGACCTAGTCTGAGAGTTGGTTAGATGAAAAACTCCTCATTCTACAAAGGGCACAAAGGAAGATGTTGAGAAAACCCATATATTAAGTTGTTGAGACTACACTAATATATGAGCACGAAGGAAGCCAAGCTATCATTCTACAAAGGGAAAGACTAAACAACAAAACTTATAATTATGAACGCAATATGCTAAGGCTACGAAGCTGTTGAGTCTATCGAGGCTAATGGGAGCTATAAGAGGCATTTATCAATCTCTTTCCTAAATCTTATGGAGCTTCGCCCACAAAGTAAATCCTAGCAATAGCCAAGTAAGCTAGTAGCCACTGCTATGCTATATACTCAAAGTACCCTAAGGCTGTCCATGAAGAGGTTAAAAATTGGAAGTGGCAGCATTTTTAGGTGAAAACTGCATGGGTGTAGCCCAAAAGGAATGGGAAGCTTAAAAGAAAGATTCCATTTGCTTTCAGCAATCCATAATCACTGGTGTTATGTTCATTTTGGTATTTTAAGTATTTAAACATTTCAAAAATTCCAAAGCTTCCTCCCCCCTGATGTAGGCATTCGTATAACTATGTGCAAACTTATGTGCAGACAAAGATAGCATGTAGTTCGTAACAATATGGGTATCATGACATTTTAATAATGAAATGTATGAGCTCTATGGAACAACCAGCATTGGATAATATGCAGTATAATTGACCCATGATAATGCAACATACCAGAGCATTCAGGCAATGGAAGCTGAATTCAGCTATGTAAAGACAAATTTGAGTTTGTTTAAAATCAGTCTCTTGTGATACCTTTTAAATCTTGGGATCCTTATAATGCAAGTACTGATGAAGCTTCTCTTCGATGGAAACAATCAAGGAATGGATCAGCAGATTCCAGAATTGACTCATCCTATTATTTTAAGAAATTGACCAATTTATATAGTTAACTACGCTTGTGATGTCAGCATTGTGTGACTTTTCTGTGTAGCATACATATCCAACAGACCCATAATTTTCTGATTTACCGATCCCACGGTGGACTGAATATTTATCTAATCAAGGGACGCACGAGTCTAATTGGTGTTTAAGAACAAATCCCTAACGCAAGTTTCTGTTTTGTCATTTAAAAATAAAAAAAATTAAGTGCAAAAATGGATGTGTTTCTCCAAAACTTTATAAAATGTTCTCATAAGAAAATGAGGTCATAAGTAATGCTACATAAAACACATTGTTCTCTTGATACCAAGCTTTCATAGAAGAAATGAACAAGCCATTAAAATTCATATTTATGAATATGAGAGATATCTCATAATAGTCAATGTTGAATTAGATAATATAGCATGAATAGTATTTTTATAACAGTGACATTGAATGTGCCCAAGTCATCTTTAACATTTCTTATATTTCTCTTGCAATGTTTGTTTGATAGGGTTTAGGTTGTTGGATTCACTTAGCCTAGAGATTCTGGCAGCAAGATATCTCAATCAGAAATTTTGCCCTTTTGATGTCACTGTTATAATGATTCCAGGCCAGATATTGACTCATGGATCTAACTAGGTTAACGATGGGGTTTAGCTGTGTAAATTGGTGAAAAAGTAGCCTTAGTTATGTAGTTTCATCCTACCAAAGCTCAGAGTATACTCTAGCTCTATGGGTTTTGGCACTTAAAATACTAAGGCAGCTTTCTATGTCTTGTTTTGAGTGACCTAAAACCTGAATTTTACCAAAATTGGGACCAAGAAAAACAGAGGTTCGAAATGAGATTTTAAATTGAAAATTGGTCAAATTTCAGCCCTACATGTGAGGATTGACTCCACCAAATTCATAGCTAAAACCTGAAACTGATTTTATTTCTCTCATTTTCAGGAATTCGGACCTTCCAAATCTTTGCATCAGGGCATTCGCAAAGTAGAAAAGATGAGGGCCTTCCATGAACACAAAGAAAAAGTAGAAAAAAAAAAATCGAACTCTCAAATTCTACAGGAAACTAAACTCTTGAAAAGTAGACATCCTCATACCTACTTACGACCTAACCTATTGTGAAATCTCCTTCCAGATTTCTGCAAACCACAATATTCCAAACCACCTTACCCCTAAGCAAAAAAACACTCTGTAAAGACCCACAAAAGAACTTCAAAATTCCTCCTTCCCACCAAAAAATCTGTGACAACCTAATCCTTTCAATTCTAAGTTCCAACTCTAAATAAGATCTCCATTCTAAGCAATTCCTCAAGCCTACGCGAGGATTCAAAACAACCATAAGGTTTACTTCAGCTCGCAGCACCAAAATCGCATCAGTCAACCAATACTAGCAACCTGATCACTGAGATTTCGGATGCTAAATTACCTGTCACTTTCACATGGCATCCTTCCATGTCACATCCACAATTGCACCAAAGTGAATCAATAAAGAAAAGCCTTTCCTAACTTGCATTATAGCAGTAGGATTTTGAGCCACCAAATCTCATTAAATCCGACTTTTCCAGATCTCAAAGCCCCAATAATCCTCTACAATCAACTTGCCACAGGATTGCCATAGATTTTGGAAGATGAAGGTGAGGACCAAACCATTTATACAAACCTGCAGGAAACTTGGGAGGTCAACCAAATTTTGTGCAAGCGATGAAACCAACAAGAAGTGGCTTTATTGCTTGGGTGGGTTCATTTATGGGGAAACACTACTTTATTGCTTAGCGTATGCTAATAGATATAATTGACGCAAAAGGAAAAAATCTGGCCGTTGATAGGATGCCAATTCCCTAATCCAACTTCCAACAAAATTTCGCTTATATGCATAACACCTCGCAGCCATAAGATTTGAATTATGTTAAAGCAAAAGTGTCTCTATGTTTCTACATTTTCAATTATATAGACATATTTGCCAACAAGTCTAGGCATAAGTGCATAACATTATATATTTGTGGACGATCTGCTGGAGATGATTAGTAACATGGAATGGAGATTACATGGGGAACTGTACTGCCTTTTCTTGTGAAAATTAGAGCAAAAAATTACAAGCCAGAGCAATTTTTGAGGTAATAAATAAAAAAAGGGCCCAGAAATTACAAAAAAAATTATAAATCAGAGCAAATTTGTAGGTTTAGAAAGGAAGAAATTGCCCCATAAACCAACAACAACAATAACAACAGGGTAAGTACCTGATGAAAAGCTCCCTAGGGCTTCAACTTCGACTTTGATGTATCCTGCATCGCAAAAACGAGGATGATTTGTTTGCAAAAATGAGGGTTTTGAAAGGAGGAAAATTGAAATTGCAAGTTAAGACTTGCATACCTTTGTTGGAGATGGGTCGGCTGTGAGGAGGTGAGGAGATGAAGCCCTTTTATAGGAGAAATTCTGCATCTCTAGATCTGTATTGTCATTTCCAGTAGATCTGCCGCCCACAAATCTCTGCATCTCCAGATCTCTGCATCAACCATCCGATCATAGCCTATCATACCAATCTTCCTCGTTGAGACGATGGACGAACCTGAGCTCCATTTTCGGATAGATTCATCCTGCCTCCAGTCTAACGCCTAGATTTTGGCCAGATTTTCTGCAAGTAGGGTTTGTACCCTACACACGAAGGTGCTCTGCTCGATGACGACCTCTCGAAATAGGGTTTAGACCCTCTATTGTTGACGATCAGCGCTTCAACATCCATATATCGCCAAAAAACTCCACAGAGCCATTAAGAGGGTTTGAATGCTACAGAGAAAGGTGGCTAGCAATGTAATAAATAGAGCCGTTGCCTTGCTTCGTCAAAAATTGCAGGTAATAAAGAGAAATTACGATGCCCTCACCTCGTAAGCTCAAGAAATTACCGGAAATATGTACAGTGGATTCCACCGATGGAATGCTGTGAATCGAACAAGAAGATGGCGTAAAACTTCCGACCGTTACCCCTAATTTTGCCCTATCACGCGTGATTTCTCCATAATACTCCGAACCGAAAGTACTATAAAGTGAGAAAGCTCTGGTGAGGTGTGAATAACGGTATCCGTTTCTTTCTTCGTTTTTTAAAAGGTAGGTTCATACCTACAACCTCAAGGTTGCATTATTGTGGGATATCAGGAATTGATTGATTTTCTTTTTTACATAAATTAGGAATTGCTTGAATTTTATTTTAGAGGTTATGGATCGGCCCTGCAAATGAAGAAAATGTTGAAAGAGTTAATATTATCCCAGAATAAGTGGCCCAAATTGGTCATCGTGGACTCGTATTACGTTGGGTGGCATAAAGCGATAAAATAATAAAAGGGATTTATTTAATGTGCACCTGTAAAAAAGCAATTCTTAGTAATAAGCGAATTTTAAAGGGAAAATACTTGGATTGCTGCGATCGCCAGCTACAAATATTTATCGACATTGTAACTCGTCACTAATTACACGTGGAGATGAGCGGCGGGTTGCGGGTTGAACTCTTTTATTGAACGTCGGCCTGCTAATTTCAGCAGTTGCGGGTTGCTTAAGATATAACTAATTTGGTCTTCTACTCCTAATGGGTCTATCTAAGAAAAGGGGGAGTGTGCCTTTATGTTTGAGAGGGCCCTGTTCCCACATACCCTCCTTAACTTCCCTTGGGCAAATCGGGATGGGTAAGGTTAGTTTGGAAATACAGAGGGGTTATAGACCTAATTGACTCTAGGCTAAGAATTTTGAGCAGGAATTTCCTAAAGGCTATCTAAGGCTAAGGGACGCTCCTCCTTCGATACTTTTCTGATAATCAAGGCTAACAAGCCAGTACCCCTAGTTTGACTACCTGAGGTTCCTAAATAAGAGTCTACAGCTCTAGAAGTTTAGAACGCAGTTCAACCCCGTTCATTAAGAACCTCAGAGAGAACCTCGAAATTTCTAAAAGGAGGAAGCTTGAAGAAGAGGAGAAAATTGCTCGAAATTGGTGAATTTGGCTGTGGGGTAGGGAGACTTTTTATAGGTATACGAACAATTACACGCATAAGGGCACGTGCACAATTAGTGAATTGCGCGCATGTGTCTGTCCGCGTAATCCCTCAGAAGTCGGACACCGACTGGGAAATGACTGGCTGACTAGCTCAGCCGGTGGCCTAGTTCCATTAGGATTGGAACTAATTGCTCGCATGTAGTTATGCGTGCAATCGAATCGCACGCATGAAGACATGCGTGCAATTCAGGATTTAGGGCGGTTCAGGGAACAAGTCTTGGTCCAACTTGGACCAATTGCGCCCTCCTAATGGTGTGCGTAATCAAATTGAGCGCAGAGAGTAATGCACGTAATTTGGGACTTTGGGCGGTGCGCGGAAGGTGTGCCCCAGTCCAATTGGGTGAGATCGATTAGCAAGAATTGAATTGCGGTTGAGATTTCAACCCAGAACTCCCCATACACTGACTTTATAGTGTATGAGTCTCAGAGTTCTGGGTATGGGAGATTTCAATCCAGCCTCCCTTTTCGAAAGTCATGAGTAAGGTCAAAGGTTGACCAAACAAGTTTGTATATTCTGAGAGGGCGAAAATGGGGTGTCTATAATATCTAATGATAGATTGCCACTTGGGCAATTTAGATTGATCATAGAAGTGTCATATGACATAATGATAAATTACACGTTAATAGTGTGAGCTAAAAAGTCTAATTTGAATGGTGTAAGATCATTTAAACACCATTTGGTGTTTAAATGTTGGTCGAAGAGCCATTATTCCATCAAACCAGCCATCTACGTATATAAAATAATCCTTTAACCTCAAGAGCTAATTGCGCCTTATATAAGATATTCCAATGAAGAGAAAGCTACAGATAAGGTAAGATTTTGCTTCCTACGGTAAAAAGATTGAAAAAATTCATCATTAGGTATTTTTCAAAAAATATTTTTTTTAATTGGAATAAACCTAACGAGATAGATTTATATAGCTGAATATAGTTTGGCATCTTTTTTTTGTAGACATGGTGCTATTGTAAATGGCTAAATGACAAAAAATTCCGATATTGGAATTCCTCATCTAAGCCCCATGATTGAAGAGGGGAAGGGTATCCTTATAGTGTCAAATTCTCTTTTTTTTTTTTCATTCATTTATTAGTAAATAACTTAAATAAGATTCAAGAGTCCTAACTAAAATAACTTCCTAGAATTAAAAATTACTAATTCTATCTACACTGATCTAGGCAACAATCCTACTCTTAATCAAACTCTAATTACATGTGTGGGAGTCTAGGCATGTAACATCATTCCTTATATAATAATTTTCATGTTTTGTCAATATATACAGGCAACTTGACAAATAATTTTTATCCTCATTTTTTTTCTACTTAGATAGTCCCTAACTCCCTATTCCTAGCACTCATTGTGGATAATTATTTTTTCTTAAAATAGCCTCATCTTTTATTTATTTATTTCAGAACATGTCTTATCAAATGAGAGGTATAATTTACCAAGATTTACATAAATTGAAAAACCTATTTTTGAATGAATGATTTTTCAAGGTTTTATGTAATCTAGGAAACCCTAATTTCTAGCATTTTCTTCCAAGTTGAGGTTTTGACCTTTTAGACCACAACTCCAATGGACTTAGGATAATGTAAAAATTCCTTAAAGTATTTTGGTAAGAGTTTAAGCACTAATAATTTTCCATGGACTTTCTTGAAGGGTATTGATGAAGTTGAACTATTCTTCAATTATTATGAAGAGATTGATGAAATTTTCATCAATTGAATTGTCATGATTCATTTCATTGGCTATAATTCAAGAGGTATACCATTAATTTTCATCTATATGTTGCTTTTTTAAAATATTTTTTTCATATAAAAGATATTGATACCATTTGTGCAATTATGGATCTTGAGGACTCGTCGCAACGATGAATTAAAATAAGGAGTCGCCATCCGAAGCTTTTGGTATTCCAGGAAACTAAAATCAACTGTAATTAACATCGAAGTGTTAGATTTGACTCCGATCACCATTCAACGCCAAAGTCTCTAGACAAGGACTTCAATTACCGATTAGGAAGGTGTTAGGCACTTAATTTGCTCACTCATAAGTGGTCTCTACTATGGCCAAAGTGTAAAATAAAGAGAAGAAGTGGGCAGAACTTTCCCTTGCCCGAAGGTACTTGGATCCTATTAAGCTCTCCGCACTATCCGAAATTTCTGCGGCGTAACGGCTTAAATCATAAGATAAAGAAAAAGCAAAAGAGAAAAGTAAAGAATAGATGAGGAAAGGAGCGCCAAAGATGAACTCTCGGGCTCTTGTAGCACCACCGTCGGATCTTTGCGTAGAACTACTCTGGCAAGCTTTCGAACGCAAGAGGGGAGTAAAGGGGCTCCTAACTTTACTAAGGTTGGAAAGCAAGGAACTTGGAAGTGTAGAGGTATGAAAGGGAGATTGGCTAAGGTTTCACCTTAGGAAAATAATTAGCATCCTTAAAATGAGGGGTGGGGGTCTCTAGTTATAGAAGAGAAGGGGATTAGTGTACTCTTAAGGCCTTAATGGGGCTTAAATTTAGGTAATGGGCTCATCTAAGGATTCAGAGATTTCGGGGGTTTGGAAATGGATTCTAATGGTGGATGATGGGGTAGCCACTTAAATGGCACAAAGGTGATTTTAAAGGCTTATGGGGGCTTAAATGTAATAAGGAAACTCCCCACAAAGTTTAGAAAAGTCCACACGTTTAAAATCGAAAAAGAAAACTGCATTCTCGGATGTGCAAGTTTTTAAAGCATGTGTGCATACTATACATGCATGCTTTAAAACCAACTACCTAACCGCGGTTTGGTTCCTAGGGAAGATGAAGTGGCTATGCGTGCATAGTATGCACGCATGAGTTAAATTTGCTCATGCGTGCATAATATGCCCGCATAGGTTAATTTTTCTCATGCCCATTGGATGTATCGTCTCGAGCTACTCCAAAACAATATATTATATTAATTGATTAGACTTTTTTATTAAAAGTTTTAGCCATCAGAAGATTGCTCGCTGTCGATGGCCGCACAACATCATGAATCTGTGAAATGCAATTTTTTGGGGCCTTGAGTCTCCATTGACTGACTTTGGGAGTATTCGAGGATCGGGGGTATTTCTCTAAGGTTTTTCTAAGGTTCCTAAGGGTATCTAGGGGTTCTGACAGGCTTTAAAGGGTTATGGGAGATGCTTTCGGAAGCTCGGATTATCATGAACTAGAGTGCCCAACTTCATACAATATTAGAAGGATTGGGCCAAAATTGGGTGTCTACAGATGCCCCTCTTTGATATTTGGTTGCTTGCAACCAAAGACCAAAGAAGGAGACACCCAATCTTAGTCTCTGATAAGAATGATCTTACAAATAGTTCAAATATGCATAAACATTGACCCATCAGGGGCAATAATTAACAAAGGAAATAGAAGTCCTGCCCTAGATTACGATTAGGTACATTTTATAAGAACAAACGACCATCCAACGGATACCCAGACGCATTTGTGTACATTTTACAGGGATACCGTGCATCAATACAAGTTTTAAGCCTGCAATTGAGAACAATTAAGGGAAATGAATCCTTCTGCATGCATGTTTGAACATAGACGTTCGATATGTAATTTCATATTTGACAGGTTGGTTTTAACCAACGATTAACTTTTTTTATAACGGAGCACACCCAGGTAGCGTAGACCAAGAGTCTACTCCTCCGAAATAGCTCGTGACAAAACTAAAGTTTATGACCTCAGGTTCCTATGAATCCAAAAATATTGGAGCGATCAGAGCAAAGAATTAACGGTTGAATCAATCTTATTGAAACATTGACTGTTTGACCAGGATTGACATTGTTGCTCTTACTTTGAAGTAGGATTCAAAGATCCAAAACGAACCTTAGGCTTAGGACATTAATTTAGTATAGCTACGTTGCCGAAAAACTATTAATATTTTACCGCATTAAAGCATGCATATGCGTAGCGAGTGACAAAAAGTATAAAGACTTTTCTCCTCTTTTTTCGGGACCCGAAAACACATTTTTTTTTCTTTCATTTTTTTGAATAGACCAAACGTCTTAGGTGAGTGGTGAGATGCTTCATCTAATCCGTCTACAACCATCGTTGATATGAAATATTTTGCTAACTCGAGAGGTTGCTTGATTCGAGATTTTGGGTCATTTGATGTTCCTGCATATTCTCAAGAAAATGTCAGTCTCTTTTGTTTACATAAATAACAAATCTGCATCATAATTAACAGAAGGAGAAGCAAACTTTTAGCTACATTTTTTATTTTTTTCTTTAAAATATATATTTTTTTAGAATTTTCTGGGTTTTTATTCTTTTCTTTTTTTAGATGAAAGTATGATCCTGCAAATATGTATATGGACATAAAAAAAAGTAGATATATATATATATATATATATATATATATATATATATATATATATATATATATATATATAAATTCTTTTTTTTTTTTAAAGAAAGTGGTCATTATCATGATTATCGGATTAGAAGAGCATGTGGCTCAAAACCGTTTGACGTTATCTCCATCATTGCCTTCATCAGTTTAGACTCTTTGGGGCATTCGCTAGCCTTCTAGGATTGGGGTGTACGACCTTCAAAATTGATTCAACCTTCTATCATGCCTTGAAACAACTCAGTAAGTGCTTGTCCGAATGCAACAAACGTCTAAGGAGTCAGAAATACAGTACCTATATTTCCAAAAAGTTTATGCCCCTTCTTTTTCTCATTCTCACCCACAACGCCCCTTTCGGGCTTTCATCATGTCCAATTATGTTCATTTTTACCCGTAGCGCCCTTTCGGATTTTCACTACATCCGATATAAGTTCATTGTTTTAACCCGTGGCGCCATTTGCGGGTTTCCACCACGTCCATTTTGCATTAAACTCGAATTTTTTTTCCTTTTTTCTTTATTTTTTTTTTATTTTTTTGTACCATTCAATGCCCCAACATATGAGGACTTTGTCATAGCCGACTGGTCATAGCATATCGCCTTTTACCTTCTCATTCGACTCATATTGACTTCGTGGATATCAAAGTCAGTCATTAATCTCTAAGAGGGCCTTCTCCTAGACAAAATGTGGCCTCGAGGTTAAAAGGGATGGGTTAGAAACTCACAAGAACATGCAGACTTAAAACGAGTCCTTGGAAGGGCTTACGAGTACAATTCATTGTCGTGATAATTTTTTTTGTTCTTCCAGGGAGTTTGTTGTTCCTACTTTATATGTACACTTCAAGACTTCAATTTCTTTCTACCAATTTCTTTTCTATCTTTTCTTCAACCTTTTGAAATTCTCTCTCCTTTTTTTTGTCTCTTTTTTTGTTCATTTTTTTGTTCCCTCTTTTTTTTGTAGCATAACTCCCCGTAATTGGTATGACTAGTGATTCTTCTCTTGCGTGAATTGATTTTTTTCTTTTGAATTTTCTATATTTTTTTTGTTGAATTTTTTTTGGGGGGGTTAGCTGAAAGAAAAGGCCAAAGCTCAAATTGTGTATCAATGGATATATACTTTAAGGGATAGAATACTTCGCTAACTGGTTTTGAAATGATGGCCTCCTTTAAGAGATTTTTGAATAAGTATCCAATTTTATCAGTATTTTCCTTACCAACGGACCCCATAAATAGCGGCTACACACATTTTTAACGTTGGTGGCTCAGAAAAGTCACCTCTATCTGTAAAATGAGACAGGGTATATGCCTTAGGAGAATCTCTATAATGATATAAAGTTATTCTTTGTTGGGAGTACCATCGAACAAAACTGGTTGTATCTTAATTGTTGAGTTCAAAAAACTGATGGATAGAGTCGGCTACAATAAAACTCCTTTGATGGTAGAGGATATATCTTCTGATGAGTTCATGCCCCTGGCGGGCCAACTGATGTGTTATTCATTGACGATTCATTGGCAGAACTTTGAGAAATTATGGACGACCAATGGGTCACCTCCTCATTCTGAGACTTAAAGTGAATGCCCCTATATGTTTTGTGCATTAATGTATGAAAGAGAATCACCAATAGACGCAGACACGAGAGCTAATCGGTGAATTTTCTTCTTTTTGGAGGCACAAGCTCGATGTTGATCTATCGATTTGAATGTTTTAAGGTGATGAGTGAACTCCAACTTCATCGGGAATTTGAATTCTTCGATTTATAGGCCTTGCTCTTGATTTTATTCTTTACTCGATCTTTGTCCAAATGAGATAATTCCTCTTGAGATCAAGCGAGAACATCTTGAAACCGTCTAAAGTAATCAATCAGGTCACCTCTTTTCTTTGGATATAAAATGCCCACATCTTTACCGGCTTTGGCTGCTCCTTAGAATTTAGTTTTGTCTCTTGGTATCCTCCATGATGGAGATAGGCACAATCGCATATTGTGCCAACAAGCCCGTTCCATTCTAACATTCACGATAAATGACTTTCATAAAAAAAATTAAAAGAGAACGGTTTCAACAAAGTTCAACCCTCAAGATTTATTTTATTTTATTGATATATATATATATATATATATATATATATATATATATATATATTAGGTTTTCAACATACTTTAAACCATTTTCTTTTGCTTGGCCCTTGGCGGGATTAAAATATTTATACAATTATGTCCGCCAAGGGCTCATCAAAATGTCAACCGACTCAACACATTTTGATCATGACGATGTCCCGCCTGGATGATGAGTGGGATAAATTCCCCTAATGACACCATACCTTTGCTACTTACTTGTGGGAGATTTGGCATTACGGATGCGTAGCCATTTATTTGGATAGGTTGGGCTTGGAGAGCTGAGTGGTCCTTGTGAGCGTTGGATCCTTGCATAGGATTCCAGATACTACCTGTTGGCATATTCAAAAAAAGGTGGTACGACACGGAGAGCTCGGTCCACGAGTTTTTGAAAAAAGGTTAAATGGCTTTGACTTCAAAATAACCAATGATGATGGGAATGGCATTAATGGTCTCAGGTTCATGATGGTGAAAAGGGATGATTTACATGGCTTTGACTGGATGGATGTGAACAATTTTAGGCTTCTTAGTGTAATTGATTTCATCTTTTAGGGAAAGAGCAACCTTGGATTTATCAAAATGATTGATTTTGGATTAGTGAGAATGGTGGATTTTTTATTATGGGGAATAAATGATTTTGGATGTTGGGAAATGGCTGGGTGAAGGAATGGTCCCTGAGGATCGTGGATAACACATTTAAGCTGTTGGGAGGAAAATTCCTGTTCCTGGACCATTGGTGGGGTACCAACAATTCTTCAAAGCACAACTGGCTCAATCTCAAAATAAAAGAAGGTATAACAATCATGAATTTTGAGGATCCAACGGTCAATTCAAATGGCATTGCTCTCTTTGCTTTCAAGTACTCCCATACTCATGATTGACGTCCACCACGAGGTAAGCCCAAATTATGAGTTCAGATTGGTGTAAGAGTGTGTAATCATGGACTTTGCGAGTCCATCGTGATGATGCGCTTGAAAATGGAGTTCCCACCTGGAGCTTTTAGTGTCTCGAGATACCCAAAATCAATATTATGTGTACCGAAGTGCTAGATTTGGCTCCGAATCATCGGTCAAAATATCATTCGATACCGATACGTATCGAAAGATACGCATCAGTTTTGGACCTTACCGATATGTTACATTCAAGGTACCGTATCGGTGCCTCCCATATAAAAACCTAAAATTTCGGATGATACATTGGAATGTATCATTCGAAACCGACGTATCGTCCGATACGTATCGGTTTTGGGGCTGGACAATACATATCATTTTTTCAAGATTTTAATCCATGCTCCGAATTACTGGTCAATGCCAAAGCCTCTAGGGTAAGGACTTCGGTTATCAATCGGAAAGGTGTTAGGCACCCGATGGACGTGCTCATAAGCGGTCTCTACTATAATCAAATATATATTTATATATAGAAGGAAAAAGTGAGCGGCACTTCCCCTTGCCCGAAGACACTCGGATCTTATTGAGCTCTCCGCAATTACCGAAATTTCGGCGGTGTAATGGCTCAAATCTTAGGATAGAGGAAATGTACAAAAAAGGTAGAGGAATAGAGGGAAGACTTTGAGCTCTCAGGCCCTTGTAGCACTGCCACTAGAACTTCGCTTTGATGCTAACTCCGGTGAACTTCCGATAGCACAATGGGTTAGAGAAAGGATTCTAACTTGCTAATCCTTGGAGGGATTAATGAAAGTATGATGGTTATGAGGGATGAGCTAGGGTTTCAAGGTTTGGAAGGCTTGAGACTTGAGATGGGTGACTATTTTTTTAGAGTTTTTCCTTTAGGATTTGCAAAAGGTGACCTAAACAAGGAGGGAGGGTCTCTAGTTATAGATAGAGGGGTGATTAGGGAGGTACTTAAGTGCTAATAGGTTTAGCAATTAGGTAATAGGAAATCTAAGATTTTTTGAGTTTTTTAGGGCTTGGAGGAGTGGAAATTGGGTTTTAATGGTGGATGATGGGTTAGCCATTTTAATAGAAAAAGGGTTATAACTTAAGCTAAAAGAGGCACTATAGTCCTAAAGAAACCCACCCCAAACTTTGGGATGGTCCACAAGTCAAACGCAAGAGGCCAAAATTGACCATTTTTTAAAAAGAGAGGTTTTTAAGGCAGGCGTGCATAATATGCACACCTGCTTTAAGAACCAGGCAAGAATGGTTCTCAACAAAGAACCATTCTGGAAAAAGCCAGATTGGCTAGGCATGCATAGCCAATTTCTTCCAAAATTTGCCTAGGCATGCATATTATGCACGCCTAGCCAGTTTTTGGCAGAAACATGGAATTTTGACCTATGGGCCCTGACTGGGTCTAATATGGGTCCAGTGGGTTCATTTCGGGTTCTATGGGCCTGATTGGGCTTTCTAAAGGTCTGAAAAGGGTGTTAAGGGTCTGGTTGGTGCTTTCGGAAGCTCGGATCATCATGTACTCAAATGCTCAACTTCATACAATATCAGAAGGATCGGGCCAAAACTGGGTGTCTACAAAGAGACATGAGAATTTAACCATCGTTCATCATTTATCATTGTCACATCATACAATCCCAACCTTTGGGTCATTGCTTACTTATTGAAGGAAAGATTCCTCATCAAGAAAGTATCTTTTCCCAATCCCGTTGACGCCTCGACATTAAGGGTGATAAAAAATTTCTTTACATGGGATGTAGACGGGGTGCTTTGGACATTGCGGGCCCATGGATGGTCCAAATGTGGAGTGAACTTAACAACCATGACTCGCATGGGTTCGACATAAAGCTTGACATTGATGTCACCCACTATCGTTCTCATTAGGCTTCTTGATGCCCAAGTGCATGGTTCCACACATAAGTTGAGACCGATAAAGGACATGCTGAAAGTTGATATTAATCCTTCACTACCCCTTTTTATAGTTTAGAGGGGTTCAAAATTGCTCGGGCCTTTACATGTAAACATTTGGTAATTAGGAGCAGTGGTAATCTCTTGCCCCTTGGCCGCACAAGTTGAGTTTCTAATTAGAAATTTTTCTTTGGCCAACATTATGGGCACTTCTAAAGGCATCATTGGCATTTTTTCAACGCATGCCTCGACCTGCGTCCTTTTTGACTCTAATGCCTCTTGGCATTTGAGTAACCACTCTAAAGAGGTCGTGAGGTGATCATTGTCCTGCTCCTTCATTTTTTTATGAGGGTAGAGGTGTGCCTCTCTTTGGGGATACCTTTGCCTTGGTCCTTTATCTTTATCTTGATCCATTGCCTCCCTGGGTTCATCCGATAATTGCAAATCATGGGAGAATTTGACATTTTTGTGAGTCTTTGGTTTAGATGAAGGTAAGGGACACGTGAATTGGCGTCTCCAAGTCCCCTTGCGTCACACATGTGACTTTTGAGATGTATCACCGGTTATAGTTTTATTTGGCATAGATGAAAGAGATTTTTGTAGGTCCAAGGATGGACCATCATATTACATCGATTTTGAGAATTGATGACTTGAGTATGTTAGCTCAAAATCCTCATCTTCAAACATTTCGTTCTCATCTTTTTTATCATCAAAGAATCACTCACTATCAATGCTAACCCCAGGGGTTGACAATTCAATAGCTTGACTTTTAGAGGTCGAGGGAAAATATTATGCCAGATTGAGCGATTCCATACAAGATTCGCTTTTATTTACGGGTGACCTTGAGGAAGATGACACTTGTTTTGTACTCATGCAAGGTACCATCTCAAATCGGCAACTACCAACTTTTTTAGGCAAGGGTGTCATTTTCAACAATTATGAATTGAGATGGGTCAAAAGCTTCTTTGGGCTTAAATTCGCTACCCAAGCCCTCTTTGAATCGATATCCACTATCCAAGGGAGAAACATGACTTATACTTGGAGAAAGGTTTTGTGGTGCTTCGGTAGGGCCAAAGAGCGATTGGAGATATTGAGGTTGAGGGACGAGATTAGGGGCTTGAGTTTGACTTCGGTTGAACATTGAGAGATATTGAAATTGAATTTGTTGGCTTGATGGAAATTAGGTTTGTTATTGATTGGTTGGGGTATATTGGGATTGATTTTGGGAAGCTTGACATTGAGGATATTGAAATTGGGTATATTGGGTTTGAGTTTGGTTAAAAGGGGATTGAGAAATGGGTTGTGGATTTGGTTGAATTGGGTATTGGTGAACGGGTTTTGATTGGATTGGAATGGTTGTTGAGGGGATTGAATTGAGTATTAGTAATGAGGGCGTTGAAAGGTATTGGGATGATGGAATCGAGATTGTTGATATTGGTTAGAGAGTGGTGTAAATGGTTGGGTAGTGAATTGAGACCCAAAATGGAATGGATCCATCTCAAACTCGAGTGCCCCCTTGAGAATCAAAGAGAGGTCTCTTTTGATCTTTAAGGGTACAAATTTTTCCCGTAATACTATGAACTCTCGAAGGAGCCAATATGAGGGTGACCTCTCTTGACCAGCAAGAGTGTTGGGAATGTGTAAGAAGTATTGGAAGATTTCAAAGCTATGTTTGAAGGGTTCGGTGGTCGTGAAAGGCCTCTAATCTCAGGCAAAATAGCAGCCAAAGGCTATGTGTGCATATTATGCGTGCAAGGCAAAAAAAACTATTTTGTTAGCTATGCATGCATATTATGCACACAATACTTCTAGGCTTCTTTCTTTTGTTGTGCATGCATAATGTGCACACAAGGCCTGCAATTTTAATTTTTTTCTAGATTGTTGCCCGAGTTGTACCTTAACCTGGGTTTGTGGGGCAATGCCTCCCCGAGGCTTTTCCTTAGTTTATCGGGTCCCTACTTACTGCTCCTAGGGACACAAGGCCGTTTCGATTTATTTTTTTTCTATCGCTCTCCTCGGGTTTTAGGTTTCGTAGCAAGTTTGGTAACCAACCAATATATATTCGGTGTAAACACCTTCTTAGGTATCATCACCACAAGGGTTGCAGCTTTACTTAGGACCGGGGTTGGGTTGTTTGGATGGCTAACACTCCCCCACCCCCCCTTGAAACAAAAACTACCATCGAGAAAACTGAATTGTTATGTCCCTTCTTCTTTTAACATATTTTACCGTTCATTTTAGGGAGGTTTGATTAAGTCTAATATTGGGGCTTTGCCACTGTCCACAATCCGAGCTATTAGAGTCCCATGCCGACACCACGGGCTGACATTCAATGGTAAAATATGCTCAAAAATAAAAAGACAATGCCAGTTAAGTGACTAGGCCAAAATAAAGAGTGCAGAATTGTAGGGATGAGTATTCAATGGAAAGTATCAGTCAAGCGACTAGGCGAAAAAGAATAACGACATGAATTAGATTGCGAGAATTAAAATGCGAAAAGTAGAAATGTGTCAGTCAAGTGACTAGGCAAAAAAGCTCGAAATTGTAGGGATAAGTAGCAAGCAAGAAGGTATAATGCCAGTCAAATGACTAGGCGAAAAGAAACAAAATAATAAAACATGAAGCACATGCCAAGGGACCAAACTTCAAGTAGAAGCTCTAACAACTATCCCCAGGGAAGTCACCATATGTGCAACCATGGATCTTGAGGACCCATCATGACGATGGATTAAAATAAGGAGTCACCACGTAGAGCTTTTGGTATTCCGAGAAACCAAAATCAAATACAATGAACACCGAAGTTTTAGATTTGACTATGATCATCGGTCTATGCCAAAGTCTCTAGGCAAGGACTTCGGTTACCAATTAGGAAGGTGTTAGGTACCTAATCGGCCCACTCGTAAGTGGTCGCTATTATGGCCAAAGTGTAAAATAAAGAGAAGAAGTGGGTGACACTTTCTTTTGCCCGAAGGCACCTGGATCCTATTAAGCTCTCCGCACTATCTGAAATGTCGACGGCGTAACGGCTTAAATCATAGGATAAGGGAAAAACAAAAGAGAAAAATAGAGAACAAAGGAGGAGAGGAGAGCCGAAGATGAACTCCCAGGCTCTTGTAGCAACACCGTCGGATCTTCGCGTAAAACTACTTCGACAAGCTTCTGAATGCAAAAAGGGGTAAAGGGGCTCCTAACCGTGTTAATGTTGGGAAGTAAGGAACTTGGAAGTGTAGAGGTATGAGAGGGAGATTGGCTAGGGTTTCACCTTAGGAAAATTAGCATCCTTAAAATGAGGGTGGTGTCTTTATTTATAGAGGATAAGGATTCAGAGATTTCGGGGGTTTGAAAAACGATTCTAATAGTGGATGATGAGGTAGCCATTTAAATGACACAAAGGTGATTTTAAAGGCTTATGGGGGCTTAAATGTAATAAGGAAACTCCCCCTAAAGTTTGGGAAAGTCCACAAGTCCAAAACCCAAAAAGAAAAACTGTAATCTCGGATGTGCAGGTTTTTAACGCATGCGTGCATTCTAAGCACGCATGCTTTAAAACTAACTTCTCAGCCACGATTTGGATCCTGGGAAAGATGAAGTGGCTATAAATGCATAGTATGCGCACATGAGTTAAATTTGCTCATGCGTGAATAATATGCACGCATAGGTTAATTTTATTTATGGCCACTGGATGTATCGTCTCGAGCTACCCCAAAATGATATATTATATTAATCAATTGGACTTTTCGATCAAAAGTTATGGCCATCGGAAGATTGCTTATTGTCGATGGCCACACAACATCATCAATCCGTGAAATGCAATTTTTTGGGGCCTCGAGCCTCCATTGGCTGACTTTGGGATTATCCGAGGATCGCGGGTATTTCTCTAAGGTTTTTCTAAGCTTCCTAAGGGTATTTAGGGGTTGTGATAGGCTTTAAACAGCTAATGGGAGATGCTTTCGGAAGCTCGAATCATCATGAATTATAGTGTTCAACTTCATACAATATCAAAGAATCAGGCCAAAATTGGGTTTCTACACCATTTTGTTGGGATAAAAAACAAATCAATCTGGTAAATAGGTACCAAAATGATAATTTTTTATAAAATTTTTGTAAAATTCTTATTTATAAGGAGCGTTCATCATAACTCTTTATTAGTTAAGAGGCTTTTTTTAATCTTAAAGGGTTAAACTTTTACTTTATCCAACATTCCCAAACCACACCTATTAAGGCGTGAGATTTAGTTTTTTATTTTTCTAAAAAATAGGCATAACTTTTTATTTTTTATTTTATTTTTGTATCTACTTCCAGGCTTATCCTGGAAAGAAAGAGGAAGGGCAATTTATGGATTACAACCTTAGAAAAGATTATATGCTTCTATGGTTGTTTTTAAAAAAATCAGTATTTATACCATAGCTATAAGATTTTTTTGCGATTGTGAGATAGATTTTTTTAATTCTATAAAATATAATCTCCTTGTAGAATAAAAAAAAATTAGGGTTACTATTTAAAGTGTAAATAACAATTTCAAAAATCTAGAACTGAACAAATGTGAGAGGGTAGAGTATTAGTTGAATAAAAAGTAGAGGGTTAAACAAAACCTCCTAACTAATATGAGGCTTGATGAAGCCTCTTAGTGATTAGGAAACTATGATGTGTATAAAAAAATATTATCATTCTTACGGTATCCCATATTCTATAATTAGCAAGTATGAGAGCATTAAGAAATAAACTTAATTCATAAGTAGGAGAAATCATTTAGAAGAAGTGCGTGATGACTATTAAACTAAAAATAAGATTTTAATGACTAATAACTTGTTTAGATGGTAACTAGAGGTACAAATAGGTTAGGGAATCTCTTCTAAACCTAAAAACTAAACAAATAAGTCCACTATATTCTCCCATTCAGCCAAATTAAGAAAATTATCTGTAGTTATAGCGCAAATATATACAATTTACATATCATGGTGCTTACCCCCATAAAAAATGGTGGGCGTCACTACAAAAAATAAGACTATTAGCGGCAGCCAAAAACTGCCACTATTAACAAAAAACTGCCGCTAATACCCTTGCCGCTAATAGTCTTAATAGTTTTTTTATTAATAGCGGCAGTTTTTTGCTCCAAAAAACTGCCGCTAATAGTCTTATTTTTTGTAGTGTGTGACCCATTTTTATCCGCCAAAAGGTGTACATATAATATGATCTGGTCTATAAAATCAATCGATCACCACTATTAGATGAGTCATAATTCAAATTTCAATAGGACAATTGTAATCAATCATCAATAAATATTTTTGAATTATAAATATTATATTTATTATCTAAATCAAATAGTTGATTACTAATTTGAAGCCATGATTCATCTAAGCTATAGCAAATAAATATGTCAAGCTAGATCAAAGTGCAATGTAACAATTGATGGTAAAGACGAAGGAAAAAATTATCTTAATTTGTTCTAAGGCTGTGTTTGGGATTGCTCTTTTGAGGCAAAGAGCAATCCACTTAAAAAAGCAGGTTTAAATTGCTCTTTTAAAGAGACCCAAATTCAGCCTTTTCACACTCGGAAAATGCTAAGAGCACTTACAACCAAACACAGTCCCATGCTAAAGTGTTCTGCCCCAAAGCAGAGAACCGCTCTTTCGAGGGAGCAATCCCAAACACAACCTAAGGATCATCACATAATAGTGTTTTATAGAAAAATTATTCAAAGTAAAAAAATAGACCTCAAGTATCTTCCATTGCACACATCCAATATGAAAAAAATTAGAGGGAAAAAAATAAACTCACAAATCTCAATAAAAACTCAATCCTCAACATACCTAAAACCTAAAAAAATCTCAAACTTCTAAAGAAAAGCAAAAATTGAACAACACTCATACCAACTACAAACTAAATAAATAAAAGAAACATAAAGTCCTTTAATCTTAAGAAGAAATTATTGTACCTAATTTGAGATCTTCAAAAGAGGAGAAAGGTAGAAATGAGGCAGCTTCTTGCTTCTTGCAGTACAAAGAGAGGGGTTTAAATGCCTTTTAGTAAAAATTCTTTTCCCTAGGTGACAAATGTAGCCAGATAGATTATACTAAATATAGGTTAGTATCTTTTTTTGTAGATTTTGTGTTATTATGAATGACTAGACGACAAAAATCTCAAGATTCACGATCATTTAGATATTTTGTCTTTATATAATGACAACTCGGCAAGTAATCTTCGTCCTAACCAACACTTGCCAGTGAGTACTTGCTTTTTCCTAAGATGGCCTAATTTTTTGTTTCAAAACATATCCTTGTCACTTAAAGGAGAGGCAAATAATTTTCCATAATAAATTTTTGTAGAAAAGTAAATTTCATTTACAAATTAATTATATCAAATTTTCTCTCCATTGGAGAGGGTTTTATTAATTTGGTGGATTCGAAACTTCCGGGTATCGCTCTTGATGCCCCGTGAATTACATCGCTTGTAAGAAAAAATCATTGATTACAAAGCTACAAAATATAAAATAAAGTAGCAGTCTTTGTCTTCAAAGTGAATCTTTATGCTGAGTATATATATCTAACTTGCATCTTCTGCTTATTGAGCCTTTTGAAAAGGTCGGCTGAGTCCTCAGTGATTATAATAGGACCTTGACCTTAGTCAGGTTTGAAGTGACCCCTGAATATGACTAGGGTTTGAAGTGGCTCAGATATCTATGACCCCTTAGGGTTGGGTAATTTTGAGCCCTTAGGGTTTGCCCTTAGTCTAGTAAACATATTTGTTACCCTTGGGGTTTGGCCTAAGCCATGATGGATGTCACCCTTTAGGGTTTGGCCTTAGTCATGTTAGACCTTATCCGATGATAAATGTAACCCCTTAAGGTTGGGGTTCAACCTTAGTTGAACCGATGTAGACCGTTAGGGCTTGACCTAAGTCAAGTAAGCATATCCCCTTAGGTTGTATGGTTATTACCCTTGGGGTTTGGCCTAAGCCGTGATGGATGTCACCCCTTAGGGTTTGGCCTCAACCATGATAAGTGTATATCCCTAGGGTCTTGCCTTAGATATTCCTTAGGGTCTGGTCTTAGCCATTAGAGCCTTGAGTGGGACTTTGAGGTCGTAGTTCCGGTTACGGTTCAAGTAAGGTTTAAGCCATTGGTCAACTTAGTTTATGAGCCAGGTTAGGTTCAAATTATTCAAACCATGGGTTAGGTTGTTGTGGTTTAGACCATGGGCCAGGTTAATGTGGTTCAAATCATAGGTCAGTTATGGTTCATGGGGTTCAAACTATAGGTCAGCTTTAGATGGTTTAAACCATGAGTCAGGTTCATGTGGTACAGACCATAGGCCAGTCATGGTTCATGGGGTTTAGACAATTGGTCAGGTTTGAATGATTCAAACCGTGGGTCAAGTTCAGATGGTTTAGACCATATGACTCAAACCATGGGCCAGTCATAGTTCATAGGGTTCAGAATATAGATCAAGTTTGAAGGGTTCAGGCCAAGGGTAAAATTTAGATGGTTCAGAACATGCGGCTTAGACCATGGGTCAACCATAGTTCATAAGGTTTAGACCATAAGTCAAATTCAAAATTGTTCAAACCATTGGTCAGTCATGGTTTGTAGGGTTTTGACCATGGCTCAAGCTCATATGGTGCATACCATGGGTCAGGTTCAAACCATGGTCAATAGGTCATGTTAGATTTGAATGGTTTAGACCACAATTCAAACATGGTTCAACATGGCCAAGTTCGGGTCTTCCCTGGATAAACATCTGATTAGGGTTGACTGGGTTAGGGTTTGAGCATTTTGATTCATCTTAATGAATTCCAAAGACTTGGGTTAGGGTTTGAAAATTTCGATTGAAAGATGATCAAAGGTGCATACCCTGTGGGAACCCAAAAATAGGTTAACCTTGGTCTCTCACATAGCCTTGGACGAGACCTTAGGTTCATGTCATACGAATTCCCAGGACCCCCTCCCCCCCCTTCGATTGAAAGAAGGTTAGAACTCCAAACCATGGGGGGAAGCATAGAAGAACATGCCTAGCCCTTGACTTGTAAGACCTAGCCCCCTCCTAGTGGAGACAAGCCTTATGGGCAAGGTCGATCCTAACCTATTAACCCATGTTGACCTGGGGTGTGGAGTCGGTCCGAACCTATTGACTAGGGTCAACCCACAACCTCGATTTTGACAAACCAAGTTGTGGCTAGACGAACCTAGACTTAGAAGATGTCACAACCTTGTGATCGAATGAGCTTATTACCTGGTAAATTCAAATTCCTTTGATAGGGTCCAACGATCTCCGGGATCCCTGAAAATGGCAATGAAAGCCTATTGATAGCCTAGGAGGTAGTTCTAAAAGTAGCAGGCGGTCATACAAAATTTCAAAGAAAGGATACTCCAATTGGGCCATTTTAGTTGGGTTCCTGCTCGTTAAAATATGAAAGTGCACAAGTTTGTGGAACCAGGGCAAGTACTAAGGGTGTCGAACATCAAGGACTAATGTTATTCAATCTAAAGTCACGGTTAGAAAATTGGTTTTTAGCACTAAAAGGGAATCTATCTATGAAATTTAATTGTTTGCAAAAGAAATAGATTTAGAAAGCAAGGGAGAAAACTGTCTAGGACCCCTCTTGTTCACAGATTCATAGTAATTTGCAATTCTATTCATAATCTAATTTGAATTCCGGGTAATCACCTTCTCTTCTCTACAAGCTAAAGCTAGGTAAAATAATCAAATCCAATTCATAGTCATGGACTAGTCGAGACGATATAATCTATCTAATCTCTAACAATCTAATCCATAAGCACCATTGCATGAAACCTATCAAACTAGACTACAAGCTCTAATTCGATGATGAATTTTCTGTCAAATCTAATCCTAATTCCTACAAGGCGATTATGATTATAAAAAATATAAATAAAATGTTTCAGAATCATTCACAACAAGTCAATAACAAGAGTGAATCCTTATCATATATTCATTACCATAAACTAATTCAACTTAGAAAAGAAAATAGAACTTTAAATTAAAACTTTTCTTTGATTTACAAGAGGTCCTAAACTTTGGAAACCAGCTATACATCGTAGCTATGATCTTCACCATCAGAGTACAACTCTTTGACTTGATCATAGAATGGCGGTTTACAATCTCTCGAATCTCACAAACTCTCAAAACCTAAAGGAATATAAAACTATAGAAAACAAAAATCTATGCTATATCTAAACATAAGTTTAGGGTTCTTATTTATAGATCCATAAGGCCCTAAGATATTCAAAATTAGAGGGGAAGTAGGTAGGAAAGTCCTAAAAAAATTCTAAAAGAAATATGAAAGAAAGAAGTTCCAAATTCGAAACAATTCCAATTCTGGCGGCTTTGAACTGCTGTTGTTTGCCCATTCTCGACCTGTCTAGTTGTAATCTAGACAGGTTGAGTTGCAATCTCGACCTGTCCAGTTGACTATTCTGTAATTTCCTTTTTGCTTCCTTTTCTCATAACTTTTGATGTATAATTTCGATTTAGGCGCTTCTTGGCTCGTTGCAAAGCTTCAATCCTCTACTTTTCATTAGTATAAAGCCCAATTTGTGAAAACCTTCATTTAAACCTGTAAAATACTAAAACACACTCAAAATACAAAATTAGATTTGCCAAAGACATAACAAAGTATAATTTTAGGGATTATGTATGTATAATTTTGAGACTTAACAGTTTCAAGGGGTAAGGCCAAATTCGAAAGAGAGAAAGAGTGAGAGAGAGAGGTATTTGGTTTGGTTTGGGGAGCCCGCAAGGGTCAAACTTTTAAAGCCCTAAACTCTTCAAATCAACCAAACCGAAAGTCAAGGGGGTGATATGAAAATTTCAAAAGCTCAAAGAGGAAGAGGGGGTATTTAGATAATTTTAGAGATATGGAGCTCTCCAAACTGCCACCCTCGGGAGCCACTTAGTATTAAAAAAGATTAGAAGTCCCCGAGGGACATTTTGGTCATTTTTTTAAAATGTGGGGCGGTTTGGAGCTCTCCAAACCACCCCATTTGAAAATATGTGAAGCCCCTAAGGGGCATTTCGATCTTTCAGAAAATGTGGCTCCAAACCTTCACCCTCGGGACTTGCTTGGTATCTTGAAAGGTGTGAACTCTCTGAAGGCCAGTTCGGACTTTAAAAAAATATGGGCGGTTTGAAGCTCTCCAACCCCCTGCAATCTTTTGGACCCTCGGGGAGCGTGAAGGCCAACCTTTCATGGGATTTGAATGGTTCAAATACACTCTAGGGTAGAGAGAGAAGGGCATTTTAGACCATGCAATCATCTCCCTTAATCGACCTGTTGCTCATGGTCAAAGGTTCTCAAGGCCATCTTATGCCATTGAATCCTTCGTTATAGACTTGCAAAAAGTGTGTCAATAATAACTACCTAGCCAACATTTGCAAAAATTGAAAACCTTTCTTGAATGAAAGATTTTTTGATTTTTTTTATAGTTTAAGAAACCTTACTTTCTAGGACTTTTCCAAGTTGAGGTCTTGACCTGCTAGATATCTCCAAATGATAGATCATGTGAAAATTTCTTGCAGTGCTTTTATAAGAGTGCAATGCTTGATAGTTTTCAACAGACTATCCTCAAGGGTATTATTGTCATGACCACAAGTCCTACCTTTACGCGAGGACATAGAATTTTGTGTTATTATCTACACGCATTCCAATGCGTTAAGTTCACTTACTTGTCTTATTTTGAATGAGATTGAGTGTGG
Organism: Chloranthus sessilifolius; assembly: GCA_021018995.1. Lineage (NCBI taxonomy): Eukaryota > Viridiplantae > Streptophyta > Magnoliopsida > Chloranthales > Chloranthaceae > Chloranthus > Chloranthus sessilifolius. Next base: position 108,221,952 of record CM037597.1, on the reverse strand, counting down.
GTCCATAAAACTTCAGAGTTGTGCAGTTGTTACTCATGAGTACTTCATTTTGAGATATCTTAATACTATCTAAATCACAACCATGCCATCTATGAACAAAATAAATCAATAATAATAAAGTAATAATTTTTACCCATTATAATAAATTTAGGTAATCAGTGCCATAATAAGTATTTCTTGCTTTAATTGTTCCAATTTAAACCAGAATGTGTTTGGGAGGGCGAAACTTATTTGGATAACTTAGTGGATACATAGAGCATTTCCTAACAAGTTGGCGTGTGTGTCATGTGCGATAATAAACCCAAGAGTTCTATACGAAAGCAACTAAAATATTGAAGTCAAAGGGTCGTTTTGCAGTAGTTGCCTATAGCACAATGAGGAAGTAGGGGGTTCTAATAATAGTAAACATTATGTTTGTATCAAAAAAAAAAAAAAAAACCATTATGTTTCTTTGAAAACAACATCGGAGTTCCGATGATGGGCTACACTAAGATGCAAATATGAGTTTGATTATAGTTCTCTGCTAATAGGAGTTGTGAAGATGCGTAATATTACAATATGACATGATAGAATAGTCAACATGATAATATAGATGAAATTTATAATAGGAGATGCTATTACAAATATGATCTATCGAAACAAAACAAAATATAATGTAGCATGACATGGCAACTAGTAGTATGATGTGTAGCAAACATGGCAATACAAAATGGTACATGAAACATAATATAAAAGCAAGATGTGATGAATATTTAATCATTGGAAGAAGTATACTAATCATACTTCAACTACAGTGCTCCGTGTGAGAGAGAAAATAATACATATAGTTGCATATAATAATACATATATTATAAATAATATCCTAACTATTTAGATTTAGGGAGACACAGAGATACCTACTTGGTCCAAGAAGGATTAAGGTAGAAATTGAATCTTCGCTCTCCATGCTTTAAAATCCTCTACATGCCCCTTGATATTCCTTCACAAGCATCGACAATCAAGATGTTGAATTAATTGAAAATTTGCTCCACCATCCTGCGAAGGGCGAATTTATTTAGAGCAAACCAGTTCGCCATCTGGTTCGGTCGAATTCGGAATAATGGGCTGAATTGGGGTAATTATAGAGAAATTATGTAAAGTGTTAAAAAGCCTGCATGTTAGGGAAGTTTGAACCCCTGATCTTCATTATTTTAAAGCCAACTTTCACACTACGTAATTGATCTGTCACCAAATGTGTATATAATTGCCCGAAAGCATAGCTTTGTTTGCTCTTGAATGTTGCTAATAAACCCTTGGCAGTGCATGTTTTAGTTTACAGGGTAATTCACATTGATGAAAAGTGATTGAAATATTGAAAAAAGAGAAGAAAAATCAACAGAGCCTGCAAAGAGATTGATCAGTCACATAAAATACATATTTTGATACCCTATACAAATACCTGCTAGTCCAAATTAAGGTACTAATGGCATCTCTTGAGTGATTCTTAAATCTTAAACAAGTAGAAGGTCACTAATGATAAATCTGTGCAAACAACACACAAAATTCACGATGAATCGTGAGGATCAAGATTCAAGAGAAATAAGATCATGATCGATCGTGACCTTGGACAATTGCAAGAGAGTAACACAAGTAGAACTCCAGAGAGGAGAGAACGATCAACTGTGAAGTACGATTCCAAAGCAAGAGAATCAAGACTAATTGTTACCAGAAGAAAGGTTTTCCATAGAAGAACACTTCTATAATAATGAATTACAATTTTAGAGAAGGAAGTCACGATTGATCATCCCTTGGCTAAAAAGGCTCACGATTGAAGAAAAGAAGATCTATGATTGCACAAAGAAGAATCACGATCGATCATAACACCAAAGAAAAGTCTTCAGAGAAGAAGGATCATGCAATCGTAGGCCATGATCCCAAGAAGAGAAGAGTTAGGATTGATTGACTGCAAATCACGATTCCATCCTGTTCCATGCCATCATAGACCACGATTACAGAGATCGAGGTATCAGCCAACTCAACATTGAAGTCACGATTGCGAAGGACGATGCCAGACTCAAGAGTCTTCGACGAGGACACGTATCTTTAGAAAGTTCCAATCTAAGTAGATTTCTAATTTTATTAGATTTGCAATAGGATTTTTAGGACTTTAATTTAGCATGTATCAGGACTGTTATGAACCTATAAATAAGAGACTCTGCTATCAATTCAGGGGAAATTTTAGGAGAGAGTAGTTTTTAGATAGTTTTTATATAGACTCGTAGGATTTCTATAAATTTTTTTCAATTAATGAAAGTCATTATGGAGATGTGAGGCTGCGTTTTCTAAAGTCTGGAAGCCTGTCATATCAAAGATAAGTATGAATAGTTAGTTGTTTCTTATTCTTTTGAATTCAAATTGTAATTGGTTAATGAATATGACTTTTAAAACTTGTTTGAGTTTTAAAAGGATTCCATGATTTCTATAATTCTAAATTCTATGTTACCGTTGTCACCTTAAGTTTAAAATTACTAGACTTTCATCACCCGACTATGTTGTCGTTGTTGCCTTAGTTGTATTAACGAGATTATTACCAGAGAAGTTTATGTTGTCATTCTTACCTTCAACTGATCTCATCTTCTTCTTATGTTGCCTCTACCGCCTTAAGATAATTACAGAATTCAGAGGAATAAGAGATAATTAATTAGGAATACGAATTTCCGATCAGGGAACCTAGACTCGTTCTCCTAATCAGTCTTTTATACTACTTTTCAGCATTAGTTACAATTAATTCTCAAAATCAAATCTGTTTACTTTATGCAATTTAGTTTTAAAAACCTAAAACCAACTTATTTTCTAAAGACTTATAAACGTATTCTTGTCAAAAGATTTTCTTGGGGATCGATACCCTTACATGTGCTACAATTTCCTTGTATACTTGCAAGGTGATAACTTTGATATAGTAAAAGAGTCATCAAGTTTTTGGCCCCGTTACCGGGGATCTACTTTTTTATTTAGAATTCAAATATTTGTCCTATAATTAAGATTCTTATTTTTCTAATTTTCTTGTTTTTGTTTAGGTTCGAGTGCGGAATTGTGGATCGATAAGTTCATAAATCTTTTTCACGAGGATAGCTAGAGGCCCAAATTTGTTTTCTTAACTCTTATCTTTTATTTTTCCTTTAGGTTAAGATATAGTTAGATAGTTTATTTCTTGTTCATGCACCATACTAGTTCCAAATCATTAAATTTGTTCAATCTAGATTCTGAAATCGAATGGATTCTTTTGCGAAATCTATCTGCCAACCGTAATTCTGAAATCATATTGGTGAATTTGGCATAAGACTCCCTGGAATTTTCCCTTAATTGGTTTTTAGATTCATCACCCTTTTCAGGTGAAGAATTAAATTCTGATTTCCTAATGGCGGAAGATTAGCCAATTCAGGAACATTTCACCCCAGTTACTCTGTCTGCACCTTCTTGTATCACATTACCTGAGGTAGTCAATGGACAACACTTCGAGTTCAAGCACACTATGTTGCAATCTCTTCCAAATTTTCATGGGCTTGATTGCGAAGACCCTTATCAACACCTTAGAGATTTCATAGAACTTTGCACTACTCTAAAAATGACAGTATTAAATGATGAGGCTGTCAAGATGAGATTGTTTCCCTTTTCATTAAAGGATCGGGCTAAGGCATGGCTTGCCTCCTTGCCCATTGGTACCATTACCACATGGAATGAACTTCAAGCTAGATTTCTAGCCAAGTACTTCCCAATTGGTAAAACAAATCAAATCCGATAAGTAATTCAAACCTTTTGGTAATTGTCGATAGAACTGTAGCACATGCCCCTCGATTTCTATGCTGGTCAATCAGTTGACTGGGACCTGATGAGACCTGATTGTGCCAAGTGACTGCTTGAGGCCAGGTCCATCCAAGTTTGTGAAACACCCACCTTAAATTGATGAAATATTACCTATTTCTAGTGGCACCCATAGGGCACCCCATTTATTAGAATAGGTGTGCTAGTAAATTAGTAAAACACCACATCTCACACCTTATAAGAAGCCTATACTGCTTTCTGATGGACCTTGACCCAAGGTTTGACCCGAATCGGGCCTGAGCTTTGGTGGTGATAGAGAGACCATCGCCAATGGATCAGACTTTTATGATGATCATAGGACTGGTTGATGGATGGAGTCAAACTTAGATCCATATAATTTAAAGAACTAGATGCACTAATATTTAAAGATAAGTGTGTGCGCCTTGCATGGGGCAATGACATTTCTTATAAATTCAATATAAGCACAAGGGCATTCATAAGCTAATTTCCTAATTTTCTTAATTAGAAATTAAATTTTTTATAAATCTCTAGCAAATCTTGGCCCTTCATCTATTTGACTCAATTTTGACCCATCTTATACCACAAAATAACTTTGGAGAAATCTAGGGTGAGAGATGCACTCTCACACATGCACCACAACATAAGTTAAATAGTTGGAAAATCACAAATTTTGAGGGCATTGAAGAGCACAAAAGACAATATTTGACTAATTTGAGGGTGGGAAGTGATCCCATGAGGGGTCCACTCCCACATGCTCATGGAAGAGGTGAGATGAGAGACGAGAGAGAGAGAGAGAGAGAGAGAGTTGCTTTGGGAAGAAAATAATGGATACATGTCCAAAATTTTCAAACATCCCAACCCCCCTTGCAAAAATCGAATTCCCTAGGGGGCCTCCTCATTTCCACCATCTTCTTCTTCTTCCTCCCTCCAAAAACTCCATTGAAGCTCCTCCTCTACCTTGAATTTCCCCTGCACATCCCACCATTAAAATCAACATCTAGCACCACCCCTCAACTCCTCACTTCTTCTAGACCAACATACATAAAACTTGGCCCCATCCCAGGCCCTTGCACCACAAAAACAAAGACAAACCAGTAAGCTATAGAGATCAAGCCCAAGGTATTGTCTTAGTTAACTCTATGCTAGTAGTGTTTTAGTCTTGTAGTGTAGGTTTTTGTCCATAGATTTTGTATTTCTTAGACTTTTTTGGATTTTAAATTCTAGAATATTATATACGATATTTGATGTAAGCCATGGAGACCATGCATGTGATCAAAATAATCATGCAAGGCCATCCAATGGTCTAGATTAGCCAATGTTGAGCTATGATCCTCGTGGTGTAGAAACTTTCAAATTTTGACTTGAAATCTTAGATTTTTGTTAAAATCTTTAGAAGATTTCTAGAATATGGTTAGACCTGAGCCAAGGGAGGCCATGCATGTGAATTTTATGATCATACAAGGCCATCCAATGGTCCAAATCGGTCAAACTTGGACTATGTTCATCAATGACCTAAAAAATTGATAAAAATGCTTGAAAAATGTGATTTTTACAAGTTTTCGCTTAGATTCCAGTTTTGAATTTTTGAATTATTATTTTAAGACCTGAGAGGGGGAGTAATGCGTGTGATCTTGATGATCACACATTACTCTTGTGATGGATCGGGTGGCTACGATTGCTATTGGAGTAATTTTGGGAGAAATTGGAGTTTTAAGTAGAGATCACGTGCCATTTAGGCATACCATGGCTCCTCCTCCATACAATGCCACCATTGGGTCCATGTGAACTCAGATATAACATAAGACCATTGTTTTTTTATCAGAATTTTGAATGGTCTTGATCAAATCAAATGAGTTATAGCATAGTTTTAAGATTTTAGCTTTGGATTTCTTTACTATGCTATTTAGGGTAAATGGACCTGATGGATGATACCTATTGTTATGTTGATGAGATTAGATGATTTTGATCTCATTAATTTTGATATTTAATCACTAATAGTAGGATAATTGAATGGCTATAGATGCATGATAACAAATGGAACGCTATGTGTTGTTTAGCTTGATTGATGCTAGTTTCTTTGCATAGTATAAGCATGAGATTTATTGCATGATATTGGTTTAATTGTAGGTAGAATAATGATATGGGATCTCATAAATATCACAGTGGCTTTATAGTTTTGATCATGATAAATTTCAATGGTCATAGATTTCTTGATGATATATAATCTACATATAGTGTAGTATTGAATTTTGCTTATCTTTTTTTGTATGAAATTAGACCTAAAATCTGAGCATGTTAGTGGTTGTAATTGTAACACCTGCCCCTAGATCTCTGTGTTGGTCAAAATGTTGATTGGACACTAGTGTGACCTGACAGTGCCGGGTGACTGCCTAAGGTCAGGTCTATCAAAATTCTTGTGGCACCCACCTTAATTCAATAGATATTTGACCATTGGCAGTGGCACTCATAAGGCACCCCATTTAATTGGATGGGTGTGTTAGAAAAATTGATGAGACACACACCACATCTCATACCCCAAATCTACCCGAAATATTACATTGACAAAAGTTTGACCAGAATTTGGCCTGAGCCTTAGTGGTGACGAGGTGATCATCGCCAATAGATCGGACTTTAAAAATTATCACGAGATTGCTTTATGTGTTGAGTCAAACTTAGACCCATAAAATAGAAGCACCTAGATGCACTAGCACATGAGACTATGTGTTTGTATTTTGCATATAACCATGGCATTGCTTGTAATATTTAAATAAGTCTAAGGGCAATTATAATTAATTACTTAATTTTAGTAATTAGAAATTAGGATATTGCAAATCTCTAGCAAATCCTAGCCCTTGGTCCATTTGACCAAGATTTGACTTGTGACAACCCGATTTTCCCCGATTCCACAAAACCCGTACAATATTTTTTTCTTGCTCACATCCTAAATTCAGAGAAAATCAGACCGTTGGATCACACTTCATAATCTGAAATAAAAAATACTTGGTATATCTACAAAAAGTAGATTCAAAGCATGAATATATATATACGGCAACAAAAAAGATTTCTTCTATACATAATCATTAAACAAAAAATGCCCAAAGGAAAATCACTAGTGATGGCCGACCATCACCGAAACAGTGCCTTCCAAAATATACTTACAAAATGATTCTTAACACTGTATTAAATCCTCGGACATACCAAGCCCATAATCCAAAAGACCGCAAAAATCTATCATACAAATCCAAAACATAACTAGCCCAAATCCTCACCTAAGGTAGAATTCCCCAAACGAGAGATCCTAAGCTTTTCTCCACAGTTCTCTCCTGATCCACTCTTGTACCTGTGACATATAGTCGAGGGATAAGTTACATCTAATCTCAGTAGAAAAGCATCAATAACATGTATATTATCACATCACGCAAATATCTTATGACAAAATAGAATATGCTTTTCACATAAAGATTCACAATTTGAAGGAAATTTGACTTGAGGTAAAACTAATATTAAATACGAATTTTCGAAGTCTAACACATGATTTTCAAAACTTATATTCTCATAACAAAAGAAGAACTTAAATTGATCACTTAAATAGTCCCTTGAGCAATATAGCATCGAGCCCAAATGAGAATACTCACTATCGTCGTTCACATTAACCATTTATATGATGCCCAAATCCCTTCAAATTAGGTGACTTATGCCGAAAGAAGTATTTCCACTTATTAAAAATCAAAGACGAATATCCCGCCGTATCGGAACACAATTATACAGATATCCCGTCGTACCGGTCACGGATATCCCGCCGTGTCAGTCACGAATATCCCGCCATGTCGATTAGGTATCACACATAACCTTAAATCAAAGTGCACAATTAACTTATAATTTATCACCATAAAATATGGTAATTTATAATTAGGGTTAAAGTTTCAAAGCTTTCGCGCACATTTATGCACATCTTCTTGATGTCATACACGCACATGGATGATTTTACCCAAACACAAATCTGAGTGCACATACTCACACACACTTTTCATATTTGAAATAATGAAAGAAATTTATGCTAAATAAATGACAATTTTTACAAAGCACATATATTTCTATCACATCACAAAATTCATACTAAATGTAATCACATGTACATGTTACGGAGTTTTTCCTACCTTAAGCTCGGAGTCATTCAAAGCGATACTAAAGTTCTTATTGACGACCTCCCATTCTCAATCTACATTACAAGCATACAATGATACATCAAGGATTAACTCTAATCACTAATAATTTAGACAAACTTAAGTGTTTTCTCAAAATGAGGCGGAAACGAACAAGTTCATGCTAACTTAGAATTTGACGTAACTTTCCTCCTAAATTTTGACCTTTAAATATTTTGATTCATGAGTTTATCATATCAAAAAAGTTGTAGAGGCCGTTGTCCTCTTTCCAACGCTATGAGAATTGTATCAATCGGAGCTCAGAGTAAAATGTTATGACTGAAATACCAAGGCAGTGTCGGCAAGCTCAGTCAAAATCGACCGATCGGTTTTCAAACCGATCGATCGGTTTCTCCAGAAACCTTCACATTCTTTGCTCTGACAAAATCGATCGAACGTTCACTTATTTTGATCGATCGGTTTTGTCAGTTTCTTCACATTCACAGGTTTTAAACTTCTCAAACTCATTTTCCTTTAAGCTTAAGTCCCATTCTTCAAATTCCTCATCCATATACTAACTAAAAACTAACACGCACAATTCATAACTAAATCATAATTATTCTTACCTTGAATTGATCGATTCCTCGATCCAATGGCTCACGCCCAAGCGGATTTTCGAAGCAAGAATCGTGGATCTCACCGTCGATTGAATCGGAATAAACGCTACAACCACAATCTACTTAAGCACGTATTTCCCTTCCCTCCATCGATCGCGTGTGGTGCGATTTAACGGTTGGATCACAAAAGAAGATGGGAGGAGAAGTTCAAGCTCTTCTTCTTTCCTCTTCTTTGTCTCTTCTTTCCCCTCTCTCAACTCTTTTGCAAAACCAAACAAGCCCAAATGAGGCTTGCGTGAGACGCCTCCCACCCTTTATCTAAATTTTTCGCTTCCTTGTGAAGCACACACATACAACATGTGTGTTCATTTCTTATCCACTTAACCCTTTTTGTGTGTAGCACATACACACACTTAGTGTGTTATCTTTTCCATCTAAGATTGTTTTGGCTTCGGTGTGAAGCGTACATACACACATTTTTTCACATAAACTAAGGCCTCAAAGTTGGTCCAACAAGATTAATAAGTTTTGATCATTAATAAACTTCTATTTTCCAATGATTTTGACTCCAGGTTACATACTCGCACAGGGTGTCGTCCCAGGCACACGCACTCAGCCCGTGCGTGCGGGTCCAAAATTTAGGGATGTTACATGACCCATCTTACACCATCTATTTTTATTGAGAAAATCTAGGGTGTAAGATGCATCTAATTGCATACACCACAAGATTTGTAAAACTTTAAAATTTCACAAAGTTCAAGTGTCTTGAAGACCACAAAAGACAAGAGGTTGACTTGATGTGTGTGGGGAGAGAGAAAGAGAGAGAGAATGTAATTATGGGAATACATGGGATAGAGGAGAGAATATGACTTGGGAAGAAATGAGGTGTCATGTTATTATTCACTGAAAAGTACTACTTTTCAACTCTTAACCTAGCCTTTGCTGGACCTTGAAGCTCACTAATAATCATTTGTTAAGTGTGTTTTATAGTTAGCAATAAACTGTGCAGCTTAATACAAAATCCCTGCTTTTTTGTCCAAAGAAGAGAAAGAAGGCATGCAAAGATGACAGCTGAGCCAAAGCTTAATGGAACACCTTGATATTGCTCTCCATGGTGACTCACTTGCTGTTCATTATTGACCAAAAGTCTAGCAGATGAAAGAGGTTAGCTGAGAATGGAGGAAGCTGTAATAGCAGCAAGTGCAAGGCATCAGAGAATCAAAAGAATCATCTCGCAGAGTTGAGGAGCTCCCTCACGGAGCTAAGGATGCAGTGGAAGCTGCCCTCGCGCAGATGGGATACACAGTCAAGAGGAGAGCAGTAAAGACATCGTGAAGATTTCGCATCCTAAAATCCTGAGAATTTATGCTCGCGAAGCTCTTGCGAAGATCGAGCCTTCAAGCAGCTACGCGCAGAACATAGCGAGTCTATATGCATAAAGAATAATTTTTTACATCATAGAGTTCTCGCAAAGCCCTGGAAGAGAGAGACACCCAGAATTCTCCTCGTATAGCTCTCGCAAGACTGGAGCCTAACCCGGTTACTCTGGCGCTAGGAGCCTACTGAGTACCTGCGAGAGAACTCAAGCTCATGCACGAGAAATCTAGGCGTTTTCAAATCACCTCCCCGACAACACTGCAGCGCAAAGCAGCTACACGACCAACTGAGGATCTTCTGCACGAGTGAACAAACCTCCTAAGCCAAACGCTCCTCTGCGAAGGCAAAGCAACTGCGCGAGTGAATTAATGCAGATGTCAGCCCCACGAAGGTCGGGTTCTCCACTTCTCAACCCTAACTCAAGGACCTTTTTAGAATTTCCCAAGGCTAGGGCGCACTTCTCGAGGTATAAATTTTGAGGCGCACATCTCTAAGCATTCAAAGGTTGTAATGGTACCACGTCTGCTAGAAAAATTAGGGTTAATCTCTTTTGAACTAAGGCCTCATGGACAGAGTATATAAGCTATACTTAGCGCTTAGGATTTTCATCTTTCCTTCATCCTCTGTCGGCTGAGAGCTCCAATAGGCTAGGGTTAGGGTTTGATCATCTCTTTTTCTTATTTTTCTTTTCTCTTAGCCTAGCATTGGCTGGCTAATCCTCCTGTAAGCAACAAGGTTTAGTTTTATCTCAGTTTGTAATAGGCTTTATATACATTGGGATATTTGAATGAGCAGTTGTGTGCAGGCTGCAACCTTGAGGCAGTCCATTGTAAGTTTTGCTTTCATCAATAGATTATTGTTTTAATGACTAATTAAATCTATAGATCTTATGGTTTCCTTAGATGTCTATAGGATTCGTACTTTGGGACTAGTCCATTCAGTTTCTAGTAGATCTATTGTTTACCATCTAATTTCCCTTGGTTTGATAGCCCCATAGATAGCAAGCCGGATCTGTAGCCAGATCTAGAGAGCTCGTAGCCCTGGGACTCCATGATGGCAGCAGCAGTTTACATATTCTTTCTCAGATCTTTGTGGTATGGATAGACCAATCGGATACCCTGTAACCATTTGAGTGGACAGAGTATAACTCTAAAGTGGTGTCCAGCTACATGTCTGAGAAGGATTTTTCTCCTTTACATATGAGCTTCTAGAGCCTTGTGAGGAGGTTTGTATAGGAACTAGCTCCCCTCTGTTTTACCTAATCGATATCATATGTTAGATCTGATTCTTCTGTAGTAATTACAGCTTGAGGCTGAGTCATTACAGGCCTTCTGTAGCAATGATCAGTTGAATCTAAATCTTTATTCAACCTGTTACTGATCCATTTTGTGGGCACAGTGAGCCATTGGCCTTAGCAAAGCACTTAGGACTTTATGGGTTGAAATACCTATGAATGTCAGTTAGATCTGTGCACAAATCTGGGGAGCTTGTAGCACTACCATTACATAGTGCTGCAATAGTATTCATTGCTTGATCTAGTCCAGTGATTGAGGAAATGATCAGTCCACTCCTCTGGATTAGATTAGCAACTTCTGGCTTGATCAATGAGATTTGACAGACTCTATAGGATAGGTTGTGGCTATTTGAGTGGACAACCTATAGCCTTAGGAGCACCCCAAATGGCATGGGTTAAGTTTAATATTTCTACCTTGTTGAGGTTAGTAATAGCATCTCAGCAAAGATCACTGCAGAAACAGTCTAAATCTGAGTTACATTACTGCATTAACTCTAGCTTAACCTGCTTACTTCCTATCTTTTTTTTATATTTTATTTTGGCACACACCATCATCATCTTCTTCTTAACCTTTTTTTTATAATAGGGTTGCACTTTATTTCTCTTTTATTAGGATTAGTTTAGTGTAGTCATGACACCCAACTCCCTTTCTTGAGGATTGTCAGATTTGTAGCCAAATCTAGAGGCCTACTATTACAGCCCATTTTGGGTTCTAAATCAATTTCTCTGTGGGATAAACTCTTACTTATCAAAACTTGCTGCAATGAGCCCTGTATCTTGCAAGTCTAGTATATTTTAGGATTGCTATTTTAACCATATCTTTATCATCTGTTTTACTGTGATTTTAATTCTCTTCCAACACCACATAATAAATCAGAGCAATCCCTAGAATGCCACAACACATGTTGCACAAGATTTCAGCCCTTCTCTCTCACCCTCTTTTTGTAAATTTCAAATTTCTCTAGGAGACTCTTTATTCAAGCCCTCTCATTTTCCTCCTCTCTCCCAAACTCCATTAGAGCTTCTTGAAGCTTTAGTTGTAAGAAAATCACCCCCTTCAATCCAATCGTTGGATTCAAACTCTAAAACTACCACTCCACTCCCCACTCTCCCCATATTAACATATATAAATTCTAGCCCCATCTCAGCCCTCTTCACCCCATAGTTTGGAGAAAACAGCTTCGAGATTGGAGCTTGCAAAGGTAAAATCTTAGTTTAGGTGTTTGTCTAGATTTTTCTCATAGTTGTGTGTTTTCTTTTCTTATTTTTGGATGGCTAAGCCTTGTATGACCATATTCTCACATGGGACCAACACCTTAGCACTCTTGTATGTGATCTATGGGATCACTTAAGAGTCATCCAATTGTCCATGATGGCCAATGAGCCTAGACCACTAGATTCTTGTATTTTGAGGATTTTCTCATAAATTTTCATTTTAGATTTTATTTTTCTTTAAGTTCCATGGATAATTTATGGAATGAGGATGGACCTGAGATAAACATGATCATGCATATAATTTTATATACATGCAAGGTCATCCAATGCTCCCAAATGATCAAGAAGGTCAAACTAAGTCATTCTTGTAATATAGGTTGAGTATTTTATATTCTTGGTAGTATAAAACAAAATTTTGATATGAGATTTTTGAATATTCTACAATGATACATGGGACTGAGCCAAATGATGCCATGTATGTGATCTTGCTACACATGCAAGGCCATCTAATGGCTTAGATTGACCAAAAAGGTCAACTTTTAGAAAATTGGTATATTTCTAGATTTTCTTTATCATCTTAAGTATTATGAGATATATGATCCATATAGATGAATGCTATAGACACAATAGATTAGGTTCATGAGTTTTTAATCACTGTGATTCATCATTGTACTCACGGATTTCTAGGTTAAATAGTGGTCAAATATTACATTTCTACACCATGCCTAATATAGTGTTGATAGATGTGATTTTTCCTTGCATTGACTAATCATAGGAATTATGAGTTAATGTTTGATGCATTTTAGTAGAATGTCCATGGGAAATAACAGGTTTTATATCATTATGAACTGCTTTGATCATACGTAAAATGTGTGGTCCTAGATCGCCAAAATTTGAGAATAAGTATATGAGATCTAGTATAGAATGTTGTCTTATTTTTATTAAATTAAGATAGGCTTTTAAATTAATTATGTGGCTGGAATATAGTGACATTTATATGTTCATATTCCAAAAAAATATTACTCATTTATTGATCATGATGAATATTCAATCGGATGGTCCCGATTGATCACTTTGAAAACTTGCTTGAATTGCTAGGATCTCTTGATAAATATGCTTAGAACTCACTCATTAGATTATAGAATCATAACCTCTTGAAAAGTTACAACAAGAGTATTAATTCTGAAAATACTATATTTGACCCTTGACTTTGATCATGGACAAATTCGACGGTGTCAGATGAATGGATAGGATTAGATGAATGGTTAAGATCTATATGAGATCATTCAAAAATCTAATAAATGAAGGGTTTTAAATGAGATACTTTGTATGAGAGTTTTAAAAAGAAAATGATTTTTTTTTTAAATATAAAGATGCTCGATACGCTAAGTCCGATCGGATGACTCCCAAAGCTCAACCCAAAAATTTTAAGAAAACCGATACCGGTGACTAGGAAAGTACCGGTAACCAATTAACGTTATTTAAATTGATATGATGACCCAAAATTTGATCCCGATGGACCTGGGATTAACTTGGGAATGTTCCGAACCGAGACCCGATAATATGTGGCACTGGATGGACTTCTAAGTGGACCCCATCTAAGGTCCAAATATGTGGACCTTACAGCCAACAGAAATATCAGTCTCGGAACAGTGGACAAAATAAATAGAAATAAAATTTTTTAAAATCCCTAAAAATTCTGGGATACCCTTGAATGAGTTTTCGATGCCCGATTAAAATTTCATATATGAATCCTATACGGTTTGAAAGTTACGGCACTTGGAACGTGATGCGGCGAATCTGCCCTGTTGCACATGAAAACAGAGTTGTATTAAGCTTTGGTTTTTGAGCTCGAAAAAGTATCGGAAAAATCTTGGAATAATTAGATGTTAATCTTAATATGTCCTTAATTCTTGGGAAAATTTTCAGCCCTAAATTTGATCAGAATTGACGACGAGAAAATCGGTAAATTGGCAGCCCGGAAAGGTTGCAAATGTCACACAGCCAGAAACCAAACCCGTCCTTCGATCGGATGGACCTGATTAAGTCTTGATCCATTGACTTTTGATCAAAAAAATGTAAATAAAAAGTTGGGTAACTTTCAGATCTTTCCAGAGGGCTGTTGAGTGCTCGATTCCCTTATCGGAGTTGAAAGATATTGGCTTGACACCGCGGCCTAATAATTCTGGCCCGAAACCCTAATAAAACGAAATAGATCTCGGTGATCCGTGTACCATAATCATACCTAATCTTATTTTTGGATACCACCACCTGGAAAAGATGCTCTCATCAGTCATCTTGCCTACAATATTAGAATCATTCTAAAATTCGATTGGATCCGAAAATGGTGACCGATTTACCTTAGGTTGTCTGCCGCTTCTTCGAAAAATTTGAATGTATGGAATATAAGCTTAGTATTCAGACCTTAGCCCGAGACCCATGACTAATTGGGCATACCCATACACATGGTCCCAAATGCTAACATATGATAAAACCCATGTGAAATTGCTCAATTAAGTCAAGGGACCTGATTGAATTCTATGATAGCTCAATGAGGCCCAAACTCCTAAACAATTAGTAAATAGGATTAATAGGATTGACAAGAGTTTAAGGACCCGACCCATAACTCAATGAACTTGATTGCGAGCCTAGCCCAAGACATATTCTTTAAGTCCCATGAGAACTAGGAACTCACATGGCCCGGACCTTAGAGAAGACCCATACCTCTAGATTTAAGTCTAGTAAAGGCCCGAATTACCTAAAAAATGGTCCTTTGGACTTATAATCCATTTGTCCTATATTGTATTGAACATGTTGGACCTTTTGGACCTATAATACATTGGACTCATATTGTATTCAACCCATTGGACCCTTTGGACCTATCAGCCATTAGACCCATAACTCGTTGGACCCACAACTCATGCCCGAAAGTATAGGATAAGTAAAGCGATTGACCTTCGTTGAATAGTCAGATAGTTGAAGATAGTTTAACATGAATAGATAAGACTTTTAGGAACATGCACCCGAGTGCCTCGAACCTCATTAGAGACGACTGAATTCTTACCGACGATGATAAACATAAGCCCCCCTTTGGACTTTAACTTGGGTAACACTTGATATAAGTGTAAGCCTACGTGATCCTCTCTTAGGATCAAGTCATCTAAAACTCAGACTTAATTTCTATTTGGACATGTTTAGATATGATAGGATATGATAGATAGTGACATGTGGTATATGATAAGTACATGAAAAGTACATGATAGGTACATGATAAGTACATGATTAGTATATGATAAGAACATGATAAGTATATGAAAAATATATGATATGATGTGATCTGATAATCTGATACGATAGTATATGATATAATCTGATATGAGTAAATAACTTAATAAGAAAGCATATAATATAACTAAATGACTTGATAAGAAAACATATGATATGAGTAAATGATCTTATAAGAAAGCATTTGATATAATCTGATAATCTGATAAGATAGTATATGATATGAAATGATATGAGTAAATGGTCTGATAAAAAAATATGTGATATGATCTAATAGGACAATAATATGATAAAAATATAATAAGAAGCTGAAATGTTTAAAAAGAAATGTCTGATAGTAACATGAATTGTTTGAATTGCTTGTTTGACATGCTTGAACTTGAATATGAATCTGTACTTGAATTCTGAATTTGAAAAGAAATATTTGAATACTTGAATTCTAAATCTGAAAAATATATTTGAATACTTGAATTTTGAATCTAAAAAGAATATTTGAACGCTTGAATTCTGAATCTGAAAAGATTATTTGAATAACTAAAACTTTGAACCCAAAATGGGATATTGAATATCTGAAACTCTGGACTCGAGATGGGTATCTGAATATCTGAACTTTGGACCCGAAATGAATATCTGAATATCGGAACTCTGGACCTAAAATGGGTATTTGAATATGATTCTGGACCTCTGAAATGGGGTATTAAGATTCTGGACCTAACAAATATGGTAATAAGATTCTGGACCTCATAAATGGGATAATATGAAAAAGATACATGATACAAAACTCCGAAAATTGGGGCAAAGAATACAATATTTGAAAGTAATGCAATAAAAACTTAAAAATTTTGAAAGTGCAAAGATGATACTATTCTATTCTATTTTAGCCTCACATAGTTGATCATTGTTCTCACGAACATGCTCTTATGAGCACCTCGTATATGAATGGGCCCTTGTATATGCAAGAATATTAAAATGTCAGCTAAGGATCGGATCTAGTTAGACTAACAAGTTCATTAATCTTTGCCTAAGATTGACTAAACGACGAATTCTATAGTGGCATCCGAATTCTATCTGGAGCATGGTTAGTGTTTGGTATCAACACCGAATTAATTAAAAGATATTAATAATAATTAATCTCATATTTCACTAAATTTAATAATAATAATTTAATCTCTAAGGCAATAAAAGTTTTGCTTGATGACATTGGATAAATTTTGAAGAATAATGTAACTTATGCTTGATGATCGTACTATAATTTTTTTCTTTTTATATTATTGTTGTAGATAATTTGTAGATTATAATATTTTCTTTAGTTCTTAGCTCATGTTGTTTTCTATTTAATGGTAAATAGAATTTCATTGAACTGCTATTATTTCTACAAATGCTTACCTGAGTATTAATTAGTATCAGTTGTATTACATTTAGTTAGAATTCTTACTTGATAATTAATTATATTCACAACTGCTGGAAACCCCACTTGCACATGCACTTATGAACTATCTGTATACTACTTGTACTAGAATTCTATGACAATGCTAACTAAGATTTTATTGAGCTTCATCGCTTACGGTTGTTTCATGACTCAAAAATTCCAAAGGTCAGTTAGCAGCCACCCAGCCAAGATTAGAGAAGTTGGATGCGGAAGGATTCAGGCGCGACAACCGAGCTGATAATTTAAAGCTCATTTTGTCTAGTAAAGCTACCAACACTTGCACTTAGTTTTGAAATGATCTTTCCTTCTTATTTTGGCTTTTGTTTAAGTCGATTACTTTTGAAATTCTGGTTATAATTTGGTAATTGGACTTGTATGAACAATTTAACATTTAAGGTTTTATTTTGATGGAAAATGATTTTAAAAGCCGCCTTCATTATATTGTTTTACTCAGTGAAAACTGTTTACGAGCAAATCGTAATTTTGAATATGCCCGTCAGGTTAACGAAATTGGGAGCAAGGGTCAAGATCTCGCCTTTTCGATACGTATCGTCCAAGCTCCAAACCGATACGTATCGGACGATACGTATCGGAATAGTAACTTACCGGACGATACATTGAATGTATCGTCCGGGCCTTCCCATACAAATTGGACGATACGGTACATCAATGTACTGTATCGTCCTAGTCCAATGCCGATACGTATCGTCCGATACATATCGGTATCAGACGATATTTTGATCCATGATTGGGAGGTTAAACCGATAGTGTTTAACTCAAGTTTCTGCGCATACTTTGATAAGTTAACGACTATTTTAATAAATAAAATTTAATCGTTTCCACAATTAAAGAATTTTTCACGAAGTTTTAGAAAAAAAATATATGTGGTAAGTTACCTGAAGAAGAGATACGAATTAAGAAGTGGAACCTAAAAGATAAGAATATGAACATGAATATGAATAGAAACGAACGGTGCGCGTTGACGTTGGCTCGCATCGGACTCACCAACGGACCATGGGGCCGGGTGAGAGGGGCGTGATAGTATCCATTGAGTTTTGTGTGATTTCTTCTTAGAAAATTTTAGTTAATTTACTGGTCTCGATCGGATGGTCATGACCGATTGTCTTGGAATTGCTTGAAGTGCTTGTTATGTGTAGTAAAGAATGCATAAAACTTATTTGACCATTAGATTTTGATCATGAGATTTTGACCTACTGATGAGTTTTGAATAGATCAATGAACCCTAGGAAATGTGTGTTTGAATTGTGACATTTGATCATAGAAATTTGATTGGTATTAGATGCTTATAGTGGAAAATTTTGATGTAGAATTTCTATGTAGTTTAACATTGACCGGAACCGTTAGAGGGTCTATCGATTGAAGTTTGACCATTTTGATTGACCCGTGGCCTGATGAGATTCCAAACCTTAGAAACTCATGACCCATGTTGATCACGAATGATCAACGGTAATCGATCATTTATCAATGAAATCCCGAAAATTCGGGTAATTTAGGCCATAGTATGCGAAACGAATAGATTTTTAAATTTTTTATCGAAACCCAATTTAAAAAGCCTAGTTTTATTAAAACTAGGTTTTGAAAAGAAAATGATTTAAAAAACTAAATTGCATCCGAGAAATTTGATTTAATCAAACGGCTCTCAAAGCCAACCCGAAATAGCAACATAAGCTTAAAACCACACTCCGGCGAATGGGGAAGTACCGGCAATGCTTTGTACTGATTAAATCGATAGGAAGTACTCAAAATGAGATCTAGATTGATCTAGGATCATCCCAAACCGAGACTCGAAATTTTGAGGCATGAGATGGATTACTAGGCGGACCCCATTGATTGCCCAAGCCTGTAGGCCTAGCAGCCCACAACAGTCTACTCTCAGACCCGAGAGTAAAATAAATATAATTAATATTCAAAAAAATTTCAAAAAATTAAGCTAAATTAATTAATGGGTTCCCGATACCTAGTTAAAATTTCAGACCCGGACTCCCTGTAGTTTAAAAGTTATGGCACTCGGAGCACAAGGCAGCGAATTTGCCCTGTTGCACCAAAAATCTGAGCCCTTGATGAGCCATGATTTCCGTGACCAAGACCCCTTCAAAAAAATCTAAGACAAATCAAAGTCAAAACTTTACCTGTCCCTAAGACTTTGGTAAAATTTCAAGCAATAATTCCATAAGGATTGTTGGCTGGAAAATATGGAAAATTGTGCCATGCGACACCACCCAACTAGTAACCAAACCCGACCTCTGATCGGATGGACCTAAGTCTATCATGATCGTTTGACTTTTGACCATTATAATATAAAAATAAATTAAAGATAACTCTTCGAGCTTTCTAGAAAGTCACTAAGTGAGCGATTTCGATATCGGCACTACGAGTTACAGACCTGACTTTAAGGGCCAATTAATCTGGTTCGATAACCTGATAAAGGAGGATAGATATCAGTAATCTGTCGACCATGATCAGGTCTAATCATATTTTTGAGTGACACCACCTGGGAAAGATGCGGTTACCAGCACTCTTTCACTTAGTTTTTGTAGGACTCAAAATTAGGTCAGAGCTGAAAATGGCAAGCGATTTACCACAGTGTTTGGTATACTTGTGAAAAAATATGCAAATTAAAGAAGGTAGTCAAAATTTTGACTTACCCTGAAACCTGTGACCATCTGGGAAATACCATATCACAATTGTTACTGTGAGAAGAACTTGTGATGAGACTTATGTTGATATAGTCAACCAAGTCATTGGACTGGACCTCTAGATTGCCCAAAAGCCCAACTACTAAGAATGTGTAAAATTTTATAAGGACTCGACTACCTGGCCAATGGCTCTATAAGCCTTAGATGAATTTATAAGCTATGAACCATCCCAAAATGTTTTAAAGGGAACTAATAGAGACACCCCTTGAATAATGAATGCACTCATATATCGATCCGGACCTTGAAAAGACCCGAATACCTTGATTTAGATCTAGTAAAGACCCAAACCATATAAGAAATGACCCATGGACCTTAAACCCGTGAAATTGTATTTTCCTAAGTCCAATTCCCGACCCAAAGACCCTGTATGCATGAGTGGTTGAACCATGAGGCCCAATTACTAAAATAAGACTACAGCCCATTGGACCCAAGACCCAAAGAGGGTGCTTGATGAGAAAGGAGCGGACCCAAGGACCATATCCGAAGCACATAAATAACTATCTTTGACCCTCTGATGAGCTTTACAATGCCCGAATGAGAAAAATTGATCGAAGCCTTAGGTTATGACCTGGCCTTGGACCGATAACTCGGACAATCGAAGGTAGAATGTAAGAATCCTTTCCTAAGCCAAATAAGGATGCTTACCTAAAGTACTCCTTGGCCATACATGGAATGCTTGTCTAGGATATATAGGATACTAATTTAGGAATAATAAATATTGGTTCATCGATGAGTAGTCAATCAATTGACTCAAGTAAATTTGTAAGATTATTAGAAAATAGGCAACCCGATGCCTTAACTCTCGACTAGAGACAATCAATTTCCTTTTACCGATGATAATAAATATAAGTCCTTATTGGACTCTAAACTGAAATAACACTTAGTACAAGTGTGAACCGATGCAATCCTCCCTTAGGATAAAATCTTAGAAATTCGAGGACTCGAACTTCGATTTGTATGAAATTTTTTGATTAAACTAATTGAGTGATTGATAACTGAGTAATAAATATCAGTTTCAATGATATGTGATATTTGATATCGATGATTGAAATGCTTTGGAATGCAATGAAATATGATTAATGAACTTTAGCAATAAAGTTATATGAAACTTGAACTGAATGGAATATAGAACCTGAATATGAAACACATGAAAAGAAATCGAATGGTATAAGGTAATTAATTTACCTAATATCTGAATTGGAATATGAACCCTTGAAAATGGGGTTATCAAATACCGAATATCGAATATTGAACATTGAATATTGAATGTTGATTCTGAATTTTCGAATCAAATGTGAGACATAAAATACCGAATATTGAACATTGGAATATTGAATCTATGATTGAATACCGAATCTTGAACTTGAAAAATGAATCTCGAATATTGAATATATTGATAACGAATCCTGAAAACTTTGAAAGTGAAAAGATGATACAGTGGGTCTAGTTAGACTAACATGATCATTGATCCTTGTATTGATTGAGTAAATGACGGAGATTGTCAGCCTCTGTTTGTGTGACATTGGCAACCGAACATTGAATATCGGACCATGGTTGGTGTTTGGTATCAACACCGAATTAATTAAAAGACACTAATACTTAACTCATTAATTGTAAATGCAACAATAGACAAATAATCTCTAATAAACCCGAAACTTATACTTAATCAATTCCAAAATTTCTAATGTACCTCAAAAACGTTTGTGCATGCTAATGTCATAATTGTAAGCCTTTTTCCTATTAATGCTGTAATGGTCACCCGCAGAATATTATTTCTATGCTTTAGTAGTAATCTTAAATCTCCTTGTTTAGTTATAATTGTACATCATGAATTGTTGTTCTTATATTGTATCGTGAATGCTTCTTCTCATGTAAATAGCAATTGTTAAATGTGATTGTGCTTAGAATTTTCTACTTAGCGTTAGTTTAACCTTAATCATTTCTTTGTTATGACAATTGTTAGAAATCTTACTTGCATTTGTACTTATGGAATTCTCTTATATTACCTGTACTAAAGCGCATAATTTCGAATTATGCGCTATCAATCCAGCCCATAATCCAAATATGCGCTAAGGACTCGGAGCATAAAGAATTATGCGTTGTGGTTTCAGCGCATAATTTGGTGGCACACTAGTTGGCTCAGTGACCGGATTGGTCTCCAAGGTAGAGTCCAAGTAGGACTTCCAACAATTATGCGCTATCATCATAGCGCATAATCAAGAAAGTCGGAGAGGATGAGGAAGAGAAGCCCAGTCTAAATTGGACTGATTATGCACTGGGAATCCGGCGTATAATCAAATTATGCGTTGGGAATCTAGCGTATAATTTGGGGGAGTTTCATGTTGGAGGGAGAGAGTCCTGGTGGAAATCTGAGAGATTATATGCTATTGATTATACGTATAATTGATTATGCGCTTGGACCTTAATCCGCGAAATCACAGGGCCGAGTCGGGTCTTAATTATGCACTGAGATCCCAATGCATAATCAATTATACGCTGATGAACCAATGTATAATTCCCAAACTAAGGGTTTTTTGGGATTTTTGGAGAGGGTTGGCCTTTCCAGAAATTATAGGCATGGTCAATGGTTGACCGAACATTTTGTATACTCTGAGGAGGCAGAAACAAGATGTCTACAGTTTGCCACCCTGATCTTCCTCACAATAGATCTTGGGATCATGGTGCACCTATCAGATGGTCAATTTTTTTATTCCATGTGACATAGATCCCAAAAATTTGGCCCTTGAATCCTAAGGAACACATCATGCTCAAACATGATTTTGGGGCCATTTTTTGGATATTTGTGATAGGTGCGCCATGATCTCAAGATCTATTGTGTGGGTGAAAACGACTTCCATCATTTGACTAGAAAGAATTAATGGTTTTCAAGGGATCCGGGACACGAGTGCTTTTAGAGAACATGTGAGCGCGAATAGAGGTACCCAATTTATTATTAGAGCCGTCACTTAGCACACAAAGAAGTTGGCCCTTGCACATAATTTAAAAGAGAAATGTGATAGTTTGGGGACCCGTAAAAATACCATCTAAATCATCTGATTTGAAGGACATGTGCTAACGATGCAAAATGCAAAATATCAGCACATAACACAATGTTTATCATATGATTCAATACAGTCAAAAGGCCTTTATCTTGTTAAGTAATAGACAACGTTGTATCATATTTTGGGATTGTATTTTGTTTCAATCTTTTGCATTAGAGATCTTTAAATTATGATGTCCAAATCAGACAACTCAAATGGTGTTTTCACTTGACACATGTCCCCAAAATACTGAATCTTTCTTTTAAATTATGTGCAAATCTCGTGTAGGTAATGGCTCCTATTATTAGTTTTTTTTCCATTGTAATCATAGCGACAAATTTTACCGAAATTTGGTGATATTTCAAGAAATTGGCCGAAAAGGGCGTCAAATGAAAATTATGGGAAAATTTTGATATTTTTTTGGTAATTTCGATATTTTTTAGTAAATTTTCAGAAATTTCAGTAAATTTATGTAAATTTTTTATGTTTAATTTAATTTAATTTATTTATATATGTTAGTAATTTAATATATATTATAGTAATTTTTTTAAAAAATATTAAATATATTTTAAATTCTTTCCTGAATTTTGTTAAAGTTATTGAAATTAATCCAAAATATACTGAAAGCATCTCTTACCGGAAAATTATTAAAAATAAAATTTGTCATTATGATTGTGACTCTGAGACTCATTTTTTATTATTGCCACACCGCCATTTGACTGCTTTCAATCATAGGATGAAGATTGGTTCTTTGTCTCAATCTCCCGCAACGTCACATGCCGACTCCACGTCACATAGTTCTAAAAAAGTAAAAATGTATCGTTTTTTATGGTGCACTGTTATCCACAACGTTTTTGGGATGTGAGCTACGTAAAATATGGGACCAAAGGATGCCAAATGTTTTTTAATTGTTTAAGTGGTATGGCATAACAAAAATGGGTGTGGCAGTAACACTGCACTCGTTTCTATTAATTGGATATCGGGAAGAAAAAAGTGCTGTGGGCATAGCAGCCTTCTAAGTTCTAAATCAACTACATCTCCAAACTCCACAAGCAAAACGAGGAGAGAGAAGAGAGAAGAGGAAGAAGCAGCAGCAGCAATGGCAGGTGGAATGAAGGTGCATTCGAACAAGCACATAGAAGATTGGAATTCTGGAAGGGAGAATTTGGAGCTCAACTTCCGATGGACCCGACGCAATTTTGCACTCATCGGAATTTTCGGCATCGCCCTCCCAATCCTCGTCTACAAGGGCATCGTCAGAGAATTCGTATATATTTACATCCTTCCTTTTTTTTTGATGCTACCGAATGATTTCTCTATTTTCTACTTCTTTGATTCATTTACTGTAAACCCTAATTTCCTTTTCAATAGATATGCTGCTGTTTGGATGATCTGAATTTCTTCATTCGAATCCTCTCTTTTTCAATTGATATGCTGATGTTTTGATGATCTGTACTTACATTTGCTCGCTCTTAAAATTTGATTTTAAAAACCCTAATTTGGTTGCTTTTTTAATTATAATCATATGCATTTTGCCTTTTTGGCTTTTGAAAAATGTCCTATATTGATTTTAACTTTCGAATAACTGTAGCTAGCTAGATTTGTATCTTCAGAGAATTCTCTGATTTGCATCGTCAGAAAATTCTTATGTATTTACATCTCTTTTTTTTTTTGGATTTCGAAAATGTTGATGCTATCGAATGGTTTCTCTATTTTCTACTACTTTAATTGACTCAGCAATACATCGCTGAATCAATCTTTAGTAACCCAAATATCTTCTTCAATGGATATGCTGCTGTTTGGATGAATCTGAATTTCTTCTTTCCTATCGTCATTTTTTCAATTGATATGATACTGTTTGGATGATCTGTACTTGCAATTGCTCGCCCGCCCTTAATTTTGGTTTTTTTTTTAATTATTTAAAAAAATTCTAATTTGGTTGCTTTTTCTAGAAATAATAATTTGAAATTTGGCTCTTTGGCTATTGAATCTTGCCTCACAGATGAATACAATTCCCAATATTCATTTCAACCTCAGAATAACTGTAGCTAGCTAGATTTTGTGGTTATTTTGGTTTTTAATTTATAAGGGTAAGTAAGCAAGAAATTGTTGTTATTTATTCATTAACCATTCTATAGTAAACCCTACTTTCTTTTTCAATGGAATATGCTGCTTTTTGGAATTGGATGATCTGAATTTCTTCATTTGAATCCCTCTCTTTTTCAGTTGATATGCTGATGTTTGGATGATCTGTACGGACATTCTATCACTCTCAAATTGTGATTTAAAAAATCCTAATTTGGTTACTTTTTTATGAATAATCATTTGAATTTTACCTCTTTGTCTATTGAATCTTGCCTCCTATATTATTTTAACCTTTGAATAACTGTAGCTAGCTAGATTTTGTGGTTATTTTGGTTTTAATTTATAAATGTAAGTAAGCAAGAAATTGTTGTTATTTATGCATTCGCCGTTCTATAGTAAACCCTAATTTCTGTTTCAATGGAATACGCTGCCTTTTGGAATTGGATGATCTGAATTTCTTTATTTGAATTGTCTCTTTTTCAATTGATATGCTTATGGTTAGATGATCGGTACTTACATTCGCTCGTTCTCAAATTTTGATTTAAAAAACCTTAATTTGGTTCCTTTTTTAGGAATAATCATTTGAATTTTGTCTCTGGCTATTGAGTCTTGCCTCCTATATTGATTTTAATCTTCGAATAACTGTATCTAGGTAGATTTTATATCTTCAAAGAATTCTCTGATTGCATCGTCAAAGAATTCATATGTATTTACATCTTTTTATTTATTTATTTATTTTGATTTTTTTTTTTTATCAATAAGAAGTACTTTCCATTAAGCCACAAAAATTACAACGACATCACTAGAGAGATTCTAGCGGAAACCGACCAAAGGCCAAGGGCCGAACAAAGACCAAAGAAAACAAAGCAAAAGCATAAAGGTATCCAAAAACGAACACCATATTCAAACGCAACACAAAGCAAATTATTCGGGATCTAGGAGCATCGTCCAATGTTGCAAAATCTCCTCCCTCAAGGGGATGAGGAAGAGATGGTGGGCTGCCCAGAAGGTGCACATGTAAAAATTGAAGCTTGGGTAAGCCCGAAAGGCCTTTGACGAAACACCTGATATACTTGTTCCTTCCAAACGGCTCTGAAGACTGCGAGGAGAGACAATTGCCATAGGATTTGACCTTCCCGGCCGAAAGGGGCCTGAACTCCAAGCCGCTACCAGATCACCCACTGTAGCTGGGAAGCACCATGCAACACCAAAAGAACATAACACCTTAGCCCAAATGGAACAAACAAACTTGCACTTGATTAAGAGATGATCCATCGACTCCGCACATGAGGAACATAGAACACAATGATAAGGGAAATCCATGCCGCGACTAATGAGGAGATCTCATGTTTTCAATCGACCCCACGCTGTGACCCAACCCAGAAGAATCTCTTTGGGCGGTGTCGGGAATTTCCAAAGACGATTCCATCCGCTCTTCCCTCGCGTCGAGGTAAAAAAATCATACACATCCTTGCGCGAAAAACAACCGCCTTTTCCATTGGGCCAAATACACTCGTCTCTAGTGGCAAGAGAGAGCATAGTCACAAAAATCGCCGAATTTTTGAAAAATTTGCGAATTTAAGGTCCCCCGAAATAATCCCAATTTATTCGCGGATTTTTCGAAAATTCACTTGATCACAAAAATCGCGAATAGTTCTCGAATTTTTCAAAAAAATGTGACACTAATTTTTAAAATATTTTTTTAATTTTTTATTTATACTTTTAAATCTTTTATTTTTATTTAAAAATTTTTCTCATCGATTTTTCCTCCGAATATTTCCCCAAACTTCCCGGATTTGCCTGATTTTTCCGAGTTTTAACCTCACCAAACTATTGCTGAACCCCGATTTGGTGACTATGAGAGAGCATATTTACATCCATAGTAGCAAGAAGGGAATTGAGCAGCATGGTCCCGTGATTGTTCAAGAGACAAGAGAAAGGAATCCACCAGCTAGGAGCCCCATTAGTAATCTCCACATCGAGACAAGCCCTTTTATCAAGGTTTTGAGAAAAGAGCTTGAAACGCGCGTGTGCAACTGTGGACTTTGTGGGTCCGTCGCACCGCTGTGGACCTTTGCACGAGAGCGACACCGGCGAGCTTCCGATAGCAAACGGGTTGTAGGATGGGTTCTAAAACTCTAAGGCTAGGAAGCTAGAGGATAAGAGAAGAAGGCTAAGGCCTAGTTCCTACCAAAACTAGGAGATTGATGATGGAAAATGGGATCAAAAGAGGTGAACTCAGTTATGGAATTTATGGGTTTGGTGTTCAAAAGGGAGGAGGAAGTCTCTAATGCTTTTCTCTCTTTTGGAAAATTTAAGCCCCTAATCAAGGGGGGGAGGAGAGGATTAGTGAAGGGTTAAAGGGCTAATTGGATTAGCAATTAGGTAATAGGGATCTAAGGTTTTCTCGGTTTTCTAGGGCTTAGATAAGTGAGAATTGGGTTTCAATGATAGATGATAGGGTGGGGTTCTAAGTGGCAAAAGGGTTAAAAAGAGGGCTAGTGGGGGTGTAACAGTCCTAACGAAACCACCCCCAATAGATGGGGTGGTCAACAAGTCAAACTACAAATTCGAGATCTGACCAAATCCCCCAAAATCACTGTTCCTAAGCCTAGTGTGTGTATTAGACACGCTAGGTTTGGGAAGAGTGTTCTCTGAGAATCCTGGAGGTTCAGAACCCGCCATGGGGCCCACAAAAGCCAATTTTGCCTAGCGTGTCGAAAATCTGTCAAAATTGGCCTAACGTGTGTAATACACATGCTAGGCTAATTTCCTGGCTTTCTGCTCGATTTTCAAACCGCCATAACTTTCGGTATACAATTCGGATTGAGGCGATTCTTGGCTCATTGGAAAGCTGGGAACATCCTTTTTCTGATGGGAACATCCTCATTAGTGTAAAACGGGTTTGGGAGGGGTTCTATAGGTTAGGGTTGATTCCTAAGGGTCGGGGATAGGCTTCTAACGGTTTGGGTTAAGTTCTAAGGGTTCGGGAAGTGCTCTCGGAAGCTCGGAGGGTACGCCTTTCTCGATGTGTAAGTTAATCGGGCCTTGGGCCAAATTTTGGTGTCTGCAGATTCCCCTCTTTGGTATTCGATCACTAATGATTGCATGCCAAAGAAAAAGACGTCCGAAGAGGCCCAAGGCACGCTAACGGGTCCGCCATATTCAAAGCGAACCTCAAACATCAGATGGTAACATGGTGAGTATACGAAAGCCCTGTATGTTGGGAAAAAGCGTTCGTTCCTCAAGGCTATCGGTCCCCAAGCGCTTAGTGACATTACTGGGCATGACCGAGATACGGCGAGTTGCGGAAGCCCAACGTGTTGGGAAAAAACATCCGCTTCGCTTGAAAAGGGAGTTCCCCAGGGCCCCTGATAAAGCATTCACTTTAATCAAGGGAAAGAATTTTGTTTTGTCATTCAAAAAATTAAAAGCATAAAATTTAAGAAAAATCAAAAACCAAGGAAGGAAGCTTGCGCTGCCGGAACAACGGCATCGCCTTACCCTCCATCATCCCGTAGGGGAAGGAGGAAGAAAATATTTGGGCCTCACTCGAGAAATCCATACCCGACCATCGTCAAACCATGTCTTGGGCGGTCGATCCGGCTTACGTCAATCCTGATTTATCCCCACCCCATTCCCCAACACATTCTCATTTAGAGGATATACCCATATCCGACTCCCCCGCCCAAACCGGACCTTTCGGTGCACCCCCCCCCCCCCCTTTTCCACCGTATCAACTCAAAATCCGCCACATTTTCTACCCCATTCCTCTTCCACCACCCAAGATCTATCCCATTTCCCTTCCACCTCCAACATACCCAATTTTCCCCCATCTACCCAAAATCCATCCCATTTTCCATCCACCTCCACCCAAAACACACCCCATTTTTTCTGCACAAATCCACTCCATTTTTCCACATACACCCAAGCCATGCCCAATTTCCCCCCAATCCAAATACACCACTTATCCCCCTATCTACCCAGGTCATGCCCAATTTTGCTCACCCTATTACCCTGGTCATGCCCACATCTTCTTATACATTGGAAGGGCCATCCCCATTTACCCCCATAACCAATCCAATGGCCATGATAGAGGACATGGTCAAAACCTACACAACATGGAAGGCTTCCCAAAACCTTCCTCATCCATCCCATATATCGAACCCTCAACATACTCTTCAAAACCTCCATGTCTCATTCCCCCAAAATACCAACCCCAATCAACCTCTCATAATTCACACCACACAAGGCCCTCCCATCAATCATGAGGTCATTCGAGCGAGCCTCAAAGCCCAACACCGTATGCCCAAGCCCATCAAGGCCAAAACCCGGGAGCCCCATTAGCAAACCCTCCATCATTCCCCCAATATCTCACATTCACCTATACCCAACAGGCCCCCATTCCCCATCAAATAGTACACCCATCTCATCCAATCTCTCAACACGACATGGGCCCCATTTATCCACATCTCTCACACCCAACCCAATATGGAGACCCATCCCATACCATCAACCATCTCCAATTCATCCATCCTCTTACCTCCCAACCCAGCCGTCAAAATCCTCACCAAGCCCAATGGCCTCACCAGGCCCCCACTCAAACCATTTACCCCCCAAAACACTCAGCAAAGCTTCCCCACTTACAAAGGCCTCATCAGGCACCCGCCCAAACCTTCCAAAATCCAATCAATCCCACTCCTCCCACAATTATTATTGATACCAGCAATCAGTATGAGGAGGATGAGCCCAGAATATTGGGGCATTTGCCAGTTTCATCCTCCCACATCTCGTGTAGACCAACCCACAGGCAGTCCAAAGTGAATGGAGGCAGCATGTTGAGGGGCCAACCCCACCATCCAGGGAGTCAGAGCTGTTAAAAGAATAAATGGACAAAATCTAAAAACAGCTGATGAAGATAGGTGGAGCTGAAATCCATACCACGGACTTTTCCGACTTATGCCTATTTGCGGAAGTCCCTTTGCCTAAAAAATTCAAGATGCCAACCTTGGACAAATACAATGGCACAGGCAACCCCATTGCACACCTCAAGTCCTACTGTGGGGACATGTGCTAGTATGGCGGAGGCCAACGACTCCTCATCAAAGTGTTCCAGAAGAGCCTTACGGGCCTAACTTTGAGATGGTTCACTTCCCTTGAACTAATAATGATTAAAACCTGAAAAGATCTGACCCACCTATTCCAAGAGCAGTATGTTCACAACATAGACATTGAACCCCGCAAGTCAGATCTAGCCCGATTAAAGCAGAAGTCCGATGAAACATTCGGCGATTACCTTGGGTGATAGAGAGCACTGGCAGCCCAAGTCAGGAATAGAATACCCGATGATGAGCAAATTGAGCTAATTTCGAAAAGCACTCTGCTAGTCAGCTCGGAATTCCTGGTATACCAACAACAGTCTAGCTTTGCTGACTTAATAAGGAATGCCAATCGTTGTGCGGATGCGATCAGAGAAGGATGGTTAAGCAAAAACATATCTAGTGGGGTCCGAAAGTTCACTGAACAGAGGAATGAGAGAAGAACCGAGGTGGATATATAGACAGTCAGTCGTAAATGCACGACCCAACACCAGCATAACCCCATTCCAGTTTAGGGCAGCACAGCCGGCCCCAACACGAAGCGAACTGATATAGAACATGAATGGGCAACGGGCACAAATCACCCCGAAACGTAGAAGGGCCCGATTCGACCGAGTCTTTACACTGTTGGGGCAATCCTTGAACATCTTTCTACCTTTGTTAGTAGAAAAAATGTCTTGTTACACCTTTCCAACCACGCCCACCACCAAATCCAATCCCCCGAAATTACGACCCCAATACTCACTGTAATTATCATCAAGGACCAGGTCACCCGACCAATTGATGCTTTCCATTAAAGCATGTGATACAACACCTAATAGACACCGACAAAATCATCCCTCTGACACTTTCCTAGGCAAGTCAGCACGCTAGCATACATTAGGTCCCGATGCAACCACAACCACCAGGAGGAATGGGCCCAAGGACCACCGTCAACATGATAGAGGAAGATGGTGAAGAGTTTGACCCTTCAGAGTATATCCTCATCTGGGAAGACTGTATAGCACCAAAGCAGAGTGATCAGGAAGATAAAAGCATAGGGGTAATCGAGCCCTTAAATTTGGCTGATTACTTCCCCAACACCCCAAGTAGAGCCCTTAGATCTGAGGATGTATTTTCCACCATCAGCTCCTGTCAATTATGTACAACCCATATTATCTCCATATCAACCATATGCAACACCACCCCCCTCCGATTGCTGGATAACTAGTGTTCCCCAGATTCCCCCTCCGACAGCGATTAATTACCAGTGGCCTAACCCCATCACATCACCACCAATACAGTCATTAAGAATTCCCATAGATCTCACTTGGCCCATTTTCTCCTTCCCCCCAACCTATCTTCCTCTAGCGGAAGTTAACCAAGTTCTATCTAGTTACCTTGCACCACTAGTCCAGGCACCTCCGATACCCTCAACTAACCCATTTCAGATCCCAGGGCCGACCTATGACCCTCACCAAATCACGCTCAGCTACAACCAAACAGAGATCAATGCGGCCAACAACAGAGAGGGGACAATGGCTTTCATTACACGATCAGGGAGGATTTCTAAGCAACTCAAGACATCGTTACCACCCCGACCGGAAGAGAAAAAGGAACCTACCGCGATACACCCCTTTGAAAAGATGAGCAGAGAGCATGTGTTGGAAACATGACTGAAAATGATGCCAACTCATCATCGTCTGGGACCTCTTAATGACATCTCCGCTCCATTTCCAAGCCTTAATGGGAGCTTTGAAAGACGCACATGTCTCCAGCAAGGTATCCCTAGATGAGGTGGGGCAGATAATCGGACAGGTATTGGCCCCCAACGCAATCGACGCCGATCTTCCAAGTGAGGGAAACAATCATTCCATGCCCCTCAATATCATAGTAGAAGCAAGGGACCTGGTAATCCCATTGGTACTGATAGACAATGGATCAACATTAAATGTGTGCCCTCTGAGAACTGTAACCAAGATAGGGGTGGATCCTTCTATGTTCAAGCCAGCTAGAACAAGCGCCAGAGGATTCGATAACACAAGGAGGGAAATAATTGGAGAAGTCGATCTTGAGCTCACCATTGGGCCAATGACCTTCTCCATTCCCTTCCAAGTTATGGACATTAAATCCTCCTTCAATCTGTTGCTAGGGCGTCCATGGCTGCATAAAATCAGAGCAATACCTTCAACCTTGCACCAAAAGCTCAGATTCGTATCAGAACAGAAGATAATCACCATTTTAGGCGAGGGAGAAAAGGCCACACACAGTATCGAGAACCTCAAGGTATTGGACATACCACACACAGCTGAAGACACGGATCTCCATAGTTTTCAGTATGATGTCTCAGCGGTGGCACCCGAACCTCTCAAAAGGGTCTCCCTTAAAACTGGGGGTGGAATGATTGCGGCAGTTGCCATGCTCCAGAAATGGGGCTACCAGAAAGGAAAAGGCTTAGGTCCTCGCCTGCAAGGCCGGAAAGACCCAGTTAGAGTCAGAGACGGACAACAGATTAAGTTCGGGTTATGTTACAAACCCACAGAAGAGGAGGTGCAAGAGGCCAAAGAGAAGGCTCGAACCATTGCTGCAGCAAAAGCTAGGGGGATAAACCTGGAAGATGAGTCCTCTCCACGGCCTCACATTCAGAGCACGTTCTTGAGTGCAGGGTCATAAAAATATATCAGAATGGGGCAACACAACTGACCCCACGCAAGCCGGCAACCGCTATCCACCCCACCAATCCCCAAATCATGCCCCCTGATATGGAAATAGACCTGGCATCCCTGTCCCTCTTCGAGGAAGAGGTTCCCCCGTCAACGCACCCCCTGTCATAAACCACCACAAACCCATGTTGACGTTTGAGGACCGGGTCCTGGACGAGCCCATGATAAACATGATGGAGGCTCACTCCCAAAAGCCATCTCAATCAGCCTCCTCCATCATAGTAGGTAAAGGTACGACACCACAGGTGAGGATTTGTGCGTCAATGCCCCTAACCTTGGAAGCATCGAGTGGCCGTAAATACGGTTCCAGCTTCCAAAAAAAAAAACAACCTATAAGAAAACAACAAAAAAAAAACAACTTATAACCCCCACTAAATCCCGCTCAGCTACAACCAAACAAATATCAATGCCAACATTAGCAGAGAGGGGACAGTGGATTTTGTTACATGATCAGGGAGGATTTCTAAGCAACCCGAGACATCGTTACCACCCCGACAGGAAGAGAAAATGGAACCTACCGCGATACACCCCTTTGAAAAGATGAGCAGTGCTGTGTTGGAAAACAACTGAAAATGATTGCAACTCATATCGCCGTCTGAGACCTCTTAATGACGTCTCCACTCTATTTCCAAGCCTTGATGGGAGCTTTGAAAGACGCACATGTCTCCAGCAAGGTATCCCTAGATGAGGTGGGGCAGATAATCGGACAGGTATTGACCCCCAACGCAATCTCGTTTTCAAACGCCAATCTTCCAAATGAGGGAAAATCATTCCAAGCCCCTCAATATCACAATAGAAGCAAGGGACCTGGTTACGATTTCAGCTTTAAAAAAAAAACAACCTATAAAAAGCGAGATTAGCCCTTGGCGGGCAATACCAGTCCAGGCACCTCCGATGCCCTCAACTAACCCATTTCAGATCTCAGGGCTGACCTATGACCCCCACCAAATCCCGCTCAGCTACAACCAAACAGATATCAATGCTGGCAACAGTAGAGAGGGGACAGAAGATTTCGTTACACTATCAGGGAGGATTTCTAAGCAACCCAAGACATTGTTACCACCCCGTCCGGAAGAGAAAAGGGAACCTACCGCGATACACCCTTTGAAAAGATGAGCAGAGAGCACTCGTTGGAAACACAACTGAAAATAATGCGAACTCATATCACCGTCTGGGACCTCTTAATGACGTCTCTGCTCCACTTAATGGGAGCTTTGAAAGACGCACATGTCTTTAGCAAGGTATCCCCAGATGAGGTGGGGTAGATAATCGGACAGGTATTGGCCCCAACGCAATCTCTTTT
This sequence comes from Chloranthus sessilifolius, assembly GCA_021018995.1. Classification (NCBI taxonomy): domain Eukaryota; kingdom Viridiplantae; phylum Streptophyta; class Magnoliopsida; order Chloranthales; family Chloranthaceae; genus Chloranthus; species Chloranthus sessilifolius. Next base: position 108,187,824 of record CM037597.1, on the reverse strand, counting down.
TTAGATGCCAATCTTCCAAGTGAGGGAAACAATTATTCAAAGCCCCTCAATATCACAATAGAAGCAAGGGACCTGGTGATCTCGTTGGTGCTGATTGACAATGGATCAACATTAAATGTGTGCCCTCTGAGAATTGTAACCATGATAGGGGTGGATCCCTCTATGTTCAGGCCAGCTAGAACAAGCGCCAGAGGATTCGAAAACACAAGGAGGGAAATAATTAGAGAAGTTGATCTTGAGCTCACCATTAGGCCAATGACCTTCTCCAGAAGTTGATCTTGAGCTCACCATTAGGCCAATGACCTTCTCCATCCCCTTCCAAGTTACGAACATCAAATCCTCCTTCAATCTGCTGCTAGTGCATCCATTGCTGCACGAAATTGGAGCAATACCTTCAACCTTGCATCAAAAGCTCATATTCGTATCAGAACAGAAGATCATCACCATTTTAGGGGAGGGAGAGGAAGGAGAAAAGGCCACACACAGTATCGAGAACCCCCAAGGTACTGGACATACTGTACACAGCTGAAGACACAAATCTCCATAGTTTCCAGTATGATGTCTCAGCGGTGGCACCCGAACCTCTCAAAAGGGTCTCCATGAAAACTGGGGGTGGAATGACTGCGGCAGTTGCTATGCTTCAGAAATGGGGCTAACAGAAAGGAAAAGACTTAGGTCCTCGCCTGTAAGGCCGGAAAGCCCCAGTTAGAGCCATAGGTGGACAACAGATCAAGTTCGGGTTATGTTACAAACCCACAGAATAGGAGGTCCAAGAGGCCAAAGAACCATTGCTGCAGCCAAAGCTAGGGGGATAGACCTGGAAGATGAGTCCCCTTTGTGGCCTCACATCCGGAGCACGTTCGTGAGGGCAGGGGTCATAAAAATAGATCAGAATGGGGCAACGCAATTGACCCCACGCAAGCTGGCAACCGCTATCCACCCAACCAATCCCCAAATCATGCCCCTCGATATGGAAATAGATCTGGCATCCCTGTCCCTCTTCGAGGAGGAGGTTCCCCCGTCAATGGAACCCCTGCCATAAACCACCACAAACCCATGTTGATGTTTGAGGACCGGGTCCTGGACGAGCCCATGATAAACATGATGGAGGCTCACTCCCAAAAGCCATCTCAATCAGCCTCCTCCATCATAGCAGGTAAAGGTACGACACCACAGGCGAAGAATTAGGCGTCAATGCCCCTAACCCTGGAAACATCGGGTGGTCGTAATGCAGTTCTACCTTCCAAAAAAAAAAACATATAAAAAGCGAGATTAGCCCTTGGCGGGCAATACCATGTGTATATAAAGACCCGCTTTACCAAGGGCCCATCTCCGAAGAAAAAGAAATATCTAAAAAAATAAAAGAAATACAAAATAATCCAAAAAAATTGTCTTTTAAAATTTCTGATAAAATAAAAAAAAATGATGCCTTAATTGAAAAACCCTTCCCGTATGAAATTGACCAATTTCCTATAGAAATACAAGAAGAGGTAGTTGTCACGAGTCTGGACGAGGAGGTCCCTACTGAGGAGCACCCCAATGAGCTCCTTGACCAATTTGCCGATTTTGAGCATGGCCCTACCCTAATCGTTGAAGAAACAGAAGACATCAACCTGCGTACAAAGGAGGTTCTTAGAATCACCAAGATCGGAACGTCGCTATCTCTCGAGGAAAGAAAAGCATGATTGATTTCCTTCTGTCATACCAAGACGTCTTTGCATGGTCATATGAGGATATGCCTGGTTTGGATATCGATTTGGTCGAGCATGAGCTGCCACCATATCCAGATGTTAAGCAGGCCAGAATGGATGTTGAAAGTGAAGGACGAGGTCATCAAATAGTACGATGCAGGGCTCATGGTCTCCAAATACCTGCAATGGCTAGCCAATGTCGTCCCTGTTCCAAAGAAAGATGGAAAAGTTCGCATGTGCATTGACTTCAGGAACCTGAACAAGGCGAACTCAAATCAGGCAGATCTTTCAGACTGCACCGTCAGGTGCATGACCCGAGGTAAAGATAAAAGGTTGATTCAGTCCAAAGGATGGGCGTTCCGACCTTGGGAAGGATTCCAAACCCCACTTAGGTTCGACCATGAATGGGTTCGACTATGCTCAAAATGGGACTTGCTGCTTTATCTCACATTTAATGTTTAAAAAAAAAGGATAGAAGAAAAAATATTTACATAAAATAAAAGATTTCCCTTTTCCATTTTTATACATGTAAAGAAAACCAGAAAAAGATAATAGATTTCCCTTTTCCATTTTCATCTTTACACTTTACTCGCACCACATCTTAAAAAGATAATCAGTGTGGTACCAAACTCTTTACCTTAACAAAAAAGTGAAAAGAGAGACAAAAAAAATGTATATGTACCAAAAAGATATCTGTCAGGTGTTCTTATGCTCCTTTCTATGATGTTTGATCTATGAAAAAAGTATGTTCAAGACCAGGTCAACGACCCAACTCGCGCTTTAAGGCATGAATCTCTGCACGTAAAGCATCTTTGCGAGCATTCCGATCAGCCATCCAACGACCATGAAGACCCTTATATCGCTTTCGAGAAGCATCAGTAGCACCAAGAGCATCACTCAGGGCTCCTTCAAGATGAAGAACCTCACACTCTGCAATACCGGCTCTTGTTTCTGCAACATCAACTCTAACATGCTCTTTCTCTAACCACTCGTGCAGGACCAGCTTCTCATCTATCAACAACTCAATCCGGGTCCGAAGCGCTGACTCCTTCCTCAGCCAAGGCCCCTTTACATCACTGCTCTCCGTCTGGTCCATGTGACGAGCCGAAGGCCTCTCAGATAGTAGTCAAGCCTCATACCCTGAAGAAGTCAAAGTCAGATTCCCTTGCTCCAGATTGCACATATGCGTTGACTGACACGATCCCCAAAGAGCGGCTATCCAAATCCCCAAAGAGCGGCTATCCTATCCAAACCCCCAAGAGAAAATCAAGGTGCATAGGAGTGGCTTTTTCGCACAAGGCACCTGCTGAGTATAACCAAACTGGCGCAGCACCCGAGATGGGAAGTAATAGGTACTTCCAGTCAAGCCGAGAAGGGTGATACCCTCGTGGTCTCTAGATCGAACTGTCGGGAAGGTCCCTTCAACTCATGGAAGCTTCCATACTAACTCAGCCTCAGTCAGCCAATGATGCAGCTCGCGTGTATTCTCCTGTGGCAACTTGGAGCATCGGCCCAAAAAGCAGGCTTTTTGGGCCGATGCATCCTCGGAAGCACTCCACCTTGCCCAAGGCAAAGGCGTTAAGACAGCGGTAAAGCTCAACCAAATGCATCACGGAGCGACCCCCTTCAAGCTTCGCCAGTACGTCGCAGAGCGCAAGAGAGAAGCTCTCCCCCAGTATAAAAAAGGACCTCTGAGATAGGCAAAGAGCGAAAGCTTTCACGTTATGAATATTCTTGACCGACAATTTTTGCAAACTTTCGTCCCCAAATGGTTATCTCAGGAATTTCACCGAACACCCGGAGGGCCCACCAGCAAGGCTTTTCTCATAATCATCTTTTTTCAAGCCTAAAGTCGTGTGGACGACCTTAGCATTACCCGATTTTGGTACCACCTTAGCAAGGCCTCGATGTAGCCTCAAACCTGATAAAATGGAGAGCTCTTCAAGTGTTGGAGTTAGCTCCTGGGTCCCAAGGCGGAAGACATGGGTTTCCACATCCCAATGTGAAGCCGCCGCGTGAATGAGGTCCCAAAACAGAGGAACATCAAGGAAAGACGAGATACTAACAGTCTTGAGGAAGCACAAAAAGGCAATTGGCTGGACCATTGCGGATCTCGGAGGGATAGATGCATCAATATGTATGCACAGGATCCTTTTAGAGGAGGGCTCAGTACCCTCCAGAGAAATGCAGAGGAAATTGAATCCTTACATGCAGGAAGTGGTCCTTAAAGAGATTATTAAATTGCTAGATGCTGGTGTAATTTACCCCATTTCTGATTCTGAATGGGTGGCACCTATCCAAGTGGTGCCTAAGAAATCTGACATAACAATTATTACAACTGAGTTTGGAGAGCTGATATCAGCTAGGGAGACCACTGGCTGGAGGGTTTGCATAGATTATCGGAAGCTTAACTCTAAAACCAGAAAAGACCACTTCCCTCTCCCTTTCATAGATCAAATTCTGGATAAGTTGGCTGGAAAAGCTTTCTATTGCTTTCTTAATGGGTACTCAGGGTACAATCAGATCCCTGTGCACCCTCACGACCAAGAGAAAACTACATTTACTTGCCCTTTTGGCACCTTTGCTTACCGAAGGATGCCTTTTGGGCTGTGTAATGCACCAGCAACCTTTCAGAGGTGTATGTATGCCATATTCTCTTATATGATTGACAAGTTCTTGAAAATTTTTATGGATGATTTCTCTGTATATGGGGATAGTTTTGACCAATGTCTGCAACACCTCCACCTGGTCTTGCAAAGATGTGAGGAGACCAATCTGGTCTTAAGTTGGGAAAAGAGCCACTTCATGGTAACACAAGGTATTGTGTTGGGCCATGTAGTCTCTAGAGAAGGGATTGAGGTAAATAAGGCCAAAGTTGACCTCATTTCAAATTTGCCGCATCCAAAAATAGTCAAACAAATTAGATCTTTCCTTAGACATGCAAGATTTTACAGAAGGTTCATTAAAGACTTCAGCAAAATTGCTAAACCATTGTGCCACCTGCTTTGCCAGGATGTGCACTTTGATTTTTCTGCTGAATGTCTTGAGGCTTTTGAAACTTTGAAGATATGCCTCACCTCTGCCCCTGTACTCCAAACACCTGACTATGCACTATCCTTTGAGCTGATGTGTGATGCATCCGACTTGGCAATAGGTGCTGTTTTGGGCCAAAGGAAAAATAAGCTGCCAGTGGTTATTGCTTATGCCAGCAAATCACTTGCTGAAGCTCAGCTGAATTACATCACAACTGAGAAAGAGCTTCTGGCAGTGGTTTTTGCGGTTGACAAATTTAGACCTTACCTACTTGGGTCTAAAATTGAAATTTTCACAGATCACTCAGCATTGAAATACCTATTATCCAAGAAAGATGCTAAGCCCAGGCTGATTAGATGGATACTCCTATTGCAGGAGGTTGACATTGAAATTAAGGACAAAAAGGGTGTGGAAAATGTGGTGGCTGACCACTTGTCTAGAATTGTGTTGATGACCCTGCAAATGTTGCTTTTTCGGATGAGCAATTGTTTGCCATCCACTCCTTAGTTCCTTGGTATGTACACATTGTAAATTATTTAGTTACAGGCAAGATTCCTATCCATTGGACCAAAATGGACAAAGACCTGTTCCTCTTATAGGTCAAATTCTTTTTTTGGGAGGAACCTTGCTTATACAAATATTGTGCAGACCAAATCATCGGAAAGTGTGTTCCAGAAAGTGTTGTCCCCAGTATTCTGGCCATGTGCCATGAAAATGCATGTGGTGGCCACTTTAGTGGAAGAAAAACAGCTGACAAGATCTTGCAGTGTGGGTTCTATTGGCCTTCTTTATTTAGAGATGCCAATGCACACTGCAGGACATGTGAGAGATGCCAGAAATTAGGAGGGTTGTCCAAAAGAAACTCAATGCCTTTGCAGCCCATCCTTGTTGTGGAACTGTTTGATGTCTGGGGTATTGACTTTATAGGCCCCTTTCCTCCTTCAAATGGTTATCATTTCATCTTAATGGTAGTAGATTATGTTTCATAATGGGTAGAAACTATTGCTACAAGAACCAATAATAATCAAGTAGTCCAAAAATTTGTAAAGCAAAATATCTTCTCAAGATTTGGCACCCCTAGAGCCATTATCAGTGATGGGGGTAGCCATTTCTGCAACAGAAATTTCGAGAACTTGTTCAAGAAATATTCTGTCACCCATACGATTGCTACTCCCTACCACCCGCAAACCAGTGAGCAAGTTGAAATTTCTAATAGGGAGATCAATCAAGCACATCCTTGAGAAACAGTGAGGACTGACAGAAAGGACTGGGTTGATAAGCTAAATGATGCATTATAGGCTTATAAGACTCCCATTGGGATGTCCCCATTCAGACTGGTTTATGGCAAGGCTTGCCATCTCCCAGTAGAGTTAGAACACAAGGCCTATTAGGCCATAAAAAATTTAAATCTAAACCTAACTTCTGCTGGTCATCACAGGTCGCTGCAGCTGTCAGAACTGGAAGAGCTAAGGATGGATGTTTATGCCAATGCCCGGATATACAAGGAAAGGTCCAAGACTTTCTTTGACAAGGGTTTGTTAAGAAAGAGCTTCATATCTAGTGATAAGGTTTGGTTGTTTAACTCCAAACTTAAATTTTTTCCTGGCAAACTGAAATCCAGATGGGAAGGCCCCTATATTGTAGTGAATGTTTCCCCATCTGGTGCTGTGGAAATCAAGGATCCCAAGTCTGGGAAAACCTTGAAGGTGAATGGTTAGAGGCTTAAGCCTTGTTTAGAAAAACCTGTTGAACCTATGGACACCATTCACTTTCAAGGGGACCCTTCATTAAACTGATCCAGAGATGTGTCCATGTTCTAGTATATGTACTTTGGTTTTGATAGGTTTATATTGCCTTCTTTTGTTCAAATTTTTTTTAGAAAATTTTAGTGGCCTCACTTGAGTCTGAATCTGTCTGGTCTGGTTTCTTTTTATGCTTGGTTTGAATGATTACTTCTCTTAAATTGGTGGTTTTTGATTGAATGCACGATGTTTGGATAATGAATTTTGCTGCTTATGCTTGAATGTTTGATGCTATAAGTGGGAGGTCACTTTAGAGTGTCTGGGGGTGCCCCTGGTGGTGAGTTATACCTAGGAACCAGCTACAACACAAATGGAAATAGGAGAATAAAGAGCGCGTGCTCTCTGTTTAAAGCTTTGCTGTCGCGAGATTCAAAGTAAACCCTGGTAGCCTCTCGCGCAATCCAAATGGAGCACTTCAATAGCTGTCGCGAGATTCAAAGTAAACCCTGAGAGCCTCTCGCGCAATCCAAGTTGCAATTACACCGTCGCTAGGCTTCATTTCCCATCCCGCGACCAGATATTTCCAAATTGCGCCAAGCCTAGTGATAAGTATTCCAAACCTTAGCTTCCGGCGCTCTTCTACCTTTCTCCTCCAGCGTCCATTCTACAACCCATTATTCACACCAGGATCCTAGAGATTTGTTCCTAATGTCATCCCGATCAGTTGCCCTCTGCTCAGAGATCTCGTGGTTCACTGTGTGTCAGATCAAATCATACCCTACGATTTTAGGGTAAGCAATCAGATCTCAGACTTCCTTTTTCATTTTCAAAAGTACTATCTCAGAAAGGAGAGTTTATCATGACCCCTAAGAGTGCACCAAAGAAAAGGGCCGGCGATAAAGCCCCTATTGAGCCCGCTCCTAAGAAGGTCAAGACTTCTAAGGCACCGAAAAAAGGGAAGGAAGTGGTTGAGGAGGTGGAAGAGCCAACCCCTGAGTTTTCTGCACCCTCTGAGCTCATGGCTTCAATCCCCTTGGAGCCTGAAACAGCTTTCGACTTGCCCTTCTTCGAGAAGGAGCCTCTCTCTGCCCCTGCCATTGAAGTTATGAGCAAGGCTGGTCTGACACCCTTGATGAGAGGAATTCCAGCACTAGCCTACCCTAGGCTAGTGCAACTCTTTTATCAGCACATCAAGGTCACCAAGGACAAAGATGGACAATCAGGCTTCCTTGTGTTGGTTGATGATTTCAAGATGTTAGTTAACCCCAAGTTGATTGCGGAAGTATTGGGCATCCCAGTTGCATTTGACACTAGCTGTGGATATGGCCCTCCCGTGAGTGCCTCAATTGATACCATTGCGAGGGCTCTTACTAGAGGATTAAAGGCCTCGGGGGATTCCATCATAAGAGAGTTGGAGCCTAGACTCCTTTTCATTGACCAGGTCCTGAGAATGAACATCTACTGCTCAGGCCATCAGCAAGAGAGGACTCCTATTACTGATGCTGTTTACTCTCTCTTTGGGACATGACTTCCATGCTGCCTGGTTAATTTTTGAAGCAATGAAAGATCTGGTGGAGAAATTAGGGCAGAAAAAGAAGCCACACACACTCCCCTATGCCAGAATCATCACCAAATTACTTTTGAAGGGGGGTACAAGATACCAAAAGGAGAGGAGACTACTTGCCAAGAGGCAATGGGGAATCAGTAGGAGCCTGATGGAAATACATAAGAAGAAGAAAGTTGAGGCTCAGGCCCCTCCCAAGCAAACAGATGAGGAAGCTGTTACAAGGCCCACCCCTGCTACCACAGAGGTGGTTCAAGATCCTGTCACTACCACTGCTGCAGCAGCCGCCACATCCACCCCACCTTTCACTGCAGGATCCCCTATCCCTACTACATCCCATTTCCCTTACCCTACCCCATCTCTCTCACCTTCCTTTGTCTTCATTGTCAATGCCAACACGCCTCAACCTTAACACAACCACCGGATTCCAAGCCTTTATGGCTAGTTTCCTTGATACCAAGCCCACCCACTACACCCCCGTCCCGGATTCCCCAAATACATCACCACATCACTCACCAGAACCCCAATCTCCTCCGCCTTTCACTTTCCATCATGCTCCTTCCTCCCCTTTTCAACCTGTTCCTTCTTCTACACAATCTCAACCTCCAAATCCAGACACACTAACACTAATCCTTTCCCTCATCCAAGACATCCAATCACAACTGTCCACAACAACAACACACACAGAACCAGATGCAAACAGAAATCACAACCACTAAATCCACACTTCAGACATTGACTAACCAACCCATCCCTCACCAATCTAATCAAACCCCACTGATCAGTTCCCCATCCAGCCCTGACTCCCCAACCCAATCATTCCCGTTCATACCTTTCACCATTCCCTTTTTCCTTTTCCCACCACCACCTACTCCTAGTGAGCCTACCTCATTTTCTTTGTCCTTTGCCTTCCATCCCACCTCTTATACTACTCCCTCCAACATTCACTGACAAATCCACACAAACTGACCCAAAACTTTTTGCCCTCCCCCAACACCTACACTTACCCAATGAAAACACCACTTCACCTACCCAGGACCAATCACATCTTGCTCCTTCCACTTCTTCTCTTCCTATCGCACTCAAACACTCCTTTTACATCCCTCCCTACCTTACCATCCTCCATGCAATGAGAGACAATCCCTACCTTAGGAGGGATGTCCTGAGGGGCATGGCCCAACTTAAACAATCCATAGAGACCCCTCTGTTGCAGCAGATTACTGAACTAGAGGATGCCCACAGAAAACAATTACTGGGAATTTCCCTTGGGTGGACTAACATTTTGGAGGGCTATGAGAAGGAGAAAAAGAAGGCAGCTTATCACCAAATGAATTTGGAGCTGGAAAAGGCAAATACTAATGTGGAGAGGATGAAAGCTAGAATGTTTGGAAAGAGACTCAACAATGCCCACGAAATCTTTCGACTCCAAAAGGAAATCCACCAAAATGACCTGAAAGCCCAATCTAGATATCCTCTTTGGAAGCTGCATTGGATGCAGCCAGAAGTGCTGCTCATCAGCCCACCCCACTCTCTGTACTCATGCCAGAACCTGAGCCTCAAGGTACCCAAACCCTTGTTGTCCCTCCTTCATCACCTCTTACTGAGCAAACTTATCCTAAACAGAGGAAGTCACTGCTAAGAGGACTGCTTCCACAGCAGCCCCTATCAAAATTGGCAAAGAGCCAACTGCCCAGTCTGAGGAGGCACAACCACATGGCCAGCCAGAAAAAGGGCAGTCCCCTGTAGCCCCCCCTGAGCAAGATAAAGGAAAATCTCTTATAATCCCTCTTGAACCCAAGACCAGAAAAATGAGAGTGAGGGTACCAAAAGCCCTAACCATGAAGAAACCACCAGTCTAACCAAAGAAACCAAGGCAGCCAAAGAAAAAGAGTCCAACTGAGAGCAAAGCAAAGAAGAAAAAGACCAAAGCTCTTACAGACAGAACCAAGTTCAAGCTCAGTTTTGAGAACAGAGCTGAACTTAGGAAACATGCACAACAGATGGGCTGGGACTGGTTCACAGACTCAGATTCCAACTCCTCTTAAACTAGATTGTAGTTAGGCTTTTCCTTCCTTTCCACTTCTTTTCTTGTCATTGTAATTACAATTGTACATTTCTTTCTAAGATAATAGAATCTTATTTTTGATATTGCTTTGTCTGTCTATGTTTAATGCTTTTTCATTACTATTAACTCAAGACTTTCGACCTTTGAACCAAGACTATCGCTCTAATGGTTTGGGGGTGTGGCAGGGTAGGTCTGCCGATAGAATAGTTAACTTTAGTGCAGTAGTGGTGCTATAATTGGGATGAATAAAGTTAATTTTCACCTAACTTGCTGCAATGAGGAAATTTGTGAAAAATTAAAATATTTTTGCAGACTTTTCGAAACTGAAAATTTTAAAATCCTGGCACCACCATGAAGCTAACATAAGAAATTTTAAATTAGTACCTAGTAAACCTAAGAGGAGAGAAAAAGGTGAAAATACACTCCATGAGTTAAAAAGAAGACTATATCTAGTGAGATTTGGGCCCATCAATTTCTGTTGAAGAGTGTTTTGGTATTTTTTCTGCTCTAAGGTTTGATTGACTCAGCACTTTTTACTAGAAGTTAGGCGTCTCCAAATCAAAACTGGTTGACAGCACTCATGACACTAAGGAAATGATTCAAGGCCCTCATTTGGATAGTTTGAGCCTGAAAACCCAACCTTTTAAAACTACCCTTTTGCATACACTCTTTGAGCCTCAAAAAGTCCTATTTTTTCTTTAACAAACACGGGAGTACTTGCACCTTAACCTCATGACCTGATTCAACCTTACCCTCACTCTGAGAAATCAGAAGGTAAAGGAGGAGTTGAAGGTAATGAGAGTGATCCAACATTTGGTAGAAGGAGAAGAAAAGTAACCCATGAACAACAGTGTGTTGGTGGTATTTGTGTGGCAGTTCATCATAAAAATCATAAAAAATAAAAAGAAGAAAAATTATAAAAAGAGAAAAAGAAAGAGAAGTTGAAGAACAACATCATCTGAAAATTGAAAAGAGGAGGAGAAACGGGCCACTTTGATTCTGAAATATATCAAGTAAGATGAAGTTGTGCTGAAATGAAGGTAGTGAAGTGAGGAGTCACTCCTTACCTTGCTGATTTCTCAATTTTGACTTGCTTTTTACCCCTTCATTCTTTATATCCCTCACCCATAAGCCACATTACAACCCATTCAAAAGACCTTGAAGATCCAAAGTGAAATGAGCTGTCAGGTAGAGATGAGGGAGTGCCTAATCTATGGTGAAGAGTCATGAGAATGTTAGAAATTAGAAGCTTTACCTATGCTCATGCTTACAAGCTCATTTGGGGTCTGTAACTGCTCTTGAATTGCTTTAAATGTGAACACCCTTAGATATTCATTGTTGAGAGATAGCCCTGGTGAGAATTGGGCCTGACTTGTAACTTCATTGGGGTTGTATCCAACCTGATTCTTGAATTTAAGGCAAGCTTAGTACTGATATGTGCACATTGAATTTCTAATGTAAAATGATTGGTGGAACTGCAAACACATACTGAAAATTTTGAGTTTTAAATTGCCTGCATTACTGCTGCAATTTCCTCTGAGTTTTAAAGAGATGTGGATTGATGCTTTATTCATTGAAATTTGTTTTGCCATTGACTGCACCACTTTTAACTATTTTAATAATGATGTTTGTGGGTATCTTCACTGAAAACCCTCAGGAGACTTCACTCCTCCACTAGGGATCACCTAGGGGTTTAAAAGGCTTGGTACATATGCTAAATGTACCCGTGATCCCTACGAAAGTGGCATTTAATTAGTTCAAGCTTTGCTAAGGGACTAGCAAAGATTGAGTTTGGGGGTGTGTTAAGACCTGAAAAGTACCATTTTTCACCCCTTAATTTAATCTCTGTTAGACTCTTAGTCATTTAATAAATATATGTTAAGCCCATTTTGTAGGTAATAAGCAGCAGCTGCAGACAAGACCCTAACCCTGCTAAGAAGCCTACTTTTGCAGTAGAACTCCAAGCAACTGGTAGCCCATTCACAGAGGAAAGAAACACCAAGGTAGGACACACCTGGATGTACACATTGAATGCCCAAGTGGGCCCCAGAAATTCCTCAGAAGAAAGGAGGTTGGACCCAGACAGAGAACTTGACTGCATCATAGGCAAAGCACAACAACAAGTCAAGAAGTGAGCCTCGCGCAGATGTCGCAGGGTTCAATTGATTCAGAGAAAAATGCTTCGCGCAGCTGTCGCGGGTTTCTCAAGGCAGCACACCAACTGCTCGCGCTGTTCTCGCGCAGATTAATGACAGAAGGGCTCAAGAAGCATCGCGAGGCTCAGTTGAAAGCACTCTCGCAGTCTCGCGCAGCTCAAGAGAGGAGCATTTAATCCTCACGCGATCTGCTGAGGAGAGTGGCCGTGGGATGCAAATCTCCATGGAACTGGTTGCACAATCCAGAGACCTATGCACATTGCTTCTCCATGGGGATCCCCGCGAGATTCACTAAAGAACGAACTGCGCGCAATTCCCTCGCCATTCAAATGGAAAGTGCAATCCCACGACGACAACTCTATCACGCGACAAGACCTGGAAATCCTTGTTACCTAGCGAGGCTCAGGATCTTAACTTTCCCCCACTTCTGCAGGGGCAGTCTGGGAACTTCCAGCAACTAGGGCACTCACTCCAATGCTCCAATCTCTGTGCATGCGCCCCGAGGCACAGAAATGAGCCACGTTTGCGTCATTAAAATTAGGGTTTTCCTAACCCTAATGCTCCCACAGCCGACTGCTATATAAGCCTAAGCCTAGTTTAGGTTTAAGGAAGGGCGATCTTTTTGAATCTGCTGTAGAGTTTCAGTAGGTTAAAGGTTAGGGTTTAGGTAGCATTTTTTTCCCCTTTTCTTCTCTCCATAGCCCAAGACTTGCTGGCTATGCCTTTATATGTCTATTTGGAACAGTTTTAATGAAGTTTTATAATAGGATGTTATACATGTATGAGATTGATGTTTGAGGGTTGTTCTGTACAAGGCTGCTGCCTGGAGATCCTCCATTGCTAAGTTGTATTGTAAGCAATGGAGGATTGTTTTTAAGGATTTATTTAGATCCAAGTGACCTGTGTGTCCAGGCTAGGCACATATGCAGGCCTATGCCCCACCACAGGATCCACTAAATCTGAATTCCCATGGGAGCTTGAGCTGGTAGCCTTGTGAACATAGTGGTGCCAGTAATCTACTTGTTCTTTCTCAGACCTCTGTGAGGAGGATAGCCTCTAAGGATAGTATGTGGCCATTTAAGTAGATAGGTTATAGCCCTAGGGTGAGGCCAATTCACAGATCTAAGACAGATTCTTCTTCTCTGCACTTGTGCTTGTAGCCCTGTCAGAGATTGTGCAGAGACAGACTCCCCTGTATTTGTATAGACCCACCATTAGATGGCAGATCTGATCTGACTGCAGAGATTGTAGGCTTGTGACTGGATTACTGTTGTCTCTCTAAAGCAGTGAACAGCTAGACCTAAAGCTAATACTCAAACTCTTGCTGGTCTTGTGTGTCCATGCTAGTGCACATTGCAGGCTTATGCCCCACACACAGAACTTTAGAGGTTGAGGTTCCTATGGATTCTTGAGCTGGTAGCCTGGATGAAGTAGTGCCTACAATGATAAACATGTTCTGACCCATCTATGGATTGTGGTTCCCCTATTGGATAGTCTGTGACCATTTCAGTGGACAGGTTATAGCCATAAGGAATTGGATTATAGCACAGGGGTGAGTTGGATCCTTTATCCTCTTTGGTGATAATGTAGCCATTGGACATGACTTCTATAGCAGCAGATCTGAGTCTGAGTTATAAAACCTATCAGATCTGTACCTAATAGCCTACTTCTCACCCGTTTTATATTTATTTTCTCACACTCTGTCATTCTTCTCAACCATTTCTGTAGTTTAGGCATTAGGTTACCATAGGATTTAAACAATAATGACCTTAAATCCCCTTCTATTTAGGATTGCCAGATCTGGAGGGCCTACTAAAGATGGCTCCCTTGGAGCTTTAGACCATTTTCCCTGTGGGACAAACTCTTACTTATCAAAACTTGCTACAAAGGACCCTGTACCTTGCAGGTCTAGGCTATTTTAGTTGTGCTGAATCCACCCTCTATCTTTCTCTGATTTTTTTTTTTTTGCTCTCATCATTTCACAATAAATCAGCACACTAGAATTCAAACAACACCTTGGTTCGTCATTTCTGATTTTCATTTTCTGTTTTTTGATATGTTTGTTTCCATCTTTTCAGATTTGGGGATACTTGCACTTCCAACCTGGCCGCCCCCTGCTCTATTCCGATGAGTATACATACCCCTTCATGAGCTGCTGGCTCGCGGACCGTCACCATGAGTCGGGGATGAAGCACTTAGAACTAGGTCTGAGGTCTCAGTTCGACTTGACGATCCCTGAGCAGGTTTGACTCTCTTTTCTTTATCGGTTAGACTTTTGAGTTTTGATTGCATTGATTGACCAACGAGCTTCTTTCTTGTGCAGAATGTATTCGACCCATACGTCGACTCCCCTTTTCTAGACCGCGCCGTTGTTGGGCGGTCACGGCTGTTGGTTGACCGCCGCATTGTCTTTTTCTAAGCATCTTTTGAGAATTTTTTTTTAGCTTAGCGTGTGTAATACACATGCCAGGCAATTTCTGAGAAATTTTAAACCAGCGTGTATATTACACACGCTAGGTGCTTTTGGGCGGTGGTGGGCCTATAAGGCCTTAGAAGGCATTCTTTTTTCTCTATTCTAGGTTGGGTTTTGGATTTTGCTCCAACATTTTTGTCTTTTCTTTTCGAGGGTGGGTCCATTGTCCTACATTAAATCGTGATTCCTTTAAACGGCTTTGTATGACCATGGACTCACTTTACGACCCCGCCCATTGGGGGGGTTCGAGTCTTTTATACCTCCCTCCTTGGGTGTAGGGCCTAGTTTTATGAAGAAATGGTTTGATAGCGTGAATGAGAGCGAACTTGCGGGTTTGGATCAACTCGGGCTGGCCCGTCTCTCGTCTTTCCTTGATGCTCTTCTGTTTTGGGACCTCATTCACGCGGCGGTTTCGCATTGGGATGTGGAAACCCATGTCGTTCGCCTTGGGACCCGTGAGCTAACTCCAACACTTGAAGAGCTCTCCATTTTGTGGGGTTTGACGAGGCCTTGCTAAGGTGGTACCAAAATCGGGTTATGCTAAGGTCGTCCACATGACTTTAGGCTTGAAAAAAGATGATTATGAGAAAAGCCTTGCCGGTGGGCCCTCTAGGTGTTCGGTGAAATTCCCGAGAGAACTTTTTGGTGACGAAAATTTGCGAAAATTGTCGGTCAAGAATATTCATATCGTGAAAGCTTTCGCTCTTTGCCTTCTCTCAGAGGTCCTTTCTTAAACTAGGGGAGAGAGCTTCTCTCTTGCGCTCTGCGACATACTGGCAGAGCTTAAAGGGGGCCGCTCGATGATGCATTTGGTATTGGTTGAGCTTTACCGCTGTCTTAACGTCTTTGCCTTGGGCAAGGTGGAGTGCTTTAGGGGATGCCCTGTGCTGCTCAGGTCTGGCTTGGGGATCCCGCTTTTATGTTGTCCAGGGAGAGGTGGGTCGCTGCTTTTTGGGCCAATACTCCAAGTTGCCACAGGGGAATACACGCGAGCTGCATCTTTAGCTGACTAAGACTGAGTTGGGATGGAGGCTTCCAGGGCTTGACAGGACCTTCCTGGCAGTTCGATCTAGAGACCACGAGGGTATCACCCTTCTCGGCTTGACTGGCAGTACCTATTACTTCCCATCTCAGGTGCTACGCCAGTTTGGTTATACTCAAGAGGTGCCTTATGCGACAAAACCACCCCTATGCACCTTGATTTTCTCTCGGGGGTCTTATGGGGATTTGGATAGGATAGCCGCTCTTTGGGAAACGCGTCTGTCTACGCATATGTGCAATCTGAAGTAAGGGAATCTGACTTTGACTTCTTCATGGTATGAGGCTTGGCTACTATCTAAGAGGGCTTCTACTCGTTGCTTGGACCAGCCGGAGAGCAGTGATGTAGAGGGGCCTTGGCTGCGGAAGGAGTCGGTGCTTCGGACCTGGATTGAGTTGCTGATAGATGAGAAGTGGGTCCTACACGAGTGTTTAGAGAAAAAGCAGGTCAGAGCTGATGTTGTAGAAACAAAAGCCGGTGTTGTAGAGTGTGAGGTTCTTCGTCTGAAAGGAGCCCTAAGTGATGCTCTTGGTGCTACTGATGCTTCTTGAAAGCGATATAAGGGCCTTCATGGTCGCTGGATGACTGATCGGAATGCTCGCGAAGATGCTTTACGTGCAGAGATTCGTGTCTTGAAGCGCGAGTTGGGTGGTTGACCTGGTCCTACACATACTTTTTCCATAGATCAAACACCATAGGAAGGGGCATAAGAACCCCTGACAGATATCTTTTTGGTATATATACATTTTTTTTTCTCTCTTTTCACTTTTTTATAAAGGTAAAGAGTTGGGTACCACACCGATTATCTTTTTGAGATATGGTGCAAGTACAGTGTAAAGATGAAAATGCAAAAGGGAAATCTATTATTTTTTTATGGTTTTCTTTATATGTATAAAAATAGAAAAGGGAAATCTTTTATCTTATATAAGAATCTTTTCTTCTATCATTTTTAAAAAAAACCTTAAACGTGAGATAAAACAACGGGTCCCATTTTGAGCATAGTCGAACCCGTTCATGGTCGGACCTAAGTGAGTTTTGGAATCCTTGCCAAGGTTGGAACGCCCATTCCTTTGGACTGAATCAGCCTTTTATCTTTACCTCGGGTCATGCGTTTGACGGTGCAGTCTAAAGGATCTGCCCGATCAAGACCTGATTTGAGTGAACATGAGCGGCCCAGTTGGCAACCAGATAATCGAGAATGTAACCAAGTAACTTAAGATTTTCTTTTTCTCGTTTTCTTTTTCTCCTTTTCTTTTTCTCTTAACCTCTTTACTCACAGCGCTCAAGATGGGTTTTCGTCATGCCCGTTATCGCCATTTTTTTACTTGTAGCGCCCCTTTGGGTTTTCACTACGTCCATGGGTATGCATTTTTATCACAGGCGCCTTTTCAGGTTTTCACCTGGTTCGCACAAGCTCGCTGGTTTTACCCATGACACCCTTTTGGGTTTTCACTACGTCCTTTTTGCTTTGAGGTTGTATTTTTCTTTTTCTTTTCTTTATTTTCTCAAAGGCCACGACATGGACGTCGACTCCATCATAGCCGGCTGGATGGAGTTCTTTTGTTGTCTCACAATTTGGCTTGTATTGACTCAATGGATACTGTGACTGCTCGTAGACCTTAAAAAGGCCTTTCTCTCGGGATGAATCATTACCACGGGTAAGGTTATGAATTTTGAAGGTATTCTGGTGTTAAAAGGTTTCCTTGATTAGGTTCCAGCTGCCGTAATATACTTCTTCCTTGGGGGATTTTCTTTGTACATGTCCCATGATATTTCTCTCTTTTCTTGTCTATTTATATTTTTTGTTCTTTTTCCTTTTCAGGCAATCTCTTTTTAGGGTTTTGCTTTTATGTTTTTTTTAGATTTTGTGGGTGACTCTTTTTTCTTCCCTCTTTTTTTGTTTGGTATATACATTTTTACCTCTTCTTTTTTCTTCCTGGGAGGGGTTTATAAAAGAAAAGCTCACGGCCCAATGGGTGTGGCAAAGGGTATGAGTGTTCAGTGACGCTTTTTGGTTACTTGACCTTGAAATGATGGCCTCTTTTGTGGGGTCCTTAAGCAGTCACGTATCTATTTTATCAATACTTACCTTGCCATAGGAGACTTAGGAATAGAGTCGTCGTACGTATCTATCGCTGATGGGCTCAGGAAAGTGATTTCCGACCATGGTGGCAAGGCGGAGCGTGTACCCCAGGAGCACTTCTCGGATGACATAAGGTCCCTCCCAGTTGGGCTTGAATTTTCCTCTTGGATAGGAGTGGAGAGAAGGGAAGATTTTCTTAAGTACCGTGTCACCCACCTTTAAATCTCGGATGCGATCACGCTTGTTGTAAGCACGAGCGATCCTTCTCTGTTAGGTCTGGGTGTGACACAAGGCTAGGAGCCATCTCTCATCTAGCAGGTTCAGTTACCTCTCTCTATCGGCTTCCGGTAGATCAGATTCGATGATAATGCGGAGTTGAGGGTACCTCAACTTCAACTTGCAGGACGGTTGCGGTCCCATACACAAGGGAGAACAGCGTGGCCCCTGTAGCGGTACAGATCGACGTTTGGTAAACCCATAGTGCAAATGGTGACATTTCGCTCCAGTCGCAGTATGTGATAACCATCTTCTCAAGGATGCAGACAAGTATTTTGTTAGTCGTCTCTACGGCTTCGTTGGTTTGTGGCCGATATGGTGATAAGTGATGGCGTTTTATTTTGTACTGCTCGCAGAAGGCTCTTATGCACTTGTTCGCGAAGTTGGTGCCGTTGTCCGTGATGATGTCCTTGAGTACATCGAATCGACATAATATTATTTTTGATAAATTTCTCGACATGATTGGCCGTGACGTTTGCATAGGATATCGCCTCTACTCATTTTGTGAAGTGAAGTACTCAATGCAACGAGGTTAAACTGATGCCTATTTGATGCTTTCGGATTGACTTTCCGACTATGTCAAGGCCCCATGTGGCAAATGGCCAGGGAGTGGTCATGCTGTGTAGATCTATAGTAGGAGCATGTAGCAGACTGGAGTGTTCTTAGCGTTTGTAGCACTTATGCACATGCTTGCAACAGTCAGTTTTTATGGTGGTTTAGAAATGCCCTTGCTGTAGGATCTTCTTGGCGAGCATGTGCCCATTGACGTGGGCCCCGCATACTCCCTTTTGGATCTCGTTCATGATGTTGGCTTCCTCGCCCTCAGTTAGACATCGGAGCAGGATATTATTATATGACCGCTTGTAGAGGCACTCGCCACAGATGATGTAATTAGCCTCTAAACGTTGAATGGTCTGCCCGTCCGTCTTGGACGTACCTTTCGGGAACGTTCGCGTTTCGAGGAAACTTTTGATATTCGAGAACCGTGGAGGCTCGTATCTATCCCTGCGGGTCCCTCAATCCGGAGGCAGAAAGTCGGCTCGTTTTTTTGTTTGATCATGATTGGTTTCCCTTTGACGCCATAAGGGATTTCTACCATTGATGCCAATGTTGCTAATGCATTCGCAAAACGATTTCTTGCTCGTGGGACATAGGAGAAGGTAACATCATCGAAGCATGCTATTAGATCTTCGAGGTGCTCATGGTATGGGATCAAATTCTCATCCTTCATCTTTCAATCTCCATTTGTCTGACATATGATCAACTGTGAGTTGCCAAACACCCTGAGATGAGTTACATTCAGGTCCAAGGCTACTTGTAGGCCTGCTACGCAGGCTTCATATTCGGCCATGTTGTTAGTGAAGGGGAAATTGAGTTTGATGGAGACTGGTATATGAGGTCCTTTTGGCAAGATTAGGATAGCGCTGACCCCTTGACCTTCGACATTTGCTGTCCCGTCGAAGTGCATTACCTAGGACTCTTCGGTTTCCATTGTATCATCCTTTGTCATGAACAAGATGTCGTCATCGGGAAATTCGGTCCTTAAATGCTCATAATCGGGTAAGGGGTTCTCGGCAAGATGATCGACGAGTGCTTGCCCCTTGATTGACTTCTGAGTGACATACGTGATGCCGAATTCAGATAAGAGAAGTTACTAGCGTGCAGTTCTGCCAGTGAGGACTGACTTTTCGAATAGGTACTTCAACGGATCCATTCGCGTAAGGAGTAGAACGACTTTAGATAGCAAGTAGTGGCGGAGCCTCTGCGTAGCCCATACGAGAGCCAGACATGCTTTCTCTAGATGAGAATAGCGTGTCTCGTAATCAGTGAATTTCTTGCTCAGGTAATAGATGACCTGCTCTCTTCTTCTTATCTCTCTCTTCGTCCTGTCTCATCATGCTGCCCTAAGACACATTCCATCGAAACTTCCGTTGTGGAAAGGTACATTAAGAGTGTCTCCCTGGTTCGGGTGGTACCAACACTGGCGAGTTGAGAAGGTAGCCCTTGATCTTATCAAATGCTGCTTGACAGTCGTCGTTCCATTCAACGAGCGAATATTTTCTTAGTAGCTTGAAGATCCGCGTGCAGATAGGAGTGAGCTGTGCGATGAATCGACTGATGTACTATATTCTACCTAAGAAGTCTCTAATCTCTTTCTCGGTAGATGGCGGTGGCATTTCGACGATAGCTTTTACCTTGATCGGGTCAACCTCGATGCCTCTTCTGCTGACGATGAAGCCTAGTAATTTTCTTGACATGGCACCGAATGCGCATTTCTGAGGGTTTAGGCGCAACATGTATTTTCTCAGTCTCTCAAACAGCTTTTGGAGGTTTATCAGATGATCACCTCTCTGGTGACTTGGCGATCATGTCGTCAACGTACACCTCAATTTCTCGGTGCACCATGTCGTGCAAGAGTGCTATCATCGCCCTTTGGTACGTCGCCCCAGCATTCTTCAACCCGTATGGCATGACTCGGTAACAGAAAGTTCCCCATGGAGTAATGAACGCTGTCTTTTCTCGGTCTGCTTCGGTCATTTTGATCTGATTGTACCCGGAGAATCTGTCCATAACTGAGAGCATCCCATACTTGGCAGTGTTATCGACCAAGATATCGATGTGTGGCAACAGGAAGTCGTCTTTCGGGCTCGCCTTGTTTAGGTTTCTGAAGTCGATGTACATGTGAATCTTTCCATCTTTCTTTGGTACATGGACGACATTAGCCAGCCATTGTGGGTATTTGGAGACTATGAGAAACCCTGTATCGTATTGTTTGATGACCTCATCCTTCACTTTCAGCATCCATTCTGGCTTGAGGCGTTTCAACTTCCGCTTGACCGGCTTAACATTTAGATATAGCGGCAGCTCATGCTCGATCGAATTGGTATGCAAACCAGGCATATCCTCATATGACCATGCGAAGACGTCTTGGTATGACCGAAGGAAATCAATCATGCTTTTTCTTTCCTCTGGGAGATAGTGACGTTCTGATCTTGGTGATGCTAGGAACCTCCTTTGTACCCAGGTTGATGTCCTCTGTTTCTTCAACGATTGATACTCAAAATTGACAAATTGGTCAAGGCGTTCATTGGGGTGCTCCTCAGTAGGGATCTCTTCGTCCAAACTCGTGACTCCCACCTCTTCTTGTATTTCTGCAGGAAATGGGTTGATTTCATGTGGGATGGGTTTTTCAATTAAGGCATCATTTTTTTTTATTTTATCGGGAATTTTAAAAGATAATTTTTTGAATTTTTTGTATTTCTTTTATTTTTTTGGAATTTTCTTCGAATATGGGCCCTTGGCAAAGCAGGTCTTTATATACACATGCTATTACCCGCCAAGGGCTAATCTCACATTTTATAGGTTGTTTTTTTGAAGCTGGAACCATATTTACGACCACTCAATGCTTCTTGGGTTAGGGGCATTGACGCCATATTCCTCACCTGTAGTGTTGTACCTTTACCTGCTCTGATGGAGGAGGTTGATTGAGATGTCTTTTGGGCCCGTTCGGGACCCGGTCCTCAAACATCAATATGAATTTGTGGTGGTTTATGGCAGGGGGTGCATTGACGGGGGAACCTCTTCCTCGAAGAGCGACAGGGATGCCAGGTCTATTTCCATATCAGGGGGCATGATTTGGGTATTGGTTGGGTGGATAGCGGCTGTCTGCTTGCGTGGGGTTAGTTGCGTTGCCCCATTCTGATCTATTTTTATGACCCCTGCACTCACGAGTGTACTTCGGATTTGAGGTCGCGGAGGAGACTCATCTTCCAGGTGTATCGCCCTGGCTTTGGTTGCATAAATGGTTCGGGCCTTCTCTTAGACCTCTTGAACCTCCTCTTCTGTGGGTTTGTAACCTAACCCGAACTTGATCTGTTGTCCGTCTCTCGCTATAACTAGGTCTTTCCGGTCTTGCGGGCGAGAACCTAAGCCTTTTCCTTTATGGTAGCGCCATTTCTGGAGCATGGCAACTATCGCAGTCATTCCACCCCCAGTTTTCAAGGAGATCCTTTTGAGAGGTTCTAGTGCCACCGTTGAGACATCATACTGAAAATTATGGAGATTTGTGTCTTCAGCTGTGTGGTATGTTCAGAACCTTGAGGTCCTCGACACTGTGTGTTGCCTTTTCTCCTTCTTCCTCTCCCTCGCCTAAAATGGTGATGATATTCTGTTCTGATACGAATCTGAGCTTTTGGTGCAAGGTTGAAGGTATTGCTTCAATTTCGTGCAGCCATGGATGCCCTAGCAGCAGATTGAAGGAGGAATTTATGTCCATAACTTGGAAGGGGATGGAGAAGGTCATTGGCTCAATGGTGAGCTCAAGATCGACTTCTCCAATTATTTCCTTCCTTGTGTTATTGAATCCTCTGACACTTGTTCTAACTGGCCTGAACGTGGAGGGATCCACCCCTATCTTGGTTACAGTTCTCAGAGGGCACACATTTAATGCTGATCCATTGTCTATCAGCACCAACGGGATTACCAGGTCCCTTGCTTCTACTGTGATATTGAGGGGCTTGGAATGATTGTTTCCCTCACTCGGAAGATCAGTGTTTGAAAGCGAGATTGCTTTGGGGGCCAATATCTGTCCGATTATCTGCCCCACCTCATCTGGGGATACCTTGCTGGAGACATGTGCGCCTTTCAAAGCTCCCATTAAGGCTTGGAAATGGAACGGAGACGTCATTAAGAGGTCCTAGACAGTGATATTAGTTGGCATCCTTTTCAGCTGTGTTTCCAACACGTGCTCTCCGCTTATCTTTTCAAAGGGGTGTATCGTAGTAGGTTCCTTTTTCTCTTTCGGTCGAGGTGGTAACGATGTCTTGGGTTGCTTAGAAATCCTCCCTGACCGTGTAACGAAATCCACTGTCCCTTTTATACTGTTGCCCGCATTGATATCTGTTTGGTTGTAGCTAAGCGGGATTTGGTGGGGGTCATAGGCTGGCCCTGGGATCTGAAATGGGTTATTTGAGGGTATCGGAGGTGTTGGTGGTGAAGGGTAACTTGATAGAACTTGGTTAACTTCCGCTAGAGGCAGATAGGTTGGAGGGAAGGAGAAAATGGGCCAAGTGGGATCTATGGGAATTGTGAATGACTGGTAATTAATCGGTGTCGGAGGGGGAATCTGGGGAACACTAGTTATCCAACAATCGGAGGGGGGTGGTGTTGCATATGGTTGATATGGAGATAAGCTGGGTTGAACGTAATTGATGGGAGTTGGTGGTGGAAAATACATCCTCAAATCTAAGGGCTCTACTTAGGGCGTGGATTGGGGAAGTAATCATCCAAATTTAAGGGCTTGATTACCCCTATGCTTCTATCTTCTTGATCCCTCTGCTTCGGTGCTATAAAGTCTTCCCGGATGAGGATATACTCTAAAGGGTCAAACTCTTCACCGTCTTCCTCTATAACGTTGCCGGTGGGCCTTGGGCCCATCCCTCCTAGCAGATGTGGTGGCATTAGGACCTGATGTATGTTGGCATGCTGACTTGCCTGGGGAAGTGCCAGAGGGATGATTTTGCCAGTGTTTATTAGGTCTTGTATCGCATGCTTTAAAGGAAAGCATCGATCGGTCGGGTGACCTAATCCTTGATGAAAATTGCAATGAGAATTTGGGTCATAATTTCTGGAGATTGAATTTGGTGGTGGGCGTGGTTGGAAAGGTGTAACAAGACCTTTTTTTAACTAAAAAAGGTAGAAGGATGTTCAAGGATTGCCCCAATGGTGTAAAGACTCGGTCGAAACTAGCCCCTCTTTGTTTTGGGGTCATCTGTGTACCTTGCCCATTGTCTGTTCTCTATATTGGTTCACTTCATGTTAGGGCCGGCTGTGTCGCCCTAAACTGGAATGGGGTTATGCTGGTGCTGGGTCGTGCATTTACGACTGTCTGTATATCCACCCCAGTTCTTCTCTCGTTCCTCTGTTCAGTGAACTTTCGGACCCAACTGGTTATGTGTTTGCTTAACCGTCCTCTGATTGCATCCTCACAATGATTGGCATTGCTTACTAAGTCAGCAAAGCTAGACTGCTGTTGGTATACCAGGAAATTCGAGATGACCGACAGTGTGCTTTTCGAAATCAGCTCAATTTGCTCATCATCGGGTATTCTATTCCTGACTTGGGCTGCCAATGCTCTCCATCGCCGAAGGTAGTCACCGAATGTTTCGTCGGACTTTTGCTTTAGTCGGGCTAGATCTGACTTGCGGGGTTCAATGTCTATGTTGTGAACGTATTGCTCTTGGAACAAGTGGGTCAGATTTTTTTCAAGTTTTAATCATGGATGGTTCAAGGGAAGTGAATCATCTGAAAGTTGGGCCCTTTTCTAGAACACTTTGATGAGGAGTTGTTCGTCTCCGCCGTACTGGCACATGTCCCCACAGTAGGATTTGAGGTGCGCAATGGGGTTGCCCGTGCCATTGTATTTATCAAAGGTTGACATCTTGCATTTTTGGGGCAAATGGACTTCCGCAAATAGGCAAAAGTCGGAAAAGTCCGTGGCATGGATTTCAGCTCCACCCATCTTCTTCAGCTGTTTTTGGATTTTGTCATTTTATTCTTTTAACAGCTCTGACTTCCTAGATTGTGGAGCTAGCCTCTCAACAGGCTGCCTCCATTCACTTTGGACTGCCTTTGGGTTGGTTTGCACAGGATGTGGGGGGATGAAATTGGCAAATGCTCCCACATATGTCCCATTATTCCGAGTTTATCCTCCTCATACTGATTGCTGGTAGCAATAATAATTGGAGGAGTGGGATTGATTGGGTTTGGAAGTTTTGGGCGGGTGCCTTGTAAGTGGGGGAAGCTTTATTGAGTGTTTTGGGGGGTAAATGGGTGAGTCAATGGAGGGTTTTGAGTGGGGGCCTGGTGAGGCCATTGTGCTTGGTAAGGATTTTGACGGTTGGGTTGGGAGGTAAGAGGATAGGTGAATTGGGGATGGTTGATGATATGGGGTGGGTCTCTATATTGGGTTGGGTGTGAGAGATGTGGATAAATGGGGCCCATGCCATGTTGAGAGATTCGATGAGATGGGTGTACTATTTGAGGGGGAATGGGGGCCCGTTGGGTATAGGCGAATGTGAGATATTGGGGGAATGATGGAGGGTTTGCAAATGGGGCTCCCGGGTTTGGGCCTTGATGGGCTTGAGCCTGGGGTATTGGGCCTTCATGGGCTTGGGTATAGGGTGTTGGGCCTTGACGCCTGCTCGAATGACCATGGTTGATGGGAGGTGCCTTGTGTGGTGTGAATTATGGGAGGTTGATTGGGGTTGGTATTTTGGGGGAATGATACAATGGAGGTTTTGGAGAGTATGTTGAGGGTTGGATATATTGGATGAATGAGGAAGGTTTTGGGAAGCCTTCCATGCTATGTAGGTTTTGACCATATCCTCCATCATGGCCATTGGATTGGTTATGGGGGTAAATGGGGATGACCCTTCCAATGTATGGGGAGATGTGGGCATGGTCTGGGTAAAAGGGTGAGGAAAATTGGGCATTACCTGGGTAAAACTGGGTATGACTTGGGTAGATGGGGGGATATGTGGTGGATTTGGGTTGGGGGGAAAATGTGGAGTGGATATGGGAAAATTGGCATGACTTGGGTGTATGTGGAAAAATGGGGTGGATTTGTGGAGGAAAAATGGGGTGTGCTTCGGGTGGAGGTGGATGGAAAATGGGATGGATTTTTGGTGGATGGGGGAAATTTGGGTATGTTGGAGGTGGAAGTGAAATGGGATATATCTTGGGTGGTGGTGGAGGAATGGGGTAGAAAATGTGGCGGATTTTGAGTTGACATGGGGGAAAAGGGGGGGGGGGGGAGATTTTGGTTTGAGGTGGAGGGGAAGATGGGTGCACCGAAAGGTCCGGTGACGTTGAAACGGGTTTGGGCGGGGGAGTCGGATAGGGATATATCCTCTAAATGGGAATGTGTTGGGGATGAATCGGGATCAGCGTAAGCCGGATCGACCGCCCATGACATGGTTTGGTGGCGGGTCGGGTATGGATTTCTCGGGTGAGGCTCGAATATTTTCTTCCTTTTTCCCTTATGGGATGATGGAGGGTAAGGCCATGCCGTTGTTCCGACAGCGCAAGCTTCCTTCCTTGGTTTTTGATTTTTCTTGAATTTTATGGTTCTAATTTTTGAATGACAACAAAATTCTCTCCCTTGATTAAAGTGGTGCTTTATCCGGGGCCCTGGGGAACTCCCTTTTCGGGCGGCGTTCACGCCGGGACTCCGATGCTCTTCGGAAGAATCAAAGGGAATCCTTTGATCTATGTGAAGATATGGAAATCCGCGTGACGACTCGATCCATCGGAGGAGTCAATAAGAGAGGTGACCTCTTTGTCCATCGAGGGCGTTTTGGGTGTCGAACGGTGGGGGAACAGTTGGGAGTATGAAAAATCGCTAAGCGCGGGGCTTGGGAATGGTGAAAAAGGCCTCTAATTTGGGTTGCCTGAACTAGACGAGTCTAGCGTATGTATTATATATGCCAGGCTAAAATATTGGAATTTTGGCTTAGCGTGTATATTATACACGCTAGGCTAAAAAATATGGGATTTTAGCTTAGCTTGTATATTAGACACGCTGGACAATTTCTAGGGGTTTTATGCTTAGCGTATATATATATAGATTTTATATATATATAGATTTTATACAGCAACAACAAACCCGAGTTGGTCTATTTTTTTTAGTTTCTGGAAGTAGTGTTTCCGGGGATTGTCTTTTCTTATTATTTCGGGTCCCTCCTTACCGTACCTAGGGATACAAGGTTGTTTCAAGGTATTCTAATGAGCTCCCCAAGGGTTTTAAGGCTTTTTCTTAAGCTCGGTCTACCACCCGATATACTTCCAGTGCAAGCGCCTTCTCAGATATTGGATGGGGTGGTACTTTTCGGGATCATCACCACTAAGGGCTGTCGCCGTACTAAGAACCGGGACGTTGTTATCGCTGCCTATTCCCCCCCTTTTAAAATTTACCCACGCAAAAATGAATAAGTCCCTTGGAATAGTGGTGCAAGCGGGCGTGTCGTAAGGGGCACGATACATCGGATGGTAGGCCGCGAAACAGGTAACCACGAGGGGGAGTTCCCGTCCCCTAGGCGGGTGATATTAGAGCTGATGAAGTGATTGGTTGGCTTCGTTGCATGCGGTAGCGAGGCACCGCGCGGGTTGATGGCGCGTCAAAGGATGCCCCTGTGACAATTGGTATCAGAGGTAGGCTGACTTAATGCAAAAGGCGTTAGGTGCCGCACAGGCTGACACTGACACTACTAGAAGAGTGACCCCATGACACAACGCTCCCTCTTGCCCGAAGGCACTCCGATCCTATTGAGCCCTCCGTACCCGATGAAATTTGGGCGGCGTAACGGTTCAATTTAATGATAGAGGGAAGGCAAAGAATGTCGAGGAATAGAGGGGAGAGCTGGAGCTCTCGGGCCCTTGTAGCACTGCTGTGGACCTTCGCGCGAGAGCGACACCGGTGAGCTTCCGATAGCAAACGGGTTGTAGGATGGGTTCTAAAACTCCTAAGGCTAGGAAGTTAAAGGATAAGAGAAGAAGGCTAAGGCCTAGTTCCTACCAAATCTAGGAGAATGATGATGGAAAATGGGATCAAAAGGGGTGAACTCAGTTATGGAATTTATGGGTTTGGTGTTCAAAAGGGAGGAGGAAGTCTCTAATGTTCTCTCTTTTGGAAAATTTTCAAGCCGTTAATCAAGGGGGGGTGACTCTCTATTTATATAAGAGGAGAGGATTAGTGAAGGGTTAAAGGGCTAATTGGGTTAGCAATTAAGTAATAGGGATCTAAGGTTTTCTAGGGCTTAGCTAGGTGGGAATTGGGTTTCAATGGTAGATGATAGGGTGGGGTTCTAAGTGGCAAAAGGGTTCAAAAGAGGGCTAGTGGGGGTGCAACAGTCCTAATGAAACCGACCCCAATGGATGGGGTGGTCAACAAGTCAAACTCCAAATTCTAGATCTGACCAAATCCAGAAAAATCACTGTTCCTAAGTCTAGCGTGTGCATTAGACACGCTAGGTTTGGGAACAGTGTTCTCTGAGAATCCTAGAGGTTTCGAACCCGCCATGGGGCCCATAAAAGCCAATTTTGCCTAGTGTGTCTAATAGACGGGCTAGGCCAAAATCTGTCAAAATTGGCCTAGCGTGGGTAATATACTCACTAGGCAAATTTCCTGCCTTTCTGCTCGATTTTCAAACTGCCATAACTTTTGGTATACAACTCAGATTGAGGCGATTCTTGGCTCGTTGGAAAGCTGTGAACATCCTCTTTCTGATGGGATAGGTCCTAGCTCCAGCAAAGGTGTGTGTAAACTTTGGCACTCCTCTTTTTGACCACTGCCCGGGAGGGTTTAAAACAGGTTCGAGAGGGGTTCTATAGGTTAGGGTTGATTCCTAAGGGTCGGGAATAGGCTTCTAAAGGGTTTGGGCCATGGGTCAAAATTTCGGGTATCGAATACGTATCGTCCGAGCTTAAAACCGGGCATCTACATACAAAGTGGCGATACAGTGCATTGAATGTACCGTGTCGTCCAAGTCTGATACCGATACGTATCGTCTGATACGTATTGGTATCGGTCGATATTTTGATCCATGGTTTGGGTTAAGTTCTAAGGGTTTGGGAAGTGCTCTCGGAAGCTCGGAGGGTACGGCTTTCTCGAAGTGTAAGTTAATCGGGCCTTGGGCCAAATTTGGTGGCTACAGCGTGGCACATGGTGTATGGCGCTGCTATGGGTCATACCAAAAGCTAACAGAATAGCCGTTGCCAAATTTAAATCGAATCCTTGATTGGAACATATCGAAGCAATGACCAATACTTCGCCACCAGCCCGAACCCGATCTGCTGATATGAAAGGCGGTTATCCACCTTGACTCCGGAATGCCATATTTGGAGCGCACGATGGAGGCCCACAGAGCATCATGTTCTTCTCCAAGCCGCCAATACCATTTGTAAAGTAAGGACATATTAACCTGAAGAAGGTCCTTGACACCAAGCCCACCTTCCAATTTCGGACGGGTAACGATATCCCACCCAATAATGTGCATTTTCCTCCTCGGCCCTCCACCACTAAAGAGGAACCTTCTTTGGATGCTCTCCAACCTATAGGTGATGCATTGAGGGCAAAGAAAGAGGGACATGAAATAAACTGGGACCTTGGAAGAGTTAGCCGACCCACCATAGAAAGAAGATGACCTTTCGAACCGTCCAACCGTTTCCCGAATCTTTCAATGACAGGGTCCCACATTGGCAATGGTGGGTTTATTAACACACAGGGGTAGGCCAAGATAGGTGAATGGAAAGGTATCACATTCAACCCCAAACTTAATGGCCCAACCATTGATGATAGACGCATCAACTCGATCACCCATGATAGCCAATTTGTGTAGGTTCGCCTTAAGCCTCGAGACATAGCACTTGAGGACACTAATAACATTATTTATCGCCAAAGGGGAGAACTCACAAAAAGTAAGGGTGTCGTCGGCGTATTGAAGCTGGGTTATGAGTTCCCTAGAAGGGGAGGCCTTGAAACCTTTAACAATTCCCAAGAGGCGAGCTCAAGAGAGAAGCATGCTACCGACAATGTTGAATAAGTAGGGTGAAAGGGAATCTCCTTGTCGAAGGCCCCTTGAACTCTTAAATAAGATTCCTTGTCGAAGGCCCCTTGAACTCTAATATAAACCTTTGGCCGCACCATTAATAGGAATATAGAAAAAGGGGCTAGAGTAGCATGCCTTCATCCACTTCCTCTATAGTCTACCAAACCTCATCCTAAAAGCATATACTTGAGAAACTCCCAATTGACCCTATCTTATGCTTTCTCCATGTCGACTTTACAAACAATACCCGACTCAAAAGACTTTTATACCTTGTGTCAATACACTCGTGTGCCATCATTGCTATGTCAACAATTTGTCAGCCCTCCATAAAGGCACCCTGATAAGGATTAATGACACTCCCCAAGACTGATTTCAAGCAGGCTGGGAACTTTGGCCAATATTTTGTAAACGCTACCCAAGAGACCGATTGGTCTGAACTCATCTAGACAATCAGCCCCTTTCGTCTTAGGTATGATTGTAATGAAAGTTGCATTGAGCATCTTACCAATATTTCGTTTCGAATGGAATTCCTTAAATAAAGCCATCAGCTCTCCTTTGATTGTCTCACAAAAATGTTTGAAGAACTTCATGGGGAAACCATCAGGCTGCAGGGCCTGATCCCCATTTGAGTTGAAAACTATATTCTTAACTTCTTCTGCCTCAAAAACCCTCTCTATGTGAACTTTGTCGGCCTACGAAATGGATCCAATTAGAATCCCATCGAGGGTAGGGCTCTTCCACCCTTCGTCAGAAAGAAGATTATTGTAGAAGGTGACTAAAATTCTACCAATTTCCTTGCGGTCCTCAACCGGAGAGCTGTCCACCAAGTGATCAATAGTGTTATGCTTATTTCGACCCTTGGCTGAGGCATGAAAAAGGCCGTGTTGCGATCGCCTTCACGCAACCAATGGATCTTGGCTTTCTGAAGCCAACACACCTCGTCATCTCTGGCCTTGACTTCATACTCATTACGAAGATGAATCCTACAATCAAAGTTCACCGATGATAGAGGCCCATCCTCTTCGAGAGTGTTGATAGAATGGATTTCGCATAGATTATCTTTTATCCAGGTTTGAACATGCCCAAATGATTCCTTATTCCATCTTTTTATCTTCTCTTTAAGGAGGTGCAAACTGGAGGTAATCACAAATTCAGCAGAACCCCTGAGATCCCGCGACTTCCACCATTGTGCTACGAGATCATGGAAACCTTGATCATTCAACCATATATTTTCGAACCGGAATGGCAATGGGCCCCAATACCGAGAGCTCACGTCAATAGTCAGCAAAAGGGGAATGTGATCGAACGTATATTTCGGCATCCGTTCCAAACAAGCATCCCCAAAATGCCCAAGCCAATCAAGAAAACTAAAAATCTGTCGATCCGAGAAAGATTGGGTTCGGCTTGCATGCTAGACCAGTAAAGCGGGCACCTTCCAGGTCCACGTCCACCAACCCATTAGAAGCGATGAAATCAGAAAAATCGGCCATCGCGAAATGGTCCTGACTCCAATAACTGAGAGGTGTCGTGATCAGTGGTGCAGTGATCCTCCGGCGTTGGGATAGGACAAAACGGGGCAGGTAGAGATGGAACTGCCTCGACATTGGAGATCAGCTTTGCGCTGGCCAGCTGGTTCTCAGAAAAACGTGGAAGCCTATCAAAAGCAGCTGGAATACTGCGAGCAATAAATGCATCGCTGACCGAAACGAGCCCAGATTGACTAACCCCAGTAAAAAAGACTGACATCAGGACATTTGGCCACATGGCTCCCTGGATAAAAGTGCATCTTCACAATGGCTTTGTAGCAATGGGCTGCGAGGGCTGTGTCTCAAGAATTCCACTGTCCATCCATACCACGTGTCGCTTAAATCTCTTTCGACAGCCGTAATCGAAGGACAAAAAGCTGTTTATCTGCCTCAAATGAAACAGAGATCCAAGTTGACCCATGAACCTATCAATTTCGAAGCCATCAATCCTCGTACTAGAAATTGCATGGTTTCTCTATTTTCTGCTACTTTAATTTACTATCAATACCTCGCTGAATCAATCTTTATCCAAATTTCTTCTTCAATGGATATGCTGCTGTTTGGATGATCTGAATTTCTTCTTTCCAATCCTCTCTTTTTCAATTGATATGATACTGTTTGGATGATCTGTACTGACAATCGCTCGCCCTTAATTTTGATTTTTTTTTTTTATGTTTAAAATTTTGGTTGCTTTTTTCTAGAAATAATCATTTGAAAATTGGCTCTTTGGCTATTGAATTTTGCCTCAGAGATGAATACAATTCCCAATATTGATTTCAGCCTCAGAATAACTATAGGTAGCTAGATTTTGGGGTTATTTTGGTTTTTAATTTATAAGGGTAAGTTAGCAAGAAATTGTTGTTATTTATTCATTGGTCATTCTAAGGTAAACCCTAATTTCTCTTTCAATGGGTATGCTGCCTTTTGTAATGGATGATCTGAATTTCTTCATTCCAATCCTTTCTTTTTCAATTAATATGCTGATGTGTGGATGATCTGTACTTAAATTTGCTCGCTCTTAAACTTTGATTTAAGATTTCGCTAGGACGAATCAATCAGGGTTCATAAGCTGCCCTTATATATAAAATATTCTCATGAGATGAGGTTTTAGAAACCCTATCTTTTAAAAAAGTATTAAGCTACCCATTTTATCAACATCTTTCCATCTTATTCGTTGTAACTTATATATTTTTTTATATGATATGTAATTTGCAAAATATATACTAACTTACCGTGTCGAGTTTATCCAAGTCTTCGAGTTAACTCAACTCAACTGACTTTCGAGTCTAGTCGAGTTTTTGCATTTTAGAACCATGCATACGATCCCTATGATGTCTTTTTTAACTGTAGAAATGTGTTTGAATTAATTTTTTTCCATTCATGTTGTGTGAATTGTGATTTTTCTTTGGCCTCTTTGTTTTGCTTTTGTAATCTGCTGCTTGTGCATTTTCAATTTACTCAAGAAAAAGAAGATAATTTAGCTGCACTTTTGTATTATAATTTTTGAATCTTTCTTCATCATTCTTTATTTTAATTAATTTATATATTTTTTGAACTGGTTTTTGGTGGCAGCATATGCAAGATGAGGATGCTGGAAGACCGTTGAGGAAATTTCTGTGAGGATTGCAAGGTTTCATTGCAATAAGTGTGGATCAACTGGAACTGAGTTTGTCATAATGGAAAACTGGACATATTCCATTTTGAGTACCCATTCTTCTTGTGTTTTGTCCAAGGAAGGTCGCTGTCAACTATGTTTCTATGATAATTGGATAGATTACCTTCTTTAGTGGTTTGAACAATTTGCGTGCTAGGTTGTGTTAATTTCTGATAACTGATTGTGGATTTTGAATTGTTTTTGTGGTGTAATATGAATGGGAAATTTTCAGTTCGGTTTTTGGTCTACGGTGGTGAATTTTAACTATCTAAATAGGTCTTATGAATTTAAATATCGGGGGACTATGCTGTTGTTTATTAATTATCATGGGTTTCTTATACTAGAGAACATATGGAGAGAGAGAGAATGAGGGGATGATAATGCATGGTAGTCAAGGCGTCGCCATGGCGAATGGCGATAGGATTCGCCATATGAATAGAAATGGTGAAATGGCGACGCCATGAGCGCTATTGATAAAAATTAATAGAATAACTTATATTATAATAAGTTATAATTGTATAAGTTAAATTCATAAGTTATAATACTTATAACTTATAATTTATAAGTTATAGTTATAACTTATACTTTATAAGTTATTACTTATATATATGCGTTATTTAGGGTTTGGAGACCAAATCTCATCTTTCTCGTCTACTCACTCTCTTACGCAGCTCTTCTATTCCGCGTCTCTCTTTCTCTCGTGCGTCTCTGTCTCACTCAATCTCCAACAAAAAAAATACAGGCACGCTATTTTTTTCTATCTCTCATCCTCTTTCTCCCTCGCAACCCCGCTCTCTCTTGCAATCTCAACCCCTTTCTCTCTTGCAACCTCTTTCTTTCACAATCGCTTTCTCTCTCTCTTTCTCAACGCAATCCCTCTCTTAGCCCCTATTCTCTCTCTTAGTTGGCTATTTTTTTTATTTCCACCTTCACAAGCTCAAGATCTTCGCTTCCGCAATTACTAAACAATTTTTTATAAGTTTCTTACAACTTCTATCACGAATTGAGCAATGGGCGACACTACAGTATGCGTCGTTGTGTACTTGAATATTTCATATATTTTAATCTTTCTATATTGGTTGGTATTTCATATTTATATTTGTTCATGTTGCGATTTTATTGATGTTTCATATTTCATAATTAATTTTTTCTCTCTATTTGTTGCTATTTATATATGCCTGCTTAATTAGTTGAATTTTTTGTCCTCTATAAAAAATATAAAAGATTAAAAACAGTAAAAAAATAGATATTAATGATTAATATATAAAAATAAAAATTAATAATAAATAAAAAAAAACAAATGGCTTCGCCATTGCCATGCCATGGCGAGCCTCTTTGCCATGAACTGGTCACACCGCCTTAACTACCTTATGATAATGACATTTAGTGTCCTGTAAAGGATGAGTTCTACGGAGTAAGGTGTCAATATCGGTATCGATATAGGGTATCAGTCCATCTTGGACCGATATGTATCGGCTGATACAGTATTGGTGATACCGTATCGATTGTTTGTTTTTTTTTTGAATATATATATGATGTATCGGTCAATATCGGCCGATACCGAGTCAGTATCGACTGATACTGACTAGTATCAGTCCTATATCGATAAAGATATCAGTATCGGCCATGTTTGGATACCATGTGATATCAAATCGAAGCCTACACGCTAAGATTGTGGTCGGATAAAGAGGAAAAATGAAAGAGAAAGTGGACTCGCCAATGGGTTTTGAAAGGCCTGTTAAAAAGGTGTTGAAGACCCATGTGCACGTTATTGTAGGGGATCTTGTCTAGGTCTAGTTTCCTTTTTTTCTTAGGATTCTTTATTTTGCAATTTGCTTTAGGTTTAGTTTCCTTATTCAAATTATTTAGGGGTCAAGCACATATATGTTACATTTGACAGCTAATTTCGTCACTTCCAGCACAACCATCTGAAAAATGGTCATAAGTCTTTTAATACATGTCGGAATTGCGCGATTCTTGTCTTGTTGGAAAGCTACTTCGACAAGCTTTCAAACAAGACTAATTTCGCGTCAATCGGACATCGTTTGACCCTTTAAAAGTGGTTGCGTAATACAAAAATGAGATTAGTGGTGGAATTAATTGTAACCGTTAGATTATAAGGATTTAATGGTATTACGAATTTTAATTTTAGAAATATTCTTAGGATTTCTTTGCTTTATAAATACATTGTAATCTCCTTTGAGAAAACAGTTTATGATCACTTTAATGAATGAAATTTATGATTTTTTCTTTGTGCGAATTCGTGAAAACTTGTGATGAGTTTTCAAACTTGAAGAGTGATTCTTCAATTCCCAGAGTTTAGGGTTTGGTGCGAGGCCAATATTTTCGCTGGCAAAATTCTAGTGATTTTTTATATCTTCTTTATTCCTTTAATTTATTTTAATTTCATCCCGGAGAATCGAAACCCTAATCCTATTGTGCGGGATTTGTGCTACTCTAGAGTTAGCGCCTTTCCGTCCTACATCACCATGCTATGGAGCATGGACTTTATGTTAATTGATTTCTTTATATGGAATCCATGATTGGGAAGTCGGATATTTGACTATCTTCTTTTGAGACTCTTAATTCTAAGTATCATATGCTCATTTAGTACAGTAACTACTGGAAACTTGATATTCTTTACCGAAATGTATTGATCTGAATCCTAAAACAGATCAATTGAGCTGTTGACAAGGTGACATGGTTATCGTTACCATAAACTGGAAGCAAAGGACTGTACATAGTCCTTTGAAAAATATCTGATGTTTTCGTTGTTAGTTCATCATTTTGTGAGGAAAAATATAATTGCACATCACAGTGAAAGAATTGTGGAAAGTGCTGCACAATATCAAGTGGTTAATAAGTACAACTTCATTTTTTTGGGAAGTTGCTGAAAGCTCTAAGATGCTTTAAAATAATGAGCTACTGATATCCTGATCCGTAGTTACCAGAAATGAGAAGAGGGAAAGCCCACAAATCACAGATTGTTTTCTGATCATAGAAGGTGAAATTGAAGCTTCTCAACAAGAATTCTACGAGGGATATGCAGAATGCAATTCATTAGAGGCCCGGGGTGGGGGAGAGTAACGTGATACTTTTGCCAAGCTAGCTTAACAAAAAATACAATAAAAGAAAACCTTCTTCGAGAGATAGAGTTTGGTTGATGCTTTTAGCTCCCATAGTTATTTGAGAAAGTTTAAGTTGACATTGGCTGATGCTTATGGCTTCGTACTTTTTTTTTTTTTTTTACGTTAAATTTCTCTCTCCTCTCTCTCTCTCTCTCTCTCTCTCTCCTGAGGTGCAATTATTTTTTCTGTTTCTAATTTTTTAACTTTTAATTTTCCACTTTCCTCTTTCATTAACCTGATGTTTCACTGTGTACCGTCCTTAACTGTAAATCCCTTTTCCATAGTTTTAACTTACCATCTAATTATATATTTCTCTCACCAATTGCCACGATCTCATCAACAAGCAACATACACCGTGAAATCTCATCTTTGCACAGTCGTGAGGAGTAAAGCTTGTATGGTTGGATGCTAGTGCGAGGGCATGAAGCTTCAAGGCGAGGAAATGCATAGAGGTGTGGGAGGTTGACTAGGGTATGAATGCAAATGAGTCTATGGCCTCTTTTCTGGGGTGTAAGGCACGAAGGGGCAAAGCTAGATGATGGGGAGTGCACATGAGCGATTGTGTACCCCTTAAGAAGCATGCATGCAGGGTCTCGGGTAGTTTGGCGTAATGGTGGAGACATGCGAAGATGTTGTGCAACCCCATATAAACACCGTTTGATCTTGCTAGTGTTTCCAAGGGGAGCAAAAATAAAAAAGAAGTTGGAGACTTGGGGAACAGATATGGTACAGATACAACAGAGGGAAGACTAATGAAGTGGGTAGTGATTACTAGTCTTCAAAATCCACAGTAAGGAGACAAGGCCAAAGCAAGACCCAATAAGGGACCATAAGCATGGCATATGATCCCTATCCCAAATGTCAGAACCTAAATATTTGTTTCCGATGTGAGTAAGGAGGACTTTTGCTGGTGGTGCTTGTCCTTGAATTCTGCTTAGTGGGGTCTGTAGCTGGGATTCTGTGGGTGTGGGAGTAGATCATACGATCATAGAACTTTCTTGCTTTGTTCTCTCCCCCTTCAGGCTCCCATTTATTAGGTCTGACTTTGTACAGTTTTCTTTTCTTTTGCTATTTTTCTTTTTGCATATGTTTTATTTTGGCTTAGCTTCTCGCTGCACCTCATTAATCTGCTGTATTTTCGTTTTGTTTAATGAAAGCGTGGCTATAATTTGATAAATAAAAGAAAATAAGTATGGTAAGTTAGAGTTTATTTATTTAGGAAGTAGGGTTGGAATAGAATTGTATATCCACAATATTGTAAAAAGCCTGTTTAAAGGCTCTTAAACACATGTAATTGATATTTTTTTCAGTCAGCAAAATCCATACTCAACCATAGAGAGCTCCTAACATTTTGCATCCCTATGTGGCATTGTCGCCATCAACGCCCATTTGATTGATAATTTTTTATTTAATAGAACTATCTTTTAGTGCTCGTAATCCTTGGGATCCGTGAAGGACCATTGGTGTGCTTGTGTCATCATAAGCGGTTTCTGGTGGGATATCTCTAATCATCTACTCTAAAATCCCCGATTTCAACCGTTGGACAATTTTTATTGGTTTCTATGACAAAAATCGATCACCTCTCTAGTGGCGTCTACCTCAGTAATTCATGTCAAGATGTTGCATGACTTCAGAACAGGCAAGGAAACGAATTGCTTTGCCCACCAATAAACTCACTACAGGGCCACATGACTCCCTAGCTTGCCCATCATTAAGTTCACACATGGTTGGTTTTAAAACCATCTGTGTGTGTGTGTGTGTCTATATATATATATATATATATATATATATATATATATATATATATATATATATATATATAGGTCAAGTCAAAGGAATACTGCATATATGGGGGGCCTCGATATGATAGAAGGTACATTGATGGTCTCTTTGGGCTTTAGGTATGAGTTTCGGGACGATTCTTGAAGGACACTGTCCCAAGTCACCACACTGTGTAGAAGTTTGGATGTTGTGGGTGCTCAACATGGTGGGGTATATAGGTTAATCAAGGGTGCTTGGGACAACAGTCCTAGGATGGGTGACTTGTGGTAAGTCCTTGTCTTGGCTTATAATGAGACTAGATTGCAATGCAAGGAGACGGTACGTGGCACTTGTGAAGACGTTTCGGATTCGGGTTTGCGGTTTGTGGTTTGCAGTTCGCCTAACGAACCCAGTTTGCTTAGGACAAGTTTTAAACTTAAAATGCTTATAATATATAAAGTTTCAAAGTTGTTGTAATATATATAAGCATATACAACAGTCTTACAACAAACAGACCACTGGATAGTTTGTTAGATGTGTGTGCTTGAAGTATTCGGACGAGGTTAAATATCATTGGCAACATGTTTTTGTTCAAATGCAGTGACCAGTTCTCCCATCAGCAGTGAACCAGAGCAAACAACCCTGAACCGGTTCGCGGTTCGCACGGTTACCCAGTTAATTGGGTAACACTGCTCATAAGATATGCAGGATCGGGTAGCTTGTCTCAAAGGATTGCTGGAGGGGATGGGCTGGTGTTGTGGCTCGATGAGTGGATTGGGACCTTAGGTGAGAAACTTGTTTCAGTGGCGAGGGCCATGCACATTGTGAGTTTTGTTTTGTAGGTGGACAAGACATTTTAGTATAGGATGACATGACGTGCTAGTAGGCGACTGTTGAGTGCGAGGGACTAGTCTACGATGCACATAGTTAAGAGTATGCCAGCAGATCATCGGGGTTATATCCTATGGAACAATCTCTAGGTCAACATGGCATGGAGGTTTTGGGTATTTTGATGGGTGGGTCGACATGCATTGATTTGGATGGCCATGGCGTATGTGTTGAGGTTTCATCCAATTCTTGTTTGAGACAGGTGCTATTAGAGTTGATGGGCGAGTAGCTTGGCTCTGGCTTGACGAAGTTGGGGTCCTGCACAATGCAAGCAGTCCTACCCGATGTCGAATCATGTTTATTGCCACATGTCTTTGATCTTCTCGGTTGTTTTTCCTAGGCACGTGGCACAGGTGCCAAGTGTCAAGGTGTCATAGATTTTTGGCACGCCAATTTCTAACGGTTCCAATACTGCTGCCGACCTTAAGAAAAATAAAAATAAAAATAAAACAGAAATAGAGCGTATGTAGAAAAAAATTGAAGGGAAATCTTAGAGAGCCAATTTGGATATGTAGAAAAAATTGAAGGGAAATCTTAGAGAGCCAATTTGGATATGTAATGAAAAGATACATAATCTATGTCATGAACCTAACTAAAAGTATGCTATATTATACAAATTGTTTCAAGGACCCAAACTTTTTATTTTATAAGTTACTAAACTTCACACAATTTTCTTTTATAAAACGACGGTTCATTTTATCATGTCAAAACGAGGAACATTTTGATGGTATTATATGGTATTTTCTTACATGCCTAGAAGTGTCGTGCTGTGTTGAGGAGTGTCCAAGTGCCACCAAGTGTTGGCACGACAAAAATCCTAAAAGTAGAATTGCCTAGGTAACACTGCTTCTCGCATTCTATTTTGTCTTTTCTAAGCAAGCTTTGTATATCCTCATAATATCCACCAATCCAACACTCTTTTCCCAGCCATTGTACTTGCCTTCGAAGAGGGCGGAATTAACTTCCAGACTATCTTGTTTACCCTCACAGGTGTGAGAAATGAGAATCTTTTCCTATAATTCGCAACAACTTGATGTTGTTATTGCACATTGCTTCTAGTGGACACCATTTCTATTTCTTGTTTACTTTTGTACTATAATTGGAGTTCTGTTCCCTACATTCAGCAGGCATTGTACTCCTGGACATGTCGGCCCGCACTTTCATAGGAGCGAGGCTGACTTGTGCTTGAAGGTGAGCCAGGGTCCCGCCCTGGAAGCTCTTTCTGTTTTCTCCGATTTGTTGATTGAATTCTTGAGGAAATTCAGTTTCTTCTTGTTAGCAGTAAGTGTTACTTATCATAATACTTCACTTGTTAGCAGTCAGTGGGAACTTGACTTTAGCAGTAGATGTTACCCTTTCCGTGCTTGCGGAAATAGTCATAATGATAGTAATTAGGTGGCTTGATTTGTGAAAGGGTTCTCGTTCTTATGTTGCTTGCTTTCTGTTCTTCCTTCTTCGCTAACTATACAGACACGGAACATGAACTCTATCTTAATTCTTAACAGAAAGTATGATGTTTACTTTTTATTATTATTGGACTTGCGTGTTGCTTCCATTGCATTAATTGGATTCATAATATGACTTTCAAAAGGGGTTCAACTTTTTGCATCCGGCTGCATACTTAATGCTAGCCAAGTAGCCATCCTCCTTTCTCATTTGGGCATGGGATCCACATAGGTCAACTGTGAAGGTTGAGGAAGCGTGAACTGTAGCTAAAATTTGAGGGATAAAACTTGTGGATCTCCGCTTCAACCAACATTTGTGAGAGATACATCTTCACGTTCTTGTCTTTGATGTTCCCCCCTTGAGTTAGTGGACTGGCAACATGGAATGCTAGTATGTATGCTTGTCATCAACCGCCTGCTCGATTATTTATTTACTGAGCTAGTTTTAGAAATTTTAATAGTTTCTCTCTACATGAGCATGTGAGTTTTTCGGTTTCAAATGGTTTGTCGAGCTTGGAGCTAAAAATACATTCCATCATTTTTGGAAGGTGTTGCTTCTTCGAGAGTGGTTATGGAGATTTTTTGGTGAAACTACTGTCTTTGGTCATTCAATTTACTGAACTATTAATAAATATTTAGTAATTTCTCTACATAAGCGCAAAAATCTTTTCGATTTCAAGTAGTATCTCGAGCTTGGAGCTAAACACATGTTTCATCATTTTTGGAATGTCTTTTTCTCCTGAGAAAGTGATTATGGAGATTTGGGGTGGAACTGGAGTGTTTGGAGAAGGGTTGTAGACGAAAATACAGGGGGTTCAAGAAGCTTGTGTGGGATTGTGGGTGACTATTGATAATGGATATAACTTATAAGGAGTTATTAAAGTGATGCATAGACATTGATTTGTATAGGAATTTAGAAATCTATTTTGGGAGCACTGATGGTGGGAAGTCTCATTGAGTAATCTTTCCGAGTTGGTATAGTTTAGCAGTAAATGAGGTTTTATTGAATGAGCGTCATGCAAGATGGGGGAAAAAATAGAAGTAATTTAGAAGAAACCTCAAAGATGGGATCATAAACCTTTTAAAGTTGTTGGTTAGCCTAATAATACTTGATTCATGGGTTCGCTCGGTTTGAATATGGATTCGTGGTTTGCAATTTGCTAATATTGAGCGAACCTGTTTCACTAGGGGTGGGATGAGTTGTTAAGGTAAATTATAAATATGTCATACATAAAAGTAAGTGTATACGTTCAAACAAAGAAGCAAAAGGTGGTTTGTTGGTCGCTAGTTTGGAATCACTTGTAGTCCTTTTGTGAGGGACACTAGTTTGAGTCCTACTACAAGCAAAGTAAAATTTTATTTTAAAATGTCAAACAAGGCAAAAAATTGGTGGGTTTGCTGGTTATCTCAAACTGCACGAAACCAAACTGCGAATTGGTTAGATTTGTACTGGTTCATAGGACTAGGAACGAACCAGGTAACCCTGGGTTAGCCTTGAAAATGTGTACATTTAAAGGGGAGCCATACTATGGTTTTCGAATTTGATGGTAAAGGTCTTTTCTCTATCAAAGTTTTTCTTCCTCAACTTCCAAGTTAGCCTTATGTCCTCCTCACCATGTACTAAAACATGGGCAATTTTCTCTCTCCTACATCGGATAGCGTTTTTTGTTAGCTACTTTTTTTCGACATTATGTTGTGGGCAAATATTGATCCCCTTGCCCGGTTGTGATAAAGTATTTGCAGTTTCCTCCCTCACAGAGGAAAGGATTTTTGTTGATCAGTTATGAGAAATAAAAAGTCTTCGTCGTTGGTTATCTTTGGAACTGAAAATGGTACATCCCCAGTAGGTGAATCATGTGCAAAAGTAACATGGAATCGTTCAGCTAGCTATTTACTCATGATTGCTACAAGGGTTTGGAACTATTTCCTAAATTTATTTCGTATGATATAAGGCTGTGACAACGATGATGATTTTGGATGATATGGGCCTTTCTAGTATAAGTGGCCAAGATAGTTTGGAGGATGGAAAATACCAATAAAAAAATAAAAATTTTGGAGGATGGAATAGATACCCCTTATTGAGGGGGCAACTTTCTTGGAGATTTCTCCCTTTCCTATCCTATGAGGACTTTGGAATGAGCATAATAGTAGAATCTTTGATGACAGATATGATGCCTAGATAGGATGATAGTCTAGGTTGAGAATTATGATTCAATAGGCAGTGATTTTGAGGGAGTTTGTTGCCATTAGCATTAAAGACTTCTCAAAGAACTGAAATACCTCCTAAATAGCAGAGGGAGAAGGGAAGAAATCATATAGAGATGAAACTATTTATTGTGATGTCCAAAGTTAAACTTTTGGCGGTAGCTTCCTTGACCATCCGGCCAATTGATGAGTTGGAAAACCTGAAAACTCAACTCAACTCGAAGTTTGTCAGGTCGGGTTAACTCGAAGATTTGACTAAAACTCGACTTTAGTAAATATTTAAGAGGCCTGGGACTGTACACCTGCTCGTAGCGTTTAGCACTACAACCAGCCCCCAAAAAGTGACACGTCGCATTTCCTGACCCCCCAGGTAACTAAGGGTAGTTTTTAAACTTTTGCAAACCGGTTAGTAAGCAGGATTCCCAGCCCACGGTTTTACAAAACCGCGACTCTCTCTTATCTCCCCTCTCTCTCTCTCTCTCTCTCTTTTCTCTTAGTCCGACCACGACGGCCTCTACACTCGGTGGCAACGACTGCCATCTTCTATCTCCGATCCGCAGCCACAACAATTGAGTGGTCGTGCCCAGTTTCAAATAATCACAATGCCGAGTCTATGTTGATTGTCCAACTTAAATTCGAGAGTCAATAATAGGGCAACACCTGATGGTGGATCAGTAATCTGGTAGAATTAGGACTACAGTTGTGTGCATCTCGATCATCACTCCAGAGCACATAATAGGGTGCATAATTTGGTTCACTAATCTTGCGTCTTTGTTTTGTCCACTTCTTACATGGATTATCGGCATACCATGTTGTTTGTTTAATCCGTCAGGAGAATGGAAGGGAGTTAGAGAGAGTTAATGAGAGGCTTTCTGAGAGAATCAGAGTTTGGGAGAGAGAGAGAGAAATGGAGTTTTTTGAGAGAGTGTGCAGGGAGAGAGAACCAAGGTTGCAGAGAAAGAGAAACAGAAACAGAGTTTTTGAGAGAGAGTTTAGCGGAGGAGAGAGAGCGTTTAGCGGTAGGAGAGATTACGAGAGAGAAGTCAGGATTCTCTATTTTGAGTAAGAAATTGGTTGGGTTATGCTCGGGTTGGGTTAAATCTACTGGTGCCACATGTCAACCGATGAATGGCGTGGGGCGCTACGCTCGAGCGTATTTCCCCATTTCTCAATATATATATATGTATATTTATTAATGTTGAATCATAGATAAGAAAAAACTCTAAATCACTGGGAATAAAAAATATGCAGCGAAAAAAGAGAAGAAAAAATACCTGTGACTCAGAAAAAGAACAAAAGGAAAAAAAAATTACCTTTGTGCTAGATGTAATCACTGTGATTCATCATGCCACAGTTACATGCCTACAGAAAAAAAAAAAAAGGGAACAACTAGGATTGACGTCTCTTCTCTTCTCTTCTTCTCTTTAAAGTTCAAAATGAGGGAGAGCTGAGAGAGAGCTGCTAAAACCCTTTCAGAAAAGGTTTATATGCAGAGGTAGTTTATGAAACTACCCCTGTTTCTCTAAAAAAAACGTAACTTACATAGTTGACTTGACTCAGTTAAGTTTTCGACTCAACTTGGTGTGTCAACCGAGTTTTAGAAACGTAGTGAGTCGAGTGGACTCGGTGAGTTTCATTACCATGGTAAGGACTGACTTTGCTCAACTGTACTTCTCAATACCTTACTGGTTGAAGAAATAGCATTCAGTGGACGGAAAAGGGCAACAGCCAACAGGCCTTGCAGACCTTTTTTGGGTGTTTTGGTTGGGGGGTTTATATTGACAGTTTAGGGTTTGTGTGCTGGGGAGTATGGGTTCAAACCAGCGTAGGTGATTCATATTTTGATAATTATATCATTATATTGCTTACTGCAAACCTACAACTTATTTTTTATGTTGAAGTAGCTAGGTTCCGTACCACATTGTCATAAAAAAAACTGTTAGATTGTGATAGTGGATTCATTCATATATGGCATTCCAGGATGCTTGAGTTGGTCAGTGTATCCAGCTTCCATCAACTCTTTCGCATTGCACCTAAGCTCGAGATACTATCAGGAGCACACTGATGTCCATGACTGGCACATTGATTCTTTCATGGAAAATTAGAAATTCTTGTATCTTTTTATAAGTTTATTTATTTTATTTCATTTATTTCTTTTTTTAGTAAAATTTAGTTGTACGTAAGGTTTTTTTTTTTTTTTTCTATTATTGTTTCATGCTTATTTAGGTTTGGCTCTCAGCCCTTCAATTTTACTATGATGGCTATG
This sequence comes from Chloranthus sessilifolius, assembly GCA_021018995.1. NCBI lineage: Eukaryota > Viridiplantae > Streptophyta > Magnoliopsida > Chloranthales > Chloranthaceae > Chloranthus > Chloranthus sessilifolius. The sequence continues at coordinate 108,143,223 of CM037597.1, read as the reverse complement.
TTGAGATGTGAGATTTCCTCGGTAATAGAATGAGAGGTCTTTCTTCTAATGTGAATCTCACTGTGCTTGGGGGTGGAGCCTGTAGCTCAACTGGACGGTTGAAAATATTGCAGCCTTTGGAGGTTTGATCCCATATATATATATATATATATATATATATATATATATATATATATATATATATATATATATATATATATATCCTTGGATTTCACTTATGTTTTTGGGGGCCGTCCCACAAAGTTAACCGGGTAGGGGAAGGTGGAGATTCACCTTTTATTCCTTCAGTGAACACTAGTCGTGACAATAGAAGAGAAAATGACATTGGGCAGAACTATTTTGCTGATCAAATCCTAGACCTTACTGCTAATACACTTACAAAAGGAGGGAAAGAAGCTAATACTTTGCTACAATAATTGATTGGTTTGTATAGAAACCTTCTTGACCAAAAGATAATGGATGATAAGGGACAGATCATCAGTGAACACATTATTCTAGGAAATGAACAAGAGGAAAAGTCATCGACTCCTCTACGTATTTTGACATCCCCGATGTCGCCTAATAGGCATGCTTTCCGAACTATGTTCAGTGAGAATTGTCAAAGTCCACTCTTCCCTGAAACATCTAAAAAGAGTACCACAATAAATATGGAGGACCTTACTCAAATATTGAACGGTTATATGGTTAAAAGAGAACGTCCCAACTATTCATTTGGGTTCGACAAGTTTTGCCAAGATATCGAATTTATAGTGCCCGCCAGTTTTAAACCTCCAAAATTCAATAGGAATCACGGAATGAGAAATCTGAATCACTATTTGACAGTATTTTGTAACGATTGTCGATCAATATGTAACAATCAAGAACTCATAATTCATTATTTCTAGAGATCATTAGAAGGAGAAGTTCTTTATTGATTTGTTGCTCTACCGCTCAATAAAATTGAGACGTTTGATGACCTAGCTCGCAAATTCTTGGATCAATATAAACGTTTGGTTCATGAGGCCGTTAGTCTCAGTGATTTAATGATCACAAAACAAGAGTTTGAAGAAAACTTCATGGTCTTTGTTAGGGAAAGGATCGTGGCTCAAACTGGGAGTCAAATGAAAGAAAATGACTCAATTGACATCATCATTGTCAATATTCGTGAGCCTCTTCGAAGCGCTCTTATTTTAAGTGATTGCCCTGATTTTTCTAGTCTCTTCTCGCGCATGCGACACATTAAGAATGGAGACTTCTCCTTCTCAACATTAGAATCCAAGTGAGCCTCCTCTAAACTCTAAAACAAAGAACAAAAAGAAAACTTAGGTTCTGAACAGGTCAATGTTGTTGTAAATCAAGTCGAAAATTTGGGAAGTGGAAGCTTTTGTGGAAGATATCAGAATCTAAGCAACCAATACTACAATCAAACCCAATATCCTAGTCAAAACCAAACCCAATACCTTAATCAAAACCAACCCCGAAACCAATATCAGAACATAAACCAGTACCCCAACAGAAACGCCTACCCCAACCAATACCAAAACAAGAACTGAAACCAAAACACAACTCAGAACCAAACAAATCCTCCAATAAACTATAACAACGTTCCACCACCATAGAACCCCAATCAACCTCCTAGAATTGGAAACAATTACCAACCTAGGAGAGAACATTATCCACTTTTACCCGACACCATTCCCAACATCTTCCAAACCCTTAGCAATAAAAACCTCATTAGGTTCCCGCTTGAAAGACCACGACCATGGCCCGCACACTTAGATTACACAAAGTGTTGCTCATTCCATCAATACGCAGGGCACACCCTAGAAGAATGTTGGGTACTACGTGACGCAATTTATGACATGAACGATCGTAACCAAATTAATTGGGAAGATCACCAAACTACCAATCGAGACAAACCCCAACCTCCACCAAATTAACCCTGCCCTCAATCATACCAACCGAAACCATGCTCCCGTCTCCCATACAACCACTGTGAACCTCCCTAGCCGAACTACTGCTCAGCCATCTACTCTCATTACCCGAATCAACCCACCAAATTCCTCTACCAACCCACTTGAAAACCAAAGTCCACCAACTAATCAACCTCCAAACCCACTACCATATCCAACCTTTTCCCAAAGAAGAATCCAATCCTTTAGAGCTAGGATCACCAATCTACATATACACCCCTTAGGGTCTAGAACACCTCCTAATCCCGAACCAACCTTATTACCCTCCCCTCATCTGATTATGAATCTGAAACCGAAGGCTCTGTTACTCAAATTTTGTCCAAGTTTGACATCTCATTCGAGCATGTTGTTGATAAAGAAGCTAAGATAAATACAATTCATGAACCAAACGTTAATCCTGTAAAAAAAAACTAGGATCGCCAATCTACATATACACCCCTTAGGGCCTAGAACACCTAATCCCGAACCAACCTTATTACCCCTCCTCTCATCTAATTCTAAATTTGAAACGGAAGGCTCCGTTACTCAAATTTTTCCCAAGGTTGACAGCGCATCCGAGCAT